>OX941094.1:18446199-19696199 GCA_954870635.1 Arctium minus | reverse complement strand
TCAGAAACTATTACTTTCTTTTTCTTCTTTAGGGTGACCGATTTCTTCTTCACCACTAGAGCAACTGGATCAGTAACCACTCTCTCAGCCTTCTTCTTTTCATCTTTGATTTCCTCCACCTCTTCTTCGTTTTGTCTAAGAGTCTCATACACCTCATGAAGTGGAATCTCGTTCAGATCCTTCATCTGTTTCATTTGCCTAGTAAACCTCTTCCACTCAGGCTGCAGGATGCTGACGAATTTGACATTGAGTTCAATCTGTGACTTCCTTACTTTATTCTTGCTAAGCTTGTTTAATAGAGTTACAAATCTATCATAAGTAGCCTCCAGAGATTCACCCTCCTTTGCCTTGAACTCTTCGTAGTTTTTGAGGTACTTGGAGACTTTGAGCTAGTTGCCAATCTTGGATCCGAGTATCATTTTCTCAAGTTGATCCCACATCTGTTTTCCCGTATCATTATAACTGTCAATATTCACATATATCTCATTCGGAATCCCTTGCAGAATAAATGACCTCGCCAATCTATCAGCTTTCTGCCTCTTTCTCTGTTAATCTGTGTACTCCTCAAGTGGTAGTGGGTACTCTTTATGTTCATCTTCTCCATTTTCTCCTACAACAATATGAGTCTTTATTGGAGGTTTCATGACACCTTCCTTTAGAGATAGCCTGATGTAGTCTCCCAAATCATTTCGATCAATAAAATCTAAAAAGCGATCCTTCCACTACTCGTACTCTCCTTTGAATAAGACCGGAGGTTACACATCAGTTCCAATAGCGAGTGCTTCTCTTGAAGTCATTATGTTATGAAAAATATATAATAAGAACTTGACAATGATCGTTAGTCCAAGTGAAGTCAGAAAATATAGAAAAACTTAGAAAGAATTTCAGAAATTAAATTTCCAAAAATCTACCAATTATGGAATTCGCACATTACTGTTAAACACACAGAATTCGCATGCACAATTCGCACACAAGCACAAACTACAGAATTCGTACACAAGACAAATAACCAAGAATTCGCACAAATACTAACCTCAGAATTCACATACAAAAACTATTTCAGAATTCGCATGCAATAGAATTCGCACACAACACTTACGCGAATTCTAGACTTGAAAAAATATTAGAAAACAAACTTTTCGCAAGAGCAATTCGCACAACAGAATTATGCGAATTCTGGACTTGAAGAAATTTACAACTTCTTATATGAATTCTGAGGAATTCGTATATCTCTCTGATGCGAATTCTAAGAATTCGTATTGTTAACCTAGATTTAATCTAGGTGATAAACTAACACAGAACACAATAAATATCAAGAGATAATAAGATCAGAATAACATACGAATCCCTTGAATAATCAATGAAAACCTTGTGTGTTCTTGATAACTTGAATGTAGGATTACAGAGAAAACGACTACTTATGATTATGAGGTATCTAACCCTAAAACTAAATAATTAAAACATTATATACCTAAGCCATATGGGATTTAAGCTTAATGCTTAATGGGCTTGAGATATGAGGCCCATTTACAACTTATTACAATTTAAACCCCAAACTTTAACTATCAAATAAATACAGTTTAAACCCTGAACTTTAACTTTAATCTTGAATACAATTTATGATCCAACAATCTCCCCCTTTGGATTCAATATTAAAAAAAAATTAGCAATAGTCTTCGGGTCTTCATTTGTCTTCACTTTGAAAAACTTCAGATATGACGTTGATAGCTTCAAAATTTATATCTTTGAAATCTTCAGTCAAAAGTTCTTCTTGTATTCTTCCTTGTTGATTATTGTCCCCCTTTTTGTATATTCTCCCCCTTTTTGATGAGTGGTGAGAATCATCATCATTAAAACATATCAGAACAATCTCCCCCTTTGTCATTATAGACTTCAATTAAACACTGTCTTCATGTACGGATCCCTGTGTGGATATAAGAGCAGTCTCTCCAAATGGAGAAAGTGATTATTTCAATCTATGCAGATTCAAATAAAAAGTAGTAACCATTAGAATCTTTTCAAATTCAAACAGTTTGATAGGTGTAACCCTGAATCAACAAATGACTCAGTTAGAATGTCTGTGAGTGACAGAGTCACTGAGTAACACAAAGTTACTATATAAGGAGCTGGTTTGATGTTGGCTCCCTAGGACTTCCATTCAATCATCGAATAACACATGGTTATCTATGAACGTTCTGACAGAAAACAAATTTCTGTGTGCTTGTGCATGTGTATGAAATAATTAAGCACCGATGATTGCTTTTTAATGTAGGCTCAAAGTATGTAAACTTGTTGAGACAGCAACAAATTATACAAAGACTCAATGTGCATGAGAAATGGTTCGAAGGTGGGGCAACTTTCCTTCTTATTCAATATTAGTATCTTCCAAATGAAGAACCAATAGCATATGTGCTGCTTCACCAGAATATGTGAAACATTCTCTTTTTGAGAAAAGAATGAGTAGCTGGTGGGGTTGTATGCAAGAGATGGCATGGGCTAGGTGCCTTTTTCAATGATGGTCACCAAAGAATGTGAACCAATCAGATTATGTGGCTGCCCGACTCAGAAAGAAGTTTGGTTCAGAGTCTGATATTCTTTTACTCTGTTCTCTCACCCTCTTTCTTTTGATCATTAAATTCCACTTCTAACCAATCTCTCTTTTCCATTTTACCTCTTCACACACCATCACTCAATTCTTTTGACCTCTCTCCCCTCAATCACTCAGGGAATACTTCCTGGGTAGGAAACACTTGTTATCTTGAATCCATGGAAGTTTTGTTAAGTTCTCACACTGAATCCCATGTATTTTCCTAAAATAACATGTTGTTCAACAGTATTTTGTACATGTAAGCACAAAGGAATACAAACATGAAGAATAAAATTTCGGAGAAGTCAAAACATAAGATGTTTGACAATACGATTATCCCCCTCAAACTCAAAGAGGTTGACAATTAAGCTCATAGACGATTAAGCTCCTTAACAAGTAAGCTCCCCCTCAACTTGAAGATTTTTTTTAACATAAAAATAAAGCACTGAAGTGCGGGTTCTAATCAGATGAGATTAGAAGCCATTGTTACTTTATCCTTGAAGAACGGGTCTTGAACTGAATTATTCAAGAGCCATTATACATATTCTCCGGTGAGAATAGTATTTAATCTTTTCCTGAAACATCAAAAAACACATCAGGAAAAGTTTAAAGCATATAAGCTCCCCCTTAATATGTGCATAATCCTTAATCATGAAACCAAGTTCTGAATTACTAGGATTAGAGTAAATTCAGAAATTAAACTCTTTGACATTGAAATACGAGTCCTAAGTTGTTGTACTTAGAAGTCATCTTTTCGACAATGAGGCAAGAGTCCTGATCTGTAGTAATCAGAAGTCATCTTTCTTTCTCCCCCGTAAACCTTGGGTGCCTGCAACACAGATTTAGCTTTTGGTACCCACTGGTAGTTGGGTTCTAATGGGTTAGTTGCAGTTCTAGTGGGAGATATAAAGTAAGAACCATACCAGTTATTCACATACTCTTTGCTTACAAAATCATTTGAGCCACAGTAGGAACAACTAATTTTCTTTTGTGCTAACCTGGTCAGTTGATTGATAGTGTAAACCAGATCAGGTTTGCCAAAAGTTTTACCTTGTGAAGCATAGTTCCATTTAGCATTTTATGTATGCACAAATGATTTGTCGGTGTTCTTCTCCTCTGGAGACCCTTTAACTCTCCAGATCCATTTTCCTCTATCTTTCTCATCATCCCTTTTCCAGAATCTTTTCTTCCGAGACTTGTTCTTCTTGAAGTTACCTGGACCATCAACATCTTTGTCATAGAAAAGGTTAGAAGGACAAATCTGATCTTTATGTTCAGAAGTATGATCATCAATTACATCAAATAAAGGATTATTAGAAACATTAGTAAAGCTTGAACTTGCTGCTAAATTGAATGAGCATTCGAATGCAGTTAGATCATCTCTCGGTGATTAAGCTATTGACTCTGGCGTCTTGTGCTCAGTCAGCTTCACTTTGAATACGATCTTTTCAAGTTCCTTTATCTTTGATGACAAATTGTTTCTTTCCTTTGCAATCAGATCAAACTTCTTATGCAACTCAGATTTTGCGTTCTTCTCCTTCAAGATGTTTGTTGACAACTTAGATAACTTTCTTGTCAGCTTAGCTATCTCAGTCTCTAGATCTTTCTTTTCTTTATAAAAGTATTTATTGACTTCCTTCTGCTCAGCTTTCTTCTTTTCTTTCTCAGCCTTGTCTCTCTCAAGAATGATAACCTTCTCAAAATCTGAAACTTGTTGAGAAAGCTTAACACATTTAAGCTCTAACGATTTCTTCTCTTCAAAGGCTTTTCTAGAGAAATCAGAGAATTTCTTAGCAAATTCTTTTCTCTCTTTCTCAATCTTCAACATCTCATCTTGGACTTTTGTGTTGTCTCTGTCTTGGGTTGCCTTTTCTTTCAGCATATTAATCTCAACCTCAAGACTACAGACTTGATCTTTCAGTTTATCTCTTTCCGCAAAGATTTGAGAATTTGTCTTTCTAAGCCCTTCACATGTTTCTCTAGCAATGTTTGCTCTCCTTCTAAGCTCACCAAGCTCTTTTTGCATTAACTCCTTCTTTGACCATGTAGAGCTTGAATTAAGACTCTCATATCTTTTCAGCTTTGCTTGAAGATTTAAGATCTCTTTCTCTTTCTACTCAATAATTCCTGCATAATTAATTTTAGAATTATTAATGCATTCTGAGCAAACAAAATCTTTCTCTGAATCTTTTGAATTTTCTTTTAAAACATTGATCTGAGTAAGAAGAGATGAGTTCTGAATCTTTAAATCCTTGTTCTCAGCTTTAAGAGGTAATATCTCGGATTTGAGTTTTTAATTCTATTTTTCATAATCAAAATCCATGCTTGTATATCTTGACAACTGTCCAGTAAAACGTTTAACATTTGCTTTTGCTTCAGAAAGAGTCATCTTGTCAAAATCAAGGCTATAACCTTCAGACATCTTTAGCTGTATGGTTAGAAATCAAACTTGTATGTACCAAAGGAATCAAGACAACCAACTAGATGAGATCGTTAGAATCAAGTATAAGATAAAAACTACACTAAAAAATTTTCAGAAAAATAAATTTCCAAAAAATAATTAAATGCAGTCCTCTCACACAGTATAAAGCACAAATAGATTAAACAGTTGTTAAATTTGGTGCAAACATCAGATATATGCCAAGGACAGTGGCGCAAAGGACGGTTTGCGCGAGAAGCAAGTCGCGCAAAGTGAGGTTTGTGCTAGACACGGGTGGCGCAAAGTAGAGCTTCTCGCGATCAGTGGATGGCGGAAATAAGGAATTCGCGTGAGCCGCAGGTGGCGTAAACAGAGGTTTGCGTGAGATGTGGGTCGCGCAAAGTGAAGTTTGTGCGAGCCTCGAGTGGCGCAAAGTGTGGCTTTCGCGAGAAGGCACTGGCGCAAAGTGAGAGACCGGGTACTTTCTTGAACCAGTACTTTGCTTGACCGGGAACTTGTCCGACCGGTAAGTTGCAAGACCGGTAGGGTCGACCGGTAATCTGTATGGACCGGTACACGTGACCGGGACCGGAATAGGTATGGATCAACCGATAAAGTGTTAACCGGACTAGTCTTACGACCGGTATGGGGCAGTCAATCGGTATAGGGTATCGACCGATAAAGTGCTTTGATCGGTAAACTTCCTTCGACCGGTAATGGCTTTGACCGGTGTCAGTCTTCGATCGATATTGACTGTGAGTTGTCCGGGCGACCGATATGGTGTGGTCGTCCAGTATGGACCGATATCCTACTACGACCGGGACAATATATGGACCGATACGTTCTTGATGGTCTCGACCGGTATGTTCTTCACAGGTCGACCCAGAATGACGAAGATCTACCCATAAACACTCAAGAACTCAAATTCAGATGTAAAAATCAGACTACTTTACCACAAACGCATATCGATCACAACCCAATCAACAACAAAGTTTAAAATCAACTTTCATGCATTCAATTTGATAAGCACAGTGTCGACATATATACGAACCCAGATAATCAAAAATTCAAAAAATTCAATCACTTGATGATTTGCAATGCAATTAACCAATTAGATAGTGTTCAATAGCATAAAACTAGTATAATCAGATCAATTTCAGGCATAAAAAACACATAAAATCAAAGAATCGATTTTTACACAGTGAAAAATCGATGAACAGTGAACAACCGATAAATATTGTTTTCAATCCAAAAACTTGATTCTTTTGGCTCTGATACCACTTGTTAACCCAGATTTAGTCTAGTTGATAAACTAACACAGAACACAATAAATATCAAGAGATAAAAAGATCAAAATAACATACCAATAACTTGAATAATCAATGAAAACCTTGTGTGTTCTTGATACCTTGAATGTAGGATTACAGAGAAAACGAGTACTTATGATTATGAGGTATCTAATCCTAAAACTAAATAATTAAAACATTATATACTTAAGCCATATGGGCTTTAAGATTAATGCTTAATGGGCTTGAGATATGAGGCCCGTTTACAACTTATTACAATTTAAACACCAAAGTTTAACTATCAAATAAATACAGTTTAAACCCTGAACATTAACTTTAATCTTGAATACAATTTATGATCCAACACGTATGATACGATATGCGAATTCTTTACTTTTCGCACAGAAGCCTTATGCGAATTCTTGCCTTGAACACTTTTCACAAAACTTTTCGTATAAAGAGACTATGCGAATTCTGACAATTCGCACATAGACTTGTACGAATTCTTAAGAATTCTTATCACACACATATGCCAAATCACCACATTTCTCATAAGACACATATGCGAATTCTACACTTGTGATATTTTCATATAACAAAATATGTGAAATCCTCTTTGATGCGAGTTCTCGATGCGAGTTCTTGATATCTATGCGAGTTCTTCAGATATTCGATAGAAATACAATCTGATTGGCTTAAAAATCCATCAAACCTTCGAACTTCGATCCGAAACTTGGACAATTCGATCACCAACACTCCTAGAATCGATTACAATCACTGAATTTCCAAGAAATTCAGTTACACATACAATTTGATCCAATACAGTGCTTTACGAACTCGTGTTTCTAAAACCAACAAAATCATCAAATTGATGTACAATTACAGTGCAAGATTACAACAAACCAATACTAGATTGTTCTAAAATACTATACGAACTCAACAAACTCGATTACAATCCCAAAAACTCAGAAAAATTTGAACTTCGATCCAATACTCAAAAACTCAATGCGACTCCAATTTTCTTGATTGATTTCACACAAACTCTGCTCTGATACCATTTATTATGTCCCAATTATCAAGTTCTAATTGTTAATTCAAATACAAAACAAGATGAGAATGATTCAAACAATTAACCTGTTACAATTCAATAAATGGAATTCGTATACAGACTCTGTATGGAACTTTCTCTCGCTAAAACTGTTCTACGTACAATGACTTCTAACTTCTCTAACTACAAGCTTTTTACAACAACTACTAAGCTAACTAGTCATATGTCTATTAGCAAAGACACACTTACAATACAATCTACAAAACACAAAAAACAAATACAAGACTTTGACTTTGACTATTATTACAAAGGAACTTTGACTTTGCTTTGAGAGTTGACTTTGAGCTTTGACTTGCTTGACTTTCTGTCTTCAGAATTCATGATCTTGTATCCAAAAAATATATGCACTAACAAAGTGAACAAAGATCGTAGAGAGGATCGTATTAGGAACCTGAGACTAATCAATGGTAAATCTATGTATCAGACTAGGGTGCAGTTAAAACCCTAGTTGAACAATAGTGGAAGAAAAAACCTACTTGGCTTAAACCCTAGTAGTCGATCTTGTAAAGGGATCTATTTATGTCCAAAAGTGTGTGCGATGATTAGTGAAGAGTGAGAAAAACATACCTGAGTGAGGATGATGGATAATCGAGTAGAGGAATCGATAAAGAATGATCGCATGCAGAGAGGTTAGAGAGAGAGAGAGATGAAGTGCCAAGTGAAACTAAGAGAAAAAACTTGATGGATGGAACTTATTTAAACCTTGGAATCACACCCAAATTTAAAATTGTTGACTTTTGGTCAAAGTCCCGGATGAATCTATGTTTAAATTATGACCCAGATAAGCTTTATCCAGAAATTGGTAACCCCGGGTAAGTGGTGTCCGGGAACTGTTGTTACCTGGATAGGTGTTGTCCGGGAGTTGATTACCCCGGATAATCTTAGACTTGTAAGACTTTAGACTTTTTGCAACCCTAAAACATTTTCAGAATTTGCAAAACTTGGGTTTGCTCAAGTTATACTCCCCCTGAAATGGTGTAAGTTAAAGCAATAATTTTACCATTCGAGTTCAATCTATAATTACCAAATTTGCTTCAACACTCCCCTCAACTTGTAAGTAAAAGACTTTTAAAGATAAAATTAGTTGAACAGGCATGCGAGAGTTCACACAAAAACTTTGAAGGCAGTGGATAGGTGTGAAACTCCCCCTCAACAGATGAACAAGATCTTACTTACTCATGTGCAAGCACTATGCTCCCCTTGAACACAAGAACACACATTAAACGTATAGATATCACAAAAGAAAAAAACATAACAAATGAAATCACTAAGTAATAGAAGAAAAACGAGAGAAATCAATTTTAAAAAAACATAAGTTTAAAAACACTATGAGTACGATACAAAGAGAATTCAGTGAGTAAGGAATGTAGGCCTGATCATCCAGAGAATGAACAGTGGATGAGAAAACGACAGTCCTGACTTACTGAAGAGAAGTTGTACTGGAATCATACGAGGGTTAAACTTTTAGATTAAGTATATCGAGCTTGGACACCAGATAATTAAGTCGTTTTTCGTCCAAAGCTTTCATAAAGTGGCCGACTATCTGATGCTTAGTATTGAAAAAATAAAATCCTATCGTACCTCTTTCGACATGATCCTTAATGAAGTGATACCTGTTGATCCAAACTCTCTCAGTGATTTGATAAAGACCCTCTACTATACATAGCGAAAATTACGTTTAATATGTATTAGTGTTTCACCATCAGCGATCAGACTGAGTCTGTTCAGTTATCGCTGATAGTCTTTCTTACAAACATTTATATGTATTAGTGTTTCACTATCAGTGATCAGAATAAGTATGTTCAGTTATCACCGATAGTTTCTGATGTAAACAGTAACGTAATCCTTGAAGACAAGTCTCGCGTCAACAGATGTTCATAGCTGAATCGAAGACAAAGCTGCTGAACAAAGACAAGTCTACTAGTGACCTGATGCGGATATTAGTGAAGCAAGGACGAATCTACTTATACGTGAAGGAACATGAGGAAAAGCTTCATCGATAGCTGAACCTCTTTATATCTCTGAATGAAGTGATATTCAGCGATCAAACGATCACGAAGCTTATGCCTCAAGTCTCCTTTTGTCTTACCTTGCACAACCAGTACGATGTGTCAGAACGGACAAATCTCTGCCACAAATCGTACAACAACTCTGTCAACTACACTATTCATGATACGACCAAAAGCATGTCTCCCAAAGTCAGACTCCCAAATCCAATCACTGAACGCCACGTGTAAAGTGTCCTGCCATGCATTTAATGCATAGGGTATAAATAGAAAGATTGCCTCTCCATCTGAGAGTGTGCTCACCTCTGCCTTCATCTTAAACCCTTGTTTTCTATACTCTCAAATCCCCCATTCTCTATATTCTTATGCAACCATCTTAGTGTTTCTTAAGTTTGTTTAGATTGAGTCTGTCTTAATCTTATTCCGCAACAAACTTGTAAATTGTTTGATTTATCGATAAACAATTTATTAAACTTTAATTTATGTGTTTTTATTCAACCCCCCCCCCCCCTTCTACAAACTGGTTAAGCACCTCCGGGACTAACAAGTGGTATCAGAGCAGACTATTTAATCTGATAAACAAGATCTTGCTTTATTCTCTTCCTTGCTATTCTAAAATGTGTCAGGATCGAATTCTCAACAAGAATTAATTCTCAGAAACAATATCAAAGAAGTTTGCGGAATAACACTTTGATATCCAATGAAATAGTAAATCAATACAGAAAATATGAGGAACAAACTGTAAACTTGTATTGAATGCTTTGAAATTACAGATTTACACACTCAACCTCAATATTGATGAACATGCTCACCAATATGAATTCTACTTCTCTAGAATTAGGATCTATGCCTTGAGGTTGATTTTCTCTAAAAGAATGAAAACTAAAAAAAAAATTGTTATCACCTATTCTAAACAATACTATATATATATACTGAATACAAAGATAATTACAATGAATAAAATATCTTCAGTATATCTTATATGTATATCTCTAAGCTTCCATGTATATCCTTTCATACGAATCTTCATCATATAAGCAGTATTAATCTTCAGCAGCATTAACTTCCTTCTAGCAGCCTTAACTACTAAGCAGTACTAACCACTAGCAGTACTAACTAGCTAAGCAGTACTAACTTTGTTTAAGCAGTATTAATTAACACTAGCAGTAGTAACACTCAGCAGTACTAACCTTTATGTCTTCTAGCAGTATTAATATTGAACCAGCAGCATTAACCACACTTGATGAATTCTTCAGTTCCCAACAATCTCCCCCTAACTTGACTTTTAAGAAAAGAAGTCAAGTTCTTCAGATCTTCTTCAAGATGCTCCCAAAACTCCATTATGGTCTAAATTCTTGTGTTTGCATCCAATCCCAAACTCTGATTGATGGTTCTTTAAATCAAGTATTTAGCCATTTCTGAATCTGGAACACACCTTAACTTTTTCTTCAACATGGCATGTAGCTTCAATCTGCTATGATTATACACTCTATCCACTAGGAAGTATTCAGTGTGATTTAAATCCAAAGTCACTGTATATACTCCACTAATTTCATATAGAGTCCAACTGTTTACTGATTTGAAGACATCTTTGATCAAGTGCTTTACTTCTTCAGGTTTGAACATCATACACAGATACTCTATCACCAGTTTTGTAATTGAAATCCCTGGAGCTTTCAACTGATCTGCATACAACTTCATCCCTATATCAAACATTTCTTCAATATCAGACCTTGAGCATGTTCTGACAATTTTAGCCCAAGCACTGTAGACTTCATACTTTTCATCTTTTCTCTTCAGTCAGATATACTTCTTGCCATCTACTTCCAAAACATCCCAGTGAATGACTTCAGGAGGTTTAACTCCTACAGGTTCTGCTGCAATTGGTTCAGGCACTTTGTCCATCACAACCATGTACATCTTGACATCCTCAGTACTTGCAGGTTCTTTCATTGTAGATGACTCAGGTGCCTCTTCTTCTTCAGCAACCTTTTCAGCCTCTTCTTCCACTAATCTAGTCTTCTTTGTAGGCTTTCTCCTGGCAATCATCTTTGTTCTTTTTAAAGTCCTTAGACTTTCACCAATTGTTATTTTCTTCTCTGGAGTTTCTTGCTCATCAGGGAATGGTTTTTGTAAGAAATCATTGCTTTCTTTCATTCTTTTCTCCATTTCAACCCTTGCAAGATCATCCCCTTGAAGCTTTATTCTCTCAGCATCATACATCTTCTTGAGATTCTCAAAAGACATCTTTGAAAACATCTCTACCTTGACACCTACTGCACCCTTGAGGAAAGTAATCATTTTCTTTCTCTCTTGAGCACCCAGGTATGTCTTTGATGTTGTCTTTTCCTTGTAGCCATTTTGATCTTTTCAGACTTCCTCAAAGATGTGGCTTTTTGCTTGGCTTGTTCTGTTGCTAAGCTTTGTTGATAGGCTTTGTTTAACTCTGCAGCCATTGCTTTAGCTATCTCTCTATCTTTTAGCACTTGCATGGTTTCTGCTTCTTCAAATTCAGCCTGTATCTTTCTAGCTAGAGCTTCATCTGATTTAATCAGCTTCTGCTTTTTGATTGGTTTATCAGATTCAACTAACTTTGCCTTACCTTTATCTTTACCCATCTCCTTCTCAATGCTAGAGTTCTTTGCTGCATCACCTATTTTATTTTATGACAACTCCTTTGGCCTTTGAGGTGACCTTGGGAGTATCATGTTTTGCTTTGATGAGTGTTTCTGCAACCTCAAGCTCTGTAAGGACCTCTTTTACTTGTTCTGCTGCTTCTTTCAGCTCAGCAGTATTAACCATTTCTGCTGCTTTACTTGAACTGGCAGTATTAATGGTTTCTGCTGCTGGCTCTGTTTCTGCTGCTTGCTCATTCTCCCCCTCAACATTATGTTTTTACTCTTGCTCCCCCTTAGCTTTGGCATCAGCTTCTGACTCCCCCTTTTTGGGAGCATCAGTCACTGGTCTCCTCCTTCTGAGCACAAATTGTTTCTTCTTCTTTTGCAGAATCAGTTTCCTTACCATTTGCTTCAACTTGATGATTTGTTCTTGTTGTGACAGTACTATGAGTTTTAGCTCTTCTATATCTTTGCCCTGTTTGAGTACATCCATGTTGATGTTGCCCATTGCCTCCATCAATTCATCATAGTTATATCTGTCCTCACCTTCTCCAGGAGTGTTACCCCCTATTGAAGGATCATTGGATCTTTTAGTAGTGGAAGTCTTCTGCCTAGCAGAAGCACTATCCACCCCTGTGGTTTCTTGGCACCAGGGACCTTCAAATGATTGCTCATTCAAAGTTGCCATGGGGGAGGTCTTATTGATGTTACCACTTTCCTCCTCTGTGCTAGCAGGAGTAGTGGCAGCCTCATCACCCATATGCTCTACCTCCTCCTCAGAGAGCACCTCCTTTGGGTTGGGAGACACCCTTGTGGTTTCCCTTTGGATATTCTCTAGGGGAGAATTCTCCCTTAGAGGGCTTAAAGGCTTAGTTGGTGATGGTACAAGAAGGGAACGAGCCTTCTTTACCTGTTTCCTTGTATAAGTTTGGGTAATTGGAGAAGTGGGCTTATTCAGAAGGGACTGTGGAATTGATTTTGAGAGGGAAGGTTGGGCTTGGCTAGCAGTGGGTTTGTCTAATGGGGGCCTTGACCCTGCTGCCATACCTTCATTGGTTTGGGACACCACCATCATTGTAGAGAACAATGGGGTGTCAACTCCTTCAGAGTCCCCAGCAGATCTTCTCATATTTGAGAAAACCTTGCCTTTGGGGGGTTTAGGTACATATACCCCAACAGGTTGAGGTATATCCGTCAATTGATTAGTAATAACTTCTTGAACAAACCTGGGATACATAAAGAAGCTCTTTTTGTTTCCCATGTTTGAGACAAGATCATTGAAAATCATTTTAGAAAAATTGTACTTTCGGGCAGTGGCCAAACACACCAAAGCATAAGCAATAGTGCTGCTGAACTCACTCCATCCAGTAGTCTTTTTGGATATGCAATGCATAAGAGTATGGACAAAGAAACGCCATTGGGGTGAGAATTTAGCTTTAGAAAATTTGAAAACACCCAATGGGCCTCCATACCCCATTCTTGTAAGATTTGAAAACAGTTCATCATTTGGGATAGAAGTTATACCAGATGCATCGTCTAGACGTAGACTGATGCGAATAACTTCTTCAGTAACTGTAAGTGAGTGATCACAGATTCTTGTCTTGATCATTTGCACACCATTTTCCACAACAATGGTTGCATTAGCCCAGAACTGCCTTTGGTGCTCAATGTAGATTGTAGGGGATACAGTAAGAGCATGAGCAATGTGGCTTGACTTGAGGAAATCCACAATCTGATGAAATCCTGAAGCTTTCTTTGGCTTTTGTAGCATCGCAATCTCGTTGTGCTCGTCGATGAACGTCATGGATGCCATTGATCTTAGTGAAAACTTGCCTGAAAACTTCGAACTTGAGAGAGAAAAGGTTTTGAGCGCAAGAGAACAGTATGCAAAGAGTCATTATGAACTTTTAGGCGGGCAAAAAGTATTTATAGTATTCGGAATATAAGCAGTATTAACCTAGAGCAGTATTAACTACTAGCAGTAGTAACGGCTAGCAGTATTAACTAACTAGCAGCATTAACTACTAAGCAGTATTAACCACTAGCAGTATTAACTGAAAGCAGTATTAACCACTAGCAGTATTAACTGAAAGCAGTATTAACCACGAGCAGTATTAACTAAAAGCAGTATTAACCACGAGCAGTATTAACTGAAAGCAGTATTAACCACAAGCAGTATTAACTGAAAGCAGTATTAACTGAAAGCAGTATTAACTGAAAGCAGTATTAACCACTAGCAGTATTAACTATACTTACTCCTTTTAAACTTGCTAAATACTGAGTACTGCTATGCATATCCTGAAAAAGAAGATTAGTAACACCAAGAATAAAAATATACAGGCATAAAACCACTTTTTGAGAAGAAGATTATTCAGAGTTTATCATTCCCACACTTGTTACCAAGAAAGTGAATCTACCCACATCAAAAGCTTTAGTGAATAGATCAGCAAACTGATTATCGGTGTGAACTTTGACAACTTGAATAAGTTTGTTTTCATTACAATCTCTTATAAAGTGATACCTGATTTCAATGTGCTTTGTCTTTGAGTGCTTGACTGGATTATTTACAATGCTAATAGCACTGCTGTTGTCAATAAAGATTGGAGTGTGTAGAAAGGTTACCCCATAATCCAGCATTTGATTCTGAATCCATAAGACTTGAGAACAGCAACTTGCAGCTGCTATGTACTCTGCCTCTGTTGTAGATGTGGATACTGTGGTTTGTTTCTTGCACTGCCATGAGACTAGTCTAGCACCCAAAAACTGACATCCTCCAGAAGTAGATTTTCTGTCCAAGTTTGCCCCACCTAGATCACTGTCTGAGTATGCTATTAGGTCAAAAGGTGAGTTATGAGGATACCAAAGTCCCAATCTGGGTTGCCCTTTGAGATATCTGAATATCCTCTTAACAGCTTGAAAGTGAGATTGCTTTGGCCTAACTTGAAATCTTGCACATACACAGACTGGAAACATAATATCTGGCCTTGATGCTGTGAGATACATGAGAGAGCCAATCATGGATCTATAAAGATGCACATCCATATCCTCCCCCTCAAGATCTGTTGTGATCTGCTTGTGTGTTTCCATAGGTGTGCTGGCAGGTTTTGATTCTGAGAAACCAAACTTGGTTAGAATATCCTGCACATACTTGGATTGACATATAAAAATGCCATCTGACTTCTGTTGAACTTGGAGTCCAAGGAAGAAAGTAAGTTCCCCCATGGAACTCATTTTGAACCTTTGATGCATTAAATCCTCAAACTCCTTGCACATGTTGTTTCTTGTAGAACCAAAAATAATGTCATCAACATATATTTGGACCAGCAAGATATCCTTCTTCTTTCTTTTGATAAATAGAGTCTTATCAATGACTCCTCTTTCAAAGTCATTTTCCAAGAGATAGGATGACAGGGTGTCATACCATGCTCTTGGGGCTTGATGTAGTCCATAAAGTGCTTTCTTTAATTTGTATACTCTGTCTGGATAGCTTGGGTTTTCAAACCCTGGTGGTTGACAGACATATACTTCTTCTTCAATTGACCCATAGAGAAAAGCACTTTTTACATCCATTTGGTAGACTTTGAAGTTCATGTAAGAAGCATAGGCTAGGAATAGTCTGATTGCTTCTATCCTAGCTACAGGTGCAAAAACTTCTTCATAATCTATGCCCTCTTCTTGAGTGTAGCCTTGAGCTACCAGCCTTGCTTTGTTTCTTATAACAATACCTCTTTCATCTCTCTTGTTTCTGAAGATCCATTTTGTGCCAATTGCTCTGTGACCTTTAGGAAGGTCTACTAGATCCCACACATCTTGTAGCTTGAACTGTAACAATTCTTCTTGCATTGCTTCTATCCAGCTAGATTCTTTCATAGCATCATGTGCCTTTTTAGGCTCAAGCTGGGATAGAAAACATGAGAGCACTGTATGTTGTTGATCTTGCATTTCCTGAAGCCTGCTTTGATGTCTAGTCATCATGGGAGAAGAGACATCACCTATTATCAACTGTGGAGGATGATTCTTTTGAACTCTTGTGTTATGACTAGGTTCTTCATTCAGTCCAGCCTCTAGATTAGAGTCATGCAATTCAACTGAAGTGTCTTCAGATGTCACTTCTGATTCTTGAGTCTCCTCATCTCTAGTGTCTTCTTCACTCTGACTTGGTTCAGTAAATGATTCCTTTTCACAGTCTTCATTTACTGTGGGTATGGGAAAAATCACAGATTTAGATATACTTTCTTGAACTTGTGTGATCTCTGATTCTCCACCACCTGTTCCTGTATACTCATTACTGAAACCAAAAGAGTTAGTTAGTGAATCAATGTCAAATAGCCACTGAGGTCTAGACCCAACAGGATTTGGTGTGTTCTCATTGCATTTGACATTGTCACTTTCTTCAATTATTCTAGAAGAAGAGTTAAAAACTCTGTAGGCCTTACTCTGAGATGAATATCCAACAAGAAATCCATCATCTGCTTTGCTATAAAACTTACCTAAGTGAGATTTGGTATTTAGAATTGTACAAGGACACCCAAAAGGTTTGAAGAAACCAATAAAAGGTTTTCTTTGATTTAAAAGCTCATATGGGGTCTTGTTCTTTTGCTTGACCACTAGAACTCTGTTTTGGACATAACAAGCAGTATTAACTGCTTCAGCCCAGAATGTAATTGGCAATTTTGAATCAGCCAACAGAGATCTAGCAGCCTCTATTAGTGTCCTATTTCTCCTTTCAGCAACACCATTCTGTTGAGGAGTCCTAGGAGCACTATATTGTCTCTCAATACCTTTTCCTTCACAAAAGGTGTTTAGATCATGATTTTTAAACTCAGTTCCATTATCTGATCTAATGACTTTTACTCTTTGATTAGTTTGGTTTTCAATTCTTAGAATAAAGGATTTGATAAGACCACTTGTTTCATCCTTAGTCCTTAGAAAATATACCCAAGTAAATCTGGAGTAATTATCAACAATAACCAAGCAGTAAGATTTCTTGCCTATACTCATAACATTTGTAGGACCAAACAGATCCATATGCAATAACTGGAGACAAGAAGAAACAGAATTTAACTCTTTGGTCTTATGAGAAGTTTTGTGTTGTTTGCCTTTAAGACAAGCAACACAATGATCATCACATGAAAAGACTTTTGAAGGTAAACCTCTTACAAGGTTATTTTTAACAAGATTGTTCATAGTCTTGAAATTCATGTGACACATCCTTCTGTGCCAAAGGGAGGATTCATCTATAGAAGCTTTTGAAACAAGACAATTTAAAGATGAATCACTATCAACATTGTCCAAATCAAGACAGTAAACATTGTCCTTTCTTGGAGTTCTAAGTAGTATCATGCTTTCATCAACTACCTTGAACCCTGGAGCAAGAATCATACACTCAGTGTTAGTAAATAATATACTATGTTGTTTGTCACAAACCTGTGATACACTTAACAGATTGTACTTTAATTGATCAACATAGTAGACATCCTCAAATGTCATCTTACCTTTGGTGACATTACCTTTTCCACTTATCTTACCACCAGTAAGATTGTCTCCAAATGCAACATGTCCTCCATTAATTTGCTTGAAATCCTGAAGGCATGACATGTTGCCAGTCATGTGCCTAGAGCAACCACTATCAACATGCCATATGCTCTTTCCCTTGAGCTGTTGGTTGCCCTGCACATTAAATAAATCAATTAGTATGATTGGGGACCCAAGCCAAAGTGATCTTGGGTCTTCCTTTCTCATCAAAGTATTTACATTCCTTTTTAATGAGGTTTTTAAACTCAGAGCACTCTTTATTAGAGTACTTTGTCAATATGATTGGCTTAGCAGAATCAACACTGGAAGCAGTACTAACCTTAGAAGTACTAACAGAGTTAGCAGTACTAACAGGTGTAGCAGTACTAACAGGTTTAGCAGTACTAACCTTGTTAGCAGCATTAACATTGTTAGCATCATTAACATTGTTAGCAGTAGTATTACTTCTAGCAGCACTATCATTGTCAGCAGCACTATTTGTGGTAGCAGTACTAACAGTTTTAGTGCTTTTAGGAATCCACATATTGACACTTTCTTTAACATAATACTTTTTCTTCATATGACTTGTAGTTTTAACAGTTTTCTTAGCCACATGGTTCTTTTCAATTTTCTTATAATTAAAGGGTTTTTGCATGGATCTTTGGAAATTCATTCTTTGGTTCATAGGATTGAAATAACAGAATTTTGCAAGATGATTCAATTTGCCACATATAAAACAAGGTTTTGGTCTATTGATTTTACTCAGATCAACCCCTTGTTTATGTGCCCATTGATTATTCCAGTTTCTTTGATTTCCCCTCTTTTTGTCCTGTTTTTGGGGCTCATTCTTCTTACAAGCACACTGTTTGCAAGGACCTGGATTCACAACTGTGGTCTGTTTATAATGGACCTTACCAGACTTTTCCTCTGTCTTCTCTATGTTCTTGGATTTGATCCAAGCCCTTCCACAATCCTCATTGGTGATAATGTTGTTTTCTATAGAAATCTCACCACTCACCTTGTTCTCCTTACTCTTGCCAACCTCTTTCTCAGTCTTATCCTCAACAATTTCCTCATCTAAGGGATCTATTTCAGTGGCTCCCTCAGGCAAGTCCTTCCTATCTTTGGTGTCTAACAGGTCTGAAGTAGGAGGAATGTAATTGTTGTTATATGGTGGAGGTGTGGCATTATACCCAATTCCTCTTCTTAATTTATCATGAATCTGATTTTGCAGTAAGGAGTCCATTGCTTTAGAAGCATTGGAAAACTTTTCTACATCAAGCTTAACCTTGGTTAACTCCTCTTTCAGTTTTTCACTCTCCTCTTTAGATTTGGTCAGTTTAAGTTCTAAATCCTTTTTCTCCCACTGCCAGTAATTGGTGTCATATGAGTGTTGTAGTTCATTGGCTTGAAAACCTTTGATTTGATCTTCAAATCTCTCTACTATCCTCACATAGTCTTTTATATCCTTTTCTAGTCTCTTAAGGTCATCACTCATCTTCTGATTGTGATCCCTGTACCTTTTAACAGTGTCTATGCAAGTTTTAGAGCAGAGATTAGAACTTACCTCAGATGGGAGATCAGATACTTTAGCCATAAGAGCTTGATTCTGAATAGCTTCTTCTGCTTGATCACTCCAATCAAACCCCATTCCTTGTTGAGAAACAAGGGCTTGAGCAGAGTTTCTGTTGTTATTGAAGCTTCCAGATTGAGCTTGTTGATGGTTGTTGTTGTGAGACATTCCACTTCTGCATTCTCTAGCAAAATGTCCCTTCAGATGGCATTTGTAGCATTCTACCTTTGATTTATCAAACCCTGCTCCATCTTCTCTTCTTTGTGAGAAGTTGTTTCTTCCAGTCCTCTTTATAAACTTCTTAACCCTCATGGAGAGCATGGCCATCTGCCATTTAATATCCATCTCTTCCAGATCATCAGGATGAAGTTGTTCTAAGTCATCATTGATCAAAGAAGAATTTCCATGATTAGAAAGAAGAGCTTCAAATACATAATCAGTGCCTTTATCTAGATTTGATCCATTAGCAGCATTAACTAATTCAGAGTTAGCAGTAGAATCAATTGATGCTGATAGGAGTGCAGCATTATGAACATATCCAGAAGGCTTCTATTTTGCCTCCACCTCAGCTTCAAATACTCTAAGATCATTGTACAGATCATCAAGTTCTTTGTCTTCCAACTGATCATTCTGTCTGAATGACACAGTGTACATGGTCCATTCATCTCCAAGGGACCTTAAGAACTTTCTGTTCACATCATCTTGATCAATCTGTACTCCCATAGTAGCTAGTTCACCAATTAGTTTATTAAACCTGTCAAAAGTTTGAGTCATGGACTCATTCTTAGTTGAGATGAAGTTTTCATACTGTTGTTTTAAGATTGCCTTTTGATTTCTCTTGGTACTTTTAGTACCTGAGAATCTTCTCTCTAGAGCATTCCAGAGCATCTGTGCATCAGTACAATTGCAGAATTGGTGTTGATACTCATTTGGAATGGCCAAGAGCAGTGTGCTCAAGGCTTTCATCTCTGTCTGTCTTGATTTCCTGTCTGTATCTGTCTTTGGAGGAGTTCTTTTGCCATCTTCACCAATCTTTCCTCCATCAGATGGGCCATTCTCAATGATGTCCCACATAGAGTAATCTGTGAGGAGAATATATTGCTTGATTCTGATTTTCCACATGTCAAATTCATTGGATCTGAGCATTGGAACTTTTGAGACCAAAGTACTGCTTGATTCTGTAAGATTTTCCATGATGAATAACTGTTTCTGAGAGAGTTTAGCTCTGATACCACTTGTCAGGATCGAATTCTCAACAAGAATTAATTCTCAGAAACAATATCAAAGAAGTTTGCGGAATAACACTTTGATATCCAATGAAATAGTAAATCAATACATAAAATATGAGGAACAAACTGTAAACTTGTATTGAATGCTTTGAAGTTACAGAATTACACACTCAACCTCAATATTGATGAACAGGCTCACCAATACGAATTCTACTTCTCTAGAATTAGGATCTATGCCTTGAGGTTAATTTTCTCTAAAAGAATGAAAACTAAAAAAAAAATTGTTATCACCTATTCTAAACAATACTATATATATATACTGAATACAAAGATAATTACAATGAATAAAATATCTTCAGTATATCTTCTATGTATATCTCTAAGCTTCCATGTATATCCTTTCATACGAATCTTCATCATATAAGCAGTATTAATCTTCAGCAGCATTAACTTCCTTCTAGCAGCCTTAACTACTAAGCAGTACTAACCACTAGCAGTACTAACTAGCTAAGCAGTACTAACTTTGTTCAAGCAGTATTAATTAACACTAGCAGTAGTAACACTCAGCAGTACTAACCTTTATGTCTTCTAGCAGTATTAATATTGAACCAGCAGCATTAACCACACTTGATGAATTCTTCAGTTCCCAACAAAATGGCACTAAACACAAACACAAACTACTATGACAATGGTTAACTTTCTAAACCTCCTCGATTCAACAGAGATAACTTCTCTCTCTGGAAAAATCGAATGATGTTATTTCTTGAAGGTGCAGATCCCACCATACCTAAATACATAACTAATGGACCCTATTAACCTATCCAAAACATAACTGCCGCTCCAGCTACTGCCACCACTCCATTTGTTCCTGAACGCTATGTTGTTAAGGAAATTACACAATGAGTGATGAAGACAAAAAGAAGGTTGGTATCGATGCAAGGGAAAAGACCATTATCTCTATGGCTTTGCCTGATGAAGTTTTCCATTCCATCATGCATCTTAAAACTTCTAAAGAAATGTGGGAAACCATATGTGTTCAATATGAAGGCACCACTGAAATCCAAGAGACTCAAAAGATTAACTTGGTAAGACAGTATGAAAGTTTTATCGCTGGTAAGAATGAATCTCTCTCTGACGTTCATCAGTGGTTTAACTGCTTAATCATTGATCTAAGAACCGTTGGTAGGACCTATTCTAATTCTGAGGTCCTAACAAAATTCTTGGAATGTCTTCCTGAATGTTAGGACAGTTATTCAATATGTCTCAAGCTGTCAAAAGACTTAAACTCTCTTTCTCTCAACACCTTGTATGTAATATTTCTTAACTATGAGCAATCAAACCTATTGAAGAAGAATCTTATAAAAGATTCTAAAGACTCCAAAAGCACTCCTGTTGCTTTAGTCTCTTCAGAGATAATTCCATCTCAGCGATCTACTCTCACCATCACTGAGTTAGATTCTGAATCTGAGGATCTATCAGACACTAAACTTTCAGAGTTTGATGAGTCCTTAGCACTCTTGACAAACTCTTTTAAGAGATTTGCAAGAAAGAGAAATTTCAGAAGAAATAAGCCTCTCTCTCTCACTGACAAGCCAAAATCAACCCTTGTTGATAAGGCTACTGCTATTTGCTTTAACTGTGAAAAGATTGGACACTTTGCAAGTGAGTGCAGGTCGAAGAAATTCTTCAAACCTTCTATCTCAAGAAGATCCAGCGATGACAAATACCTAAAGCTGAAATACAAATATCAAAAGATGGAAAGCTACAAGCGAAAAGGTAAAGGTCTCATTGATGAAGAACATGATTGGGCTGAATCGGAAGAATCAAGTTCTGATGAAGAAGAAGTCGCTAATCTTTGCCTCATGGATGAGATTAAAGAAGAAGTGGAAGAACCAGCTGAAAATTCTATGAGCTATATATCATCTCAGGTATCTATCTCTACTAATCCCTCTCTACCTGAATCAGAGAGAAGTCGCGCAGTTGATGTGCTGACGATTGATCTTTACAATGCTCTAAACGATAAAACTCTAGCTGAGAGCAAAAACATTGACTTAACTGAACAGCTGGAAAAATTCCATGAAAATATCAAAGAACTAACTCTTTTAGAGGAAAGTTTGAAAGATCAAGTTGTTGTAAATAAAATCATCAGCATAGAACGCGAACAAGACATCGCTGCTCTAAAATCAGAAAAGGCTACTGTTGAAAAATGGTGCAATTCTTCAACAAAGATAACTGAGATAATAAATGCTCAAACTAGTGGTGGTGATAAAACCGGTCTTGGTTTTTGGAAACCACAGGATGAGCCTAAAGAAGACTGTTCCATGCTTAAGTTTGGAACATTTGTCACTTCTATCTCTGACACTTCTTATAATCAGTTTTATCCTTCTTCTTTTAATTCTATCCCTGATGAAAAATCCAAAGGCTCTAAGTCTGAGGATAAAGGAAAATCCATTCTTCGTCCCTAGAAGGCTTCCAAGAAAGCAAGGCTGAAAGTTCCCTCTAAACCTTCAGCGAATCAATCCTCTAGCTCTGTGATAGAAATATTTGATCTCTGTCCTCCGAAGCTAAAGATTGATCTCAAGCCTAAAAGATCTGAAAAAATCAAAATTCCTCCCAGATCTCATGCTAAAAGCATTCTTGGACCTGGCCCTGCTCATCTCAAATTCTCAAAACCTTTCACTCCTGGTCCTAAAACCACTTTTAAATATAGAAAATGCTATCACTGTGGATTTACTGACCATATTACAAGCAAATGTCCAATTGCCACTAAAGTTGATAAATCAGCTAAAGTGAAGAAGAATACCACTAAGGTTATGAAATTAACCAAAGTGAAAATTACCACTGAAGCTGAATCTTCATCTGCTGTGAAGATTGTTGAACCTTCCATCTCCACTAACTCTAAAGGACCCATTGAAAAATGGGTACCAAAGAAAGCTTAATCTTCATTATGTTTGCAGGGATCAAAGGGCATCTCGTATCTCGATAGTGCATGTTCTCATCTTATGACTGGACAAAAAGACCTGCTCACTGAATACAAGGAAGAGAAAGGTCCCTCTGTGACCTTTGGTGGAAATGGAAAAGGATATACCCGAGGGTTTGGTGTCCTCAGCAATGGGACAACTACCTTCAGAAGAGTCGCTTATGTAGATGGACTGAAGCATAACCTTCTAAGCATCAATCAACTATGTGATAAAGACTATGAAGTTCACTTTTCCAACAAAGCATGTTCAGTGGTAAATGAGAAAGGAAAACTTACTCTTAGTGGTTATCGAAGAGAAAATGTCTATGTAATAGATATGGACTCTACTATCACTGAAAACGTATGTTTTCTCTCTAAAGCCTCTTCTGATGTCCACTGGCTATGGCACAAAAGGCTCTCTCATCTGAACTTTAAAACCCTGAATTCTCTCTCTTCTAAGGAACTGGTTTCTGGTCTCCCTCAGCACTCATATGCTAAAGAATTTCTCTGTTCGGCATATGAAAAAGAAAAACAAACAAAAGCTAGTTTCAAGTCTAAACAAGTTTCCTTAGTGACAAGTCTTCTTCAGCTCTTACATATGGATCTGTTTGGCCCTGTCAACATCCAATCAATAGCTTGAAAGAAAGATACGCTTGTCATTGTAGATGAATACTCTCGCTACACCTGGGTTATCTTTCTTCGCTGCAAGAGTGATACTCCAGAAGAACTAATATCTTTTGTTAAAAAGATGGAAGTGCTGAATAATCTCACTGTACGTTCAATAAGAAGTGATCATGGAACTGAATTCAAAAATAGCTCTCTAAACAATTTCTTTGAGAAGAAGGGAATTTCTCATAACTTCTCTTCAGTGAGAACTCCTTAGCAAAACGGAGTCGCTGAAAGAAGAAACAAAATGACCATTGAAGCCGCTAGGTCAATGCTCAGCGATTCTCATCTCCCTACTCAATTTTGGGCTGAAGCTGTAAATACTACATGTTTTACTCAAAACTGATCGCTGATAGTAAAGCGATTCGGAAAGACAACTTATGAACTTTTTCATGGAAGAAAGCCTTCTATCAGTTTTCTTCATATCTTTGGTTGTCAGTGCTTTATTCTAAACAACAAAGATCAACTTGGTAAGTTCGACCCAAAAGCTGATGATGGAATATTTCTTTGATATTCATCCATCTTTATAGCCTACAGAGTTTTCAACAAAAGAAGACAATCTGTGGAAAAAACAATTCATGTCACTTTTGATGAAACTCGCTCAGCAAACTCTAAACCAATCGCTGACAACGAAGAACTAAATGCTTGGATGTTTTCTCACTACAGAGAAACAGAACCCTTCTTCTCAAACCATCAACATTCAAATCCTCCGGCTGCTGATGATGATCCAAACATCATACCTCCTAACGCAAAATCCAACTCATGGATCTCAGCAGAGCCTCTAAACACACTTCTTCCATCAGAACCATCTTCGTCTGATCACCTCTCAGAAAACAATGGTATGTCTGACACTCAACACTTGATAGCTGATGAACCTCAAGCTTCATCATTAGTAAACATTCCTATTGTTGATCCAATCTCTGAAGTAAGCGATCATGCCCCTGCTCAACGTTGGACCAGAGATCACCCCACTGATCAAATCCTTGGTGATCCCGATGCAGGTATTCAGACACGACGAAGTTCAGGTAATAGTTGTCTCTTTGTTAACTTTATTTCTTTAATAGAACCAAAGAAGGCTGATTATGCCCTCAGAGATCCAAATTGGGTCAGCGCTATGCAAGAAGAGCTGATTGAGTTTACTCGTAACAAAGTTTGGAATCTCGTTCCTAGACCGTCTGACAAAACTATTATAGGCACCAAATGGGTGTTTAGAAACAAGTTAGATGAACATGGAAATGTAACCCGCAACAAGGCTCGACTTGTTGCTCAAGGATATAGACAAGAGGAAGGCATAGACTATGATGAAACCTTTGCCCCTGTGGCTTGGCTCGAAGTAATTTGACTATTCTTAGCTTATGCAGTTTACAAAGACTTCATTGTGTATCAAATGGATGTAAAATCAGCATTTCTAAATGGAAAGCTGAATGAAGAAGTCTATGTAGAACAACCTCCAGGGTTCTATGATCCTAAGTAATCAAATTATGTTTATAAATTGGATAAGGCTCTCTATGGTCTAAAACAAGCCCCTCGTGCTTGGTATGACACTCTCTCATCCTTTCTTATCTCTGAAAATTTTGAACGTGGCAAAATTGATAATACTTTATTTTTCAGAAAGATAAAAGGTCATATTATTCTTGTACAAATATATGTTGATGACATCATATTTGGTTCTACTAACCCATCTCTGTGTACTCGATTCGCTGAAAGAATGAAGAAAGAATACAAAATGAGTATGATGGGTGAGCTGACATATTTTCTTGGTCTTCAGATCAAAAAATCTGACAAAGGTACTTTTATCAGCCAAGGTAAGTATGTTAAAGACATGCTGAAGAAGTTTGATTTAACACAAACTTCAGCAATGAAGACTCCTATGGCACCTCCCCTGACACTTAACAAAGATCCATCTGGAAAACCTATTAATGTCACTGCCTATAGAGGAATTATAGGCTCCCTGTTGTATCTTACAGCGAGCCGACCTGACATTATGTACTCTACTTGTTTATGTGCACGCTATCAATCTGAACCCAAGGAATCCCATCTGATCGCTGTTAAGCGAATTTTCAGATATCTCAAAGGGACTCCTAACCTAAGTCTTTGGTATCCCAAAGACTCAGGGTTTGATCTAACTGGATATTCTGATAGTAATTTTGCAGGTTGTAAACTCTATAGAAAGAGCACCACTGGTGGATGGCAACTCCTAGGGGGAAAGCTGGTAAGTTGGACAAGTAAAAAGCAAAATTCAGTGTCCACTTCCACAGCTGAAGCTGAATATGTAGCCGCTGGAAGTTGTTGTGCTCAGGTCTTATGGATGAGAAATCAACTATTAGACTATGACCTTCAGCTATCAAAGATTCCAATCTATTGCGATAGCACATTTGCTATTGACATAGCAAATAATCCAGTTCTACATTCAAAGACGAAACACATAGAGATCAGATATCATTTTATCAGAGATCATGTGATGAATGGTGATATTGAATTTCACTTTATCCCCACTGACTATCAGTTAGCTGATTTGTTTACCAAACCTCTTGATGAGACAAGGTTCAACTTTCTCATCAGTGAGCTTGGAATGCTGAATCTCGAAGAGTAAATCTTCAGCGTTCATGCATTAAGTCAGTGATTATAATTTTCCCTTTATCATTCAATCTCTGATTAAAACTCTTACTCTCAGGTATGCATTCTTACTCTCAATCACTTAATCTTCAGTCAGTAAGACGTTTTAAATAAAACTTTGATCACTGAAGTTTTCTTCAAATGATTAAAAGCTTTTTGAAAAACAAAATCTATCACTGAGTTTCTCTTCAGTGATCCTTCTAAAATAAAAATCAATCTCTGAATTTTCATCAGGGATTCTTTCAAAAGAAAACCTATCTCTGACTTTTCTTCAGAGATAATTTCAAAAAAGACAAATGAAACGTTTTTCTCTCTCCTATGACGTCATTTGAACCGACAATCCACGACGTGCCTTTTTTCTGACACGTTCGTCTGTTGCCCTTCTATCCAATCAACTTCGTGGGACGTGTCCATGTCATGATGAACATTTGTATTCCCTCCTCTTTCTCTCTCCTACTCTCTACGTATAAAAGGAATGTTTCATATCATTCTTATCTTTTACGCTTTCTGAAAAACGTTTTGAGCAAGAAATTCTCTCTCAGCTTCTGCATCATCTTCATTCAAGATCACCAGGTTATTTTAATCTTTAATCTTGTTTCCATTTCAATCTTGTTATTAAAATCCATTTATGTTCTTTCATTATGGATTTTTATAAGATTTATACTCACTAAAATCATTCTTTTTGAATTTATTTATTCAAAACCTTTAGTTTTCTCATTGTTCTTCCTTCTTAAACTAAGAACAATGTCTTAATCTTCAAATATTTTTTGTTTTTATCTTAATCTGGAAAAAACTTCTTTATTTTTAGACTTTAATCCTTCCCTTCTATTCTTTATTTCTTTCCTTATTCAGCAATGGCACATTCAACACTTGTTTCCTCCAAGAATCAAGTTCGCCATCACTGATTGTGAAGTCCCCAAGAACAACCATCTTGGACGCCTAGAATTCGATGGAATCAAATACCCACACCTGGTGGATGCTGCTAAATTCCTGAAGCAATCTTGCATTGCTTACGCTCTCACTGTTGATCCAAAACCCTCCAAAACTCTACTTCAACAGTTTTGGTTCACAGCTGAAGAATCGACTATCACCAACAAGAAAGGTGATCAGGTCCCTGCCATTGCTTTTTGCCCTGACCTCGACAAAGGAATGATGACCGTTTTGAGGTTAAGGAAGGCTCTCAGGTTTCCTAACAAACCTAAGAGTGGCTTTGAAGCTCTGCCAACTGACGCTGAACTCATCCAGTTTCTGGATGATATGGAGTACTGCTGGGACAACAAGCCCCACTCCACTATTCCCAACAAGAAGCTGACTCTCATCAAGAAGGCGAACATGCCTTCTCAGCTGAACTTTATCTTTTCTCACTTCATTTAGTGTATGATTGGGAAAAGTGGTTCCCTTGATCAGGCCAGCAAAGTACAGCTCCAGATGGCCTACTCGGTCATCGCTGGCAAAAACATTGACTTTGCCACCGCTATCTTTGACGATCTAAGGTCAAAGATAGAGAATACGGAGAGGGATCCCAAGATCCCATATGTACGATTCATCTGTGCATATATGAAGTTCCTCTACGCCAACGCCTACCCCACTACTGTTGATGGCTCCTTTGCCAAAGTGGGTCAGCGTTCACTGGAGGTCAAACCGCTGGCAAACGAGGTAAGTATCTCTACCCTACGCTCCCGACTCTCTCTCCACACTTCTTCTACTTCAGCGGCCACGCAGGAGGTTCATTCTTCTTCTAACCCTGCCGCTACCACCTGTTCCAAACGACCATCTGCTAGTTCCTTTGGTCGTTCAAAGAAGGTCAGAGTTACTAAGGAGACACCAACCACTAGTTCATGGCCTGAGGAAGTTTCTCGACAAACTTCCTTGGATGATTTCGTGGTCCTCTCCTCCACATCTGCTGCTGTAATAACATCAACCATGCCAGCGACCTCGGTCGCTGTCACAACAACAGTGACTCAACCTGAAATCTCAGTTCTTCAATCAACTGAGGTACCTTCTCAACCCCAAACTTCCTCTATCCCCATCTCTAATCCCTCTAATTCTTTGGTTTCTGACCCTCCTCTCATGCAGCAACCTCATGTTGCATTTTAGGACCTGATTCCCAAATGTTTGAAAGAGACATGCAATTTTTCAACATGTTTGAATGGTCAGGTATACCTAAACCCACCAATACACCTTCCTTCTCCCCATCTAAGCCTATTACTCAGAAGCTAACTTTTCTTTCAGTTCCTAGTTTGGCAACTGTTGACGCGAATGTCAACAGTTTGGGTGAAAAGGTGGTTTCTCTCACCGCCGCTGTCAACGAAACCACCAGCGCAGTCAATACCGCTAGTTAAGAACTGAAGACTTTGACAGCTGCCTCCTCCTCCAAAGCTGAAACTTCTCAAATCTCTGCTCTTCAAGAAGAGATTGTCAAAGTCAAGGAGGATACTCAGCGACAGTTTGACACTCTGTCCACAAAAGTTGATGCTTGCACCGCTCTTCTTCAGCAAGTCCTCACCAAGCTGAATGCACCAGCTCCGACTCATTCTACTTCCTTCACATCGGACGATCGCACCCAACTGAACATAGCTGTTGAATTTATTCATTAGGCTACTTCAGATCTTCCGGTGATTGAAGGACGCCTGGATAGTCTGTAGGTTGAAGTCCGAAAGTTGGCCTCAGCACAACCTTCCTCTCAAATCAAAGATCTCTCCCTCGCTGATAATGACAAAGAGGGGGAGAAAGCTGCTGAAGAAATTAAAGAGGGGGAGACAACAACTGAAGCTGCTGCTGAGGTTCAACATGAAGATCCTCCGTCTCTTGTTGAGGGGGAAAAGGTTGCTGACCAAGCCCCTCCTTCTTTCAAAGACTTTGTCGAAGAAGAAGAAGAGGAGGATGAAGAAGAAGAAGATCTTGATCTTGAAGATCAAGAGGAAGAGCAACCTCATCAAGAAGATGATGATGATGATGAAGATGAAGAAGATCAGTCCTTATGGTGTTCTTCTGCAGCCATCACATCTTCAGTGATACCTTCGAAAGATGTTGTCACAGCAGGGGGGAGTCATGGAACATCCTCAGGAACCCCTTCCCAAAGAAAATCCAAAGGTGCGGTTGCTGACGGAAACCTGAAGACAGTTTCACTATCTAAGGAGAATCCTTCTCAGGTATGTCTCTCACTTGTCCCTGTTTCTTTCTACAAACCCTCTATCTTTTTCTAGCCTTTATCTTCTCTCTTCCCAAAACATACACTAACTCCTTCCTTTCTATTTTTCTGTCCAGACAGTTCTCTCCCCTGCTTAAGGGTAAAGAACTACAAATAATCCCAGCCGCTGTAGCTAATGAACAAATAATCCCAATCTCTGTAAGAGAGATTGATGAAGAAGATGAGGAAGAAGAGTCCCTGCAACATCCAGGAAGGCCCTCTAGACCATCTCACTGGTCAGAGGAAGAAATGAAGAAAAGAACATAAATGATCTCTCTTCTAGAGAAACAACGACTGAATATCCCCTCTCAGTCAATAGATCTAGAGTTCCTGACTGAGCTGAAATCGAAGATTCTTTTAGGGCTGAGAAGCTGATAGCTGATTGTCAAAGAGATGCCTCTCTTGCTCTCAAGATTAAGTCCTCTCAATTCAAATACAAAAAGCTAAATAAGAAACCCGTTGAAGTCCAGGCTGCTCTATTGAAAGAGATTGAAGAGGAGCGCTCAAAAGAACAAAGGGTCAGCGATAACTCAGTCGATTGGTGCAAACATAAACTCGACTATCGTTCTGACCCAATGAAGATCGTTTCAGTCGCTATCTCTGGAAGAAAGAAGAAGGATAAAGTTTCTGTCACTATGGAAATTACCAGAGAGGATGGAAGCTGCAAGGCTATGTTCGTTTTAAAGCTGGAAAGCTTCAGCTACATGGAATGGCTTGAGTTCAAAGATGAGCTGAAGAAATCAAAGTCAATCCACATAGGCTATGTTGAAGGGATAAATGATGCTCTCATCAACAGAGTCGCTGCAATCCTAAAGGTGCCATCTGTTCTTCCTTCTAAGCCAAAGCAATTCAAAAGAAAGCCTGTCTCCTCCTTGTCTGAAAATGTCGTTGTGATCAGAAATGAAACCTCCATCAAGTTCTTAAGAGAAGCTTTGTTTGGTCCTCCTCCTGATCTTTCAGTTCTCGATCTATCTCTGTCCTCTGGTGGACCATATGTTTCAGGACAAGTACTCAAAGAACCTTTTGGAATCTTCTTCAGAGATGATGAGGAAGAGCTCAGATTTCAAAGAGTATCTGAAATTCCTATCTGTCCCCTCAGTCATCTCAAGGATCTCTTGTGCTTATGGTGTGACTTCTCTCCCTCTGCTGAATCGATTAAGGCAATCATCTCTCAAGAATATTCAGATCGAAGTCAAAAAGGAGAAGAAATACCTGAGTATATGATCAATCCTCCCAAGTCTTCTTTAGATAACTGATAGATTAGTTTCATATTTCTTGTAATCTATTAGTTAAACTTACAGTAGTTAGTTCCTCACTTGTACTTATAATTTTCATACCTTGTAATTCTTTTCTTGAATTAATGAAAATTTCATTGAAGTACTTAACTCTATCAGTACTGTAAAAGATCCCTCAAAATAGTAATTGGGACATGTATGTTATGAGTCCTGATTATTCCTTATTTTGAACTATAAAGTAATTTTCTTCAGTTACTTTGTCATTATCAAATAGGGGGAGATTGTTGATCCCAACTCTCTCAGTGATTTGATAAAGACCCTCTACTATACTTAGTGAAAATTACGTTTAATATGTATTAGTGTTTCACCATCAACGATCAAACTGAGTATGTTCAGTTATCGCTGATAGTCTTTCTTACAAACATTTATATGTATTAGTGTTTCACTATCAGTGATCAGACTGAGTCTGTTCAGTTATCACTGATAGTTTCTGATGTAAATAGTAATGTAATCCTTGAAAGACAAATCTCGCGTCAACAGATGTTCATAGCTGAATCGAAGACAAAGCTGCTAAACAAAGACAAGTCTACTAGTGACCTGATGCGGATATCAGTGAAGCAAAGACGAATCTACTTATACACGAAGGAACATGAGGAAAAGCTTCAGCGATAGTTGAACCTCTTTATATCTCTAAAGGAAGAGATATTCAGCGATCAAACGATCACGAAGCTTATGCCTTAAGTCTCCTTTTGTCTTACCTTGCACAACCAGTACGATGTGTCAGAACGGACATATCTCTGCCACAAATCGTACAACAACTCTGTCAACTACATTGTTCATGATACGGCCAAAAGCATGTCTCCCAAAGTCAGACTCCCAAAGCCAATCACTGAACGCCACGTGTAAAGTGCCCTGAAATGCATTTAATGCATAGGGTATAAATAGAAAGATTACCTCTCCATCTGAGAGTGTGCTCACCTCTGCCTTCATCTTTCTATTTCATAGAAACCCTTGTTTTCTATACTCTCAAATCCCCCATTCTCTATATTCTTGTGCAACCATGTTAGTGTTTCTTAAGTTTGTTTAGATTGAGTCTGTCTTAATCTTATTCCGCAACAAACTTGTAAATTGTTTGATTTATCAATAAACAATTTATTAAACTTTAATTTATGTGTTTGTATTCAACCCCCCCTTCTACAAACTGGTTAAGCACCTCTGGGACCAACAATACCGAACGTCGATGTGTTTTTTTTCGTATGCTGGACCGCATTGTTTGATATGGCGATGGCGCTCTTCTAATAAAAGTATATAGGTATATTCGAGTAGTGGAATCCGTAGTCCTTGAGTTGGGTGTGAATCCAAAACACTTGCGAGCAACAGCTGGCGGAAACGACGTACTCTGCTTCAACTGTAGAGGTGGACATACAGTTCTGTTTCTTCGAGGCCCAACTGACAAGCTTGTCTCCCAAGAACTAGACGTGACCCGATACTCTCTTCCTATCCAACATACTACCGGCATGGTCGACATCCAAAAAAGTCGTCAACTCAAAACATGTCTCTTTCGGGTACCACAAGCCAAGATCAACAATAGTTTTTAAATATCGAATTATGCACTTAACAACTATTAATTGAGACTCTTGAGGTTTAGACTGAACCTTGCACAAAGAAATGTTGAAAACATAATGTCTGGCCTACTTTTCGTCAGATACATCAATAAATCTATCATTCCTCTATAGGTTTTAAGGTCCATGACCTTTCCACTGGGATCGGCATGTAATTTAGAACCCGGTGCCATTGGAGTTTTCATAGGTGCACAATTTTCCATCTTGAATTTTTGAAGAATATCCGAGATGTACTTAGATTGATTAATGAATATTTCTGTTGAAAGTTGTTTAACTTGATGACCTAGGAAAAATTTCATTTGACCCACCAAACTCATTTGAAAATGTGATTTCATGAGGATTGAAATGTTATGACAGTACTGAGGGTTTGTCAAACCAAAGATTATATCGTCTACATATATTTGTATAAAAGTAATATCTTTCTTTTTCTTTTTAATGAATAGAGTAGTGTTTATCTTACCTTTGGAAAAACCAACATTGATTAGAACGGTAGATAAGGCGTCATACCAGGCTCGTGGTGCTTGTTTGAGACCATACAAGGCCTTGTCTAAAATGTAGACATGATTGTGCTTGGTATCACTTACGAAGCCTTCCGGTTGTGATACTGCATTTTCTAGCCTTGAAGTTCTTCTCTAGATTCTTGTCACATAATTGGCCGATACTAAACAGGTTGTGCCTTAATCCTTCATCATATGAGTCCTTATTTATCGTGATCTTGTCATGAACGATATCACCATAGCCCATGATTGGAGAATAATGATCATTTTTGAATATCATGTTCCCACAGAATTTGTCGGTGTAGTTCGTGAGAAGCTCCTTCCTGCCGGTCATGTGTTTGGAGCAACCAGAATGTAAAAACCACACATGACCGGTCTGCAAAAACAATTAAGCAGATTAAGGTACCCATTTGAAAATGGGTTGTTTTGGGTTAGATGTACCACCTGATTTTGGAGTCCATTTAAGAATGGATCCTTATCTTTTTTTATGGTGAATAAGAGGTAAAGCGAGAGTTATATACATGCTAAGTGCGAAACCAATCAGATGCATATTTACAATCAACAAAATCATTCAAACCACACGCAGAAACAACAAATATTATCATGAGAAAGTTGAATCAACCGCTGAATGGAATAAAGTTTTAAAGGAAACACCAAACTTTGTTCAACAGAAGTACTTGAATGAAAAGTGTCATGATTAATACTGTCTGTCCTAACATGCGAAAAAGAATTAAACAATTTTGTCTTCTCAGTGCCTTGCTTAGACTTCTTTTCTATCCAAACTTGTTTGATGCCTTTTCTTTGACTGTGATTATCTGAAACATCATTAAACTCACCGTCAGATGAACTGGAGTAGTAAGAATGTCTTTTATTATAGTTATCGGTATTTTTTTGTTTCTTTGAACGTCTTTTAGATTTTGGTTTTGAAGAATTGTTCACAGAGACTCTTTGAGGAGCAGATCTAGAACATTCGCCCTTATGAAAATTGACCGGTTTCTCCTTCTTGTGACCAAGAAATTGAATATGACTGGGAAGTTTAGGTGCAAAATCAAACTTATCAAGATCATCATTTGAACACACATTTGAATTCATGAACGTAGATAATTTCAGTTTAGCATCATATTTTTCATTATCAGCTGTTTCGGTTGGAGAACATGTTAGACTTAAACTATTCAAATGATCATTAGTGGAAGCCTGATCAAAATCAGAGTCAAGATTCTTTTTGAAATAATCAAGTTGAGGTTCCTTTCCCTTATCAGTGTTACTCAAAGCCTGTTTTGTAAAACCGGAGATAGGTCACCTAAGAGGGTTTTGCATGAAGAGGTAACCGAAGTAGAAAAGGAAGGTTCAGACAGGACAATTCTTTCTTCAAGGAGCAGGTCAAGCTTCTTTTGTAAATCTTCCTTGGTTACTTGCTCTTTCAAAATATATGTCGCTAGACTAGATAGTTTAGATATTAGCTTCTTAATTTTCGTCTGAAACACTTGTCTTTCACTATCAGAGCCTTTTCTGTTTTGATATTTTCAAGATCCTCAATCTTAGTTAAAATCTCTTTTCGTTGTTTTTCAAAGGAGATCCATACATGTTCAAATGAATCCTCAGGCTGAACTATTTTCTTTTCTAAAATCAAAGAGGGAACATAGAGTTTGTACTCTGAAGTTCAACATTGGAATAACTGTGGAAGTAGTCATTTAAGAGGTAATCGGACTTATTTTTCTTATAACTCGCATTTAGTTGCTCGTAAGCAAAAGGAAGTTGCATGTTAAATGTATTTTTTTCTTTTTAAGTCCTCCAGCTCCTCAACTTCATTAGACGATTGTCCATTTAATTTTGTACTTTGGATATGTCTTATCAAGGCCAAGAAAGTCAAAGGCATACAAGGTGGGAACCATGGCATACAAGGTGGGAACCATGGATAAGACGTTCAATTATGATGACAAACAGAAACAATCAAACACTTAACCTATTTTCAATTTCAATTCAAAGGAATTCGTATACAATGAGCTATGACAATCTCTCTCTCTCTAGAATCTGTCTGCATACAATACTAACTTCTAGCCGTATATCTACTAACAGAAAATAAAACTATTTATACTAACTCACAATTATAACACTTTGACTTTGACTATTATTACAAAAAGACTTTGACTTTCTGCTTGAGAGTTGACTTGAGCTTTTACTCGCTTGACTTTCAGTCTTCATTCTTCATGATCTTGTATCCAACAAATATATGTACTAACATTCTCCCCCTTTGGATCAAGATCATCTTCAAAAAGATTTTGCAATTCAATCTCCCCCTTTGACATTTCTTTCAACAAATCAGCATTGAAGCACAAAATTACAATCTCCTCTTTTTTGATAATCAAACTTCAATCATTCTGAAATCTATCCAAAACCTTTGTACAATATCTTTTGCAATCAGCTTTAACATTCTCCCCCAATGTAATAAAGAACCTCTTTCAGACTTCAGAAACAAATTATCTTCAGGTTTAGCTAAGTTTGCTTTAGCAAATTGTCTTCAAAGAAAATTTCAGTAAAATTCACAAATATTCTGAAAACTATGAACTTTCTCTTTCAAATCTTGAACTTAGCTTTACCATTTCAAACATTTCTTGAAACTCTCTCCCCCTTTTTGTTGATAGAGGCATGAGATCATCAAAACTTTCACAAGAAATGTCATTGATCTGATCTAACCACTGATCTTTTCCACTGAGCCTCTGACTATTTATCGATCCAAAAGATATTCATCCAAATCTTTGCAAATTCAGACAAATTATGAATGTAACACCTGAATCAATAAATGAATCAGTTAGAAAATGTCTGTCAGTAACACGAACTCACTGTGTAACGAATACACATTGGAAGGAGTTTTTTGATGTTCACTCCCCCAGGTCTTCCATTCAATCATCGAATAACACAAGTTTATTCTATGAACGTTTGGACAGAAAAACGAATTTCCTGTGTGTTCGTGCTTGTGTTTGAAAGAATTAAGCACAGTTGATTGCTTTAATTAGGCTAAAAATTATGTAAACCATTGAGACAACAATAGTATAACACAGACTCAATTATGCATGATCGAAGTATGAAGGTGGGGCAGACTTCCTTCTTTTTCAATATCCAGATTTTCCAAATGAAAACCATATAGCATATGTGTTGCATCCCCTTTAAAAATTGAAACATCTTCTTGTTGAGAAAAATATGAGTAGCTGGTGGGGTTGTAAATCAAGAGTTGGCATGGGCTAGTTGCCTTTTTCAATGACGTTCACGAAGAATTGTGAAACACGAGAAATGTGGTTGCCCGACTCAGAAAAAGTTGGTGCAGAGTTTGAAATTCTTTTACTCTGTTCTCTTACCCTCTTTCTTTTTATCATTAAGCTCACTTCTAACCAAACTTTCCTTTCATTTATCATACCCACACTCATATATTGACTCCTCATACTTGATCACTCAAGGACTAACTTCTTGGGTAGGAAACACTGGTTAACATGAATCCATAGAAGTTCTATTAATCTCACACAATGAACTCATGTAATCCTATAAGCACAATGTAGCTCAAACGGTTTAACTTTTCAGTTAAAACACAAAATTATATACATGTCAGATGTATGTATGCTCATTAAGATAATCATGAACATTTGAGCATTTGTAATCATGAAGATATTTCAAAACAAGTACATCGAATGAATGAAATGAAGCAACTTTTGATACAGAAACATTACCTCTTGTTAACTCACCATAACCCTTAATCTGACCTTGCATATTTTCTCCAAAAGTTACTGCTCCTCCTGATTTAACTTTGAAAGAGGATAACAACTTCTTATCTCCAGTCATATGCCTTGAACATCCAGAATATAAGTACCAGATGGGCATAGACTGTTTCTGCAAGACAGATTAGAGTTTCTTCGGTACCCATCTCATTATGGATCCTTTCTTGTTAGACTTCTGAGGAGTTTGATGAACATTTGGCATTTCATATTTTGAACTTTTGCCAGAATTTCTCTTTTTCTTTTGAGGCTTTGTCTCTGAATTTTTATTCAGAGACTGATTCAGAAAACAATGAGAACCTCTGAAATAATTTTTCAGTTTAATCATGAGTTGAATGCATTTGCAATTACTAGAATAAGAAGAAGTAGGAGAAAAGTTTTTCATTTGATTGAATGAATTTGGTACACTTTGATTCTTTTTCAATCTAGCAGTAGGAATATTACAAGTATTCCTAACTACTTCCTCCTTTTTGGCTTGAAAGACAACCTTCTTTTCAAGTTGCCTTTTCTTGTTCAAAAACATCTTCTTCTCTTTGTTGCTCAATGCACAAACAGGATCAGAATGGTTAATTTTTTGCCATTTTCCTTTTTGTTCAGAAGTGAATTTGATTGGTTTATAAGTGTAGAGTTGAGAAGTGTTTGTTTCATTCTTGGCCTTTTCTTTTAACTCTTTCTCAAGGTCCAGAGAAGTTTTTTCTTGTAGACACATGTCTACAAAATCAGGACAGATGGCTAGGACATTCGTTTTTATGAATTATGGATTTGTTTTTCAAAACTGGAACAGGAATGTTCAAGATTCCAGAACCAACAGTCTGTATGTTTTTATGAATTACTTTCTCTGGTCTAAAGGATATCTGTTCATCTATTTCTGGTTCAGATTCAGAATCAGAGTTAAGAAAGTCTCTCTTAGCCTTGTCAAGATAACTACCTCTGTAGTTTTCATAATTTCTTTAGGTCTAGAGACTTTAATGATTCTTTTCATACTTTCTTTCTTTTTCAAATCAGCCATGACATTTTCTTTATAAATTCTTCTAATGTCGTCCTCATATGTAGTTCTGATGCATTCATTTGACATTGGTGAATACGGAGGTGCATCTGCATTGAGTGAACTCTGAGGTTCATCTTCAGAAGTACTTGTTTCAGAGATACTTGTTTCAGATGTCCCTGATTCTTTTGTGATAAAAGCATCAAACTTAAAAATGCCTCTAGGATCATTGCTCTGAGGTTTTGTAAAGAGTACCTCTGAATTCTCTTTTTCTATCTTTAAGATAGGTTTTGGACATGTTTTTGCTTCAAAGTATAAGACATTTTTAAAATTCAGAGCTCTTGCTTTTGATCCTTCTGAGGTTTTTATTCTTTTGAAATTGTTCAGAGATGGATAGTCAGAGCTCTGGACCTTTCCCATACAGAAAGTGGAAAAAAGGGAAGTTTTCTTCAATCCAGTGAATGGATCCAATTCATTGAATTCCGGTCCTTGAGTGTCCATTTGAGAATATATTTTTATATGCACATCTTGAGCATCTAGATAACTTTTGATTTGAAGTTCTTTCGTTTCCAGAGATTGATGTAGGATTTCTCTTTCATTTTGAAAAAAGTTAGTTAAGGCAACAAAATTGAGTATTTCATACTCAGATCTTTTAACTTCTTCTTCTTTAGCTTTTAACACTTTTTCCAATTCTTTGAGTTTCTCAAAAAAAAAAATTTCCTTTTGTTTCTGAGCTTTTTCAAGTTCAGATTTTTCAACAAAAAATTCTTTCTTTTCTGACTCAAGAAGATCCTTTTCTCGTCTATAAAAACTTAGATCTTTTGTCATTTGTCTTCTCTTTTCTTTTTCATCAAAGAGTTTTTGCTTTAAATTTTGAAACTCATCTGTTAGCTTAAGAACATCCATTTCAAGTTCACTTTCAGAGGTGGAAGAAGAATTTACCTTTTCAGAGCAGTCCTCTGATGATCCATCGGTTTGATCATCTGTAAAAGCCATACCACAGAGATTGGTAGGCTCTTCCTCTCCTTCACTTGTAGAGTCTGATAGACAATCTTCCATCTCTGCAACAAGTACTCTTTCTCTTACATTGTACTTGTACTTGTTCTTGTAGTAGTCTTGATCTTTGACAAGTCTACCTCTGCAGTTTGCAGGGAAATGGCCTACTTTTCAACATCTGAAATATCTTCTATCATTTTGATTTGGTGGAAAAGCAACAACAGTTTCTGTTTTCTGAGCTTGTGGTTGTGGTTAGGGCTGAAAGTATCTCTGAGGTTGAGGATACTTGGGTTGGAATGGTTGATGAGTTCTTGATTGTTGTGCAACATCATGATTGTTGAAATTTGTACCCTTTTGATCACTATGTGGAGTGAATCTGGGCTCTTGTTGAAATCTTCTTTCTTGGTTTCTCCTTTCTTCATCATCTCTCCTGCCTTCAAAGACTTTCTTGCCAAATTTCTTGTTAAATTGCTGAGTAATTAATGCAAGACACTTGGAAAAGGCATTGATATCATTATCTAAGTCTGAGTTTGAATGTTCATTTTCTTCAACCATTAAAACCATTTTAGACTTCCTTTTTGGTTCCTTTTTCAAAGAGTTCTTTGTTTTTGCACTACAACCTTCTTTTGATACACCTTTTTGTTTTGATACGAGGGGAAGTTGTCCACCTAAAGAGGTTTTTGACTTTTGTTTAACAACTTCTTTTTCCTGAGCAATAAGAGTGCCATAAATATAAGTCAATGACCATGATTCAACATTTTGATTGGCTTGTATTGACATGGACAGTTGTGACCATTCTTCATTTAAACTTTTAAGGATAAGAACATTGTTTTCTTCTTTTGTTCTAATAACTCCAAACTTTTTGCATTTATTGATGAAAATGTTAAATCTTGAGTATGTTTGGTGCAAGGTTTCTTCAGGTAGTCAATGAAAGTTATGGTACTCAATAATGCAAAGATTTCTTCTGTTTTTCTGAGTTTGTAGGCCATCTTCAAGTTGGTTTAACAACTGAACCCATATCTCTTTTGTAGTTACATAAGCATCAAGTTCTTGAAAAATATCATTGGGAATGGCCATAATAAGTAATCTAACAGCTTTTGAGTCATTTTCCATCATTCTAGTTTCTTCATCAGTGAAGTTTGAAGTTTTCTTTTCATAGTATGCAAGTATTTCAGCAGTATCTGTTATTGCTGGAACTCTTGGTAACAACACCATTGGTTGGTTAGGTCCATCGTTCACTGGTCTTAAAAGATCCCTGTCCATACCTTACAAGAAATTTACCATCCTTATCTTCCATTGAGGATATTCATCCTCTACGAGTGTAGGAGTTTTGGTTAATGATCCAGCTGTATAAATGGCACTTATACTGGAGTTTGCCATTTTGAAGAAAAGATGAAGATTTGAAGAATTGATGCTTTTCTAAGAAGATCTTTTATCAAAAAAATGAAACTGTGATTTACTTTCAAATATGGAGCATATGGAGTTCCTTTAAATAAACCAAGGTTTATATGAACATGCACAGATTTTTGAAAGCTTGAATCAGTAAGATGTAAATCTATCCGAGTATGCAGATATGATCTTGTTTTGTTTTAAAAACAAAGATGGCTCTGATACCAATTGTTGGATCCCAGATTTAATCTTATAAAAATGATATAAAACAATAATAAAAATAAGAACGTCGGAAGAAATATAGTTTTAATATCAAAGCAGATTCAATATCACAGTTTATATAAATCGTAGAAGATCTTTCTCTTGAATACTTTCAGTATATTAAAAGATGATTCATATACATGATTTATCAAAAAGCACACATTTGTCAATAGAGTGATGGTCTTATTTATAAGACCATAAAGTGTACAGTGTACGATTCTGACATAAGAAACATGCTTGAACAGTCTCTTACCTAAAAGGTAAGCTCAAGACATGCTTGAACAGTGACCTACTCTAAAAAGTAAATTTGATCAGTGATGACGTGTCATCTGTTCTTCTGTCAATACTTGTATAACTTTAGTTTTCTTCAGAGAGGGGTTCTTCAGAGCTCTGATGTACGTGCCTCTAATGAAGCCATCTCTGATGTCTTCTGCTGAAATTCTCTAAATTTGGAAAGTACTTCAGAGGCAGGTTTGTCCTCTGAAGTCTATCTCTGGAAGTCCTCTAAAATAGAACTTAGAACATTTTAAATACTTTTACAATTTAGAGTTGGGGCTAACATTGACCAATTTTATATAGTTTCAGTTCGAGATCCTTTAACTTGTCAGTTATCCTTTTATTTTCATTTTCACACGAAACATGTTGACTGACAATCTCAATTTTCTCATTTTCTGACCTACGAAGTTTATCAGTAAGTTCATCTACTTTGGTCTTTAACTCCTTGGACTCTTCTGAAAAGATCTCACATTGTTCCTTTGGACTTGAAATTCCGCACAATTTTCCAGCATTTTCTACAAGAAGATCCTCTAGGATCTTCTGCTGAGTGGACACTCGTCTTTCTAAATTGGAGATGAGGTGAGATTTTTCTCTTAAGGTTCTCTTATAGGAGTCTAAATTTTGCATGGTGATTTCCATCTGATCAACTAAGGTTTTATGGATAAGAGCACATACCTGACAGGTGGAATCGCGATCATCGTCGTCTGTATCAGACTGTGTCGAGTGCTACCCATGAAAAACATGTGAGCTTCTGCATCATCTTCTTCTTCATTAGACAGGTTGATCCAATAGTCATCTTCTGCCATGAGATCCTGACCACATTCCTTTTATTTGGCCAACAACATATTGGCCTTGTAGTATTCGGAGTTACGAACGACTGGCTTTCGGCATTCTTTGGCAAAGTGGCCCATAAGACCACAGTTATAACATTTGATTGGCTCATCCTTGGTTTTCTCATCATTCTTCTTCTCGATCTTCTTTCCTTTATCAAATCGTTTATTACCTTCATACTTCTCCTTAGGATCATGTCGCTTGTGAGGTGTAGTGGGGTACCTCTGATTGTTTGATGATGGCTTTTTGAAGAACTTCTTTTTCTGAAAGGCTTGAGATAGGAACAACACAACTTCCTTGATCTGAGTGTATTCTGGATCCGAATCGCTGTCAGTGTATTCTGGTTCAGAATCACTCTTTACTGGTTCCTTTTCGGAGTGTTAGTGCACAAATATAAGTTGGATACAAGATCATGAAGACGGAAGATAAAAGGTCAAAGTCAAAGAGCTCAAATCAACTCTCAAGCTAAGTCAAAGTCGATGTTTAGTGTGTTGTGAGTGTTTTAGTGTTGTAAGAGTTTTTAGGTATAAATAGTTTTTCGTTAGTAGACTCATATGACTAGATGCATTGTACGCGTATTGCTTAGAGAGTGAAATTGTGAGACTTCTCTGTGTAATCGAACATGGAGTTTAATAGAAATTGTTTGAAATCAATTGGTTGTCATCTTAATTGATTTGCACTTATTGTGGGACACACAATTGGTATCAGAGCATATAGAAATTCAGAAATCATGGTTTAATTCTAGATCTTGGTTGAATTTTTCAAGAACTCGCTAAACGACTGTGGAGATTTGATTTTTAAGCTACAGGGATGATTTTGATCTGAATTTAGTATCGTTGTATTCAATTTAGCATATAGAATACTTTGTATTTGAATTGGTTACCTAATTCACATCAATTTGATGTGAATTTTGTTTTTTCTTGAATTTTTGTTCGAGTTATTAATACGTACTGTTATAAATCAAAATTGTAATTTTTGTTGCTTCAATCTGAAATCAATCAATTGTAACCTGTTCGTGAGATGGAATAGGAGAAATCTGCAAAGTTTCAGATTGTTTTGTGAAGGTTTGAATTGAGTTCAAAGGAAAAGTTGATTTTTTGGACGAAAACATCAAGAACACGCAAGACATGTTGGGCGAGAAGTAGAAACGAGCACGACATTGTCTGCGTGTTTTGTGTTGTTTGTTTATGTGTTTTGCGAGAAGTAGGATCTGCGAGAAGTATATTGTTTGCGAGAACTAAAAAGTTAAAAAAAATTCTAAGTGTAGAACGCGCAGACGCATTGCGCGAAGTAACATCTCAAGAACTCGCAAGTCGTTGAATACACGAAGCTAAAACGCGCACGACTTTTCTTGCGCGAAGCTAAAACTCGCACATCTCTTTGTGCGCGAATCTTGTTCTCGCGTCCTTCAGTTTGCGTGAACCTCAAACGCGCACATCACTGCTTGCGCGAAGTTCAAATCTCTTTGTTCTACGAGTTTTGTACTTAGAGAATTTTATGTGTTTTCAGGGTTGACCAAGTTTGACTTTAATAGTCCAGTTTGTTTCTGAATTTTTGGTGATCGGTTAAAATTAGTGCAAAATTGAAGATGACTTCCAGAGAGGCTCTAGCTATTGGTACGGATGTAAAGCCACCAGTATTGTTTAAAGGAGAATACGAACAGTGGAATGATAGGTTCTTAGATTTCATTGATCGGAATGATTTGGGAGACTATATCAGATTATCCATTAAAGAAGGAGTGATGAAACCTCCTACCAAGATTCATACTGTTGAAACTGAAGGAGAGGAAGTAATAAACAAGGAGTACCCATTACCAGTTGAAGAGTATACTGATGAACAAAATAAAAGACTGAAAGCTGACAGATTAGCAAGATCATTTATTCTGCCAGGGATTCCGAATGAGATATACGTCAAGATAGACAGTTATAATGCTTCAAGGAAAGAAATGTGGGATCAGCTTGAGAAAATGATGCTCGGATCCAAGATTGGTAACCAGCTGAAGGTATCAAACTGTCTGAACAACTACGAAGATTTTAAGGCAAAAGAGTGTGAAAATCTTGAATCTACCTATGACAGATTTGTGACACTTATGAATGAGATCATCAAGAATAAAGTCAAGAAGTCTTAGATAGAATTAAATGTCAAATTTTTGAGTATTCTACAGCCCGAATGGAAGAGGTTTACAAGGCAAATGAAGCAGATGAAAGATCTAAATGAGATACCACTCCATGAGGTATATGAGACTTTGAGACAGAACGAAGAAGAAGTAGAGGAGATCAAAGATGAGAAGAAGAAAGTTGAGAAGTTAATAGCAGATCCAGTAGCTTTGGTAGTGAAGAAGAAAGTGAAAAGGTCTGTGATCTTGAAGAAGATGAAGAAAGTTATTGTATCTGTTAGAGCAGAAATATGTTGGATACAAGATCATGAAGACTAGAGGTCAAAGATACGAGAAGTCAAAGCTGGAAAGTCAACTCTCATGTAAAGTCAAAGTCTTGTGTTAATAAAGTCAAAGTCAAAGTCAAAGTCAATTCTATTATTTTGTTTAGCTTTGTTTTAGTTGATAGGTATAAATAGTCTTTGTTTTTGGTTAATAGATAGATGACTTGTTATTGAGTTTACACTTGAGAGAGAAAATTTTTAGAGAGAGAAAGTTGTAATCTTTGAAATTGAAATTGAAATTGAAATCAAACAGGTAGTTAATTCATCTTGTTTAATTTGTTTGATTGTGATAAGAATATTGATTTAGGGATACACAATTATTCCCAAATCTATCAAGTTGTAATTGTAAAACAGAAATCAATCATGAATCGTAGTCATATGTCATTGATCAAATCTCAATTTCACATATTACAAGTTTTCTCTCACTACTCTCTCTAGAAATGTTTTCTAATCACCTCTTCTCTAATCAGCTCTCATTCTTACAAATGACTTACAAGGACACAAGGTATTTATACCTTTTCACAATTACAAAGAAACAAAAACACATTACATTGACTTTGACTTTTATTACAAAATGACTTTGACTTTCATTGAGGGTTGACTTTCAGCCTTTGACCTCTTGAACTTTCATCTTCAATCTTTATGATCTTGAATCCAACAAATCTATGCTCTAACAATCTCCCCCTTTGGATCAAGATCATTACTAAAAGATTTAGCAATGTGATCTCTCTTTAAGCTCATTTTAAAATAAACTCCCCCTTTGATCAATCATTATTATTTCTTGTAATCTCCCCTTTGATACAAAAATGATTTTCTCCTTTAAGCACAAGCATGGCAATCTTCTCTTTCTTTGACTGTATTCTCCCAAGTCTGTTTCTGAAAGATATTAACAATCTCCTCCAAATATGATAAAAACGATCTTCAACAATTTCCTCAAAACTATCACAAAATTCTTTCAGACTTTGGAAATAAATTATCTCCAGATTTAGCTCAACTTGCTTCAGCAAATATAATCTTCAAATAAAATTTCTGTAAAAACAGCACATCTTCAAAATTCATTTGACTTTGCTTGAACAATCTTTCAAACTTTCAATCTTTGAACTTTGTCTTCTTCAAATCTTTAACTTTGGAACTTCTGACACGAACATTTCTGTAAATCATCTCCCCCTTTTTTTTGATGAATAGAGCATCTATAACATCAAAACTTTTGTCAAGAAATGTCTTTGACCATCATAATCTGTCCAAGAGCCTTTGATTCGTTGCCAATTCGAACAATGTATTCATCCAGATCTTTGCAAATCCAGACAAAATATTCCTGTAACACCTGAATCAACAAATGAATCAGTTAATATGCCTGTTAGTAACACAAAGTTACTGTGTGTAACGGATACACATAGGAAAGGAGCTTTTTGATGTTCACTCCCCCAGGGCTTCCATCTAATCATCGAAACACCACAAAGGAAATTTCTATGAATGTTATGAAAAGAAAACAAATTCCTTGTGTGTTCGTGCAAGTGTAGAAAGAATTAAGCATATGATGATTGCTTAGAAAGGCTCAACATTGTGTAAACCACTGAAACAACAGTAGATAAACACAGACTCAATGTACATGATTGAAGTTCGAAGGTCGGGCGGACTTCCTTCTTTTTCAATATCTAGATTTTCCAAACGAAAATCAGATAGATTATGTGTTGCGTCCCCTTGAAAATATGAAACATTTTCTTTTTAAGAAGAAAATGAGTGGCTAGTGGGGTTTTAACAAGAGTTGGCATTGGCTAATTGCCTTTTTCAATAACGTTCACCAAAGAATTGTGAAACATTAGTAATGTGGCTGCTCGACTCAGAAAGTAGTTGGTGCAGAGTTTGATATTCTTTTACTCTGTTCTCACACCCTCTTTCTTTTAATCATTGAAACTCACATCTAACCAAACTCTCTTTTCCATTTTACCTCAATACACAACCCACACTCATTTCTTTTTGACTCCTCACACTCAATCACTATGGAGTAACTTCTTGGGTAGGAGACACTGGTAATCGTGAATCCATAGAAGTTCATTTTAAGTCCTAGAACAAAGAACCCATATTCCTATGAAACAAATGTTGTTCAATATGATTTAACTTTATTAGTTAAAGCTCGAATACAAGTCAGATAAATGTATGCTCAGAATAAAATCATGAAGATATGAGCATTTTTAAACATTGAAGTATTTTCAAACAAGTATATTGAAAGAATAAACATGAATGCAAGAGACTTGTTTGAAAAAGCTGACATTGTATGAAAATGATCAGATAAGAAATGATAACAATCAAAGCTTATGGTCAAGAATAATGGATATTGTCTATATGAATCAAAATATAGACCTTCTTGAAAGAACGTTTCGAAATGAATTAACGTTCAAAATTCATTGAAGTGCAAGCGGGGTGTCTTACCATCGAAAAATATGTTTCAAATTTGAGACATGGTAAAAACATATTGAATAAAAAATTCAAACCAATGTGTGTAAATACTTGAAAGTATATAGAAAAGACAATACACAATTATTTATCTTTGGAAACACACGGTTTGTAATCATGTAAGCACAAATAAATCTTGAAAAACATTTATAAATCACACTTCCAATTTATGAAATCTGTTTAAGAATCGGGAAGTGGTTTGAACATTTACGAACATGTTTTTCTATGTAACACCCCGATTTTCTAAAGGTATCATTTCAAGTTTATACCGAAACCGATATATTAAGGAAAAATAAGATATTTAATTTTGGGCTTGAATCCTTGATTTTATAGTCTTGTTAGATGAAGGATTCAATTACGAGTCCAACGGTTCTTTCCGGAGCGAAAACAAAGCTATAACGAAGAAGTTATGGCCAAAACAGTATCGAGGAGAAAACCAGGGGAAGCGGGCGACTTATGTCGCGACCCAAGGTCACGAGACAAGTAGCAAAACCCCCTGGACGAGCTTAAAACCGATTTTCAGCACCCAAACTTCATTTCTTCATATCTCCTTCATCTTAACTCTGATTTGGCGATTCAAAGTGCTACGGTTTCGTTTTTGAGAGCTCTTCAAGGATCTAGCAAGAGATTGGAGGTCTATTAGAGTATACAAGAGTATTTTGTGGTGGTAAGCTCCTCATCTCTCCCATTTCATCTTCTTCACCAAGTTTTCTAGGTTTTCATCCACCCTTTGTGCTTCCTTTCATAGATTAGAGATTTGTGGTCATTTTGGTGAACTAGAAGTGTTTTGGTTGGTGGATTCAAGCTTCGGTTAAGGTAATCTTCTATTCTCTTCATTTATGGAAGTTAGGGTTTCGGTATCAGTTGAGGTATTCATGTATAAGGTTGGGGATCGATTATTTACGGTTGATTATGTATATTTTTGGTTGGAACCTTGTGGATCTAGGTTTTGGAAGATTTGGTTTGAAGAATCAAGTTCTTCAAGGAAAGCTCTAAGTGGGTAAAATCTAGATTTAACCTAAATCTAGCAAGGTGAGTTCAAGTTGATTTTTGAAAACGTTGTACATGCCAAAATGTCTATTTTAAAGTGTTTATGTGTTTTACATGAAATTATCAAACGTTGGGTTAGTTGGTAATCTTTGATTATTTGAAGTATTTAACTTTATAAACTTTGTAAAACACCCACGCTTGGGATTTTTGGGCATTTCGATAAATGTGTTATAAATTAATGGGTTTTGATGATTTATTGCATAAATGGGTTTTGGTCGAAAATACACTTTTAAATGTTTGTCGGGTTTTATGCATCATTCATGAAATGGAATGTTTTATGAAGTATTACTTGCACATTTATGTGAAGTACTTGAAAGAATGTGTATGGTCTCATTTTATGATTTCCATTCTTATCAGCAGTTAAACTTGGAAATACATATTTGCAAATAAATGAGTCTAGGACTTCGGTCCGGTTTAATAGCCCGATTGTGAAATACCAAGTATGATGGCGGTTAATGCGCATCAATTGAGATTTACATGTTTGAGTGCGTTAGTCATTCAATTTGAGTCATGTACTGTTTAGACTGTAATGCAGTGGATCCATAGGCATATGAGTCGGTCTTTATTATTTAAAAAGAAAATGGGCTATTAATTATATGTTGGCCAGAATTAGTCTTGGGATTTTCGAGGAGATTACGGTGAGGGCTCGTATAGTCCAATACCCAGGCCTGGATCTGCGAGTTAAATTTTGAGCCTGTATTTTATGGGATAGTCACTTCCGATTTGTAGCTAGTTGAGACATTGGATCCTTGGGGGCGTTTGGTACGGTTATGTGGGACCGGTTACTAGCCATGGGTCGTAAATGTAATCCTAGCGAATGAGCATGATTAGGATCCTCGGGGGCCCTCCCTCACATCTTAGTACGAGTCGGCGTGCTCGTGGCCATGGGTCCTAGTATGGTGAGCTCAATAACTTGGAATGTGGCCTACTTTTGTGTTCCGCCACTAGCCTTGGAATTCGGGATTCCCCCGTCACCGTGAGGTGTTGTTTTGAGGTATTTGATTTTATCCTCGTTTTCAGTGACGTTTGAGATTTGGGTTATCTCCTTATGCTATAATTTTGGAGACTTGAGTTTACTCATATTTTGGTCGTTTGTTTTTATAAAGCTTATTCAAATGTTTGGCGTTGAGGCGTCCATCTATAAAATACATATTGTTGGTAAATGAGTTGTTCTCTTATTTCAATGTAAATCATTTAAAGGATCATGATTATAAGTTACAATGTTTCCATTTTACTTTTTTCTTCCATAATCATGATATAAAACTCTTGAACTCACTAGGCGTTAGTCTAACCTTTTTATTTGTCAGCATGTGCATCAGGTTTCATTTCGGGATTAGTTCTAGCGACACCGTGAAGTGATGAGTGCTAGTTGTGTGATCGATGAAGTGATTTAGCTTGATGAAGTCTTACGCATTATTGTTGGAGATAGCGATTTGGTATTGGGTTATAGTAACACTCGACTTTAGTTAGTCTTTATGTAAGATTTTAATTATTTGTTGAAGGATTCAACCTAGAAATGTATTTCAATTATGGACTGGTAGTAAGAGATTTATTATCCTTTAAGGTATTGTTGAAAGTTTTTAATTAGTCCCTCTTTCCAAATTTGAGGGTGTTACATTCTATGATTGAAAGTTGTCCTTCTTTCAACCATATATGAGATTAAGATAAGAAAATAACCTTTTTCGCTTCGTCTTAAATCTTATGAAGTCATGCTTAACTCATAAAGAAATATGTTAGAGCATAAATCTGTTGGATACAAGATCAAGAAGACTGAAGGTCAAAGTTCAAGAAAGTCAAAGCTGAGAAAGTCAACTTTCATCAAAGTCAAAGTCTTTTGTAATAAAAGTAAATGTATACTATTTGTATTTGTTTTTCCCTGTATTAGTTGTAGGTATAAATATGTTTTCTTTTCTTTGTAATTTGTAGAATGCTCATTGTAAAAACGAATTCAGTGATTTTAGAGAGAGAAATATCAGAGAGAAAGAGAGAGTTCGTTAGAGAGAGATTGTAGAGAGAGAAAGTGTAATTTTGGAATTGAATTGAAATCAAACAGGTAATTGTTTGTGTTAATCTTGTTTGTTTGATTAATCTTGATTAGAAACTAGAATTTGGGAATAACAATTGGTATCAGAGCAGATCCTAATCGAAAAATCAAAAAATACGAATGTTCGTACTGTGTTCTTCAAGTCCAGATCGATTCTGAGTTTTAGTGCAAATTAGGTGCTGAAATCGATTAGGTTTTGTTTACTAAGTGCTATCGATCGAGTATGTATAGTTTATTTTGTGAATTGCACTGTAATCGATTTGTAATTTTGTTTTTGAAGAAGTTTGAGTTCACGAGTTGTCACGTACTGTATTCACATTGATTTGTATAGTTTTGTATTTTTTAGATCGAAATTAGTTGTTTGTATTGTGTTCATAATGATTAGGTGATCAAATTGTCGAAGTATAGTGTTGAATTTCTAGGTCTAAATGAGTTTTTGGTGCGATTTTGTTCGATTTTAGAGGTTTGCGGGTCATTCATCAAGTTTGCGGGTGTTCATCAAGGATTGCGTGTGTTCATAAAAGTTTGCGTTTCCTTCATTGAGAGTTGAGAATCGAGAAGTTCAAGTTTGCGTTTCATTTGAGAATCGAGAAGTACAGGTTTGCGTTTCAATCTAGAATCGAGAAGTAAGAGTTGCGTTTTTAAACAAACGCAAAGTGAAAAACGCAAAGTAGAAGTGTTTGGGCTCAGAGACAAAGTGTGGTTTGCGCTTGCAACTAGAGACGCAAAGTGTATCTTGCGTTTGTAACGAGAAACGCAAAGTAGTGGTTTGTGTTTCCCTCTTGAACCGCAAAGTGGTGGTTTGCGTTTCCCTCTTGAACCGCAAAGTGGTGGTTTGCGTTTCCCTCTTGAACCGCAAAGTAAGTGTGCGTTTCCCACATGAACCGCAAAGTAAGGTTTGCGTTTGTCATTTGAAACGCAAAGTAAAGGTTTGCGTTTGCCTCTTGAAGCGCAAAGTGTGGAGGACTTAGACAAAATTTTCAAAGTGTGGGGACCCCCGTGCTAAGTCTGCGAAGGGGGACATATTTCTGGTTGTGTATAAAATTTCTGATGTTATATTTCAAAGTTTTCTGTATTTTATTGATTGTTTCATTTGGACTAACGATCAGTTTCTAGTTTCTTATTGCATATATTTCTCAAACAGGTTTAAATAAGATGACTTCTAAAGATGCTCTTTCAATTGGCACTGATGTCAAGCCACCTGTACTGTTCAAAGGAGAGTATGAACAGTGGAAAGACAGATTCCTTGATTTTATAGACAGACATGAAAATGGAGAGAATATTATGCTATCAATCATAGAAGGTCCTATGGTACCAATCATGGTACAAATACAAGATGATGACTCTCTGATAGTGAAGATGGTACTGAGGAAAGAGATCAAAAGATGAAAACAGTGGCAGTGGATATCTCTCAGTATTCTGAAGAACAGAAAAGCCGATACAAAGCAGATAAACAAGCAAGATCCTTACTTCTTCAGAGCATTCCGAATGAGATCTACATCAAGATTGATAGTTACAAGGGAAATGCTAAGAAGATGTGGGATCAATTGCAAAAGATGATGATGGGATCCAAGGTCGGGAATCAGATGAAAGTAGCTAATTGCATCAACAGTTATGAGGAATTCAAAGCCAAAGGGAATGAAAGCTTAGAAGATACTTATGAACGGTTTGTCTTGCTTCTGAATGAGTTGTCCAAGAATAAGGTGAAAAAGAAGCAACTTGAGAACAATGTCAAATTCCTGAGCATCCTACAACCAGAATGGAAGAAGCATACACGTAGGATGAAACAGATGAAGGATCTGAATGACATACCGTTACATGAGGTATATGAGACTCTGAGGCAGAATGAAGAAGAAGTGGAAGAGAAAAGAGCTGAGAAAAAGAAGACAGAAAAGATTCCTGATCCTATTGCTTTGGTAGCCGGAGAGAAAAAGAAAGAAAAAAAAGAAAAGAAGAAAGTGATAACAAGTTCTGAGTCTGAATCTGAATCAGATGGTGATGATGGAGAAAGTCTCAAACAGGCTATGTTGTTATTGACCCGTGCATTCCAGAAAAAGTTTTACAAGAAGCCGGGATCTAACTCACAGAGGTACTCTTCATCAAGTTCCAAGAATCATGAACACCGAGAAAAGGTGGAAGGAAGGAGATATGAAGAGAACAGATATGTTGAGAAGAAACCTGATGACAGGAAGAAGTATGTGAATGACTACACTGTTGTAGAAAAGCCAGCAAGTGATTCAGTCAAATGCTACAACTGTGGCAAGATTGGTCATTTTGCAAAAGATTGTAGAAAGCCAAAAGTTCACAATTCTCAGTATTATCAGAACAAGCTGTTATTAGCCAAACAACAAGAAACAGACATCGCTTTAATGGCTGAAGACGAATTTTGGCTGGATCATTCAGAAGGTGAAGAGGAAGAGAAGGAAGAAACTGCTCATCTCTGTCTCATGGGAAAAGAAGTGAAGTATGATGAGTCAGATGACGAGACAGCTGATGAGGTATTAAACTTAACTGAAAAAGATTTTGTAACCAAAATGGAAGCTATGATGGTTGAGCTTAATGATCTTCAAGTAAAACTGAATAAAGAAAAAGACAGAGTTGCGAAAAGAAACAATAAGATATTTGAACTCAATAAGTCGGTTATTGGGAACAAAGATCTGATTGATTCTTTACGCAAGTCTGTTTCTGATTCTAAATCTCAAGTAGATTATTTTGAAAAGAAGATTTCTGATTTTGATGTTAAAGTTTCTAAGTATGAATTTGAGAAGAAAGAATCTGCACTAACTGTTTATAAATTGCAGGTTGAAAACAAGCTTTTGAATAAGAAGGTAAATGGTCTGGAAGCCAAACTTTACGCTAGAGGTCAAACAGATCAAACCATTTTTCTGAATGCACCTAACGAAGAGGCTGATGTTAAAGAAAAATGGGGACTTGGTTTTAAAAACCCCCATTACTTAAAGAAAGCCATCAGAAAACAACCAGCATTATATAATTTTGATTTTCTTGCATGTGCTGGTAAACATACTCATTTAAAACCCAAAGTTGTTATCAAATTACCGGAAGAAGTTGAGGCCAAAGAAACCGAAAATAGAAAGAATGTAAAGAAAATGCAACTACCATTTAACTATGCAAAGTTAAATGATAGTTATCTTTCAGAAACACCAAAAGTTCTTTCAAATGATTATTTTGCTAGTTACTCTGTTTCTGAGATGAAGGCAAAACCTGCGATTGCAAAGGTTTATGTTCCTCCACTCATTCTTGAAAGCAAAATAGTTGAGTTGGAAAATGTTTTATCTGATGAAAAACTTTTGGTTGATATTCAACAAAGTGTATTTTCTACTGTATTGAAGAACACGATTTTTCAATCTACATCTACAAAGTGTTCTAAAGTTTCTAAGGCACCTCAAACTTCGTCTGATAGTTTTGATGACTTATTTGAGTCTGAAAATGATTTTCTTAATTCTGATGATGGGTGCATAGAAGAAATTGATATGTTTGACTTCAATGCTTCTCTTCCTGATCATTCTACTTGTCTTATAAATGAAAAGGTGTTACCAAGTGTTCTTAAAACTGCTAAATCATCAACTAAAGTTGTTGAATCGATTTCTGTAACTGCTGATTATTATTCTCAAGGTAAGAAACATAAGAAACAGCGATTACAGAAACAGAAACACACTGGTACACGAAAGAAAACTCAGTCTCAGAAATCTGCTTTTCCTAATAGATCTAAATCTTTTGTTTCAGATATAAGCAAGAAAAGGTTGAAAGCTCGAACTGAATGGCGACCAAAAAGGAAGGATGATGAGATAGTTGGATCAGTTTCTGATAATTCTTGTACTAGATCAGTTAGTAGTGATAATGATGTATTTGATCAACTTGCTTCACATAAACAAAACCTTGTAACTTCTTACAAGCGATATTCAATAAAGCAATTGATTCAATTATCTTCTATTTCTACTACATCTTATCATTATCGGAGAAATGATCTTGCTTACTCTCATAATTTTTCTGATTGGTTCGGATCTTATCATGTGTATTCTTCAAGAACAAATATTTTTAAAGGTTTTCAAAAGAACAGAGGGTCCATTTTCAAATGGATACCAAAATCTTGTGCTAATCTGTTAGGACCCGTTTTTAAATGGGTACCTAAAGTTATTGTTTCCTGATTTCTCTTCCAGACCCGGCATATGTGGTACTTGGACAGTGGATGTTCCAAGCATATGACTAGGCAAAAAGCTTTATTGTCTAACTATACAGAGAAATTCAGTGGAAATGTCAGATTTGGAAACGATCAGCTTTCACCTATCTTAGGATATGGTGACATTATTCAAGACAACATAACGATCAGTAAAGTGAGTTATGTCGAAGGCTTGGGGCACAACTTGTTTAGTATTGGTCAATTCTGCGATAAAGGGTTAGAGGTCAACTTCAAATCTAAGAGTTACTCGGTTCGTACTGAAGACGGCACAGAAGTCTTAGGTGGACATCGAAAGACAAACCTCTATACCATCAACCTGTCCAAAGTTCAGATTGACAATCAAGTTTGCTTGATGACAAAAGCTTCATTGCAGCAAAGTTGGCTCTGGCACATACGTTTATCTCACTTGAACTTTCGTTATATCAATAAGCTGGTTAGTGGGAAATTGGTAAAAGGACTTCCTGAGCTGAAATACGAGAAAGAACACTTATGTGCTGCATGTGAGAAGGGTGAGATGAAGAGAGCTCCGCATAAACCGAAGCCTGAACCAAGCACTAGTTCTCCGTTAGAATTATTACATATGGATTTGTGTGGTCCAATGAGAACTCAAAGTTTGGGTGGAAAGAAATACGTGTTGGTTATTGTGGACGATTACTCAAGATACACATGGGTCAAATTTCTTTGATCAAAAGACGAGACGCCCGAAGTTCTCATTACTTTCTTAAAGACGACCAAGGCGAAAATGCAGCGACAAGTCAAGTTTCTTCGAACGGATAACGGGACAGAGTTCAAAAACAAGATAGTTGAAGAATATCTTGAATCGGTCGGAATATCACATCAGTACTCTGCTGCTCGTACGCCTGAACAGAATGGAGTAGTCGAAAGGCGAAATCGAAATAAATTCAGTGCTAAGGCGGACGAGGGTATCTTCATTGGTTATTCTTCAACATCGGCAGCATATTGTGTTTATCTGAAGAAGTCAAAGACAGTTTTCGAGAGCTTTAATGTAACATTCGATGAAGATATGGCTTCTGAACAACTCAGTTCAGAACCCGTGATCACTGGAGTATTAGCTTTTGGGCAGATCAGTCCAGAACCTGCTTCTACAGCGAATAATTCAAATAACGCTTCTACTTCTATTTCACATTTATCTGATTTAGATTTGTTATTTGAATTCTTTTATGATGAGTTTATAGGTTCTAATGTATCTAAATCTGCCGTGACTGACAGGTCTGAAGACACAAGTTGCAATCATCCAGTCACTTCAGATGTCATAACTAAACAAGCATCCCCCGTTCAGTTAGAAACTCATATTCCTACAATTACTCCTACAGTTGAAGATGTACAAGTAAATGCTGAGCCAGAAGCAATAGTTTCAGTTGGGTGTAACACACTGTCAACTCAAAAGCCACAATCTGCTGTTCCAACTGATGCTTCTGCACCTGAAACTTCAACTGCAAACCCCCCTCCTGTTATTCAAACTGAAGATTCTGATAGTGGATTTCTAGATGATGATCTTGTTCAATCAATATCTACTCCACTTCCTCATGAGCATCGCTGGACCAAAGAACATCCATTACATCAAGTAATTGGAGATCTCAACAAGGCTGTACAAACGAGATCAGCGACTCTTAATCAATGTATGCATGACTCATTTCTCAGTAAGATTGAGCCAACGCGAGTATCAGCGTCTCTTGCTGATTCGAACTGGGTATCTGCAATGCAAGAAGAGATCAACCAGTTTGAAGCCCTAAAGGTTTGGAGATTAGTTCCAAAACCAGAAGGTAAAACAGTGATAGGAACTAAATGGGTATTCAAGAATAAAAAGGATGAAGATGGTTTCGTCATAAGGAACAAAGCTAGACTTGTTGCCAAAGGTTAACGGCAAGAGGAAGGCATAGACTACGATGAGACGTATGCTCCAGTAGCGCATATAGAAGCAATACGCAGCTCATAAGAATTTCACAGTCTTTCAGATGGATGTGAAAATAGCCTTTCTGAATGGAATTCTTAAAGAGGAAGTATACGTGTCTCAACCAGAAGGGTTCGTCAATCCAAAGAAGCCAGATCATGTTTATATCTTGGACAAAGCCCTCTATGGTTTAAAACAAGCCCCTCGAGCATGGTATGACGTTTTATCTAAATTCTTGGTCAAGTCCGGTTTTTCTAAAGGTAAGGTTGATACCACTTTATTCATCAAAAAGGAAAAAGCTGATATTATTCTTATTCAGATTTATGTTGATGATATAATATTTGGTTCTACAAATCCAAAATTTTGCAAAAACTTTTCTAACCTCATGGTGTCACGTTTTCAAATGAGTATGATGGGAGAGATGAACTTCTTTCTCGGATTACAAGTTAAGCAGTTTTCTACGGGGATTTTAATTAACCAATCTAAGTACATTTTGGACATTCTTCGGAAGTACAAAATGGAAAATTGTAAACCAATTGGAACCCCAATGGCACCAGGTACTAAGATTAACACTGATCCTTCGGGTAAAAGTGTTGATGTTAGGACTTATAGAGGTATGATTGGATCGTTAATGTATCTTACATCTATTAGACCAGATATTATGTTTTCAACATGCTTATGTTCTAAATATCAGACTGTTGTCAAACGGATTTTTAGGTATCTTAAGGGGACTGTAGATCTTGGTCTGTGGTATCCTAAGGATACTGGTTTTCAACTTACTGCCTACTCAGATGCAGATCATGCAGGTTGCATGTTGGACAGAAAGAGTACTTCAGGTCATGTTCAATTTCTTGGAGACAAGCTCGTTAGTTGGGCATCAAAGAAACAACTATGCGTTTCCACATCGACTGCTGAAGCAGAGTATGTAGCTGCTGCCAGTTGCTGCTCTCAAGTTCTGTGGATGCGAACACAACTGCGAGACTATGGATTCAAGTTTGATAAAATTCCAATCTATTGTGACTCTAAGAGTGCAATCGCGATATCTGCTAATCCTGTCCAGCATACGAAAACCAAACACATTGATGTCAGGTATCATTTTATAAAAGATAATGTAGAAAAAGGAACAATTGAACTTTATTTTGTAAAAACAGATTATCAACTTGCAGATTTATTTACCAAACCCTTAGATGAAAAGAGATTTAATTTTCTTGTCTCTAAGCTTGGTATGTTAAATCTTAAGACGTAATCGGTTGTTACCTAATAAAGTTACGTATTGTTATTTTTCATCATTTTTCTTTATCATTATGTTTGAAGGATATCTGCACTTTAAATGTTTGCTCATGATCTCAGGGGGAGTAAGAGAAGATTTTAGATGATCTACATTCATTTGAGGGGGAGCATAACTAATTTCTGCATTTTGATTAAATGAGATTTTTTTTTTGTGATGCATGATTTTAGGGGGAGCATATAAGCCAAGTCAAAAGGAGTAAGACTATGATTTCTGGTTACTTAAGATCAGAACTCGTTCTTTAATCGTTTTACTGCTTTATGTTTTTTACTTTCGAATAAATTTTGTGAATAAATTTTGACTAGACTTTGAGACTTATGCAGGATGAGAGAGGATGACACGATCATATCATTTTGAATTAAGCATGACTTTATGAGTATTAAGATTGAGCGAAAAGGTAAATTTCTTATCTTAATCTTAAATGTATCTGAAAGAAGGACAACTTTCAGATATAGAAAACATGTTCTGAAATGTTCAAACCACTTCCGATTCTTAAACATATTTTATAATTTGGAAGTGTGATTTTAAATGTTTTCATTTTATTTTTGTGCTTAATTGATAAACAAACCGTGTGTTTCCAAAGACAAATACTTGCGTATTGACTTTTCTACATACTTTCAAGTATTCACACACATCGGTTTGACTTTGTTCATAATTGTTCTTACCATGTCTCTAAATTGGAACCAATTTTTTTGATGGTAAGACACCCCGCTTGTACTTCAAAGAATTTTGAGCGATATTTCATTTCGAAACGTCATGTCAAGAATGTCTATATTTTGTTTCGTATGGACAATATCCGTTGTTTTTTACCATAAGCCTTGATTGCTATATCATTCATTTCTGATCATTTTCATACAATGTCAGATTTTCAAACAAGTCTTTTGTATTCATATTCATTCATTCAATATACTTGTTTGAAAATATTTCAATGTTTCAAATGCTCAAATATTCATGATTATATTTTATGAGCTTACATTCATCTGACATTTGTATATGAGCTTTAACTGATAAAATTAAATCATCTGAGCAACATTATGCTTTTATAGGAAATATGGGTTCTTTGTGCTAGGACTTAAATGAATTTCTATGAAATCACGTTAACCAGTGATTTCTACCCAAGAAGTTAATCCATAGAGATTGAGTGTGAGGAGTCAAAAAGAAATGAGTGTGGGTTGTGTGATGAGGTAAAATGGAAAAGAGAGTTTGGTTAGTAGTGCGCTTAATGATTAAAAGAAAGAGGGTGAGAGATCAGAGTAAAGAATATCAAAATCTGCACCAACTACTTTCTGAGCTGGGCAACCACATTACTAGCGTTTCACAAATCTTTGGTGAACGTTATTGAAACAGGCAACTAGCCCATGCCAACTCTTGCTAAAACCCCCCCATCTACTCATTTTCTTCTCAAAAAGAAAATGTTTCATATTTTCTGGGGACGCAACACATAATCTATCTGATTTTCATTCGGAAAAGCTGGATATTGAAAAAGAAGGAAGTCTGCCCCACCTTCGCACTTCAATCATGCACATTGAGTCTGTGTTTATCTACTGTTGTCTCAATGGTTTACACAACTTTGAGCCTTATTGAAAAGCAATCATCGTGCTTAATTCTTTCTACACTTGCACGAACACACAAAGAATTCGTTTCTTTGTCATAACATTCATAGAAATTGCCTTTGATGTGTTTCGATGATTGGATGGAAGACCTGGGGGAGTGAACATCAAAAAGCTCCTTTATATTGTGTATTCGTTACACACAGTGACTTTGTGTTACTGACAGGCATTTTAACTGTTTCATCTGTTGATTCAGGAGTTACATGTTCTTATTTTGTCTGGATTTGCAAAGATCTAGATGAATACTTGGTTATGGATCATAGAATCAGAGGCTCAGTTTGACAGATCAGAATGGTCAACGACATTTCTTGGAAGAAAAGTTTTGATGATATTGATGCTCAAATCATCAAAAAGGGGGAGATGATATATCAAGAAATGTTAAAGTTTTAAAGTTTGGAATAGATGATATCAAGAAGTGATAAAGTTTTGAGAGATGATTTTCAGAAATATCCAAGTCAGAAAATTTCAAAGTAAAGATTTGAAGATTTGAAGAAATTTTATTTGAAGATTATTTGCTAAAGCAATTCGAGCTGATTCTGAAGATAATTTCTTTCCAAAGTCTGAAAGTTTATTGTGAAAGTTTTGGGGAGATTGTTAATCATTTGAAGACAGTTTTGGAAAGAATACCATCAAAGAAAAAGGGAACTTTGTACTGACAAAGTTTAAAGTGAAGACTGAATTACTAGATATTTCAACAGTGATCTTGAATCCAAAGGGGGAGATTGTTAGAGCATAAATTTGTTGGATACAAGATCAAGAAGACTGAAGGTCGAAGTTCAAGGGAGTCAAAGCTGAGAAAGTCAACTTTCATCAAAGTCAAAGTCTTTTGTAATAAAAGTCAATGTATACTATTTGTATTTGTTTTTCCCTGTATTAGTTGTAGGTATAAATAGGTTTTCTTTTCTTTGTAATTTGTAGAATGCTCATTGTAAAAACGAATTCAGTGATTCTAGAGAGAGAAATATCAGAGAGAAAGAGAGAGTTCGTTAGAGAGAGATTGTAGAGAGAGAAAGTGTAATTTTGGAATTGAATTGAAATCAATTAGGTAATTGTTTGTGTTAATCTTGTTTGTTTGATTAATCTTGATTAGAAACTAGAATTTGGGAATAACAAAATATGATCTTGATAGCTTCTCTGATTCTGCACAAGCCTCAAAGTCATGTCAAAGCAACTATATTCACAAAATTTATTGAAAAGTAAATGACATAAAGCAGTAAAATAATTAAAGTACGAGTTCTGATATGAAGTAATCAGAAGTCATCACCTTTACTCCCCCTGAAATTATGCATCTAAAATATGTCATTGAAATAGCACATGATAGAGATCTACAATTCTATTTTGAAATGTAGTTCATCATATCTATCGGATGCAAAATATTTCAGAAAAACATGTACTCCCCCTTGATGGTTGATTTCCTCATTCGAGTATTGGAGTACAATCTCTTATCATCACAGGAGTAAGGTCTTTTGATCACTGAAGAACGAGTCCTAAACTGTAGTGTTTAGAAGTCAAACTTCGTTGAAGTACGGGTTCTAAGCTGATTTACTTAGAAGCCTTGGTTCTCTTACTCCCCCTTGACTGTAGGTGCCTGCAACACAGAATAAGTTTTCGGCTTTGGTACCCACTGGTATTTGGGTCCATGTATGCTAGTTGCAGTTCTTATGGGAGTAACTGAATAAGAACCATACCAGAAATGATCACTAGTTTTGTGAATATGATCATGTGTACGACAATAGGAACAATAGTATTTTGTTACCTGATAACCTGATTAATTGATCTTTCGTGTATATATGATCAGGTTTACCTTTACGCACATTGTTCTTCTTGGCTTTATGTGTATGTACACATGACTTCTTTCCTTTCAACTCATATTTCTTCTCATCTTCAATTGCTTTCTTTTTCTAGACCAGTTTTTCTTCTTTGTATCTCCTTCGTCTTTGATGTGTACCTGAACCATCTATATTTCTATCATAGAAAAGGTTAGTACTACGAATCTGATCAGAAGATTTAACTGACCTTTTGGAAGAAACAGTCTTATGATGTGAGCTTGCAGCTGTCTTGAATGAGCATTCTGAATCAGCTGAATCATCTCTAGGTGTGTGGATAATTGACTCTGGAGTCTTGTACTCAGTCACCACCACCATCTTAGAAATGATATCTTCAACCTCTTTTATCTTTGAAGCGAAACTGTCTCTTTCTTTGAGAAGAAGGTCAATCTTCGTCTCAAACTCAGACTTCATTTTCTTCTCTTTCAATGCATTCTCAGATAATTCAGATAACTTGCCAGTCAGCTTTTTAATCTCAGCCTCAAACATGCTTCTTTCTTCTTCAAATCCCTTTTCAGCATTGTTTCTCTGGCCGGATATTTCTTTGAAGAATCCAACATTCTTTTGTTCAATGGCCTTCTTTTCCTTGGCAAACTTTTCTCTTTCCAAGATTATTACTTTCTCAAAATCAAACACTTGTTGAGAAAGCTTTATACACTTAAGCTCAATCACCTTCTTTTCTTCACAACTCTTTCTAGAAAAGTCTGAGAACTTCTCTTCAAACTCATCTTTGTCCTTAGCCATTTTTAACTCCAAATCTGATATTTTCTTCTAAAGCTCAGTGTTCTCAGTTATCAGATTATGTTCCTTGTCTTCAATGCTCTCATCATTAATGACAAAAAGAGAATGATCTGGAAGTGAAGCATTGAAATCAAACATATCAATTTTCTTAACACACCCATCGTCATAATTAAGAAAATCATTTGCAGACGCAAATAAGTCATCAAAATTATTAGTTGAAGTTTGAGGGGCCTTTGAAAATTTAGAACACTCTGTAGATTTAGATCGAAAAATAGTGTTCTTTATAACTGTAGAAAATACACTTTGTTCTATATCAACCAAAATTCTTTTTTCAGATAAAATATTTTCAAGCTCAACTATTTTGCTTTCTAGAATGAGTGGAGGAACATAAACTTTTGGAGTTGTAGGTTTTGCCTCCATCTCAGTAACAGAATAGCTAACAAAATAGTCATCTGAAAGAACTTTTGGTGTGTCAGAACGGTAACTATCATTGAGCTTTTCATAGCGAAATGGTAGTTGCATTTTCTTTCCATTCTTTCTCTTCTCAGTTTTTTTGGCCTCAACTTCTTCTGGTGATTTGGTAATAAATTTGGGTATCAAATGAGGATATTTATCAGCATAAACAAGAAAATCAAAGTTATACAACGCAGGTTGTTTTCTGATGGCTTTCTTTAAGTAACGAGTGTTATCGTAACCGAGTCCCCATTTCTCTTTAACTTCAGCCTCTTCCATGGGTGCATTTAGAAAAATGGTGTGATCTGTTTGACCTATCGTATGAAGTTTAGCTTCCAAATCATATACCTTTTTAGTTAAGCTCTTGTTTTCACCCTGCAATTTATAAACGTTTAGTACAAATTCTTTGTTTTCTAAAACAAACTTAGAAAGTTTAGATTCAAATTCAGAAATCTTCTTTTCAAAACAAACTTTTTCAGATTTAAAATCAGAAGCAGATTTGCATAGAGAATCAATTAAATCTTTGTTTCCAATAACTGACTTATTAAGCTCAAAAATCTGTTGATTTCTCCTACCAACTCTGTATTTTTCCTTTTTCAATTTATTTTGAAGATCTTCAACTTCAACCATCATATCTTCCATTTTGATCATGAGGTTATTTTCAATGAAATCCATTACCTCCTTAGCTGAAAAACTCATCTTGAATATCTGTTACAAAAAGAACTTGACAAAAATGATCGTTAGAAATTCAGAAACAGTAGATCACAATCAGAACTTTGTTCCCCCTCCACAGATTAATGGGCATATTACAGTTTTGAAAAATTTGACCAAAGTATAGAAACTCGCAGATCAATAAAAAGACTTGAAACTCGCCGACGCCTAAACTCGCAGATCACTGTTCACTGAGAAACTCGCAGAATGAGTAGTGCGCGTTTGGAGAATCCGCAGATGCCTACTTGCATGTTTTATCGAACTCGCAAGCTAAACTCGCAGAAGGAAACTCGCTGAAGGAAACTCGCAGATGCTTACTTACGTGTTTTGTTCAAACTCGCAGACTGAAGAACAAACACGCAAACTTCGATTTGCGCGTTTCTAGAACTCGCAAATAGCACTTTGCGCGTTTCTAGTCAAAAACAAAAATCTTTCAGTTTGCGCGTTCTTCTGATGATGCTTGCGCGTTTTGTAGATCTTGCGTGTCCATCAACCTTTGCGTGTTCTTACCTTGCGAGTTTTCCAGATCTTGCGTGTTCTTGGCTTTCTTCGAACAAAAATGCAACTTTTCGACTGAAATCGACCCAAAACTTCTTCAGTTGACTTGAAACTCTGCAGATCACGTCGATTTCATGTCTAGAACACTTTACAAACAATAAATTGTGTTCTAATGCACTAAAAATTTAACTTTGATCTATACACAGTACTTTTCTAAACTCGAACAAAAATTTCAAAATCTTTCAAAATTCGTACAATATGCTCTGAATTAAACTAAACATTACACTACAACAATGTTCTAAATGTAAAATCGATTACAATGACACAAAACTCATATAAAAAACATCACTGTAGCAACAAATTTGAATCTTGAACAGTAACTTGCAAGTTTTCCAAAAGTCGACCAAAATATTGAAATTAATCCATGTTTTCTGAATCTCTTCTGCTCTGATACCAATTGTTATTCCCAAATCGATCATGTTCTAATTGTAAAACAGAAATCAATCATGAATCGTTGTCATATATCATCGATCAAATCTCAATTTCACATATTACAAGTTTTCTCTCACTACTCTCTCTCTAGAAATGTATTCTAATCACCTCTTCTCTAATCAGCTCTCATTCTCACAAATGACTTACAAGGACACAAGGTATTTATACCCTTTCACAATTACAAAAAAACAAAAACACATTACATTGACTTTGACTTTTATTACAAAATGACTTTGACTTTCATTGAGAGTTCACTTTTAGCCTTTGACCTCTTGAACTTTCATCTTCAATCTTTATGATCTAGAATCCAACAAATTTGTGCCCTAACAATATCTTAGTCTGATGAAGTTGAAAGTGAAGAGAATTCTGATTTCGATGACTGTGAGAATCTGAAACAAGTCATGCTACTGTTGACCAAAGCTTTTCAGAAGAAATTCTATAAGAAACTAGGGTCAAACAGTCAGCGATACTTATCGAGATCAAGAAATTATGAACACAAAGGAAGGATTGAAAGTAAAAGGTTTGAAGAGAAAAATCCTGAAGAAAAGAGGTATAGGAATGAAGAGAATAAGGAATCTGAGCCAGTAAAGTGCTACAACTGCGGGAAAGTAGGCCACTATGCTAAGGATTACCAGAAACCGAAGGTCCGCAATTCTAAGTACTACAAGAATAAAATGCTTTTGGCTAAGCAGCAAGAAGCTGGAAAAGCATTGATGGCCGAAGACGAGTACTGGCTAGATCATTCAGAAGATGAGGACAAAGATGAAAATTCTCATTTGTGCTTCATGGGTCAGAATGTTACTGAAGCAGATTCTGATGCTGAGGATAATAAAGAGGTATGTCATATGTCCGAATCTTATTTTCTAAAACAAATGGAATTCATGATGATTAAACTTCAGGATTTGCAGTATAAGCTTAAACGCCAGAAATGTATCATTAAAGAGAAAAAACAATATATACTGAAGCTCAACAACGATATTGGTGAGAAGAACGTATTTATTGAGGCTTTACACAAAAACCTTGATACCAGTGCGAAAGAAAAGACTGTTATCCATAATGAATTATCTGAAACAACTTCAAAACTTAAACTGTGTGAACTTGAGGTGAAAAAGGTTGTGAAAAAGTGTTTATCTTTTAAGAAACAAATCAAATCTTTGACTGAGAAAGTGAATGTTTTGGAAGAAAAACTTTATACTTAGGGTCAGACTGAACAAACCATTCATCTTAACAAACCAAAAGAGAGCAGTGAGTGTTGGGGTCTTGGCTATGAGAACCCACATTATCTGAAAAGGGTATTTCAAAAGTGCCTGCTTTGTATGATTTTTTATTTCTTAAATTGGCACCTCAATACCCTTAACTTAAAGTTAAATGGGCTAAACTATCAGAAGAGGATGAAGCTAAGGAAATTGAGAAAAGAAAGAACAAAACTAAAATGCGACTTTCATTTCGATATGAGAGGTTGAATTCTAGTTATACTTCTACACAATCAAAATGTCTTTCTAACGACTATTTTCAAAGCTACTCTGCAAAGGAATTGGAGTCAACGCCAGTTGAAGGCAAGATTTATGTTCCTCCTCTCGTTTTAGAAAGTAAAATTTCTTAACTCGAGAACACTCTAATAAAAGAAAGAGTTTTGACTGAGTTAGAACAAATGGTGTTTTCAACTGTTTTCAAGAACACTGAGTTTTCAAAGACTTCCAAAGCTTCAAAATCAAATGATATAACTGGCCTGTTTGATGAAGAGTTTGATTTCCTAAACTCTGATGGTTGTTTTGATGATTGTGTTAATCAATTTGACTTTAATGCAAAACTTCCAGATCATTCGCAATTTATTATTAATTCTAATGATTTACCCAGTGTGTACGAGAAAGGTGAATCATCAACGAAAGTTGATAAACCAATTTTTGTGAATACCAAGGATGTCAAAGGTAAGAATAAGAAAACTAGGCATTCACAGAAACGGACTACCACTGGTAAATCAAAGAATAAACAATTTTTTAAATCTCACAGTTCTAACATTCAAAGTTCATATGTTTCATATGTGAAAAGGAAAAAGACTGAAGTGAAATCAGAGTGGAGACTAAACAAGAAAATTGAAGAGACTGCAAAATCATGTTCTGATTCTTCCTGTAATAGAATGACTGATAGTAAAACTGATGTAGTTGGTAAAGTTGCTTTTTATAAACAAAAACTTGTAACTTCTTACAAGCAGTATTCAATAAAGCAATTATTCCATTTATCTTTGTCTACTAAAAATTGTTCTACATATCGTCGGACTAATTTTGTATCTCGACAATATTCTGATGATTGGTTTGGATCATATCATGTTTATTCATATAATTCCTATGGTTCAAAAGTTTTTCAAAAGAGCAAAGGGTCCAAATTCAAATGGATGCCAAAACCATGTGCTAACACTGTAGGACCCATCTATAAATGGGTACCTAAACCAATTGTTTCCTGATTTCTCATCTGCAGACCCGTCATATGTGGTACTTGGATTCTAGTTGCTCCAAGCATATGACCGGGCAGAAAGATATTTTATCTAATTATACAGAGAAATTATGCGGGAACGTTCGATTTGGAAATGACCAGTATTCGTCGATTTTGGGATACAGTGATGTTGTGCAAGACAATGTAACGATCAAGAAGGTGAGCTACGTTGAAGGACTAGGACCTAACCTATTCAACATTGGTCAGTTTTGTGACAAAGATTTGTAGGTGAATTTCAAGGCCAAGAGATGTTGTGTGAGAACTGAAGACGGAAAAGAACTTTTGATCGGGACATGGAAGTCAAACCTCTACACGATTAATTTGTCAAAAGTCAAGACTGATAATTAGGTGTGTCTACTTTCAAAAGCCTCTATGCAACAAAGTTGGTTATGGCATAGACGGCTATCTCATCTCAACTTTCGGTACATCAATATGCTGGTCACTGGTAATTTGGTTAAAGGACTTCCAGAGATTAAATATGATAAAGAACATTTGTGTGCTGCATGTGAGAAAGGCAAGATGAAAAGGGCTTCTCATAAGCTTAAGCATGAACCGAGTACAAGTTCTTCACTGGAACTGTTGCATATGGATCTTTGTGGTCCAATGCGAACTCAAAGCATCAACGACAAGAAATATGTTTTAGTGATAGTGGACGATTATTCAAGATACACTTGGGTCAAATTTCTAAGATCGTAAGATAAGACGCACGATGTCATCATCTCATTTCTAAATACTACTCAAATGAATTTCGAAAAGACAGGAAAGCTTCTTAGAACTGATAATGGCACATATATCAAGAACAAAATTGTTGACGATTATCTCAAATTGGTAGGGATAACACATCAATTTTCTACTGCCAGAACACCGGAACAGAATGGAGTTTTAGAGAGGCAAAACAAAACCCTAGTGGAAGCTGCTCGCACGATGCTGAGTCAGTCAGATCTACCTCTCTTTATGTGGGTTGAAGTTGTGTCAATTGCATGTTACACTCAGAATTGCTCCATTATTCATCACCGATTTGGTAAAACACCTTACGCTTTGATTAATAACCAAATACCTAGCATTAAACATTTTCATATATTTGGATAAAGGTGTTTCGTACTTAACGACAAGGATAACTTGAACAAGTTCAGTCCGAAGGCTAATGAAGGCATTTTTATAGCATATTGTCTGTTGCTTACAGAGTTTACTTGAAAAAGTCGAAGATAGTTGTGGAGAGCGTAAATGTCACATTCGATGAAGAAATGGCTTCTGTTCAAAGCAGTTCAGAACCCGTTATTACCGAAGTCTTAGCTTCTGGGAAAATCAGTCCAGAACCTGCGGTTAACGTTACTAAATCTGATAAAGCGTCAACGTCGACATCCCATATAACAGATTTAGATTTTCTGTTTAAATTTTTCTATGATGAATTTCTTAGTTCTAGAGTGACTAAACTTGTTGTGAGTGACAAATCGGAAGATTCAAGTAATCATCATCCAATCACATCAGAAATCTCAACTGAATCAAATTCCCCGATTCAGAAAGAAATTCAAATTCAAACGCCTACTCAGTCAGTTGAAGCTGTAAATGTCAATGAAGAGCCATAAGTAACTCACTCAGTTGGATGTACTATAATGCATACTCAACAGACATCGAGTGTCTAACCAACTGAAGCTTCTACACCAACTACTTCAACTGAACCCCTACAAGAACAAGAAGAAAGTGGATTCTTAGATGATGAACATGATTAATCTACATCTAATCCACTCCCTCATGAACACAAGTGGACCAAAGAGCACCCAATACATCAAATCATTGGATATCCGTCCAAGTCGGTGCAAACTAGGTCTACGACATTGAACCAGTGCATGCATGACTATTTTCTGAGTAAGATAGAGCCAACAAGAGTATCTGAAGCTCTAGCTGATTCAGATTGGATAACAGCAATGCAAGAAGAGCTTAATCAATTCGAAGCACTTAAAGTCTGGAGACTCATGCCACGTCCTGAAGGTAAAAAAATCATTGGTACGAAATGGGTTTTCAAAAATAAGAAAGATGAAGACGGTATCGTCATAAGGAACAAAGCAAGACTTGTTGCTAAAGGATATAGGCAAGATGAAGGCATAGATTATGACGATACTTATGCTCCAGTTGCGCGTATAGACGCAATCAGAATGTTTTTAGCCTATGTTGCACACAAGAACTTCACAATATATCAAATGGATGTGAAGACTGCCTTTCTAAATGGCATTCTAAAGAAGGAAGTTTACGTCTCTCAGCCTGAAGGTTTTGTCAATCCAGATAAACCAGATCATGTATACATCCTTGACAAGGCTCTTTATGGTTTGAAACAAGTTCCTTGCGCCTGGTATGATGTTTTATCCAAATTCTTAGTCAAGTCGGGATTTTCTAAAGGTAAAATCGATACTACTATTTTCATTTAAAAGGAGAAAGTTGATATCATTCTAATTCAAATATATGTGGATGACATCATATTTGGTTCAACTAATCCAAAGTATTGTAAGAGTTTTTCAAACCTCATGGTGTCTAGATTTTAGATGAGTATGATGGAAGAGATGAATTTCTTTCTCGGATTACAAGTAAAACAATTTTCTACAGGGATTTTCATTAATCAAGCGAAGTACATTTCTGATATTCTGAGAAAAATTAAAATGGAAAATTGTACTCCAATTGAATCCCCGATGGCACCAGTAACTAAGATCGGAGCTGATCTTTCGGGAAAAGCTGTCGATGTTAGAACTTATAGAGGGATGATTGGTTCTTTAATGTACTTGATGGCTAGTAGGCCAAATATTATGTTCTCTATGTGCTTATGTGCTAGATATCAGGTTTCACTTAAAGAATCCCATCTTTTAGCAGTAAAGCATATTTTTAGGTATCTGAAAGGCAATGCAGATCTTTGTCTGTGGTATTCTAAAGATACTGGTTTTGAGATCACAGTGTTTTCAGACGCAGATCATGCAGGTTGTATGCTTGACCGGAAGAGTACTTCGGGACACATACAATTCTTAGGCGATAAACTCGTGAGTTGGGCTTCGAAGAAACAACTGTGTGTATCTACTTCAACAGCTGAGGCAGAGTACGTAGTTGCGGCTAGCTGCTATTCTCAAGTGTTGTGGATGCGAACACAACTCCGAGATTATGGTTTCAAGTACAACAACATCCCGATCTACTATGATTCAAAGAACGCTATTGCAATATCTGCAAACCCTGTTCAACATACGAAAACCAAACACATCGACGTGAGATATCAGTTTATCAAAGACAATGTTGAAAAAGGTACAATCGAACTTTACTTTGTAAACACAAATTATCAACTTGTTGATTTGTTTACCAAGCCTCTTGAAGAAAAGAGATTTAATTTTCTAATTTCAAAACTTGGCCAACTAAATCTCAAGACTTAATCTGTTGTTACCTAGTACAGTTTAGTTTTGTTATTTTTCTTCATTTCTTTACTTTTAATCTGAAAAATATCTACACTGAAAGGTTATGTTCATGATTTCAGGGGGAGTGTGAGACAAAGATAAGATGTTCTACATCTTAGGGGAAGTTAGAAAATTTTGCATATTTCATACACTGATATATGTTATGCTGCATATTTTCAGGGGGAGTAAGGAAATTGACTTTTGATTATATCTTATCAAAACTCGTTCTTAACAAGTTTTACTGCTTTTATGCCTTTATTTTTCAATAAGTTTTTGTGAATAACACTTTGTGCTTTGACGAATTTTGACTGATTGCAGATTTTGAGGGGGAGCTTACAGGATCATATCCAATACGACTTTGGAGTTGTCTTCATGAGATTTAAGCAGAGCGTAAGGTTCATTCTAAACTTAATCTCATACATGTCTGAAAGAAGGACGACTTTCAGATATGAAAAACATGTTCTTAAACGTTCAAACCACTTCTGATTCTTAAAATGATTTCATAAATTTAGAAGTGTGTTTTTAAATGTTTTCATGTTTCATGTGCTTTCATGATTAACTAGCCGTGTGTTTCCAAAGATAAATACTTGTGTATTATCTTTTCCATATACTTTCAAGTATTCACACACACCGGTTTAGTATCTTTATTGACCAAGTTCTTACCATGTCTCATATTTGCAACTAATTTTCAATGGTAAGACACCCCGTCTGAAATTCTTTGCTATTTGAGCGTTGATTCATTCAAAACGTTTCTTTCAAAAATGTCTATAATTGTTCTTATAGACAACATCCAATTTTTCATGACCTAAGCCTTGATTGTTAAATCATTCATATTTGATCTTTTCATACAATGTCAGATTTTCAAACAAGTTTCTTGTATTCATTTCATTCATTCAATATACTTGTGTTGAAATATCTTCTATGATTAACATGCTCAAAGCTTCATGAGCATACATTTATCTGTCATGTATTTTATATTGTGCTTTAAGTGAAAAGTTAAATCATTTGAGCAACACTTTACTTATAGGACAACATGGGTTCATTGTGTGAGGACTTAACAGAACTTCTATGGATTCACGTTAACCAATGTTTCCTACCCAAGAAGTTATCCTTGAGTGATCGAGAGGCGAGGAGTCAAAATATCTGAGTGTGGGTATGTGTGATGAGGTAAAATGTAAAAGAGAGTTTGGTTAGAGGTGAGCTTAATGTTAAAAAGAAAGAGGTTGATAGATCAGAGTAAAAGAATATCAAACTATGCACCAACTTTTTCTGAGTCGGGCAACCACATTACTGTTGTTTCACAATTCTTCGTGAACATCGTTGAAACAGGCAACTAGCCCATGCCAACTCTTGAGCTAACCCCACCAACTGCTCATCTTTTTCTCGACAAAGAAGATGTTTCAATTTTTCTGGGGATGCAGCACATAATCTATATGGTTTTCATTTGGAAAATCTGGATATTGAAAAAGAAGGAAGTCTGCCCCACCTTCGCACTTCGATCATGCACAATTGAGTCTGTGTTTTATTGTTGTCGTCTCAATGGTTTACACATTTTGAGCCGATTATTAAAAGCAATCATCATTCTTAATTCTTTCATACACAAGCACGTACACACAGAAAATTCGTTTTTCTGTCTAAACGTTCATAGTTTAACCTTGTGTTATTCGATGATTGAATGGAAGACCTGGGGGAGTGAACATCAAAAAGCTCCTTTCCAATGTGTATTTGTTACATATAGTGGCTTTGTGCTACTGACAGGCATTCTTAACTGGTTCATTTGTTGATTCAGGTGTTACATTCATATTTCTCTGAATTTGAAAAGATTTGGATGAATACCTTATGAATTGACGGATGTTCTATGGCTCATGTGATAAAGATCAATGGTCAGAAAATAGTAATGAAATTTCTTGGTGAAGTTTTGATGATTTCTTTGCTCAACATCATCAAAAAGGGGGAGAGACTCAAGAAATGGAGAAGCTAATTTCAAGAAATGTTAGTTGAAGAAAAGCTTGTAACGGTTTTTGGAGAAAATATTTCAAGAAAGATGATTTGGAGAAAGCTCAATGCAAGATTTTGTCAAAGAATGCAAGTTATGTTGAGATTGTACAGATTTGAAAGAGAAAGTTCAAAGAATTCAGAATGTTCGTTGAAAGTTACTGAAATTTTCTTTGAAGATGATTTTCTAAAGAAAATAGAGCTACATCTGAAGATAATTTCTTTCTGGAGTCTGAAAGAGGTTTGAAGATGTTTGAAGACGTTTGAAGAACATTCTCACAGACTTTGGGAAGAATACTGAAAGTTTTAAGACTGCTTAGACAAAAGGGAGTTTGTTCTATGATGCTGAAAGTTAACTTTTGTTTATCCGAAAGGGGAAGATTAAATTTGTGAAAGAAATCTACAAAGGGGGAGATTGTATTGCAAATCTTTTTTGAAGATGATTTTGAATCCAAATAGGGAGATTGTTAGTGCACAAATATATGTTGGATACAAGATCATGAAGATTAAAGATAAAAGGTCAAAGTCAAAGAGCTCAAGTCAACTCTCAAGCTAAGTCAAAGTCATTTCTAATAAAGAAAAGTCAAAGTAAATGTTTAGTGTGTTGTGAGTGTTTTAGTGTTGTAAGAGTTTTTAGGTATAAATAGTTTTTCGTTAGTAGACTCATATGACTAGATGCATTGTATGCGTAATGCTTAGAGAGACAAATTGTGAGAGTTCTCTGTGTAATCGAACTTGGAGTATAATAGAAATTGTTTGAAATCAATTGGTTGTTATCTTAATTGATTTGCACTTATTGTGGGACACACACGAAGGCGCGACTGTAAGATCGATCTCTTTTGTCTCAGACAAGTGTTAAAGGATCAGCCACATGCTTTTCGTCTAACTTTTGATTTCCCATCAGTTTGAGAACTTCATCTTCGTCCTGTAAAAGCATTTCAAACAGTTCATGCAGGGGAAGATTCTCAAGGGTTTGAGTATGACGGATATGTGAAACAAACGTCTTCCATTCCGGCTGGAGGTTGTTCATGAACTTGGTTGTTCTCAGTGTTCAATTTCCTGATGTTGTTTTTGTGCAGCTCGTTCAGAAGTTGGTTGAACCGTTCGTATGTTTCAATGAGCGTCTCGCCTTTTCTCTCCTTGAAGCTATCGTATCGAGCAATGCAGCTAGTGATCATCAACTGATTGCTTATTCTACTGCCCATTATCATTTTACGAATCTGGTCCCACATTCCTTTTGTTGTGTCCTTGTGGTTGTCGATGCTTGCGTATACGTCGTTGGTCAAGCTTTGGAGAATATACATTTTGGCGATTCATTCCCCATCATACAGTTTCTTTTCTGTTACCGTCATTTAAGCGACTGTCTTTGGGACCGTATGAGCAGGTACACCGTTAGCTTCATTGCCAAGTATTTCAGTCATTGGAGTAGTAGGTGGTCCTTCTGTTAGGGACTTGAGTATCTCGGGAAAAGCGTCCTTTGATTCAATGAAGATCATGAACCTATCGTACCATTGCTGGTATTCTCCCCGATAAAGCACTGGAGGTTTGTTATCGGTCCTAATGGCTAGAGTGTCTGTAGAATTCATCTTTAATGCACTGTATTGATCATGAGACAAAGTATTTGATCCGAAAAAAATTGTAACATCCCGCCTGCCTCGACAACAATATTGTCCGCTTTGCCCCTGGATTTAACCAACGTGTAGCGCACGGATTTGTTTCTGGCGACCTGGTGAGAAACTTCCCAGGGGGTCACCCATCCTGGGACTACTCCCACCCAAGTACGCTTAACCTCAGAGTTCCCAGAACCTGACGTGCTTGTGGCCCCAAAACGCGTTGTTGTTAGGAAGGCCAAGATATTACTTATAACACCCAGCATCACTCCTGTCCACGGCCGATATGGGATATGCCTAAGGTGTTACAAACACCCCCCTTGGGACTCATCGTCCTCACAGTTCGATAGACATAGCTTTAGGATACAGAAAGAAATACCACCATACATTCAACCATTGTTTACAATATGTTCCCAAAAGTTTACAATCCTATTACATCATCAAAAGTTGAAGTACAAAAGTCTCTATTCTAAAAGTGTTGCATGCGGTTTACACATGAGATAAACTTTAATCGCTTCCATGTACCTTCTTGTTCCCTGAAAAGCATGTTCAAAATATGGTCAACTACGAGAGTTGGTGAGTTCACAGGTTTTTAAATATGCACAAGCCAAGTTTATATGCAAGCTGTCTTTGAAAATCATACGCATAAACCAAACTTCAATCCATTGATTCATGAGTATCATAATTTAGCTTATATGACAAAAGGTATGCATTGATATAACCACGTTGAGCCACTACTAAACCTTTCCGGACCAAATCAACGCCCCATGATCTACCTCAGAGGTGGGCTTTAACCACATGTGTAGTCATATTTCTCTAGTACAGTGCACCCCTACTCGTCAGTATAAGGTGGGCTTGTCAGACCAAATAGCGCTATCCACTAATACTATAGGCCCATTTCTGGGTTAACTAGTAGTGTACCCGGGGACTTAACTATTTTTAAAACTCAACATATCATTGGCATACATGTCATATAACTTCTACACCAACCGCTTTACAACAAAGCCTCATAAATTTCAATACATAATGATTTATATCAAAGTCTCATGAATCTTTAAATATTTCATTTTTAACATGCTTTTCACCCCAAGTTCAATCAAAACAATAAAAGTGGGGCTGTGAATACTCACCTCGAATAATAACGCAACATAAGCAATAGCAAAATCCCTTATCCCAGAACTTCTAAATTCCTATAGAGAAAGATGCACAAAGAGTGCTAAATGTCAAATCCAGCCCTTAAGCCTAACCAACCAATCCCACGTCTTATAAAATGCCAATGTATGTATTTTTATTGTCAAATTAAGAATTGATGATCATTATAACATTCTTATACCAAAATACATAAATTTGAGGTTTTTAGAACCATCTTTCTGAATTTCAGCACTTGCTGTCCAGAAATTGTAACCACATAATGGCCTTCAAAATACAACCTCCCAATTGACAATCCTAACCATTTTTTTTATAAGAGCTAAAATACTGAATTAAGAACTCTAAGGTAAAATTTCATAAATTTTGGAAGTGTTTTGATGCCCCAAATAATTTCTACAAAACAGTAGGTTACTGATTTTTGAATCAGCTGCGCACTTCTGTTGTGGCATGCTTTTGGAGGATCAAAACTCAACATAATTCAGTGATCCATATATGGATGCAAAGCTAACTCAAAAATATACTATATTAAAAAGAATTCACCTCATTTAGATGATTTATGAGGGAGTTATGGTCGTTAGAAGTAGGGTGTACAAATCTGTCAGCTCGGGACAGATTGCACAATTTTCTTCTAAAATACATTTGAATGACCAAAACCTCATAATTTTTAGTGATTCTTGATTCATTTGAAAACTAACTCATCAAATTAGTGTATAAAAGCAAAATTCCCAAATTTCATGGAGTAAATATTGAGATACACAGCTTGGAAGTGGAAGTTCCATTCTTGACAGCAAGCTGTGTAGAACAAGGTTTTTGTATTAAGCAATAAGAGGTCCATTTTCCATATTTTCTTGTGAAACCAATTGGATTTAAACCCTTTTTCACTAAATAATGATATATGAATGAAAACATACACCTTGGACACATTTAACTAAAAAATTTCATCCAAAGTGAATTGCATGAAACAAAGAACACTAAATAAGTGATTTTTCATCACTTATCAATTTTCAAGACTCTTAATCACACAAGATTGAATAATCTTATCATAAGAGTTTGTTTAAACTTGAAATTACTACGAAAATGTTGATTATAAACCAACTAAAACATCAAGATTTTCGTACACAAAGTTGCACCCATGATAAAATTGACATAATTAACAAGAGACTCAAATATTTCACTCTTTAACTTGGTTTTTCATGGAAGATCATCTTATGGCATCATTTTATGAATGTTTTATTCATAAATGATGTCCATTTCACTTCTAAAACCATAAATGAAATATTTCTACACATGCATGAGGATTTTTATAAAGTTCAAAACAATAAACTTGAATAAAACTTGAAGAAATGAAGAAATAGGGTTTGTACCTTGTGTAGATGATGAAGTATACTTGGAAATCTTCAATAATCTTGATGATTTGATCTTAAAAATCCTTAATTTTCTGGAAACATTTGTGTTCTTGATGGTGTTTTGGATGATGAAATCGAAAATGAGAGAAAGAGAGAGAGAATGAGGAGATGAAAAGTTGATATCTAAATTTTTGAGTTGAAAATGAACTTTCAAATGAAAAAAAAAAATTTAAAAAGAGAGGGGAAGGGAGGAGGGCCGGCCTTGGCCTCTTCCAAGCCCATTTCAAAAAAATATATATTTTTTTTAAATGAATTACAACATAAATTCTCAAATAAAACAGATAAATTGAGAACCGACAATTTATAAATTCTCAATTCTCTCTAAATTGAGTAAATTTTTTACAAATAAATATATTTTTACCTAAATAATATAAACCTCATTATTTTTGGTATTTTAGACATGTGACATAATATTTGGCATTTTATGGGACGTTTTAGTCAGTTACTGATCCGAACCGGGCTTTCTTAACGACTACTGAAATATTTCGGGAAAAATTATAATCTAACCAATCTAATTAGATTCTAGAAAAATAAATTCTATGAACTATTCTCTAATATCTTAAAGGATTCTAACCTTGAAGATTTTAATTTCTGACGGATGTCACAGTTTCCCCCCGTTTAAGGAATTTCGTCCCGAAATTCACATTTTGCTTTCCTCAGATGAATTCTATACAAGCAGCTGAGGATACTTATTTCTCATATAATCCTCTCGCTCCCAAGTGTATTCCGGACCGTGCCTCGAGTTCCATCGGACTTTCACAATTGGAATTTTGCATCTTCTTAATTGTTTGACATCTCGATCGAGTAATTCGATCGGTTCTTCCCTGAAACACAAACGTTCATCAACTTTGACTTCTTCCGGTGATACGACTAGTGATTCATCGGTCAGACACTTCTTCAAATTCGACACATGGAAAGTGTCGTGGATAACACTCAACTCCTGAGGTAACTTGAGTTTATGCGACTGATCCAATTCTTTCCAACACTTCAAATGGACCAATATACCTTGGACTTAGTTTGCCTTGCTTCCCAAAACGTAGTATTCCCTTCCAGGGTGATACTTTTAAAAGTACCTTATCACCCACTTGAAATTCTAATGGCTTCCTTCGATTATCAGCATAACTCTTCTGACGATCTCTTGCTGTCTTGAGTCTATCCCGAATGCAATACTTTTAGAATAGAGACTTTTGTACTTCAACTTTTGATGATGTAATAGGATTGTAAACTTTTGGGAACATATTGTAAACAATGGTTGAATGTATGGTGGTATTTCTTTCTGTATCCTAAAGCTATGTCTATCGAACTGTCATGTTCCGTGTTTCCACTTTAGCGGGGTGTGACAGATTTGGTATCGGGCCGGACATCGTTCAGGAGACCACGGATAAGATATTGTTGGGTCTGAAATATGCCAAATATGGTTACTACTTCTAGTTCAACATGGTTACTACTTCTGAAGTTAATGCTGCTAGAAGAACTTGGTTAATACTTCTAGAAGAACTTGGTTAATACTTCTGAGGTTACTACTTCTGTGGTTAATGTTGCCAGTTGTAGTTAATGTTGTTGGAACAAAGTTAATGTTGCTGGAACAAAGTTAATGCTGCTAGAAGAAAACAGTTAATACTTCTAGTTAGTACTTCTGGTATTAATGCTGCTAGTTGATGATTAATGTTGCTCAACAAGATTAGTACTGCTAGTTCAAAATTAGTACTGCTTGAAGAGATTAATGCTGCTGAGCATGGTTAGTACTGCTAGAGTTAATACTGCTCAGAGTATTAATGCTGCTTATGATTAATACTGCTTATAAGATGGAGATCTGTATGGAAAGGATGACAGCTGGATAAACTGAAGATTATGGAAAGCTTAGAGATAATGATGGAAGATATTCTAAAGATATTTTATTAATTGGAATTAGCTTTTATCTTTAGTATATATATATATTGTATTGTTTAGAATAAACAGATTAATTCATTCATTCTAAGTGTTAGTTCTAGAGAGAAAATCAACCTCAAGGCATAGATCCTAATTCTAGAGAAGTAGAATTCGTATTGGTGAGCCTGTTCATCAATATTGAGGTTGAGTGTGTAATCTTGTAACTTCAAAGCATTCAATACAAGTTTACAGTTTGTTCTTTATATTTGCTGTGTTGATTTACTGTTTCATTGAATATCAAAGTGTTATTCCGCAAACTTCTTTGATATTGTTTCTGAGAATTATTTCTTGTTGAAAATTCGATCCTGACAGATATCAACCATTCGGGATAGACTCAAGACAGCAAGAGATCGTCAGGAGAGTTATGCTGATAATCGAAGGAAGCCATTAGAATTTCAAGTGGGTGATAAGGTACTTTTAAAAGTATCACCCTGGAAGGGAATACTACGTTTTGGGAAGCAAGGCAAACTGAGTCCAAGGTATATTGGTCCATTTGAAGTGTTGGAAAGAATTGGATCAGTCGCATATAAACTCAAGTTACCTCAGGAGTTGAGTGCTATCCACGACATTTTCCATGTGTCGAATTTGAAGAAGTGTCTGACCGATGAATCACTAGTCGTATCACCGGAAGAAGTCAAAGTTGATGAACGTTTGTGTTTCAGGGAAGAACCGATCGAATTACTTGATCGAGATGTCAAACAATTAAGAAGATGCAAAATTCCAATTGTGAAAGTCCGATGGAACTCGAGGCACGGTCCGGAATACACTTGGGAGCGAGAGGATTATATGAGAAATAAGTATCCTCAGCTGCTTGTATAGAATTCATCTGAGGAAAGCAAAATGTGAATTTCGGGACGAAATTCCTTAAACGGGGGGAAACTGTGACATCCGTCAGAAATTAAAATCTTCAAGGTTAGAATCCTTTAAGATATTAGAGAATAGTTCATAGAATTTACTTTTTCTAGAATCTAATTAGATTGGTTAGATTATAATTTTTCCCGAAATATTTCAGTAGTCGTTTAGAAAGCCCGGTTCGGATCAGTAACTGACTAAAACGTCCCATAAAATGCCAAATATTATGTCACATGTCTAAAATACCAAAAATAATGAGGTTTATATTATTTAGGTAAAAATATATTTATTTGTAAAAAATTTACTCAATTTAGAGAGAATTGAGAATTTATAAATTGTCGGTTCTCAATTTATCTGTTTTATTTGAGAATTTATGTTGTAATTCATTTAAAAAAATAATAATATTTTTGAAATGGGCTTGGAAGAGGCCAAGGCCGGCCCTCCTCCCTCCCCCTCTCTTTTTAAATTTTTTTTTTTTCATTTGAAAGTTCATTTTCAACTCAAAAATTTAGATATCAACTTTTCATCTCCTCATTCTCTCTCTCTTTCTCTCATTTTCGATTTCATCATCCAAAACACCATCAAGAACACAAATGTTTCCAGCAAATTAAGGATTTTTAAGATCAAATCATCAAGATTATTGAAGATTTCCAAGTATACTTCATCATCTACACAAGGTACAAACCCTATTTCTTCATTTCTTCAAGTTTTATTCAAGTTTATTGTTTTGAACTTTATAAAAATCCTCATGCATGTGTAGAAATATTTCATTTATGGTTTTAGAAGTGAAATGGACATCATTTATGAATAAAACATTCATAAAATGATGCCATAAGATGATCTTCCATGAAAAACCAAGTTAAAGAGTGAAATATTTGAGTCTCTTGTTAATTATGTCAATTTTATCATGGGTGCAACTTTGTGTACGAAAATCTTGATGTTTTAGTTGGTTTATAATCAACATTTTCGTAGTAATTTCAAGTTTAAACAAACTCTTATGATAAGATTATTCAATCTTGTGTGATTAAGAGTCTTGAAAATTGATAAGTGATGAAAAATCACTTATTTAGTGTTCTTTGTTTCATGCAATTCACTTTGGATGAAATTTTGTAGTTAAATGTGTCCAAGGTGTATGTTTTCATTCATATATCATTATTTAGTGAAAAAGGGTTTAAATCCAATTGGTTTCACAAGAAAATATGGAAAATGGACCTCTTATTGCTTAATACAAAAACCTTGTTCTACACAGCTTGCTGTCAAGAATGGAACTTCCACTTCCAAGCTGTGTATCTCAATATTTACTCCATGAAATTTGGGAATTTTGCTTTTATACACTAATTTGATGAGTTAGTTTTCAAATGAATCAAGAATCACTAAAAATTATGAGGTTTTGGTCATTCAAATGTATTTTAGAAGAAAATTGTGCAATCTGTCCCGAGCTGACAGATTTGTACACCCTACTTCTAACGACCATAACTCCCTCATAAATCATCTAAATGAGGTGAATTCTTTTTAATATAGTATATTTTTGAGTTAGCTTTGCATCCATATATGGATCACTGAATTATGTTGAGTTTTGATCCTCCAAAAGCATGCCACAACAGAAGTGCGCAGCTGATTCAAAAATCAGTAACCTACTGTTTTGTAGAAATTATTTGGGGCATCAAAACACTTCCAAAATTTATGAAATTTTACCTTAGAGTTCTTAATTCAGTATTTTAGCTCTTATAAAAAAAATGGTTAGGATTGTCAATTGGGAGGTTGTATTTTGAAGGCCATTATGTGGTTACAATTTCTGGACAGCAAGTGCTGAAATTCAGAAAGATGGTTCTAAAAACCTCAAATTTATGTATTTTGGTATAAGAATGTTATAATGATCATCAATTCTTAATTTGACAATAAAAATACATACATTGGCATTTTATAAGACGTGGGATTGGTTGGTTAGGCTTAAGGGCTGGATTTGACATTTAGCACTCTTTGTGCATCTTTCTCTATAGGAATTTAGAAGTTCTGGGATAAGGGATTTTGCTATTGCTTATGTTGCGTTATTATTCGAGGTGAGTATTCACAGCCCCACTTTTATTGTTTTGATTGAACTTGGGGTGAAAAGCATGTTAAAAATGGAATATTTAAAGATTCATGAGACTTTGATATAAAGCATTATGTATTGAAATTTATGAGGCTTTGTTGTAAAGCGGTTGGTGTAGAAGTTATATGACATGTATGCCAATGATATGTTGAGTTTTAAAAATAGTTAAGTCCCCGGGTACACTACTAGTTAACCCAGAAATGGGCCTATAGTATTAGTGGATAGCGCTATTTGGTCTGACAAGCCCACCTTATACTGACGAGTAGGGGTGCACTGTACTAGAGAAATATGACTACACATGTGGTTAAAGCCCACCTCTGAGGTAGATCATGGGGCGTTGATTTGGTCCGGAAAGGTCTAGTAGTGGCTCAACGTGGTTATATCAATGCATACCTTTTGTCATATAAGCTAAATTATGATACTCATGAATCAATGGATTGAAGTTTGGTTTATGCGTATGATTTTCAAAGACAGCTTGCATATAAACTTGGCTTGTGCATATTTAAAAACCTGTGAACTCACCAACTCTCGTAGTTGACCATATTTTGAACATGCTTTTCAGGGAACAAGAAGGTACATGGAAGCGATTAAAGTTTATCTCGTGTGTAAACCGCATGCAACACTTTTAGAATAGAGACTTTTGTACTTCAACTTTTGATGATGTAATAGGATTGTAAACTTTTGGGAACATATTGTAAACAATGGTTGAATGTATGGTGGTATTTCTTTCTGTATCCTAAAGCTATGTCTATCGAACTGGGAGGACGATGAGTCCCAAGGGGGGTGTTTGTAACCCATTAGGCATATCCCATATCGGCCGTGGACAGGAGTGATGCTGGGTGTTATAAGTAATATCTTGGCCTTCCTAACAACAACGCGTTTTGGGGCCACAAGCACGTCAGGTTCTGGGAACTCTGAGGTTAAGCGTGCTTGGGTGGGAGTAGTCCCAGGATGGGTGACCCCCTGGGAAGTTTCTCACCAGGTCGCCAGAAACAAATCCGTGCGCTACACGTTGGTTAAATCCAGGGGCCAAGCGGACAATATTGTTGTCGAGGCAGGCGGGATGTTACAAAAATAGTCTTAAACCTAGGACCTGGGAGACACAAGGACCCGGGAGACAAGGACCCTAGACACAAGGACCCGGGAGTGCAAGGTCCCGGGAGTGAAGGACCCGGGAGTGAAGGACCCAAGAGGCAAGGTCCCGGGAGTGAATGTACCGGGAGATTAGATCTCAGGAGATTGAAGATTTTCTGGGTTCGAGTTCTTCGACAAAGACGGCGATAAATAGAAATTCGACCAAGAAAAATCTTTTAACACAGAAAATAACCCAAAGATTTTACTAAGTAATCGCAAACTCATACTTAATTTGACAGAATAAACCCTAAAACCACAAACAATTAACTTCAATTTGATGAACTAAGATGAACACAGAGTAATATACCAAAAGAAAATCTGGGTTAATTCAATGGCGGTCTATTAATCAAATATCGACACAGAATAACTTTTTAAAACCAAAATTAAACACATATTTTGCTTATCAGACACAAATCAAGGAAGCCAAAAAAATCGATAAAGTCGATAAGGTATAAAATCGATAAGCAGAAGGATTTTAGACAAACCTTTTGGATCAAAATTCTTGTCTCTTGGCTCTGATACCAATTGTAGATCCCAGAAACAGTACAAACACAATAATAATCAATAAGCAATGAAGATTTAATCACAACTGCTGGTCATATGATTAGATTTATCAATAAAGGGTTTAAGGTTTACAGAGAGAATTTCGGATACGCAAGTGTAAACCTATGAATGACCATTCAACCTAAAACCTAGGTTAAGTAACATATATATATATATATATATATATATATATATATATATATATATGTGAATGCATAAGACGTTGGGACCATAAAGCCCAACAACCAAAACAACTTTAAACAAATTACAATTTTCGCCCTGAACTTCTATTCAACATAAAATTCATCCTAACACAAGTACAAAAAGTTGTTTTCCAAGTACCAAAGTTTCCAAGTGTTGATTTTTGTGACATAATTTGAGGGGAAAGTTTCATAACTTGGCACTCAAGTTACCAAGTCCTACATCCTTTTCCCAAGTGATTTCTAATTTGCTTTTACATTCTCTTTCATATTTATGTTACTTTCCATTCTGCAATTTACTTTACTGTTATTTAATTTTCTGCAATTTATTTTTCCGTCTTTACTTTTCTGCACTTTAATTTACTGTCATTTACAAATTTGTACTTTAATTTCTACAATTTACTTTTCTGTCATTTACTTTCTAGCAATTTACATTATTGTCTTTTACATTCCAGCAATTTATTTTACTGTCAGTTACTTTCCAATAGTTTTTTACTTTCAGTACTTTACTTTTATGTTATTTACATTTCCAGTCCTTACATCATTCGAAAGAAGAAACCAAGCAATGATGGGCTAATAGCCTGAGCTTGGGGTGTAAGGCAGAGTTAAGACCGAAATCGGTGTGGAAATAAAAAGGTGTATCTATTATAGCAGTTTTTTTCTAACTATTTATGTCATGTGATTATTGTTTCATTGAAGATCATATTTAATTAATTGACAACTAAATGTATATGTGAAAATGCATTAACTTTCAGAGTTAAGACAAATAAGAAAACCTAATTTAATATGAGAAGGCTATAAATAGCTATAGTACCTGACAAGTGCTATACTCCTACGATGTAGGGATGTAACACTGTGCCGCACTAGGATTCACGAGGTCTAATATAAGTGATATCGTATTGATAGCAGTGGGTCGGTGTGTACTCTTAGGAGGCCGTCTGAACCGATAGTTGAATATTGTGACAGTATTATAGTGGTACTATAGGACTGTCTAGCTTGCTATATCATATTTTTATCAACACACATGTTTTAATCTTAACAAATCTTTGTACCCTTTGCTTCCTCTTTTAAGACTGATTTTCTAGTGATAACTCAAACAAACCAACATAAAGGATTGCATACCATTATTACTTGTTACGAGACGATAGTAGTTCAAGGTGTATACGTGCGCTGAGTTCTATTTTAAGTGATTCTCAAAAAAGGATTGCATAAATCTGACACAACATGAAGCAAACCTCTTCCATTCGGGCTGAAGATTGTTCATGAACTTGATGTTCTCCGTGTGGGTCTTCTCGATTTTATTCTTGAGAAGAACATTCAAGAGCATGAAGAACCGCTTATTGATCTCGGTGAGAGATTCCCTTTGCCTTTCCTTAAACCCATCATAACGAGTGATGTTATCGTTATCTTCAGCTGATTACCCACCTTACTACCCATCATCATTTTTTTCAATTTCCTCCTACATACCCTTGGCAGTGTCTTTGTACCTATCTATGTTGGTGTAGTTGTCATTGGGTCGACTGAGGAGTAAGTAGGTTTTAGCAAGCTGATCTCCTTTGACCCGATTCTTTTCCTTTTCATCCATCTTGTCAAGCGTCTTAGGTACAGTTCATTCTGGTTGACCTGTTTCCTTTTGAGTTGGGACAGTCATGCTAAAATTTGTTGGTCCTTATTCTAATGAGGCTTTGATGTCTAGGTATCTGTCTTTGGATTCGATAAAATCCAAAATTGATCTCTCCAATGTTGATATTCACTTCTATAAAGGACTATAGGTTTGGACTTAGTCTCTATTGCTAATACATCACGTGTATTCATTTTGAAAGAACTTGTGTGATCGTGAGACAGTTCAAAAGTAATCCAAAGATAGTGATGGAAAATACTTGACTGAACCAATTTTGTGTGGAAACTTAACGCAAGGAACTAACAGGAAATAACCTTAAGTAGAAGAAAAGAAAGAAGAGAAAAATAACAGATGACTGCACAAAAGAAGTCCTGGATATGACTTTTCCGGGTATCGGAGTTCCCGAATATAACTTATCCGGGTGATGTGATTCCCGATTAGAGCCTGTCTAGGTTAGTGTGAAACCTAGATGAGACTTGTTCAGATAGGCGAGCAATCCGGGTGATGTGATTCCCAGTTAACGCGTATCTGGGTAAGAGAGTAACTCGGGTAAAGCTTGACTGTATTTGTACGGGAATTGATAGAGGAACCTACCTGGAATGAAGATCACTCAGGAATCAATGTTGTGCGGGAACCTTGAACTGTTCGAATTTTCCAGATCAAAGACTCAACCAGAGTCAATGCTAGTGACTCCTGGGTACCAAAATCAGTATAGAAATACCAAATAACACAAACCCAAGAAGATTTAAACCAAAAAGATGATCAATTTTCAAAAAACACAGGATAACCTTGAAGAACAGTCAATAATGGTGAAATCCATATTTTCAAAATTAAGGCTCAAAATTGCGAAAATAAAAAAAAACTCGCAGTGATGCGTCGTGCATACGGGAATGGAAGAAAAAAAACTCAAAATTTATTACCTTTGGATCAAAATCTCTGTCTCTTTGCTCTGATACCAATTATGATTCCAGAACAAGTGCAATAATAACGTGTGATCAATCAATACACAATGAATGCTCAATAAATTTGGTCATATGATTGAATTCAGAGAAAAAGGTTTACATGTGAAAGCTTAACAATGATTAGGAGTATAAAACTATGTTAACCCTAGAAACAAACGAAGTATTTATATCATTTAGGTATTTACAGATTTAGCCCAAACTTCAATATAATTAAACAATTAACCCTAACATGATCTTTTTACAAAACCCCTTGATGATACAAGGTTTAATATCCTAATTAGCGAACTTGGAATGTTGAACATTGAAGACTAATTCTTCAGTGTTTAATTTTTACTCAGTGATATGGATGAATGTCTCAATGTTCCTATTCTCTCACTGAACTCTTTTCAAATGTGTTTATCTTCCAAGGTACGTCTTTCTATCGCGAAAATGATTGTTCTCTAAACATATCACTCATTAATTCTTCTTTCAAAACTCAAAACTCATAACTGAATTTCTTTAGGTGATTAAAAGCTTTTAAAAGTGATAATGAAGATGTTATTCCCAGTTTGATGCAAGATTATCAAGATGAACAATTGTTAAACCCAGATAACTAGTTGATAGACAATCACACAACACAATACAGATCAAGAGATGAATAAATCAGAATAACATACCACGATCCCTTGATTAATCAATGAAAACCTTGTGTGTGTTCTTGGTACCTTGATACGTACAGGTTACAGAGTACGACTACCTCTAACTTTCTTAATTATGCGGATTATGAGAGGTTAACCATAAAACCTAATAATTAAAACCAATTTATACTAAGCCGTATAGGACTAATGGGCTTGAGGCCCAATAACAAATAACTTTCAACTAAATACAAATTAGAATCCCTAATTAACTTTAATCTTGAATACAATTTATGATCCAACAATCTCCCCCTTTGGATTCAAGATTAAAAAAAATTGGCAATTTGCTTCGAGTCTTCACTTCTCTTGAAAAACTTTAGATACAATCTTCATCTTTCTCTTTCTTTTAAATGAAGTGTCCTTCTGACGATCATCTTCAATCAGACTTTTGATGAATCGAATAAGTTCAGACACTTTGACATCTTTGAAACTTCAGTCAAAAATTCTTCTTGTATTCTCCCTTTATTGATTATTCTCCCCCTTTTTGATGAGTGGTGAGAATCATCATCATCAAAACATAGCAAAACAATCTTCCCCTTTTTGTATAGTCATCAATTAAGCGTTGTCTTCATGTATAGATCCTTGTGTGGAAATAAGAGCAGTCTCTCCAAATGGAGAAAGTGATTATTTCAATCTTTTCATATTCAAATAAAATAAATGTGGTAACCCTGAATCAACAAATGACTCATTTTGGAATGCCTATCTGTGACACAAAGTCACTGAGTAACACAAAGTTACTATATAAGGAGCTGGTTTTGATGTTGACTCCCCAGGACTTCCATTCAATCATCGAATAACACATGGTTATCTATGAACGTTCTGACAGAAAACAAATTTCTGTATGCTTGTGCATATGTATGAAAGAATTAAGCACCGATGATTGCTTTTCAATTTAGGCTCAAAGTATGTAAACTTGTTGAGACAACAACAAATTATACAAAGACTCAATGTGCATGAGAAAGGGTTTGAAGGTGGGGCAACTTTCCTTCTTTTTCAATATTAGTATCTTCCAAATGAAGAACCAATAGCGTATGTGCTACGTCCCCAAAAAATGTGAAACATTCTCTTTTTGAGAAAAGAATGAGTAGCTGGTGGGGTTGTATGCAAGAGATGGCATGGGCTAGTTGCCTTGTTCAATGTCGTTCACGAAGAAATGTGAAACAACAGATAATGTGGTTGCCCAACTCAGAAAGAAGTTTGGTGCAGAGTTTGATATTATTTTACTCTGTTCTCTCACCCTCATTCTTTTAAACTGTTAAATCTCAATTCTAACCAATTTCTCTTTTCCATTTTACCTCTTCACACACCAACACTCAAATCTTTTGACCCCTCTCCACTCAGTCACTCAGGGAATACTTCCTGGGTAGGAAACACTGGTTATCGTGAATCCATGGAAGTTCTGTTAAGCTCACACACTGAATCCCTTGTATTTTCCTAAAAGAACGTGTTGTTCAACAACTTTTTGTACATGAAAGCACAAAGGAATACAATTAAACATGAAGAATAAAAATTTGGAGAAGTCAAAAACATTTTGTGTTTTGACAACGCTATTCTCCCCCTCAAACTAAAGGTGGTTGGCAATTAATCTCTTTGTCTATTAAGCTCCCCCTCAACTTAATAATTTTTTTTTAAACATAAATAGAAAACAAACGAAAAATACAGCACTGAAGTGCGGGTTCTAATCAGATGCGGTTAGAAGCCATTGTCACTTGAACAAACCTGCATGTAGAAGAAATAATGGTAATCATTTATGAAAATGATTCCTCTAATGTTAGCAACAGTTGTAGAATAAAACACAAGATTAAAACTGAGAATACTCCCCATAGAATCATGAGTAAGGTTAAGACGACATGTTCAACATACCAAGTTTGCTGATGAGAAACTGGAACCTCTTTTCATCTAACGGTTTGGTGAAAAGATCAGCTAACTGGAAGTCAGTTTGAACAAAATGAATTCAACGTCACCTTTTTCTACATGATATTTGATGAAGTGATAGCGTACATCTATATTCTTGGTCTTCGAATGTTGTACCGGGTTAGCTGTTATAGCAATTGCGCTCTTGGAATCACAATAAATAGGAATGCGCTTGTAGTTGTACCCAAAGTCCCTTAACTGTGTCTTCATCCAGAGGAATTGCGAACAACAACTTGTAGCAGCTACATATTCTGCCTCAACAGTGGATGTGGAAACACAGTTTTGTTTCTTTGAGGTCCAACTCACAAGTTTGTCACCTGAAAATTGACATGATCCATAGGTGCTTTTTCGGTCTAGCTTACATCCTGCATGATCAACATATGTAAAGGCAGTTAGATCAAAACGAGAATCCTTTGGATACCGAAGGCCTAAATTAGGAGTGCCTTTGAGATGTCTAAGGATTCGCTTAACAGCATTAAAGTGTGACTCTTTAGGATTAGACTGATATCTCGCACAAAAACATGTGGCAAACATTATATTTGGGTGACTGGCAGTCAGATAAAGTAAAGAACCAATCATGCTACGATACACTTTTTGATCAACAGGTTTACCAGAAGGATCTGTATATAAGAGTGTACCAGTAGCCATTGGTGTTTTCATGACTGAACTATCTGACATATTGAACTTTCTTAACATGTATTTTATATATTTAGCTTGATTAATGAAAATGCCTTCGGGTAATTGCTTTACTTGTAAACCAAGAAAGAAATTTAACTCACCCATCATCGACATTTCAAACTTTGTTTCCATGATTTTAGAAAAGTTCTTGCAAAATTTCTCATTTGTCGACCCAAATATTCTGTCGTCAACATAAATCTGAATGAGAATCAAGTCCTCACCTTGCCTTTTGAGAAATAAGGTGGTGTCAACCGTACCTTTATTGAAACCAGAAGCTAAGAGAAATTTAGTTAGAGTTTCATACCAGGCTTTTGGTGCTTGTTTAAGACCATACAGTGCTTTGTCTAACACGTAGACATGATCAGGGTGATGAGGATCAATGAAACCTTCAGGTTGTGCCACGTAGACCTCCTCATGCAGAACGCCATTTAGGAAAGCTGACTTTATGTCCATTTGATAGATTGTAAAGTTTTTGTGCGCTGCATATGCTAGGAAGATTCTGATGGCTTCAATCCTTGCGACAGGGGCGAATGTTTCATCATAGTCAATGCCCTCTTGTTTACAGTACCCTTTTGCAACCAATCGAGATTTGTTTCTCACAACTACTCCAGCCTCGTCTTTCTTGTTTCTGAATACCCACTTAGTTCCAATAACAGTTTTACCTTTAGGTAGTGGGATCAAGCGCCATACCTTGTTCCGTTCGAATTGCAGAAACTCGTCTTGCATAGCAGCAATCCAGAAGGGATCACGTAGAGCTTCGGATGCTTTCTTTGGTTCTAGGGAACTGAGGAAGCTTGAAAACATGCAGAAGTTAGCTGACGCTGATCGTGTCGTGACACCAGATTGTACGTAACCTATCACGTTATGCAGAGGATAATCCTTAGTCCAACGATGTGTGCTTGGTAAGGATTCAACTGTTTCTTGTGTATTTGATGCATTATATTCATCATGCACGGCAGGTAGATCCACAGATGTACTCGGGACATCTTGTACTGGTGTTTCTGATACTGAAGCTTCTGGAATGGCAGCTGAAGTACTCGTGGCTTCATTTCCAGAAGGACTATCTGTAGAGACAGATTCAGCATTAGTAGAGTCAAAAACTAACGGTTTAGTTGTACCTGATGGAGATGCAGTTTCAGTGACTTTTTCGAACGGTCCAGACATGTCTTCAGAAATGGGAGGGACCTCCGAGCTTGTTGTTGAAGTTGATATGCCTTTGTCAAAATCTGCACAAATATCATCGAAGGAATCAATAAACAACAAATCTAACTCAGATGAAATAGCATTAGAGTTAGAGGAAGTAGATTCTTTAGACACTGGTTCTATTTTTGAGTGAATAGAAGCTTTGTTCTTAAGTCCGAGTTTTGAATAGTTGTGTCCAGAAGTCCGTGTAGAATTCTCATCAAAGGAGACATTCATGCTTTCAACAATCGTCTTGGTTCAAATAATGTAGATTCGATAAGCTTTGGATGTCAAAGAGTATCCAACGAGATATCCTTCATACGCTTTCTTATCAAACTTTGATAGTCCTTGACGCTCTCGTAGAATGTAGCACCTGCAACCAAAAACACCAAGGAATTTGATATTAGGTTTACGATTGTTGATTAACTCATATGTTGTTTTGTCAAAATGTTTGACCACGATGGTACAATTCTGAGTGAAACAAGCTGTCGCGACTGCCTCAGCCCAAAGATACATGGGTAGATCAGAATATGCAAGCATAGTACGAGCAACTTCAACAAGAGTGCGGTTCTTCCGTTCAACAATGCCATTCTGCTGTGGAGTATAGGCTGCGGAGAAGTTATGTGAAATTCCCACAGAGATAAGATAACTCTGCAAGGTGTCATTCTTGAACTTCGTGCCATTACAATTGTGAAGAGTTCGGACTGATAATTGAAGACGTACTTGAATACGCTTGATAAAGGCGATAATCAACTCTGGTGCATCTGACTTGTTGCGAAGAAACTCGAGTCATGTATACCTTGAATAGTCATCTATCATTACTAAGACATATTTCTTGCCGTTGATAGAAGCTGTTCGCATTGGGCCACAAAGGTCCATATGAAGAAGTTCCTGTGCAGATGAGGTTGATGATTCAGTTTTGGACTTGAATGAGCTTCGCTTCATTTTGCACAACTCACATGCAGAACATAGTGAGTCTTTTTTGAACCTCATTTCTGGTAGACCTTTGACCAAACCTTGTCTCTATAGCTTAGCTATGGATCGGAAATTCTGATGAGACAAGCGGCGATGCCACGTCCACGATTGTGCTTTAGAAGCTTTGGCTAATAGGCATACTGGACGTGTGGCAGACAGTGTAGGAAAATCTACATAATATAGATTTCCATGGTGCTCAGCTTTGAAGACTTCGTAACCATCGGGATCCTCAAGATAGCAATGAGTTATTGTGAAACGAACTTGATATTTCATGTCACAAAAGTGACTGGTGCTAAACAAATTATGATCAAGTCCTTCAACATATAACACCCTTTGAATCTTCACAAATCCATTATCAAGCATTCCATATCCCCTGACGTGTCCTTCTACTTCATAATTTGCAAAACGAACTGCTCCGACAGGCTCCTCCACATAGTTATGCAAGAGGTGCTTGAATCCTGTCATGTGGCGTGAACATCCAGAATCTATCACCCACAATCAACAGGCCTGCAAAAGAGACAATTAGTTTTGCTTAGGTACCCATATCAAGATGGGTCCTTCGCGGTTAGCTCCAAGCAATTCAGGAATATCAGCAGGTTTAACTTTCAATCTCCATTCATAACGGGGTTTTGGAACCCATTTCCAAACCATTTTAACATTTAATTCCTGAAAGTGCTTTCTAGAACTTGGATTGGTAACCTTAGCCCGAAACACTTTGGGTTGTGTGGAAGAATTAGAATTAGAATTAGAGTTAAGGTTCAGTTTAGCTTTTCTTTTACTCTTTTTGGACTTAGGAGGGGAGTAGTATTTGAAAGAATTATCCCAACAGTGTTTGCAATATAGATTCTTTCGAGCAAAATTCATAAATTTAGATTTATCGGAACAAATCTAACATTCATGTCCATCAAAATAATTACTTTTCAAAACATCACTGTCTGAAGTACAACTATTTGAAGCAAGAGTTTCACTAAAATTAAAACTATCATTTTTATTCACCCTATCATCTTTATTCTTCTTACTCCTCCCAACTCCATTTCCTTTTATATTTGAAACAGAAACAGGAATCTTGTTAGTCTCTATCTTAGAGGGTGGTTCTTTTCTAGGGTTACTTGAAGTCTCACCCTTCTCAAAAATACTAGGTGGATAATCAGGACAATCAGAGTAAACAACTGAAGGTTTTGCTGGAGCATCAAATTCTGGATTAGTTCTTACCTTCCAGCTAGGATCATTGAACATTTGTTTATCATTTGAAGCATTCTTAAACAAAGTAATTTTCAAATCATTGATCTCTGTGCAAAGCTCTTGATTATCTTTCAAAGATTTTTCAAGTTTAAATTTGAGATCAAAGTTTTCATCTTCAACCTCATCAAGAGACTGTTGCAACATGTCAATGTGCTTCATCAATTTAGATGTATGATCACTCACAGAATTTGACTCCTTTACAGTAGAAACAGGATCAGAGTCTGAAGTATTCATCATTTCAGAAAACCTTTCCTCGGTCATGTTTTCAATAAACTCCATTTTGTCATTTTTAGAACAAGATCCATTCGTGATGACAGTTTCTTCTTCAACCTCTTCAACAAGTAAAGGTTTAGAAGCAATGGGATTTGAGACTGATGGTATAGTTGATGGATCAACATCCGATTCATACTCATCATATTTGCATGCAGTCTCAGTTGGAACCGTGTCATTGTTGACTGATTCTTTTGAAGATGTGGTAAACAGTGAATCAAACTCAGCCAATTCGATCTTTCGAGTCTCTTAGCTTTTATTCAAATCACTGTATTTAAAACCAACTGATTTAAAAGAATTTTGAGAATCAGTGTCACAAGACTTGTTTTCTCCCATTTCTTCTTTACCTTTGTTCTCTGTAAAAGGTTTAGAAGTACTTGCTTCAACAATGGTTGCAAGAATGTTAGGAATTGGTCTGATTGTGGGTCCAAGTTTATCAAAATTATACAAGTGCTCCGGTGCCTTTTTCAAAACATCGTTCATTGGCAAACCTAATCCTAGTTTGAGTTTATAAAACCTTTCATCTTGGAGTTTATTGGTTAACAGATTTAAAGTCTGCTCAGTCTGACCTCGTTTCATGTTAATATCCTCCAATTGCTTAATCTTGGTGTAAGCTTCATTTCTTTGTTGAAAACAAACTTCAAATTTGATTTTAAATTCACCCTTTTCAGCATTGAGATTTATAAGATCCTTTTCTAAGCCAGATATTTTTCTTTTTAAAGACTCTTTGTCAGCTCTTAAACCATCTTTTTCTTTTTCTTTTACTTCCACAACAAATTTCAGCAAAGCATTTTCATCACGAAAACTCAAAACTGATTGATGTGCGGAGCTAAGTTTACCTTTCAATAAGGAAAATTCATCTTTCATATTATGTATTTGGGACATCAGAGATTCAATAAGTTCAGAATTATCACTTACCTCAGAGTTTGCATCTTCGGAATGTGCCTCAGAAGCTTCATCGTCACCATCCAGTTTTGCCATGTAGGAAACTTGGGTGAAGTGCGCCTGCTCCTCGTCATCAGAACTTTGGAACAACCACTTTTCCTCTTCAGCCATAAGCACCTTTCCTTCTTCAGCTTTCTTGGCAATGAGTGACTTCCTTGCATAATATTCTGAGTTCTTTGCCTTCTTGAACTTGCAGTCTCTGCAGAAGTGCCCAAATTTGCCACAGTTGTAGCATCTGCCCGGTTCATCCTTTCTCTCTTCTTTCTTCTCCTCTCTCTTTTATTCTCTTCTGTCATCTTTCCTTTCTTCTCGTCTTTCCTCTCTCCTTCCATGCCTCGGCTTGTATCTCATTTCGGACTTCTCTTTCTTGTGCCCTTCGTACTTTGGATTTGAGTAGTACTTTTTCTTGCCAAAGCTCTTCTTGAATTTATGAGTTATCATGGCCAAGTTCTCAGAGAACCTTTGTACATCATCATCAGAGTCACTCTCCAGTTCTTCATCACTTGAAGCAGAATCGGACTCAGTAACCTCTGAAACAAAAGCTTTAGATATTTTCTTCTTTGACCTTGAAGCAGACACTGGACCAGAACTTGAACTTTTTCCTTTGCCAACTATGAGAGCCACAGAGTCCTTCAGATTCTTGGACTCATTGTTGATAGATGTCACCTCTTCTTCAGTTACGTTCTCTTGAGTAGAGAAAATGCCAGTTACGTTTTCTGGAGCCATGTTCTTTGACATCTGAAGGTTCATGGCAAAGTTCTTCCATTCAGGATTCAAGTTTTTGATGAACTTATAGTTTATCTCTGAAGCAGATTTAGAGATATTGTTCCTCCTCAGGTCATTCAGAATGATGTTGTATCTGTTATAGGTATCAAGCAGTGTCTCTCCTTCCCATGCATGAAATCCCTCATAGGCATTAATGCACAGATTTTGCTTGGCCTGAATTGAAGCTTCACTTCCCTCAAATTGTTTTGCTAGTTCATCCCAGACTTCTTTAGCTGAATTTCGACTGTCTACCCGATTTGTAGATGTCATTTGGGATGGCCATCGTCAGGTAAATGAGAGCTTCTTCATCTATCTTGTACAGATCTTTCTCCTTCTCACTAAAGTACTGATACGGTTTAGGAACAAATCTGTCAGGGGTTTCTGGAGAGGTTTCAGTTTCTGCTTGACCAGGTACTCTGATCGTTGGATTTACTGGACCAGAAGTGATTGATTCCATGTATTCTTTGTTCTTGTGATTCAGAAACTGAATCATTCTCTTCTTCCATTGCTGATACTCATTAGCCATGAGGACAGGAGGTTTGGACCGATAGCCCATTGAGAAAAGTTGGTTCGACATCTTTAGCTGTATGGTTAGAAAGAAAACTTATTTGTACCAAGAGAATCAACTAGATGAAATCTTTAGAATCAAGAATTGGATAAAAACTACACTAAAAAATTTTCAGATAAATAAATTTCCAAAAATAATCAAGTGCAGATATCGCAAACATTATTAAAACACAAATAAGTTACACAGAAAATCTGGCGCAAAAGTAAGGTTTGCGCTAAAGGAAAGTGACGCAAAATTCAACTTTACGCTAGATGAACCTGGCGCAAAGGAGTTTTTCGCTAAAGGAGTCTGGCACAAAAGTCTTGAAAGAGAAGCTTTGCGCGAATAGACAGTGGCGCAAAAATGAGGTTTGCACGAGAAGAGTGTGGTGCAAGAATGGTTTTGCGCGAGATGCAGGTCGCGCGAAGTAGGTTTTGCGCTAACAGTAGGTGGCGTAAAGTATAGATACGCGCGAAGAACAGATGGCGCAAAGTGGGGTCGATCGGGGTCTTGCTTGACGGGTGTGATGCTCGACCGGTATCTCGTCGACCGGAGTTTGTGACCGGTGTCCTATCGACCGGGGTGAAGTGACCGATATCTTGCTGACTGAACTAAAGTATCGACCGGTATAAGCGACCGGTGTCCTGTCGACCGGACCAAATTATCGACCGGACTGAGAATCGACCGGTATCCTGACCAGTGTCACGTCGACCGGTGCAGACCGAAGTAGTGCGATCGGTGTTACGACCGGGACCGGACTACTTGAATAACCACCGGTGTTCACGAATAGTTCGACCCAGAACTCGATTATCAATCCAGAAAGCACATCAATTGATTAAAATTCAGAGAAAAAAAATCATACCACATTACCGCACACATATATCGATCAATACCCAGTGAACAACAATAATTAAAAACAACTTTTAATCACTCAATTTGAAGAACACAGACCTCGACAATTTTATGAACCCAGATTCGAAAAATCATAAAAATCCAATCGATTAATGAATTAAAGCGCAATTAAACTATCATATAACATTCAATAACATAAAACTCACCTAATCAAATCAATTTTAAGCTTAAAAACACAGTAAATCAACCAATCGATCTTCACACAGTGAAAAGTCGATGAACACAGTTAACAATCGAAAAATACTGTTTTTAATCCAAAAAAGTTGATTCTTTGGCTCAGATACCACTTGTTAAACCCAGATAACTAGTTGATAGACAATCACACAACACAATACAGATCAAGAGATGAATAAATCAGAATAACATACCACGATCCCTTGATTAATCAATGAAAACCTTGTGTGTGTTCTTGGTACCTTGATACGTACAGGTTACAGAGTACGGCTACCTCTAAATTTCTTAATTATGCGGATTATGAGAGGTTAACCCTAAAACCTAATAATTAAAACCTATTTATACTAAGCCATATAGGCCTAATGGGCTTGAGGCCCAATAACAAATAACTTTCAACTAAATACAAATTAGACCCCCTAATTAACTTTAATCTTGAATACAATTTATGATCCATCAACAATGATTTCTCAATCAAATCTCATATTCATTTATCTTTGAATATCACAGTTTACAATGTCTCTCTCTCTACTTTCTCTCACTAGAATATTTAATAAGTTTTCACAATAATCACACGTTCTAAGTTCTACACATTACAATTACAAAGACAAAGGTATTTGTACTACCTACATATTACAAGGAACACACAAACACAATTAACAAACAAACAAGCTTTGACATTTGTTGACTTTGACTTTCCACTTTGATAACTTTGACTTTGACTTGCAATCTTGAGGCTTTGACTTAAGCTTTTGACTTTCATTCTAGATGATCTTGAAGACAAAAATTTGTGCTCTAACAACTTGTCACAAAGCTCTAAATCAAACTTGTCGTAAGTCACTGAGAGTGAGCAGTAACTTGTCAGAAAACACTGGACACGAGAAGTTGATTGTCGCAAATCCTACACCGGAGAACCTCACTATTCACAGACTAAAGGAACTGAGAACTGAAATACTCGCAAACCACTTGACACGGGTTATGTGCTTCTCACAAGCCAAAGAACACGAGTTCTAGACTTGGCACAATTCAAAGACTATTAGAATTAACTTGTTACAACTACTCGCAAGCTGAAGGATGCGAGTTTCAAACTTGACCGTAACACAAAGAGTTCAAACAGTAACTTGTCGCAAATCAAGGCTTGCGTCAAGTTTTTTGTCCTAAATAGTGAGATGCGAGTTCTCACTTGTCGTGTGCAACACAAAACGAGAGGTGTACTTGTCGTAAGAACCTTCTTGCGAGTTTCAGACTTAGAAAAATCACCAAAAACACTCAAAAACTTTCTGAATCTTGTGACAATCTCTTTGAATCTGGTGAGTTCCTCGAAGAACTTGCGAGTTCTTTAGATCTTGCAACAAGTCGAAGCTAGATTGTAACACCCCGATTCTTGAAAGATATCATTTCAAGTTAATATAGAAACCGGTATATTAAGGAAAAATAAGATATTTGATTTTGGGCTTGAATCCTTGATTTTATAGTCTTGATAGATGAAGGATTCAATTACGAGCCCAACGGTTCTTTCCGGAGCAAAAACGGAGCTATAACGAGGAAGTTATGACTACAACAGTGTTCGGGCATATTTTGGTCGGAAGTACCATCGCTCGCGCCCGCGCAAAATATTGAGCGCGCCCACGAGCATCTGCGCTGTGAATTCCTTCACTATTGCTCACACCCGCGCAAAATATTGAGCGCGCCCGCGAGCATCTACGCTGTGAATTTCACTTAAATCCGACTTTTTCCTCATTTCTTCATATCTTTTGATCCACAACTCCGATTTGGGTGATTCAAGTTGCTACGCTTTCGTTTTTGAGAGATCTTCAAGGATCTAACAAGAGATTGGAAATATATTGAAGTATAATAGATTATTTTGTTGTGGTAAACTTCTGATCTCTCACTATTCATCTTCTTCACCAAAGTTTTCTAGGGTTTTCATCCACCCTTTGTTCTCCCTTTCATAGATTGGAGGTTTGTAACCATTTTAGTGAATTAGAGGTGTTTTGATTGGTGGGTTCAAGCTTGGGTTAAGGTAATCTTCTATTTTCTTCATTTATGGAAGTTAGGGTTTCGGTATCAATTGAGGTATTCATGTATAAGGTTGGGGATCGATTATTTGTGGTTGTTTATGTATATTTATGGTTGGAACCTTGTGGATCTAGGTTTTTGGAAGATTTGGTTTGAAGAATCAAGTTCTTCAAGGAAAGCTCTAAGTGGGTAAAATCTTGATTTAGCCTAAATCTAGCAAGGTGAGTTCAAGTTGATTTGTGAAAACGGTGTACATGCCAAAATGGTTATTTTGAAGTGTTTTACATGAAGTGGTTAACTACTGATAAGTTTTAAGTATTTTGAAGTAAAAATGTATTTCACTTGGTATTTGTCAAAGTGTGAGTATCTTAATGAGTTTTCGTATTTGATAAACTTGGCTTGTTTAGTTTCATAAAAATGCTCACATTTGGGATTTGGACATCTTGATAAGTAATAGCATGACTTATGCATTTTGGGGATTTTGTACAAATAAAGTCAATATCATGACCTATGCATCTTGGTGATTTTGGTACAAATGAAGTCTATTTCATTGTTATGTGCATTTTGGTGTATTTGCATTCATAAACCCTTTGGAAAACCTTTGGTCCCATTATGTGTTGAGTTTTGGGTTAATCTCGTCTTTGAGGTATGTGTCTTCGTAAACGTTGTTTAAAGACATTTTATTACTCGGGGAACCGATAATAATTTGGTCAAATGGATTTTGAGCATTTTAGCTCGGTGTTGGCTTAAAAGAGTCTTGTGGACATTTGTCCGGGTTTAATAGCTTGATGTAGAGTCCCATTTCATGGCTTACATCTAAATGAATTTTTATCGCATATTTATAATTACAGGCTCGAGTGCTGTTGTCATTCAGGTATAGTCGTGTAATCTTAGACTGTGTTGCATTGGATCCATAGGCACATGAGTCAGTCTTATTTGATGGTCATTTGGGTGGTACAGGGTTGGACTCCGGGACACATGTTTTATGACCTTGTCCGTTCAAGGAGTACACTAGGAGGACTGAGTCCGGGTGGTGCTATCATGGCGTGGAGTAGCCATTGGATGGGCGTTTTGGACCTCCGCCAGGTGGGGCAATGCCTTGGTTGTATCCCCCTTGGGCCGGGCCTTGGAGCGGTATTCTCGTTGTTATATCGCTAAGGTCAGTTCACTCTTTGGTGTAGCTTGAAGGGAGTCGTAGGGACACTTGGGCTCGTGTGTCGGGAAGTGTCATACGATTAACGTTGTATTAGTGGCATACTTTTGTGTTCCTCCACTCTCAACGGATACGGGAAGCCCCCGTCGTTGGCCCATCGTATTTTGGATATTTAATTGTCCATGTTTTAATATTGGGATTTCATTCTACTTTATGGTCGTGTGAGTATTAAATTGGGTTACATGTTTTCAATGACGTACCATATTATTTAAGAATCGTTTTCCTTTATTTATGGGTCGAGTATTATGTCCCACCCGTGTTTTCGGTGTTTTGGGATATGAGGTTTTATGTACAATTTCATAATTGGAATATCGAACTATGACCCCATTTTGGGTGAGTTCTGGATTGCATCATTTTACATGAAGGGTGTGTTTGGGAGCATTGTCTTTAAAAGTGCATGTTGTGGGAAAAATGTGTATTTTCCATTTTAAAATATATTAATTCGAAAGATCTCGCTTTAAACTGATTTCCTGTCTTTTAAAGATATATTCATTCATGTTAAAACTCTTGAGCTCACTAGGCGTTAAGCTTACCCTTTTTATTTTTCGGCATGTGCATCAGGTTCCAGTTTGGGGTTCAGATTCTAGTAGCCTCACGAAGAGTTGATCCCTAGCCTTACACAAGAGTAAGTAGTTGGTGAAGTCTTCCGCAGGTTGGAGTTAGTAACTATTTGTTGGGTTTAGTAGCACCCGTCCTTGTCATAGAATGTATGTATAGAATAAATGTATGTATTGAGGTTAATTCTTAAATTATGTTTGTAGACGAATCAATTATTGATGTATTTAGAAAATTTTTAATAAGTTGCTATCTTTAGAATTAAGGGTGTTACAAGTTGGTATCAGAGCTTAAGTTTGAGAGAATTAGGTATTGATATTTGGATGCCTAGACTCAAACTAGAGTTCTTATAAGTGATTGTAAGTGAAGTTGCGTATTAGGTACCTTAAGATGAGATATTTTGAGGATTGATCGAGTCGCTAGGAACGGAAAACTTGTCGAGGGTCGCAAGGATGATCGTGTACTGTACGTTCATAATGGCACCTGGCCAGTGTCATGGTGAATTTACATGCTACATATGTATACTTGAACTACCTTGATAGGACGACAGTTGGGATAGTGAGAAAGTTTTTAAGCGAGTAATCTAAGGAAAGGTTGATGTCTATAGCAATGTCACGTTGAAGTGATAGTTAAGTGTGATAAAGGCATTAAGCTGATCATCTTGAGTAAGAATTATTGATTGGATTAGAACTATAAGTTCATTAGACCAATTTTATTTCGAGGAGAAATTGTAAGTTGACCCAATTAGTGGGTTCTTGGCTCTAAGATGTTTGATGTATCAGAATGGCAATAGTATGTCGGGATGATGGAGAAGTGTAGTCTTGAGATGCTGAGTGCCGAACAAATTCATGCACGAAATGTATTTCTAAAATAAGTTTGCATCAACTGTTTCTCATGTATTCGAAGCATAAAGTGTATTATACCTTGAAGTCTTGGTAAAACATTTAGCACTCATCAGATTTCAAAATGTGAGCTTAAGCATGCATAAAATTGTTTTGTTGTACACGATTGCAAGTTGTTATCTAAATTCTCTTCTTTCAAGCCTCATGTTTAATGCTACTTCTGATATTGTAAATGTCCATGTTTTAATGTCGTTTGGGTATTGGGCAAGCAACTATGAGATTTTATCCTAGACATTGGATCTCCTCCACGTATGTCAATGGTTTTAAAGGAAAAGTTAATCCCATGTGTGGCGTCGGAATTTCTTTAGAATTTTAGTTTGTACGATTTTTGTTAAATTTCATGGAGCATTGTTTTGCATGTCTATTTCGATGTGTGAATTTTAATTTCTGTTTCGTATAAACTTGCGAGTTTATTCGGCGTCGTGTCCCATGTAAATTTTGTCAAAAGTGTCACTTACCTTTCATTTCATTCAAAAGAGGAAACTCTTAAAAGTTTAATATTCTAGCCATATTGCCGTCTTGCACACACTGTTGAGAAATGGAAATTTTGACACCACTTGATTTTAGCATTTATGAGTTTTGCGAAAATTCAGTTGAGTTTATGATGTCTCATCTTACGTCTTTTGCGTCGCGTAAATAATTTTGGGATCGTGTACTTGTGCATCATGGTGTGCGTTATTTTATGAATATTGTTAATTGACGTCATCCTACATGTTGTTTTGGGGGTTTCATTATCATGTAAATTATCTTTGGCTATATGCAAACGTCAATCGTCGCATGCCATGTGCATTGGATATAAGTGTAACGTTGGTATGAGTGATTGCATAAACGACTTACGTTATTTTAAAACATGGTTTTTGTTCTGATCGTAATCCAATCATCAACTTTTACTGCTAAGTAATTTCCGCAATGCTTGTAACGAGTTAGTGACATCCATGCCGTTGTAATTTCTGTTATGGTCAAATGTGTTCATCTTTACGACCTAAAGCTTTAAACTCTATTTGAAATTTTATTTGTATTTCCACCATTTTACCGATCTTTGGAGATTAAACTGTTGCTTATGGGATTGTTGAGAATTCTTTTGCCGCAACGTCTTTTTGTTAAAGAGAAAGAATTCTTTTAAGGTTAAAAATTGCGAACTTCTCTTTTGGAATGTACAAACAATTATTGCACGTGTTGTGGTGCAAGAACCTATCTTCATGTATATAGTGTAAATTGTGCGCATGTTTTATTATTGACTTTATAAACGTAAGCATTGAACAATTCAAATTTTGGAAATGGTTTCTTATGCGCTGTGTTGTTGATCAATTTTAAACTCTATCAAATGAACGGTAGTGTATCTTTACCGCACGTTGATCGTTAAAAGGCTTACGTATGGGAAAGTTTTATAAAATTAAATTGGCATAGTATTTGGAAAACCTTGAACTCATTAGGTTTGTAGATTTAAACCCTGTCGTGAGAGCAGTTATGTTTAGGGACTAAGGGAGTCCTTGGGATTTGAAGCGTCGGATGATCCGACTCGCGGTTAGTCTTGGATTTTGGGTTTCAGTTTTGAATCTGGGTACGCATGGTTAATGGAGTTGGTATGTTTAAGATTTTCCAGTTAGTTAAGAGGTGATTTTATAATTCGGTAACCATGCGGGATAAGGTCTTGTGTGATTACCTGCACTTAAATGGAGTTCGATTTGGTGGGATTGCTCGTCGGTGTGACATCATGATATAGGTCGATGGTGTATCGTCTTAGTAGGCTCCGCGATCAAAGGAAGTTCTTATGGTCCGTTTGATAAATTGTAATAAATGGAAATTTTAGCACTCTGTTAGGCGTCAACCCAAGTGCGATCATCTGTCTGGAATGAAATCTTGGACGGGATGTCCACGTTTTTGAAGTCACCGTTTAGTCCTAGGCGTCGACTTGTTTTCTTGGAGTCAATGGATCGAGGGATGTTTGGGAGATATCCCAGTTGGATCATGGGAAATATTGACATTTTGGTGATGGAGTTTAAAAAGAAGGTTAGATAGTGATGATTATGTACCGATGTGTATAAGCATTCCCGTGGTGATAAAGATTGCATTATAGGAATGTTGTGGGGTTGGTGTTGGAACGGAGTTGAGTGTTAACCGGATCTGGATTAACCAGTTACCTGAAGGACGCATTGGGGCGCCTTGGAAGGACATATTGTTCAATATTAGGAATGGATCAGTAGGAATCCGAGGATTCATGGGATTTGGGAATCGACTATCTGTAGAGCGTAATGGTATGTTTCTGGTGGGAACGCAATGCTTGAGTCTATGGAAGTGTGGGAGCCCTTGCAGACATTGTGTCCGGGTCAGCTTTGAGGAATGGATTTAAAGGTTGCGATGGTTCAAACCAAGCTAGTCATTAGGAAATTTCGTCAAAGGACAATAACTCTTTAGTGATGATGATATTTGGAGACATTTGGTGGGAATGTCGAGGTGGACTTTAAGTACAAATGAATTTTTGAGGAGACCTTGATGCGTCGTAATCAGAAGTATCTAAGGGAATACTTTGGATTGGGGTATTCTTGATGGAGATGACTAGATAAGGTCGTAAGTCACCTTCGGGGTAATATGAGAAATCTAAGGTTGGGAAACAAACGAGATTTATCGATTAAGAAAATGATTAATCAACGACTCAACGTTCATCCTGACATCGGTGAAATATATTGAACGTTGAGGTTTAGTTTGCAACGGCACGTTATGAGAAACGCAGCTACAACCTCAACCGGAATGTAATCAGGTTTGTATATGAGGTGAAGTTTAAGTGAAGGCATTCCTTTTGGATAGAAAATCAATCGATATTTCCAAGTGTGATGTTGGGTGTTTGGTGGTTTCAGATTTCGAGGACGAAATCTCTTTTAAGGTTGGGAGGATTGTAACACCTCGATTCTTGAAAGATATCATTTCAAGTTAATATAGAAACCGGTAAATTAAGGAAAAATAAGATATTTGATTTTGGGATTGAATTCTTGATTTTATAGTCTTGATAGATGAAGGATTCAATTACGAGCCCAACGGTTCTTTCCAGAGCAAACACGGAGCTATAACGAAGAAGTTATGACCAAAAGAGTGTTCGGGCATATTTTGGTCGGAAGTACCATAAGCTCGCGCCCGCGCAAAATATTGAGCGCGCCAACGAGCATCTGCGCTGTGAGTTCCTTCACTATCGCTCACGCCCATGCAAAATATTGAGCGCGCCCGCGAGCATCTGCGCTGTGAATTTCACTTAAATCCGACTTTTTCCTCATTTCTTCATTTCTTCATATCTTTTGATCCACAACTCCGATTTGGGTGATTCAAGTTGCTACGGTTTCGTTTTTGAGAGCTCTTCAAGGATCTAACAAGATATTGGAAATCTATTGAAGTATACTAGAGTATTTTGTGGTGGTAAGCTTCTCATCTCTCACTATTCATCTTCTTCACCAAAGTTTTCTAGGGTTTCATCCACCCTTTGTTCTCTCTTTCATAGATTGGAGGTTTGTAACCATTTTGGTGAACTAGAGGTGTTTTGATTGGTGTATTCAAGCTTGGGTTAAGGTAATCTTCTATCTTCTTCATTTATGGAAGTTAGGGTTTCGGTATCAGTTGAGGTATTCATGTATAAGGTTGGGGATCGATTATTTGTGGTTGTTTATGTATATTTATGGTTGGAACCTTGTGGATCTAGGTTTTTGGAAGATTTGGTTTGAAGAATCAAGTTCTTCAAGGAAAGCTCTAAGTGGGTAAAATCTTGATTTAGCCTAAATCTAGCAAGGTGAGTTCAAGTTGATTTGTGAAAACGGTGTACATGCCAAAATGGTTATTTTGAAGTGTTTTATATGAAGTGGTTAACTACTGATAAGTTTTAAGTATTTTGAAGAAAAATGTATTTCACTTGGTATTTGTCAAAGTGTGAGTATCTTAATGAGTTTTCATATTTGATAAACTTGGCTTGTTTAGTTTCATAAAAATGCTCACATTTGGGATTTGGACATCTTGATAAGTAATAGCATGACTTATGCATTTTGGGGATTTTGTACAAATAAAGTCCATATCATGACCTAAGCATCTTGGTGATTTTGGTACAAATGAAGTCTATTTCATTGTTATGTGCATTTTGGTGTATTTGCATTCATAAACCCTTTGGAAAACCTTTGGTCCCATTATGTGTTGAGTTTTGGGTTAATCTCGTCTTTGAGGTATGTGTCTTCGTAAACGTTGTTTAAAGACATTTTATTACTCGGGGAACCGATAATTATTTGGTCAAATGGATTTTAAGCATTTTAGCTCGGTGTTGGCTTAAAAGAGTCTTGTGGACATTTGTCCGGGTTTAATAGCTTGATGTAGAGTCCCATTTCATGGCTTACATCTAAATGCATTTTTATCGCATATTTATAATTACAGGCTTGAGTGCTGTTGTCATTCAGGTATAGTCGTGTAATCTTAGACTGTGTTGCATTGAACCCATAGGCACATGAGTCAGTCTTATTTGATGGTCATTTGGGTGGTACGGGGTTGGACTCCGGGACACATGTTTTATGACCTTGTCTGTTCAAGGAGTACACTAGGAGGACTGAGTCCGGGTGGTGCTATCATGGCGTGGAGTAGCCATTGGATGGGCGTTTTGGACCTCCGCCAGGTGGGGCAATGCCTTGGTTGTATCCCCCTTGGGCCGGGCCTTGGAGCGGTATTCTCATTGTTATATCGCTAAGGTCAGTTGACTCTTTGGTGTAGCTTGAAGAGAGTCATAGGGACACTTGGGCTTGTGTGTCGTGAAGTGTCATACGATTAACGTTGTATGAGTGGCATACTTTTGTGTTCCTCCACTCTCAACGGATACGGGAAGCCCCCGTCGTCGGCCCGTCGTATTTTGGATATTTAATTGTCCATGTTTTAATATTGGGATTTCATTCTACTTTATGGTCGCGTGAGTATTAAATTGGGTTACATGTTTTCAATGACGTACCATATTATTTAAGAATTGTTTTCCTTTATTTATGGGTCGAGTATTATGTCCCGCCCGTGTTTTGGGTGTTTTGGGATATGAGGTTTTATGTACAATTTCATAATTGGAATATCGAACTATGACCCCATTTTGGGTGAGTTCCGGATTGCATCATTTTACATGAAGGGTGTGTTTGGGAGCATTATCTTTAAAAGTGCATGTTGTGGGAAAAATGTATCGTTTCCATTTTAAAGTATATTAATTCGAAAGATCCCGCTTTAAACTGATTTCCTATCTTTTAAAGATATATCCATTCATGTTAAAACTCTTGAGCTCACTAGGCATTAAGCCTAACCTTTTTATTTGTCGGCATGTGCATCAGGTTCCAGTTTGGGGTTCGGATTCTAGTAGCCTCATGAAGAGTTGATCCCTAGCCTTACACAAGAGTAAGTAGTTAGTGAAGTCTTCCGCAGGTTGGAGTTAGTAACTGTTTGTTGGGTTTAGTAGCACCTGTCCTTGTCATAAATTGTATGTATAGAATAAATGTATGTATTGAGGTTAATTCTTAAATTGTGTTTGTAGACGAATCAATTATTGATGTATTTAGAAATTTTTTTAATAAGTTGCTATCTTCAGAATTAGGGGTGTTACAAAGATCACAATTTTGGCCATAACTCTCTCAATTCTTGACCAAATGCTATGAAGTTTTGCAGGATTACTCACGATATCAATCTTAACATATTTGCTAGAAAGAATTTCAATCAAAAACAACTACAAGACTGAATTTGATTTAATCATAGTCCTTCAACTTTTTTGAACAAAAAATCAACAAAAATCCAAAATTCACACAAAATTGTTGTGAATTGGACGATACAATCTGAACTAAACTTGTTCTACAACATAAGACGAACACAATACAATCAATTTCCAACTTAAATACACAAGATTATTGGAAACCGGTCCTGCACAGTGAAGAACTTGCGACTTCTTCAATCTTTCCAAAAATCTTCAAATTTGATCAAGTTTTTGATTTTTGTCTGCTCTGATACCAATTATTATTCCCAATTAGCAAGTGTGAATCAATATAAACAATCTCAAATCACATGTATATTGATATGAAATAAATATTACACTTTCTCTCTCTACAATCTCTCTCTCTCTACAATGTATTCTTCAATATTGTGCCACACAAATTACAAGGAAACAAAAGGTATTTATACCTACAAGTTACAAGCAACTAACAAAACTAACTAAAACATTGACTTTACAAATAAGATTTGACTTGACTTTCTCCATTTAACATGTTGACTTTGACTATCAGTTTTAAGGCTTTGACTTGAGGCTTTCAACTTCAAACTCGATGATCTCGGATACAACAATATTTGTTCCAACACCTTCGCACTTGTAGCTAGGCTCAAAGTAATTCGACAATTCTTAGCCTATGCAGCTCACAAAGACATCAAAGTATTCCAAATGGATATCAAGTCAGACTTCCTAAATGAAAAGTTGAATGAAGAAGTCTATGTAGAGCGACCTCTAGGGTTCCTTGACCCTAAGCATCCAGGTTATGTCTATAAACTAGATAAGGCTCTTTATGAGTTAAAACAAGCTTCTCGTGCTTGGTATGAATCCTTTTCCTCCTATCTTATCGCTGAAAAGTTTGAACGTGGAAAGATTGATAGTTCCCTATTCCTTACAAAAATCAAGGGTCATATCATTCTTGTTCAGATATATGTTGATGACATTATATTTGGATCCATGAATACTTCCTTGTGTATTCAGTTTCCTGAACTTATGAAGAGGGAATATAAAATGAGTATGATGGAGAACTAACATATTTTTTTGGTCATCAGATAATGCAATCTAATAAAGTAATATTCATAAGCCAAGATAAGTATGTTAATAACATGTTGAAGAAATTTGATCTTACTCAATGTTCAGCGATGAAAACTCATATGGCACCACCACTGACACTAAATAAGGACCCAAATGGGAAACCTGTTAATGTCATTTCCTATAGAGGAATGATCGGCTCCCTACTATATCTTACAGCTAGCTGACATGATATCATGTATTCTAAATGTCTTTGTGCACGATATCAATCTAAACCCAAGGAATTGCATCTAACCATTGTAAAGCGAATCATCAGATATTTAAAGGGTACACCCAACATAGATCTTTGGTATTCCAAAGACTCAGGTTTTGATCTTACTGCCTATTCAGATAGTGATTTTGCAGGTTGCAAACTGATAGAAAAAGCACCACTGGTGGTTGTCAGTTTCTAGGTGGTAAGTTGGACTAGTAACAAACAAAACTTAGTGTCTACATCAATCGCTGAAGCTGAATATGTAGCTACTGGTAGCTGATGTGCTCATGTCTTGTGGATGAGAAATCAACTCATTGACTATGACCTTCAATTTCCAAAGATTCCTATTTACTGTGAAAGCATTAGTGTTATTGCAATAGCCAACAATCTAGTGCTCCACTGAAAGACTAAACACATTGAGATCACATATCATTTTATCAGATATCATGTTATGAATGGAGACAGTGATCTTCATTTCATTCCCACTGAGTCCTAACTCGCTGATATCTTTACAAAACCTCTTGATGAAACAAGATTTAATGTCTTAATCAACGAACTTGGAATGTTGAATCTTGAAGAGTAAAATCTTCAACAATAAGCATTACTCATCAATATGAATGAATGTTTCAGTTTCCCTTATTCATATCTAGATATCATAGCAAAATGATTCCCAAGGTACGATCCCTTCTCATTCATTTATGAAGATACTTCAGTAACACGCTTTGAAAACTGAAAGATAATCAGTTACCTTTTTTTCAAGTGATTAAAAGCTTTTTTCAAAAACAAATTACTTGTCTTCTCTTCAATGATTAAAAACTTTTCAAAAAGAATCATCACTGACTCTCTCTTATCCGAGATGTCTTTCAAAATATGAAACTGAATCACTGAATCTTTTCAAGTGATTAAAAGCATTTTTGAAAATGAAAAAACGTTTCTTTTATGATGTCATTGTTGATAACCGTTGGCACATGTTCTCTGACACACGACGCCTCTTCTAATTCTATGTCTAATCAATTGTGTGCAATGTGTCTTGGTCATCATGACTTTTCATTCTCTCTCATATATAAGCCATTCTCTTTCCAATTTCAAACTTTACACGCACAAGTATTTTTAAGCAAGTCTTGCATTCTCTCTCTAGAACACCAAGAACACACACCACTTGTTCATCCTTTCATTCGAGAAACATTTTTGTTTTTCTAGTGTTTTTGTGTGTCCCTGTTTCAAGATTCAAATCACAATTAATCAAACAAACAATATGATTAAACTACCTGTTTTGATTTTGAATTCACAAATCCAAGATTACAAACTGTTTTCTCTCTTTCTCTCTCTAAACTCCTCTTTCTCTCTCTACAACTCTTTCAAGATGCGTATCCAATCCTTCTAACCATCTATCTATTAAACAGCAAATAAAACTATTTATACCCACTACTAATAACAAGGAAAACAAAAACAAATACAAGTTAACTTTGACTTTATTAACACATAGACTTTGACTTTCCACTGAGAGTTGAATTTCAGCCTTTGACTTCTTGAACTTTCATCTTCAATCTTTATGATCTTGAATCCATCAAACAATACGTTTTTGTTCAAAATCATCTTGTTCATGATTTTTCTAAATACCCTAAAAACCATCAAAGTTTTATATGATATTCTACCTTCTTTGCAAATAACGTTTGTACTCTTTAAACATTGAGATCAAATACCATTTCCTTATGCTTTCTATCCACTAAATCTTACAACCAAATTTCCACTTTTGGAAATTGGTCAATTCCCTAAAATACCAAATTCTCTTTATGGTATTTTTTTCTTATCTTATTTGTTTGATTAAGCAGAAATGGCTTCCCAATCAGTTATCATATCTCCTGCTCCGAACATGAAGTTCCAACTCTCTGAAATCGAGTTCAAGTCAAACAATTATCATCCTTTCTGACCTTCCCCAAGAACAAACCATCACCTCATCTTGCTGAAGTCGTTGAGTTTATGAGAAATAGCCCCATCAGCTAGGCACTGATAGTCTACCCACCAGGCTGCAAGAGCCATCTTCAGCAATTTTGGTTCACTGCTCAGGTTGCTCAAAAGAAGAACAAGCTTGGAAAATAAGTCACTGTGATCTCCTTTAGTTTTGAACATGGCCATGGGGATTTCGACCTTGCCACTCTTAAAGCTACCTTGAACCTTTCCAAGGCTGCTACTTATGAACCAACACCCATTGACAATGTGTTAAGGCGATTTTGTTATGTATTCAAGTTATAGGGTTGATTGTGTAAATACTCATGGGGTATATAAAGTTTATGTTTTAGGTTTAATGTTTGGTTGATCATTATTAAAAGAGCATAAAGTTAAACCTGACCTTAAATACTCAAAAGACCAATTACTCAGGTTTTCAGGTAATAAATTTTATTGTTCTTACTGATGTACACATGATCATATCCACAAGACCAGTGATCATTTATGGTATGGTTCTTACTCTGTAATCCCCACAAGAACTGCAACTAACATTAACGGACCCAAATACCAGTGGGTACCAAAGCCGAAACCTGAATTTGTCTTGCAGGCACCTCAAGTCAAGGGGGAGTAAGAGAACCATGACTCTTGAATAACACAGTTCAAGACCCGCACCTCAATGTCAAGATGATGGCTTATAAGCACATCAGCTTAGGACCCGTATCTCAATGATTAAAGACCTTTACTCCAGTCATGATATGAGGACTGTACTCCAATACTCAAATGAGGATATCAACCATCAAGGGGGAGTACTTTCTTTTCTGAAAAATGCATTAGAGAGATATGACGGTCTACATCCCGACAGAATTGATCTGATCTCTATCCTATACTTTTTCATTGATAGATTTTACTGATATGATGGTCTACAATTCAAAAGGGAGTGTCTGATCTCTATCCTGTTTTAACTGACATATTTCAGATGCCTAGTTTATAGGGGGAGTAAAGGTGATGGCTTCTGATCAAATAACAGATCAGGACCCGTTTTTCAATGAATAGAGAAGGATATTCTGCTAATATCCAGGGGGAGCTTAAAAGATATAAATCATTCTATCATGTTTTGAGGGGGAGCTTAAAGGTAAATATCTTTTGATCCTAGATCTCTGATTGTTTGAAAGAAGAACAACTTTCAAGCATGAAAAACAGTTTCTTAAATGTTCAAATCACTTCTTATTCTCAAAAGATTTTATGAATATAGAAGTGTGATTTTAAATGTTTTTCATTTTTGAGCTTTATTGTTTAACTAACCGTATGTTTCCAAAGATCAATACTTGTGTATTATCTTGTCCATATACTGTCAAGTATTCATACACATCGGTTCAGTATTTTATTTGATTTTGTTATTACCATGTCTTATATCGAACAATTTTTCGATGGTAATACCCCCGTTTGTTGTCAAAGTTGTTGAGCATCATTCATCTTTTTCAAATTTGTGCCTTTATTGCTAAATTGTTTATATTTGTTCATATAAACAAAATATCCAGTTCTTTGATACCCTAGCTATTTCATTTGATCTAATTTTAATCATTGTCAGATTCTCAAAACATTTCTATTCTTTCTTGATTATTCATTCATATAAAGTTTTGAGAAATCTTAAATGTTTAAAAATGCTCAAATTTCATTTCTGATTTTTGATGAGCATACATACACTGACATATGATTTCTTGTGATTTTCATATTAAGAAAATCATTGACCAGCATGTACTTTTAGGAACATGAGATTCAGTGTGAGTGCTTAATAGATCTTCCATGGATTCACAATAACCAGTGTTTCCTACCCCGGAAGAAATCCTTTGAGTGATTGAGGGGAGAGGGGTCTAAAAGAATTGAGTGTGGGAGTGAGCTGAGGTAAAATGGAAATGATAGATTGGTTAGATGTGAGCTTATATGTTTAAAAGAAAGAGGGTGTGAGAACAGAGTTAAAAGAATATCAGAACTCTGCACCAAACATCTTTCTGAGTCGGGAAGCCACATTACTGATTGGTTGACATTTCTTTGGTGACCATCATTGAAATAGGCAAATATCCCATGCCATCTCTTGCATACAACCCCACTAGCTACTCATTCTTTTCTTAAAAAGAGAATGTTTCACATTTTCTGGGGAAGCAGCACATAATCTATTGGTTCTTCTCTTGTAAGATACTGATATTGAAAAAGAAGGAAAGTTGCCCCACCTTCGACCCTTTCTCATGCACATTGAGTCCATGTACAATCATTGTTGTCAAAGTGATTTACATACTTCGAGCCTTATGAAACAGAATCATTGTGCTAATTCTTTCATACACAAGCACGAGCTCACAGAAAATCTGTTTTTCTGTCAGAACATTCATAGATAAACCTTGTTTTTTTCAATGATTGAATGGAAGTCCTGGGGAGTCATCATCAAACCAACTCCTTATATTGTACATTCGTTGTACACAGTAACTTTGTGTTACTGACAGGCATTCCTAACTGTTTCATTTGTTGATTCAGGGTTACCACGTTCATTATGTCTGAATTTGAAAAGATTCAGATATATACCTTTCATGAATTGACGACTCTCAGATCAAAGCGCGCAAATTGTCAAAGGGGAGACTGTTAGTTGATCAAAAAGGGGTAATCAAAGTCTGTGCTGAAATTGAAGAAATTTTGATGATCATGATGCTCTCAATCATCAAAAAGGGGGAGAATTTTGCAAAGATCAATTTCAAAGCTTTGAAGATTTGACAAAGTGAAAAATGCTTCTGCTGATTCAAATTCAAAAGATTCTGAAATTCAGAAGATTCTGAAGAAAGTTTGTTCATTGTTAAATCAAGATGATCTGTGAAAGTTTGTTTTTCAGAAGACAGTCCAGAGATCAAAGAGATGAAGATACATAATTCAAGTTGTTTCAAAGTCTTCTCAAAGAAGTTTCAAAGTTTCAAAGATGCTTCAAGATGTTTCAAGAATTCAGTTTCGCATTCAAGGCATGTTGACTTTCAAAGCTACAAAGTGCAAAAGACTTTCCAAGATTCATCAAGAGCTGAAGAGTAAAGACTGTGAAAGCTTCAAAGTTCAAAGTTCAAGAGACAAAAGCTGAAGAATCAAGAGCTGAAGATCAGTATCAAATTTTTATTAAATCTTGAATACAAAGGGGGAGATTGTTAAGTCTAAATATTGTATCCAATATTTAATAGGAAAGTCAAAGATGTAAAAGTCAACATTGTCAAAGTATTGTAAAAGTCAAAGCTTGTTTAGCATTCCTTAGTTGTTAAGTTTTGTATTAGATTAGTGGGTATAAATACCAGTAGTCTTGTAATAGTTTTGTAAGCACGTCATTGTAAGATTCAGACTTGTGATTGGAATTCAAGATCTACTTTCTCTCTCTAGTTCTTGATCATAATATTGAGTAATTGCTTGATTATTTTGGGATTTATTGATTAACAATTGTAGAAACTCTCTCTTATCAATATCAATGAATCATATGACTTTCTGATTAATTGCCTTTTTTTTCTTGGTTTATTGCATTACACTTGATATTATGGGTTTCATAATTGGTATCAGAACAATTAATAATATGAGATAGTCCACAAAATACAAAAGTGAGAGAAAAGAGAGAAAAGTTTGGCTAAGATTTTCGGGTAAATGCAATCGTGTTGTGTTGTTTATTCCTGGAGTTTGAACCATCAGATCGTCATGAGTTTTGGACAGTAGTTTTACGACATTTTTATCTACATTGTGAATGGTGGAGATCAGTGATTGAGGACCGGAAGTTGCCTTTTTGCTGTTCAACATAGTGCAGTATATTGGTTGATGTTGGGTTTGCAATTTTTTTTTATTTAATATTATTTATATGTTAGATTTTGATCTTTAATCTTCTCTTGATCGTTCTCTATCTGTTTTACATCGAAATTTTAAGTTTTTGAAAGTTTTGTATTTTCAAAGTGTTCTTCAAAGTTTATAACTATTATTGATAAATATGAGATTTTGATCTATTTATTATTAAGTGTTTATCAGAATATGTTTTAAGCATATTTGATCTTTAAATTCAATGATTTAACAAAAAAAATTTGGTTGGAATGTGCAGGTGATCGACTGTGAGGAACTTGACCCAAACCCTAATTTGACCATAATATTGCGAGATAATTGACCGTAGTGTCGCGAGATAGTTGACCATAATGTTGTGAGATAGTTGACCACTTCTTTATCACATTTGACCATTGCATTCTCCCATTTAACTATCGCACACATGAAGCATATATATCACAGGCCACATATATCGCATACATAGGCGTACATATATATCGCATACCTCATATTATTGCATACACATATATATCGCACACACATATATATCGCAAACACATATATCACACACATGTATCGCAATAAGCAGTTTATCGCACGATAGTTTATCGCACGATAGTTTATCGCACGATAGTTTATCGCACGATAGTTTATCGCACGATAGTTTATCGCACGATAGTTTATCGCACGATTGTTTATCGCATGACTCATCAATCGCACATATCCTTGAAGCTTTTTATCACAGGACAAAGAAGACCGTGTTGGTTAAGAGAAGCTTATGCAGAAGGTCACAACAAGTAGACAAGCTTACGAGATCATACGAGTAGTTTACGAAATTTTACGATAAGTTCGATTTTATTTCGAAGATTTTTTCGTATTTCATGGATTAAATCTATTTCTTTGATATTACATATGGTTAACAAAACATAAAGAACCCCTTTTTAGCGTAAAGAAAGCTTCCATATCGAGAGCTGCAGGTTTGGCTCATTGGAGAAGACGATGTTACTGTTTCGTTAGCATCACCGTTAAGTCTGTTAGTTTTTTGACATTTTTGGTCCTTTTTCTGTTAACTTTCAATTATTTCCGATAAGTTTTGTCCATTAAGTCCGTTAGCTTTGTACCTTTTTTGTCCTTTTTCCGTTAACTCTCAATTAGTCCCGTTAAGTTTTGTCCGTTAAGTCCGTTAGCTTTGTTACATTTTTGGTCCTTTTTCCGTTAACTCTCATTTAGTTTCGTTAAGTTTTGTTCGTTAAGTTTTGTTAGTTTCATTAGTTTTTCTTCCATTTTTAGTCCTTTTTCTATTAAGTGTCAGTTAAGTCTATTAAATTTTTAGTTTCGTCATTTTTGGTCCCTGGACTTTAAGTTTCAATTAGTGTCTGTTAAGTCTAAGTTGTCGTTTGTTTTTTAAGAGGTCTAAAGTCTGAAGTCTTAATTTAGTTATGATTAATAAGAGGTGGTGTGTAAAAATGTCTGAACGATTTAGACTTAAGAGAGATTAAGGGATTTTTTAAAAAAAACAAACAACCCCTAAATATTGTATCCAAGATTTAATAAGAAAGTCAATGATGTAAAAGTCAACAATGTCTTAGTCAAAGCTTGGTTAGTTTCCTTAGCCTTTAAGGCTTTGTAATAGATAGGTAGTATATATATGGTTTGTCTTTTATAATCTTCTAACAACGCTTCTAGAGAGTTGTGATTGTATTGTAATTCAGAGATATATGAATACGAGATCTACTTTCTCTCTCTTGATTCTCTCTCTAGTTCTTGATATATTTTGAGTAATTGCTTGATTTGATTGGGATTTATTGATTAACAATTGGTATCAGAGTTGAACCAAACTTTTCAGGAAAGATTTGATCATGATTTGAATTGAAATCTGTGTGTTTTTGGATCAAAAATTTGAGTGTTTCGAAAGTTTTTCAAGAAAACGAGTTTGTTACTGTTTTATACGAATTCTATGTGAAAAAATCGTTTTTAGTTAAAGAATATGGATTCTTTGAGTTCGATTTATGTTTAGGATCGATTCTTGTTTGGATTATATCTTGTAAATTGATCAATTTCGATTTCAATTTCAGATTTTTTGAAGTTTTCTTGAAAATGAGTTCGAACTCTGTTCGTGTTCGAATTCGTGTGATTTGATGTTTTAATCGAAAATTGGTTGTATTTGTGTGTTTAGAACTGTTTTTCGATGATACTGATAAGTTCTTGAGATCAAATGTGCAGGTTTCAATCGATCTGAGAAAGAATCTGTCAAGAACACGCTTTGCGCAACTTTCATATGGTTTGCGCAAGATTCATCGAAGGTTTGCACAAGATCATCTGATTTGCCCAAGATTCATCAAGACCAATACGCAAAGCTTACTTTGCGTATCACTCAGGGTCTGAGAAACTCATTTTACGCATCAAGACCAATACGCAAAGCTTACTTTGCGTATCACACGGGGTCCGAGAATCTCACTTTGCGCATCAAGACCAATACACAAAGCTTACTTTGCGTATCACATTGGTTCCGAAAAACCTGACTTTGCGTATCTCATTACATACGCAAGACTCTACTTTGCGTATCCAGTGTGTTACGAGAACCGTACTTTGCGTTTCACTCTACTTGCGAGAACTTACCTTGCGCCTAATCTTTCTTGATTTAAAAAAAAAAAGTCTGGAAATTTTTTTTAGTTTGTCATATATGGATTTTTTTTAACTTTGCGCCATAACAAGTGTTGTTCAAATTTTCAATTTTTACGAAATACTTCAATTAATTCTGATTTTTGATTTTCTGATATATAGTTTGGAACGATCATGGGATTCTTTACAGATCTTGAAGAGAAGATTAGAAAGGTGGAGTTAGAGAAAATAAATCTGGGTCATGCCATTGACTTTCACTCTCAAAAGTCAAAAGAGCATTTTGAAGAAAACTTAAGACTGAAAGAGGAAATCAGTGTCTTAAAGAATATCAATGAAGATCTTCTGAAAAGATCTTCTGGGCTGAAGGAAGAGAAGATAAAGAGATTGGAATATGAGAACTCTGAGCTTAGAAAGAATTTATCTGATTTTGAAAAACAGCTTGCTCAAAATAAAGATAATTTTGAAAATGAAAAGAAAAAATTTTCAAAGAAGTTCTCAGATTTCTCTAAAAAGTGTTTTGAAGAGAAGAAGTCAGTAGAGCTTAAATGCTTAAAACTTTCTCAACAAGTGTCTGATTTTGAGAAAGTGTTGATTTTGGAAAGAGAGAAACTTGATAAAGAAAAGAAGGCCATAGAACAGAAAAATGTGGGATTCTTTAAAGATTTATCCGGCCAGAGAAATGAGTCAGAGAAAGGATTTGAAGAAGAACGTTCAATCTTTGAAACTGAAATCAAAAGGCTGACTTAAAAATTATCTGAACTATCTGCTAATGCGCTGAAAGAGCAGAGGACAAAGTCTGAGTTCTCGAAGAAGATTGACCAGCTTGTGAAAGAAAGAGACAACTTTGCATCAAAGATCAAAGAACTTGAAAAGTCTGCTTCAAGTTCAAATCAGAAATCTGTTTCTTCACAAAGGTCAGTTAAATCCTTTAATCAGATTCGTCAAACTAACATTTTCTTTGATGGATATTTAGATGGTTCAGATACATATTCAAGAGGAAGAAGTTACAAGAAAGAGAAACTGATCTGGCAAAAGAAACCAGTTAAAGATAAGATGTCAAATGAGCTGAATGGAAAGACATCATGTGTACATGTATACAAAGCAAAGAACAACAAAGAGCATAAAGGTAAACCTGACCTTAAATACTCAAAAGATCAATTACTCAGGTTTTCAGGTAATAAATTTTATTGTTCTTACTGTTGTACACATGATCATATCCACAAGACCAGTGACCATTTCTAGTATGGTTCTTAACCATTACCCCCACACGAACTGCAACTAATATTTCTGGACCCAAATACCAGTGGGTACCAAAGATGAAATCTGATTCTTTGTTGCAGGCACCTCACGTCAAGGGGGAGTAAGAAAGAAAATGTCTCTTGAATACTACAGTTCAAGACCCACACCTCAATGTCAAGACGATGGCTTCTAAGCACGTCAGCTTAGGACCCGTTCTTCAAAGGAGTTTGACTTCTAAACACAACAGTTTAGGACTCGGACCTCAGCGATCAAAAAGACCTTACTCCTATGTTTCTGCATCCGATGGATATGATGGTCTACGTCCCAAGAGAATTGATCTGATCTCTATCCTATACTGTTTCACTGACAGATTTTTCTGATATGATGGTCTACAATTCAAAAGGAAGTGTCTGATCTCTATCCTGTTTTAACTGACATATGTCATATGCTTAATTTAAGGGGGAGTAAAGGTGATGACTTCTGATTATTTCAGATCAGAACTCATACTATAAAACTGTTTTACTGCTTTCTGTCTTTTATTTTTGAATAAATGATGTGAATAAAATGGCTTCTGATCACATTACAGATCAGGACCCGTTTTTCAATGATAAAAAAGGATATTCTGCTAATATCCAGGGGGAGCTTCAAAGATATAAATCATTTAATCATGATTTGAAGGGGATCTAAAAAGGTAAATATTTTCTGATCCTAGATCTCTGATTGTTTGGAAGAAGAACAACTTTCAAGCATGAAAAACGCTTTCTTAAATGTTCAAACCACTTCTCTATTCTCAAACGATTTCATGAATTTAGAAGTGTGCTTTTAAATGTTTTTCAAATATTGAGCCTTAATGTTTAACTGACCGTGTGTTTCTAAAGATCAATACTTGTGTTATTATCTTGTCCATATACTGTCAAGTATTCACACACACCGGTTCAGTATTTCATTTGAATTTGTTATTACCATGTCTCATATCGAACATATTTTTCCTATGGTAATACCCCCGTTTGAATTTCAAAGTTGTTAAGCATCAATCATCTTTTTCATATTTGTGCTTTTATTGCTAAATTGTTTATATTTGTTCATATAAACAAAATATCCAGTTCTTTGATACCCTAACCATTTGATTTGATCTGTTTAATTCATTGTCAGATTCTCAAAACAATTCTCTTGACATCATTTCATTCATTCAATATTCTTGTTTTGAGAAATCTTCAAAAGTTCAAATGCTTAAATTTCATTTGTGATTTTTGATGAGCATACATACACTGACATATGATTTCTTGTGATTTACATGTCAAGAAAATCATTGACCAGCGTGTACTTTTAGGAAAATGGGATTCAGTGTGAGTGCTTAATAGATCTTTTATGGATTCACGAAAACCAGTGTTTCCTACCCCGGAAGAAATCCTTTGATTGATTGAGGGGAGAGGGGTCTAAAAGAATTGAGTGTGGGAGTGAGCAGAGGTAAAATGAAAATGAGAGTTTGGTTAGATGTGAGCTTATATGTTTAAAAGAAAGAGGGTGTGAGAACAGAGTTAAAAGAATATCAGAAATCAGCACCAAACATCTTTCTGAGCCGGACAGCCACATTACTGATTGGTTCACATTTCTTTGGTGACCATCATTGAAATAGGCAAATAGCCCATGCCATCTCTTGTATACAACCCCACCAGCTACTCATTCTTTTCTTAAAAAGAGAATGTTTCACATTTTTTGGGGAAGCAGTATTTAATTTATCGGATCTTCTTTTGGAAGATACTGATATTGAAAAAGAAGAAAAGTTGCCCCACCTTCGACCCTTTCTCATGCACATTAAGTCCATGTATAATCATTGATGTATCAGTGATTTACATACTTTGAGCCCTTATGAAACACAATCATTGTGCTAAAAAATTTTATACACAAGCATGAGCACACAGAAAATCTGTTTTTCTGTCAGAACATTCATAGAATTACCTTGTGTTTTTCAATGATTGAATGGAAGTCCTGGGGAGTCATCATCAAGCAAGCTCTTTATATTGTACATTCGTTGTACATAGTAACTTTGTGTTACTGACAGGCATTCCTAACTGTTTCATATGTTGAATCAGGGTTACACGCTCATTATGTCTGAATTTGAAAAGATTCGGATATATACAGTTCATGATTCGGCTCTTCAAATCAAAGTACAACATCTGTCAAATGGGAGATTGTTAGTTGATCAAAAAGGGAGAAATCAAAGTCTGTGCTGAAATTGAAGATGTTTTGATGATAATGATGCTCACATCATCAAAAAGGGGGAGAATTTTATAAAGATTCAATTTCAAGTTCAAATTCAAAGTTCAAGTCAGAATTTCAAAATGCTTCAGCAGATTTAAAGTTCAAGTCTGATAAAGAAATTCAAAGCCACAAGATTCTGAAGGAAGAATGTTCAAAGTTTAATCAAGATGGTTTATTAAAGTTTGTTCTTTCAAAGATGGTTCTGAGATCAAAGTGATGAAGATACTTGTTTGTCTGTTACCGTCAATATTTCAAAGATGTTTCAAAGATGAAGTTTCATGTATTATAATTTTCGTTCATGACTTGTTGATTTTTAAAGCTTCAAAAGAGAAAAAGACTTTCCAAGATTCTTCAAGTGCTGAAAGATTAAAGATTGTGAAAGCTTCAAAGAGATAAAAGCTGAAGAATCAAGAGCTGAAGATTTGTATCAAATTTTTATTAAATCTTGAATACAAAGGGGGAGATTGTTAAGTTTTAAATATTGTATCCAAGATTTAATAGGAAATTCAATGATGTAAAAGTCAACAATGTCTTAGTCAAAGCTTGGTTAGTTTCCTTAGCCTTTAAGGCTTTGTAATAGATAGGTAGTATATATATGGTTTGTCTTTTATAATCTTGTAACAACGCTTCTAGAGAGCTGTGATTGTATTGTAATTCAGAGATATATGAATACGAGATCTACTTTCTCTCCCTAGATTCTCTCTCTAGTTCTTGATATATTTTGAGTAATTGCTTGATTTGATTGGGATTTATTGATTAACAGTGTCACTTTTAGCCTTTAGACTTGAAGTTTAAAATTTTACTTTTTAGTCTTTGCTCTTGTGAATATCGCACGAAGTTGACTTGAGAGTTTGAAGGTATTGCCCGGTTTGGTGTATGAGTTTATGGTTTGATGTTTTTGCAACAGTTTGAATTCTTTATCATTTTATGTGATTCGTTTTGACGTCGTTGATCTGACTTGGTTTATTTATCTTGCAAGTGCTATTCTCGAGATTTGATTTTTCGGTTCAGATTCGATTATCATAATTTAATTTTTGGAAACAGATTTATTTCTAGATTTGTTTTTGAAATTTAATTTTGATTTTATTCGAATTTATTTTATCTGATTTTCTCAAAGTTCAATTGATTGATAATTTGATTTTTGATTAAAGTGTCAAATAATCCTTCAAATCAATACCGGTAAACGATGATCTCGTTCAACAACAATGTCTCATCCTGATTCTCAACAAGAAATTTCTTATCTCAAAACCACGATTGCAGTTCTTGAAGCAAGATTGGAAAACAATCAAAATGTGCTTTTGCAAGTTAATGGTGAAAATGCTGACAATCTGAGTTGGGCACAAGGTTTAAAAAGAGAAAAGGAAAAACTTGTTGAAGAAAAGGATTTTTTGAAACATCAATTATCTGAACTCTCGAAAAATCTTGATAAATCATAGAGTGAGAGTGCTACATATATTCAAAATTATGTTACTAACTATAATTCCATTATTGTTGAACCGAATGAGTTGATTGAGAGACTGAAAGAAGCTAATACGAAGAGAAGTGATCCGACAAGTGCTGAAACCTCATAGAAAATATCTGCACTTGAACGAAAAGTTGCAGATTTTGAAGCGCAACAAGAGCAGAACATGGTGCTTGAAGAGAAACGAAAAGCTACAGAGAGTGAAAAGTTGCAGAGAGTAAAAATCTTGATCTCAAGAAAAGGCTCTCTATTTTTGAAAAAGAAATTGTTGAATTTTTTTATGAGAAGAATAATTTTGAGAGAAATTTTTTTTGATCTTTCAAAAAAGATTTTCGAGAAAAGAAAGATGTTTGAGCTTAAAAATGATAAACTTGCAAAACAAATATCTAGTTTTGAACAAGTTCTAGTGCTCGAGCGAGATAACTTTGATAGTCACAGAAACTTTTTTGAGAGTGAAAAGAGAGTGCTTGAAAAGAAAATTGTTGAGTTCTTCAAGAAATATCTGATAAACGCAACAACATTGATGGAAACACGTCTTACAATCAACTACATAAGATAGTGATGGAAACATGTCTTACAAATCTTCGGTAGTTGATACAAAGTCATTTATTTCCAAGACTGATTCACCTACTTATGTATATTCTGCAGTGAAGTTGATCAGTCTAAGTCGAGCAAAGATCTGCTGCACTAATTGTGGAAATAATGATTTTGTGAATCAAAGGTAAGCAAATAATTGGTATGGTTCGTATAGTTTTCCTAGTCCTCATTTTCGTAACTTAAACGATAAGGCATCTAATCGTGAAGGGTCCATCAAAGCATGTATACTAAAATCTTTCTAATTTGGTTTGCAGGCATGTCATGTGTGATTTAATTCAGATTATTCACGTCACATGACTACAATAAAAGGTTATGCCACTTTTGAGGCGGAGTACCATAATTTTTAAATTTATATTGACTTCTGATTACCTCAAATCAGAACTCATACTTAAATGTTTTTAGACTTCTAAACACTTCAGTTCATAACTCGTTCGTAAATGTTTTTGACTTCTGATCATCTCAAATCAGGACTCATTCTTCAATGTTTTAGACTTCTGAATAATTCAGTTCAGAACTCGGTCTTCAATGTTTTGACTTCTAAACATTTTAGTTTTGAAGTCATACTTCAAAGGCCTTTAGCTTCTGAATACTTCAATTCAGAACATGTTTTATTTGGTGAATTGATGGAGTGTTAGGACTTTTAAAGTTTCTATGGTCATTCTAGAACTGGAAGGACCTACCCAAGAAACACAACATATTCATAGATATCAGTAAGGAGTCTAGATTATTAGATGAGTTTGGAGTGAAAAGAATATTGTGAGGATGTGACAGGACTTAAAAAAAATATTGGTTCTTACCAGAACGAGTCAGTTATCCGGGTTACCACACAATCTATTCATTCTCATTCTTTGGAGATGAATATTGAAACAGACATGGACACAGTGTCGATAACTCGTGTCACCCCACCTAGCCACTCAAGTATCTCACAAAAGATGCTTGTTTCATATATTCACATAGTCTATCTATTTCTCATTCGGAGATCTTAGATATTGAAAAAGGAAGACATCACCTTTAGTCTCCGAAGTTCATATTCAATTCACTGTGTCTATTGATTTCTTAACCTGCATCCCAAGTTGAATCAATATTTGAGCCTAATTTTATGATTAATTTCTTTCACACATTCACGAATCTTTGTGATTCCAATTGCATATCTTTTTGATATTGCCAGAACAATTTGAGAGGTAAATTTTTAAAATTTTACTTCAGTGATAACAAGAAGTCCTATCAGAGATACACTGATGCCATCTCTGGAAATATGTCACATAATATCTTTAATTGTTGTGATACAAGTTACTATTGTGTTTCTCTGATTAATTGATTACCCATCCTGGTTGCTTAAAGTTTTATCTATTATTTTGCTACTCATCCATTTAGTCTTTGAAGATACATGATGCTCATGTTGCTTCTAATCATCATGAGGGGCATATATGATAAAGACACAAGATTCAAAGACACGGAAGATCATGTTGAGGAGGAGTTAACAAAAGTTGAGGGGGAGTAACATAATCTTATTTTCTTAAATCTGAGGTTGAAAAGCCAATGGATTCCAAGATTGTAGTTGTGCAGAAAAAGTTACAATATTATTTGATTGATTCTTCTACCCTTATCAAGTGGTGTTTGCTACAAGTTGTTCTTATGAGCATAATAGTTCTATAAGTTCTTCAACCTGGAAGCATATTCAACTTACGGTTCAAAGACAGATTCTCTGTTATAAACTAAAGTTGCAATTTGGATTGTCTTGTAACTTGCACATTATCTTTCTTGTGTGCTTATCTGATGTGTTGAGTTTCTATAGTTGAAAGTTGCTTATTAGTGCAGTTAGTTGAGGTTATTGTCCATTGAATCTGGTGATAAAGTTGAAACTATGAAGAGTAAGAGCTTTATTTAAGGGGTAGCTTGGAAAGACATGAAGACAAGCAACAATAAAGTTTTTCAAATATTCAAGAGGGAGAGAAGATCAAGATCTGAAGATTTCAAGATGATAATTTATTTATACAACTTTAGGGGGAGAATGTTATGACCATAAATGTCCTAGAGCGTTGAAAGTTATATAAATAATTATAAAGGTTTTATTTATTATTTTTAAAAGCCTTTATTATGTATTTGGGCTAAATTTGTTGTAATGGCCTTGGGCCTTGCTTGTAATAAGCCTAGGTATTTAAAGTGTGTTTTGTGTGTGATTAGGGTTAGAGAGACCAGTTTATGCGCTTCATTGTTTATAGAGATTTTGGATTTCATTCAATAATATGTAACTCTCTAATCATTCAATACAAGTTAATCTTTCAGTAGATGGTTGGATTTCAACAGTTCCAAGAGAATGTCCTCCGTATGCTAAAAGGGAAACAGGTCGTTGTCGATGCTCCAATCTCTACACCAACTCCACCTCCTCTTCCAGCTCAGCCTAAACCAACCATAGACGAACTCAAGTCTATGTTGTACGCAAAGTTGCTATCCCATGGTTCTCAAGAAGACGCTGATTTGATCAGGATTATGCGCTAATAATAAGAGGCTCAACGGGAAACTGTCACCCGGACAGAGTCTCTAGATTTTCAAGATGAGAACCGCTCCAGTTTTTGGGAAGTCACTCAGCTAATCTAGTCCACAACTACCGATATCCAGTTATCAGTATCATCCCTTTCCAACAAGGTTCGAGTTTTAGAAGACACCTGCAGATCCTAGACCGAAACGTCAAAGACAGGACATGACGATCCCGATCATCATGAGAGGGATAAAAGGCCTAGGGTATCCGAAGGTAACTTGAGTATGGCTGAGCTGAATACAGCCGAAGTAGTGGAAAGAGAACAAAGGACTGGATCGAGTGGAGTCCAGGAACATGAACAGCCAGCTCAAGACATGGAGATTGATGTTGAGATTACACCAACTTTTGAAAATCCTGAGGTTAATCAATTACGAGAAAAGGCTATCAAAGTGATCAATGAAGTCATAGAGATAGACTCAAATCCAGAGAACGAGCAGAGATCTGAGTTAGCCAGAATACAGATAAAGGTTGAGGTTGAAGATCTGTTTCACTTCTCCGACAATGAGTACTAAGAAGAAGGTGACCTTGATATGCTTCGCGTGATAAATAAAAGTGTACCCGAATCTCCAGAAAGGGTGCAACCACAAACTACACAAACTAAGACGGCATAACCGTCTACTTCAGCAAAGACAAAATTAGCTCCAAAAGTACATGAAGCCAAATGGAGCGCACAAGGATAAGAGTTTCATTTCTGGAAGAAACGGAAAAGAAGATTTTTGTTAAGTCCTTAAAGGAGTTGAACTTATTGAAGATTTTTGGGGTTATGAAGTTCAGTCATGAAATAAGAATGGAGTACCTACACATGATGAGGGCTATGAGGCAGAATTAAAGAGAGGTAAACACAAAGAAACATATCATCTTTGTCGCTCAAATCTACACCAAGAAACTTCGAGCTGTCTGGTACCCAGTTTTTCATGTCAGGAGACAAGATGGAAAGTTGTAGATGTCCACAGAAGCATATTTTTCTAACCTAGAGCTACAAGACTTCGATTATTTGTACTTCAAGCTTCGCAGATGGACGATCATCCCTCTTGATGTACAGATAGCTCTAGCATCAGTGATCAGATTCATGAGAGGGAGGGTAAAGTTGTCATACATTAATGATTTACACTTGGGAGTCGAAAGCAAACAAAGGACGGTGAATCTACTGAAACCTGATAAAATCCTGAATGATGTTGAAAGTTTTCCACTTTTCATGATTCTTGAACAACCTGAACTGAGAGTAGTAATACAGAACAACAAAGGTGAAAAGGGCTTCATGAGATTGAAAGAGATAATTGCTTATTCTGATGGAACACTGAAGATAATCAGACTTTAGATGGACAGAAAACTGAAGAGTGATGCGAATGAAGTGCAAAAGTGGATGAGAAAGAAAGGGAGCTGATTCTCAAGGTATTGGAGCTAATTGAAGAAAGACTGCACTATAGGAACAGAATCAGACATTTTGAGCTTCATTTTAGACTTCAAAAGAAGTAGGCCTCAGCATCAGATGGGTCAGGTCGGGTCGGGGTCCAAAACCCTAAACCCGATAGGATATCTGGTGATGGGTAGGAGCCCCGAAATCCAACCGAAAAGGGTTCGGGTATTTCGGACATCGAGTGGATCAGGTCCCGGTTGAGTTCGGTCGGGGATTCGGGTAGATCGGGTGGATCAGCTGTGTTGGGCTTTTTTGGGCCTTTTTCCGGATTTTCTTATTTGTACCCATTTAATTATCAAACCCATTTCCATATTTTATATTTCTAATTCTATATCTATCATTCTATTGAATCAATTAATCACAACTTCACAATACGTATAAAAATAAACATTTAAACTAAACGAAATACGGAACTACGAAAGTACGAAAGTGCAAAACCCATAAAAATAAATAACAAAATAATTATTAGTCTGTTACAATTTACAAATAAACCAAAGTACCAAACCCATAATCCAAAATTCCTAACATCAAACCAAAGTTGATACCAATTACCAAATACCAAGTGTAACAAATCAAACCAATTTCCAAGTTAACCAACAAGTGAACAAACATACCAAGTGCAATAAAATGACAAATGTTCCGTGTTCCAAGTTTCCAACCAAACCAAGTTTAACCAACAAACAATCAAACATACCAATTTAGCTTACCATCCACGTCCAAGTTCCAATGGTCCAACTTCTATCCAACATCCCAACTTCAACTATCAACCAAACGTCCAACTTATCTTCATTCTTCTATTCTTTTCTTCATTTGAATCCTATAAAATTAAAAGTAACAAATCATGAATCATCTTGAAATCAAGTAAAATTAAAAGTAACAAATTAAAATTTAAAAGTACCTTTCTCAATAATCATGAATCAACTTCAAATTCCCCAAAATCATTTGAATCTTGTGTACTAGGACCATCTTCACCACGGGTAGAAGAAGTTTCAATTCTTAAATTGTCCATTTCTTCATGTAATTAATGATAATTCATAAACAAATGTCGTAATTATAATTTTAAAAATAATAACTCATAAACTAATGTCGTACTCGTAACTTTCTCAAACTTCTCAAGGTCCTCCAAATTTTCTTCCACCGCAAGTGGTTCAATAGGGCCCCTTAACCAATCTTGCATACAGATAAGTGCTTCAACCATTTTAGGAGTTAGAGAACACTTAAAATTATCCAACACCCTACCACTTGTACTAAACATCGATTCGGATGCGACTGTAGAAATGGATACGACGAGGACATCTCTTGCAACTTTTGAAAGAATGGAAAATTGTGCACTATTCATTTTCCACCACATCGGAAAATCAAAGTCATTGCCATTATCATCTACAATGGCCTCACCTAGGCAACATCAATCTCACTCCTTTTACTATCTAAGGCCCCACTTTCAAGTTTTTGCTTCTTCAACAAACTTTTAAACTTAGATTGTGACCTTCCAAGAGGGGGGAGACCTTTTCCCGATTGAGATTGGGATTCGGATCGAGATTGAGATTGACAAGGTTCATAATATTACATAATCTTCAAACAAGGCAGTGAGTTGAGACTTTACCTTCCTATAACGTGTTTCACCTCTTTCTTCACCAAACAACTGACCGAACTGGGATGGCAAATACTAAACTTTATCTCTTGGATCAAAAATGTTGGAAAAACATTATGATGTTCATCTTCTCCGGATCACCCCAATATATATTAATCTTCTCCTTCATTTTTTGGCCCATATTATGTTTATAGAAAATTCAAGAGGAGTAGAGAACTATATCAATGTAAATATGTAATATAAATAAAATAATATAGTAAGCCAAAAGAAGATTGAGTTGTACGTTTTCAGTTAAATTCGGAAAATCAATCATCTCCGTAAGCGAAAACCCCAAATCACATATCTTTGTTAAGTAAGAATTTGAAGTGATATAAAGAGAGCCTGAGATTCTTACCGTCGTCTCATAAAAGGTCTTCAAAAGGGTTACGAAGCTCTCTAAATACACCCAATCATAATCTGCAAGCACAAAATCACCCAAATCTATCTTGAACGAGGCATCATGTCTGTTACAGGCTTCAAACACGTATCTATAAGGAATGGCATTCCTGAGCATCATGTAAGTTGAGTTCCATCTAGTAGGATGTCAAGACAAAGAGAACTCTTTTCTTCCATCCCAAGCAAAGTAGCAAGTTCTCTAAACTTTGATAACCTAGTCGGAGATCCCCTTACCCACTTAACAGTATCCCTAAGCTTCTTAACCGTCGAATCATCCATCTTCAACCTATCTTGGACAACCAAATTCAGAATATGTGCAATGCATCTTATATGCAAGTATTGAGCTCTAACATATGAACACCCCCAAGATACTAGTTTGTTTTTCAGGAACCCAAGTGCAACATCGTTACTAGATGCATTATCTACTATGATGGTAGAAATGTTTTTTATGCCCCTGTTGATCCAAACTCTCTCAGTGATTTGATAACGACCCTCTTTTATACTTAGTGAAAATTACGTTTAATATGTATTAGTGTTTCACCATCAGCGATCAGACTGAGTTTGTTCAGTTATCGCTGATAGTCTTTCTTACAAACATTTATATGTATTAGTGTTTCACTATCAGTGATCAGACTGAGTCTGTTCAGTTATTGCTGATAGTTTCTGATGTAAACAGTAACGTAATCCCTGAAGACAAGTCTCGCGTCAACAGATGTTCATAGCTGAATCGAAGACAAAGCTAACGAACAAAGACAAGTCTACTAATGACTTGATGCGGACATCAGTGAAGCAAAGACGAATCTACTTATACGCGAAGGAACATGAGGAAAAGCTTCAGCGATAGCTGAACCTCTTTATATCTCTGAAGAAAGAGATATTCAACGATCAAACGATCACGAAGCTTATGCCTCAAGTCTCCTTTTGTCTTACCTTGCATAACCAGTACGATGTGTCAGAACGGACATACCTCTGCCACAATTCGTACAACAACTCTGTCAACTACACTGTTCATGATACGGTTGAAAGCATGTCTCCCAAAGTCAGACACTCTCAGCCAATCAATGAAGGAGACGTGTAAAGTGCCTTGCCATGCATTTAATGCATAGGGTATAAATAGAAAGATTACCTCTCCATCTGTGGGTGTGCTCACCTCTAGCCTTCATCTTTCTACATTATAGAAATCCTTGTTTTCTATACACTTAATCCCCCATTCTCTATATTCTTGTGCAACCATCTTAGTGTTTCTTAAGTTTGTTTAGATTTAGTCTGTCTTAATCTTATTCCGCAACAAACTTGTAAATTGTATTTGATTTATCAATAAAAAATTTATTAAACTTTAAATTATGTGTTTGTATTCAACCCCCCCCCCCTTCTACAAACTTGTTAAGCACCTCCGGGATCAACAAGTGGTATCAGAGCGGACTATTTAATCTGATAAACAAGATCTTGCTTTATTCTCTTCCTTGCTATTCTAAACATGGCACTTAACACAAACACAAACTACTATGATAATGGTTCACTTTCCAAACCTCCTCGATTTAGCAGAGATAATTTCTCTCTGTGGAAGAATCGAATGATGCTATTTCTTGAAGGTGAAGATCCCACTATACCTGAGTACGTAGCAAACGGACCATATGAACCTGTCCAAATCATAGTTGATGTTCCAGCTACTGCTACCACTCCATTTATTCCTGAACGCTATATTGCTAAGGAAATCAGACACTGGAGTGATGAGGACAAAAAGAAGGTTGGTATTGATGCAAGGGCAAAGACCATTATCTCTATGGCTCTGCCTGATGAAGTTTTCCATTCCATCATGCATCTTAAAACTTCTGAAGAAATGTGGGAAACCATATGTGTTCAATATGAAGGCACCACTAAAATCCAAGAGACTCGAAAGATTAACTTGGTAAGATAGTATGAAAGTTTTATCGCAGGTAAGAGTGAATCTCTCTCTGATGTTCATCAGCGGTTTAACTGCTTAATCATTGATCTAAGAACCGTTTGTAGGATCTATTCTAATTCCGAGATCCTAACAAAATTCTTGGAATGTCTTCCTGAATGCTGGGACAGTTATTCAATATGTCTCAAGCTGACAAAAGACTTAAACTCTCTTTCTCTCAGGACCTTGTATGGAATATTCCTTAACTATGAGTAATCAAACCTGTTGAAGAAGAATCTTATAAAAGATTCTAAAGACTCCAAAAGCACTCCTGTTGCTTTAGTCTCTTTAGAGATAATTCCATCTCAGCGATCTACTCTCACCATCACTGAGTTAGATTCTGAAACTGAGGTTCTATCAGACACTGCTCTTTCAGAGTTTGATGAGTCCTTAGCACTCTTGACAAACTCTTTTAAGAGATTTTCAAGAAAGAACAATTTCAGAAGAAATAAGCCTCTCTCTCTCTCACTGACAAGCCAAAATCAACCATGTTGATAAGGCTACTGCTACTTGCTTTAATTGTGAAAAGATTGGACACTTTGCAAGTGAGTGCAGGTCGAAGAAAGTCTTCAAACCTTCTACCTCAAGAAGATCTAGCGATGACAAATACCTAAAGCTGAAAGACAAATATCAAAAGCTGAAAAGCTACAAGCGAAGAATCAAGTTCTGATGAAGAAGAAGTCGCTAATCTTTGCCTTATTTCTGAGACTAAAGAAGAAGTGGAAGAACAATCTAAAACTTCTATGAGCTATATATCATCTCAGGTATCTATCTCTACTAATCCCTCTCTACCTGAATCAGAGAGAAGTCACGCAGTTGATGTGCTGACGATTGATCTTTACAATGCTTTAAACGGAAAATCTCTAGCTGAAAGCAAAAACAATGACTTAACTGAACAGCTGGAAAAATGCCATGAAAAGATCAGAGAACTGACTCTTTTAGAGTAAAGTTTGAAAGATCAAGTTGTTGTAAATAAAATAATCAGCATAGAACGCGAACAAGCCATCGCTGCTCTAAAAGAAGAAAAGGCTACTGTTGAAAAATGGTGCAATTCTTCAACAAAGATAACTAAGATAATAAATTCCCAAACTACTGGTGGTGATAAAATAGGTATTGGTTTTTGGAAACCACAGGATGAGCCTAAAGAAGACTGTTCCATGCTTAAGTTTGGAACATTTGTCACTTCTATCTCTGACACTTCTTATAATCAGTTTTATCCTTCTTCTTCTAATTCTATCCCTGATGAAAAATCCAAAGGCTCTAAGTCTGAGGATAAAGGAAAATCCATTCTTCGTCCTCAGAAGGCTTCCAAGAAAGCAAAGTTGAAAGTTCCCTCTAAACCTTCAGCGAATCAATCCTCTAGCTTTGTGATAGAAATCTTTAATCTCTGTCCTCCAAAGCTAAAGATTGATCTCAAGCCGAAGAGATCTGAAGAAATCAAAATTCCTTCCATATCTCATGCTAAAAGCATTCTTGGACCTAGCCCTGCTCATCTTAAATTCTCAAAACCTTTCACTACTGGTCCTAAAACCACATTCAAATATAGAAAATGCTATCACTGTGGATTTACTGACCATATTGCAAGCAAATGTCCAACTTCCACTAAAGCTGATAAATCAGCCAAAGTGAAGATGAATGCCTCCAAGGCTGAGAAAGTCATCAAATCTGAAAAAATGACCAAGGTGAAGAATACCACTAAGGTTAAGAAATTAACCAAAGTGAAGATTACCACTGAAGTTGAATCTTCATCTGCTGTGAAGACTAACCCCAAAGGACCCATTGAAAAGTGGGTACCAAACAAAGCTTAATCTTCCTTATGTGTACTGGGATCAAAGGGCATCTGGTATCTCGATAGTGGATGTTCTCGTCATATGACTGGACAAAAAGACTTGCTCACTGAATACAAGGAAGAGAAAGGTCCCTCTGTGACCTTTGGTGGAAATGGAAAAGGATATACCAGAGGGTTTGGTGTTCTCAGCAATGGGACAACTACCTTCAGAAGAGTCGCTTATGTAGATGGAATGAAGCATAATCTTCTAAGCATCAGTCAGCTATGTGACAAAAACTATGAAGTTCGCTTTTCTAAGAAAGCATGTTCAGTGGTGAATGAGAAAGGAAAACTGGCTCTCAGTGGTTTTCATAAAGAAAATGTCTATGTAATAGATATGGACTCTACTACCACTGAGAATGTGTGTTTTCTCTAAAGTCTCTTCTGATGTCAACTGGCTATGGCACAAAAGGCTCTCTCATCTGAACTTCAAAACCCTGAATTCTCTCTAATCTAAGGAACTGCTTTCTGGTCTCCCTCAGCACTCATATGCCAAAGAATCTCTCTGTTCAGCATGTGAAAAAGGAAAACAAACAAAATCTAGTTTCAAGTGTAAACAAGTTTCCTCAGTGACAAGTCCTCTTCAACTCTTACATATGGATCTGTTTGGCCCTGTCAACATCCAATCAATAGCTGGAAAGAAATATACGCTTGTCATTGTAGATGAATACTCTCGCTACACCTGGGTTATCTTTCTTCGCTGCAAGAGTGATACTCCAGAAGAACTAATATCCTTCGTTAAGAAGATGGAAGTGTTGAATAACTTACTTTTCATTCAATAAGAAGTGATCATGGAACTGAATTCAAAAATAGTTCTCTGAACAATTTCTTTGAGAACAAGGGAATTTCTCACAACTTCTCTTCAGTAAGAACACCTCAGCAAAACGGAGTCGTTGAAAGAAGAAACAGAACGATCATTGAAGCTGCTAGGTCAATGCTCAGCGATTCTCATCTCCCTACTCAATTTTGGGCTGAAGCTGTAAACACTGCATGTTTTACTCAAAACAGATCACTGATCGTAAAGCGATTTGGAAAGACAGCTTATGAACTTTTTCATGGAAGAAAGCCTTCTATCAGTTTTCTTCATATCGTTGGTTGTCAGTGCTTTATTCTAAGCAACAAACATCAGCTTGGAAAGTTCGACCCAAAAGCTGATGATGGAATATTTCTAGGATATTCCTCCATCTCCAAAGCCTACAGAGTTTTCAACAAGAGAAGAAAATCTGTGGAAAAAACAATTCATGTCACTTTTGATGAAACTCGCTCAGCGAATTCTAAAGCAATCGCTGACAATGAAGAACTAAATGCTTGGATGTTTTCTCAGTACAGAGAAACATAACCCTACTTCTCAAACCATCAGCATTCAAATCCTCCAATTGATGATGATGATCCAAACATCATACCTCCTAACGCTGATTCAAATCATGGATCTCAGTAGAGCCTCTAAACACACTTCTACCATCAGAACCATCTTTGTCTGAACATCTCTCAGAAAACAATGGCATGTCTGAAACTAAACAGTTGATCGCTGATGAGCCTCAAGCTTCTTCATCAATGAACATTCCTATTGTTGATCCAATCTCTAAAGTAAGCGATCATGCCCCTGCTCAGCGATGGACCAGAGATCACCTCATTGATCAAATCCTTGGTGATCCCGATGCAGGTATTCAGACACGACGAATTTCAGGTAATATCTGTCTCTTTGTTAACTTTATTTCTTTAATAGAACCAAAGAAGGTTGATGATGCCCTCAGAGATCCAAACTGGGTCAGCGCTATGCAAGAAGAGCTGACTGAGTTTACTCGTAACAAACTTTGGAATCTCGTTCCTAGACCATTTGACAAAACTATTATAGGCACCAAATGGGTGTTTAGAAACAAGTTAGATGAACATGGAATTGTAACCCGCAACAAGGCTCGACTTGTTGCTCAGGGATACAAACAAGAGGAAGGCATAGACTATGATGAAACCTTTGCCACTGTGGCTAGGCTCGAAGCAATTCGACTATTCTTAGCTTATGCTGTCTATAAAGACTTCATTGTGTATCAAATGGATGTAAAATCAGTGTTCCTAAATGGAAAGTTGAATGAAGAAGTCTATGTAGAACAACCTCCAGGGTTTTATGACCATAAGTATCCAAATTATGTTTAGAAATTGGATAAGGCTCTCTATGGTCTCAAACAAGCCCCTCGTGCTTGGTATGACACTCTCTCATCCTTTCTTATCTCTGAAAATTTTGAACGTGGCAAAATTGATAATACTTTATTTTTCAGAAAGATAAAAGGTCATATTATTCTTGTACAAATATATGTCCATGACATCGTATTTGGTTCTACTAACCCATCGTTGTGTACTCGATTAGCTGAAAGAATGAAGAAAGAATACAAAATGAGTATGATGGGTGAGTTGACATTTTTTCTTGGTCTACAGATCAAACAATCTGACAAAGGTACTTTTATCAGCCAAGGTAAGTATGTTAAAGACATGCTGAAGAAGTTTGATTTAACACAAACTTCAGCGATGAAGACTCCTATGGAACCTCCCCTGACACTTAACAAAGATCCGTCTGGAAAACCTGTTAATGTCACTGCCTATAGAGGAATGATAGGCTCCCTGTTGTACCTTACAGCGAGCCGACCTAACATCTTGTACTCTACTTGTTTATGTGCACGCTATCAATCTGAACCCAATGAATCTCATTTGATCGCTGTTAAGCGAATTTTCAGATATCTAAAAGGGACTCATAATCTCGGTCTTTGGTATCCCAAAGACTCAGGGTTCGATCTAACTGGATATTCTGATAGTGATTTTGCAGGTTGTAAACTCGATAGAAAGAGCACCACGGGTGGATGTGAACTCCTAGGAGGAAAGCTGGAAAGTTGGACAAGCAAAAAGCAAAATTCAGTGTCCACTTCCACAGCTGAAGTTGAATACGTAGCCGCTGGAAGTTGTTGTGCTCAGGTCTTATGGATGAGAAATCAACTATTATACTATGACCTTCAGCTATCAAAGATTCCAATCTATTGCGATAGCACTAGTGCTATCGTTATAACAAATAATCCAGTGCAACATTCAAAGACGAAACACATAGAGATCAGATATCATTTTATCAGAGATCATGTGATGAATGGTTATATTGAACTTCATTTCATCCCTACTGACTATCAGCTTGCTGATTTATTCACCAAACCTCTTGATGAGACAAGGTTCAACTTTCTCACCAGTGAGCTTGGAATGTTGAATCTCGAAGAGTAATTCTTCAGCGTTCATGCATTAAGTCAGTGATTATAAGTTCCCCTTTATCATTCAATATCTGATTAAAACTCTGACTCTCAGGTATGTTCTCTTACTTTCAATCACTGAATCTTCAGTTAGTAAGACGTTTTAAATAAAACTTTGATCACTGAAGTTTTCTTCAAATGATTAAAAGCTTTTTTGAAAAAACAAAATCTATCACTGAATTTTTCTCTTCAGTGATCCTTCTAAAATAAAAATCAATCTCTCAATTTTCATCAGGGATTCTTTTAAAGGAAAAACTTATCTCTGACTTTTCTTCAGAGATAATTTCAAAAAGGACAAATGAAACGTTTTTTTCTCTCCTATGACGTCATTTGAACCGACAATCCACGACATGCCTTTTTCTGACACGTTCGTCTGTTGCCCTTCTATCCAATCAACTTTGTGGGACGTGTCCATGTCATGATGAACATTTGTATTCCCACCTCTTTCTCTCTCCTACTCTCTATGTATAAAAGGAATGTTTCTTTTCATTCTTATCTTTTACGCTCTCTGGAAATCCTTTTCAAGCAAGAACTCTCTCAAGCATTTGCAAGAACATCTTTTAAATCATTTGCATCTTCTTCCTTAAGGATTAACAGGTTATTTTGCTCTTCCTTTTACTTCAATCTTGTTACTTAATCCTACTTATCTTCCGTCATTATGGATTTTTATAAGATTTCTACTCATTAAAATCATTCTTTTTGATTTTATTCTTTCAAAACCTTTGGTTTTCTCATTGTTCTTCCTTCTTAAACTAAGAACAATGTCTTAATCTTCAAATATTTTTTTTTTTATCTTAATCTGGTAAAAACTTCTTTATTTTTAGACTTTAATCCTTCCCTTCTATTCTTTATTTCTTTCTTTATTCAGCAATGGAACAGTCAACACTTGGTTCCTCCAAGAACGTCAAGTTCGCCATCACTGACTCAGAAGTCCCCAAGAACAACCATCTTGGACGCCTAGACTTCGATGGAATCAAATACCCACACCTAGTGGATGCTGCTAAATTCCTTAAGCAATCTTGCATTGCTTACGCTCTCACTGTTGATCCAAAACCCTCTAAAACTCAACTTCAACAGTTTTGGTTCACAACTGAAGAATCGACCATCACCAACAAGAAAGGTGATCAGGTCCCTGCCATTTCTTTCTGCACTGACCTCGGCAAAGGAATGATGACCGCTTTCAGCTTAAGAAAGGCTCTCAGGTTTCCTGACAAACCTAAGAGTGGCTTTGAAGCTCTGCCTACTGACGCTGAACTCATCCGGTTTCTGGATGATATGGAGTACTGCTAAGACAACAAGCCCCGCTCCACTATCCCCAACAATAAGCTGACTCTCATCAAGAAGGTGAACATGCCTTCTTAGCTGAACTATATCTTTTCTCACTTCATTCAATGCATGAGTGGGAAAAGTGGTTCCCTTGATCAAGCCAGTAAGGTACAGCTCCAGATGGCCTACTCGGTAATCGCTGGCAAAAACTTTGAGTATGCCACTGCTATCTTTGACGATCTAAGGTCAAAGATAGAGAAGACGGAGAGGGATCCCAAGATCCCATATTGTTAAGTCTAAATATTGTATCCAAGATTTAATAGGAAAGTCAAAGATAAAAAGTCAACATTGTCAAAATATTGTAAAAGTCAAAGCTTGTTTTGTTTCCTTAATGATTAAGTTTTGTTTTGCTTAGTTGGTATAAATAGGCTTTTAGCCTTGTGGCTTTTGTAACGAGTAGTAACGAACTAGAGAATCGTATTGTATCTTTGAGACTTGTGATTGGAATTCAAGATCTACTTTCTCTCTCTAGTTCTTGATCTTAATTGTCATATATTGAGTAAATGCTTGATTGTTTTGGGATTTATTGATTATCAATTAGTATCAGAGCTGAACCAAACTTTTCGGAAATGATTTGATCAGAGTTTGAATTGAAATCTAGAGTTTTTTAGATCGAAAATTGAGATTTTCTGAAAAAATTTCAAGAACTCGTGTTCATCACTGTTTCATCCGAATTTTGTTGGTAAAATCGTTTTTGTTGCAAGAAAATGGAATCTTTGAGTTCGATTTGTGTTGTTGTTTGATTCTTGTATTGATTTCATATCGTAATTCATTCAAATTCGACGTCAATTTTCAAAATTTGAGTTTTTCTGAATATTTTTGTTCGAACTCTGTTCTTGATCGAAAATGTGCAAATTGTTGTTTTCAATCTGATTTTGATAGTAATTTTGTGTTTAGCATTGTTTGTCGATGATACTGATAAGTTTTTTAGATCAAATTTGCAGATATGGATCGATTTGAGATAGAAAGAACCAAGGAAACGATTTGCGCAAGTTCATAGACGTTTGCGTGAGTTCATAGACGTTTGTGCGAGATTTGAGAATTTTAGTTTGCGTTTGAAGCTTATCACGCAAAGCAAAGTTTGCGTATCCTTCGACTAACGCAAAGCTTCATTTGCGTATCTGGCAGCTCACGCAAAGCAACGTCTAACGCAAATCGACTTTGCGTAATACGAGGATCACGATAACTGTTCTTTGCGCTTCAAGGCTCTCATGCAAAGTCTCCTTTGCGCATCCTTCGGCTTACGCAAACCTACTTTGCATATTACGTGGATCTCGAAAAGCATAGTTTGGGCAAACAACTCCTCACGCAAAGCTCATCTTGCGTTTCACTTGGCTTGCACAAATCTCACTTTGCGCTACAAGGCACTCACGCAAACCGTACTTTGCGTATTCAGTGGGTCACGAGAACCATAGTTTGCGCCTTACACTAAAAGCGAGAACTCTACTTTGCGCAATACACTTATTACGAGAAGTGTACTTTGTGTATCACGCTGAACACGAGAACCTTACTTTGCTCAAAACAAGGCACTCACGCAAACCATACTTTACGTATTCAGTGGGTCACGAGAACCATAGTTTGCGCCTTACACTGAAAGCGAGAACTCTACTTTGCGCAATACACTTATTACGAGAAGTGTACTTTGTGTATCACGCTGAACACGAGAACCTTACCTTGCACAACACACAGTTCACGCAAAACTCTACTTTGCGCTATATCAAGTGTTGTTTTAAATTTTGTGTTAGATTTGAATTTGTTCTGATTTTTGATTTTCTGATATATAGTTTGGAACGATCATTCATATCAAGATGATGAATTCATTTAAAATGGGATATTTTGCAGAACTTGAAGAGAAGATTAGAAAGCTGAATTTAGAGAAAATTAATCTGGGTCATGCCGTTGACTTTCACTCACAAAAGTCAAAAGAGTATTATGAAGAAAGCATAAGACTGAAAGAGGAAATCAGTGCCTTAAAGAATATCAATGAAGATCTTCTGGGCAGAATGATGAGAAGATAAAGAAATTGGAATCTGAGAACGCTGAGCTTAAAAAATATTTATCTGATCTTGAAAAACAACTTGCTGAAAATAAAACTGATCTTGATACTGAAAAGAAAGGTTTTTCAAAGAAGTTCTCAGATTTTTCAATAAAGTGTTTTGAAGAGAAGAAGTCAGTGGCTCTTAAATGCATAAAACTTTCTCAACAAATTTCCGATTTTGAGAAAGTACTGATTTTGGAAAGAGAGAAATTTGCTAAGGAAAAGAAGGCCATAGAACAGAAGAGTGTGGGTTTCTTCAAAGAACTATTTGGCCAAAGAAATGATTCAGAGAAAGGTTTTGAAGAAGAAAGGTGCATATTTGAGTCTGAAATCAAAAAGCTGACTTCAAAATTATCAGAACTATCTGCTACTGCGCTGAAAGAGCAGAAGACGGAGTCTGAATTCTTGAAGAAGATTGACCAGCTTGTGAAAGAAAGAGACAAATTTCCTTCAAAGATCAAAGAACTTGAGAAGTCTGTTTCAAGTTCAAATCAGAAATCTGTCTCGTCAGAAAGGTCAGTTAAATATTTTAATCAGATTCGTCGAACTAGCATTTTCTTTGATCAATTTTTAGATGGTTTAGATACATATCCAAGGAGAAGAAGTTACAAGAAAGAGAAACTGGTGTGGAAAAAGAAATCAGTCAAAGATGACAAGAAATATGAGCTGAAAGGACACACATCATGTGTACATTCACATAAAGCAAAGAAGAACAAAGAGCATAAAGGTAAACCTGACCTTATATACTCAAGAGATCAATTATTCAGGTTTTCAGGTAATAAATTTTATTGTTCTTACTGTTGTACACATGATCATATCCACAAGACCAGTGATCATTTCTGGTATGGTTCTTACTCTATAACCCCCACACGAACTGCAACTAACATTTCTGGACCCAAATACCAGTGGGTAACAAAGAAGAAAATTGATTATGTGTTGCAGGCACCTCATGTAAAGGGGGAGTAAGAGAACAATGACTCTTGAGTAAATCAGCTCAAGACCCGGACTTCAAAGTTGAAAGACAATTGCTTTTGAACACGGCAGTTCAAAACTCGCACCTCAATGTCAAGATTATGGATTCTAAATACACAGCTTAGGACCCGTTCTTCAAAGGAGTTTGACTTCTAAACACAACAGTTTAGGATTCGGACCTCAGCGATCAAAATACCTTACTCCGGTTTTTGCATCCGATGGATATGATGGTCTACATCCCAAGAGAATTGATCTGATCTCTATCCTATTCTTTTTCACTGATAGATTTTTCTGATATGACGTTCTACAATTCAAAAGGGAGTGTCTGATCTTTATCCTGTTTTAACTGACATATTTTAGATGCCTAATTTATAGGAGGAGTAAAGGTGATGGCTTCTGATCACATGACAGATCAGGACCCGTTTTTCAATGATCAAAGAAGGATATTATGCTAATATCTAGGGGGAGCTCAAAAGACATAAATCATTATATCATGTTTTGAGGGGGAGCTGAAAAGGTAAATATCTTCTGTCCTAGATCTCTGACTGTTTGAAAGAAGAACAACTTTCAAGCATGGAAAACAGTTTCTTAAATGTTCAAACCACTTGTTATTCTCAAAAGATTTTATGAATTTAGAAGTGTGATTTTAAATGTTTTTCATTTTCGAGCTTTATTGTTTAACTAACCATGTGTTTCCAAAGATCAATACTTGTGTATTATCTTGTCCATATACTGTCAAGTATTCATACACACCGGTTTAGTATTTTATTTGAATTTGTTATTACCATGTCTCTAAACGAACCTATTTTTCGATGGTAATACCCCGTTTGTTTTCAAAGATGTTGAGCATCATTCATCTTTTTCAAATTTGTGCCATTATTGCTAAATTGTTTATATTTGTTCATATAAACAAAATATCCCGTTCTTTGATACCCTAGCCATTTCATTTGATCTGATTTTAATCATTGTCAGATTCTCAAAACATTTCTATTCTTTCTTGATTATTCTTTCATATAAAGTTTTGAGAAATCTTAAATGTTTAAAAATGCTCAAATTTCATTTCTGATTTTTGATGAGCATACATACACTGACATATGATTTCTTGTGCTTTTCATATCAAGAAAATCATTGACCAGCATGTAATTTTAGGAACATGGGATTCAGTGTGAGTGCTTAATAGATCTTCCATGGATTCACGATAACCAGTGTTTCCTACCCCGGAAGAAATCCTTTGAGTGATTGAGGGGAGAGGGTCTAAAAGAATTGAGTGTGGGAGTGAGCTGGGTAGACCATGGCTCCAACCAGGTGGTTCATGACTGGGCTAATAAAAAGAGCTGAGGTAAAATGGAAATGAGAGATTGGTTAGATGTGAGCTTATATGTTTAAAAGAAAGAGGGTGTGAGAACAGAGTTAAAAGAATATCAGAACTCTGCACCAAACATCTTTCTGAGTCGGGCAGCCACATTACTGATTGGTTCACATTTCTTTGGTGACCATCATTGAAATAGGCAAATAGCCCATGCCATCTCTTGCATACAACCCCACCAGCTACTCATTATTTTCTTAAAAAGAGAATGTTTCACATTTTGGAAGATACTGATATTGAAAATGAAGGAAAGTTTCCCCACCTTCGACCCTTTCTCATGCACATTGAGTCCATGTACAATCATTGTTGTCTCAGTGATTTACATACTTCGAGCCTTATGAAACAAAATCATTGTGCTAAGTCTTTCATACACAAGCACGAGCACACAGAAAATCTGTTTTTCTGTTAGAACATTCATAGATAAACCTTGTGTTTTTCAATGATTAAATGGAAGTACTGGGGAGTCATCATCAAACCAACTCCATAAATTGTACATTCGTTGTACATAGTAACTTTGTGTTACTGACAGGCATTTCTAACTGTTTCATTTGTTGAATCAGGGTTACCACGTTCATTATATCTGAATTTGAAAATATTCGAGTATATACAGTTCATGATTCAGTTTTTCAGATCAAAGGGCTGAGACTGTCAAAGGGGAGATTGTTTTTTGAATACAAAGGGGAAATCAAAGTCTATGCTGAAATTGAAGAAATTTTGATGATTATCATGCTCTCAATCATCAAAAAGGGGGAGAATTTTGCAAAGATCAATTTCAAAGCTATGAAGATTTGACAAAGTGAAAATTGCTTCCGCTGATTCAATGTCAAAAGATTCTGAAGAAAGTTTATTCAAAGATAAATCAAGATGATTTTTGAAAGTTTGTTTGTCTGAAGACAGTCAAGAGATCAAAGAGATGAAGATTCAATATCAGAGATTCCTCAAAGTTGTTTCATTGTTCAAAGACAGTTTTCAAAGAAGGTTTCAAAGATTTCAAAGATGTTTCAAAGATGAAGTTTCAAGTTCAAAGAAGTTTCAAGAATTACGTTTCCTGTTCGAGACATGTTGACTTTCAAAGCTACAAAGTGCAAAAGATTTTCCAAGATTCTTCAAGAGCTGAAAAGTAAAGACTGTGAAAGCTTCAAAGTTCAAGAGACAAAAGCTGAAGAATCAAGAGCTGAAAATCAGTATCAAATTTTTATTAAATCTTGAATACAAAGGGGGAGATTGTTAAGTCTAAATATTGTATCCAAGATTTAATAGGAAATCAAAGATGTAAAAGTCAACATTGTCAAAGTATTATAAAAGTCAAAGCTTGTTTTGTTTCCTTAATGATTAAGTTTTGTTTTGCTTAGTTGGTATAAATAGGCTTTTAGCCTTGTGGCTTTTGTAACGAGTAGTAACGAACTAGAGAATCGTATTGTATCTTTGAGACTTGTGATTGGAATTCAAGATCTACTTTCTCTCTCTACTTTCTCTCTCTAGTTCTTGATCTTAATTGTCATATATTGAGTAAATTCTTGATTGTTTTGGGATTTATTGATTAACACATATGTACGGTTCATCTGTGTATACCTGAAGTTCCTCTACGCCAACGCTTATCCTACTACTGCTGATGGCTCCTTCGCCAAAGTGGGTCAGCATTCTCTAGAATTCAAACTGTTGGACAACGACGTAAGTATTTCTACCCTACGCTCTCGCCTCTCTCTCCATTCTTTTACTTCAGCGGCCACGCAGGAGGTTCATTCTTCTGCTAACCCTGCCGCTACGACAGGTTCCAAAAGCCATCAGTTAGTTCCCTTGGCCCTTCAAAAAAGGCCAAAGTGACTAAGGAGACAAGCGCCTCTAGTTCAAGGCCTGAGGAAGTTTCTTGAGAAACTTCCTCGGATGATTTCGTAGTCCTCTCCTCCACGTCTGCTGCTGTGATAACATCAACCGTGCCAGCGACCTCGGTCGCTGTCACAACAACAGTGACTCAACCTGAAATCTCAGTTCTTCAATCAACTGAGGTACCTTCTCAACCCCAAACTTCTTCTATCCCCATCTCTAATCCCTCTATTTCTTTGGTCTCTGACCCTCCTCTCATGCAGCAACCTCATGTTGCATTTTTAGACCTGATGCTCAAACCTTTGAAAGAGACATGCAATTTTAAAAAATGTTTGAATCATTAGGTATACCTAAACCCACCTATACCTCTATCATCTCTCCATCTAAGCCTGTTACTCAGATGCTAACCTTTCTTTCAGGTCCTAGTTTGGAAACTGTTGACGTGAATGTCAACAATTTGGGTGAAAAGGTGGTTTCTCTCACCGCCGATGTCAACGAAACCACCAGCGCAGTCAATACCGCTGGTGAAGAACTGAAGACTTTGACAGCTGCCTGCTCCACCAAAGTTAAAGCCTCTCAATTCTCCACTCTTCATGAAGAGATTGTCAGAGTAAAGGAGGATACTCAGCAACAGATGGATGCCCTATCCACAAAAGTGGATTCCTATATAGCTTTTCTTCAGCAAGTTCTTGACAAGCTGAATGCACCAGCTCCGACTCTTTCTCCTTCCTTCAAATCGGACGATCGCACCCAACTACACATAGCTGTTGAATTTATTCATCAGGCTACTTCAAATATTCTGGAGGCTGAAGTCCAAAAGTTGGCTTCTGCACAACCTTCCTCTCCATCCAGAGTTCTCTCCCTCCCTGATAATGACAAAGAGGGGGAGAAAGTAGCTGAAGAAATTAAAGAGGGGGAGACAACAGCTAAAGCTGCTGAGGTTCAACTTGAAGATCCTCCTTCTCATGTTGAGAGGGAGAAGGTTGTTGACCAAGCCCTTTCTTCTTTCAAAGACTTTGTCGAAGAAGAAGAAGAGGACAATGAAGAAGAAGAAGATCTTGATCTTGAAGATCAAGAGGAAGAGCAACCTCATCAAGAAGATGATGATGATGACGATGAAGAAGATCAATCCTTATGGTGTTCTGCAGCCATCACATCTTCAGTGATAACTTCAAAAAAGTTGTCACAGCACGGGGGAGTCATGGAACATCCTCAAGAACCCCTTCCTAAAGCAAAAGTAAAGGTGCGGTTGCTGAGGGAAACCTGAAGACAGTTTCACTATCTGAGGAGAATCCTTCTCAGGTATGCCTCTCACTTGTCCCTGTTTCTTTCTACAAACCCTCTATCTCTTTCAACCCTTTATCTTCTCTCTTTCCGAAACATACACTAACTCCTTTCTTTCTATTTTATGTCCAGACAGTTCTCTCCCCTGCTTAAGGGTAAAGAACTACAAATAATCCCAGCTCCCAAAGTTGATGAAGAAATAATCCCAATCTCTGTAAGAGAGATTGATAAAGAAGAAGAAGAAACCCTGCAACATTCAGGAAGGCCCTCTAGACCATCTCACTGGTCAGAGGAAGAGATGAATAGACGAACATAGATGATCTCTCATCTAGAGAATCAACGACTTAAGGTCCCTACTCAATCAACAGATCTAGAGTTCCTGACTGATGCTGAAATCGAAGAATCTGTCAGGGCTGAGAAGCTAATAGCTGATTATCAAAGAGATGCCTCTCTTGTTCTCAAGATTCAGTCTTCTCAAGTCAAAGACAAGAAGCTGAAGAAGAAACCAGTTGAAGTCCAGGTTGCTCTCTTGAAAGAGATTGAAGAGGAGCGCTGAAAAGAACTAGCGGTCAGCGATAACACAGTCGATTGGTGCAAGCATAAAATCGATTATCGTTCTGACCCAATGAAGATCGTAGCAGTTGTCATCTTTGGGAGAAAGAAGAAGGACAAAGTTTCTATCACTATGGAGATTACCAGAGATGATGGAAGCTGCAAGGCTATGTACGTTTCAAAGCTGGAAAGCTTCGGCTACATGGAATGGCTTGAGTTCAAAGATGCGCTGAAGAAATCAAAGTCAATCTACAGAGGCTATGTTGAAGGGATAAATGATGCTCTCATCAACAGAGTCGCTACAGTCCTAAAGGTGCCATCTTCTCTTCCTTCTAAGTCAAAGCAAATCAAAAGAAAGCCTGTCTCCTCCTCATCTGAAAATGTTGCGGTGATCAGAAATGAAACCTCCATCAAGTTCTCAAGAGAAGCTCTGTTCGGTCCCCCTCCTGATCTCTCTGTTCTCAATCTATCTCTGCCCCCTGGTGAACCATATGTTGTAGAGAAAGTACTCAAAGAACCTTTTGAAATCTTCTTCAGAGATGATGAGGAAAAGCTCAGATTTCAAAGAGTATCTGAAATTCCTATATGTCCCCTCAGTCATCTCAAGGATCTCTTGTGCTTATGGTGTGACTTCTCTCCTTCTGCTGAACCGATCAAGGCAATCATTTCTCAAGACTCTTCAGATCGAAGGCAAAAAGGAGAAGAAATACCTGAGTATATGATCAATTCTCCAAAGTCTTCTTAGATAGCTGATAGATTAGTTTCCGACTTTCTGTAATCTATTAGTAAAACTTACTGTAGTTAGTACATCACTTGTACTTGTAATTTTCATACCTTGTAATTCTTTTCTTGAATTTATGAAAATTTCAGTGAAGTACTTAACTCTATCAGTACTGTAAAAGATCCTCAAAATAGTAATTGGGACATGTATGTTATGAGTCCTGATTATTCCTTATTTTGAACTATAAAGTAATTTTCCTCAGTTACTTTGTCATTATCAAATAGGGGGAGATTGTTGATCCAAACTCTCTCAGTGATTTGATAACGACACTCTTTTATACTTAGTGAAAATTACGTTTAATATGTATTAGTGTTTCACCACCAGCGATCATACTGAGTTTGTTCAGTTATCGCTGATAGTCTTTCTTACAAACATTTATATGTATTAGTGTTTCACTATCAGTGATCAGACTGAGTGTGTTCAGTTATCGCTGATAGTTTCTGATGTAAACAGTAACGTAATCCCTGAAGACAAGTCTCGCGTCAACAGATGTTCATAGCTGAATCGAAGACAAAGTTGCTGAACAAAGGAAAGTCTACTAATGACCTGATGCGGATATAAGTGAAGCAAAGACGAATCTACTTATACGCGAAGGAACATGAGGAAAAGCTTCAGCGATAGCTGAACCTCTTTATATCTCTGAAGGAAGAGATATTCAGCGATCAAACGATCACGAAGCTTATGCCTCAAGTCTCCTTTTGTCTTACCTTGCACAACCAGTACGATGTGTTAGAACGGACATACCTCTGCCACAATTCGTACAACAACTATGTCAACTACACTGTTCATGATACGGCCGAAAGCATGTCTCCCAAAGTCAGACTCTCTCAGCCAATCAATGAAGGAGACGTGTAAAGTGCCCTGCCATGCATTTAATGCATAGGGTATAAATAGAAAGATTACCTCTCCATCTGTGGGTGTGCTCACCTCTGGACTTCATCTTTCTACATTATAGAAATCCTTGTTTTCTATACTCTTAATCCCCTATTCTCTATATTCTTGTGCAACCATCTTAGTGTTTCTTAAGTTTATTTAGATTGAGTCTGTCTTAATCTTATTCTGCAACAAACTTGTAAATTGTATTTGATTTATCAATAAACAATTTATTAAACTTTAAACTCTGTGTTTGTATTCAACCCCCCCCCTTCTACAAACTTGTTAAACACCTCCGAGACCAACAGCCCCAGTCAGCTAAACATACCTCTAAAGCTTTTGACTATTACATCCCCCCTGTGTGATTAGATTGGCATAAAAGATATTATCTTTTTGTTCAATTTCCATTGGACATCAATATAATGTGCAGTTATGCACATATAATTGATCCGTTGCACGGATGTCCAAGTATAGGTGGTTAAGCTGACCCGTTGTGAGTGTTCCGTTAAAAACTTTTTAAGGCTATTCCGCTATTCATAATACATAGCAGATATGTCTCTATTAATCGTCCATCTAGACGGTATTTTAAACATAGGACACGCTTCTTACACCCATTGTATGAACCCCCTACCCTCTACAAACTTGAAAGGTAGTTCATCTATGATGATCATCTTAGTGGTTGCTTTCCTAACATTCACTTGATTAAAAAAATAGTTAGTTAAAACACTTTCATTGCTTTCAGACTTCGAGGCGAATGCCAACATGGATTGTCTAGTTTCTTTGGACTGTGGGTTTTTAATGCATGAAAGCGAGTAGTTCTTTAATGAGGACGTGCCATGCTTTTTCGGGTCGGCCGCATATGTTTTCCCACAATACTTGCACTTCCCTTTGATCAAATTACCTTCCGGGCTTAAATTTTTTTCAAAATGATCCCATACATGAGATCTTGTTTCAGTAGCTTTACGCTTCTTTCGTTCAGGGGGTGCACTACTATCAGCTTAAGATTGAGACATATGTGAAATGTGAACACTGTAATGTAATGTGTAAATTGTAATCAATAATCAACTAACAAATAACAATAGCATGATGTGAACTAAATACTAATCAACTAACAAATAGCATATGTGTGCATTCAATTCCAAATTTCAATCCAAGAGTAACAAATTCAACATAAAGACAGTATTACAGTAATGAGTAATGTTTGCTTTTCAAAAAAAAAAAGTAATGAGTAACCTACTGTCCAAAACTCCAAATTGGCAAATTTCCAATTCCAAATTTCAATCCAAGAGACCAAGAGTAACAATGATCAATCTAAGTTATTCTAAAAGTATCTAACTATAAATGAAGTCCAAAATTCAGATTTCCTCATATAGACAGTTAGACACAATAAGTTACACTTACTGTCCAAAATTGAAGACAAAGCCAAAATAAAAAAAAAACTTCCATTAAACAAAAATCAATAATAGACAAATAAATAGTAAAGAGTATAGACTAGAAAAATAACTTACAGACCGTCGGACGCCAGTGGGAGAAATCATTAGTAGAGAGAGAGCCTGAGAGATATGCGATAGGCTGGTGCGATGGCCGTCGGTGGGCGTTGGCTGGAGCGGAGGCCGGAGGGAGGCTGGTGCGATGGTCTCACACTCTCATTTCTCAGGTCGAGGAGTCGATAGTCTCTAGGAGGTTTTTTGAGGATGAGGATTAAGGAGTCGATCAGTAATGAGTAAAGGTATTTAGGTATAGATATAGATAATTTATAAAAACAGATATTTTAAAAAATATATATATTTATCGGATATTCGGACGGGTCGGTTTGTGATTTGGATACCCAACTCGATCCTGCTTTACCCGAAAAAATAATTAGGTCGGATAAAAATGGTTTCAGATAAAACGAGTTTCGGATATTTGCCTTAAATTCGGGTCGGGTGGGATGGAGTAATTCGGGTAAATCGGGTTTTGCTCACCCCTAGAAAGAAATATATTCCACCAGTTCAAACTTGAATACAAGGGGAAGAATGTTAGGGCTATTTTCTTATGTATTCAAGTTAGAGGGTGGAAAGAGGAACATGACGCTCACTCTCTACATAGGCGATTAGGGTTTCGGTTGGGAACCTTGTTTGACCGGCGTTGTATGTATGGAGGATTAAGGTGGTCGTTAACGGTGGATGATAGCTTTGTGACTGGTTTGTTATCCTCATCGATCGCTCTTAGGTTTTTTCATCAAGGTTGGCGTTTGGCTGTGGTTTGTTTAAGATCAGCGACTAGGGTTTGCAAGTGTCGTTGTTTGTGTTGCATGTCTGTGTATCTTGTTGGTGGTAGATCTTCCATCAAGAACTTCATTGCTGAAATAAGGTACCTGCCGAGTTTCAGCGCCCCGAGTAACCGGATCCTTCATTGCTTAATTAGGGTTTCCTTTTTTCGGTTCCAGCTTCTTGATAGGGTCTGCGACGAGGAGAGCTGATTAGGACTGTATTGGTCGAGGACTTGAAGGATAAGGCATGTGTGATTGTAAGCGTGGCTAGGAATGTGATGGCGACGTTGAAAACTAGTGATGACTCTTTGCATGCGGCTAGGGTTTCCCCCTGGTTCCCATGCAAACTTGATTGTCCCTGTAAAATCAGTTTCTTATCGCATTAAACAAATAATCACAAACAAAAGATTAATAACCTGATATTGATTTCTCAATCAAATGGTTAGAAGATTTCTCTTGAATGGATTTTCTCTCTCTAAGAGTTGGCGGCTGATGAATGTCTATTTTTGCACACACTCTTTCTCACCAACAACCCTAGCACCCTATATACCTCAAAATACCTATTTAGCGAAAAGACAAAAAAATACCAAAAATGCAAGGAAATAACTTTACCTATTTATTACAAAGGACCTAAACTATTTGTTGAGAATGACTTTTCAACCTTGACTTCTTGAATCTTTCATCTTCAATTTTGATGATCTTGAATCCAATAAATCTGTGATCTAACAGTCTCCCCCTTTGGATCAAGATCATTACTAAAAAGATTTAGCAATCCAATCTTCTCTTTGAGCTCAGAAAGATGCAATCCCTCTCGTTTTCTTTAACACATCTTGTAATCTTCGTAAAAGACGTAGAAAAATTCTCTTTCAGATGATGGGAAGAAATTATCTCCAGATTCAGCTCAGAATGCTTTAGCAAAGTATCTTCAATGAAAATTTCTCTCAATTCAGCACATCTTCATTCTTTGATCTTTTCTCTTTCAGATTTGCATTCTTTCACAACTAACTGAAATCTTCAATCTTGGACATTTCTTTAATCTTGTGCTCTCCCCTATTTCTTGATTAGCTCTCCCCCTTTTTGATGAATTGAGCATCGATATCATCAAAACTTTGTCACAAGAAATGTCTTTGACCATTCTGATCTTTCAAGAGACACTGATTCACTGCCAATTCGAACAATATATTCATCTAGATCTTTTCAAATCCAGACAAAATAAGAATGTAACACCTGAATCAACAAATTAATCAGTTAAAAAACTGTGTGTAACGAATACACATTGTAAAGGAGCTTTTTGATGTTCACTCCCCCAGGGCTTCCATTCAATCATCGAAACACCACAAAGGCAATTTCTATGAATGTTATGAGAAGAAAAAAAATTCCTTGTGTGTTCGTGCAAGTGATAGAAAGAATTAAGCACGGATGATTGCTTATAAAGGCTCAAAATTGTGTAAACCACTGAGACAACAGTTGTTAAACACAGACTCAATGTGCATGATTGATGTGTGAAGGTGGGGAAGACTTCCTTCTTTTAAATATCCAGATTTTCCAAATGAAAATCAGATAGTAAATGTGTTGCATCCCCTTTGAAAAATGAAACATTTTCTTTTTAAGAAGAAAATGAGTGGCTGGTGGGGTTTTTTTTTTAACAAGAGTTGGCATGGGCTAGTTGCCTGTTTCAATAATGTTCACGAAAAATTGTGAAGCATTAGTAATGTTGTTGCCCGGCTCAGAAAGTAGTTGGTGCAGAGTTTGATATTCTTTTACTCTGATCTCACACCCTCTTTCTTTTTATCATTAAGCTCACATCTAACCAAACTCTCTTTTACATTTTACCTCATCACAAAAACCACACTCATTTCTTTTCGACTTCTCACACTCAATCACTAAGGATTAACTTCTTGGGTAGGAAACACTGGTTAACGTGAATCCATAGAAGTTTCAATTAAGTCCTAGCACAAAGATCCCGTATTTTCCTAGAAAGCATGTTGTGAGTCCAAGATCAATGAATCCTAGAGAGAGAAAGTAGAGAGAGAGCAATGAGGTGCAAAGTAAGATGTATTGAATATGTGCGTGAAGTTTCTTACAAACAAACAAGACCAAAGGGACTTAAATACCCTTGGTCAATACAACACAGTATTAGACATTAGACACAATATTTGACCAAGCCTATAAATACAATGATTACTATAAAATCAGACTTAACAATCTCCCCCTTAGTAATCATTGGCGTTTTGGTCTTCAAAAATCATCATCTAAATCAGCACGGACCATAAAAACGACTTTATGAAGCAATCTGACTTTTAAAAGAAAATTTCTTCTCAGCATCTTTCAGTTTGATTTGTCTTTGTTGCCTTGACAAGTCTGGATCAGTATCTTGTGCTCTAGACGACACACCTCTTTTGAATGACCTTGAATGAACTGTGGTGGTCGGAGCAGGAACAACAAAAGAATTAGTTGAAGCTGATAGAATAGAATCTTTGATCGAATCTTGATCAACAGATAAACATTTGAGCTCTTTGTCTCTTAATCATCTCCTTTAACTTCTCTTAATTCTCCCCCTCATGACCTTGATGATCGGGATCAACTTGGTCATGCAAATGTTGGAGACGAGACAACTTAAGATCTGCAAAATCAAAGAAACAGATAAATAGGGAAGGTTTGCGCGACACGCTGGTAGCACAAAGTGACATTTGCGTTACACCAAGGTTGCGTAAAGTGAAGTTTGCGTTACACCAAGGTGGCGCAAAGTGAGGTTTGCGCAAAGCGAAGGTGGCGCAAAGCAAGGTTTGCGCGACCAACTGATGGCGCAAAGCTGACTTAAACTTAGAAAAATTTTACCTTTTTAAGCTCTTTGACTCCCCCTACACAAATGCACTAGATATGACAATTCAAGTTAACATTCATATAAAGAAAATCAGATACTCCCCCTCAAAAACAGATAAGATCATTAAGAAAATTCTCCTTTTTCACTCCCCCTTGAATAATGCTCAAACCCATTTGTAAAGACATATGAGAACACAATGAATGTAAACATCAATGTAGAAAGAAAAATATACTGAATATGTAATTTGAAACGACTAAATATATAAAAATTTAAAAAGAAACAAATGAAAATCTACTTAGTAAAATATCACAATAAAATCCATCAAATGAAATCAAATGTATGTGTTTGGATACAGAAACAAGTTTTATTGCATATCAAGCTTAAGACATGTTCAGTTTCAAAAACTTTCATCAATCTATTCAGTGTGCTCGCATGTGAACTTCGACTAGCTTCAAGAAAATGCAATTCTAAAAATATAATAGAGAACTTTGCAAATAATCACACTAATCCATCAAAAATTCAGACTTTCACAAATTTACAGATTTATTGCAACTCAGAAATATATAACCAAGTGTCATGAGATGTGTGCTCATTGGCATCTTTTAGCATTGTGCACTATGGCATCTTTACATGAGTGTGCTCTTTGGCATCTTTTTAAGCGTGTGAACTTCTGGCATCTTTTTAATCAAAAAGTTTATTAAGTAAAGAACATGCCGTAAACGTAACTTTCTATCTGACCCTATTGCAGGATTTGGGTCAGCCACTCCCAGACCAGTTGGCCTTAGGGGAATAGGTGTCAAGCACCCCTTGGAACTTACTTTCCCAGATCAGAAAGGCTACATCGACATATCCTAAACCCATTCATACCAGTAGAACATGACTTTCGATCTGATTCTATAGAAGGATTTGTGTTCGATCACTCCCAGATCAAATGACCTTAGGGGACCAGATGACAAGCATCCCACAGAACTTACTTTCCCACACAAGTTTTTACGTCTAAGTGCTTAGCCCATATTTTCATTACGATCCAAAATTCTCGACTTTTTAGGTTTTCTAAGCATTGTAAACTATAAATATTCTAAATCACACAACTTTAAAGCAATATAAAAAGCTACAAACATGTTGCGGACTTTTCGACTTTTGTTAGAACTGAAATTTGAACATATAAGAACTTCAATATAAACAAATCAACTTGAAAATTTATCCTAGACACACATTTTATTCAAAAGAAAGAAAATTGTAAAACTTTTACTTTATAGAATAAAAATTGTAAATGTTTAAACTTTTAAAACAACATGCCGAAATTTTAAAAATAGAAATATTTGATTGGCAAGTTTATATTCAGTTGAAACAAAATATAATTCAATAATATCATCTTTCACACAATGTAAAAAAAATTTGTGTCTCATTTTTAAAAAATTGGGTTGAACAAATTCAGGAGTTGAATTGAAAAGCTCAGATTCTTTTAAAACATTTAAGAAAACTGGAACAATATCATTATCAGATATAAATGCAGCGGAAATTAAGTAGATGTACTCACAGTTTCTCATTAGTCAGAAGCTTAAAGCATTGAATAACCAGTCCTAGACTGATATGTCTAGAAGTCATATTCTTTGAAGCACGGGTTCTGAGCTGAATTACTCAGAAGCCAAAGTCTTGACATTTAAGAATGGGTTTTGAACTATTGTGTTCAAAAACCATAATATCTCTTACTTCCCCTTGACATGTGATGCCTGCAACTTTGAATCAGATTGAGATTTTGGTACCCACTTGTATTTGGGCCCGTGAAAGTTAGGTGCAGTTAGTATGGGGAAAATTTTGTTAGATTTAACAATTAAAGCACGAGAGATATAATCACACGAATGAACATAATCATTAGAGGAAGAGAAAGCATAATCATCTGAACTAGAATCCGAGGAAGAACATGAGACATGTTTTGAAATTCGAATCATTTGCTTTATAGAATATTTTGAAATTTTATTACATGTAGCAAATGAATCACTTTTATAAAGTCTGTCTACACATTTATCCTCATCAATCATAGAATCAGTAGATATCCGCTTTGCTCTCAAGATCTGCTTCTTTGATCGAGCTCTCAAAGTCCTATCTGTAAGAATTGAATCTGAAGAATTAGAACTGTCAGAAATAACTTTATCTTGTTTCTTTGACTTCTTTGACCGTCTTCTTTTACGCTTAGGTTTATAATATTGATCATTTAGCGTAAAAGAATAATCAAGAGTTTTAGACGAAATATTTAAATCAGAAGAAATAATTTTACCTAAGCAACCAATCTGATCAACTAATAAATCTGAATTCGCCTCGGAGTCTGAAGTATTTTGAGAAAAGATTTTAAAATTGGAAACTTCCTTTTTATTTTCGTGAAAATTAGAAGAAAGGCTAGAAATAGAATCTGGTTTTTGAGAAAATAATTTTTCTTCAATACTAGAAGTCATGAAAGAATGAATGATATCAGATTCAATTTCTTTAAAATATTTTGATCTTCTATCTTATCTTCAAGATTGATGATTTTACTTTCTAATACTAACGGAGGAGTATATTTCTTAGAATCTTAAATGATTGGAGAAATATTTTCCTTATCAGAATTAGGAGCATAAGGATTAATAAAATCATCAGACATTGAAGATTTGATAGGAGATATATCATTTAAAATTCTTCTTCCTCTCCTAGATTTTTCAGGAAAATATTTTGCATTTTCGTAAGTGTAAACAAAAGAAATTTCCTTTTTCTTGTTATTTGTTCTTTTCTCATTTTCGATTTCTAACACTTGTTTTTCATTCATCCAATCAATTTTAAATTGAACAGCATATTTAGCAAGTGTTAGATAATCGTATTTATATAAACTAGGGGATTTTTCAATCGCATTGTTTAAACAATGTGGATTTTTAAAACCGAGTCCCCATTTTTCTTTTAACGCTTCCTCACTCCTTGGTTTGTTCATAAAAATTGTTTGTTCAGATTGTGTTGGGAACTGAAGAATTCATCAAGTATGGTTAATGCTGCTAGTTCAAAGTTACTACTGCTAGAAGACTTAAAGGTTAATACTGCTGAGTGTTACTACTGCTAGTACAATTAATACTGCTAGTCAAAGTTAGTGCTGCTTGAACAAAGTTAGTACTGCTTAGCTAGTTAGTACTGCTAGTGGTTAGTGCTGCTTGGTAGTTAATGCTGCTAGAAGAAATTTAATGCTGCTGAAGATTAATACTGCTTATATGATGAAGATTCGCATGAAAGGATATACATGGAAGCTTAGAGATATACATGGAAGATATACTGAAGATATGTTTATTTTTTTGTAATTATCTTTTTGTTTAGTATATGTATAGAAGATACATAATAGTTTTAGAGGAGATTAATTAATTAATTCTAAGTGTTAGTTCTAGAGAGAAAATCAACCTCAAGGCATAGATCCTAATTGTAGAGAAGTAGAATTCGTATTGGTGAGCCTGTTCATCAATATTGAGGTTGAGTGTGTAATCTTGTAACTTCAAAGCATTCAATACAAGTTTACAGTTTGTTCTTCATATTTTCTGTATTGATTTACTGTTTCATTGAATATCAAAGTGTTATTCCGCAAACTTCTTTGATATTGTTTCTGAGAATTAATTCTTGTTAAGAATTCGATCCTGACAAGTGGTATCAAAGCCAAAACTCTCTCAGAAACATCTGTTCATCATGGAAAATCTTACAGAATCAAGCAGTACTTTGGTCTCTAAGGTTCCAATGCTCAAACCCAGTGAGTTTGACATGTGGAAGATCAGAATCAGACAATATATTCTTCTCACTGACTACTCAATGTGGGATATCATTGAGAATAGTCCTTCTGAAGCTGGAAGGATAGGACCAGATGGGAAAAGACCTCCACCAAAGACAGATGGTGAAAGGAAGATCAGACAGACAGAGATGAAGGCCTTGAGCACTCTACTCTTGGCCATCCCCAATGAATATCAGCATCAATTTTGCAACTGCACTGATGCTCAGATTCTCTGGAATGCTCTAGAGAAAAGATTTGCTGGAACTAAGAGCATCAAAAGAAATCAAAGAGATGTTCTAAAGCAGCAGTATGAGAACTTTACTTCCTCAAAGAATGAGTCTATGACTCAAACTTTTGATAGGTTCAACAAGCTCATTGGTGAACTGGCTACTGTAGGAGTAAAGATGGAACAAGATGATATCAACAGAAAGTTCCTCAGATCTCTTGGGGATGAATGGACTATGTACATTGTCTCATATAGACAGAGTGACAATCTGGAAGAGGAAGAACTTGATGATCTATACAATGATCTAAGAGTTTTTGAAACTGAGGTAGAAACCAAGAAGAAGCCCTCTGGTTATATCCACAATGCTGCACTTCTCTCAGCATCCACTGATACTACTGCCAACCCTGAAGCAGTTAGTACTGCCAGTGGAGTAAGTTCAGAAAAAGGCACTGAAACTATCTTTGAAGCCTTTTTGTCCAGTCATAACAGCAATTCTTTGATTAATGATGATCTGGATCAAATTCACCCTGATGACCTGGAGGAGATGGATATTAAATGGCAGATGGCCATGTTATCAATGAGGGTGAAGAAGTTCATTAAAAGAACAGGAAGGAATAACTTCTCTCAAAGAAGAGAAGATGGAGCTGGTTTTGACAAAACCAAGGTGGAATGTTATAAGTGTCACTTGAAAGGACACTTTGCTAGAGAATGCAGGAGTGCTGTTCCAAACAACACCCACCAACAAGCTCAGAATGGAGGCTACAATCAAAACAAGAATCCTGCTCAAGCCCTTGTTTCTCAACAAGGAATGGGATTTGACTAGAGTGATCAAGCTGAAGAAGCCATTTAGAATCAAGCTCTTATGGCAGAAGTGTCTGATCTTCCCTCTGAGGTAATTTCTAATCTTTGTACAAAATCTTGCATTGACACTGTCACAAGATACAGGGATCACAATCAAAGTATGTGTGATGACCTCAAAAGATTAGAAAAGGACAGAAGAGATTATGTGTTGATAGTAGAGAGATTTGAAGAGCAAATCAAAGGCTTTCAAGCTAATGAACTTCAACACTCTTATGACACAAACTATTGGAAGTGGGAAAAGAATGAGTTAGAGACCAAACTGTCTAAATCCTTAGAAGAGAGTGATAGGCTGAAAGAGGAACTGTCTAAAGTTAAACTTGACATAGAAAAGTTTTCATATGCTTCAAAAGCAATGGATTCTCTTCTAAAGGCTCAGATTCATGACAAGATGAAGCCTGGTATTGGATACAACAATACACCTCCTCCTTACAACAACAATTATATCTCTCCTACTTCAGACTTGTTAGAAACCAAGGAGAAAAAGGACTTATCTGAGAAAGCCTTTAAGATAGATCCTTTGGATGAAGTAGTAATTAAGGATTTAACTGAGAAAGAAGCCAGTGAGTATAGGGATAATGATGTGAGTAAAAAGATCCCATTAGAAAATAACATTATCACCAATGAGGGATGTGGGAAAATCTGGGTCAAGTCCAAGGAGATAGAGCAGACAAAAGTAAAGAATAACAAGGTCCATTACAAACAAACCACAGTTGTGAATCCTGGATCTTGTAAACAGTGTGATTGCAGTAAAGCCAAGAGCCTAAATTCTGGTTTAAAAAGAGGAAATCAAAGAAACTGGAATAATCAATGGGCTCAGAAACAAGGAGTTGATCTGAATAAAATCAATAGACCAAAACCTTGTTTCATATGTGGCAAGTTAAATCATTTGGCTAAGTATTGTTACTTTAACCCTATTAACCAACAGATGAACTTTCAAAGATTTGTGCAAAAACCTGTTGGTTATAGGAAGGCTGGAAAGAAACATGTGATAAAGAAACATGATGAAAGGAAAGGCCTCATGAAGAAAAAGATTTTAAAAGAAAGTGTCAAAATGTGGATGCCTAGAAGCACTGAAACTGTTAGTACTGATGACAGGGTTAGAAGCACTAAAATTGTTAGTACTGCTAACATGGTTACTACTGCTACCTGTGTTAGTACTGCTGAAAATATTAATGCTGCTAATACTGTTAGTACCTCTTCAAAGGTTAATACTGCCAAAACAGTTACTGCTGCTAACACAGTTACTACTGCTAACAAGGTTAGTACTGCTAAGCATGTAAGTGCTGCTAAGGCAGTTAGTACTTCTAAAACCAGTATTGATTCTAGCAAAAATATTTCCAAGCCTATTATTGTAACAAAGTACTCCAAGAATGAGGAGTTAAAGTTCAAAAATCTTGTCAAGAAAGAATGCAAGTATTTTGATGAGAAAGGGGTACCCAAGACCACTTTGGCTTGGGTTCCTATTTCATACTAACTGATATATCTTATGTGCAGGGCAACCAACAGCTAAAGGGAAAGAGCATATGGCATGTTGATAGTGGTTGCTCTAGGCACATGACAGGCAACATGTCATGCCTTCAGGATTTCAAGCATATCAATGGAGGACATGTTGCATTTGGAGATAATATTACTGGTGGTAAGATAAGTGGAAAAGGTAATGTCACCAAAGGTAAGATGACATTTGAGGATGTCTACTATGTTGATCAATTAAAGTACAACCTGTTAAGTGTATCACAGGTTTGTGACAAACAACATAGTATATTATTTACAAATACTGAGTGTATGATCCTTGCTCCAGGGTTCAAGGTAGTTGATGAAAGCTTGATACTACTTAGAACTCCAAGGAAGGACAATGTTTACTGTCTAGATATGGACAATGTTGATAGTGATTCATCTCTAAATTGTCTTGTTTCAAAAGCTTCTGTAGATGAATCCTCTCTTTGGCACAGAAGGATGTGTCACATGAATTTCAAGACTATGAACAAACTTGTTAAAAACAACCTTGTAAGAGGTTTACCTTCAAAAGTCTTTTCATGTGATGATCATTGTGTTGCTTGTCTGAAAGGCAAACAACACAAAACTTCTCATAAGACCAAAGAGTTAAATTCTGTTTCTTCTTGTCTCCAGTTACTGCATATGGATCTGTTTGGTCCAACAAATGTTATGAGTATAGGCAAGAAATCTTACTGCTTGGTTATTGTTGATGATTACTCCAGATTTACTTGGGTATATTTTCTAAGGACTAAGGATGAGACAAGTGGACTTATCAAATCCTTTATTCTAAGAATTGAAAACCAAACTAATCAAAGAGTAAAAGTCATTAGATCAGATAATGGAACTGAGTTTAAAAATCATGATCTAAACACCTTTTGTGAAGAGAAAGGTATTGAGAGGCAATATAGTGCTCCTAGGACTCCTCAACAGAATGGTGTTGCTAAAAGGAGAAATAGGACACTAATAGAGGCTGCTAGATCTCTGTTGGCTGATTCAAAATTGCCAATTACCTTCTGGGCTGAAGCAGTTAATACTGCTTGTTATGTCCAAAATAGAGTTCTAGTGGTCAAGCAAAAGAACAAGACCCCATATGAGCTTTTAAATAAAAGAAAACCTTTCATTGGTTTCTTCAAACCTTTTGGGTGTCCTTGTACAATTCTCAATACCAAATCTCACTTAGGTAAGTTTGATAGCAAAGCAGATGATGGATTTCTTGTTGGATATTCATCTCAGAGTAACGCCTACAGAGTTTTTAACTCATCTTCTAGAATAATTGAAGAAAGTGACAATGTCAAATGCAATGAGAACACACCAAATCCTGTTGGGTCTGGACCTCAGTGGCTATTTGACATTGATTCACTAAATAATTCTTTTGGTTTCAGTAGTGATGATTATACAGGAACAGGAAGTGGAGGATCAGGGATCACACAAGTCTCAGAAAGTATATATAAATCTGTGATATTTCCCTTACCCACAGTGAATTCTGTTGAAGACTGTGAAAAGGAATCATCTACTGGACCAAGTCAGAGTGAAGAAGAAACAAGAGATGAGGAGACTCAAGAAAATAAAGAATCAGAAGTGGCATCTGAAAACACTTTAGTTGAGTTGCATGACTCTAATCTAGAGGCTGGACTGAATGAAGAACCTAGTCATAACACCAGAGTTCAAAAGAATCATCCTCCACAGCTGGTAATAGGAGATATCTCTTCTCCTATTATGACTAGACATCAAAGCAGGCTTCAAGAAATGCAAGATCAACAGCATACAGTGGTTCCTTGTTTTCTATCCCAGCTTGAGCCTAAAAAGGCACATGATGCTATGAAAGAATCTAGCTGGATAGAAGCAATGCAAGAAGAACTGTTACAGTTCAAGCTACAAGATGTTTGGGATCTAGTAGACCTTCCTAAAGGTCACAGAGCAATTGGCACAAAGTGGATTTTCAGAAACAAGAGAGATGAAAGAGGTATTGTCATAAGGAACAAAGCAAGGCTAGTGGCTCAAGGATATACTCAAGAAGAGGGTATAGATTATGAAGAAGTTTTTGCACCTGTGGCTAGGATAGAAGCAATCAGATTATTCCTAGCCTATGCTTCTTACATGAACTTCAAAGTCTATCAAATGGATGTAAAAAGTGCTTTTCTCTATGGCTCAATTGAAGAAGAGGTATATGTCTGTCAACCACCAGGGTTTGAAAACCCAAGCTATCCAGACAGGGTATACAAATTGAAGAAAGCACTATATCGACTACATCAAGCTCCAAGAGCATGGTATGACACTCTGTCATCCTATCTCTTGGAAAATGACTTTGAAAGAGGAGTCATTGATAAGACTCTATTTATCAAGAGAAAGAAGAAGGATATCTTGCTGGTCCAAATCTATGTTGATGACATTATCTTTGGATCTACAAGAGACAACATGTGCAAGGAGTTTGAGGATCTAATGCATCAAAGGTTCAAAATGAGTTCCATGGGGGAACTTACTTTCTTCCTTGGACTCCAAGTTCAACAGAAGTCAGATGGCATCTTCATCTGTCAATCCAAGTATGTGCAGGACATTCTAACCAAGTTTGGTTTCTCAGAGTCAAAACCTGCCAGCACACCTATGGAAACACACAAGCAAATAACAGCAGATCTTGAGGGGGAGGATATGGATGTGCATCATTATAGATCCATGATTGGCTCTCTCATGTATCTCACAGCATCAAGGCCAGATATAATGTTTCCAGTCTGTGTATGTGCAAGATTCCAAGTTAGGCCAAAGCAATCTCACTTTCAAGCTGTTAAGAGGATATTCAGATATCTCAAAGGGCAACCCAGATTGGGACTTTGGTATCCTCATGACTCACCCTTTGACCTAATAGCATACTCAGACAGTGATCTAGGTGGGGCAAACTTGGACAGAAAATCTACTTCTGGAGGATGTCAGTTTTGGGTGCTAGACTAGTTTCATGGCAGTGCAAGAAACAAACCACGGTATCCACATCTACAACAGAGGCAGAGTACATAGCAGCTGCAAGTTGCTGTTCTCAAGTCTTATGGATTCAGAATCAGATGTTGGATTATGGGGTAACCTTTCTACACACTCCAATTTTTATTGACAACAGCAGTGCTATTAGCATTGTTAATAATCCAGTCAAGCACTCAAAGACAAAGCACATTGAAATCAGGTATCACTTCATAAGAGACTGTAATGAAAAGAAACTTATTCAAGTTGTAAAAGTCCACACTGATAATCAGTTTGCTGATCTATTCACTAAAGCCTTTGATGCGGGTAGATTCACTTTCTTGGTAACTAGTGTGGGAATGATCAACTCTGAATAAGCCCCTTCTCAAAAAGTGGTTTTATACCTGTATATTTTTATTCTTGGTGTTACTAATCTTCTTTTCCAGGATATGCATAGCAGTACTCAGTGTTTCACAAGCTTAAAGGAGTAAGTTAGTTAATACTGCTCTCAGTTAATACTGCTAGTTAGTTAATACTGCTAGTAGTTAATACTGCTTTCAGTTAATACTGCTTTCAGTTAATACTGCTAGTAGTTAATACTGCTCTCAGTTAATACTGCTAGTAGTTAATACTGCTCTAGGTTAATACTGCTTATGTTCCAAATACTATAAATAATCTTTGCCCGCCTAAAAGCTTATAACGACTCTCTGCATACTATTCACTTGCGCTCTAAATCCTTTCTCTCTCAAGTTCGAAGCTTTCAGGCATATTGTTTACTAAGATCAATGGCATCCATGGCATTCATCGACGAGCACAATGAGATTGCGATGCTACAAAAGCCAAAGCAAGCTGCAGGATTTCATCAGATTGTGGATTTCCTCAAGTCAAGCCATATTGCTCATGCTCTTATTGTATCCCCTACAATCTATATTGAGCATCAAAGGCAGTTCTGGGCTAATGCCACCATTGTTGTTGAGAATGGTGTGCAAATGATCAAGACAAGAATCTGTGATCAATCACTAACAGTTACTGAAGAGGCTATTCGCATCAGTCTACGTCTAGACGATGCCTCTGGTATCTCTTCTATCCCAAACGATGAACTGTTTTCCAATCTTACAAGAATGGGGTATGGAGGCCCATTGGGTGTTTTCAAATTCTCTAAAGCCAAATTTTCACCCCAATGGCGTTTCTTTGTCCATACTCTTATGCACTGTATCTCCAAAAAGACTACTGGATGGAGTGAGTTCAGCAGCACTATTGCTTATGCTTTGGTGTGCTTGGCCACTGCCAGAAAGTATAACTTTTCTAAAATGATTTTCAGTGATCTTGTCTCAAACATGGGAAACATAAAGAGCTTCTTTATGTACCCCAGGTTTGTTCAAGAAGTTATTACTCATGAATTGACGGATATACCTCAACCTGTTGGGGTATATGTACCTAAACCCCCCAAAGCCAAGGTTTTCTCAAATATGAGAAGATCTGCTGGGGACTCTGAAGGAGTTGACACCCCATTGTTCTCTACAATGATGGTGGTGTCCCAAACCAATGAAGGTATGGCAGCAGGGTCAAGACCCCCATTAGACCAACCCACTGCTAGCCAATCCCAACCTTCCCTCTCAAAATCTATTCCCCAGTCCCTTCTTGAAAAACCAACCTCTCCTATCACCCAAACTTACAAGAGGAAACAGGTAAAGAAGGCTCCTTCCCTTCTTGTACCATCATCCCCCAAGCCTTTAAGCCCTCTATTGGAGCATTCTCCAGTAGAGAATATTCAAAGGGAAACCAACAAGGTGTCTCCCAACCCAAAGGAGGTGCTCTCTGAGGAGGAGATAGAGCATATGGGTGATGAGGCTGCCACTACTCCTGCTAGCACAAAGGAGGAAAGTGGTAACATAAATAAGACCTCCCCCATGGCAACTTTGAATGAGCAATCATTCGAAGGACCCTGGTGCCAAGAAACCACGGGGGTGGATAGTGCTTCTGCTAGGCAGAAGACTTCCACTACTAAAAGATCCAATGATCCTTCAAAGGAGGGTAACACTTCTAGAGAAGGTGAGGACATATATAGTTACCAGGAATTGATGGAAACCATGGGAAACATCAACCTAGATGTTATGAAACAAGGAAAAGAAATAGAGGAGATGAAGCTGGTCATTCTGTCACAACAAGTACAGATTGCTAAGCTGAAGAAGATGGTGCTAAGTCTGGTACAGAGGAAGAAGAGAAAGCAATTCCAACTAAGGAGAAGGAACACTGAGAATGATGCTCCCAAAAAGGGGGAGATCAACATGGAAGAAGCCACAAGAAAGGGGGAGCTTGATGGAGAGAAATTTGATGTTGAGGGGGAGCAGGAAGCAGAAACACAAAGAAATTCAGTGCCAATAGAAACACAAGAACCAGCAGAAACAGTTACTACTGCTGACATAAATAAAGCAGCAGAAACAGTGAAAGAAGTATTAACAGATCTTGAGATTGCAGAAACCTTACTTAAAGCCAAGAATGATACTCCCAAGGTCACTTCAAAGACCAAAGGAGTAATCATCAAAGAACAAGGTGAAGTGATCAAGAAAGATAACAGTAAGAAGGCAATGAGCAAAGACAAAGGAAAAGCAAAGATGGTGGAATCTAATCAACCAGTCAAGAAGCAAAGGTTGGTTGAATCAGATGAAGCCTTAGCCAGGAAGATGCAAGAGGATATTGAAAAGGAAGAAAGAGTTCAGATGGAAAAGGACAGGGAGATGGCAAAAGCTCTAGCTGCTGAACTAAATGAAGCTTATCAACTGAATCTGGCAACTGAAATTGCACAGAAGAAAGCTGCAGCTATGAAGAAATCAGTGGTAGTAAAAGCAGCTACAAAGAAGAGAAAACCCTCAAGGACATTCCTAGGTATCCAAGAGAGAAACAAGATGATTATATTTCTTAAAGGTGTTGTAGGAGTCAAAAAGGAGATGTTCTTCAAAATGTCTTTTGAGAAGATCAAAGAGCTGTATGAGTCAGAGATGTTAAAGCTTCAGGGAAATGAAACTGCTAGGGTGGAGATGGAGAAGAGGATGAAAGAAAGTAATGACTTTGATTGTCAAAAGCCATTTCAAGATGAGCAAGAAACACCCCCTAAGAAAGAGGCCACTCTGGGAGAAAGTCTAAAGACTTTAAAGAGAACAAAGATGATGGCTAGAAGAAAGTCAATCAAGAAACCTAGAATAGCTGAAGGAGAGGCTGAGAAGGCTGCTGAAGAAGAAGGGGCACCTGAGTCATCTAAACAGAAAGAGCCAGCAAACACAGATGATGTAAATTTGTATATGGTATTGATGGACAAAGTGCCTGAACCAATTTCAGCAGAACCTGTAGGAGTTAAGCCTCCTGAGGTCATTCACTGGGATACATTGACAGTGGATGGAAAGGAATACATAAGGCTGAAAAGAAAGGATGAAAAGTATGAAGTGTTCAACACATGGGCAAAAATTGTCAGAACATGCTATAGGTCAGATCTTGAAGAGATGTTTGAGATAGGAATGAAGTTGTATGCAGATATACTGAAGACTCCAGAGATTTCAATTACAAAACTGGTATTGGAGTATCTGTGTATGATGTTCAAGCCTGATGAAGTAGAGCATGTGATCAAGAATGTGTTCAAGTCAGTCAACAGTTGGACTCTATATGAAATTAGTGGAGTATATACAGTGACTTTGGATTTAAATCACACTGAATACTTCCTAGTGGATAGAGTGTACAATCATAGCAGATTGAAACTTCATGCCATGCTGAAGAAAAAGTTAAGATGTGTTCCAGATTCAGAAATGGCTAAATACTTGATTCAAAGAACCATCAATCAGAGTTTGGGATTGGATGCAAACACTGGAATGTAGACCATTATGAAGTTTTGGGAGCATCTTGAAAAGAATCTTGAAGATTAATTCTGAAGAACTTGACTTCTTGTCCTAAAAGTCAAGTTAGGGGGAGATTGTTGGGAACTGAAGAATTCATCAAGTATGGTTAATGCTGCTAGTTCAAAGTTACAACTGCTAGAAGACTTAAAGGTTAATACTGCTGAGTGTTACTACTGCTAGTACAATTAATACTGCTAGTCAAAGTTAGTGCTGCTTGAACAAAGTTAGTACTGCTTAGCTAGTTAGTACTGCTAGTGGTTAGTGCTGCTTGGTAGTTAATGCTGCTAGAAGAAATTTAATGCTGCTGAAGATTAATACTGCTTATATGATGAAGATTCGCATGAAAGGATATACATGGAAGCTTAGAGATATACATGGAAGATATACTGAAGATATGTTTATTTTTTTGTAATTATCTTTTTGTTTAGTATATGTATAGAAGATACAGAATAGTTTTAGAGGAGATTAATTAATTAATTCTAAGTGTTAGTTCTAGAGAGAAAATCAACCTCAAGGCATAGATCCTAATTCTAGAGAAGTAGAATTCGTATTGGTGAGCCTGTTCATCAATATTGAGGTTGAGTGTGTAATCTTGTAACTTCAAAGCATTCAATACAAGTTTACAGTTTGTTCTTCATATTTTCTCTATTGATTTACTGTTTCATTGAATATCAAAGTGTTATTCCGCAAACTTCTTTGATATTGTTTCTGAGAATTAATTCTTGTTAAGAATTCGATCCTGACAGATTGGTTTCTCCGATATAATTTTTCTTCTAATTTATTTATTTTATCTGAAAATTCATCTTTTAAATAAGTCATAGCCGTCAAAGACTCAACATAAGTCTTATTTGAATTTTACAAATCATCCAATTTCTTTTGAAAGATGTCTTTTGTATTTTCCAAAATAGATTTTTCATCTTTCAAAGAAATTTTCAGTTCGTCAATCAAATCTGACTTTTCAGAGTTTAAGTTCTTTTCAGATAATAACTTTAAGTGAAGATCAGATAAAGCAGAAATAATAATATTCATCTGAGAGGCAATAAAGTTGTAATCAAATTACGAATATACCTCATCTTCATTCGTATCAGAATCGTCTGACTGATCATCTCCGACCAAGCACATCTGAGCAATCTCGACATTTGTAGCTTCATCGTCGGAATGATCCAGCCAGAATTACTCTTCGGCAAGCAAAGCTAATCCACTCTCTCTTTTCTTGGCCAGTTCCATTTTCTGTCTATAATATGCTGAATTTCTGACCTTCTTCACTCGACACTCCTTTGAAATGTGACCCGGCTTTCCACAGTTGTAGCATACAGCAGTCTTTGGCTCGGGCACTTTGACTCTTGAACCGGAAGTGAAGCGAGAAGTGTTGGAATCCGACTTTGGTTGGAACTTTTTCTGATAATGTTGTGAGAGAAGGATCATTGCTTTCTGCAGTGCCTCACCATCATCATCAGTTGACTCATTGTAAGCGTTATCAGACAACGCTTGTTCAGCCAGTTGGCTCGTGAGGAGTGCAACCGGGTCTACTGATTTATTGTTCTTCTTATCCAGTTTGGCCTTCTTCTCAAGCACCAATCTCTCATCAGTCATCAGAATTTCATAAAGTTCTTGGATTTGTATAGTGGAGATTCTGACATCGTTCCTCAGTCTATGGCATGTTTTATTCCATTCTGGTTGCAATGTTTTGAGGAATTTCAGATTTGTCTCAAGATCGGTCTTTTCAACTTTAATCTTCCTCAGATCATTGATAATGGCACAAAATCTGTCAAACACCGTTTTCAGTGGCTCCCCATCCTTGGCTTTGAATTCTTCAAAGTTATTCATATAGCGCGTATGCCTGAGTTTAGTTGTGAGCGAAGAACCAAGCATAATCTTCTCAAGTTGTTGCCACATCAGATTAGGATGAGTTTTGAAACAATCAATCCTGTTGTATATGGAGTTTGGCAATGCTAGCATCAGATTTGCTTTAATATCACGATCAGCTTGATATGCCGACAACTCATCATGATTGTATTCTTTAGTAGGCTTATATAATCCAGAAGCCAACTTGGGTTTTTCAAACGGTCCTTTAGATAGATAGATCAATATGTCATTACCATTCTTTTGACGTTCAATAAAGTTCAGGAACCGATCTTGCCACTGTGTAAATTCATTTTCATCAATTAGCACTGGTGGACGATTTTCTGTACCCAGAGACATCATAAGATCACTTTTGTAAAACCGAGCTTGATAGGCAAACTTGTCAGAATCCATGTTTCAGAGAATCCAGAAAAATTCTAAGTCTGAAACTAGAAGACTTGCGCAAACAGAAGGTTTGCGTGAATAGTGAGAGACGCAAATGTAAGTCAAGTGATGCGCAAATACAAGTCAGATGTTTGTATGCTCAGAATATAATCATGCAGATTTGAGCATTTGAAACATTGAAGTATTTTCAAACAAGTATATTGAATGAATGAACATGAATGCAAGAGACTTGTTTGAAAATCTGACATTGTATGAAAAATGATCAGAAATGAAATGATGTAGCAATTAAAGCTTATGGTCAAGAATAATGGATATTGTCTATACGAACCAAAATACATATATTATTGAAATGACATTTCGAAATGAAATGACACTCAAAAATCTTTGAAATACAAGCGGGGTGTATCACCATCGAAAAGTTGGTCAATATGAGACATGGTGATAACTTAATCAACAAAAGAATTAAACTGGTGTGTGTGAATACTTGAAAGTATATAGACAAGATAATACGCAAGTATATATCTTTAGAAACACACAGTTTGTTAAGCATTGAAGCACAAATAAAAATGAAAACATTTAAAATCACACTTCCAATTCATGAAATCTGTTTAGGAATCGGGAAGTGGTTTGAACATTTAAGAATAATGTTTTCTATGATTGAAAGTTGTCCTTCGTTCAACCATATGTGAGATGAAGATAAAGAAATATACCTTTTGTGTGCAATCTTACATCTCATGAAGTCAAGCTTAAAGTCATAAAGATATGATCTTGTAAGCATCTCTCAAACTGCAAAAGTCTAAAGGTCATAGTCAAAGCAACTTTATTCATAGAAATTAAAATGACATAAAGCAGTAAAACAATTAAAGTACGAGTTCTGATCTGAAATAATCTGAAGTCATAGTCTTTACTCCCCCTGAAATTATGCATCAGAAAAATTATCAGGGTAAAATATAAGCATTAACTCCCCCTCAAATGTTGATCATCATATATGTTGGATGCATAAAATTTCAAACAAATATGTACTCCCCCTTGATGGTTGATTCCTCATTCGAGTATTGGAGTACAATCTCTTATCAACACAGGAGTAAGGTCTTTTGATCACTGAAGTACGATTCCTAAACTGTTGTGTTTAGAAGTCATTCTTCGTTGAAGTACGGGTCCTAAGCTGATTTACTTAGAAGCCTTGATTCTCTTACTCCCCCTTGACAATAGGTGCCTGCAACACAGATTCATCCTTTTTCTTTGGTACCCATTTGTACTTGGGTCCAACTGTGTTAGCACATGATTTTGGCACCCATTTAAACTTGGGTCCGCTTTTCTTTTGAAAACCATATGAGGAATTAGAACGATAAGAATATACATGATATGTGCCAAACCAAACTTCAGAATATTTTCGAGAAGCATAATCATTTCTACCATAATTTGAAAACTTTCTAGCAGACGGGGATAACTGGAATAATTGTTGTCTTGAATATTTCTTGCGAGAATCGACAAGTTTTGGTTTAGAAATAGCATTATTCGCAATCAAATCATCTTTACTATTAGTCTTCTTATTACAATCAGAACTAGAAAATGATTTAGCATTCTCGTCTATCTCCTGTTTCGGTAGCCATTCCGACTTAACTCCAAGCTTGTTCTTTCTCAAATCTGAAACATTTGAAACTTTCGAGTTAAAGCTGTGAGAATCAAACAAATGCTTCTTCTTTAACTTACCAGTGTTGATCTGTTTCTGTGAATGCCCAGATTTCTGCTTTTTACCTTTGGCAACTTTCGTTTTCACAGGAACTGATTTATCAACTTTCGTTAATGGTTCACCTTTTACGTACACACTTGGTAATCCAAAAGAATCAACAACAAAAGAAGAATGATTAGGAAGTTTAGCATTAAAGTCAAAATCACCAACACAGTTATCTAAACAACAATCAGAGTTTAGAAAATCAAACCCTTCAGCAAGTAAACCAGACATATCAGAAGATTTTGAAGCCTTGAATGATTTAGAAAAATCAGAAAATTTAAACATAGTAGAAAAAACAGTTTGTTCTAAGTCCATCAAAATCCTTTCTTCTTTGAGAGTATTCTCGAGTTCAGAAATTTTACTTTCCAACACAAGAGGAAGAACGTAAAGCTTACCTTCGATGGGCTTAGCCTCCATTTCTTTTACAGAATAACTCTCAAAATAGTCATTTGAAAGAGATTTTGATTTATCAGAATGGTAACTATTATTCAACCTCTCATAACGAAATGGAAGTTGAATTTTAGATGTGTTCTTTCTTTCCTCGGTTTCCTTGGATTCATCCTTTTCAGACAGTCTAGTCCAGAAAACTTGAAGTTCAGGGTATTGAGGTGTCAGTTTTAAAAATCCGAAATCATAAAGAGAAGGCACTTCAAAAATACCCTTTTTGAGGTAGTGTGGTTTCTTGTAACCAAGTCCCCAACACTCAGGATTCTCTTTAGGTTTGTTTAGATGAATGGATTCTCTTTAATTTTCCTTCCAAAACATTCACTTTTTCAATTAAATATTTCTTTTCTTTTGAAAGCGAAGAATACATTTTAGAAAGCTCTTTTGATTCAAACTCACACATTCTGATAATCCCAAAATCACTAAATCACTTAGAGAGAGAAAGTAGAGAGAGAGACTATGAAAGCGCAAAGTAACAATTTATTCAAAGAATGTGTGAGTTCCTTACAAAACACATAGACCCAAGGGACTTAAATACCCTTGGCTTTTACAACAGATAAAAGCAATCTAAGCACAGAATAAGACCAATCCTATAAATACAATGATTATTATAAAATCAGACTTAACAATCTCCACCTTAGTAATCATTGGCGCTGTGGTCTTCAATATCCATCTTCTAAATCACCACGGACCATCTAAACGACTTATTGAATGAACTTTCTTGACTAAAAAAATTTTCTTCTCAGCATCTTTCAATTTGTGTTGCCTTTGCTGTTTTTGACAAGACTGGACCAGTTTGAAATAAACTTGAACGAACAATTGGTTCATCAGCTTGTGCTATAGACGACACACTTCTTTTAAATGTACTTGAATGAAATATGGTGATCGGAGCAAGAACATCAAAAGAATTAATTGCTGAGAAAAAATAGAATCTTGAGCGAATCTTGATCAGCAGATAACCGTTTAAATTGTTTGTCTCTTTAACATCTTCTTAACTTCTCCCCCTCATGACCTTGATGATCTGGATCAACTTGGTCATGCAAATTTTGGAGACGAGACAGCTTAAGATCTGCAAAATCAGATTTAAGGAGAAAGAGAGAAGGTTTGCCCTACACATTGGTGACGCAAACTTAGTTTTGCGCTAGCTGAAGGATGCGCAAAGCTTGTTTAGCGCTAGAAGCTGTTGGCGCAAATCTAAGTTTTGCTCTACCGACTGTTGGCGCAAAAAATGACTTATACTTGGAAAAAAAATTCACCTGATTAGCTCTTTGACTCCCCCTACACAAATGCACTTAATATGACAATTCAAGTTAGCATTCATATAGAGAATCAGATACTCCCCCTCTAAAACAGATATGATCTTTCAGAAAATTTTCCTTTTTCACTCCCCCTTGAAAAATGCACAAACCCATTAAAACAAATATATGAGAACACAAGAATTGAAACATCATAGTAGAAAGAAAAATATACTGAATATGTATTTTGAAACAACTAAATATATAAAATTTTAAACACTAAACAAATTAAATTCTATTTAGTAAAATATCACAAAGTTATCCATCAAATGAAATCAAATATATGTTGTTGGATACAAATACAAGTTTTATTGCATATCAAGTTAAAACATGTTCAGTTTCAAAAACTTTCATCAATCTATTCAGTATGCTCGCATGTGAACTTCGACTAGCTTCAAGAAAATGCAATTCTAAAAATATAATAGAGAACTTTGCATGTACTCACACTAAGCCATCAAAATTTAAGATTTTTACAAATTTACAGGTTTATTGCAACTCAAACGTATCACCAAGTATTATGAGATGTGTGCTCATTGGCATCTTTTAGCATTGTGCACATTAGCATCTTCACATGAGTGTCCTCTTTGGCATCTTTTAAGGTTGTGCACATTGGCACCTTTTTAATCAAATAGTTTGGTAAGTAAAGAACATGCCGTAAACGTAACTTTCTATCTGACCCTATTGCAGGATTTGGGTCAGCCGCTCCCAGACCAGTTGTCCTTAGGGGACTAGGTGTCAAGCACCCCTTGGAACTTACTTTCCCAGATCAGAAAAGCTACATCGACATATCCTAAACCCATTCATACCAGTAGAACATGACTTTTGATCTGATTCTATAAAAGGATTTGGGTTCGATCCCTCCCAGACAATTGACCTTAGGGGACCAGATGACAAGCATCCCACATAGCTTACTTTCCCAAACCAGAAAGGTCGCAGGTACAAACTTTTAAACTTAGAGATTTCTGTATTTTATATATAAAATTTTCATCTCAATTACTCAGTTTTATATCTAAGAGCTTAGCCCATATTTTCATTACGATCCAAAATTCAGACTTTTTAGATTTTCCAAGCATTGTAAACTATAAATATTCCGATCACACAACTTTAAAGCAAAATGCAAAAGTTTCAAACATGTTGCTGACTTTTCGACTTTTAAAAGACTTGAAAGTTGAACATATAAAACTTTAACATTAACAAAGCAACTTGAAAATTTATCCTAGACACACATTTTATTCAGAAGAAAGAAAAACTGTAAAGCTTTTACTTTATAGAATAAAATTAGTAAAGATTTAAACTTTTAAATTCAAATGCCGAGTTTGAAAAAATTAAGACAAATGTAAAGAATTCGGTAAAATGATATTTAGTTGAAACAAAATAAAATTCAATAATATTATCTTCCACATAACGTAAAATGAATTTGTGTCTCAAAACAAAGATTTTGGTTGTACAAATTCAAGAGTTAGTTAAACTTGCTTAGATTCATGAAAATCACATGAGAAAGCTGGAACAACATCATGATCAGAGATAAATGCAGCGAAATTAAAGTAGATGCACTCACAGTTTCTCACTAGTCAGAAGCTTAATGCGTTGAAGAACGAGTCCTAAACTGACATGTTTAGAAGTCGTAGTCCATTAAAGTACGGGTTCTAAGCTGAAGTACTCATAAGCCAACTTTCTCTTACTCCCCTTAACAGTAGATGATTGCAACTTAGAATCAATCTGAGATTTTGGTACCCACTTGTATTTGGGTCCATGAAAGTTAGTTGCAGTTCTTGTGGGGAAATATTTGTAAGATTTGACACGAGAAGCACAAGAAATATGATCAGACAAATGAACATAAGAATTAGCAGAAGAGTAAGTATAATCATCTGAACTAGAATCAGAAGAAGAATATGAGACATTTTTGGAAATTTGAATCATTTGCTTTATTGAGAATTTTGAAATTTTATTACAAGAAGCAAATGAATCACTGTTAAGACACAGTCTCATTGGATTCAAGATCATCCAATACGAAGATCGCAATCTGAAGTAAAAGCTGAAAGTTACTCTCAACCAAAGTCTAGGGTCTATTCTGTAATAAAGTCAAAGTTGTTTTTAATATCTAGATATTTATTATTTAGATATTATGTTTTTAGTTATAATATTAGTTTATATTAGTTTTGATAATATCTTTATCAGATATTATCTATCTCTCTTTTACAATCGATCAAAGATCACACACAAAACACACAGTAAAAGGTGTAATAAGAGAGAAAAACAAACAGAGAAACCATCTCAAGAAATCAACCGTGTAATCATCGTTTGTTATCGAATCAGGTTGGTTTATCATCTATTGTTTGTTGTTTTGATTATCTGGTAACGATCACGGACTCACAATTGGTATCAGAGCTGATCCAGATCAAATCAAAATTTTCAACTCTCTGTGTTCTTCATTTTTTTGAAGAACACTGATCAATCATCAACATCTTGATTTTGCGGTTATTTTCGAAATCAAAAGGTTGTGTATTGTTGTTGTTGGTAAGGAGAACATTCTGTCAAAGTTTGGTGTGGTAAATCGATCTCTAGTTGGGTTAATTTTAGAGTTGCAGGTCGTTTAATCGGAGAAGACGACGTATCGGTCTTAAGCGTACCGGTCGAACCTTAGTTTTTACATTCCACCGGTCGAAGATCATTTTTTTATCGGTCGAATCTCACAAACTTTTGGTATCGGTCAAACACTCTCCGGTCAAATCCCACTTTGTACCGGTCGAATATATTTTTTTTATCCGGTCGAGTATTTTTTTTTTTTTTATCCGGTCAAAGTAAACCTCAATTCCGGTCGAACCCCACTTTTCCACTACATTTCACCGGTCGAATAAAACTTTTCCACCTCACTTCCCCGGTCAAACTCCTATTTTATTCCGGTCGAATCACACAAAACACACATCCGGTCTTATCTAAAACACACATCCGGTCTTATCTAAACCCACATCCGGTCAAACCACAACTTTTCTAAACCCACATCCGGTCTTTGGTCTCTTCCAGTCTTCTACTTCTTTCGGTCTTCACCTTCCCGGTCTTAGAGACATTTTCGGTCAAACACTCCACTCTCACTCAAATTTAACTCTCACCACTCACTTTGTCCACTCACAATTAAATTTCCACGAGAATTTCGGTCAAAGTGAATTTCAAATTTCGGTCAAATTTAACTCTCAAATTTTCGGTTAAAGTGAATTTCCACGTGTCCAATGCAAAAGAGTTTTCATGCAAAAATAACTTCTCCTAAAATAATTTTCATGTTTCAAGAATTTTCATGCAAAAATAGCTTCTCAATTTTCATGCAAAATAATTTCTCACCACGTGTCTAACAATTTCTCACACTCGAACTCAAATATACTTCCGATCCAATCTTTTTACCGGTCAATCAGTTTTACTGGTCGAAAATCTTACCGGTTCTTTACATCGAAAAAGTCGAACCTCACTTTGCGCAATCTACCTCTCGCGCAAACCTTCTCAAAACGCAAAGTTTTTCTGGACTTCGAATTTTATTCAAAATGACATCCAGAGAAGCCCTTGCAATCGGAACTGATACCAAGCCACCAGTTCTCTTTAGAGGAGAATACGAACAGTGGAAGGATCGGTTCCTGAACTTCATCGAAAGACAGGAATTGGGTGATTTCATCAAACAATCCTTAGAAGAAGGCTTAATGGAAACAAAATATAGGGAACCAGCAGCAGGTACTCAAGAAGTACGACATGCACTTTCTTATGGAGATCTAACAGGTGATGATAAGCTAAGAGCAAAAGGCGACATGTTAGCCAAGTCATACATTCTACACGGGATTACGAATGAAATCTATGTAAAGATTGACAGCTACAAGGCCTCAGGAAAACAAATGTGGGATCAACTAGAGAAAATGATGCTGGGTTCAAAGATTGGAAACCAACTGAAAATCTCTAACTGCCTGCACAGTTTTGAAGAATTCAAAGGCAGAACTGGAGAAACTCTAGAGGGAACATATGATAGGTTTGTGACTTTGCTAAACGAATTAAGCAAGAATAAGGTCAACAAATCTCAAATCGAGCTGAATATCAAATTTCTGAGTATTCTACAACCAGAATGGAAAAGTTTTGCCAGGCAGATGCGGCAGATAAAAGACCTGAATGAGATTCCACTTCACGAGGTGTATGAAACCCTCCGACAAAATGAAGATGAGGTGGATGAAATTCTAGCAGAAAAGAGAAAAGGAAAGACAGTTGAAGACACAGTCGCTCTTGTTGTAAAGAAGAAAAAGAACAAGACGATTGTGTATGAATCAGAAGAAGCTGAAGCTGAGACCGTCTCTGACTCGGATGAAAATGAACAAATGCAGTAAGCAATGCAGTTTCTAACAAATGCATTTCAGAAAAAGTTCTACAGGAATCCGACGTCAAACAGTCAGAGGTACTCTTCTGGACCAAACAACTATGCTCACAAGGAAAGAATTGAAGGAAGAAGATATGAAGGAAATAAGTATGAAGGGAAGAGATTTGAGGGAAAGAGAACAGAGGAGAAGAAACCTGAAGAGAGAAGATATCAGACTGAAGGAAAAAGGTTAGTGGAGAGGAATCCTGAAGAGAGGAAATTTAAAGCTGAAGGATCAAGTCAGCCAGAACCACCGATGTGCTACAACTGTGGCAAAACAGGTCACTTTGCCAAGGATTGCCGCAGATCAAAAGTCAGAAACTCCAATTACTACAAGAACAAGATGCTTCTTGCAAAGCAACAGGAGGCAGACAAGGCACTGATGGCTGAAGATGAATACTGGCTGGATCACTCAGATGAAGAAGAAGAAGATGAAGAAAAGGATGAAGCCGTCAATATGTGATTGATGAGCAAAATCGAATCAGATGCTGAAGCTGATTCAGAAAATGAAGAAGAGGAGGTATGTGTTTTATCGTATAAAGATTTAATGAATAAAATGCATGCTATGGTTTTAAAACAAGAAGAGTTAGAATCTAATCTTAAGCGAGAAAATGGTGTTATAATTAACAAAAACCAATTGATACAGAAACTTAGCGATGAAATTGCTGAGAAGAAAGTATTAGTTAAGGTTTTACATACAAACGGTGACACCAACGCAAAAGAACAGACTATAATTCTAAAAGAGAATACTGAGCTCAAGTCTAAATTGACAAAAAGTGAGATTGATTTTTATAAGCTTACTGATATGCATTCTTTATGTACTAAAGAAAACAAGACCTTAATTACTAAATTAGACGCTTTGGAAAAGAAGCTATACTCATTAGGTCAAAGTGAGCAAACCATTCATCTTAACAAACCGAAAAAGAACAAAGAAAATTGGGGAATCGGTTATGTGAAACCTCAACGTCTTGAAAAGGGTATAAGAGAAGTGCCTGCACTCTATGACTATACCTCTATGCTAGTTTCTCACCGAATCTCCTCACTTAAAGTTTTTAATACTAAACTATCAGAAGAGGATGAAGCTAATGAATTTGAAAAACGGATGAAGTCAACTAAAGTTCACGCTCCATTTTATTATGCGAAGTTGAATAATAGTTATGACTATCCCAATGATGAAAAGAAATCTCTTTCAACTGACTACTTTCAAAGTTATTCTGAAAAAGAGATGGAGGCGAAGCCTGTCATAGGTAAAATTTATGTCCCTTCTCTCGTGTTAGAAAGTAAAATTTCTGAACTCGAGAACTCTTTATCAGATGAAAGACTTATGATTGAGATTCAACAAAAGGTTTTTTCAACTGTTATGAAAAATGTTGTTCTTTCAAAGGCTTCTACTTTTGATGACATGTTTGGTTCATCAAACGAAGAGTTTAACTTTCTTAATTCTGACGGTGGTTTAGATGGTTGTTTTGAACAAGTTGATTTTAATGTGAAACTTCCTAACCATGCATCTTTTGTTAAGAAAACTTCAAGAAAAACCAGTATGTCTGTGAACAGTGCAAAATCAACGAAAGTTGATTACTCAGTCTCTGTGAAAGCTAACAATGCTAAAGGTAAGAAAATATCTCAGCATTCACAGAAACCGACCACTACTGGTAATTCTGAGAAGAAGCACTCAGTTGTTGCTCAAAGGTCTAACTCACTAGTTTTACATGTTTCAGATATGAGCAAGCCAAGGTCTGAAGCCAATTCTCAATGGCAACCAAAAAGGAAGCTTGACAAGGCCATTTTATCGTTTTGTAGTGTTAATTGTAATAAGACTTCGCTTACTAAAGATGTTGTGATTGCTGATATTGCTGTTTTACATCCAAAACTTGTTGTTTCTCGTAAACAATATACAATGAAGCAATTATTTCAGTTATCTTTATTTGCTGGAAAGTCCTCTATCTATAATAAACATGTTTCTATTACTTGTCAAGATTCTGGTGATTGGTTTGGAAATTACCATGTGCATACATCTCATATTAATTCTTCTCATGCATTTCAAAAGAAAAGAGGAACCAATTTGAAATGGTTACCAAAATCTTGTGCTAACACAGCAGGACCCAAATTCCAGTGGGTACCTAAGGCTAAATCTGTGTTGCAGGCACACAAAGCTTAAAGAGAATGCGACTTCTGATTATGTACAGATCAGGACTCGTTCTTCAATGTCAAAAATAGGTTTTTGGATAATGCAGTTCAAAACCCGAACTTCAAAGACAAAATAGGCTATTGAACAAATCAGTTCAAGACCCGCACTTCGATGATCAAAGTGTAGATTCCAATGTTGTCATATACAAATCTAAATTTTCTTATTTTTCTTATGCAGACCAATCATACGTGGTTCTTGGACAGCGGATGTTCCAAGCACATGACAGGGCAAAAGGAGATACTGTCCAACTTTAAAGAAAAATATTGTGGAACAGTAAGATTTGGCAACGACCAGTTTTCTCCAATCATGGGATATGGTGATGTACAACATGACAATGTCACGATCAAGAAGGTGAGCTATGTAGAAGGCTTACGACACAACTTGTTCAGTATAGGCCAGTTCTGTGACAAAGACTTAGAGGTCAACTTCAAAGCCAAGAGATGTTCAATTCGCAATGAAGAAGGCGAAGAACTCTTGGTCGGTACACGAGAATCAGACCTCTACACAGTCAACTTATCTGATGTCCAGACTGACAAACAAGTTTGTTTACTATCGAAAGCTTCGATGCAACAAAGTTGGTTATGGCATCGACGTCTTTCTCACCTCAACTTTCGGTACATCAACAACCTGGTCAGTGGAAAGCTCGTCAAAGGACTTCCAGAGCTGAGAAATGAAAGAGAACATCTTTGTGCAGCTTGTGAGAAGGGCAAGATGAAGAGGACACCTCATAAACCGAAGCCTGAACCAAGTACAAAAGCTCCTTTAGAGTTATTGCATATGGATCTATGCGGTCCAATGCGCACTCAAAGCTTAGGCGGAAAGAAGTACATACTCGTGATCGTGGACGATTACTCGCGATACACATGGGTCAAGTTTCTACGTTCAAAGGATGAGACACCAGATGTTCTCATTACATTCCTGAAGACGACCCAAGTGAATCTGTAGAAACCGGTCAAGATTCTAAGAACAGACAACGGTACAGAGTTCAAGAACAACAAAGTTGAAGAATATCTCGAATCTGTCGGGATTTCACATCAATACTCTGCTGCTCGAACACCTCAACAAAATGGAGTAGTTGAAAGAAGAAATCGGACGCTAGTCGAGGCTGCTCGTACTATGCTAAGTCAATCAGACTTACCTCTATTTTTGTGGGCAGAAGCTGTTTCGACCGCATGCTACACACAGAATCGATCCATGGTACATCGAAGATTCAAGAAGACTCCTTATGCATTAATCAACAACCGAACACCGACAATCAAATATTTCCATATATTTGGGTGTAAGTGTTTCGTTCTAAATGACAGGGAGAATCTTAATAAGTTCAGTGCTAAGGCGGATGAAGGAATCTTCATTGGATACTCCTCATCATCAACTGCATTTAGAATCTACTTCAAGAAGTCAAAGACGGTGATTGAAAGCATCAACGTCACCTTTGATGAAGAAATGGCTTCCGAACAACAACGTTCAGAACCCGTTATAACTGGAGTACTAGCTTCTGGGAAACTCAGTCCAGAACCTGCGTCTCAACAGAATAAATCAGACGAAGCTTCAACTTCAACTAACCATTTATCTGATTTAGATTTATTATTTGAATTGTTTTATGATGAATTTCTTGGATGTAATGAAAAGAAATCTGTTGTGGTTGACAGGATGGAAGACTTAATGACTACTCATCCAACCAGTTCAGATGACTCTATTGAATCAAACGCCCCGATTCAACAAGAAATTACAATTCAAATGCCGACTCCAATAGTTGAAGAAATGACAAATGATAAAGAGACAGAAGTAGCTGAAACAGTAGGTTGTTCTACACAGACTAATCTACAGCCGGAACAAGCTGTACCTACTGAGCCTTCTGCACCATCTACTTCAACTGAACCCCCCATTCCTTTTTATATTGATCTCTCATCATATAATACACTTCCACCAATTACTTCAACTGAAACCACAATTCCTCCAGAACAAACCGAAGAAGGTACAAGTGGATTTATAGATAATTCAATTGACATACATTCATATAATCCACTGCCTTATGAACATAAATGGACCAAAGAGCACCCGATAAGCCAAGTCATTGGCGATCCATCAAAACCGGTGCAAACTAGGTCAGCATCAATGAACATGTGCATGCATGACTCCTTTCTAAGCAAGTTCGAGCCAACTCGCGTATCAGAGGCACTTGCGGATCCAGAATGGGTGATCTCAATGCAAGAAGAGCTGAATCAGTTCAATGCACTTAAAGTCTGGAGACTCGTACCGAAACCTGAAGGTAAAACCATAATAGGTACGAAATGGGTTTTCAAGATAAAGAAAGACGAAGATGGTACCGTTATCCGAAACAAGGCAAGACTAGTAGCCAAAGGATACAGACAAGAGGAAGGAATAGAATTTGACGAAACATATGCTCCTGTGGCGCGTTTAGAGGCAATCCGAATGTTCTTAGCCTACGCAGCCCACAAGAACTTCACGGTCTTTCAAATGGACGTGAAGACAGCATTCCTGAACGGAATTCTGAAAAAGGAAGTATACGTCTCTCAGCCAGAGGGATTTGTCAATCAAGAGAAGTCGGACCACGTCTACATTCTCGACAAAGCTCTCTACGGTCTGAAACAAGCCCCTCGAGCCTGGTATGATGTCCTTTCCACTTTTCTAGTCAAGTCTGGGTTTTCAAAAGGTACGGTGGATACCACCTTGTTCATAAAGAAAGAAAAAGCCGATATCGTTTTAATACAAATCTATGTCGACGATATTATTTTTGGTTCAACTAATACTAAGTACTGTAAGAATTTTGCAAACCTTATGGTGTCTAGATTTCAAATGAACTTGATGGGAGAGATGAACTTCTTTCTCGGGCTTCAAGTAAAACAATTTTCTACGGGTATTTTTATCAATCAATCAAAATACATTATGGATATTCTTCGGAAGTTCAAAATGGAAAATTCAAAACCGATTGGTACCCCAATGGCACCAGGTACTAAGATTGGCAGCGATCCTTCGGGAAAGGCTGTTGATGTTAGGACTTATCGAGGGATGATAGGTTCTTTAATGTATCTTACTTCTAGTAGGCCAGATATAATGTTTTCAACATGCTTATGTGCACGATATCAGGCCAATCCTAAAGAAATCCATATGTCTGCTGTGAAGCGCATTTTTAGATATCTGAAGGGCACTGCAGATCTTGGTCTGTGGTATCCTAAAGATACTAGTTTTGAACTAACAGCCTACACAGATGCAGATCATGCAGGTTGTATGTTAGACAGGAAGAGCACGTCAGGACACGTACAGTTCCTCGGTGACAAACTAGTAAGTTGGGCATCGAAGAAGCAACTTTGTGTTTCAACGTCCACGGCCGAAGCAGAATATGTAGCTGCTGCTAGCTGCTGTTCTCAGGTCTTATGGATGAGAACTCAATTGCGCGACTACGGTTTCCACTTCAACAAAATCCCGATATACTGCGACTCCAAGAGCGCCATCGCAATAACAGCGAATCCTGTTCAACACACAAAAACCAAACATATCGACGTCAGATATCACTTTATCAAAGATCATGTAGAAAAAGGAAACATAGAACTTTTCTTTGTAAAAACAGATTATCAACTTGCAGATTTGTTTACCAAGGCGTTAGATGAAAAGAGATTCAACTTTCTTATCTCTAAGCTTGGTATGCTAAATCTTAAGACATAATCAGTAGTTACCTATAAAAGTTCACTATTGTTTACTTTTTCCTCATATCTTTATGCTTAATTGTGAATGATATATGTATTTCATATGTTAATGTTCATGATTCTAGGGGGAGTATGAGAAGAAACTCATACTTGGTCAATATTAATTTGAAGGGGAGCTCATAAGATTTCTGCACTTACGTTTTATGACAAATTTTTGTAATGCAAGATTTTAGGGGGAGCTCTTCACGTCAAAGGAGTTCGGATATGACTTCTGATCAATTCAGATCAGAACTCGTTCTTTAAAAAGTTTTACTGCTTTTTGTCTTTTCAATTTAAGTGAATAAATTTTCTTTGACTTGATTAAGACTTTTGCAGAAGTTTGAGAGAAGCTTAAAAGATCATATCTTTATGACTTTACGCTTAGCTTCATGAGATGGAAGATCGTACGTAAAGGTATAATTCTATATCTTCATCTCATATATGGTTGAAAGAAGGACAACTTTCAATCATAGAAAACATTGTTTTTAACGTTCAAACCTATTCCCGATTTTTCATTCGATTTTATATTTTGGGAGTGTACTTTAAATGTTTTACATAAGCTTAATCGACAAGATAAACCTTTTTGAGCAACTTATTCTTTAAAAGTTATACGAAATCAGTGTGCAAGAACTAAAACGCCTCGTTTGATATTTGCATAAGTTCCTTTTGCTTCTGATCAAATGAAGGAAATTCTTTGAAATCACTTCAACTTCTATGGAATCATGTTAACCTATGATTTCTACCCATGAAGTTAATCCTTAGTGATTGAGTGAGTGTGTCAAAAGAAATGAGTGTAGATTGGATAATGAGTTTCAATGCCAAAAGAGTGAGCTTAATCTTTAAAAGAAAGAGTGTGTGAGATCAGAGTTAAAAGAATATCAGAACTCTGCACCAACTACTTTCTAGACGGGCAGCCACATTTCTAGTGTTTCACAAATCTTTGGTGAACATTATTGAAACAGGTAACTAGCCCATGCCAACTCTTGATTTACCCCACCAACTACTCATTTTCTTCTCAACAAGAAAGTGTTTCACATTTTCTAAGGGGATGCAACACATTTGCTATCTGATTTTCATTTGGAAAATCTAGATATTGAAAAGAAGGAAGCCTGCCCCACCTTCGCACTTCACTCATGCACATTGAGTCTGTGTTTAACTTACTGTTGTCTCAGTGGTTTACACAATTTTGAGCCCAATAAGCAATCATCAAGTGATTAATTCTTTCTATCACAAGCACGAACACACAAGGAATTAGTTTCTTTGTCATAACGTTTATAGAAATAACCTTTGTGGTGTTTCGATGATTAAATGGAAGCCCTGGGGGAGTCAACATCAAACAACTCCTTTCCAATGTGTATTTCTTACACACAGTGACTTAGTGTTACTGACAGGCATTCTAACTGATTCATTAGTTGATTCAGGTGTTACATGATTATTTTGTCTATATTTGCAAAGATCAGGATGAATAACTATTGAATTGACGGATCAGAGACTACAAGTGGTAAACATTTCTTACTCAAAGTTTTGATGAAGTCGTTACACTTTCCATCAAAAAGGGGGAGAATCTAAAGCTTGAAGAAATGTTCAGTCCATTACATTACAAGACCAAGAACTGCGAGATCAAAGTATTCTGAAGACTTGCTGATTTCAGATAAATTTTCTTTGAAGATACTTCGCTAAAGCATTCTGAGCTAGAGAAAGAGATTGCATCTTCTGTGCTGAAAGAGGAGATCGTATTGACAAATCATTTTCGTAATGATCTTGATCCAAAGGGGGAGCTTGTTAAGACACAGTCTCATTGGATTCAAGATCATCCAATACGAAGATCGCAATCTGAAGTAAAAGCTGAAAGTTACTCTCAACCAAAGTCTAGGGTCTATTCTGTAATAAAGTCAAAGTTGTTTTTAATATCTAGATATTTATTATTTAGATATTATGTTTTTAGTTATAATATTAGTTTATATTAGTTTTGATAATATCTTTATCAGATATTATCTATCTCTCTTTTACAATCGATCAAAGATCACACACAAAACACATAGTAAAAGGTGTAATAAGAGAGAAAAACAAACAGAGAAACCATCTCAAGAAATCAACCGTGTAATCATCGTTTGTTATCGAATCAGGTTGGTTTATCATCTATTGTTTGTTGTTTTGATTATCTGGTAACGATCACGGACTCACAATCACTTTTATAATGTTTGTCTACATATCTATCTTCATCAGTCGTAAAATCATCTAATGTCCGCTTGACTCTCCATATCTGCTTTGAAGGAGCGCTCAGAGTCCAATCTGAAATCATTGAATCAAAAGAATTAGAACTATCAGAAATAACTTGATCTTGTTTCTTTGACTTCTTTGACCGTCTTCTTTTACGCTTTGTTTTATAATAATCATCATTGAGCGTAAAAGAATAATCAAGAATTTTCATTTTAAGATTGGAATCAGAAGAAACAATTTTACCTAATAAACCCAACTGATCAACCAATAAATCTGAACTTACCTTGGAGTCAGAAAAATTTTGAGAAAAGATTTCAGATTTTAGAAATTCCTTTTTGTTTACGTGACAATCAGAAGAAAAGCTAGAAATAGAATCTTGTTTTTGAGAAAATAATTTTTCTTCAAGACTTGATGTCATGAAAGAAAGAAATACAACAGATTCAATTTCTTTTTGAATATATTGATCTTCCATTTTATCTTCAAGGTCAATGATTTTGCCTTCTAATACTAATGAAGGAGTATATCTTTTGGAATCATAAAAGATTGGAGAGATATTTTCCTTATCAGATTTAGTGGCATATAAATCAACAAAATCATCAGATACTGAAGACTTAATGGGAGATATGTCATTTAAAACTTTTTTGCCTTTCTTTGATTTATCAGGAAAATATTTGGCATTTTCACTCGTATAAACAAAAGAAATTTCCTTTTTCTTATTATTCATCCTTTTCTCATTTTCAATTTCTAACACTTGTTTTTCATTCATCCAATCAATTTTAAATTGAGGAGCATATTTAGCAAGTGTTAGATAATCGTATTTATATAAAGTAGGGGATTTTTCTATCGCATTGTTTAAACAATGTGGATTTTCAAAACCAAGTCCCCATTTTTTTTATAGACTCATAACTCCGCGGTTTGTTCAAATAAATAGTTTGCTCAGACTGATTCCTTCGATATAATTTTTCTTCCAACTCATTTATTTTATCAGAAATTTTATCTTTTAATTTGGTCATTTCAGTCAAAAATTCAAGATAAATCATATTTGATTTTTCTAAATCATCTAATTTCTTTTGAAAGATGTCTTTTGTATGATCCAAAATAGACTTTTCATCTTTCAAAGAAATTTGTAATTTATCAATCAAATTTGACTTTTCTGAATTTGAATTTTTTCAGATAATAACTTCGAGCGTAAATCATGTAAAGCATATATCATAATGTTCATTTGAGAAGAAATGAAAGTGTAATCAAACTCAGAAATTACCTCATCTTCATCAGTGTCAGAATCATCATCATCACTCTGATTATCTCCGAATAAGCATATTTGAGCAGTCTCGATAGAATCAACTTCGTCTTCAGAGTGATCTAGCCAAAACTCTTCTTCGGCTAACAAAACAGTTCCATTCTCTCTCTTTTCAGCTAGTTCCAATTTCTTTCTGTAATAAGCAGAATCTCGAACCTTCTTCACTCTACACTCCTTAGAGATGTGACCGGGCTTTCCACAGTTGTAGCACGTAGCAGATTTCTTAGCCTCGGGCACTCGAACATTCTTCGACCCAGAAGTGAAGTGAGAAGTGATCGAACCCGACCGTGGTTGGAACTTTTTCTGAAAATGCTGAGAGAGTAGAATCATCGCTTTTTGAAGAGCCTCGCCATCATCATCAGTGGCCCCGTTATAAGCATTATCAGACAATGCTTGTTCTGCCAGTTGATTTGTGAGGAGAGCAACCGGGTTCACTATTTTCTTATTCTTCTTGTCCAGTTTTGCTTTCTTTTCAAGCACTATGCTCTCATCAGTCATCAAGATCTCATACATCTATTGGATTTGCATTGAAGAAACCCGAACATCGTTTCTCAATCTGTGACAAGACTTGTTCCATTCTGGATGAAGAGCGTTGAGGAATTTCAGGTTTGTCTCGAGCTCTGTCTTGTTCACATTTATCTTGCGCAGATCATTCAGTACTGTGCAAAATATGTCGAAAACACTCTTTAGAGACTCATTTTCTTTGGCTTTAAACTCCTCAAAATTGTTCATATAACGTGTATGTCGGAGTTGGGTTGCGACCGATGAACCAAGCATAATCTTTTCTAATTGTGCCCACAACAGATTTGGATAATCCTTGCAATGATCAACCCGGTTGTAGACAGAGTTTGGTAAATCTAGCATCAGGTTAGCTTTTAATTCTCGACCAGCTTTCATACGCGAAGCCTCTTCAGTTGTTACGGGATTATCTTTGTTAGGCTTTATGAAAGGTCCTTCAGTGAGAGATTTCATCATGTTATCTCCATTAACTTGACGCTCGATGAAGTTCAGGAACCGATCTTGCCATTGAGTGAATTCATTTTCGTTGATCAGAACTGGAGGACGAGTTTATGTGCCCAATGACATCATTACATCGTTTTTGTAGAACTGGGCTTGAAAAGCAAACTTTGCAGAATCCATGGAGACAGAAAAATTTACAAGTCTAGACTGAGCTGGTGCAAACTAGAGGTTTGCGTGAGAGTAAGCTGGCCCAAAGATGATGAACTCGCGTAAAACCTAGATCTGGCGCAAAACGTGAGAAAATCAAGAAATCTTCCAGAAATCTAATACAATACCGAATTTGATGAAATTTTCTTGCACATAAACGATCGAAAACACTTTTCTAAACACTTTCAAACAATTATTTCGATCAAAAACCACTACTTCAAGAATTCATGAAATCAACAGTACGCAAAAACGGTTTTCCAGAAACTCAAAAATCTTCAAAATTGAACATCAAAACTTGATTTTCTTGCAAATCGATGTGAATCAAAAGAGTTTTACTATCAAAAACGAATCCAACGAATCGATTTACAAAGAAATTTGATCAAAAACAAGCACGAATTTGTGAAAAATTAGAAAATGAGATTTTCTTGATTAAAATCAAGAAAATCAATCAAATTTTCTAATTTGTGTACAAATTTTCTAATTTGTGTACAAATTAAGTTTTACAAAACGATTCTCTCAAAACTCTCAGATTTAGATTGGCTCTGATACCAATTTGTCAGGATCGAAATTCTAAACAAGAATTTAAACTAAACACTCAGAAACTATGTTAAAGAAGTCGTGGAATAACACTTTAACATTAAATCAATCAAACAGTGTATGAACTCAAATCACAAGTTATATTGAATTAACTTAATGATTACAAACAAAACCTCAATCTGTTGAACAGACTCAACATACGTTCTATACTTCTCTAAAGAAAGGATTAAAACTAATCTTGAGGTTAATTCTCTCTAAACAATATACGTATATGCAAAACATGTGTAAAAACTTGTTAATCTATCAAAAACTACTAGACTATATATATAGAACTGATTACAAGATAATTACTAAAGAAATATTGATCTTCAGCATCCATTCCATAATTATCTTCATCATTAACTTCAGATCCTAGTCTTTTGTTCGAAGTCATCATTATCAACATCATCATCATAAGCAGTATTAATCATCCAGCAGCATTAATCTTCAAGCAGTACTAACTACTAGCAGTACTAACTCTCCAAGCAGTACTAACTATTATTCTAGTAGTACTAACTTTTCAAGCAGTAATAATTCTTCCAAGTAGCATTATTAATGTATTCAGCAGTAGTAATGTAATCAGCAGTAGTAATCCTTCAATACAGAGCAGCACTAACCAGACTTAGTTCATTTCAGACCCAACAATCTCCCCCTAACTTAACTTTTGAAATTCAGAAGTTAAGTTCTTCAAAATGTGGTCTTCATGATGCTTTCAAAACTCCAGCTCAATTTCCCATATTAGGATCCAGACCTAGACTTTGATTGATAGTTCTTCTGATCACTATTCTGGCCATTTCTGAACCTTTGGGACAGACCAGCTTTGCTCTAAACATCCCTTGCAGCTTTGCCTTGCTGTGGTCATACACTTTGTCAACCAGATAATACTCATGATAACTTTTGTCAATTGTAATGGCATAGACTCCACATCTTTCAAATAACATCCAATTATCTATTCTTTTAAATCCATTCTCAAGATGCAAGTCTTTGATAACATACTGCACTCTTTCAGGATCAAAAATCATGCACAAGTACTCCGTGGACACCTTTTTAATGCTCATCCCAGCTCTTTTCAGTAAATCCCCATACAAGTTCAAACCAACCTTGTACATTTCTTCCAAATCCACCCTGTTACAGCTTCTGATTATTTTACCCCATGTAGCATACACTTCATAATGATCACCCATTCTCTTTATTCTGAAATACTCTGTTCTTTTATCCACTTGAGTATCCCAATGGATAATCTCTGGAGCTTCCACAGAGATGGGATCAACTTTTACTAGTTCTTCATCTGTTATTGTCATGTACAACTCAAATTGTTCCTCAGGTTGTCTTGGCTGTTCTGATTGTTGACTTGTTGGCTCTTGATTCTACTCTTGCTCTGCTGAAGGTGCAACAATATGTTCTGATGGTTCTGCTTCTGTTCTTTCACTTTCCTTCTCCTTCTCAACTTCTTCAATTCTTGGCCTCTTTGCCTGTTTCTTGGTAACAATAGACTTCTTTCTTTTTATAGCTCTAATTTTCTATGCTAAAGACTCTTCCTTCTTGACTCCAGTCTTTTCTTTTGTAGGAGTGCCTTCTTTACTGTCAGGGAAGGGCTGTTGATTATTCAGATCATGTCTCTCTTTCAATTTTCGTTCAACCTCAACCCTCTGACTAAAGTCTCCTTGAAGCTTGGCCATCTCCTTCTTGTACAACTCCTCTATTCTGCTGAAGGACATGTTAGTAAACATTCCTTCATGGAATCCAATGGACCCTTTCAGAAAGTTTATCATCTTTCTCGTTTTCTGTGCAGCCAGAAAGGTCTTAGAAGGCTGTCTTTGTCTTGTTTTTGATGGTTGCCTTTGCCTAGAAGCTTTCATGGTAACTTTCTTAGCAGCAAGCTTTAAACTCTTCTGATATTCTTCATTTAGCTTTGTAGACAAATCTAAGGCAATCTGTCTGTCTTTAGCTGTTTTGATCTCTTCCTCCTTTTCAATCTCTTCTTGCATCTTCTTAGCTAACTCTTCATCCAGTTCTATTTGTGAGGATTTCTTTGATGGTTTCACAGGTTCAACCACTTTTTCTTTCCCTTTCCTTTTGGCCTCTGCCTCACTGACTTCTTTTCATTTCTTCTCTGAGCCACCTTCTTTGATTACCAATCCCTTGGCCTTTTGAGCAGCCTTGGGAGTGTCAGTCTTTGCCCTCACCAGAGTCTCTGCAATTTCTATTTCCTCTACAGACAAACCAGTTTCTACTGCTACCTTCTCTGTTTCTACTGCTGGTTCTACAGTTTCTGCTGCTGACTCAGTTACTGCTGCTTTACCAATTTATGCTGCTTTCACAAAAGTTTCTGCTTCTTTCTCAGTTTCAGCTGCATTCACTGTTTCTTCTGCAACCTTCTTTCCAGCTTCACCACTAACCTCCCCCTCAAACTGGAATTCCATACCAACTGGGCTTTTCTTTTCACTTTCATCCTCTTGAGTCTCCCCCTTTTTGGAAGCATCATGATCAATGCTCCTCTTCTTCAAAACAAATTGGGTTTTCTTCTTTTTGTGCACCAATTTGAGTACCATCTTCTTGAGTTTGGAAATCTGCACTTGTTGAGAAGTATTCACCTTTTTCAATTCTTTTATCTCCAAATCTTGATTGTGAATTTACAGACTTATTGTACCAAGAGTATCCATCAATTCTTCATAGTTTTATATGTCCTCACCTCCTTTAGGTGTTTTTACCACCCTTGAATGATCCTTGGATCTTTTAGTAGAGACCTTCTGCTTAGCAGAAGCACCTTTTACCCCCGTGGTTTCTTGGCACCTGGGACCTTTAGATGATTTCTCATCTAAAGTTGTCGTAGGGAAGGTCTTAAAGATGTTCACACTATCCTGATCCACACCTTGTGCAGAATCAGTAGTGTGAGCCTTACTGCCCACATGCTCTTCCTTCTCCTTAGAGAGCACCTTCTTGGGGTTGGGAGACACCACTATGGTTTCTCTTTGGATATTCTCTAATGAAGAATGCTCCATTAGAGGGCTTACAGGCTGTTGGGGGGAAGATACAGGAAGGGAAGGAACCTTCTGTACCTTTTTCCTTATATATATTTGTGTGATGGGGGATTTTGGCTTGACAACAGGGATCTGAGGAGTATTAATTGAAATGAATTGTGTGGGTAGGTCATCAGTTGGGTGGTCAGATGTGGGTTGTGACCCTGATGCCTCACCATGGGAATGAGACACAACCATCATTGTAGAGAACAATGGTGTGTTTGTTCCAGAGAAGTCCTTACTAGTCCTTCTCATGTTGGAAAACACCTTCCCTTTGGGAGGTTTTGGTACATACACCTCTTGAAAAGAGGGTAAATCCGTCAATTCATTGTTCAGTACTTCTTGTACAAACCTTGGATACATATAAAAGCGTTTGGTTTTGGTATCCAGGTTTGACATTAAATCATTTTGAATCATTTGTGAGAAATTAAACTTTCTGGAGGTAGATAAGCAGACAAGAGCATAAGCTATTGTACTGCTGAACTCACTCCATCCAGTTGTTTTTCGTGAAATACAATGCTGAAGAGTATGAACAAAAAATCGTCATTGAGGTGAAAATTTTCTTTTAAAGAACTTATACACCTCAGTGGGACCTTCATACCCCATTCGACTAATTGATTGGAAGAGATCTTCCTTGGACAGAGAGGTAATACCTGAGGCATCATCTAGTCGTAGATGAGTGCGTATGCATCCCTCTGTGATTGTGATGGGTTTATCACAAACCCTTAAGTTAATGACCTGATTGCCTTCAACATTCTGGATAGACGCATTTGCCCAGTACTGTCGCATGTGTTCCACATAGATAGTGGGATTGACAGTTAACGCATAGGCAATGTGAGATGCTTTCAGGAAATCTACAATTTCTTCAAAACCCTCAGCTTGTTTGGGTTTCTGCAGTATTGCGAGTTCATTGTGATCGTCCACAAATTCCAATCCTGCCATCGTTCTTGGGATCGAATCAACTCTAGGGTTTATGCACTGGGAAGCAAGAATGAGAGAGAGAGAGAGAGAGAGAAAGAACACTCGTAGGAAATTCAAAGAGTCGTTTGGATTTTGGCGGTTAGAGAGGGTATTTATAGGTGGAGGGTTTCAGTTAGAAGCAGTACTAAGTACCTTAGCAGCATTAACATATACCCGCAGTATTAACTCATATTAGCAGTAGTAACGCATACTGACAGTATTAACACAGACTAGCAGTAGTAACACTGATTAGTAGTAGAAATAAGGCAAGCAGTAGTAACTTTGCACTGGCAGTATAAACCACCTAGCAGTAGTAACCATACTTAACCATATTTGAACTGTCAGAAAGAGTAATAGTAAGAGCAGTATTAACTAAATTAGAAGTACTAAGTATCCAATTCAGCAATGTAATCTGAAACACTTAAACATACATAGTTAGCAGCACCATGCACAATACAATATGAGAAAGTAAGAAGGAAGAAATCTATACAGAAATGGTACATAAAGAAAATCAAATGAGGCTTATTCAGTGTTTATCATGCCTACACTTGTGACCAAGAATGTGAATCTGCCCACATCAAAAGCTTTGGTTAATAGATCAGAAAATTGGTTACTTGTGTGTACTTTCAAAACCTGAATTAACTTCTTTTCATTGCAATCTCTAATAAAATGGTACCTGATTTCTATATGCTTGGTTTTAGAGTGCTTGACTGGATTGTTAACAATGCTTATTGCACTGTTGTTATCAATGAAGATTGGAGTGTGAAGAAAAGTAACACCATAGTCCAACATCTAATTCTGATTCCATAGCACATGTGAGCAGCAGCTTGCAGCAGCTATATACTCTGCTTCTGTTGTAGAGGTGGATACTGTGGTTTGCTTTTTACACTGCCAAGAAACTAGTCTTGCACCCAAAAACTGACATCCTCCTGATGTAGACTTTCTATCCAAGTTTGCACCACCCAAATCACTATCAGAATATGCAAGTAGATCAAATGGTGAGTCATGAGGATACCAAAGACCCAACCAGGGTTGTCCTTTGAGATATCTGAAGATCCTCTTGACTGCTTGAAAATGAGATTGCTTAGGTCTTACTTGAAATCTGGCACACACACAGACAGCAAACATAATATCTGGCCTTGAAGCCGTTAGATACATGAGGGAGCCTATCATAGATCTATAATGATGAATATCTACATCCTCCCCCTTAAGATCTGCGGTGATCTGTTTGTGTGTTTCCATAGGTGTGCTTGCAGACTTTGAATCTGAAAATCCAAACTTTGTAAGTATGTCCTGCACATACTTGGATTGACTAATGAACATACCATCTTTCTTCTATTTAACCTGTAGCCCAAGGAAGAATGTAAGTTCACCCGTAGAGCTCATCTTGAATCTTTTATGTATGAGCTACTCAAACTCCTTGCACATATAATCTTTTGTGGATCCAAAGATGATGTCATCCACATAGATTTGCACAAGCAGGATGCCCTTCTTCTTCCTTTTGATGAACATAGTCTTGTCAATTATTCCCCTTTCAAAACCATTTTCCAAGAGATAGGTAGACAGAGTGTCATACCATGCTCTTGGTGCTTGATGTAACCCATAGAGTGCCTTCTTTAGTTTGTATACTTTATCAGGAAAGGTAGGATTCTCAAACCCTGGAGGCTGACAAACATACACTTCTTCATCAATTTTCCCATATAGAAATGCACTCTTGACATCCATCTGAAATCCTCTGAACTGCATGAAAGAAGCATAGGCTAGAAACAACCTAATTGCCTCAATTCTGGCTACTGGTGCAAATACTTCTTCGTAATCTATCCCCTCTTCTTGTGTATACCCTTGTGCCACAAGCCTGGCCTTATTCTTTATCACAATTCCTCTCTCATCTTTCTTATTCCAGAAAACCCATTTAGTACCAATTGCCTTTTGTCCTTGTGGAAGATCAACCAGATCCCACACATTTTGCAGCTCAAACTGCAGCAGCTCCTCTTGCATTGCTTCTATCCATCTTGGTTCTTTCATTGCATCATAGGCCTTCTTGGGTTCAATCTGAGATAGAAAACAATATAACAACCCTGACTGCAAGTCTTTCAATCCTCTTATCTTACTTTGATGCCTTGTGATCCTAGGAGAATTGATGTCACCAATCACTAACTGAGGAGGATGATTTTTCTGAGTTCTTGTTTGATGTGCAGCCTCCTCATTGATATTTGCATCCAGATTAGAGTCGTTCTTCTCAGGAATGCTTCCACCAAATACTGAAAAATTTTCTTCATCAGTATCATCTTCTGACAGTATGGGCATCTCAGGACCTGTGTTTCCTGAATAATGAGCATCCTCTTTATCACTCTTATTCTCTTCATTACCTTTATCCTCTTCATCACCTTTATCAGCTGCATCCTGTTCTGATTCAGAGTCACCTGTGTCTGAATCATCTTTCTTATCTTGCTGGCAAAATTCAACAGGATCAACAGTAGGTATGGGGAACAACACAAACTCTTGTTTCTGTACTTGTACCTGTTCTGAATTTGTTCCTGCAGTTTGCACATTACTAAAACCCAAAGCATTAGTTAGTGAATCAATGTCAAACAACCAATCAGGATCTGTACCAATTTGATTTGGTGTGTTCTCATTGCATTTGACATTGTCACTTTCCTCTATAATCCTCTGAGAGGAGTATCCAACAAGAAATCCATCCTCAGTTTTGCTTTCAAACTTGCCTAAGTGAGATTTGGTGTTGAGAATTGTGCAAAGACACCCAAAAGGTTTGAAAAATCCAATATAAGGTTTCTTCTTGTTAAAAAGTTCATAAGGTGTTTTTCCTTCGGATTTGACTACTAGAACACTGTTTTGGACATAACAAGCAGTATTAACTACTTCTGCCCAAAAAGTAATTGGTAATTTTGAATCTGCTAACCGAGATCTAGCAGCCTCAATCAATGTCATATTTCTCCTCTCAGCAACACCATTCTGTTGAGGAGTTCTAGGAGCACTGAATTGTCTCTCAATACCTTTAGTCTCACAAAAGATGTTTAAGTCACTGTTTTTAAATTCAGTTCCATTATCAGATCTGATGACTTTAACTCTTTGATTTGTTTGGTTTTCAACCCTAAGAACAAAGGATTTGATCAGTCCACTTGTCTCATCCTTAGTCCTTAGAAAATATACCCAAGTGAATCTAGAGAAGTAATCAACAATGACTAAGCAGTAGGATTTCTTACCAATACTCATCACATTAGTAGGACCAAAGAGATCCATATGCAATAATTGAAGAGATGAAGAGATTGTATTTATTTCTTTGGACTTATGAGAAGTTTTGTGTTGCTTGCCTTTAAGACAAGCAACACAATGATCATCACATGAAAACACTTTTTGAGGTAAACCTCTTACAAGGTTGTTTTTCACAAGAATGTTCATTGTTTCAAAATTCATGTGACACATCCTTCTGTGCCAAAGAGATGATTCATCTAAAGAAGCTTTTGAAAACATATAGTTTAATGATGAATCAGATGAAACATTCTCTAAGTCCAAACAATAAACATTATCCTTTCTAGGAGTTCTAAGTAGTATCATATTTTCATCAACTACCTTGAATCTTGGAGCAAGGATAATACATTCAGTCTCAGTAAATAATATACTATGTTTCTTCTCACAGACCTGTCATACACTTAACAGGTTGTATCTCAATTGCTCAACATAGTAAACATCTTCAAAAGACATCTTACCTTTTGAAACCATACATTTTCCACTGATCTTACCTCCTGCTGGATTGTCACCAAAAGCAACACGTCCTCCATCAAACTTTTTGAAATTTTGAAGGCAGGTCATGTTACCTGTCATGTGCCTAGAGCAACCACTATCTACATGCCAAATGATTTTCTTCTTGAGCTGTTGGTTGCCCTGCACATAAGATAAAACAGTTAGTTTTTAGAGGGAACCCAAGCCAAAGTGGTCTTGGGTTGCCCTTTCTCATCAACATATTCATAATCAGTAATCTTAGTCTGGATGAGATGATCAGAGTTAGGAATCTCATGGCTGGAATACTTTGTCAAAATTATAGGCTTAGCAGTATTAACACTGGTAGCAGTACTATCCTTGTTAGCAGTACTAACTTGGTTAGCAGTACTAACTTGGATAGCAGTAGTATTGCTATCAGTAGCACTATTTCTGTTAGCAGTACTATTTGAGATAGCAGTACTAACAGGTTTCTTGACTTTTGGAACCCAAATCTTGACAAAGTTGTTTGCTTTCTTATTATGTGAGTTACTCCTTGATTTGCTTGGAGTATTTTCTTTTGATTTGGCAAACTTATTCTGATTATGAGATTTTATTAGTGTTGTTTTCACATTCTCAGCCATGTGGTTCCTTTTTGATTTCTTCCTATAACCAAAAGAATTTTGTGTTTGTCTTTGAAAAGTAAATCTTTGGTTAATAGGATTGAAATAACAATGTTTGGCTAAATGATTCAATTTTTCACAAATAAAACAAGGCTTTGGTCTATTGATTTTGCTTAGAAGAATTCCCTGTTTTTGAGCCCATTGGTTATTTCTATTTCTCTGATTTCCACTTATTTTATCATGTTTATGGGGCTTGTTCTATTGACAAGTACAGGGATTTACAACAGTAGTTTGCATATAATGATTTCCCTGTACCTTTTCCTCTCCTTTCCTAAAGGTCTCAGCTTTCTCACTCTTACCATTCTCTTTCTCTGTCTTGGACATCTCCACTTTCTCACTCTTGACAAATGGTTTACCCCCCTCTCATTTGTAAGAATGTGGTTTTCTATGGGAGTTTCTTTATGGTCTTCTTTATTCTTACCCTCAGTATTCTCTTCTTCAGACTCTGTCTCAACCACTACTGTATCTAGTGGATCTACTTCAGTGGCTCCTTCAGGTAATTCCTTCTTATCTTGTCTTTCTAAGAGGTCTGAGGTGGGTGGAATATAATTGTTATTGTAAGGTGGAGGGGTGTTGTTGTAGCCTATACCTCTCCTTAGTTTGTCATGAACTTGAGTTTTGAGTAAACTGTCCATTGCTTTAGAAGCATTGGAAAAATTTTCAATGTCTAATTTTGCCTTCTCAAATTCACTCCTTACTTTCTTACATTCCTCTCTAGACTTTTCTAGCTTAATCTCTAACTCTTTCTTCTCCCACTTCCAATAATTGTGATCATATGAATGTTGAAGTTTATTGGCCTAGTATGACTTAATTTGTTCTTCAAAATTCTCAATGATCAAACTATACTCTCTTCTATCTTTCTCCAACCTTTTAAGGTCATCATACATGCTCTGATTGTGATCCCTGTACTTTTTAACAGTTTCAAGACATGCTTTAGAGCAAAGGTTATATTTTACCTCTGTGGGGATTGCAGTGTTTGAGGACTCTGAAACCTCAGCCATCAATGCTTGATTCTGGATTGCCTCTTATACTTGATCACTCCAATCAAATCCCATTCCATCTTGTGAGACAAGTGCTTGAGATGGATTCCTGTTATAGTTAGTGGAGTTTGATTGTTGATTGTTGCTTCCATGTTGTTGTGAGACAAGTGCTCCATCTTATGACACTTGTAGCATTCTACCTTGGATTTGTCAAATCCAGCCCCATCTTCTCTTATCATGGCAAAGTTGTTTCTTCCTGTTCTTTTGATGAATCTTTTGACTCTCATGGTGAGCATTGCCATTTGCCACTTGATATCCATCTCTTCAAGGTCATCAACATTGATCTGCTCCAAATCATCATTGATAAGAGCAGATTTAGTATGACTAGCAGGGAATGCTTCCAAAACAGAATCATTAGGTCCATCATGTTTTGAGCCATATGTAGCACTAACTGATTCTGTATTAGCAGAAGAATCAGTATTAGATGATAAGAGAGCTGCATTGTGAGAGTATCCAGATGGTTTCTTTTTAGATTCAACTTATTCTTCAAACACCCTTAGATCATTATAGAGATCATCAAGTTCCTTGTCCTCCAGATTATCATTCTGTCTGAATGATACTGTATACATGACCCATTCTTCACCAAGAGACCTTAGAAACTTTCTGTTGACATCATCCTGGTCCATCTTGACACCAACAGTGGCCAATTCTCCAATCAACTTGTTGAATCTATCAAAGGTTTGAGTCATAGACTCATTCTTTGTAGACATAAAGTTTTCATATTGTTGCTTGAGAATTGCTTTCTGATTTCTCTTAGTGCTTTTAGTACCTGAAAATCTCTTCTCCAATGCATTCCACAGGATTTGAGCATCAGAACAGTTGTAAAACTGATGTTGGTATTCATTAGGAATTGCCAAGAGTAGAGTGCTAAAGGCTTTCATCTCAGTCTGTCTCATCTTTCTTTCTCCATCAGTCTTTGGTGGAGGTCTCTTGCCATCTGCTCCCATCTTTCCTTCATTGGAGGGACCATTCTCAATGATGTCCCACATTGAGTAGTCTGTAAGAAGAATGTACTTCCTGATTCTGATTTTCCACATGTCAAACTCATTGGGTTTGAGCATTGGGACCTTTGAAACAAGAACATTGTCATGTGATCCATCCATGATGATTATTGATTTCTGAGTTCCTTATGCTCTGATAGCACTTGTCAGGATCGAAATTCTAAACAAGAATTTAAACTAAACACTCAGAAACTATGTAAAAGAAGTCGCGGAATAACACTTTAACAATAAATCAATCAAACAGTATATGAACTCAAATCACAAGTTATATTGAATTAACTTAATGATTACAAACAAAACCTCAATCTGTTGAACAGACTCAACAGACGTTCTATACTTCTCTAAAGAAAGGATTAAAACTAATCTTGAGGTTAATTCTCTCTAAACAATATACGTATATGCAAAACTTGTGTAAAAACTTGTTAATCTATCAAAAACTACTAGACTATATATACATAATTGATTACAAGATAATTACTAAAGAAATATTGATCTTCAGCATCCATTCCATAATTATCTTCATCATTAACTTCAGCTCCTAGTCTTTCGTTCCAAGTCATCATTATCAACATCATCATCATAAGCAGTATTAATCATCCAGCAGCATTAATCTTCAAGCTACTAGTTGTACTAACTACTAGTTGTACTAACTCTCCAAGCAGTACTAACTATTATTCTAGCAGTACTAACTTTTCAAGCAGTAGTAATACTATTAGCAGTAGTAATTCTTTCAAGTAGCAGTATTAATGTATTCAGCAGTAGTAATGTAATCAGTAGTAGTAATCCTTCAATACAGAGCAGCACTAACCAGACTTAGTTCATTTCAGACCCAACACAATTGATAATCCCAAAATCACTAAATCACTTAGAGAGAGAAAGTAGAGAGAGACTATGAAAGCGCAAAGTAACAATCTATTCAAAGAATGCGTGAGTTCCTTACAAAACACATAGACCCAAGGGACTTAAATACCCTTGGCTTTTACAACAGATAAAAGCAATTTAAGCACAGAATAAGACCAAGCCTATAAATACAATGATTACTATAAAATCAGACTTAACACATTCTATATTTTGAAGATGTTTCAGCTAACTCTTTATGAATTATAGTCTTCTCTTTCGCGCTGGTGTCAATGTTTTTATGCAACACTTCAATCAATACATTTTTCTCAGCAATATCATTGCTAAGTTTATGTATAGATTGATTTTTATCATTAATGACACCTTTTTCACGCTTAAGTTTAGACTCTAATTCTTGGAGTTTAGTCATCATAGCATGCATTTGTTTCAAAAAATCCGATTCAGTCATATCACATACCTCTTCATCAGAATCAGCTTCGGTTTTCATCTTCATCTGACCCATCAAGCACAAGTGTGTTGTCTCTTTCTTCTCTTCTTTCTCAACAGAATCTTGTTTCTGGATTTTAGCTTCCAAGGCAGAAATCTTTCCTTTTAGCTCAGAATTCTCAATTTCCAGAAACTTTACTCTTGAAGATACCTTAGGTCCTGTCATCATCTTCTCAATTTGTTCCCATAACAGCTTTCCTGTAGCCTTTTTGCATTCTAACTTGATAGAAATCTCCTTTAAAATCTCCTCGGGAATTCCTTACAATATAAAAGATCTGGCTAAACAGTCAGCTTGATGTCTTTTTCTTTGCTCGTCTGAGTACATATCAAGTGGTAATGGAAGCTCTCCTTTTATTCTTTCTATTGATCCCTGTCTAAAATAATCATAAACCCTTGTTGGAGTTTTCATGTTTCCTTCTCTAAGAGATATTCTGATATGATCTCCTAATACATGTTTGTCAATGAAATCCAGGAACTGGTTTTTCCATTTTTCGTACTCTCCTCTGAAAAGTACTGGTGGATTCTCATCCATACTAATTGAAGGAGCTTCGTAAGAAGTCATTCTGATTTGAAAAAATATGCAATAAGAAACTTGAAAATGATCGTTAGCCCAGATAAAATCAAACAATACTGAAAATCTTAGAATGAAATTCAGAAAATTTTGATCACGAATAGAACTTTGTCCCCCTCCGCAGACTTAGCACGGGGGTATGGGGGCAGCGCCCCTAGAGAAATTGTTTTTTGACATTTAGAGGCCATATTACAGTTTGCAAAAATTTGTCTAAGTTTAAATTTCGCAAGCTATACAGAATTAGCACAAAATTCGCAAAACCCCGAAATGCGCTAAGGCAGTAGCGCAAAATTGCACTAAGTGAACCTGGCGCAAAAGACGATTTGCGCTAAAAGGAGTTGGCGCAAAAGACAACTCGCGCTAAGAGGAGCTGGCGCAGAAGAGACTTGGGCTGTGAAGTTGGCGTGAAATCCAGATATGCGCTAAAGGCAATGGCGCGAAATATTCTTTGCACTAATTGAAGATGGCACAAATTACAACTTTGTGAACCCTGAAAGCGCAAAAGAAACTTTGCGCTATGCACTTGAAACACTTGAATCTGGCGCAAAATGGATGATCTGGCGCAAACTCGAGAAGATATTTCGAAATCGATCTGATCTGCACAAAAACCTATCTAGACTTCGAATTACATCTCTAAATTTTGACAATAAGATCGCCTAATCATCTAGAACAGAGTACAAGCAAATAATTTCGAAAACAAACACTCTAAGTGAGATTCGATCAATGGAACAGTGCTCTTGAACTCGTGAAAAACAAAAACAACAAAATCATCAAATACACGATCGATTATAGTGCAATACTCGATTGAACCAATATAATCGCAATCTTATAGTCAAAACGACCTCAAACCAAATGATTTCAACTCGAAAAATACATAAACACTCAAAAATCAAATCTGGATATCGAAGAACAGTGTTCGGCCAATATATTCTTTTGATTTCAATCTGGTTAAGCTCTGATACCAATTGATTGTCCCTTTAAAATCAAGTTCTTATCACATAAAATAGATAATCACAACAAGAGATTAATCAAACCTGTTTTGATTCAACAATACCAAACGATTACAAATCTCTTAAATGATTTTCTCTCTCTAAGCTCTCTCTCTCTCTCTCTCTCTAGAGAGAGATTGGCGGTTGATGTATTCTAATTTTTCCACATCTTATTCTCACAACCCTAGCACCTATAAAACCTATTTAGGGAAAAGACAAAAAATACCAAAAATACAAGGAAATAACTTTAACTATTTATTACAAAGGACCTACACTATTTGTTGAGAATGACTTTTCAACCTTGACTTCTTGAATCTTTCATCTTCAATTTTGATGATCTTGAATCCAATAAATCTGTGATCTAACAAAACTATTGACAAGCCGGTCCCGGAACCTAGTATATTTGGTTGCTCGATTCTGGATAGCTCCCTCGGTAATTGTTTATCGGATACCACGGGTATCCCGGACCCCTCTCGCTCTCAGAACCTTAGTCCCCCAGGATGCAAATCCTGGATATTTCTAGTTCGGATGTCGGCCCGGTGCTGTTGAAACCCCCGATAGTGGGGGTCCCGGGTTTTCTCTCCCTGGCAAAGTAGGTGTCGGTCGATATCTCAGTTTTGCTTAATCCGGTTTACAGTCCCGGAAAGTATGTCCCGGTTACCCAGGACTTGCAACGGACTTCGTTCTTTGATAGACTCTCGGTCAATGGAGGAGCTCAAGCGCAAAGTGACAATTTTAAAGAAGGGTATGAACTTTAAGGGCGTTATTGGGGGGGGCTGTCGCAAGTGACCTCCAATTCTTTCCCTTAACTGGTAAAAAGGATTCTTGTGCCTTGATTCCGGTTGACTTGGCTAAGGAGGCGAGTAAGTCGTACCATACGACAGTGTATAGATACTTCCTTGGACCTCGAATACACTTCCCTATTGTTCGTTTTAGTAATGAAGGAGGTTGTTCTCAAGTGCTGGAAAATGGCCCGATAATGATACGTGGTATACATATGTTTGTGATTCCTTGGGACCCCACCAAAGGTCTCCACAAACCTGTCCACACCGCATTCCTCTTATAGGTGAAACTTCATAATGTCCCTCTGGTCGTGTTCAATAGGGAGGGTGTGAGCCGAATTTCAAGTGAATTAGTGTCCCAAAATAGATGGATGTGTGTACCTCAGCAATGTGTGATAAATTATGGGGACGACCGGGCTTTGCTAAAGTTTTGGTGGAAGTTTGGGCGATGAGAAAGCCAAAAAAGAAAATTGATGTTGTCGTTCCGAACCTTAATGGAGGAAAGGATGAGGTGGTAAAAGTTCATGTTGAATACCTATGGGAGCCTTCCCAATGTGAGCACTATTGTGTTTTTGGACACAAGTCTAGTTCTTGTGTTAAAGCAAAAGTGGCTTGTAAAGCCAAGTTGTCGGATAAGAAAGTGAACCAAGATGAAGAGGGTTTTATCCGGGTTGAGAAGCGCGAATGGAGACAAAAGAATGTTAAGCAAACAATGGATGGAAAGGATAGACAACAGGAGGGGAAGCAAGGGGAAGCTAAAGGGGAAGGGATACAAGTAGAGGATGTGCAAACCTCACTAAAAGACAATCTTCCATTGGGGGTCAGCAATGAGGGTGCTCCGAAGGATAAGGGGATTTCAGATGTTCAGAGCAATGGTAAACCAACAAATGACGCAAGGGAAGTGAAGGATTGAGCCTCATCATCCTCAACACAGGAGCCGCTTATGGCATCATTTTTGAATTAATTCCAGACTTTTACTAAACCTTGTAGGGGGAGCCTTATCACAGTCTAATAGATTTGGACCGTTGGAGGGAAATGATTCAGGTGACGTGGAGGAGGTTAGTAAGGATATTGGGCCGAATGAGAGTGATGATACCTCCAGGGGTTTGGATTCAGGGGAGGACAATCCCAAAATTAGTTATGTTAAAGTTATCTTGCTGGAACATTCAGGGGTTAAGCTCCCGAATGAAACAAAATGAAGTGAAGAACTTTATTCATTTGCATGTATTTTGTTATGTGCTCTCGTAGAAACACACTTGGGAGAGGAGATGCTGGAGCATGCTTGTAATCTTGTTTTTAACCAATGAATTGGGTTTCAAATTATGCCTTCTCAGATAGAGGTACTCGGATTGTTTTGGCCTGGGATCTTCGGATTATGGATGTGATGATTTTAGAAGGTCACCATCAATACATGCATTGCCTAGTTCGTTTAAGCGGGGAGGCTGAGCCTTTCTACCTTACGGTGATCTATGGCTTAACTAATGGTCTTGCTCGACAAGAGCTTTTGTCAGGTCTTCGGAAGGCTAAAGTGTTGTTGGGATCAAACCCATGGGTTCTCATGGGTGATTTTAATTCTATGCTTTTCCTGCATGATGGTTTAGGTGGTTCTTCAAGAAGTAATGGTGACATGGAGGAATTTTACCTTTGTGTGGAGGATATTGAGATGTTCGACATCCACTATTCGGGTATCCAGTACACGTGGTGCCAAAATCCAAAAGGGGAGCAAGGCATTACTCGGAAGCTTGATCGGATCCTTGTAAATACGGAGTTCATAGGGAGTTTTCAGAATGCGACGGTGTACTTTCATCCTCGGGGATCGTCGGATCATTCCCCAAGTATTCTTGGATTTAAAGGGGGGACGAGGAAAAAGGTTAGGGGCTCCAAATTTGATAATTTTATGGTTCATCACCCTCATTTTTTGCAACTTGTGAGCAACGTCTGCTCTAAACCTATGCATGGCTCTTTTATCCATAAACTGCTGGGTCATTTAAAGGATCTCAAAGTCCCGTTACATAGTCTACTGGCATCATTTGGGGACCTTTCTAAAAGGGTCATGAACTTAAAAGTCATGAACTTAAAATTCGAACTGGATGTTATCCAACTAGCTTGTGATATGGACCCGGAGAACCCCACGTTGTTAGAGGATCTTGGACATATCCTTCTTGCTTATCAACAAGCGCGCCTAGATGAGGAGACGTACTTTAAATAGCGTGCAAAAGTGAAGTGGCTTGAGGAAGATGATGGGAATATGAAATACTTCCACAATACGATCAAGGAGCGCAGGAATATGAGTAATATCCACTCGATTTGTAATGTTGAAGGTGTATATGTACATGGTGAGGATGTTGGACAGGTTTTTGTTGATCACTTCCAGTCCTTCCTAGGGGTGGCGGACCCGATTGTTGTTCCGAACATGCAACTGTCGTTGTTCATCAATAAGCTTAGTATGTCAGAATCGCTGCACATGATTCGAGCAATCACGGATGAGGAGATTCGGTCCTACTTATTCTAGATTGGTAATGACAAAGCGCCTGGGTCAGAAGGTTTCTCTTCGAAGTTCTTTAAGGCAGCGTGGAGTGTGTGGGTAGTAATGTGACAATTGCTATCCATAACTTTTTCTACTCTGGCAGATTGACAAAGGAGCTAAACCACACCCTTCTATGCTTAATATCGAAGGTTCCTAATGCATCTAAAGTCACTAATTTTAGGCCAATTTTGTGTTGCTTGGTATTATATAAGTGTATTAGTAAAATCATTTCGAATCGTATGACTCCCTATTTGGAGCAGCTTGTCTGTTCTAGCCAATCGCCTTTTATTCCGAGAAGGAGAATTTTTGATAATATCCTCATGGTGCACGAGCTGGTGTCGAAATATCAACTGCAGGTTGGTTAGCCTAGGTGTGCTTTCAAAATAGACATACGAAAAGCTTATGATACGGTGGAATGGGTTTATGTGCTAAATATGTTGTGTGGATTTGGCTTCCATCCTGTCTTTGTAAATTAAGTGAGGGAAATGCTTCATACATCGTCTTTCTCTATTACGTTAAATGGAGATTCGCTTGGTTTTTAAAGGGTGCTCGGGGTATCCGCCAAGGTGATCCTATCTCACCCTATCAGGTCACGCTTATCACGGAGGGTTTCTCGATGTTTTTAAAGCATTGCATTAAGGAAATTGTGTCATTTGGATATCATGAGGGTTGTGAGGAGTTGCAGTTACCCACCTTTGCTTTGCTGACAACCTTTTCGTCTTCTTACGTGGTGACGTTCAATCAGTGGAGGTTATTAAACGGGCCCTAGATTTGTTTAAATTGAGGTCGGGTGTAACACCACGACTATGTAACAAACACTTACCGAACCACCGTTAAATTAATTTAGTTTCAAAAACCTCATATTACGGGATAACAATATACAACCCAAAATACATAATTTAAGGCTTAATAATTACAAAACAAACCATAACATAACCATCGGGGACATATCTACCCGGAATGTTCTAACTATATACAATCCCAAAAGTTTGATGTATAAATACCTAAACCAAAAGTAAGTTTCACGCTTCAGTACCTACCGATCAACCGACCTTGTTCTTACCTTTGTCGACTTGCCCTGAAAAGTTAATAACCACTAAAAGGTAAGCTATAAAGCTTAGTGAGTTTATGTGGACATATGCATTACTTTGTGGTTATACATGCTTATGTGCTTTATTGTTCATCCATAAATCATGCCAGAGCCTGGATATCCTCTTGAATTATCAAATTGCTTGTATTGATCTTGTGATGCGTTTTGGACGCCGATTGTCGATATTCCATGGAGTCCGGTGAGACAATCGGAGGGGCTGCCGTACTCACTGCCCAGTGGGAGTCAGGGGGTGAGTATAGGACTTTGGCACAATCCGGGAGATGAAGGACGGATTTGGTGTCAAGTCTTATGTTTGTGTAAATGTTAATTGGCATTGAACTTACATGATCTCTAAAAATAATGTTGAATTCATTGATGTTTTCTTTGTGATTCCCTCGTTGAAAGTGCGTTTTATGTATATGATTTCATATGGTATAAGTAAGTTGTTTCATTGTTGTTATGTAAACTTGTTTTCGAGCCTTCTTCGTTTCCTAGTATGTACGCTTTTATACTACATTGTAACCACATATTTCCACATGAATTCACTAAGCTTTATAGCTTACCTTTTAGTGGTTATTAACTTTTCAGGGCAAGTCGACAAAGGTATGTTCTGGTATGTTCAGAATGGTAGAGAATCTTTCAATGAGTGATGTAGAAGTGACTCTACATAGTTTTTGTACTTAGATCTTGACTTCTTCAGCACGTCTTTGTTCTTAATCCATTCTAAAAAGCCAAATGAGTCTAGCTTTGACACGAACATTTCCTTCGCTGATCCATCTGCTCTGAATATGGTCATGGTGACCATGATGACCCTTTCTTTGATTTTCCCATAATGGTGATGTCAGTGATCAATTCTGGATCTTGTCTTAATTCCAATTTCTTCTTACACCACCTAGTTTCTGAATCTCTAATGGTGTTATCTTTGTCAGCTTTTTCTCTTGCCTTTTTAAAAAGTTGTTCTTGGACTTGGATGGGATGAGCCTTAAGCTGATCATCACTGACTAAGTTCTCAGCACAACTTTTGGCAGAGATAGCATCCTTCTTGCATGCCTTCAGTAGTTGCTCAGCCCTTAGAGATTGTTCGATTTCTTCCTTGGAGAGGAATTTAAGGTCTTCTTCACTTAGTGTTCAGTTGGAAGGAATTTTTATTCTTTAAAGGTCGAGCTCAGCGATCAAAGCAACTATTCTTGCATCATCAGTCTCAGAACTAGGCTTATAGCGTCTTCTGTGCTTTGTGATTTAAGAGTATCACAAAGGGGAGAGTATGGGCTGGAAGATGAAGCAGAAGGTGATTCAGGGAATGGGATAATTTTTAAAGGTTTAATATTTAGAGGGGGTAGGATTGAAGATCTACCTCTGAATTTTTGTTCAGCTCCCCCTCAGATGTGAAAACGATTTTAAGATTTCCCTCAGCAGCAAGGTATTTTTGCTACCTTGGTGAGAGGTCTTCTTTGTAGGCACTTAAAGCCTCTCCCTTGGTTCCCTGATTGTGATTCCTTTGGAAGGAATGTTGGATGTGTTAGGGATAAAACAATCACATCATCATCATCACCTCCGATATCTTTTCCAGTACCCAAGATATAATCATTGGTGTCTTCTTCTTCTTCATCTTCATCATCCTCTTGTGTAACCGTTGTGGGTTCTTTAGCCTTAGTAATTATCATCTGAGTTGGTTTAATCATGAACTCTGAGTCATCATCATCATCAGCATTACGATCTATCTCCCCCTCAGCTTGTTCTTCCATCTCCCCCTTAGCTAACTTTGTCTTCTCCCCCTTTTTGTCATCATCTCTTGGAGGAGGAGGGCACATTGCTGCTTCAATCCGCTTCAGGGATGTTCTGTCGTCATAAGAGAAGGATGCGTAGGCAGTGGCGACGTCAGTGATAGCATCACCATCATGAGGTCAGTTCGATCTTGATCTGTGAATGTGGGGGTTTGAGGAAGAGGATTCTTCAGCAGCTACAGAATTTCAACAATCATCCTATGCTGAAAATCCAGCTTTGCTTCGAGATTGCCGACAGATGTTGTTAGAAATTGAAGAGCAATAGTATTGGCATTAACATCTTAGTTTAGCTGCTTAATCTCCTCTTGTAATCCTGAGATCTGGGAGGCGTCAGCTTTAGAGGAGACGTGGGCAGTGAGAGCCATCAAGGATTCATCAGTAGTTAAAATTGCACTGCTGTTGGAGATGACCGTCGTAGAGAGAGAAGAGATTGTAGAGGTCATCTATTTAATAGAGGTATCGATAGCCTCTAGCTTTGGACCTAAAATAAAGTAGGAAAAATGAGCAATATAGTGCTTGGGATGAGTAACCGAAAGAATAAGGGGTAGGGTTGTTTGAATACCTGAGGGGTCAGTGGCAGAATCCAAATGATTTCCACCAAAGAAGTATGGCATGTCATGATCGAAAGGAGTCATGACATGTTCTTGAGAAGAATCATGAGGAGATCCCTCAAGTCCAGTTAATGTGTTGCATGTCAGCAACTCTTAAAGAAGATCGCGTTTTGTATCAGCAAGGGCGGGCGCTGATACCAACGGTGCAGTTGTGTTGACCAAAGAAGGACATGCAAATACAACACTTGTGAAGATGACAGTCAATTGTGGAGGAGGGGCACTGGCATTGTCCGAAACTTAACCATCAGTAGTTTAGTCAAACTAAGGCGGTTGTGGTACAAGCCAACTCTGCTTCAGCAGAATTAAGCATCGCTGAAGTGGCAGGGATGGTTGTAGCAGTTGTTGCGGAGGGAACAACAGAAGTATCAAGTGATGTTTGAGATTCCATCACTGATACGGGGGTTTTCTCCTTTGGATGCTTCTTGGCTTTCTTTGAGAGGCCAAGAGGGGCTTCAGATGGACGTTTTTTCGATTTAGTGGTGACAACGGGGTTAGATTTGGTTGGTTGAGACCCAATCTTTGTTGTTGAAGACGAAGAAGAGATGGTTTGGATAAAGGTCAAGAAACTTACCTCTCCTTTTGTAGTCTCTCTGTCGAGGATGCGAGACCAAAGTTTGGGAAGTGAATAGTCGCCAGTGGTTGGGTAAGGTCCTTAAGCAGATATTGAAGTATTGCGTTGAGGAAACGTACATAAGAAACAATGGGTTCCCTCTTTGCGGCAGTGAGCTTTGACACCAAATCATCGAAGATTAAGCGATCATAATCTATCTTTCTTTCTGTGAGCACTGAGAAACCAATGTCCAGGGCCATTCTACTTGTGTGAAACATATTGTCGGTCTTCCAACCCATGCTTTGAATGAAATGGGCGAACACGTATCCTAGCTTATTGGGCATACGTGCCTTCAGAATTTTCGTCAATGACTTCTTGGGTTGATCTTTCTCTAGTATCAAGTCATAGCACATTGCGTCAGGGAACTGGATAAGTTCTTCGTTAGTAGGAGTTGCAGCGTAGATTGCAGTAGTTGGTAGTTGGAGAGCATTCCTTAGTCTGTTGGGTCCAAAACTTCCTACCCCATGTTCAGTCTGGAAGGAGATCACTGGTACTTGTCTTCCATCTGCCAGAGTTTTTGTAGTGGCTTCAGCAGTGAACCAAAACTGCTTCAGCAACGATAAGTATCCGGGAGGGTAGGCAGTTAGCGCATGGCTGATGGGGCACGCTCTTAGAAACTCAGCAGCAACGAGCAGATGAGTCGATGGTTTCTTTGAAGGGAAAGAGAGCATTCCTTGATGGTTGTTCGACTTGAATACAATCTTGTCGAAGGAGACGTTCGAGGCCTTCGTAAAGTTGAAAGTTAGGGATTCCATGTCTAAGGAATAGAAGAAGATGAAGAGACAAGTTAGATTACAAGTTTCTATTTTAGGAAGGAAATGGTATTTTGAGTTTATGGAAGAATGGGTGAAAGTGAAACAATACTATATGAGAATCAGAGTATTTATGGAAGAATACTGCACTTTCTATATAGAGAAGTTTGAAAAGGAGAAAAGGACTGGAAACAAAGAAAAATCCAGTTTAAACAAGAATGTTCTTCTAAGAACAAGTTTTTAGGGTTTTGTTATGAAAAACATGAAGAAGATAAATCTTTGAAAAACAGAAAGTTCGATCTTAAAAAAGCAAAGATTATAAGATCAAATGATGTTTTTGAGGTAGACAAGAAAGGGACAGATGAATAAACCTGATAAACACAAGGAAGGTGAGTGTGTGTTCTTCGTGTTTTTCTTGCCTTGAGAGAGTTTCTTGCTTTGAACGCGTAAAGTTCGAATGAGAGACAAAGAGACGTATTTATATGTAGGAGGAGAGAGAAAAGAATTATGATAGAGAGAGAAAAATTATCATCACAGAGACACGTCACTCGCGTATGATTGGATAAGGAATGGGAATCGGCGACGTCAGAAAAATCGTGCCAACGGTTATCCGAAAAAAATGACGTCATAAAATGAAACGTCTTTTCAGAAGAAAAAAAATTAAATCACTTTTAAGAAAATAGTGATTTGTCTTTTGGATTTTAAAGTATCACTGATCAGAAAGTCAATGATAGATTTTTCTTTTAACAAAGCTTTTAATCACTTGAAGAAATTAGTGATAAATTTTATTTTCAAAAGGCTTTTAATCACTTGAAGAAAGTAAGTGGTTAAGTTTTGAAAATTTTGAAAAACGACTCGCTGACAAAAGCTGCAGTGAGGTAGGTTAGGAAACATACCTGATAATCAGTGAAAATTTTGCTCAGAGATTAAAGAATGAACATCCGAGATAGAACTTTATTGCTGACATAATGCATAATCACTGAAGAGTTATTCTTCAAGGTTCAGCATTCCAAGCTCACTGATGAGAAAGTTGAATATTGTCTCATCAAGATGTTTGGTATAAAGATCAGTGAGATGATAGTCAGTTGAAATAAAATGAAGTTCTATATCTCCATTAATCACATGATCTCTGATAAAATGATATCTGATTTCAATGTGTTTGGTCTTTGAATGTGGCACATGATTATTTGCTATAGCGATGGCACTAGTGCTGTAGCAATAGATAGGGATATTTGATAGTTGAAGGTCATAGTCTAATAGCTTATTTCTCATCCATAAGACCTGAGCACAACAACTACCAGCAGCTACATATTCAGCTTCAGCGGTAGAGGTGGATACTGAATTTTGCTTCTTACTTGTCCAGCATACCAGCTTTCCACCTAGGATCTTACAGCCTCCCATGGTGCTTTTTATATCTAGTTTGCAACCTACAAAATCACTATCGGAATAGGCAGTTAGATCGAACCCTGAGTCTTTGGGATACCAAAGACCTAGGTTAGGATTTCCCTTTAGATATCTGAAAATTCGCTTGACAGCGATCAGATGGGATTCCTTGGGTTCTGATTGATATCGTGCACAAAGACAAGTAAAATACATGATATCGGGTCGACTCGCTGTAAGATACAGAAGGGAGCCGATCATTCCTCTATAGGAAGTGAAATTATCAGGTTCTACAGTTGGGTCCCTGTTTAGTGTCAGCGGTGGTGCCATAGGAGTTTTCATCGCTGATGTTTAAGTGAGATCAAACTTTTTCAGCATATATTTAACATACTTATCTTGATGAATAAAAGTGTCTTTATTAGATTGCTTGATCTGAAGTCCAAGGAAGTAAGTTAGCTCACCCTTCATACTCATGTTATATTCTTTCTTCATTCTATCAGGGAATCGAGTACATAGAAATGGGTTAGTAGAATCAAATATAATGTCATCAACATATATTTGAAAAAGAATAATGTGACCTTTAATCTTTCTGAAAAATAAAGTATTATCAATCTTTCCACGTTCAAAATTTTCAGAGATTAGAAAAGAAGATAGGGTGTCATACCAAGCACGAGGGGCTTATTTTAACCCATAAGGAGCCTTATCTAGTTTATATACATAACCTAGATGCTTAGGGTCAGAAAACCCTGGGGGTTGTTCAACATAGACTTCCTCACTCAGCTTTCCATTTAGGAATGTTGACTTGACATCCATTTCATATACTTTGAAGTCTTTATGAACTGCATAGGCTAAGAATAGTTTAATTGCCTTGAGCCTATCCACAAAGGCAAAGGTTTCATCATAGTCTATGCCTTCCTCTTGTCCATATCCCTAAGCAACAAGCCTAGCTTTATTGCGGTTACAGTCCCATTTTCATCTAACTTGTTACGATACACCCATTTGGTGCATATAACAGTCTTGTCAGATGGTCGTGGAACGAGATTCCAAACTTTGTTTCTTTCAAACTCATTCAGCTCTTCTTGCATAGCGTTGACCCAATTTGGATCTCTGAGGGCATCATCGACCTTCTTTGGCTCAATAAGAGAGAGTAAGTTTACAAAGAGACAGATATTACCTAAACTTCGTCGAGTCTGAATACCTTCATTTGGATCACCAAGTATCTGATCAATTGGATGACCCTTAGTCCATCTCTGAGAGGGGGCTTGAGCATCCATTTTTGATAGAGGATCATAGATGAGAGCATTTGCTGAGGATGAGGCTTCACCCAAATGTTTATCAGCAATCAGCTGTTGAGGTTCAGATTGAACATCATTCACTGAGACTTGTTTATAGATGATAGGAGATTCAGAGGTTGGAGGTTCAGATTGTGGTAAGGTGTTTAAGGGAACAGCTGAAACCCAAGATGTGGATTCAACTTAGGTTGAATAATGACTTGATCATCGTCAACATTCAGAGGATTTGCATGATGGTTCGTGCTGAAGAAAGGTTCAGCTTCTCTATAGTGAGAAAACATCTAGGCATTCAGTCCGTCATTATCAGCGATATGCTTTGAGTCCGTTGATCAAGATTCATCAAAGGTGACATGAATGGTTTCTTTAACTGTTTGTCTTCTTTTGTTGAAGACTCCGTAGGGTTTGGATACTGAAGAATATCCAGGAAATATTCCATCATCAGCCTTTGGATCAAATTTCCCAAGGGTATCTCTGTTGTTTAAGATGAAGCACTGACAACCAAAGATATGAAGAAAGTTGACTGAAGGATTTCTCCCATGGAAAAGTTCATATCCATGTTTGTTAAATCTTTTGACAATCAGCGACCTATTTTGAGTGAAATAGGCGGTATTGACAACTTCTTCCCAGAATTGAGTTGGAAGATGAGAATCGTTGAGCATAGATCGAGCAGCTTCGATGATCGTTCTGTTTCTTCTTTTAGCGACACCATTTTGTTAAGGAGTTCTCACAACTTAGAAATTGTGAGAAATTCCCTTGCTCTCAAAGAAGTTATCAAGAGAATTGTTCTAATATTCAGTTCCATGATCACTCCTTATTGAGCGAACCGTCATAATATTCAGAACTTCCATTTTTCTGACAAATGAAATAAGTTCATCTGGGGTGTCACTTTTGGAACAGACAAACATTACCCAGGTATAGCGAGAGTATTCAACTACTATGACGAGAGTATATTTCTTTCCAGCGATGCATTGTATATTAACAAGGCCAAATAAATCCATATGTAGGAGTTGAAGAGGGCTTGTCACTGATCACACTTGCTTTGATTTGAAACAAGTTTTAGTCTGTTTTCCCTTTTCACAAGTTGAGCAGAGAGATTCCTTAGCATAAGAGTGTTGAGGTTAACCGTAGACTAGTTCCTTTGAAGATAGAGTCTTCAACGTCTTGAAGTTAAGATGTGAGAGCCTCTTATGCCATAGCCAGTTGACATCTGATAAGGCTTTGGATATAAAGCAGATGTTCTCAGTGGTTATTGAGTCCATATTTATGACATAAACATTTTCCAAACGATAACCGCTGAGAGCAAGTTTTTCCACTTTTATCCATAACAGAACATGCTTTCTTATTAAAACATGCTTTAAAGTCTTTGTCACATAGTTAACTGATGCTAATGAGATTATGCTTCAGTCCGTCTATGTGAGCGACTTTTCGGAAGGTAGTTGTACCATTGTTGAGTACACCAAACCCTTTGGTATAGCCATTTCCGTTTCCACCAAAGGTCACTGAGGGATCTTTCTCTTCCTTGTAGTCAGCGAGCAGGTTCTTTTAACCAGTCAAGTGTCGAGAGCATCCGCTATCAAGATACCAGATACCCTTCGAGTCCTGCATGCAAAAGTAAGATTAATTTTTGATTGGTACTAGGGGTGTACAAAAAATTGTCAACCCGCGAAACCCTGTAAACTCAAACTTTGTTTATCTATCTATTAAACAACAAAGAAAGTATTTATACCTAAAACTAATAACAAAGAAACAAACACAATACAACATGTTGACTTTGACTTTATTACAAAATGACTTTGACTTTTAATGAGAGTTGACTTTCTCAGCTTTGACTTCTTGTACTTTGACCTTCAGTCTACATGATCTTGTATCCAACATATTTATGCGCTAACAATCTCCCCCTTTGGATTCAAGATCATCACAAAAAGATTTAGCAAATCAAACTCCGTCTTTAGTTACATTGAAGAACTTTAAATCTCCCCTTTAAGCACAATCTGAGTACAATCTTCCTCTTTTGGTTGATCTTTAAATTTAATCTCCCCAAAGGCTATCTTCAAGAAATACCAACAATCTCTCCCAAAGATGATAGAAATGATCTTCAATAATCTCTTCAGATTCATTACAAGACTCTTTCAGACTTTAGAAAGAAATTATCTTCAGATTTAGCTCAACTTGCTTCAACAAACAATCTTCAAAGAAAATTTCTGAAAATCAGCACATCTTCAAACATCTTTGAATTTGCTTGAAAAAAACTTCCAAACTTTCAATCTTTGAAATTTCTGATCCGGACATTTCTGTAAATCATCTCCCCCTTTTTGATGAATAGAGCATCTATAGCATCAAAACTTTCTCATCAAGAAATGTCTTTGACCATTCTGATCTGTCCAAGAGCCTCTGATTTGTTGCCAATTCGAACAATGTAGTCATCCAGATCTTTTCAAATCTAGACAAAAAATATTCGTGTAACACCTGAATCAACAAATGAATCAGTTAATATGTCTGTCAGTAACACTAAGTCACTGTGTGTAATGAATACACATTGTAAAGGAGCTTTTTTATGTTCACTCCCCTAGGGATTCCATCCAATCATCGAAACACCACAAAGGAAATTTCTATGAATGTTATGACAAAAAAACAAATTCCTTGTGTGTTCGTGCTAGTGTAGAAAGAATTAAGCATATGATGATTGCTTTTATAAATGGCTCAACATTGTGTAAACCACTGAGACAACAGTAAATAAACACAGACTCAATGTGCATAATTAAAGTGCGAAGGTGGGGAGGACTTCCTTCTTTTTCAATATCCAGATTTTCCAAATGAAAACCAGATAGATTATATGTTGCATCCCCTTAAAATATGAAACACTTTCTTTTTAAGAAGAAAATGAGTGGCTGGTGGGGTTTTAACAAGAGTTGGCATGGGCTAGTTGCCTGTTTCAATAATGTTCACCAAAGATTTGTGAAACATTAGTAATGTGGTTGCCCGGCTCAGAAAGTAGTTGGTGCAGAGTTTGATATTCTTTTACTCTGTTCTCTCACCCTCTTTCTTTTAATCATTAAACGCACATCTAACCAAACTCTCATTTCCATTTTACCTCGTCACACATCCCACACTCATTTCATTTTGACTCCTCACACTCAATCACTATGGATTAACTTCTTGGGTAGGAAACATTGGTAATCGTGAATCCATAGAAGTTCATTTAAATCCTAGCACAAAGAACCCATAATTTCCTAGAAAGCATAATGTTGCTCAATATGGTTTAACTTGAACAATTAAAGCACAAATACAAGTCAGATATGTATATGCTTAGAATATAATCATGAAGATATGAGCATTTTGAAACATGGAAGTATTTTCAAACAAGTAAATTGAATGAATGAATATGAATGCAAAAGACTTGTTTGAAAATCTGACATTGTATAAAAAAATGATCAGATAAGAAATGATATAACAGTTAAGGCTTATGGTCAAGAATAATGGATATTGTCTATATGAACCAAAATATAGACATTCTTGAAATGACGTTTAGAAATGAAATTACGCTCAAAATTCTTTGAAGTACAAGAGGGGTGTCTTACCATCGAAAAATATGTTTCAAATTTGAGACATGGTAAGAACAATATCAACAAAAATGAAACCGGTGTGTGTGAATACTTGAAATTATATAGAAAAGACAATACACAAGTATTTATCTTTGGAAACACACGGTTTGTAATCATTTAAGCACAAATAAAATGAAAACATTTAAAATCACACTTCCAATTCATGAAATTTGTTTAAGAATCGGGAAGTGGTTTGAACATTTAAGAACATGTTTTCTATGATTGAAAGTTGTCCTTCTTTCAACCATATATGAGATTAAGATAAGAAATTTAACCTTTCTATGTAGTCTTAAATCTCATGAAGTCAGCTGAAAATCATAAAGATATGATCTTGATAGCTCCTCTCATTCTGTACAAGTCTCAAAGTCATGTCAAAGCAACTTTATTCACAAATATTTATTCAAAATTAACAGACATAAAGCAGTAAAACGATTATAGTACGAGTTCTGATCAGAATTAATCAGAAGTCATCACCTTTACTCCCCCTGAAATTATGCATCTAAAATTGTTAGTGAAAAAGTACATGATAGAGATCTACAATTCTATTTTGAAATGTAGTTCATCATATCTATCGGATGCAAAATATTTCAGAAAAATATGTACTCCCCCTTGATGGTTGATTTCCTCATTCGAGTATTGTAGTAGAATCTCTTATCAGCACAGGAGTAAGGTCTTTTGATCACTGAAGTACGAGTCCTAAACTGTTGTGTTTAGAAGTCAAACTCCGTTGAAGTACGGGTTCTAAGTTTATTTACTTAGATGCCTTGGCTCTCTTACTCCCCCTTGACAGTAGGTGCCTGCAACACAGAATCAGTCTTTGGTTTTGGTACCCACTGGTATTTGGGTCCATAGGTGTTAGTTGCAGTTCTTATAGGAGTAACTGAATAAGAACCATACAATAAATGATCACTTGTTTTATGAACATGATCATGTGTACGACAATAAGAACAATAGTATTTCTTACCTGACAACCTGACTAATTGATCTTTCATGTATATATGATCAGATTTACCTTTACGCGCATTGTTTTTCTTGACTTTATGTGTATGTACACATGACTTCTTTCCTTTCAGCTCATTCTTCTTCTCATCTTTCTTTGCATCTTCAATTGGTTTCTTCTTCCAGACCATTTTTTCTTCTTTGTATCTCCTTCTTCTTTGATGTGTACCTGAACCATCTATATTTCTATCATAGAAAAGGTTAGTACTACGAATCTGATTAGAAGATTTAATTGACCTTTTGGAAGAAATATTCTTAGGAGGTGAGCTTGCAGCTGTCTTGAATGAGCATTTTGAATCAGCTGAATCATCTCTAGGTGTGTGGATAATTGACTCTGGAGTCTTGTACTCAGTCACCACCACCATCTTAGAAATGATACCTTCAAGCTCTTTTATCTTTGAAGCGAAACTGTCTCTTTCTTTGACAAGAAGGGCAATCTTCGTCTCAAACTCAGACTTCATTTTCTTCTCTTTCAGTGCACACTTAGATAGTTCAGATAACTTCTTAGTAAGCTCTCTAATCTCAAACTCAAACATGCCTCTTTCTTCTTCAAATCCCTTCTCAGCATTGTTTCTCTGGCCGGATATTTCTTTGAAGAATCCAATGTTCTTTTGTTCAATGGCCTTCTTCTCTTTGGCAAACTTTTCTCTTTCCAAGATTATTACTTTCTCAAAATCAGAAACTTGCTAAGAAAGTTTTATACACTTAAGCTCAAGCGTCTTCTTTTCTTCAAAACTCTTCTTGGAAAGTTCTGAAAATTTCTTTTCAAACTCATCTTTGTCCATAGCCATTTTTATCTCCAAATCTGATATTTTCTTCTGAAGCTCAGTGTTCTCAGTTCTCAGACTCTGATCCTTGTCTTCAATGCTTTCATCATTAATTACAGAAGGAGAATGATCTGGAAGTGAAGCATTGAAGTCAAACATATCAATTTCCTTAACACACCCATCATCATATTTAAGAAAATCATTTTCAGGCGCAAATAAATCATCAAAATCAGTCTCAGAAGTTTGAAGTACTTTAGAAGATGGAGAACACGTGTTAGATTTAAAATGAAAATCCGTGTTCTTCAACACTGTAGAAAAGACATCTTGTTCTGTATCAACCAAAATTCTTTCTTCAGATAAAACACTTTCAAGCTCAACTATTTTGCTTTCTAGAATGAGTGGAGGAACATAAATTTTTGCAGTTGCAGGTTTTGCCTCCATCTCAGTAACATAATAGCTAACAAAATAGTCATCTGAAAGAACTTTTGGTGTTTCAGAACGGTAACTATCATTCAGTCTTTCATAACAGAATGGTAGTTGCATTTTCTTTAAATTCATTCTTTTCTTATCTTCTTTATCCTCAACTTCTTTTGATGCTTTGGTGATAAATTTGGGTTTCAAATGAGGATGTTCATCAACAGCATACATATAATTTGCATTTAATATACCTGGTTGTTTTCTAATAGCTTTTTCTAGGTAATGAGGATTATCATAACCTAGTCCCCATTTTTCTTTAAAATCAGCTTCTTCATTAGGTGTATTCAAGAAAATCGTTTGATCTGTTTGGCCTCTAATAGATAGTTTTGCTTCCAGATCATTAACCTTTTGCTCTAAAGTCTTATTCTCAACATGCAGTTTAAACGCTTTTAGAACACATTCTTGTTTTTCAGAATCAGGCTTAGACAATTGTTTTTCAATACCAGAAATCTTACTTTCAAAACAATCCTTTTCATTTTTAAAAACAGAAGCAGATTTGCGTAGAGAATCAATTAAATCTTTGTTCCTAATTACTGACTTATTAAGCTCAAAGATCTGTTGATTTCTCCTAGCAACTCTGTCTTTTTCCTTTTTCAATTTATTCTGAAGATCTTCAACTTCAACCATCATATCTTCCATTTTGATCATGAAGTCATTTTCAGTGAAATCTGTTACCTCCTTAGCTGAAAAACTCATCTTGAATATTTGTTACAAAAAGAAACTTGAAATTGACCGTTAGTCTAAATGAAATCACAAAGATAAACAAAAAAATTTGACTAAATAGTGAAACTCGCAAAACACTATTCAAAAAGATACTCACAGGCTTAAGCGTGCGTGTTTGTGTAACTCGCAAGCAACGGTTTGCGTGTTTTGACAAACTCGCAGACCAAAAGAAAAAATCGCTGAAACTCACAGATGCCTAAACTCGCAAGTAACTATTCACTGATAAACTCGCAGGTCGAGGCTTGCGTTTTTCTTGAACTCGCATATGCCTAGTTGCGCGTTTGAACAAACTCGCAGATCAAATGAACTCACAGATCACTGTTCCGAAGAAACTCGCAAACTTAGACTTGCGCGTTTTGAGAACTCGCTAAGGTCTACTTGCGCGTTTTATAGAACTCGCAAGTCAAACTCGCAGAAGGAAACTCGCAATGCTTGCGTGTTTCAACACTTAGAAAATTTTCCAATTTTTCAAACTCGCAAATCTTTAAACTCGCAGATTGAACCAAACTCGCAGATTGAAGAGCAAACTCGCAGGCTTCGATCTGCGCGTTTCTAAAACTCACAAACCACACTTTGCGCATTTTGTCCAAAAATCAAATTCTTCAGCTTGCGCGTTCTTCCAATGAACTTGCGCGTTTGATGGATCTTGCGTGTTCTTGGAGTTTTCGAACAAAACTAAGTCTTTTTCACTGATTTCGATACAAAACTTGTCCAATTGACTTGAAACTTTGTAGGTATGCTCGATTTCAATACTCTAACAGGTTACAATACAAGAATTACAAAAACAAACACAAATTGTAACATTTTGATTCTATTTACAGTGCTCATGAACTCGTAACTCAAAATTCAACAAAATTCAGAAATTCGTGAAAATTACAGTGCAATTCGTGAAATTACCTATACATACTCATTCTAGTACACTTATCAATCACTAACAAATCAGTTACAACACGAAAAACAAACTCAATTTCATAATTGAGTCTAAAACTTGATAGAACAGTGTCGACACATTTTTCTTGAAATGATTTCAATTGAATCTGCTCTGATACCAATTGTGTGTCCCTGATTCAAGATTCTAAGTGCAAACAATCAAATACAAACAAGAATGATTACGATTACCTATTTGATTTCAATTCAAAACTCAAAGATTACAACTTTCTCTCTCTAGAAGTCTCTCTCTCTCTCTACAAATTCTCTCTGAAATGTAAACTCAAACTCTGTTTATCTATCTATTAAACAGCAAAGAAAGTAATTATACCTACAACTAATAACAAAGAAACAAACACAATACAACATGTTGACTTTGACTTTATTAAAAAATGACTTTGACTTTTATTGAGAGTTGACTTTCTCAGCTTTGACTTCTTGTACTTTGACCTTCAGTCTACATGATCTTCTATCCAACATATTTCTGCGCTAACAGATATGTTTATCAAAATCAAACCGATTTAATAAGATAAAGTTTTAAAACAAGATTTTTAGAGATAAAGTCAAACGTTTTAAAAGAATTAGAATGTTTTCTAAAATTAAACCTTTTACAAAACGTAAACTTAACGCCACCCATTTAAGGTACTTGTCAAGCATACAGGATCCCGGTATGGTCAGTGCTCAGCCAATCATGCCGGTTGAATGTAGTGTTATACAAGGAGCCAAAATATTGAGATTTAAGTGGACAGTTGCTTGGCCATTCACTTAAATAGTCGTATTTTGGACGACTGATCCCAATAAACCCTAAGTCCAGTATTTAGGTGAGATCACGATACCTTAGTATGGTTTGTTTACTTGAAAATATCATAGACAGTTGCTTGGCCATTTATGAGTATTTTCAAGGCGTTGAAGTGGGATTAAACTTGCCAATTTCAATATATGGTATACTGAATAGGATCCCACAACACCTAAGAGTTATGTTGAACATAATTGGATGATGCCTACCTAAATAGCCTAATTCCATAGACAGTTGCTTGGCCATTTATGGAAATAGGTGAAATATGAATCTTAGCTCAAATCAAATGCTTTTTTGAAAGGTTAATCCATTTATTTGAGATATTAAAGTTACTAAAATTAAATCATGTTTTTTGTAGATGTCTACCTCAGATTCAAACTCAAATAATTTATCCCAATTTACATTACGGTCAATCCTGGATAAGGAAAAATTGGACGGAACGAACTTCATCGAATGGTTTCACTCCCTAAGGGCAATCCTTAGGTATGAAAAGAAGTTCTACGTTCTTGAAAACCCCCCTCCAAATGCTCCTGTCAGAAATGCTCCAACTGAAGTCAGAACTGCTTATGATAAGTACCAAGATGACTCTCTGATTGTTGGTTGCCTAATGTTAGCCACCATGAATCCCGAATTATTACGGGATCATGAAAACATGACTGCTTGGGATATGATATCTTCACTGAAGTCTATGTTTCGGTTACAAATAAAACGAGAGAGATTTGATACAATTAAAGCATTGTGTGCTTGTAAAATAACTGAGCGTTCGTCAGTTAGTACCCACATTTTGAAAATGAAAGGTTACTTTGACCAACTGACCCGTCTTGGTTTCCCACTGGGTCAAGAGTTGGAAATCGATATGGTTCTCAATTCTCTACCCAAAACATATAAGCAGTTCATTAAGGGCTATAATATGAAAGGTTTGAATAAAACCCTCACAAAGCTTTACAACTTACTTAAAACTACTGAGAAGGATATGAAATCCAAGTTGGGTTCAATCAAACCAAAACAGGCTTTGATGATCAAACCTGACAGTGGGATAATCAAGAAAAGGGGGAGATAACCAAGGGTAAAACATATGTTGGAAGATCCAGTATAGATAAGGGCAAAGGAGAAATTCCTGAGGTTGCAGTATGGTATAATTGTTTTCACCATGGGCACCAAATGAGAACTTGTCCAGCCTGATTGGCAGAAATCAAAAAACAAAAGGCTACCAGAGTCGGACCTTCAGGTATGTTTACCATTTGATTTAATTCACTTCTGACTAAGTGTTACATATTGAGTATGATACTCATATTAGTACTACTTTTTCAGGAAATAAGAAGTGAAGAGAAGATGAAACCAGACCAAATGAAGCTAAGCTAGTTGTTGCTCAAATGGACATATGATATGAACTTTCCAGATGGTCTTACATTAACACTTAGCAAGTGTCATCATCTACCTAGTGTTACTATGAATTTAGTTCCATTTTCTCAATTACAACGAACGGAATTTATGTTTTAGAAATAAATTTTCGTTTTATCTTAATAAATGTTTTATAAAATTAATAGTTGTAATTATAAATCATTATAACGAATTAAGTGGGGCTTAAAACTGATCTATTTGTGACATTTAAACAAGAAACACATAGTCAAACTCCAGGCGGACGGAGAGTTGGAATCATATGATGATTCATATGATATATGTGTATCTTGTTAGTCAAGATGACAAAAGAGCCTTCAAAGGGTAAACCTTTAAGGGCCACAAGAACTATTAGGGGTTTACCATACTGATGTATGTGAGACTTATAGTTATGTCACAAGATACAGTCATCACTACTTCATTACATCCTACTGATGACTTCAGTAGACATAGGTATGTTTGCTTAATAGAACAAATATAAAAGCTTTGAAATTTTCAAAGAGTTTTAGATTGAAGTAGTGAGTATACTTGGCAAAGGATAAAGATGCTTCGGTTAGATCGAGGTCATGAATATCTAAGCCAATTGACCATCTAAGAGATAACGGGATAGTATCCCAATTAACTCCTCCCAGAACACCACAACATAACGGTGTGTCCAAAAGAAGGAATAGAACCTTGTTGGTCATGGTTCGCTCTATGATGAGTCATACCAATCTGCCTAAAAGTTTCTGGGGTTATGCCCTACAAACAGCTGCCCGAATACTAAATAATGTGCCAACCAAAAAGACCGATAAAACCCCTTTCGAACTATGGACTGGGAAGATCCCAAAACTGTCATATATGAGAATATGGGGCTGTTAAGCTTATGTTAAGCAAGAAGCTTCTGGGAAGCTTGATTCAAGGTCTGAAAGATGCATCTTTGTAGGATATCCAAAAGAGACAGTTGGATATTACTTCTACAAACCCAGCGAGAACAAAGTTTTTGTTGCGCGCCACGGTGAGTTCCTAGAAAATGATTTTCTATCAAGAACCACAATGGGGGATACAGAAGATCTTGAAGAAATTCAAGAACCACAAGATGAAACAATGGTTGATACTAAAAATCAACATGATGTTGAGCCCCAACAAATTGTTGAAGGTAATGACAAGATACAAACAATCCGAAAATCGAGTAGGAGTCGTCAAGAGCCTGAGAGATATGGCTATCTCATTGGCGATGATGATATAGTTCATGATGAACCCGTAACCTACCAAGAAGCCGTATCAGGTTTAGAATCTGATAAATGGCAAGCTGCCATGAAGGCTGAAATACAATCCATGTCAGATAAACAAGTTTGAAACTTGATAGATGCACCTACCGGCTGCAAAGTCGTAGGGTGCAAGTGGGTATTCAAAAAGAAAACTGACATGGATGGGATTGTACATACCTATAAGGCTAGGTTGGTAGCTAAAGGTTTCAGTCAGACTCATGGAGTAGAAGATTATGATGAAACTTTTTCTCCAGTAGCCATGATTAAATCCATCAGGATACTTATTGCCATAGCTGCATATCATGACTATAAAATATGGCAAATGGATGTTAAAACCGCGTTCCTTAACGGAACTTTAAGCGAGGACGTGTACATGGTACAATCAGAAGGTTTTAAACATCCAAATTTTCCTGAAAAGGTATGTAAATTGCAAAAGTCCATTTATGGACTGAAACAAGCATCTCGTAGTTGGAATCTTCGTTTTGATGAAAAGATTAAAGAATTTGGTTTCTTAAAGAACGAAGATGAACCTTGTGTATACAAGAAAGTCAGTGGGAGCATAGTAGTATTCCTTATCCTATATGTCGATGATATATTAATAATCGGAAATGACATCCCTACCCTTAAAGTTCTAAAAGCCTGGTTAGGGAAGTGTTTTCGCGATGAAGGATCTAAGAGAAGTAGCCTATATCCTTGGTATAAAGATCTATCATGATAGATCAAAACGCTTAATTGGATTAAGCCAAAGTACATATATTGACAAGATCTTAAGACGCTTCAAGATGGAGGGTTCTAAAAGAGGAAACTTGCCAATGGTACATGGTATACATCTGAGCAAAACTCAGAGTCCTATATCTAAAGAGGACATGAACCGCATGAAGGGTGTTCCCTATGCTTCGGCCATCGGTTCAATTATGTACTCCATGTTATAGACCAGATGTCTCGTATGCCCTAAGCATAACGAGCAGGTATCAGTCAAACCCAGGTGATGCTCACTGGGTAGCAGTAAAGAATATTCTAAAGTATCTAAGAAGAACTAAAGATATGTTCTTACTGTACAACGGTCATGAAATAGATATGTGTGTTTAAGGATACACAGATGCTAGTTTCCAAACTGACTGTAATGACTTAAATTGTAATAGGGATATATGTATTAAACAGAGGTACTATGAGCTGTAAGAGCTTACATACAAATCTACTTGTCAAGCCTATGTCTCAAAATAAACATGATGTTCATGTTATAGGCTTGAGGATTTTTATATTGAATAATAATTTTAGTAAACTTTAAACTTTCTGGAACATTAAAACAATTATGTTTTTACCTGATATGGCATACTGGGTATGAGTATATACATTAAACATCTCTGTGTTCGTTTTAGCATGTTTAAGTATCCTTAAATAAATATGATGATCATATTATTTAGAACTGTCCTTGATCACTTATTACTAGGGGACTAGTAATAAATCAAGATCATTGTGAAGTTTGGTCATAGTCTAAGTTGGAAGTGCACAAGGTGCAACCAGAGTCACATGCGCTTGTTGGAGCACAAGGCGTTGGACAAGACCCACGGTCAAGATCACCTCATAGATCAGCGTTATAAGGTGAGTCTTGAAATAGTACAACACTATTTATCCTCAGACCTGAGATGTGCATTGGGATCTAATGCACAAGGAGTGTTATACTTTGATATAGTCTAACGTTACCCTTAATCGGGTAATCATAAGGGCTATATTAGGTATAACATGAATTGTGTAGTTAGTCGTGTACATGCAATATGGGATTTGCTCCTCTCAAGATGAGATAGATATTTTTGGGCCCCTCGATTACATAGTTTGATTTACATGTATGAACAAGTGGATTAGTTGGACTAATGATACTTGTATAATCAAATATGTTGGGATCGAGAAACATATTCTTTGAACAATAAAGGATGAGATAGATCTATGCCTTAAGTTCAAAACAAAATATCGTGAAGCAAAAGGATTATGAATGATTCTACTATATGATTGATTAGATCAATCAAATTGCTCGAAGGTAAAAGCACATTTACATAGCCTTGGGGGCGGTGACGTGTTGCTAGACGCTTACCATCGTCTGTGTTACTGTGTATCGTGTGCAAGTGGGAGAATGTAAGTTATTATATGCCCACGACACGTGTCACACAGAGATACTACTGAGGAGTATGTAAACCTATAGGGTCGCACACAATGAATGCGTTTGTTTCCATTTGTAGAAACTCGGATTTTATGAAAATATGTGTTAAACTGTAATTATGATAATTACAGGGTGAAAACGTAATTATGTTAATTACGGAGAATTATCTGTAATTATATAATTATATTTTAAAGTTTAAAAGGATAATTATATATATTTATATAATTATATTTTAAAATTTAAAAGAATAATTATATATATATATATATATATATGTATTTGAATTTGAATTTGAATATTACAGATAATTACTAAACATTATTTAATTCTTAATTGAATTATAGTCTAACTATAATTCTTCTGGTATAAATAAGGGGTTAGGCTAAACCATTTGATTGACAATTGAATTAGAATAGCCTTTCAGGAAAAATACAGAAAAGAAACCTTTTTTTTTCTGTAAAACACATATAGATCTAGGGTTCTTGGGCTAGCACCCGGTGGAAACGAGAAACGTTTTCGTGTGTGGACTACCGATAGAGGAAACATGCTTTGGTTTCTTAGTGCTCCGTCTCAATCCCAACTGATCTCCAAAAGGTAAGATTCTAAACACCCAATGGTGTGGGTTTTTTTTTATTTAATTAAATGCATCATTGGATCCGATTGGGTTTTAAGTTTATTTAGAAAAGTTTTCTATATATAACTATTGTAACCAAAATATTTTGTTTTTTCCGCTGCGTTTATCGGTTACAATTTGTTATTAAAACCCAACAATATAATTTTTATAAAATTATATATATATATATATATATAATACAAGAATAAAAAACAATTTTTCCATTTAGAAAAAATTATAGCTCAAACTATATTATATTATATATATATATAATACATTTTGCTTAACCAAACAAACTAATGAGGCTTGTTCGTGTTCGTTCATTATACTTAACCAAACAAATGAATGAACACGAACGGTAAAAGAACGGAATTTTTGTGTTCATGTTCGTTCGTTAAGAAAATATGTGTTTGTTCGTGCTCTTTTACGTTTGTTCGTTAAGATGTTAAATGAACGTAAACAGACAAACATAAATAAACGAACACAAAGAACAAAAAAGAACATCATTAATCATCATTTCGTTTCGAAATAACATAACAAACTGAAAAACCGGGTAAATTTAAGAATGATAAAAAAGGAATTCTAAAATCATTAATATAATTAATGATTTTACATATTAATATCATAATATATTTATATATATATATATAAACAAACGTAAACAAACATAAATAAACAGACATTAACGAACGTAAATGATCGAACGAGCTCATTGTTAATGTTCGTTCATTTAACTAAACGAACACAAAAATGTATTCATGTTCGATCAATTCTTAAATAAACGAATATACACGAAAATTTTCCCGAACAGTTCGCTAAACGTTTGTATATTCTTATTAGTATTTATCGTATTTTATTCTACAATTTTATGTAAACTACTAAACCGCCAAACCCGCCCAACCCGCCATAACCCGCAAGGGTTGGGTTGGGTTATACTTTTGAATGGGTTGGGTTGGGTTGGGTTGTGTTTTTCCAAACCGCCATAATTGGGTTGGGTTGTAAAAATGTCCCAAACCGCCCAACCCAACCGGCGTACACCCCTAATTGGTACCCACTTTACAATGGGTCCAGATAAGTTAGTGCAGATGGAAGGTTCAACAATCTTTACAGCATCTGATGATTCAGCGTCAGTGGCAATCTTCACGTTAGTTAATTTCTTTAGTGGCATTTTTCACCTTGGCAGGTTTCTCAGCTTTGGTGAACTTCTTTGCCTTTGAGGCATTCATCTTCACTTTAGCTGACTTTTCAGCTATGGTGGCAGTGGGACATTTATTGGCAATGTGGTCAGTAAGTCCACAGTGATAGCATTTTCTAAAGCTGAAGGTGGTCTTAAAAACATGAGCATTTGCCTGAGAAAACTTTAGATGAGTAGGGCCAGCTCCAAGAATTGTCTTTGCATTGGATCTCGGGGGAACTATCAGTTCGTCAGATTTCTTAGGCAAAATATCAATCTTCATCTTTGGGTAGATCTCTGAGTATTACCAGTGATCTTAGATCCAAAGCCAGAGAGTTGACTAGCTGAAGGTTTGGAGGGAACCTTCTTCAGTTTTACTACTTTAGTAGCCTTCTGAGGATGATGGGAAATAGATTTCCCTTTATCAGCGAGTTTAGAGATAAATCCTCAGGGATAGTAACTAAAGAAGAAGAAGAGGACTGAGAGGAGGAAGTGTCAGGAATAGATGAGACAAACATTCCAAATTTCAGCATGGAACGATCTCTATCCGGGTTATCTTTTTCAGACTCATAACCAAGACAGCTCTTAACCTGAGCAACTATTTGAGAATCTATTATCTTAGCTACCTTAGCTGAGGATTTAAACCATCCTTTAACGGTACTCTTTTCAGTTTTCAGTTCAATGATAGCTTGTTCACGTTCAATGCTGATATTTTCATTTACAATGACCTGATCTCTTAAACTTTCCTCTAAATGAGTTAGTTCTTTGATCTTTAAATGACATTTCTCAAGATACTCTATTAAATCAATGTTTTTGTTTTCAGCTAGAGTTTTGCCATTCAGTGCATTGTACAAATCAATTGTCAGCACATCAACAGCGCGACGTCTCTCAACTTTAGTAAGAGTTGGATCGGTAGAGATCGATACCTGAGAGGTGATAGTGCTTATGGAAGTTCCAGTGGAATCTTCCACTTCTTCTTCTATCTCAGCCATTAGACAGAGATTGGTCATTTATTCTTCATCAAAACTTGAGTCTTTTGATTCAGCCCAGTTATTTTCTTCAGCTATCAGACCTTTACCTTTTTGCTTGAAGCCTTTCAACTTTGATATTTCTCTTTCAACTCTAGGTAATTTTCATCACTGGATTTTCGGGATGAAGAAGGTTTGAAGACTTTTTTTGACCTACACTCGCTGGCAAAATGTCCAACTTTTTCGCATGTATAGCAAGTAGCAGTTGCCTTATCAACAGGTGTTGATTTAGGCTTGTCAGATATAGAGAGAGGCTTATTTCTTCTGAAATTGCTCTTTCTTGCAAATCTCCTAAAAGAGTTTGCCAAGAGTGTCAGCGATTCATCAAACTCTGAAAGGTCTGTGTCTGAAGGATCCTTTGAGTCAGAATCTAACTCAGTGATAGTGAGTGTAGAGGATCGCTGAGATGGGATCATCTCTTAAGAGACTAAAGCAAAAGGTGTGCTTTTGGAGTCTTTGGAATCTTTAACAATATTCTTTTTCAGTTGACTTGATTGCTCATAATTGAGCAAAATCCCATATAAAGTACTGAGAGAGAGGGATGATTTAAGTATTTTGTTATCTTGAGACACATTGAATAAATGTCCCAACTTTCAGGAAGACGTTCCAAGAATTTAGTAAGAACCTCAGAGTTAGAGTAGGTACTACCAACAGTCCTTAGATCAATGATTAAGTAATTAAATAGCTAGTGTACATCAGATAAAGATTCATTCTTACCCTAAATGAAACTTTCATACTGTCTTACCAGATTTATCTTTCTTGTTTCTTATATCTCAGTGGTACCTTCATATTGAACACAGATTGTGTCCCACATGGCTTTAGAGGTTTTTAGATGCATGATGGAATGGAAAACTTTATCCGGTAAAGTCATAGAGATAATTATTATAACTTTAAGATCAAGGCCAACTTTCTTTTTGTCCTCATCACTCCAATGTCATATTTCTTTGACAACTTCTCTTTTAGGGATAGCTTTAGTAGCTGCAGTGGCAAGGAATGTAGCAATGATGAAAAAGGGTTCATAATGTTCATTTGCAACATATTCAGGTATAGTGGGATATACACCTTCTAGAAATAACATCATTTGATTCTTCCATAGAACAAAGTTGTCTCTGCTGAATCGAGGATGTTTAGCAAGAGAGCCATTATCATAATAATTTGAGTTTGAGTTCACTGACATTTAAGAGAATAGAAAGGAAGAGAGTTTAAGCAAGATCTTGTTTATGGATTAAACATTCTGCTCTAATTCCACTTGTTTGTCCCGATTAAGGTTCTATAAGGGTGTTAGTTTGTAGAAGGGGGGTTGAATACAAACACAAATTTTACTTTTAAATTTGTTTATTGATTATTGAGTAAATCAAAAACACAATTTACATATTGTTGCAGAATTAGATTAGGTAAAACATAATCCAAATAATCTAAGAAACACTAAGCTTTCTTGCACACAAGAGTAATAGAAAGAGAGAAGAGAGTTTACAGAAAAGAGAGTTTCTACAAAAGATCACTCAGGAGATTGAGAACCCTTCGGAATGAAGAATCCACGACAGAGGGTACAATCCACGTGTCTTTCATCCATTGGCTTCATGCTTTTTGACTTTACCATTTGCACGCTTTTGGCCGCATGGTGAACAGTGTAGTGGAAAGGAGTAATTGTATGATTATGGAAAAAAGCAAGTTTGCTTTTATACTTTCGTACTTTTTGTGCAGAGGATAAGACAAACAAATCTTGATAAGCAAGCTTCATGATTAACTATAGTTGATGATCAGTGATCAGGAATCACTGACGTAGAAAGGCGATAGTTGAGGCTTGATCTTGATTTGTCACGCGTTGTAGACTGGTCTTGGTTTCACTGAATGCCACTTCAGATCATTAGTAGACTTTTCTTCATCATCATTTTAGTCTTCGATGTCAGCGATGATTTCTTTGAGCGTGAGGCTTGTCTTCAGGGATTACATTTAACGATTACATTAGAGATCATCAGCTGAACAGACTCGGTATATTATCGTTGATGATGAAACACTAATACATACAAATGTTATATGTAATTTTCACTAAGTATTTCTAAGGATCATCATCAAATCACTGAGAGAGTTTGGATCAACAGATGATGTCAAAGATTTGGGAGGTGACAATGAAGACAATGATGATGGCAGTTTCTTTGTCACAACCATTAGACCTCCTCCTTCTAAAGGAGTGGTCATATCTGAGCACCTCAACAGCCTTCCTACTCTAGAAAAGGCAAACAAGTAGTTGCTAAGGAAAATCTGAAGATCATATGTTGACCTGAGGGGGAGTTGGTGTTACCAGAGGTATGTCTTGCCTTATCCCGATACACTTTGTAACACCCGGAAATTCTTAAGGTAAGTATTTATTTCCTTAAATATGTTAACCGTATTTATTTGAAATTACGAGACTTTATATACGCATGTGCTCATTGTTATTATGCTATGATGTTACTTGATTAGTATTAAAGATGCATGTGTTTAGACCTCGCACTCGTTCTCGAATTTGGTTAAGTTTTCGGGCTGTTTTGGGCTTGGCGCGAGAGTGCCACGCGATAGTGACATTGTCACTATCGCTGGGCACAATCGCTGAGATTGTACCGAGAGTTGGGGGGAGTTCGCGATAGTGACACGCGAAAGTAACAAATGTCACTTTCGCCGGGCATATTCTCGCGGTTTGTACCGCGGGTGTCGAGAGCCTCGCGATTGTGACTCGCGATAGTGCCCTTGGCACTATCGCCGGGCACTCTCGCCGTTGGGGTGCAGGGGCTTTAAATGCATTTTATCTGATTTCAACCTCATTTATCTCAAACCCTCTCTTCCCTTTGGCGATTTTGGAGACTTCCAAATCGAACTCTTCCTCTCAAAACCCTAACCCTCATAAATACAACTCTTCTTGGTGGTTGGATCTTCACACTTGCAATAACTCTTCTCAAGGACAATCTCTAGGGTTCATAAAGCTCAACTTCTCCACTTCAAGTCTCATCTTCTCAAATCTAGGGTTTTCATCTTTTCTAGGTTTTGGTACAAAACCTAGATTGTAAGTTTACTAACCTTTGTTAAAACTAGATACACATCATATTCTTCTAATTGTTGTTATTTATATCTATATGTTCAAGTATGTGGGATTTGATTATGAAGAAAAGTTAGGAATGTGATTTTGTGTGAAATGCCATGATTTACTTTATTGATCGGGTATTTGGTATTAACTCCATGAATGTACATATTGTATATCTTGGCATGATTTGGGATGTATGTATTATAGTAGATGATAAATTCTACTTGGAATGCCTTTTTGGTGATTTAATGTCTAAGTATTGATTATGTTGGTATTTGGGCCTCATAATGGATTTATGTGTTAGGATGGTAACATTGTACCCTTGGTTGGTATCAAAATGTGTTGGTTGAAATATACCTCAAGACCTCCTATAAATTATGTTGGACGAACCAAGTCAGTAGACACTAGGAGGATGTAGTCATGGGCGCCACTGTGATGGTATGTGCCTAGACCTCCGCCATTCAAGGAATTTTCTTTGGTATAGTCCTCGGGTGTGTCGGGCCTTTCGGGTGTCTCTTGGTAGATGGCATCAAGGTATATCAACTCTTTGGGTGGAACTTGATTGGTGCTATGGGTCTCCCCTATTGACTCCACATATATTGAACTCTAGTTACCTGATGATAAGAATTGTAACTGATCATGCCTGATTATTATTGTTCAACTCACTAGGCTTTTTGGCCTAACACTTGTTTGGTGTCGATGTGTATCTCAGGTTCTAGCGGCGTCGGTCCTAAGCAGGTTTAGATGCTTTGAGTGAGAGCTTGGGGATTTTGCACTTGGACGCTTACTTCTTTTGGGAATGAACCGTTGGGTTTATAGATAACAACCCTTTTGTAATCTCTTTTCTAGATGTAGAAATTAGATTAGTTGGTTGTTATTTTATTGTCCGTTTAAATTACAATTATGATTAAACAGGTTATTTATATATATTCCCCATTTTTGGGAGGCTCTTGCTATGGCAATTCTAGTATACCTCATGTCCGTTTTTTCGGATTTTTGGTATCCCTATTTTTAGGGTGTTACGCACTTATCCTCCCATATCCGATGATCAACCCTTAACCTCTATCCCACGTCATATTATGTGGACTTACCCCCTTCTCTTCCTCATGTATCCAACCCATCCTCTCCCCTGCGTTAGTCTTCCACTTATGATCCAACATCAATGATAGCTGAATAACAAATAATCCTAGTCTATGTCCCAGAGACTAGTGAAGAAGAAGAAGAAAAAAAAATACATCACTATCTCACCCTCGAAGACCTTCACTTCTCATTCCAAGTTCGGAGGTTGAAAAGTCGAAGAGGGTGGCTGAGATAATTGCTGAAATGATTAAGTCTCGGAACAAGATTCCTTCTCGCACCAACACTGAAGATGAGTTGAGCTTCCTCACTGACGCTGAAAGAGAGGAGTCCATAAAAGCTGAGAAAGCCATAGCCGATCATAAAAGGAGTGCCAAACTAGCTTTTGCTTTAGCTACAAAAACTCTCTCTGAAGCCAATATCAAAAAGAAGAATCCAATTGGCATTCAAGCTCAGCTCCTCAGACAAGTTGAGGAGGAAAACCAGAAGTAACTCTCCAAACAACAAAATGAACTGAAATGGTGCCAAAACAAAGTTGACTTAAGGCTTATTCCTCACGAGATCACCAACACCACAATATATGGAAGATCCAAAGATGGTGGTATTGTGGTCACCCTGAATATCTTCAGAGATGATAGCACCTCAGTCACTGACTACCCTTCTTAGCTTTGGAGATATGGTTTTGATGAATGGGTAGAGATCATAAATGTTATTCAGAAGTCCATGTCCAAATACAAGGAATATGTGGAAGACCAGTTGAATAAGATTTTTGATGAAGTATCGAGGATTGTCAAGATTCCTCCCCTATCTTTGAAGCCTTCTCATAGAAGAAGAACTTCACAATATGAAGATGCTCTACTCTTTCTCTCAAGGCCTGAAATAAAATTCATCATCGATAACAAAACATGAATCCTGATTATGACACCTCAATGCTGAATCTATCTCTACCAGAAAAAGTCCCGTATGTTGTAGGATCAATCATCTTGACCTTGAGCTAGGTCTCATGTTTATCAGCAGTCAAGGCGAGTATAGTTTCCAAAGGATGTCTGAACTGAATATTTGCCCCTTGCCTCATCTTGATTACATCAGTAAATGGGTAGAAGAAAATGAAGCTGGAAAGATGATTCGCACAAAGATCAAGAGAGAAGTGATGAGAAGAAAACAACAAGGAGAATACATCACTGGATATACATATCTTTTGTGATTAGTTGATAGGTCTCTTTTCTTCTTGTACCTTTCAGTTATTACTTTCAGTGGTTGTATTGCATTGTACTTGTATTTTTCATTAATCCCTTTGTAATGTGATACGAATTAATGGAAAATTCAATGAAGTACTTTATTCCATCACAGTTCTGAAAAGGATCCCTAAAACAGTAAATGGGACATGTATGTTATGAGTCATATTTTCCTTATGTTTTATAACCAAAGTTTTAGAACATAAATGTTCAGTTTAGAAGTTTAGTAAAGTAATCAATTGTAATTGTAGTTTGGGCCTTGTACTTGGGTTTGGGCTTAAATGTGTAACAAGGGTATTGGGGTATAAATAGGATCTGTTAGTATGTGTTTTGTAACTTTTCATTTTTCAATAAAAATGTAGTCGTGCGAATCCTTTATTCTCTATAGTTAGTTAGTTTTAATATGTGAATAAAACTACATATTCCATCCCAATCTCTTGTTAATCTTTTATCAATCAATCAACCTTGATCTATGTGACCTCACAAGTGGTATCAGAGCCAAACGCATAAATCTTTCTACGGAACGATCTAGATCAAGTGTGATTGATGGAACAGTTCACTGTCTTATGAATACTTTCTGAGATATTTTCGAATTCTTTGGTATGATGTTAAATTGGATGAACTTTGATGTCAATTTTATTCAGAGGATAAAGTCGAACCTTGTGGAATCAATTACAAGTTGAAATTTCAACAAATTTCGAAGAATTGATCAATTTCGAGAATGTTTTGTGTGTAAACTGTCATATACTGTGTATCGATCAAAATCAATTGATTGTGTTTGTTTTCGTAAAATTGATTTTCAAGTATTGTAATCGATCATCTAGCGAGCATAATGTCAAATTTTGATGAGTTATTTCAAAGTTTTGAGATGAATTAAGTGGATTTTTTTTTCGAAAAATGCTCAAGATCTCAAGAATTCGCATGATCAACGAAGAACTCGCATGGAGAATTCGCATGATGAAAATGATGAGGAATTCGCATGAAATATCTATGGACACAACAATTTTTTTTAAGTCAGGAATTCGCAGGTAGTCATGTGCGAAAAAGTTCAGAATTCGCATGCTACTGTGCATACGTTGTGTGCGAATTGTGAGGAATTCGCAAGTCACTTGATGCGAAATGTCAGAATTCGCATGTTGGTATATGTGAAAAGTGACTTCCAATGTGGAAAAATGTTCTAAGTTTAGAATTCGTGTAGAGTCATATGCGAATTGCGAGGAATTCACACATAGACACATGCGAAAAGTAAGAATTCGCACGTAGGCCTATGCGAATTGTGGGATTTGGGCTACAACCTCATGTGAGTTGTGCCCTTAATGAATAGCGATCTGCGAATTCTGAAGGATATGCGAAAAGTTTTAAGATTTTTGAGAAAATTGACTGTTCTGAACCCATTCTGCTACAAATTTGCCCTGTTCCCGAGGTTTTTCCGCTTAATGCATATGTGACATCACTCTTATCTTCCGTTGGTCACATATCCTTAGCAACTAATCTAATTTTCACGAGTGCTCATGCTTGTCAAGATTTTCAGATACTAGATGTTTGGATTTAGTCTCTGATTGGATTGGATTAGCTGCCTGAGTATTTGAAATCATTATTCCAGACTTTTGAGTGCTTATAATCATCCAGCTGATTTGTGAAGAAAGGAGTTCTGAGTTCGTTCATTCAATGTTCTGGAAAGCAATTAGAAAATGAGTGTTTTTCATCAGTTGTTGAACAGTTTTTGGAATTGTCTTCTAACCCTTGCATTGTAGTGTTTGCTACCGGTTGTTTCCTTCTACAAGCTGATCAGAATAAGTTCTTAAGCTGAATTCTTATTCAACTCGTGGTTCAAAGACAGATCAGATGATATAAACTGAAGATGCACTTTGGTTGTCAATCCATAATTCGCACATTTCATTCTTGTAGGCGTAACGGATGTGTTGGATTTACAAAAGTTAAAAGATATCTTTATGTGCAATCAGTCGAGGTTATGGTCTACATCAGATCTAATATTAAAGTTGAAACTTCAAGGATAAAAGCTATATTCAAGGGGGAGCTGAGGATGCTTTGAAGTTTATGCAACACTAAGTTTTCTAAATAAATCAAGGGGGAGAGGAGCTGAAGCTGAAAGAGAATGATTACTTTACAAAACTTAGGGGGAGAATGTTAGAACATAAATGTTCAGTTTAGAAGTTTAGTAAAGTAATCAATTGTAATTGTAGTTTGGGCCTTGTACTTGGGTTTGGGATTAAATGTGTAACAAGGGTATTGGGGTATAAATAGGATCTGTTAGTATGTGTTTTGTAACTTTTCATTTTTCAGTAAAAAAGTAGTCGTGCGAATCCTTTGTTCTCTGTAATATGTGAATAAAACTACAGATTCCATCCCAATCTCTTGTTAATCTTTTATCAATCAATCAACCTTGATCTATGTGACCTCACATTAAGCAATTTTCTTGTGTTGCTTTGGCATCATCAAATAGGGGGAGATTGTTGATCCAAACTCTCTGTGATTTGATGATGATCCTTTACTTAGTGAAAACTACATTAACTGACATTGACTAAGTCTCTCAGCATCAGCGATTGTTCACCGAGTCTGTTCAGTGATCGTTGAGTGCTTTATTAAGTAAATAATTTATATATGTACTTCCTGAAGACAAGTTTCACACTAAAAGAAAACCTCAACAGAAGTCAAAGACCAAGCTGATGATAAAGACAAGTCTACTCATGATCTGAAGCAAGATTCAGTGACACCAAGACTGGTAATGTGTGAAAATTTGACCATGATTATGTGAAAGCTGAAGTTACTCATCAGTGAGAGCTAAAGTCATCCATTAGCGATATCTGATCAAGAATCGTGCTACACAAGATTTGTTTGTCTTATCTACTTGCACAAATAGTACAATAATACAAAAGCAAACTTGATTTTGTCTATATCCGTACAAACCCCTCCTGCTCCACTATTCACCATACGACTAAAAGCAATACATGCAACCAATCCCTGATAGATACGTGGAATGTACTTTCTGACTTGCATTAATTGCATATCATATAAATAAGAATGAAGACCCTCATCTCCAAGGATCCTCTCTTCTGCATCTTTGAAGAAATATTTTCTTCATCTTCGTTCTATCATTCCTACTTTCTTGTGCAAATAACTTAGTGATTCTCAAAGATTGTTTAGATTAGGTTTTTCTTATCTAATTCCATAACAATCTATAAATTCTGTTTTTGATTTCTTAATAATCAATAAACAAATTTAAAAAGTAATATTGTGTGTATTTGTATTCAATCCCCTTTCTACAAACTTAAACCCTTGTAGAACCCTTATTGGGACCAACAGAAGATCTAACCTAGACTCGGCAATAGCTGAAAAAGATTCTCAGTTATTCAAGTCTATCACGGATCAAAAGTCTTGCTGTACAAGATTTAAGTTTATCTCACTCTCTTGTACAAAGTATAAAGTACGATTGCTTTTATGTCCCTAATCGTGCTTACTAAATACCTAACCTACTATTCACATGCAGCCAAAAGCATGCTAAAGGAAAAAGACAAGGACATGCAATCCACTCATCCTGCGAGATGCGGACTGTACCTTTTGAGATGCATTAAATGCACCAGCTATAAATAGTAGTGAAGAGCTCCTTCTTCACACAACCTTTTCTAATCCATCATTCTTATCTTCTCTTCTCTCTTATTCTTCTGTGTGTGTGCATGAAAACTAGTGTTTCTCATAGATTGTTTAGATTAGGTTTTACCTTGTCTTATTCCAAAACAATCTGTAAATTATGTATTGGTTTATCAATAATCAATAATTGAATTTTAAAAAGCAAAATTATGTGATTGTATTCACCCCCTTCTACAAGCTGATTAACTCTTGTAGAACCTTTTGGGACCAACAAAACCCTTGTTGATTGGTGATATCTCATTTTTTTTATTAGTTCAAAGCCAAGATTGTAGATATTCCTATACAAAAAGTCCTTTTTGATATAGTTTCAAATTTATTTGGTCATCTCTCAAGTTATGATCAAATAAGAGAAAAACTCAAACAATAAATAGATTTCATCGAACTATCAGAATTCCAAAGTTGGATGTTAAAGAATTGGAAGAACCCTTAGTAGATCAAATTATTGAGAATAAAGGATTCCTTTTTGAAGAACCTGAAATTCTAGAGTACAATGTTTATCTTGAAGAGAATTGTAGCAACTTGTATCTTAAAGATGACGGAGCTTCAATTTTGCTAGAACATGAAGTAGATGGTACATGGTCAGGGGAGATGCAAATGATGTATGATGAGTTTCTAAATAGGCTAAGACAAAATGATGAAAGATTGAATCTGAAAAGTTATATTATCAAAGTGAAGGAGTTTGAAAAGAAGAATTTTGATTTGCTAGATTACATGGTTTTGGAAGTTACAAGAGAAGATGGATATGTTCATTCACAAGTCCAGACTAGTACAAGCTGAGATTGAAAGATCAGATGTTGCTGCTAATGTTTTTTGAAAGAATAGATCAATCATGGTTTGAATTGGAGCTGAAAAGGATCATGTATATATATATATATGTCATGAATCTTGCATTATATGAGCTTCAAATAACATTAGAGTCAAAGTTGAAAAGGCCAAATCTGAAAGATCCAAGTATAGATATCAATGACATTGATCTTTATGTGAATAAGTTCATTACTTTTCTAGAATTTGGATTCACTTTTGAATTGGATAATTCTACAAAGGTTCAAATAATCATGTTTTCATAAAAATCCAAATTGTCCTTTACAACTCTAAACCTTATGTCAAGAAAAATGGTTAATATTTATGTGACTGCTGAACTACATACTCTAAATGATGAATTCTTTGAAAGAATTGAAGAAAGGATTAGTGTAAGAAATCTAGTCAGAGAATGCATGAAAGTTTGTCTATAAGAAATCAATCAAAGAAGGATTTTCAACAAGATCTTTATTTGCCTGATGAATTCTTCACATCTGCAAGTAAAATGGATCTTATAGTCAAACTTCAAAAAAAAATAATGGAAGATGTAGTTGAGACTATCTGAGATGTTGAAATGATTGAGGCCTGTGAGCAAAAGACAAAAGTTGAAGATAAATATGTTGTTCTAGAGACTCACGAAGAAGTTGATTTTAATGAATGGTTCTTAGAGTTCAAATTTGTGAATATGTTCAAGAAATTCCATGAGTTTCAAATAATCAATTATATAGACATCTTTGTGAACAAACCAACTAATTTCAAAGAGAAGTATTTGTTGTTTCAGCACATAGATGGTAAGATGAGAAAAGCAGTTCATTCAGATTTGAAAATCACAAGGATCTGAGATATAAGCCTTAGAAACTTCAGGGGCTTTAAATTTGTGGAGTTTGATATCACAAGAGAAGATGGAGGTGTTTATGTATTTTATGAGGCTGACTTTAAAAATCTTCATCTTCAAGATTTATGAGAATTGTACTTGTTGTTGGCTCCTTTTGAAGACAAAAATATGAAGTTTAGAAAAGCTATAGTTTCAGTCCGAGAAGGGATATGCAGAGCAAAAAGATGGGCTTGCATGATAGACTTTCATATTGCTTTGGAGTTAGGAAAGGAGAGTGTGAATTTGACTGCTCCAATTACTGTGTTGAATGGAATTGATGAAATCTCTAATGGATCCTTAATTGAAAGACCTGAAGCTGGATTAGTGTACAAAAGGAACTAAGGTTCAAAGAAGTTATTTTTTAGAGTTTCTAATGTTGCAAAGTACTCTTCTGGAACACTTAGACAAATTAAGAATGCATTGGATAAAAAGAGAAGTAAGAACCTAGATATGTGTGAAAGATTAGAGTTGGTGATTCAAGCTCAGTTGAATATGAGAAATCTTGTTCTACTCAGATTTGTGAATATGCTGAAAGATAATGGATATGATCTGAAAAGGCATCTTTAAACCAAAGGGGAGATTGTAAAGATAACGAAGTTGGTTAAAAGATAAATTTGCCCAAGTGTCGAAGTCTGATCAAAAGGATTGGCGATCTGGATAAGAAGGTTAGAGATATGAAGTTTACAAGTATCGAAGTCTGAGAAAAAGGTTCAAAGTTCGGAAGACTTCAGATAAACTACAAAGTATAGAAGACCTCAGAGATCTGAACTAGTGGACTCAGAGTTCGGATAGAAGCTCTGATTATACTTAATCAAACTTTGGGACTTAGCGCTTTCAACCCTGTCCTCACCATCGCTTTAAAGATAAAGTTCAGAAGACTTGTAGATACTAGAACACGTGTCAAGATTTTATTAATCTTTCTTTAATAGACATGTAAATGTGGCATTTATGATCTTGTATATGGATAGTTTGTTTCTAGAGTGATTGATAGGGTAATTTTATTTACCCTATTTTTACTCACTTTTTATAATTTTGAGTATTTTTATTTTCCCAATTGAGTCTTTTTATTATCTAGTTTTAGTATTTTTAGTTAAATAAATGTTTTACGTTTTTGTCGTTTCTTTGTTTATTTTAAAAAGAAAACGTCACAAAAATCTTATTTTTTATTTTATGTTTTTATTCTAGGATCGATGCGAAGGTTGTGAGAAGTCGACATCAAATGATGACGCGGAAACGACAAAAGACTTTTCCTTTTTGGACCGACGCAACGAGCCGTCAAGATGGAGCATTTTCTATTGGGCTAAAAACCGAGATATTGAACCGGGCTTTTCAAAATGTTGGGCCAAATTGGATGATGGACCAATTGTTGTTTTTGGTAGGCTTAAGAAAGTCTTTTATGATTTAAGGCCCATTGCTCAATAGTGTGGCTATTTATAGAAGCATTGGGTAGAAGAAAAAAAGGACCTACACATTTTTTACATATTTCTCTCATTCTCTCTTCCTCTCATTCTCTCTTCCTCTCTTTCTCTCACGTCTCTCTCTCTCTCTCTTTCTCTCTCTCTTTTTCTTTTTCTTTTTAAAATCTAGATTCAATGAATCTAGACATGTTTTAGTAATATAAGTTTCTTTTCAATTTAAATTCCGGTATTTCGCCATCGTTACTTGTTATTCTCATATCACGAATCTCGTTGGTTTAATACAATTTGGTTTTTATTTTTGTCTCATTGCGGCTTTAGTTTTATTACAAACTGGAAGTCCGGAAAATAATTTCGGATTCCCAACTCTTGTTGGTTCACGGTTTGTTGTAGTTTATTAAATCCGTTTTATGTTTCCAATTTTATAAAAATCAAGTGTGTATTGGTTAGTTTTCCTTTACGTTATTTATTTTAATGCACTTTAATTCTCGCAATTTAGTTTCTGCAATTTTATTTTCTGCACTTTCATTTCAGTCTATTACTTTCTGTTAATTTAATTCTGCAATTTAATTCACGTCATTTATTTTCAGTCTTATATTTCAAGTAATTACATATCCTGTCTAAGGACACGCTGTTGGCATAACATTCCTACGAATTCTATCGTTGAATGTTTGAAAACGCCAACCGTCTCCTTTAGTTAACTCTTTCTGTCATAGGACACGTTGTTGGCACAACACTCCTACGGTTTCTATCGTTGAGTGTTTGAAAATACCAACCGTTTCCAACCTTAGTTAAAATTTACATCTCCGTTTCTGTTATATTTACAATCTGTACGAAGTTAAGTTGGGACCGAGACTGATCAAAAGTTAAAACGGTGTATCGTATCGCATGATTGTCCGACGTTATTTAAATTAAGGTTATATTTTATGGTTGACTGCAATTAATCAATTGACAACTGGTTTATTGTAAGACGACTCAGTTGAGTTTCATGAAATATCGACTTTAAGATAACGAAGGAATGTGATCTCGTCTTCTTATCTAATTATTAATCTCATTCCAACAAAGCATCGTACCGATATTTCTGTTTAATTAACTGTTCAGTAGTGTTAATCAAAACCCCCAATCAAAAATATTGTTTTCGAATTTGCCATCTGAAACTCGCTTTTACAGACCCGACTTTCGAGGAGAACTTTTCCACGCTTCCCTGTGGGATCGATATTCGGTATTTTGTACCATTATTACTTGTTAACAGACGGCTGTAGATTAAGATGTATACTTGCGTCGAGATCTATTTTCTTGCATTTTAAAAAGGTGTAAACACGAAAAGCCGCGCAACAAGTTTTTGGCGCCGTTGCCGGGGAAGCACGCTAAAAGTTTTTCTTTCTAAGTAAGGTTTATAAAATCAAGTTTTTCTTCCATCTATTTTGAAAAGAAAAAAAAAGTAGAAAAAAATATTTTGAAAAAAAAAATTAATTAAATTTTCGAAAAAAAAAATTTAAAATTTTGAAAAAGTGCATGCCAAGATTGTCACACGGTGATTTTTTCCAACTTGATGCCGATATTGAACGAACATTTAGACAACGAAGAGGAATCCAAAAGGCTAATTTAGTTTTAAATTCTTCCGAAATGTCTGAACATGAATATATGACGGATGAGGAATTAATACCCGAGGTAAATCTAAATGGGCATCAAAATGATCAAGAAAATAATAATAACCGAAGAAATCGAAATAGAGAAAATCGAAATAATCACGAAGATTTAAATAATCATGAGGATCCAAATGAACCGCCAATAAATACTGATGATGAGGAACAAAACATTTTTCGGTTAGCAAATTCCAAAGATGGTGGTATTATGTCTTACGCTGTTCCTGTGTTAACCCAATTGCATCCAGGAATTCTTAAACCAACTTTGCAAACCCATCATTTTGAATTAAAACCGATAATGTTTCAAATGTTGCAAACTAACGGCCAATACGCTGGTTTGCCAGCTGAAGATCCTCATTCTCACCTTCGGTCTTTTATGGAAATTACAGATTCTTTTAAACTGCCAGGTGTACAAGACGATGCTCTAAAATTAAAACTTTTTCCATACTCTCTAAGAGATAGAGCAAGGTCTTGGTACAACTCGTTGAAACCAGATTCTATAATTACATGGACCCAAATGGCAGAAAAGTTTTTGAAAAAATATTTTCCACCCACGAGGAATGCTAAGTCCAGAAATGAAATCTGCACTTTTAGACAAATGGACGATGAAGCAGTTCCTGATGCATGGGATAGGTATAAAGAGTTGTTAAGAAAATGCCCTCATCATGGCATTCCGTACTGCATTCAGTTAGAGACGTTTTACAGTGGTTTAAAAACTACTGCTAAACAAATGCTCGATGCTACTGCACACGGAACTTTCACAACTTGTACCTACAATGAAGGATATGAAATTCTTGAAAGAATTTCAAACAACAATGGTCAATGGGCTGATCCATGTGCTTTACCTAGAAAGGCAGCAGGGGTACAAGACACAGATGCTTATGCATTATTATCTTCACAGCTGGCCGACATGGCATCTTTAATCAAAAATCTTAACGCTGTGCAAGTTAATACTGTAGCACCTACCCCTACTGTGCAGTCTACACAGTGCACCTACTGTGGAGAGGGTCATCACTTTGAACATTGTCATGGAAATCCCGAAAGAGTAAATTATGTCAGCAGTAACAACAAGGGTGGACCTTTTTCTCAAACCTACAATCCTGAGTGGAGAAACCATCTTAACAAGAATAAAGGTTTAGAAGGTAAATATGGACTTACAATTTGTCTAGGAAGAACCCCCAACTAGGTCAACAATGGTGGAAATGGTGATTGGAAAATATATACTTTGAATCTTGGATAGACTTGGAATCTTGATGTTTAAGAGCTCTTAAATGCTTGGAAATGAGAAATACAAACACTTTCAAGTCTTCTAATTGAGTTCAAATGAAGAAGTTAGGAAGTGGATATGGTGAGGAAGATGAAGATCATGAGCTTCATTCCATAAATCTTCAATCCCTAAGCTCTTGATCTCACAAACTCTCATGGAGAAATGAATTTGGTGAAATAATAGTGTTGGGACCAAAGTATATATGTTGAGAGAGAACGAGGATGAAGAGAAAGGAGTTTAGAATGAGAAAATAGAGGCAAAAGGGTGTAAATATCGTTTTTTAAAAGAAGTATCAGCTCAAATTTCGGCCCAAACACCCCGGGCGTGAAACTTCTCCAGAAAATAAATTACTTGGTTTTCACCCCAAAACATTATATCAACTCAAAATGCATACCAAGAGTTATTCTAAGGTCGAAATATAAATATGGGGCTCGAAATCAACATATCGAAAATCCTGGTGTTACAATCCTCCCAACCTTAAAGAAGATTTCATCCTCGAAATCTAGCAGCAATTAAACACTCAAATGTCCAACACAAACGGGATTACTTGGTTCTCAAAAATTGGATTCTCTATGAATAAATTAAACTTCGACCGAATAGCTCTCCCGACATTGATATCATGCATTTACTTTTCTCGAAAAATACACGAACCATGAAAAGCGAATGTGATGCCTCAAGAAAGGGATATAACCCGAGGTGCAAGTGTGATAGATGGTTCACTAATTAACATTCGCCAAATGGATAACGACCCGAGAATGAAAGCCTTAATTACTCTCAGTTTCACCAATCAACTAATTTCTCTTCCAAGAGTGTGTCTCAACATAACATGTCCTCACACCAAGACCTAATTACCTTTTAGTCAACACTACTACGCCGATCCTCATGATGAATAACACCGAACCCAATATGAAACTTCGATACATACACCACCACTGAGGTGGACATTGAACCTTATTGGAGCGATATTCAACAACAAGATCTCGGTTACCTCCCATCTTAGGTGGCTCATACTACTTCAAGCATATATTATGACCTCAACTGTTCATCCACAAATGTTTGCCCAAAGTGAATTTACTCTTAAGTTTTTTTAACAACCTTTATCAAACTGATATATGTTTCTCTCTTTCCTTTAAAACTACGAACATACTTTCCTAAATTGATCCGACTAGAATTGACCATACTTACTTTAGTTCAAGGCACTCATTTCAATGAGAACCTTTACCCAGTTGTTAAGGAATCCACATAAACAATCTCGAATAGTTCAACCATTGCCACTATTGTACTAAAACATAGCCCAATTGCTATAATCACCTAAATAAAATAAATGAACACTTAAGGTCTCTTAGGATATTTCCATTCAAACTTGTCATGTTGAATATGCTAATGCCTAAACAAATAATTCCCATGGAAACTAACGGTAGATATGCTTAACCATAACTTCCGTCGAGTGGTATCATCGTAGAAATTTATCGCCATTCCTTTGATGAAATTCTTAATGACTAGATCGGTCTGGCTCAACATAATCCCTGAATCCGAATTCCGAACATCCGCAATGCACATTATCCACAAGAATTCCCAAATCTTCCACAATCGAACCATTTTAGCCATTGCTCTCATGTTTCATCCAGAAACGTACCAATGACTACTACAGAATGTTGGCTATCTCAAGCTCAACTTCCATAATACATTTAAGCATCAATCACCCAGTCGATAAAATATTTACCAATCCATAAAATCTTTAATCATCAATACCTATTTATCAACATCTAGTTTTTTAGAGTTACTATATATATGTTTGGGTAAAAAGTACACGATCTCGACGAAGTAATATTTAATGCATATTTCACACGACTAGCCTTGGATTAAGATAAGGTCCTATTGACCGAGCAGAACCCTGACTTCCGTCGAGACTAATTCGAATGTCGGTCGAGCGACGCACGACAGTCGTCGAGACTAATACCCGACCTCGACCGTACTAATGTATGACTCAACATTTCTTTCTTGGTCATTTAATGCAGGTTCAATGCCCATAAATACCAACGGTCATAACGGCTCAACACCATCAAGAACATTTATGAAGCGCGACTGTTATGAAAGACACATTTATGAAGAATTAAGGCTATAAAAACCCAAGATCAACACTTCATTTGAAGGACAGAGGCAGAATACACCAAGTATACGTTTACAAGCTCTCCGAAGAATATAAACAATCTTTCATTCAAGCGACAGTATCAAACTACACACGACTATAGTTTTTCACACACGACGCACGCTTATTTTACAATCGTACACCTATTTTCTATATAGATCATGTAATACATTGTAAACATCTGAGGATATCACCCTTGCTTGGTGATCATAGTGCACGACGACCCTTACCTGTCGTCCGCGGTTTTTTCCTGGTTGAGGTTTTTCTGCATCACCAAATCCCTTGTCTCCTTATTTTATTGTTTATCGCTCATAATTGTCTATCGGTTACTTTCTTTTGTTGGATAAAGCTCCATGTCGACCTTAAGTTATTCATTGAGTAATTTTTGGCATTAACAGTTTGGCGCCCACTGTGGGGCCCCATCTAAGGAAAATCCTAGACAATAGTGTGCCGTGCTAACAATTTCCTCGAGTGTTTTTTGCGTTTCACAGGATAATGGAAGCTCAAGGAACCCAGGAACACATCATGGCTCAAATGATGAATGGAGTTGAATGCAGCTCATGCTCGGATCGAGACATTGACAAACCAGCATACGCAAGCCGTGGAGGAGAATGAGTCCTTGAAAAATCGTAATGTCAACAACGCAACGGGGCCTTCGCAAGGACCAAGTGGTTTCAGTGCGCCCTGGACAGAACCACCTCTTCCCAACTATCCAAGGCCACATTTCTCTGGTTTTCCCAGACAGCCGATGCCGATGTTGCCACCTCCACCACCACCTTTTTTTCATTCGACGACATCAATCCCTACAATGCCTCCACCAGTATCGGTCTCATCGACACCGATACCATCTTTCCAGTTCAACGGGTACGCTTCTAACTCGTCGCAGTAGAATAGATTCCAGGATTCAGGAGATGTTCTGTCAGGTGTTCAAGGAAGCATTCCGGACGATCCTATCGCCCAAAGGCTGAAGATGTTGGAAGAGCAAAACGAGCGTGTTCTGTCACTACTTGCCAAGCTTCCAGGAGCAGCGGTACCAGTCGACATCGAACCACGTACAGGGTTTCAGGCATCACCTTTTGTCGATGAGATCGCAATGGTTAACGTCCCAAAGAAGTACAGTATCCCCACGTTCACACCGAAATACTCTAGTGTCACGGATCCAACTGAACACGTCGCTCAATATACGCAATTAATGTGGACAATATCGATCCCTCACCAGTATCAAGAGGTGTGCATGTACAAAAGTTTCGGAGCAACCCTTACAGGTGCAACTTTGCAGTGGTTGATCGGTCTCAAGCCAAAGTCAATCGGATCATTTGCCGAGTTGCTAAACCACTTCTCCCAATAGTTCGCCAGTAGTCGCAAGATGGAGAAACAAACTAGCGACCTGTATTATGTCGTGCAAAAGGAAAGAAAATCCATCCGCAGTTACTTCAACAGGTTTAACGCAGAAATGATCAGGGTCCGTAACTGTGACATCAAGACTGCAATCGTAGCTTACAAGCGTGGTTTAGACGAAAGTTTAGGTCTTTACACTGATCTGACAAAGTACCCCCCGGAGAACTTCGAAGATGTGCGAGCAAGGACCTTGGCTTACATGAGAGTCGAGGACGACGTGACTTTTCGTCGAAAGCATTCCAATGACAAGAAGCCATTGAACGTAAAGAAACCAGAGTTCAAGAGCAAAACGACATCAAAAATTGAGTCGTCGAGATAAATCTAAAACGTCCGGTTGGGCAAGAAAAATGTCTCGACCTCGGCCAAGTTCCCTTAGTATCATGAAATCTCCTCGTATGGATTTAAGGGTACTTCAAAAGATTTGGTCAACGCATTGAAGACCATACAAGCAACTGTTCGTTGGACGAAGAAAAGTGACAAAACCGATGATAAGAAAGACAAGACCAAGTGGTGCGATTTTCACGACGACTATGGTCACACAACCGACGAATGCATAACACTCAAAAAGGAACTTTCCTGGCATGCTCCAAAAGGAAACCTCAAAGGTATCCTCGACAGACAAGAGACACCTGACAGAAATACTCGACCACCGTCCCCCGATCATGAGAAAGTCGTAAACTGTGTGACTGGTGGATCAGATGTGTGTGGTCTAACCTATTCATCAGCGAAAAGGCATGCGTCTCGGGGGCAAGCAATCTACCGATCCCTCGATCCTCATGATCGAAAGAAGAACAAGAGCTCGAGTCCATGAAAATAATATTTGATCAAGATGACTTGGGAGACCTACATCAGAAACATCACGATGGGTTGATCGTCCAGCTCAAGATCGGCAATTGTCTGACTCGAAGGGTGTTGTTTGACGGAGGAAGCTAAGTGAACATCATATTTCTCAACACCATTAAATCTATGGGTCTCGACAAGTTAGAAATCGTCCAACGTTCGACAATGTTGGTCGGCTTCAATGGAGACACGACGAGCACCTACGGAGAGATCGGCTTACCAGTCTATGCCAAGGGAATCAACAAGCAGACAAAATTCAATGTTATAGACTGTTCCTCAGCATACAATGTCATTCTTGATCGACCCTGGATCCACGACATGAGGGCAGTACCCATGACCTACCATTAGATGATGAAGTTCCCAACTCCATGGGGAATCCATGAGTTCAAAAGTGAACCGAAAGTCGCTCGGGATTGCTACAAGATAACGATGAAGACCAGAAAGCAGTCCATCTAGCAATTACAGAACCGGTATAATACTGATACTGACGACGACTATCGATTGGAGGAAGTTATCCTGGACCAAGACAAGCCGGAGCAAGTCGTCTTCATAGGTTCGACGCTCGATCCTTCCATTAAAAAAAGAACTGATAGTCCAAGAAACACTAAATCTCTAGAGAGAGAAAGTAGAGAGAGAGTTTAAGACCAAAGTAAGATGTTTTGAATAGAATGCGTGAATCCTTATAAACAACAAAGACCAAAGGGACTTAAATACCCTTGGTCAATACTACACAGTATATGACACTAAACACTGTATTAGACCAAGCCTATAAATACAATGATTACTATAAAATCAGACTTAACAATCTCCCCCTTAGTAATCATTGGCGCTGTGGTCTTCAATATCCATCTTCTAAAACAGCACGGACCATCTAAGCGACTTAGCGAAGAAGCTTCTTTGACTAAAAAAAATATTTCTTCTCAGCATCTTTCAGATTGATTTGTCTTTGCTGCCTTGACTAGACTGGACCTGTTTGTAATTATCTTGAAAGAACAATCGGTTCATCAACTTGTGCTCTAGACGATACACCTCTTTTAAATGATCTTGAAGAAGTTGTGGTGATCGGAGCTTGAACAACAAAAGAACAATTATAGCTGAGATAAACATTTGAAACTTGAGTGAATCTTGATCAACAGATAAACTTTTGAACTCTTTGTCTCTTTATCATCTCTTTAACTTCTCCCACTCATGACCTTGATGATCTGGATCAACTTGGTCATGCAAATGTTGGAGACGAGACAACTTAGGATCTGCAAAATCAGAATAAAGGAAAAAGAGGAGAGGTTTGCGCGACACGTTGGTGGCGCAAAGTGCGTTTTGCGCTAGCTGAAGGTGGCGCAAAGTGAGGTTTGCGCTACCAACTGTTGGCGCAAAGTTGACTTAAACTCATAAATTTTACCGGAAAAGCTCTTTGACTCCCCTACACAAATGCACTAAATATGACAATTCAAGTTAGCATTCATATAGAGAATCATATATTCCCCCTCGAAAATAGATATCATCTTTTAGAAAAATTCTCCTTTTTCACTCCCCCTTGAATAATGCACAAACCCATTTAAAAATATATATATGAGAACACAAGAGTTGAAATATCAATGTAGAAAGAAAAAATATACTGAATATGGATTTTGAAACAACTAAATATATAAAATTTTAAACACTAAACAAATTAAATTCTATTCAGTAAAATATCACAGATTAATCAATCAAATGAAATCAAATATATGTTGTTGGATACAGATACAAGTTTCATTGCATATCAAGTTAAAACATGTTCAATTTCAAAAACTTTCATCAAACTATTCAGTGTGCTAGCATGCGAACTTCGATTAGCTTCAAGAAAATGTAATTTTAAAAATATAATAGAGAACTTTGCATGTACTCACACTAAGCCATCAGAATTTAAGATTTTCACAAATTTATAGGTTTATTTAAATTCAAACATATCACCAAGTATCATGAGATGTGTGCTCATTGGCATCTTTTAGTATTGTGCTCTATGGCATCTTTAAATGAGTGTGCTCTTTGGCATCTTTTAAGCTTGTGAACTTTGGCATCTTTTTAATCAAAAAGTTTATTAAGTAAAGAACATGCCGTAAACGTAACTTTCTATCTGACCCTATTGCAGGATTTGGGTCAGCCGCTCCCAGACCAGTTGGCCTTAGGGGACTAGGTGTCAAGCACCCCTTGGAAGTTACTCTCCTAGATCAGAAAGGCTACATCGACACATCCTAAACCCATTCATACCAGTAGAACATGACTTTCGATCTGATTCTATAGAAGGATTTGGGTTCGATCACTCCCAGACCAATTGACCTTAGGGGACCATATGACAAGCATCCCACAGAACTTACTTTCCCAAACCAGAAAGGTCACAGGTACAAACTTTTAAACTTAGAGATTTATGAATTATATATATATATAATTTTCATCTCAATCACTCAGTTTTACATCTAAGTGCTTAACCCATATTTTCATTACGATCCATAATTCAGACTTTTTAGGATTTCCAAGCATTGTACACTATAAATATTCCGAATCACATAACTTTAAAGCAGAATACAAAAGCTACAAACATGATGCTGACTTTTCGACTTGTAAAAGATTTGAAAGTTGAACATATAAAACTTCGATATAAACAAAGCAACTTGAAAATAATCCTAGACACACATTTTATTCAAAAGAAAGAAAACTGTAAAACTTTTACTTTATAGAATAAAATTTGTAAAGATTTAAACTTTTAAATTTAACATGCCGAGTTTTGAAAGCAGAAAAACTAAAACGTTTTTTTTAATAAAAAAACAAGTTGATATTTAGTTAGAACAAAATAAAATTCAATAATATTATCTTCCACATAATGTATAATGAATTGTGTCTCAAAATAAAATTTTGGGTTGTACAAATTCAAAAGTTAGTTGAATTTGCTCAGATTCTTTAAAAACATGAGAAAACTGGAACATCATGATCAGAGATAAAAGCAACGAAAATAAGATAGATGCACTCACAGTTTCTCATTAGTCAGAAGCTTAATGCATTGAAGAACGAGTCCTAAACTGACATGTTTAGAAGTCGTAGTCTATTGAAGTACGGGTTATGAGTTGATGTACTCAGAAGCCAAATTTCTCTTACTCCCCCTTGACATTAGGTGCCTGCAACTTAGAATCAACTTGAGATTTTGGAACCCACTTGTATTTGGGCCCATATTTGTTAGTTGCAGTTCGAATGGGGAAATATTTGTTAGATTTAACATTGAAAGCACAAGAAAGATCATCAGAATAATAAGCACAACCATCAGAAGAAGACAAAGCATTATCATTTGAACTAGAATCAGAGAAAGAATATGAGACATGTTTTGAAATTCGAATCATTTGCTTTATTGAGTATTTTTAAATTTTATTACAAGTAGCAAATGAATCACTTTTATAATTTTTGTCTACATATCTATCCTCTTCAGAAGCAGGTTCATCAGATGTTCGCTTGATCCTCCATATCTGCTTTGTAGACTTGTTCAAAGTCCTATCTGAAATATTCAAATCAGAAGAATTAGAATTATCATAAATGATCGACTCTTGTTTCTTTGACTTCTTTGACCTTCTTCTTTTACGCTTAGGATTATAATAATCATCATTTAGCATAAAAGATTCATCAAGAATTTTCGATTTAATATTTAAATCAGAAGAAACAATTTCATCTAAACAACCAAACTGATCAGACAATAAACTTGAACTTGCCTTGGAGTCAGAAAAATTTTGAGAAAATATTTTAGAATTAGAAACGTCCTTTTTGTTTTCTTTAATTGAAGAAGAAAGGCCAGAAATAGAAAATGAATCTTGTTTTTGAGAAAATAGTTTTTCTTCAAAACTTGACGTCATGAAAGAAAGAATAATATCAGATTCAATTTCTTTTTGAATACTTTGATCTTCCATTTTATCTTCTAGGTCAATGATTTTGCCTTCTAAAACTAAAGGAGGAATATATCTCTTAGAATCATATAAGATTGAAGAAATATTTTCCTTATCAGAGTTAGTAGCATATATATCAACAAAATCATCAGACAGAGAAGACTTGACGGGAGATATATCATTTAAGACTTTTCTGCCTCTCTTTGATTTGTCAGGAAAATATTTGGCATTTTCGCTCGTATAAAAAAAAGAAATTTCCTTTTTCTTATTATTCATCCTTTTCTCATTTTCGATTTCTAATACTTGCTTTTCATTCATCCAATCAATTTTAAATTGAGGAGCATATTGAGCAAGTGTTAGATAATCGTATTTATATAAAGTTGGGGATTTTTTTATCGCATTGTTTAAACAATGTGGATTTTCAAAACCAAGTCCCCATTTTTCTTTTAAAGCCTCATCACTCCTTAGTTTATTCATGAAAATTGTTTGTTCAGGTTGATTCCTTCGATATAACTTTTCTTCTAACTTATTTTTTTTATCCGAAAAATCATCTTTTAATTTGGTCATTTCAGTCAAAGACTCAAGATAAGTCTTATTTGAATTTTGCAAATCATCCAATTTCTTTTGAAAGTTTTCTTTAGTATGAACCAAAATAGATTTTTCATCTTTCAAAGAAATTTTCAATTTGTCAATCAAATCTGACTTTTCTGAATTTAAATTTTTTTCAGATATTAACTTCGAGCGAAGATCAGATAATGCAGTTGTAATAATGGTCATCTAAGAAGAAATGAAGTTGTAATCAAACTCAGAAATTACCTCATCTTCATCAGTATCATCATCATCATCTGACTGATCATCTCCGATTAAGGACATTTGAGAAATTTCCACATTTTCAGCTTCATCATCGGAGTGATCAAGCCAGTACTCTTCTTCTACGAGCAATGCTGTTCCGTTCTCACTTTTCTCAACAAGTTCCATTTTCTTTCGATAGTATGCCGAATCCTGAACCTTCTTCACTCTACACTCTTTAGCGATGTGACCCGACTTACCACAGTTGTAACAGGCAGCAGCTGTCTTTGGCTCGGGCACTTTGACTTTTGATCCAGAAGTGAAGTGAAGATTGTTGGAACTCAAACGAGGTTGGAACTTTTTCTGATAATGCTGAGAGAGAAGGATCATGGCTTTTTGAAGAGCCTCGCCATCATCATCAGTGGCCCCGTTATAAGCATTATCAGACAATGCTTGTTCTGCCAGTTGGTTCGTGAGAAGAGGAACCGGGTCAACTGTTTTCTTATTCTTCTTGTCCAGTTTTGCTTTCTTCTCAAGCACTATGCTCTCATCAGTCATCAAGATCTCATACATCTCTTGGATTTGCATTGAAGAAACCCGAATATCGTTTCTCAATCTGTGACAAGACTTTTCAACTTTTATCTTCTGCAGATCATTCAGTACTGTGCAAAATCTGTCGAAAACACTCTTTAGAGACTCAGATTCTTTGGCTTTAAACTCCTCAAAATTGTTCATATAACGTGTATGTCGGAGTTGAGTTGCAACTGATGAACCAAGCATAATCTTTTCCAATTGTGCCCACAACAGATTTGGATAATCCTTGCAATGATCAACCCGGTTGTAGACAGAGTTTGGTAAAGCTATCATCAGGTTAGCTTTTAACTCTCGATCAACTTTCATTCGCGAAGCCTCTTCAGTTGTTGCAGGAGTCTCTTTATTAGGCTTTACGAAAGGTCCTTCAGTGTGAGATTTCATCATGTTATCTCTATTAACTTGACGCTCGATGAAGTTCAGGAACCGATCTTGCCATTGGGTGAATTCTTTTTCGTCAATCAGAACCGGAGGACGATTTTCTGTACCCAATTACATCATAAGATCATTCTTGAAGAACTGAGCTTGAAACGTAAACTTTACATAATCCATATTGTCAGAAAAAATGCTAAGTCTGGAACACAAAAGAGTTGGCGAAAACTGAAAGTTTGCGTGAGCAGTATATAGCGCAAATGAGATTTGCGTGAGTTATGGATGACGCAAATGAGATTTTCTTGAGCCGTTGAAGATGCGAACGAGGATTTGCGTGAGGTGTTGAAGACGCAACTAAAATTTGCGTGAGAAAAATGTGGCACAAACTATGATATGCGCTAAGCACTGATGGCGCAAACTTGAGTTTGTGTGATGAACATATGACGCAGGAGATTTTCGCGAGCAGTTGGAAACGCAAACTATGATTTGCGTGATGCACTGATAACGCAAATTGACTTTGCGTGAAGCTTGAATGACGAGAACCTCTCTTTGCTTTAATTGCGTGAGACTTTGAAGACGCAAAACTTTCTTTGTGTTTTATGAATGTGGCGCAAAGCAGACTTTGCGTGAGGCGTTGATGACGCAAATGTTACTTTGCGTAATGCAAGGGTGACGTAAAGTTCACTTGGTGTGAAGTACCCAAGGCGAAAAGCTGAACTTTTCGTGAAGTAAACCTAAAGACGAGCACAATATGAACTTGAAGAACTCGTGCAAATCCAGATGAACTCGCGCAAAGTGAGGATCTGGCGCAAACCGCTGAAAATCATGAAAAATCAACAAAATCGATTACAGATTAGAAATTAAAAACAGTTTCTTCCACAGATAAGATCGAAAAACAGTTTCTAACAAATTCCAAACAACAAACTCGATTAAAAACCACAAAAATCAAGAATTTGATAAACCAACAGTTCGTGAAAAACGATTTTTCCAGAATTCGAAAAACTTCAAAATTGAACAATCAAACTTGATTTTCTTGAAAAATGATGTGAATCAAAAATGTTTTACAATTAAAATCGAATCCAACAAACCAAATGTCAGAAAAATTCGATCACAAACAAGTCCGAATTTGATAAAAAATCCAAAAACGAGATTTTCTTGAAAAATTCAAGAAAATCGATCAAATTTTCAGATTAATTCACAAATTCAGTATACGATAAACGATTCTCTCAAATCTCTCAGATTTAGATTGACTCTGATACCAATTGATGGTCCAAGAAACACTAAATCTCTAGAGAGAAAGTAGAGAGATAGAGAGTTTAAGCACAAAGTAAGATGTTTTGAATAGAATGCGTGAATCCTTACAAACAACAAACACCAAAGGGACTTAAATACCCTTGGTCAATACTACACAGTATATGACACTAAACACTGTATTAGACCAAACCTATAAATACAATGATTACTATAAAATCAGACTTAACAAGAACTAATATCTTTTTTGTAGGAACATGCTGACTGTTTCTCTTGGATGCATGAAGGCATGGTCGGCATAGATCCTGACGTTATTTCGCATAAACTAAACGTGGATCCATCGTTCAAACCAATAAAACAAAAGTGACGAAAATTCTCTCCAGAGCGAAACAAGGTGATCAACGACGAAGTCGACAACCTCCTCACAACTGAGAAGATACGAGAAGTGAAGTGCCCTGACTGGTTAGCCAATGTCGTGGTCGTACAAAAGAAAAATGGCAAATGGAGAGTTTGCATAGATTTCACAGATCTAAACAAGGCGTGTCCAAAGGACCCATTTCCTTTGCCACACATTGACTCATTGGTTGACTCGACTGCTGGAAATGAACTCTTGACGTTCATGGACTCCTACTCAGGATATAATCAAATATTTATGCATGTTGAGGATCAAGAAAAAACAGCCTTCATGGCGGATCGAGGTATCTATTGCTACAAGATTATGCCTTTTGGTTTGAAAAATGCAGGATCCACATATCAGCGACTGGTTAACATAATGTTCAAGGATCAACTGGGCGATACTATGGAAGTATATATCGACGACATGCTTGTTAAGTCTCAACAAGCTATCGATCATATCGGACACCTACGACAGTCGTTCGACATCCTCCGGCAATAACATATGAAGCTCAATCCTACAAAATGTTCCTTCGGAGCATTGTCGGGAAATTCTTGGGATACATGGTGACTCGACGAGGCATCGAAGCTAATCCCCACCAGATTAAAGCAATCGTCGAGATTAAATCACCAAGAAACTTTAAATAAGTGCAACGTTTGACAGGTCGAGTAGCAGCCCTAAACTGGTTCATCTCTCGATCGTCGGACAAGTGTCACTTATTTTACAACGTCTTGCGAAAGAACAAAGGTTTCCATTGGACGGACGACCATGAGCAAGCATTGTAAAAGTTAAAAGAATATATGGCGTCGCCTCCGCTGTTATCAAAACCACAAGACAACGAGATGTTGCAATTATACTTAGTCGTCATTTCTCATGCGGTAAGTGCAGTCCTGGTGAGAGAAGATGACAAACAACAATTACCTATATACTATGTAAGTAAATCTCTACTTGACGCCGAAACCAGGTATTCCTCTATGGAAAAATTATTATTGTCGCTAGTTACTGCCGCAAAAAAGTTACGACATTATTTTGAAGCACATCCTATAACTGTCATTACTAAATTTCCACTCAAGTCTGTCTTGAGAAAGCCTGAGTTGACAGGTCGCCTGGCGAAATGGAGCATCTACCTTAGTAGCTAAGACATCGACTTCAAACCCAGGACCGCGATCAAATCGCAAGTCCTCGCAGACTTATTCGCCGACTTTAGTCCTGAAACTAGAGAAAGAAGCACAAGGCGAAGTTTGTTCTATGGCGACTAACGACGACAAACCCTGGACTCTACATGTCGATGACTCGTCCAACGCTAGGGGCACAGGACTAGGCATCGTCTTAGAGTCACCACAGGGGGGAAAGATGGTGTACTCCATACGATGCGATTTTAACACAACCAACAATGAAGCAGAGTATGAAGCCTTGATCGTCGGGATGAACATGGCACACGACTTGGGGGAAAAAGGGTTGGACGTCAAAAGTGACTCCCTCCTCATCATTAATCATATGAATGGAGAATTTGCGGCTAAAGACTCAAAGATGACAACATATCTCAAAGTAGCAAAGGCAAAATCTGCAAAATTCGAGCCTTTTTCGATCAAATAAATACCAAGAGATATGAATACTGAAGTAGATGCTTTAGCTCATCTTGGATCGGCACTAAGTAAAGCACTGTTCGATGTGATTCCTATGGTACATCTGACTATGTCGTCTATTGATCACGACGACGTCGAACAAATTGATAGCAACAACGAAGGAGATTGGTCGAGCAACATCATGAAATTTCTAGCACACGACCAACTCCCGGAAGATAGAGCAAAGGCTCAGAAGATAAGATTTAAAGAATCACGGTATGTCGTGATACAAGGCAGACTCTATCGACGATCATCTACCGGACTTAATCTACGATGTATCACAAGCAAAACGTCGGTCCATAATATCTTACAAGAGATGCACGACGGCGAGTGTAGTAATCATTCAGGTGGTCGAAGCCTCACCAATCGAGTGTCTCGACAAGGCTACCATTGGTCGATGCTACGACAAGACACAATCAAGTATGTACAGAATTGTGACGCATGTCAGCGACACTCAGGTTCGACGCATAAACCCTCAAAACCTTTACACTCAACATTAGTTCCATGGCCCTTCATGAGATGGGGAATGGAAATCATCGGTAAGTTACCACCCTCCCCTGGACAAAAGGTATTTCTACTCGTCCTTATAGATTATTTTTCCAAATGGGTGGAGACAGCCGCTTTTTCACAAATTCGGGATAAAGAGGTTATATCCTTTATCTAGACTAACATCATATGCAGGTTTGGCATACCATCCGAGATTGTCTGTGACAATGGGTTTCAATTTATAAGTGAGAGAACTCAACAGTTCTTATGAGGACTACAATATAAAGCTAACGACATCGACACCAGGATACCCTCATTCGAATGGACTTGCTGAGTCGAGTAATAAAACGATTGTTAGTTCAATCAAGAAACGTTTGAAAGCAACAAAAGGAAGATGGGTCGAAGAACTCCCTTCGGTCTTGTGGGAAAATCGTATGACTCCAAGTATGTCCAGTGGACAAACCCCCTTTTCCTTAGTCTATGGTTGTGAAACGATTTTACCCATCGAGGTACAACTCCCTGCGTCGAGGCATACTTCCGGTCGACCATAACATGGTCGATATGAGCTACGACCTTTATGCTCTTGAAGAACTTATAGAATCAACACTGATTCGAATGGGATCCCAAAGACAAACGGTCGAACGACACTTCAACAAAAACGTAAAAACTAAGGTCTTCCAAGTGGGCGACCACGTATTGCGACGAGTATTCCAAAACACTCAGAAATCAAATGCAGGTAAACTTTCCATCAAATGGGAAGGTCCTTATCATATATCACAGGTCGTGGGAAAAGGTGCCTATAGGCTCCAAACTCTCGACGACCAAGAGATCCCAAGTAGTTGGAACGCAACGCATCTAAAGAGGTATTTCTTCTAAAACCTTGAACTATTTTAATACGATTATTCATCTCGAACAAAGTACTAACTTAAGCATCGAAGGGTCGTTGGTTAGCCAACGAGCTACCTCTGACGTTGTTTTCCTCGCAGGATCGCACGACATAAGGCTACAAGTCTTTCGCATGACACAAGGTTACAAGTCTTTCGTACGACTTAATTTTACAAAACACCAAAGGGTGTGTAAATCTAAGTTCTTAACCTAGAAATATTTTTATTGTGAAGGAAATGCTTTAGTCGCAAGTATCTTTGGTTGAATTATGGTGACATGCCTTGGTCGCAAGAATCCTTAAACTTATTTGCAAGAATGGTTGTCTTACGAACTATATATTTGGTCGTACGATCTTTAAGTCCATAAGAGGCCTTAAGTCGCATAAATAGCCCTCGTTGCAAGTTCAATGACATAAATTATTATAGCAATTTAAAGTACTTGACGATGTAGCAAAAAGGTCTTTTATATTCAAAAGTTAACGGTTACAGGGGGAGGCTCGACCACTATCGGTCGACCTAAGGAAGTTACAAGTCAGAAGATTAAGAGCTCAGTAAGAAGGAACATCTTCTGTCCACATCGACGTAGAAGTGTCGTCAATTTAGGCCTCACCCGCTTTGGCCTCTTCTTTGTCAACCTCGACTTCCTCGACGTCTTTCTCGTCTTCAGAATCTAGGTCTTCTTCATTCCCGACCTCTGCAAGATAAGTCTCGAGGTCATCCTTCGCGTTGGCCAGTAGGTTCTTTCCCATCAAGTGATGCCTCATCATCGCCGCCTTCTTCGTCATCCGGGTGAAGGCCTCTATCGCCTTCACCTTCTCCTCCAACTCCCCGACCTTGGACTGTAGTTTGGCCTCCCTCTTCTTCGCCTCCCTGGTCTATTTTTCATTCGCGACCAGGGATACGCGGGCTCGATCCAGTTCCCCTTGAGTCCCCTCCAGGATCTCGCTCGACACACAAAGGTGCTACTACAAGTCTGCTACCTGGCTGTTGGCGACCTCCGTGACCTTGATAGCCTCTACGAGCTCCGCAACGAGTGACTCCACTTGAGCCCGCGCTTCCTCCTCTCGGGCGAGTGTAGCTTTCTCCCAGTCAAGAGCCGCCCTCTCCCCGTCAAGAGCCCGTGGTATGGCCTGACGGAGCTTCTCCATGTCCCCGAAGGCCCAAGCGAAGCCTGGAACGCTTGTAAAAAACCACAACATGCACATACTAGTACGACAGATAAAACAAATAAAACACGAAAGTAAAACACCGAATCCATACCATGAAGGTTAGTCTAGAGACATGAGAACCGACGTCATCGATCTTCATCGTCTTGAACTTGTTCTTGAAGTTCGGTAGTAGGAACTTCGACAAGTGCGGGAATATCCTCGCACGGTCGAGGACATCATCCGACATAAAATCAGACGGCAACATGAAGTTGACCGTTTGAATATCCACGGGTCCTTTCCCCTTGTCGCTCGATGGAGGGTCAGACCTAGAGGCCCTAGTCGCCAGAAATCCCGCTGAGGCCTCTGTCGCCTAAATTTTCCCCGAATCCTTGACATCAGGATCCTTCGGGGACCCCACGACCGGAGGCGCGAAGTTTATTGGGACCGCCGGGATCGGGTCATCCATCTTCGCCTTCTAGGGGCTAGTAGCGTTCGACGCGCCATGACCCCTCGACGACGGTTCTCTCAGGAACATCGTCCTTGGCTTCTTTGGCAATCTTGCTTCCGTAGCAGATGCAGCTTCCGCTTTCCTCTTCTCCTTGCCCAAACGGGAAAGCTCGAGTTCGACCATTCTTCGGTCACTCGAACCACCTATCGCAGAAACCGCACGACAACGTTAAACGTAAATGAAAACAAGAGAAAAAGAAATACATAGATATAGTGTAGAAATTGCGCAAGTTACCTGCCATCTCCGCTTCTCTATCTTCTTCTCTTTCTTCCTCTCTCACCTCTTCGACCTACGCAACCTCAAGAGACTCGACGATGGTCACCTCGTCGTCGTCTCCTGTCGACGACAACGAATAATACGACCGATCCGCTGAGCTATAACTCAAGAACTGAGTTATCTTATAAACCGAATTGCCGTGCGGTTTGACGTCATCAAACTTGATGGCTACAAAAAATGAAAACGAGTTAGAAGATATACAAACGACGAAAGAACATACGACACAAAGAAGGTACAAAGACTCACTCGACGTATTCCAGTTCGGCTCGAGCCAGTCGTTGTCGACACCCAACGAGGCCATACGCACAAAGGCGTATCTGGACTTCCACCCACGGTCATTGACCGTGGTGATAAGAACCAAAGTACGATCTTTTTGGTACTTAGAATGGAGGCTATAGCGATGAAAATCGTCACCCTTACAGAGTAAGCGGTGAGGAGATCATTCACGTCGAATGGTGACTCCCAGTCTTTCGTCAGTCGCTCAATCACTTGAACGACTCTTTCAGAATTGAGGCATCAGTTGCCCCGGAGCAAGGTCAAAGGTAAGCATAAATAACATCGAGAGAGGCGAATAAGGCCACTTAAACCCTATTTTGAAAGGGTACTCGTATATCACCAAGCACCCTTCGGGACATATGTCAGGTCTCTTCTGACCAGGGGCGTCGAGGGCAATTCCCGCCGGGATCTGCGCTAAGCGCCTAAGAGCGACCAAGTCCATCGGACTCTGGATTGTACTGAAAGGCTCGCTAGACATCTCTGAAAACAAAAACTTAATTTTCCTAGAGGACGTTGCGCTAAAACAAATGTACTAAGAGAATCAAAGAAAATCGTACCTTAAATGAATGCTCAAAACCTTGAAGGGAACCTAAAATAGGCAAGGATCGTCGGAAGAGATCACATGAAAAACTCAATGAAATCTCGCTCTAAAAATTACTTGAATACGAAAAAGGAAACTATCCCCGAATGTCTCCTATTTATACGTAAGGGTCGAATCGAGTAAGTTCGCTCGATGGTCGACACGTGTCGATCGACTCTTCAGGAGCACGCCTGGATGATTGACACCTGTCACCCTTAGCTGTCATGTATGTTCCCCAGGTCATCATGACGTCACGCGTGTCAGGGAATCTAAATAGAAACGAACCATTTCGGTTCTGAAGCGACGAAGACCTCTCCCCAAGTGACACGTGGCACTCGACAAAAATTTAAAATTCCCACCAAGAAAAATTTTAAATTTTGGGGGCAAACTATTTGGGTAAAAATTATACGATCTCGATGAAGTAATATTTAATGCATATTTCACACGACTAGTCTTGGATTAAGATGAGGTCCTATCGACTGAGCAGAACCCTGACTTCTGTCGAGACTAATTCGAATGTCGGTCGAGCGACGCACGACAGTCGTCGGTCGAGCGACGCATGACTCAACGTTTCTTTCTAGGTCATTTAATGCAGGTTCAATATCCATAAATACCAACGGTCATAACTGCTCAACACCATCAAGAACATTTATGAAGCGCGACTGGTACGAAAGACACATTTATGAAGAATCAAGGCTATAAAAACCCAAGATCAACACTTCATTTGAAGGACAGAGGTAGAATACACCAAATATACGTTTACAAGGTCTCCGAAGAATATATACAATCTTTCATTCATGAGACAATATCAAATTACACACGACTATAGTGTTTTCACACACGACGCACACTTATTTTATAATCGTACACCTATTTCCTGTATAGATCGTGTAATACATTGTAAACATCAGAGGATATCACCCCTGTTTGGTGATCATAGTGCACGACGACCCTTACCTGTCGTCCATGGTTTTTTCCTCGTTGAGGTTTTTCCGCGTCACCAAATCCCTTGTCTCCTTATTTTATTGTTTATCGCGCATAATTGTCTATCGGTTACTTTCTTTAGTTGGATAAAGCTCCACGTCGACCTTAAGTTATTCATTGAGTAATTTTTGGCATTAACAATATACTGCTAACATGTTTTGGAATTCAATGGAAGCACGTATTCCAACGGTCATTGACCTCAAATCAAGAGTCGATACCTAACAAAAAAAAAAGACCATACCAGGAACATGGGTATGCCAACAAGTATTTCATTCCTGGTTTGCACTGTGTCGATTCTCAATATCGACTTAAGGTTGACGTCTGATATGGGATTTAGAATCCCAAATCTATACATTTCTAAAGAACGAACCATGACATCTTATTCATTCATGAAGACTCAGCAAGATGGTACGGCACTAACATACAACATGATGTCAACCGAACAACACATGAACTCAAATCTAATCATATGTAAGCAACCACACACAACTTCAACTTGAAGATACCGAGATGATAAAGAGTATTATTTTAATGACCGGATGACTCATAAGTCTAATACCCCAAAACATAAATGTGCGTCAAATTTTCAAGCTGAAACCTATCAAATCGAAACTAGACACCGACCAGATCATCCGACACTTCAATTCCCAAGGACTTCTCTAATCCTCAAATACAACTCCTTTCACAAAAAAGGTTTAAATTTATGGTTTTAATTAGTTCTAGGTTTTTTTGAGTATAAGCCTCAATAAATATGCCAATTCATAATTTTAAAAGATTCACTAAACATAAAATTTTTATAACAGTTTTACGCAGGCATAAAATTTACTACCGCTACCAGATAGTCGCATAGAGTGGCTATAAATGCCACACACATAAAACTAAACAAAAAAAATGCATTTTCGTTGTCCAAAACACCAATGACAACAACGAAAATACGCTTGACAAATATCTTCAAACGGACCATTATAGTCCTAACATACACTTACTCACACCATGTAAGTAAATCAATTCATGCACAAAAAATGTGAAACAAGACGCGTTCATACAAAGCTCAAGGGAAAACTATATAACAAAACATCTTCAAAATCTTTACCTCCAACAACAAGATCGTATAGGATAAAATTTCTCAATAAAGCCTATACTCAAACACACACAACCAAGCAAACCTATGCATTTCAAATGTTCACTCTTGCCACAAAAACGAAATGAAATAAATTTCAATAAAACTTTGCATACAAACATATGCAATCGAGTGGTTTTGTATATTTAAAATTCGACCCAAATCGTTTTATATACGTTAAATTATAAATCAAAGTGTGCAAAATAACAAGAGTGTGTATTTTGAGTAGAACATGAAATAATTCATGTACGTTTCAAATTCAAAACTATTCAAAAGCACACCTTCGACCTCGACCATTTACGATATCGACAAAATCAACATGAAGAAAACTTTTAGTTAAGTTTGTATGCAAATTTACAGGTAAGAAAAGAATATATGAACTTTTTTTAAACATTGGCTACACTCTCGGGTTTGCCAATACATTCTCCAAAATTCGCAACATGACAAATATGAATGACATGACAAGCATGAGATAAATTATGCAATTCATTTTAGAAGAATATCGTGCATGCATTTGGTCAAGACCCGAAGTCTCAGAACTATGCTTTCCAAGTCCACTAGTAACACTACCGACATCCGAATGCCCAAACATCTTAAGGAAATTCAGCAACTAAATCGATTAACCTTACAAACTCTCCTCAAAACAATGTCGACTCAATAAGCCTATGGTTCAAATTAGACCAATAAATCTGACACAAAATGGTCGAATTAACGAAATCACCATACTTAACCGTCACCCAAGTGACACCGCTATAATCACCAATTCTTCTAACAATTATTTACTGAGAATTCACTTTGTACCCCAGCAATCGCCACAAAAAGGAAATTCATGTACACTCATGTAACTGTAAATTCATAATAACACTGGCCAAGTGTAACCATGAATGTACCATACCTGAGAGTTCTTTTTTTTCATCATCATGATTCTCGATTCTAGTGTCTCTATCAACCTCAAAATATCCTATCTCAAGTGCATAATCGTACATTTTCACTTTCTTTTCCTTAGAAAAATGTTACTTTGAGTCTAGGCATCCTAAATCAATACCTAAATCTCTCAAACTTATACTCTGATACCAACTTGTAACACCCTCAAATTTGGAAAGAGCGACTAATTTAAAATTTTTGGTAAATAATCAAATAAGGATAAACAACTTCCTATAATTCAATATTTGTTTTCCTCGAATAGAAAATCTAGATTTAATGCCAACAAAAGATAAACTAAACTTTACATAAAGACTGGGTTAAGGTCGGGTGTTACTAAAACCCGAGAACTGTCTCTATCTCCAAGGTGTGGAAGCCATCCCCGAATAGCTAAGTCATTCTCGTACATCTAACTATCACTCAACTCTCTCAACTATTCACGGTATCGCTAGTACCATTCTCCAACAAAGACCTTATGCACATGCCGACAAATAAAAAGGGTTAGGCTTAACGCCTAGTGAGTTTAAGAAGTTTTCATCATTAATATGAAACAGTAAAACTGAAAGGCTGCTTATTTAAATCATAGTTTCTCAAATGAAGTATCTTTAACGTAAAAACAACATATTTCTAAAACCCACCATTTTCGTAATTAAAACTCGGAGATTGGAGCGCTCATTTAGATATGAAATCAAACTCAATGCTCACCCAAAACACGAATGAGTTTATAATCAAATACTAAAACAATGGGTAAAACTTCATTATCCAAAACATCAAAATGTGGGTAAGGTCCAATACCCAAAACCACAAATAATCGATAAGTTCCAGTATATCAAACCATAAATAATGGATACAATCTATACCCGTAATCAACACCCAAAACATGGATAATACACAATCTAGAAAAAACACATTTCGGTGACGGGGGAGACCCGTATCCATAGAATATGGGACGGACACAAAAGTAAGCTAGATGTCTATGTTAATGAGATCAATTATGAATCACGCAGTCATCAAGTTCAACCACCCACTGTTTATAGATTGAGTCCTCCGTTGATTTTAGATATACTCGTTCACTAGAAATAATCATCACTATGGCCTAATGGCCATCAAGTTCAACCACCCATGGTCTATAGCTTGAGTCCTTCATTAGGGCTCATGCGGTCATCAAGTACAACCACCCATGGTCTGTACCAAGAGTCCTCCGATATGGATCACACGACCATCTAGTTCAACCACTCACGGTCTATACCTTGAGTCCTCCGCTGATCCTAAATATTTCTAGCTACATGGCAGTGATAACGTTCCCATTTAAAAACCAATAAACTGAATCTCATGCCTATGGATCCATCGCATTACAGTCTACATGACTCAAATTGAATGACGACGCACTTAAAGCATGTAAGGTTTCAAATAAATATGCCATAACTGCATATCGCACCAAAGGCTCGACATAGAGCAAAATAAACCGGACAAATGTCCCCAAGGCTCATCTGAATCAAAACCGAGCCAAAATCTCAACAACTCAATTAACTATACAATAAAAGTTATCATAAGCAATAAAACATATTTAACCAACATTTATGCAGATACATGCTATAATACATTATTAACTCAAAAACCCATAGTTGGTTGGGACAATTTATTCTCAAATCAAAATGATAAAATTTATACTTCCAAAATATCCCATAACACAACAATATGCATTTTCCAAACCAAACACTAAAATGCATTTTATCACCAAATAATCTCCATTTATAATATCGATCATCAAAAGAATCCACACTTATGTTTTATATATCAAAAGGTCCAACACCCCTAAATATATATACTTCTTAAGATTTTATAAAACCAAATGTGTAAAAGATGCATGTTAAGTCAGATTTTGTAGTAATCAATGTAATTATTACTTGTGGCTTTATCTGTAGTTTAACTAGTCTTTTGTATCTGTTTTGGCCAAGGGTATTTAAGGCCCTTGTGTCTTGTCTTGTAATAAGAACTCTAGTGCTGATATTGAATACATGAAGCTTTTACGTCTCATTTTCTCTCTCTACTTTCTCTCTCTATAGATTTAGACAGATCTTGGATTATCAATTGGTATAAGAGCCTAATCTAATTCTGAGAGATTTGAGAGAAACAATTTTCAATCTGAATTTGTTATTAATTCAGAGAATTTGATCGATTTTCTTAATCTTGATCAAGAAAATTTTCTTGATTTTGATCAAGAAAATCTCATTCCCTGAATTTTTCACAAATTTATACTGAAATTTGTTCGGTTTTTCTTGAAATTTGATTTGTTGGATTCAAATTCATGTTAGATCATCTTTGTGAGTCCGTGTGATTGAACACTGTTAAGTCAAAATATTGTATCCAAGATTTATTTAGAAAAGTCAAAATGTAAAAGTCAACAATGTCAAAGTCAAAGTCTATTTTGTCAAAGTCTTGATAAGTCAATGTTGTTTAGTTTCCTTAGTCATTAAGTTTTGTTAATAGATAGGTGGTATAAATAGGGTGTGTCTTGTAAGAATGTGGCAAGCACTTTCATAGTAAAATCAGATACATGAGATTTGTGATATGAAATCAAGATCTACTTTCTCTCTCTACATTCTCTCTCTATGATTTAGATAGATTTTGGGTTTTTCAATTGGTATCAGAGCTAGTTCTAAATTGGAGAGAATTGAGATAAGTGTTTTTGAATTTGAATTTGAAATTTTTTCTGAAAATTTGATTGATTTTCTGAATTTTTGATATTTTTCTGAAAATTTCTTGAAAATTTCAAGAACAGAGATTCATCTTTGTTAAATCAAATTTTCTACGATTTGTTGTTCATTGTGAGTGAAATTGATTTCATTGTGATCGATTTTAGTCAAGAAACAAATTATATTCACAATTTCACCAATTAACCACAATTGCAGATTGATTTTTTTTTTAATTTTCCTTGGATCTGACTAAGATATCGAACACTGTGTTTTATCCTGTGCAAGTTTAATCTGATTTGAATCAATCACGCAGCTTGAAAGTTTCTTGAAGAACTCGAAGCTCATGCAATCGGTGGCTGCAATATTGTGATTGGACCGTGATTTGTTAATTGTTTGGCAAAGCCATTAATTGCAATTGGTGCTGCAAACCACATAAATGTTTGGAAAAGCGCTGTCTAGCAAACCACAGATTTCAATCATGAGTCGGTGGGGCTGTTATTTGAATCAATTTCAATGGTGAATGCTTTCTGTTTAATTTTGATTGGTTGAAACACACACTCACCACACACACCTGTCGAGTTCTGCATTCACACATACAGGTAACACACACTTCAGGCACACAGGTTGCACACACATCTTGCGTTACGGTCATCTAACGCAAAATACAGTTTTGCGTCACAGTCTAATCACGACAACTTCATCTTGCGTTATGGTCATCTAACGCAAAATACAACTTTGCGTTTCAACTTCCTTACGCAAACCACAACTTTGCGCTTCAGCTTCCTCACGCAAACCACAGCTTTGCGTTTCAGCCACTTTACGCAAACCATACTTCATGCTCAAAGAAGCTAACGAGAACTACACTTAGATTTTTTTTTTAAAAAAAATTTCAACCGTGAGCTTCAAGTGGGTCTACATGTTTGTTGTTTTTGATCGATCTAATTGGTCTTAAATTGTTCTACTCGTCACAAGGATTCCAGAACAAGTTTCGGATTTGATTTTCGTTAAGAAACGAGTGTTTGAAGTTTCGCCGGAGCACTAGCCGGAAAAACGTTTTTTTTGCCGGAATTCATTTTCAGATGATGTTTTCGTTATTTTAACTCTTTCATCGTGTTTCTTTATTGCTTTCTAGTGTTTTCCATGTGTTTAAAAGCTTTAAAAGGAAGAAAAATGGTCGCCGGAAAATCAAGTCTCGCCGGAGTTATTTTTTCACGTTGATTTTTGGTTCATAAACGGTTGCATGATTCGAATTTTTTTGTGGGGATCGATTATATTCTGACCAAGGATCATAAAGAAACACTTTTTTCGAAGAAACAGAAGCTTACAAAGAGTTTTCGAAAAAAAATTCGGTTTTTCGTAAATATTCGGTTTCAAATATCGAGAGTTTGAGATCGTGTTTCAACTTCTAATCGATTGTGGGAGCTTAAGGGATCACAAAAGAAGAGTTTTGATCGAAAATTTCGAAGTCATAACATGATTTGCAGGTTGGGTCGTTGTGGAGGAGAAGATGAATAGTATTTTAACGGAGTTCCGTTAGTTTTGTTAGATTGTCTAACATTTTTGGTCCTTTTCTCCGTTAAGTCTAGTTTTCTTCAGTTATAGTCGTTGTATTCTTTTCTCTTTTAGTTGTTTTCTATTATATTGTTAGTTAGTATCGTTAGTTAGTCGTTTGTTAATTTCCGTTAGTTTTTCTGTTAAATTTGTTACATTTTAGTTCTATGTCCGTTATGTTTGTTAGTTCTGTTAAGTAGTTTCTCATATTAGCAGTTTTAGTCCCTCTAGCTTAGTTTATTGTTTTGGCAGTTTAGGTCCCCTGAGTTGTAACTTCTTGTTTTATCATTTTTAGTCCTTCTAGTTTTATAAGTTGTGTGTTTTTACATTTTTAGCCCCTAGATTTTATATTTTGTGTTTTTGTCTTTTTGAGTTCTCGTTTTTCGTCAAGTCTTAGTATTTTCTTTCAATTTTAAGAGTTTATTTTTTTTGTTTTATGCTGATCTGAGTTTGACTTTCGGTCAAATTTTTCTGAATTGTTTGGGAACGATCATTTGTTTTATCAAGCTGTTTCTCATTCAAAGTTTTCTGAGAGATAGAAAATTTTAGATTGTCCGTATTTTTGTTTTTGAATTCATTTCAACTCACGATAATTTTGTCAAATTCTTTTTGAAACAGGATGAGTTCACCAATTTTGCTCAGAGGAAGATACGAGTAGTAGAAAGCTGATTTTTTCAAATTTGTAGATACACATGAGCTAAGTTGTTATATCAGATTGTCGTTGACTGAAGGAGATATGAAACCTCTTACTCCAACAGATGATTGTACTGAGGATTGGGAGAAAAGAAAGAGAGCTGATATTTTAGCCCGAACTTTTGTGTTTAACAGTATTCGTCACGATATTAATGGTCACATAAAAACCTATCAGTTGACAGGAAAAGATTTATACAAGTCAACAGGAAAAGAGATATGGGACTATCTTGAATGGACGATGTTAGGGCCAACGGTTGTGTCAGATCTAAAAGGAAAGATTTCTGATTTGGAAGCTAAAATTCAGCAGACAGTCTCTGTTGAGAGTAATGAGCAGAAAGTTAAGAAAATGGAATCTGAGAATGCAAAGCTTAGAAAGAATTTATCTGATTTTGAAAAACAGCTTGCTGAAAATAAAGCTATTTTTGAAACTGAAAAGAAAAGTTTTCCAAAGTAGTTCTCAGATTTCTCAAAGAAGTGTTTTGAAGAGAAAAAGACAGTGGATCTTAAATGCATAAAACTTTCTCAACAAATTTCTGATTTTCAGAAAGTACTTATTTTGGAAAGAGAGAAATTTGCTCAAGAAAAAAAGGCCATTGAATAGAAGAATGTGGGATTATTCAAGGAATTATCAGGCCAAAGAAACGATTCAGAGAAAGGGTTTGAAGAAGAAAGATCAATTTTTGAGACTAAAATCAAAAGACTAACTTCAAAATTATCTGAACTATCTGCTACTGCACTAAAAGAGCAGAAAATGAAGTCTGAGTTCTCGAAGAAGATTGACCAGCTTGTGAAAGAAAGAGACAACTTTGCTTCAAAGATCAAAGAGATTGAGAAGTCTGCCTCAAGATCAACTCAGATATCTGTCTCTTCACAAAGGTCAGTTAAATCTTTTGATCAAATTCGTCAAACTAACATTTTCTATGATGGATATGTAGATGGTTCAGGTACATCTCCAAGAAGAAGAAGTTACAAGAAAGAGAAACTGGTCTGGCAGAAGAAACCAGTTAAAGATGAGATGTCAAATGAGCTGAAAGGGAAGACATCATGTGTACATACACACAAAGTCAAAAAGAACAAAGCGCATAAAGGTAAACCTGACCATATCTACTCGAGAGATCAATTACTCAGGTTATCAGGTAAGAAATATTATTGTTTTTATTGTTGTACACATGATCATATTCACAAAACGAGTGATCATTTCTGGTATGGTTATTACTCAATTACCCCCACACGAACTGTAACTAACATTCATGGACCCAAATACCAGTAGGTACCAAAGAAGAAAACTGATTCTGTGTTGCAGGCACCTCAAGTCAAGGGGGAGTAAGAGAACAATGGCTTTTGAACACAACAGTTCAAAACCCGGACTTTAATGTCAAGATAATGGATCTTGAACAACACAGTTCAAGACCCGCACCTCAATGTCAAGATTATGGCTTCTAAGTACACAACTTAGGACCCGTTCTTCAACGAAGTTTGACTTCTAAACACAAGAGTTTAGGACTCGGACATCAGCAATCAAAAGACCTTACTCTTGTTTTTGCATCCGATGGATATGATGGTCTACATCCCAAGAGAGTTGATCTGATCTCTATCTTGTACTTTTTCACTGATAGATTTTACTGATATGATGGTCTACAATTCAAAAGAGAGTGTCTGATCTCCATCCTGTTTTAACTGACATATTTCAGATGCCTAATTTAAGGGGGAGTAAAGGTGATGACTTCTGATTATTTCAGATCAGAACTCATACTATAAAATATTTTACTGCTTTCTGTCTTTTATTTTTTTTTGAATAAATGATGTGAATAAAGTGGCTTCTGATCACATTACAGATCAGGACCCGTTTTTCAACGATCAAAGAAGGATATTATGCCAATATCCAGGGGGAGCTCAAAAGATATAAATCATTTAATCATGATTTGAGGGGGAACTGAAAAGGTAAATATCTTCTGATCCTAGATCTCTGATTGTTTGGAAGAAGAACAACTTTCAAGCATGAAAAACGCTTTCTTAAATGTTCAAACCACTTCTCTATTCTCAATCGATTTCATGAATTTAGAAGTGTGCTTTTAAATGTTTTTCATTTTTGAGCTTAATGTTTAACTGACCGTGTGTTTCCAAAGATCAATACTTGTGTATTATCTTGTCCATATACTGTCAAGTATTCATACACACCGGTTCAGTATTTTATTTGAATTTGTTATTACCATGTCTCTAAACGAACCAATTTTTAGATGGTAATACCCCCGTTTGCTTTCAAAGTTGTTGAGCATCATTCATCTTTTTCATATTTGTACTTTCATTGATAAATTGTTTATATTCGTTCATATAAACAAATTTTCCAATTCTTTGATACCCTAACCTTTTGATTTGATCTGATTGATTCATTGTCAGATTCTCAAAATAATTCTCTTGACTTTATTTCATTCATTTAATATCCTTGTTTTGAGAAATCTTCAAAGTTCAATTGCTCAAATTTCATTCATATTTTTAAATGAGCATACATTCTTACATTGTTATCTTTTTGAGCTTAACTGTTTCAGTTAAATTATTGAGAAACCATGCTTCTTAGGAAATATCATGGGATTCGTGTGTGAGCTTAAACAGAACTTCCATGGATTCGCGTAACCTGTGTTTCCTACCCAGGAAGTTATCCTTGAGTGATTGAGGGGTGAGGGATTAAAATCAAAGAGTTGGGGAGATAACTCATCCGGTTGAGTTATTCTCATTGTGCTGAGTGGAAAAATGGAAATGAGAGTTTGGTTAGAAGTGAGTTAAATGTTAAAAAAAAGAGGGCGTGAGAACAGAGTTAAAAGAATATTAGAACTCTACACCTACCACTTTCTGAGCCGGGCAACCACATCTACTGATTGGTTCACATTCTTTGGTGTCCATCATTGAAATAGGCAGTGAGCCCATGCCAACTCTTGCTATTACCCCACCAACCACTCGTTTCTTTCTCGAAAAAGAAATGTTTCATTTTCTTGGGGACGCAGCACATATGCTATCTAATCTTCACTCGGAAGATTTAGATATTGAAAAAGAAGGAAAGTTGCCCCACCTTCGCACCTCTTTCATGCACATTGAGTTCGTGTATTATCTGTTGCTGTCTCAACAGTTTACACAATTTGAGCCTTAATGAAACACAATCATTGTGCTAAAATTCTTTCATACACAAGCACGAGCACACAGAAATACTGTTTTTCTGTCAGAACATTCATAGAATTACCTTGTGTTTTTCAATGATTGAATGGAAGTCTTGGGGAGTCATCATCAAGCCAGCTCTTTATATTGTACATTCATTGTACATAGTAACTTTGTGTTACTGACAGGCATTCCTAACTGTTTCATATGTTGAATCAGGGTTACACGCTCATTATGTCTGAATTTGAAAAGATTCAGATATATACAGTTCATGATTCGGCTCTTCAGATCAAAGTGCGGAAACTGTAAAAGGGGAGATTGTTAGTTGTTCACAAAGAGGAAATCAAAGTCTGAGCTGAAATTGATGAAGTTTTGATGATCTTGATGCTCACATCATCAAAAAGGGGGAGAATTTTATAAAGATTCAATTTCAAAGTTCGAAGTTCAAGACAGAAATTCAAAATGCTTCCGCTGATTCAAAGTGAAAAGATTCTGAAAAGAAAATTCAAAGATTCAAGAAGGTTTGTTCTTCCAAAGATGGTTCAGAGATCAAAGTAATGAAGATACAATTTTGATCAGAGACGAAAGAATTTTCAGAGATAAAGTTGTCAAAGTTTAAACTCAAAGTTTCAAGTTTTCAGATTTGTTCAAGGCATGTTGACTTTCAGAGCTTCAATGTGAAAAAGACTTTTCAAGATTCTTCAAAGGCTGAAAGACTGAAGATTGTTAAAGCTTCAAAGTTCAAAGTTGTTAGAGACAAAAGCTGAAGAATCAAGAGCTGAAGACTAACGTCAAATTTTTATTAAATCTTGAATACAAAGGGGGAGATTGTTAAGTCAAAATATTGTATCCAAGATTTATTTAGAAAAGTCAAAATGTAAAAGTCAACAATGTCAAAGTCAAAGTCTTGATAAGTCAATGTTGTTTAGTTTCCTTAGTCATTAAGTTTTGTTAATAGATAGGTGGTATAAATAGGGTGTGTCTTGTAAGAATGTGGCAAGCACTTTCATTGTAAAATCAGATACGTGAGATTTGTGATATTAAATCAAGATCTACTTTCTCTCTCTGCATTCTCTCTCTATGATTTAGATAGATTTTGGGTTTTTCAGGAGATTGTTAAGTCAAAATATTGTATCCAAGATTTATTTAGAAAAGTCAACAATGTAAGAGTCAACAATGTCAAAGTCAAAGTCTATTTTGTCAAAGTCTTGATAAGTCAATGTTGTTTAGTTTCCTTAGTCATTAAGTTTTGTTAATAGATAGGTGGTATAAATAGGGTGTGTCTTGTAAGAATGTGGCAAGCACTTTCATTGTAAAATCAGATACGTGAGATTTGTGATATGAAATCAAGATCTACTTTCTCTCTCTATGATTTAGATAGATTTTGGGTTTTTCAAACACGATCGTTACCAGATAATCAAACAACACAAAGATATAGATTACCAACTTGTTTCGATTACAAACAATGTATTACAAGGTTGATGTTCTTGAAGCTCTTTCTCTCTTTTCTCTCTAGATCTTGATAGACCGATATGTGTGTGTGTGTGAATGAGATTGTGAGATATGATATCTCACTTAGCTTTCCTAACACTCAAACCATCAACTTGCAAGTCCACTTGCAACAAAAAAAATATTAAACAAAAACTAAATATCTAACTAATATAATCAGATCTGAAACCAGATCAAAATCAAACTTATAGAAACTCTCTGTGTTCTTCATTTTTTCAAGAACACTGTATCATCGATCATATTTTGATACAGCAGTTGTTTTCGAAATCAAAAGGTTGTATGTTGTTGTAATTGGCAAGTCGATCATTGTGTCAAAATTTGGTGTTGTAAATCGACATCTAGATTGGTCGATTTGGGATTTACAGACCCGATTTAACGAAGAAGATACGCACCCCGGTCGAAATCCATCGAAATATATCGGTTGAACACCTTACCGGTCGAAATACACCTTACCGGTTGAACAATTCAATACCAATCGACACTATTTTTACCGGTCCCGGTCACTACTCAATACCGGTCGACCACATTCCTGGTCGATAACTCTTATCCGATCGATACAATTCTATACCGGTCGAAGGTACACACTGGTCACACTCACAACATCAATCCGTTCACATTTCAATACCGGTCGATCATCCGGTCGAAGGTAACATCGGTCGAAGCATAACCCCGGTCAATCGAAGCTCCGATCACACATTATACCGGTCGTTACATCACTCCGATCAAGCAGGATCCCGGTCGAACATCTCTCCGGTCACAACATCTTACAGGTCGATTCACTTTTGCACCATAAACGTGTCATGCAAACCTCTACTTTGCGCGACCAACTACTCGCGCAAACCTCAATACGTGCGACCCATTACTCATGCAAAGTGTCTTTTTGCGCCAACCATTATTCGCGCAAACCTCCGTTTCGCGCCACTCAAGTCTAGCGCAAACCTCCAGTTCGCGCGACCTGCCTCTCGCGCAAAGTTCAATTTTGCGCCAGTACCTGACTTGGTCATTTATGAATTGTTTTAATCTATATTCATTTTATCTAAACTAGTATTTGAAACAGGTTTTTATTTCACATTATCGAAAAGAATGACTTCAAGAGAAGCCCTTGCTATCGGAACCGACACGAAGCCACCAGTACTCTTCAGGGGAGAGTATGAACAGTGGAAAGATCGATTCATGGACTTTATTGAAAGACATGATTTGGGAGTATTCATCAGGAAGTCAATAGAAGAGGGAGTTATGGCACCAGTTTGGAGGACTCCTCTAGAGGGAACAGATGAGCAATCATATCAACTTAAGTATGAAGATCTAGATGGTGAAAACCTAAACAGAGCAAAAGGTGATAGATTAGCAAAGTCTTATATTCTTCAAGGTATACCAAATGAAATATACGTGAAGATAGACAACAATAAGGCATCAGGCAAACAGATGTGGGATCAGCTAGAGAAGATGATGCTAGGCTCAAAGGTTGGTAATCTATATCTTTGTGTTGTTTGATTATCTGGTAACGATAACCAGCTGAAGATATCCAACTGCCTAAACAACTATGAAGAATTCAAAGGCAGAGTTGGAGAGTCACTAGCAGAAACATACGACAGGTTTGTGACCTTGCTGAACGAACTAAGCAAGAATAAGGTCACCAAATCGCAAATAGAGCTGAATGTCAAATTCTTAAGCATTCTCCAGCCTGAATGGAAGAGGTTTGCCAGGCAGATGAAGCAAATCAAAGATTTAAACGAGATTCCACTTCATGAGGTGTATGTGATAATCCAAGAATCCTCTAAATCTTAGAGAGAGAAAGTAGAGAGAGAGAGACAATTGAAAGCGCAAAGTGTGTTCTTGATTAGAATGTTCGTTAGTTTCTTTCAACACCCAAAGCCTAAAGGGACTTAATTACCCTTGGCTTATACAACACAGTATATGACACTAAACACTGTATAAGACCAAGCCTATAAATACAATGATTACTATAAAATCAGACTTAACAATCTCCCCCTTAGTAATCATTGGCGTTGTGGTCTTCAATATCCATCTTCTAAATCAGCATGGACCATCTAAGCGACTTATTGAAGAAGCTTCTTGACTTAAAAAAAAAATTCTTCTAATCATCTTTTAAACTTAGTTGCCTTTGCTGCCTTGACAAGACTGGACCAATTTGTAATAAACTTAAACGAACAATTGATTCATCAGCTTGTGCTCTAGACGACACACCTCTTTTAAAAGTACTTGAAGAAACTGTAGTGGTCGGAGCTTGAACAACAAAAAGACAAGTATAGTTGAAGAAATTTGAATCTTGAGCAAATCTAGATCAACAGATAAACTTTTGAACTCTTTGTCTCTTTATCATCTCCTTAACTTCTCCCCCTCATGACCTTGATGATCTGGATCAACTTGGTCATGCAAATGTTGGAGACGAGACAGCTTAAGATATGCAAAACCAGATTAAAGGAAAAATAGGAGAGATTTGCGCTAACCATTGGTGGCGCAAAGTTTGTTTTGTGCTAACAGAAGGAAGTGCAAAGTTAGGTTTGTGCTAGATGAAGGATGCGCAAATCTTGCTTTGCGCTAGAAGTTGTTGGCGCAAATATGAGTTTTGCTTTACCAACTGTTGGCGCAAATATGATTTGGAATATGGAAAATTTCACCTGTTAAGCTCTTTTGACTCCCCCTACACAAATGCACTAAATATGACAATTCAAATTAGCATTCATGTATAAAATCATATACTCCCCCTCGAAAACAGATATCATCTTTTAGAAAAATTCTTCTTATTCACTCCCCCTTGAATAATGACAAACCCATTTTAAAAAAAATGAGAACACAAGAATTGAAACATCAATGTAGAAAGAAAAATATACTGAATATGTATTTTGAAACAACTAAACATATAAAATTTTAAATACTAAACAAATAAAATTCTACTCAGTAAAATATCACAGATTTATCAATCAGTTGAAATCTGATGTATGTTGTTGGATACAGATACAAGTTTCATTACATATCAAGTTAATACATGTTCAGTTTCAAAAACTTCCAGCAATCTATTCATTGTGCTAGCATGTGAACTTCGATTAGCTTCAAGAAAATGCAATTCTAAAAATATAATAGAGAACTTTGCATGTACTCACACTAAGCCATCAAGAATTAGAACTTTCACAAATTTACAGGTTTATCGCAACTCAAACATATCACCAAGTATTATGAGATGTGTGCTCATTGGCATCTTTTGGCATTGTGCTCTATGGCATCTTAACATGAGTGTGCTCTTTGGCATCTTTTAAGCTTGTGCACTTTGGCATCTTTTAATCAACAAGTTTGGTAAGTAAAGAACATGCCGTAAACGTAACTTTCTATCTGACCCTATTGTAGGATTTGGGTCAGCCGCTCCCAGACCAGTTGGCCTTAGGGGACTAGGTGTCAAGCACCCCTTGGAACTTACTCTCCCAGATCAGAAAAGCTACATCGACACATCCAAAACCCATTCATACCAGTAGAACATGACTTTCGATCTGATTCTATAGAAGGATTTGGGTTCGATCACTCCCATATCAATTGACCTTAGGGGACCAGATAACAAGCATCCCACAAAACCTACTTTCCCAAACCAGAAAGGTCACAGGTACAAACTTTTAAACTTAGAGATTTCAGAATTTTAAAAATATAATTTTCATCTCAATTACTCAGTTTTACATCTAAGTGCTTAGCCCATATTTTCATTACAATCCATAATTCAGACTTTTTAGGATTTCCAAGCATTGTAAACTATAAATATTCCGAATCGCGTATCTTTAAGACAGAATGCAAAAGCTACAAACATGTTGCTGACTTTTCGACTTTTGTAAGATTTGAAAGTTGAACATATAAAACTTTAATATTAACAAATCAACTTGAAAAATTTATCCTAGACACACAGTTTATTCAAAAGAAAGAAAACCTGTAAAGCTTTTACTTTATAGAATAAAATTTGTAAAGATTTAAACTTTTAAATTCAAATGTCGAGATTAAAAATTTAAGACAAAAGTAAAGAATTCGGCAAATTGATATTTAGTTGAGACAAAATAAGATTCAAGAATATTATCTTTCACAAAATGTGTAATGAAATTGTGTCTCAAATGAGAAATTGGGTTGTACAAATTCAAGAGTTAGTTGGACTTGCTCAGATTCATGAAAAACAATCGAGAAAACTGGAACAACATCATTATCAGAGATAAATGCAGCGGAATTAAAGTAGATGTACTCACAGTTTCTCTTTTAGTCAGAAGCTAAAAGCTTTGAAGAACGAGTTCTAAACTGATATGTTTAGAAGTCATGGTCCTTTGAAGTACGGGTTCTAAGCTGAAGTACTAAGAAGCCAAAATTTCTCTTACTCCCCCTTGACATTAGATGCCTGCAACTTAGAAGCAATTTGAGATTTTGGTACCCACTTGAATTTGGGCCCATGTTTGTTAGTTGCAGTTTCATATGGGGAAATATTTGTAAGATTTGACAGATAAAGCATGAGAAATATGATCAGATAAATGAACATAAGAATCAGAAGAAGAGAAAGCATAATCATCTGAACTCGAATCAGAAGAAGAATATGAGACATTTTTGGAAATTTGAATCATTTGCTTTATTGAATATTTGGAAATTTTATTACACATAGCAAATGAATCACTTTTATATTGTTTGTCTACATATAGATCCTCATCAGTCGTAGAATCATCTGATGTCCGCTTGACTCTCCATAGCTGCTTTGTAGACTTGCTTAAAGTCCTATCTGAAATATTCGAAGCAGAAGAATTAGAATTATCAGAAATGACTGACTCTTGTTTCTTTGACTTCTTTGACCTTCTTCTTTTACGCTTTGGTTTATAATAATCATCATTGAGCGTAAAAGAATCATCAAGAATTTTCGTTTTAAGATTGGAATCAGAAGAAACAATTTTACCTAAGGCACCCAACTGATCAAGCAATAAATGTGAACTAACCTCGGAGTCAGAAAATTTTTGAGAAAGGTTTTTAGATTTTGGAAACTCCTTTTTGTTTTCTTGAAAAACAGAAGAATGGCTAGAAACAGAATCTTGATTTTGGAAAAATAAATGTTCTTCAAGACTTGACGTCATGAAAGAAAGAATAACATCAGATTCAATTTCTTTTAAAATATTTTGATCTTCCATTTTATCTTCAATATCAATGATTTTGCCTTCTAAAACTAATGGAGGAGTATATCTCTCAGAATCATAAAAGATTGAAGAGATATTTTCCTTATCAGATTTAGCAGTATATATATCAACAAAATCATCAGACATTGGAGACTTAATGGGAGATACATCATTTAAACCTTTTCTGCCCTTCTTTGATTTATCAGGAAAATATTTGTCATTTTCGCTCGTATAAACAAAAGAAATTTCCTTTTTCTTATTATTCATCCTTTTCTCATTTTCGATTTCTAATACTTGCTTTTCATTCATCCAATCAATTTTAAATTGAGGAGCATATTGCGCAAGTGTTAGATAATCGTATTTATATAAAGTTGGGGATTTTTCTATCGCATTGTTTAAACAATGTGGATTTTCAAAACCAAGTCCCCATTTTTCTTTTAAAGCCTCATCACTCCTTGGTTTATTCATGAAAATTGTTTGTTCAGATTGATTCCTTCGATATAACTTTTCTTTTAACTTATTTATTTTATCCGAAAAATCATCTTTTAATTTGGTCATATCAGTCAAAGATTCAAGGTAAGACTTATTTGATTTTTCTAAATCATCTAATTTCTTTTGAAAGATGTCTTTTGTATGAATTAAAATTAATTTTTCATCTTTTAAAGAAATTTGTAATTTATCAATCAAATCTGACTTTTCTGAATTTAAATTCTTTTCAGATATTAACTTTGAACGAAGATCATGTAAAGCAGTTATCATAATATTCATCTGTGAAGAAATGAAGTTGTAATCAAACTCAGAAATTACCTCATCTTCATCAGTATCATCATCATCATCATCTGATTGATTCTCCGATTAAACACATTTGAGCAATCTCCACATTGTCAGCTTCATCATCGGAGTGATCAAGCCAGTACTCCTCTTCTACGAGCAAAGTTGTTCCGTTCTCTCTTTTCTCGGCAAGTTCCATTTTCTTCCGATAGTATGCCGAATCCCGAACCTTCTTCACTCGACAATCCTTTGAAAAATGACCCGACTTTCCGCAGTTAAAGCAAGCAGCATCTTTCTTAGCCTCGGGCACTTTGACATTCTTTGACCTAGAACTGAAGCGAAGATTGTTGGATCCCGACCGAGGTTGGAACTTTTTCTGATAGTTCTGAGAGAGAAGGATCATAGCTTTCTCGAGCGCCTCGCCATTATCATCAGTCGACCCATCATATGCATTTTCTGATATTGCTTGTTTTGCCAGCTGATTTGCTAGAAGAGCAATTGGGTCCACTGAATTCTTGTTCTTCTTGTCCAGTTTTGCCTTCTTATCATTGACTATGCACTCATTTGTGAACAGCATCTCGTACATTTCTTGGATCTACATGGAAGATATTCTGACATCATTCCTTAATCTGTGACAAGATTTGTTCCATTCTGGTTTCAAAGCATTGAGGAACTTCAGATTTGTTTCCAGCTCAGTCTTTTCCACTTAAATTTTTCTCAGATCATTAATCACAGTGCAAAATCTGTCAAAGATAACCTTCAGAGATTCATTGTCCTTTGCCTTAAATTCCTCAAAATTATTCATGAAACGTGTCTAGTGTATTAGAGTAGCAACTGATGACCCAAGCATGATCTTTTCTAATTGAGTCGACATCATATTTGGATCATGCTTGAAACAATCAATTCGATTGTAAATAGAGTTAGGAAGTGCTAGCATCAAATTGGACTTTGCTTCTCGATCGACTTTTTCGCGTGTAATTTCTTCAGCAGTCAAAGGAGTGTCATTTTTAGGTCTGATGAACGGTCCTACAGAAAATGACTTCATCATATTTTCTCCGTTATCCTAACGCTCAATGAAATTAATGAACCGATCTAGCCACTGAGTGAACTCATCTTCATTGATTAAAACTGGTGGACGAGTATCTGTTCCCAATTGCATCATGAGATCACTCTTGTAAAACTGATCTTGAAAAAAAACTTGGCAGAATCCATGGAGATAGAAAAATTTTCTAAGTCTGGACTGAACTGGCGCAAACTAGAGGTTTGCGTGAGAGTAAGCTGGCGCAAATGAAGATTTGCGTGAACTATGGGTGACGCAAACTAGGTTTTGCGTGAGAAGCCAATGGCGCAAACTGAGTTTGCGTGAAACACTGATGGCGCAAACTTGAGTTTGCGTGAGAAGAATATGGCGAGAACTATACTTCACACTTCGAACTGATGATGACGCAAAGTGAACTTCGCGTGAGATGTTGGAGACGCAAACTATGATTTGCATGATACAATCTTGGCGCAAACTGGGTTTGCGTGAGCAGAAGGTCGCGCAAACATAGATTTGCGTGACTTGTTGAAGACAGAAACTGAACTTTGCTCAAGAAGACAATCGCGCAAACTTTGAGTTTGCGTGATAAACTGAAGACGCAAAATTGACTTTGTGTGAGAAAGAGATGACGCAAGATGTAACTTGCGCGAATCGATGATAACTCAAACTTAGATTTGCGTAATACACATGTAGCGCAAACTAGACTTTGCATGAAGGACTTCTAAAGAAAACTTTAACTTTGCTCGATGATCCCTGAACTTGACAAGATGAATTGGCGCAAGGAAGATGAACTCGCGCAAACCACGGACGAACTCACGCAAAGATGAGATCTGGCTCAAAGCGATAAGAAACTCAGATTTCTTCCAAGAATCGATTACAAAACAGATTTTTAATGAAAATTTCTTGCACAAAAATGTTTGAAAACACCTTTTTAACACTTTGGGACAAATAATTTCGATTAAAAACCATAAAATCGAAAAATCGAGATATCAACATAATCGTTAAATACGTTTTCCAGAAAATTCAAAAATCTCAAAATCGACAATTAAAACTTGTTTTTCTTCCAAATCGATGTGAATCAAAAGATTTTACAACCAAAAACGGATTCAACAAACCAATTTGCAAAGAAACTTGATCACAAACAAGTCCGAATTTGATGAAAAATCCAAAAACGAGATTTTCTTGAAAAATTCAAGAAAATCGATCAAAATTTCAGATTAAATCACAAATTCAGATTATGAAAAACAAATCTCTCAAATCTCTCATATTTAGATTGGCTCTGATACCAATTGATAATCAAAGAATCCTCTAAATCTTAGAGAGAGAAAGTAGAGAGAGAGACAATTGAAAGCGCAAGGTGTGTTCTTGATTAGAATGTTCGTTAGTTTCTTTCAACACCCAAAGCCTAAAGGGACTTAAATACCCTTGGCTTATACAACACAGTATATATGACACTAAACACTGTATAAGACTAAGCCTATAAATACAATGATTACTATAAAATCAGACTTAATAGTATGAAACCCTCAAACAGAATGAAGAAGAGGTGGATGAAATACTGGATGAAAAGAGGCAGACTGGGAAGACAATTGATGACTCGGTTGTTCTTGTTGTGAAAAAGAAGAAGAAGAAGATGCTTATGTCTGACTCAGATGAGGTTGAAGCTGAAGCTGAAGCAAACTCTGACTCGGACGACTGTGAACAACTAAAGCTGGCAATGCTAATGTTGACTAAGGCTTTTCAGAAGAATTTCTACACAAATCCAAGCTCAAACAGTCAGAGATATTCTTCTGGTCCAAGCAACTATATTCACAAGGAAAGGATTGAAAGTAAAAGAGTAGAGGAAAGGAAGCCTAAAGAAAGAAAGTATAAAGCTGAAGCATCTAGTCAGACAGAACCTCCAAAGTGCTACAACTGTGGTAGACTTGGACATTTTGCAAGATACTGCCGAAAACCCAAAGTCAGAAACTCTGACTACTACAAAAACAAAATGCTTCTAGCCAAGCAACAAGAGGCTGGAAAGGCATTGATGGCAGAAGATGAATACTGGCTAGATCATTCAGACCAGGAAGATGACGATGAAGAGAATGACGAGAAAGCAAACATGTGCTTAATGGGCAACATAGAAGCAGAAGCTGAAGCTGACTCCAATGAAGATGACAATGACGAGGTAGGTGATTTAACTCAATCTGATTTCATAAATCAAATGCACGCCATGATGTCAAAACTCGAAGAGTTAGAGTCGAAACTTAAGCGAGAAAAGGGTGTCATTCTTGAACAAAACCAATCAATACAGAAACTTAGCAATGCTGTTGCTGAGAAGAAAGTATTGGCTGAGACCTTACACAAAAAATTGACACCAGCGCCAAAGAACAGACCATAATTCTTCAAAAAGTTACTGAAACAAAGACTAAATTACGAATGAGTGAGTTTGATTTCAAAGAGCTTACGAAATTGCTTTCTTCAACTTCCAAAGAAAACGAATCTTTACTTGAAAAACTAAATGCTTTGGAAAAGAAGTTATACTTATTGGGTCAAACTGAACAAACCATTCATCTAAACAAACCCAAAGAGAATAAAGATAGATGGGGACTTGGTTATGAGAACCCTCATTATCTTAAAAAGGGTATATTTGAAGTGCCAGCACTTTATGATCTTACATTTTTGAAACTAGCTCGAAGAATCCCTAAACTTGAAGTTTTTTGGACTGGACTATCTAAAGAGGATGAAGCCAAGGAATTTGAAAAACGAAAGAAATCATCTAAAGTTCATCTTCCATTTTATTATGCGAAGCTGAATAATAGTTATAATGATGATCCGAAATATCAAAAGAAATATTTTCAAATGACTTCTTTCAGAGTTATTCTATCAAAGAAATGGAGGCGAAGCCTATTCAAGGTAAACTATATGTCCCTCCTCTCGTGTTGGAAAGTAAAATTTCTGAACTTGAGACTTCTTTAACAGATGAAAGACTCTTGATTGAGATTGAACAAAAAGTTTTTTCAACTGTGCTTAAGAGTTCTGTTCTTTCTAAATCTTCAAAGGCTTCAAAATCTGATGATCTGTTTGGTTTAGCTAATGGAGGGTTTGATTTTCTAAACTCCGATGGTGTTTTAGATGAGTGTATTGATCAATTTGATTTTCATGCAAAACTTCCTAACCATTCATCTTTTGTTGTAAAGTCATTGGGAAAAACCAGTACGTCTGTAAAAAGTGAAAAATCAACGAAAGTTGATAAATCAATCTCTGTGAACACTAAGTATGCTAAAGATAAGAATAAATCTCAGCATTCACAGAAACCGATCACTACTGGTAACCCAAAGAAGAAGCATTCAGTTGTTGCTCACAAGTCTAACTCACAAGTTTCAACTGTTTCAGATCTGAGCAAGAAAAGGCCAGAAGTTAAATCTCAATGGAAACCAAAACAAGAGACTGACAAGACTGATAAATCTTTTTTTACTGTTGATTGTAATAAGACTTCTCCTATTAAAGATGTTTTAATTGCTGATGTTGCTATTTTGAAACCAAAACTTGTCGTTTATCGCAAGAAATACTCTATGAAGCAATTATTCCAGTTATCTTTATCTGCTAGAAAGTCTTCATATTATGATAAACATGTTTATGCTTCTTGTCAAGATTCTGATGTTTGGTTTGGAACTTATCATGTGCACTCTAATCATTCTAATGCTTCCAATGAATTTCAAATGAAAAACGGACCCAAATTTCTATGGGTACCAAAATCTTGTGCTAACACAGTTGGACCCAAATTTCAATGGGTACCAAAAGCTAAATCTGTGTTGCAGGAACTCAAAGTTTAAGGGGCAGCATAGAACTTAGGCTTTTGAACAAATCAGTTCAAGACCCGCACTTCAATGCTCAAAAGTCTTTACTTCAAATTTTGTTTTAAGGATATCTAAATCTCTTGTTTTGTAATTTCTCTTGTGCAGTTCCGTCATATGTGGTACTTGGATAGCGGATGTTCCAAGCATATGACTGGACAAAAAGGTATGTTGACCAACTTTACAGAGAAGTATTACGGAACAGTTAGATTCGGCAACAATCAGTTTTCACCAATACTAGGTTATGGTGATATGGTACATGACAAAGTCACGATCAAGAAGGTGAGTTATGTTGAAGGCTTAGGACACAACCTGTTCAGTATAGGCCAGTTATGTGACAAAGGCTTAGAGGTCAATTTCAAAGCCAAGAGGTGTTCTGTTCACACTGAAGAAGGCGAGGAACTCTTGGTCGGCACGAGAAAGTCCGACCTCTACACAATCAATTTGTCAAACGTCCAGACTGACAAGCAGGTTTGTCTACTCTCAAAAGCCTCGATGCAACAAAGCTGGCTATGGCATCGACGACTCTCTCACCTCAACTTTCGGTACATCAACAAATTGGTCAGTGGGAAGTTAGTGAAAGGACTTCCAGAGCTCAAGTATGAAAAAGAACACCTTTGTGCAGCTTGTGAAAAGGGAAAGATAAAGAGAGCTCCACATAAACCAAAGCCTGAACCGAGTACAAGCGCTCCGTTAGAGTTGTTGCATATGGATCTATGTGGTCCGATGCGAACGCAAAGTCTAGGCGGAAAGAAGTACATACTAGTTATTGTGGACGATTACTCGCGATACACTTGGGTTAAATTTATACGTTCAAAGGATGAGACACCAGATGTTCTCATTACATTCCTGAAGACGACCCAGGTAAATATGCAGAAATCGGTCAAGCTTCTAAGAACAGACAACGACACAAAGTTCAAGAACAAAAAGGTTCAAGAATATCTCGAATCAGTCGGGATATCACATCAATACTCTGCTACTCGAACGCCTCAACAGAATGGAGTGGTCGAAAGAAGAAATCGTACGCTAGTCGAGGCTGCTCGTACGATGCTAAGTCAATCTGACTTACCTCTATTCTTGTGGGCTGAAGCTATATCGACTGCGTGCTACACTCAGAATCGCTCCATGATACACCGCAGATTCAAGAAGACTCCTTATGCCCTAATCAACAACCGGACACCGACAATCAAATATTTCCATATATTTGGGTGTAAGTGTTACGTTCTAAACGATAGAGAGAGTCTGAACAAGTTCAGTGCCAAGGCGGATGAAGGCATCTTCATTGGTTATTCCTCTATATCAACTGCATACCGCGTATATCTAAAGAAGTCAAAGAGGGTTATTGAAAGCGTCAACGTTACGTTTGATGAAGAGATGGCTTCTGAACAACACAATTCAGAACCCGTTATAACCGGAGTACTAGCTTCTGGGCAAATCAGTCCAGAACCTGCGTCTCAAACGAACAAATCAGATGAAGCATCAACGTCTACTAATCATTTATCTGATTTAGATTTATTATTTGAACTGTTTTATGATGAATTTCTTGGATCTAATGTAAAGAAATCTGTTGTGGTTGACAGAATGGAAGACTCAACGACTACTCATCCAACCATGTCAGATATCCCTATTGAATCTAACTCTTAGATTCAACAAGAAATTCCAGTTCAAATGTCGACTCCAATAGTTGAAGCTGTGACAAATAATGAAGAGACAGAAGTTGTTGCATCAGTAGGATGTTCTGTACGGACTGATCTACAGCCTCTCCAAGCTGTACCTACTGAGACTTCTGCACCTACAACTTCAACTGCAACCATCATTCCTCCAGAACAACCTGAGGAAGGTACAAGTGGATTTATAGATGATAATATTCATATATATTCATATAATCTACTCCCTCATGAACATAAATGGACCAAAGAGCACCCGATAAGCCAGATCATTGGTGATCCATCAAAACCAGTGCAAACTAGGTCAGCGTCAATGAATATGTGTATGCATGAATCCTTTCTGAGCAAGATCAAGCCTACTCGCGTATCAGAGGCTCTTGCCGATTCAGATTGGGTAACTGCAATGCAAGAAGAGCTGAATCAGTTCGACGCACTTAAAGTCTGGAGACTCGTACCCAAACCTCAAGGTAAAACCATTATAGGTACGAAATGGGTTTTCAAGATCAAGAAAGATGAAGATGGTACCGTTATCAGAAACAAAGCAAGACTTGTAGCCAAAGAATACAGACAAGAGGAAGGAATAGACTACGACGAGACTTATGCTCCTATGGCGCGTTTAGAGGAAATTCGAATGTTTCTAGCCTATGCAGCCCACAAGAACTTCACGGTCTTTCAAATGGACGTGAAGACTGCCTTTCTGAATGGCATTCTCAAAGAAGAAGTCTACGTCTCGCAGCCAAAAGGCTTTGTCAATCAAGAGAAACCGAATCATGTCTACATTCTCGACAAAGCACTCTATGGACTGAAACAAGCTCCTCGCGCCTGGTATGATGTCCTATCTCAATTTTTAGTCAAGTCTGGTTTTTCAAAAGGTACGGTAGATACCACTTTGTTTATGAAAAAGGAAAAAGCCGATATCATTCTTATTCAAATCTATGTAGATGATATTATTTTTGGCTCTACAAATCCTAAGTACTGTGAGAATTTTTCAAACCTTATGGTGTCAAGATTTCAGATGAATATGATGGGAGAGATGAATTTCTTTCTCGGTTTACAAGTCAAACAATTTTCATCGGGGATTTTTATCAATCAATCAAAATACATTCTTGAAATTCTTCGGAAGTTCAAAATGGAAAATTTAAAACCGATTGGTACCCCAATGGCACCAGGTACTAAGATTGGCACCGATCCTTCTGGAAAGGCTGTTGATGTTAGGGCTTATAGAGGGATAATAGGTTCTTTGATGTATCTTACTTCTAGTAGGCCAGATATAATGTTCTCTACATGATTATGTGCTAGATATCAGGCTAATCCCAAAGAAATCCATTTGTCTGCAGTTAAGCGCATTTTTAGGTATCTAAAGGGGACTGCAGATCTTGGTCTGTGGTATCCTAAAGATACTAGCTTTGAACTAATAGCGTATACAGATGCAGATCATGTTGGTTGTATGTTAGACAGGAAGAGAACGTTAGGACATATACAGTTCCTCGGTGATAAACTTGTAAGTTGGGCATCGAAGAAGCAACTTTGTGTTTCAACTTCAACGGTCGAAGCAGAATATGTAGCTGCTGCTAGCTGCTGTTCTCAGGTCCTATGGATGAGAACAAAATTGCGCGACTACGGTTTTCACTTCAACAAAATACCGATATACTGTGACTCAAAGAGCGCCATCGCGATAACAGCGAATCCTCTTCAGCACACCAAGACCAAACACATAGATGTCAGGTATCATTTTATTAAAGATAATGTCGAAAAAGGAACAATTGAACTTTTCTTTGTAAAAACTGATTATCAACCTGCCGATTTGCTTACCAAACCTTTAGACGAAAAGAGGTTCACCTTTCTTGTCTCAAAGCTTGGTATGTTAAATCTTAAGATCTAATCAGTAGTTACCTATCAAAGTTTTCTAATTGCATACTTTTTCATCATTTATTCATTCTTATTTCTGATTGATATCTGCACATTAACAATCCGTTCATGACACAAGGGGGAGTATGAGAAGAAATTGACAGCTGGTCAATATTATTTTGAGGGGGAGCTTACTAATTTCTGCATTTACCTTTTATGCCAAATTTTTGTATTGCATGATTTTAGGGGGAGCTCGTCAAATCAAAGGAGTATGGCTATGACTTCTGATTATTTCTGATCAGAACTCGTACTTTCATAGTTTTACTGCTTTTTGTCTTTTCAATATAAGTGAATAAATTTTTCTTTGACTAAGACATAAGACTTTTGCAGAATTTTTGAGAAACGCTTAAAAGATCATATCTTTATGACTTTAAGCTTAGCTTCATGAGATATAAGATCGCACGTAAAGGTATAATCCTTTATCTTAATCTCATATATGGTTGATAGTTGGACAACTTTCAATCATAGAAAACATTGTTATTAAATGTTCAAACCACTTCCCAATTCTCAAATCGAATTCATGATTTGGAAGTGCGACTTTAAATGTTTTCAACATCTACATTGTGCTTTAACTGATATAGTTAAACCATTCTGAGCATCACATGCTTTCTAGGAAAACATGATTTCATTGTGCTAGGACTTAACACAACTTCTACGGATACACGTTAACCAATGTTTCCTACCCAAGAAGTTAATCCATAGTGATGGAGTGTGAGAACTCGACTAGAAATGAGTGTAGATTGTGTGATGAGGTATATAGAAAATTAGAGTGAGCTTAATGTTTAAAAGAAAGAGCGTGTGAGAACAGAGTTTAAAAGAATATCAGAACTCTGCACCAACTTTTTCTGAGCCGGGCAACCACAATTCTAATGTTTCACAATTCTTTCGTGATCATTATTGAAACAGGCAATTAGCGCATGCCAACTCTTGATCAAACCTCATCAACTACTCATTTTCTTCTTAACAAGAAAGTGTTTCACATTTTCAAAGGGGAAGCAGCACATTTGCTATCTGATTTTCATTTGGAAAATCTGGATATTGAAAAGAAGGAAGTCTGCCCCACCTTCGCACTTCAATCATGCACATTGAGTCTGTGTTTAACTTACTGTTGTCTCAGTGGTTTACACAATTTTGAGCCTAATAAGCAATCATCCGTGCTTAATTTTTTTCTAACTCATGCACGAACACACAAGAAATTTGTTTCTTTGTCATAACGTTCATAGAAATTGCCTTTGTGGTGTTTCGATGATTGAATGGAAGCCTTGGGGGAGTGAACATCAAAAAGCTCCTTTCCAATGTGTATTCGTTACATACAGTGACTTAGTGTTACTGACAGGCATTTTAACTAATTCATTTGTTGATTCAGGTGTTACACGATAATTTTGTCTGGATTTGTAAAGATCTGGATGAATATCTTTTGAATTGACGAATCAGAGGCTCCAAATGAAAGCCATTTCTTGCACAGAGTTTTGATGAAATCGTTTCTCTATTCATCAAAAAGGGGGAGAAGCGCTAGAGAGCCAACACAAGAAATGTGGAACAACACAAGATTAGAGCAAGTATTTTGAAGACATGCTGAATTGCAAGAAATTTTCTTTGAAGATACTTTGCTACAACAATCTGAGCTACAACTAGAGATAATTTCTTCCCAAAATCTGAAAGAGAGTTTATCTACATCAAAGGGGAAGATTGTTACATTCTGAAGACTAAAGAAGGAGATTGCATCTTCTGAGCTAAAAAAAGAAGACTTAATTGCTAAAATCCTTTTAGAATGATCTTGATCCAAAGGGGGAGATTGTTAGCGCACAGATCTATTGGATTCAATATCATCCAATCTGAAGATCCAATCTGAAGCTAAAGCCCGAAAAGTCACTCTCGTTAATATAAGTCTAATGTCAGTTTGTAATAATTGTCAAAGTTGTTTATTGTATTTTATGTTTTGTCTAAATATCTTATAAATAGATATTTAGATATTAGTTAGATATTAGTTTAAGTTAATATATTAGTTAGATATTTAGTTTTTGTTTAATATTGTTTTTGTTGCAAGTGGACTTGCAAGTTGATGGTTTGAGTGTTAGGAAAGCTAAGTGAGATATCAGATCTCACAATCTCATTCACACACACACACACACACACACATATCGGTCTATCAAGATCCAGAGAGAAAAGAGAGAAAGAGCTTCAAGAACATCAACCTTGTAATACATTGTTTGTAATCGAAACAGGTTGGTAATCTATATCTTTGTGTTGTTTGATTATCTGGTAACGATCGTGTTCAATCACATGGACTCACAATCTTTGTTTCACATCAAATTGCAAGAATTTAAGTGTTTGAAGATCAATTTGAGGATTTTTTTGTGGTTTTTGGGTTGTTCGATAAAGTTACTGTTCGATTCTCAATTTCACGATTTTGTGAAAATTTGTTCGAAGTGGTTGTTCTTTGTGGTTCGAAATCAAGTTTCGATCGTATCTGAGTGGGCATAATTCATCAGATTCGATTTAGTGTTTGATTTAGAAGTTTTTCTTGTTTCTGTGCCAGATCTACGTTTTGCGCCAACATCATCTGCTTGAGTTTTTCATCAGCATCAAAGCCATCAAATTCTGCGCCAGATCATCATTCTGTTACGCCAGATTCTTATGTTTCAAGTGATTATCGTGTATAGCGCAAAGTCTCTTTTGCGCCATCTTCACTTAGCGCAAAGTCTTCTTTTGCGTGTTGAGTTTCTCACAAGTTTGTTTCTCGCCAGCTTTACTTAGCGCAAAGTATCTTTTGCGCTAGCTTAACGTAGCACAATATCTTTTGCGGGTTCTGAGATTCTCACCATCTATACTTAGCGCAAAGTTGTCTTTTGCGCTGCCTTTAGCGAATTTCCGAGTTTTGCATCATCTACACTTAGCGCAAAGTATTTTTTGCGCTACTGCCTTTAGCGCATTTCTAAGTTTGCGCCAGTTTCAAACTTTCATTTTGGAGTAACGATCATTTTTGTCAAGTTCATTTTTTAACAGGATGAAGGCACCAATGCTGTACAAAGGAAAATATGAAGAGTGGAAAGTTAATTTTTTAAACTTTGTAGATAAACATGAGTTGAGTTACTACATCAGATTGTCATTGACTGAAGGTGAGATGAAACTTCAAATTCCAATAAAAGATTGTACTGAGGAACAGGAGAAAAGACAGAGAGCTGATAATATAGCTAGAAATTTTATGTCGGATAGTATTTCTCGTGATATTTTTCTTGAAATTTCTAGTCACATAAATACTTACAAGTTAACAGGAAAAGATTTGTGGGATTCTATTGAATGGTTGATGTCAGGGCCAAAGGTGGTATTAAAAGGAAGAGAATTGGAATCTGAGAATTCTGAGCTGAAAAGAAAGATCTCTGATTTTGCATTTCCAGCAAGCAGTATCTGTTGAAAGGTATGAGGAGAAGATTAAAAATTTAGAAGATGCTAACGCTAAGCTTCAGAAGAATATAAGTGATTTGGAGCAAAGGATTGCTAAAGACAAATCTGTTTTTGAAAAAGAAATATCAAAGTTTGCACATAAATTCTCAGAACTTTCTAAGAAGAGTTGTGAAGAGAAGAAGATAATTGAGCTTAAGTGTATAAAGCTTTCTCAACAAGTTTCTAACTTTGAGAAAGTAATCATTCTGGAAATGGAAAAGTTTGCCAAGGAATAGAAGGCAATTGAACAGAAGAATGTTGGAATCTTCAAAGAGATATTTGGTCAAAGAACAAATGCTGAGAAGGTATTTGAAGAAGAAAGAAGCATGTTTGAAACAGAAATCAAGAAACTTACTGAGAAGCTATCTGAACTATCAGAAAGTGTGCTTAAAGAGCAGAAAACGAAGTCTGAATTCAAGAAGAAGATTGACCTACTCATTGAAGAAAGGAACAATTATTCTTCAAATTTCAAAGAGCTTGAAGAGATTATTTCCAAGGTGGTGGTGACTGAGAAAACGACTCCAGAGTCACATCTGAAAACTGTTTCTTCAAGAAGGTCAGTTAAATCATTTAATCAGATTCGTAGTACTAACCTTTTCTATGATAGAAATATAGATGGTTCAGGTACACATCAAAGAAAAAGGAGATACAAAGAAGAAGAATTAGTCTGGATAAAGAAATCAGTTGAAGATGAGAAGAAAGATAGGAAGAAAGATGAGCTGAAAGGTAAAAAGTCATTTGTACATGCATCTGATGTGAAGAAGAACAATGCGCGTAAAGGTAAACCTGATTATATTTACACGAGAGATCAATTAATCAGGTTATCAGGTAAGAAAAATTATTGTTCTTATTGTCGTACACATGATCATGTTCACAAAGCTAGTGATCATTACTGGTATGGTTCTTACTCAATTACTCCCATTAGAACTGCAACTAACAAACATGGACCCAAATACCAGTGGGTACCAAAACCAAATACTGATTCTGTGTTGCAGGCACCTACTGTCAAGGGGGAGTAAGAGAACAAAGGCTTCTAAGTAAATCAACTTAGAACCCGTACTTCAACGAAGTTTGACTTCTAAACACAACAGTTTAGGACTCGTACTTCAGTGATCAAAAGACCTTACTCCTGTGCTGATAAGAGATTGTACTCCAATATTCAAATGAGGAAATCAACCATCAAGGCGGAGTACATACTTGTCTGAAATATTTTGCATTCGATAGATATGATGAACTACATTAAAAAAAAAAGAATTGTTGATCTCTATCATGTGCTTTTTCACTGACATATTTTAGATGCATAATTTCAGAGGGATTAAAGGTGTTGGCTTCTGATTATATCAGATCAGAACCCGTACTCAAATGTTTTCTTCTGAAGGATGCTAATCAGATACTATCTTTTCTAGAAGTTTTTGATTTGAGGGGGAGTTAGAAGTTTTTGATTTTAGGGGGAAGAGTTATAAATGCTTTATACTTTCATTGTTATATTCATTTAATAAATTGAATTTTTACAGGTATCGAGGGGAAGGATATCTGAGTTTTTGTCAAGGATACTTCACTGAAAATATTCATTTCAGGGGGAGTTAAGGATGTTATCGTAAAGGTATACATTTCTAATCCTTATACTCTATTACTTGTTGAAAGATGAACAAATTTCACTTGTGAAAAATGATTTCTTAAATGTTCAAACCACTTCCTATTCTTAAAAGATTTTCATGAATTGTGAAGTGTGATTTTAAATGATTTTGATTTTGGATACTTAATTGCATATCTGACCGTGTGTTCTTTAAAGAAAAATACTTGTGTATTTTATTTTCATATACTTTGTCAAGTATTCATACACAACGGTTCAGTACATTTTTCTTGAACTTTGTTATTACCATGTATCAAAAGTTACATCTTTCTATGGTAATAATCCCAGTTGTATTCAATGTTGTTTGAATCAAATGTCATTTCAACATTACATGTGCTTTCATTGTTAAAATGTTTATATATTGTTCATATAAACAACATTCGTCTCTGATTTCCCACAATTTTATTCTTCATGAATTTTGATCTGATCTTAATCATTGTTAGATTCTCAAAACATTTATATTTTTTCATGATTATTCATTCATATAAAGTTTTGAGAAATCTTAAATGCTTAAAATGCTCAAATTTTATTATGATTTTTGTTGAGCATACATACACTGACATTGATTTCTTGTGCTTTCATGACAAGAAAATCATTGAGGCATTACATTCTTTTTAGGATAATACATGGGATTCATTGTGTGCGCTTAATAGAACTTCCATGGATTCACGATAACCAGTGTTTCCTACACAGGAAGTATTACCTGGGTGATTGAGGGGAGATGGGTAAAAAGATTGAGTGTTGGTGTGTGAAGAGGTAAAATGGAAATGAAAGATTGGTTAGATGTGAGCTTATATGATTAAAAGAAAGAGGGTGAGAGAACAGAGTAAAAGAATATAAACTCTGCACCAAACATCTTTCTGAGCCGGACAACCACATTACTGATTGGTTCACATTTTTTTGGTGACCATCATTGAAAAAGGTAGTGAGCCCATGCCATCTCTTGCATATAACCCCACCAGCTACTCATTCTTTTCTTAAAAAGAGAATGTTTCACATTTTCTGGGGAAGCAACACATATGTTATTGGTTCTTCACTTGGAAGATACTGATATTGAAAAGAAGGAAAGTTGCCCCCACCTTCGACCCTTTATCATGCACAATTGAGTCTATGTATAATCATTGTTGTCTCAATGGTTTACACATTTTGAGCCTTATGAAACACAATCCTTGTGCTAATTCTTTCATATCACAAGCACGAGCACACAGAAAATGTGTTTTTCTGTCAGAACATTCATTGAAAATACCTTGTGTTTTTCAATGATTGAATGGAAGTCCTGGGGAATCAACATAAAACCAGCTCCTTAAATTGTACATTTGTTGTACACAGTGGCTTTGTGCTACTGACAGGCATTTCTAACTATTTCATTTGTTGATTCAGGTTTACCATTCATAATTTGTTTGAATTTGAAAAGATTCAGATGAATACATTCATGAATTGACGGCTCATTCAGATCAGATAAACGGTTTTCTCTTATCATTCAAAGGGAAAGATCATGAAGACAATGCTTACTTGTTTATTTGGGGGAGATGTTCCAAAGACAGATCTAATATTGAAGAGTTTTGATGATTTTGATTCTCACAATTCATCAAAAAGGGGGAGATGTATCAAAGTTCAAGTTCAGATGAAAAAGTTTATATCAGACTTGGGGAGATAGATCAGATTCTTCCGTGTCTTTGTTTTCCAGATGGTAGTTGAGAGTTTTCAACGAGTTGTCAATCTTCAAAGACCTAATCGACTTGTTCACTATTATCAAAGATCCTTATGGTGTGATATATAGAGATGATTCTAATCATCATCGTTTTTCTAAGGTTTGAAGAAATCAATAAGTATTCAGATGGCACCTTGAAGATTATCAGTCTCCAGTTAGAGATAATGCTCTTCCAGTCACATCAAGCCTTTTTGTTGTCTTAGATCCGACCACCGCAACTCCATCTAGTATATTTGAAAGAGGTGAGTCGTCAAGAGCACAAGTTGAGGTTAATGAACTGAACCGAAAATAATTTTATGATTAAAATGGATGCGATGATGGTCGAACTTCAAGACCTTCAGTCGAAACTGAAAAGGGAAAAAGTCAGAGTTGCTAGGCGTAATCAAAAGATATTTGAGCTAAATAAGTCAGTTATTGGGAACAAAGATCTCATGGATTCCCTACGCAAATCTGCTTCTGATTTTAATCTTCAAAACGATTGTTTAGAAAAGAAGATTTCTGATTTTGTTTCTCAAATTTCTAAGTCTGATTTAGAAAAGAAACAAACTGCCTTAATTGTTTATAAGTTGCAGTTTGAGAACAAGAATCTAAATAAGAAGGTAAATGGTCTGGAAACGAAACTTTACTCAATAGGCCAAACAGATCAAACTATTTTCATGAATACACCTAATGAAGAGGCTGATTTTAAAGCAAAATGGGGATTAGGTTGTAATAATCCTTATTACCTGAAACATGTTATCAGAAAACAACCTGGTTTATATAATGCAGATTATATGTATGTTGCTCGTAAACATTCTCATTTGAAACCCAAATTTGTTACCAAAGCATCAGAAGAAGTCGAGGCAAGAGAAGATACAAATAGAAAGAATTTGAAGAAAATGCAACTATCATTCTGTTATGCAAGACTGAATGATAGTTATCTTTCGGAAAAACCAAAAGTTCTTTCAAAAGAATATTTTGCTACATATTCTTCTACTGAAATGGAGGCAAAACCTGTTCGAGCTAAAACTTATCTACCTCCACTCGTATTAGAAAGCAAAATAATTGAGTTAGAAAATGTCTTATCTGACGAAAGAATTTTGGTGAAAATAGAACAAGATGTGTTTTCTACTGTTATAAAGAACACTGTTTTTCATTCTAAATCTACAAAGTGTTCTACAATTTCAAAAGCACCTCACACTTCTACTGATTTCTTAGATGACTTATTTGAGTCTGCAAATGATTTTTTAAATTCTAAAGAAGGGTGTATAGAAGGAGTAGATATGTTTGATTTCAATGCTTCAATTCCAGATCATTCTATTTTTCTTGTAAAAGGAAAGGCTTTACCAAGTGTTTATAAAAATCAGCGTTCACAGAAACAGAACACCTCTGGTAAACGCAAGAAAAACCAATCTCAGAAATCTGATTTTCCTCATAAATCTAAATCTTCAAATCAAACTTGTACTACTAACCTTCCTTTTGACAGAAAGTTAGATGGTTCAAGTTCACTTAAGAGAAGAGGGAGCTACAAGGAAGAAAATCTTTTCTGGAAGAAGAAACTAGTTAAAGATGAAAGCTCATGTGTATATACGCATAATGAAACGAAGAACAATGCGCTGAAAAGTAAACCTGCTCATGTTTACACGAGAGATCAAATGATCAGGTTATCAGGTAAGGAAAATTCATGTTCTTACTGTCGTACACATGATCCTGTTCACAGAACCAAAGATCATTACTGGTATGGTTCTTATTCCATAACCCCCACAAGCACTACAACTAACACATATGGACCCAAATACCAGTGGGTACCAAAGAAAACTAATTATGTGTTGCAGGCACCTACTGTCAAGGGGGAGTAGAAGAAGAATGGTTCTTGAGTAAATCAGCTCAAGACCCGGACATCAATGTCAACAAAGGCTTCTAAGTAAATCAACTTAGAACTCGTACTTCAACGAAGAATGACTTCTAAACATAACAGTTTAGGACTCACACTTCAATGATCAAAAGACCTTAATCCAGTGCTGATATGAAAGATTGTACTTCGATACTCCAACGAGGAAATTCAACCTTCAAGGGGGAGTAGATATTTATTTCTGAAATTATATATGTTAGATGCATAATTTCAGGGGGAATAAGAGAAGTTCTTTGTTTTACTGCTTTTTGTTTTTTCAATATTAGTGAATAAAGTTTCTTTGACTTGACTTAAGACTTTTGCAGAGTTTTTGAGAAGAGCTTACACGATCATATGTTTATGACTTTAAGCTAAGCTTCATGAGATGTAAGATCGCACTTAAATGTATATTCCTTTATCTTAATCTCATATTTGATTGAAAGAAGGACAACTTTCAATCATTGAAAACATATTCTTAAACGTTCAAACCACTTCCTGATTTTTTCATAAGATTTTATATTTCGGGAGTGTACTTTAAATGTTCTACATGAGCTTACATGATTATAAATCCTTTTGAGCAACATATTCTTTATAGGATATACGGGATCAGTGTGCTAGGAATTAACACAACTTCTATGGAATCACGTTAACCAGTGATTTCTACCCATGAAGTTAATCCATAGTGATTGGGTGTGAGGAGTCAAAAGAAATGAGTGTGGAAGAGTGATGAGGTATCATGAAAAAGAGAGTTCGGTTAGCAGTGAGCTAAATGTTTAAAAGAAAGAGCGTGTGAGAACAGAGTTAAAAGAATATCAAAACTCTGCACCAACTTTTTGTGAGTCGGGCAACCACATTTCTAGTGTTTCACATTTCATTGGTGAACATTATTGAAACAGGCAATTAGCCCATGCCAACTCTTGAAATTACCCCACCAACTACTCATTTACTTCTTAACAAGAAAATGTTTCATTTTCAAAAGGGGAAGCAGCACATATGCTATCTGATTTTCATTTGGAAAATCTGGATATTGAAAAGAAGAAAGTTTGCCCCACCTTCGCACTTCACTCATGCATATTGAGTTTGTGTTTAACTTACTGTTGTCTCAGTGGTTTACACAATTTCGAGCCTATAAGCAATCATCAAATGCTTAATTCTTTCTATCACAAGCACGAACACACAAGGAATTTGTTTCTTTATCATAACGTTTATAGAAATAACCTTTGTGGTGTTTCGATGATTAAATGGAAGCCCTGGGGGAGACAAAATCAAACATCTCCTTTCCATTGTGTATTGGTTACACACAGTGACTTAGTGTTACTGACAGACGTTTCTAACTGATTTGTTTATTGCTACAGGTGTTACATGACTATTTTGTCTAGATTTGCAAAGATCTGGATAAATATCTATTGCTTTGACGAATTAGAGGCTCCTTATGAACAACTTTTCTTGTCATCAAGTTTTGATGAAATCGTTACACTTCTCATCAAAAAGGGGGAGGAGATCTACCCAAGAAATGGAGAAGAGCTAACCAAGATTTCACATGTTTCAAGAATCACGTCCAAGATTGAATTCTTCAAAGAGAAAGTACTCTGAAGATATGTTGATTCGAGAGAAATTTTCTTTAAAGATACTTTGCTGAGGAATTTCGAGCTGAAACTAGAGATAATTTCTTCCCATGAACTGAAAGAGAGAAAAACTACATCTTTTGGGGAGTTTACTATATCTTGAAGACTAAGAGAGAGATTGCATCTTTTGTGCTGAAAGAGAAGATCGTATTGCTAAATCATTTTCATAATGATCTTGATCCAAAGGGGGAGATTGTTAGGACACAGTCTCATTGGATTCAAGATCATACAATACGAAGATCGCAATCTGAAGCTAAAGACGAAACGTCGACTCTCGATATTAGTCTAAAAGTCAGTTTGTAATAAAATGTCAAAGTTGTTTATTTGTATTTTATGTAATTAGATATTTAGCATAACTAAATATCTAAGTTTAGTTAGTTGTTAGTTATTATATTTGTTAGATAATATCTAAGTGTTAGATATTATTATTAGTTTATTATTATTAAGGTAGTGTGTCTAAGAAGCTTGAGATCAATATCAGATCTCAACAACTCTCTCTAATATTAGAACATTCATACACACACACAAAAGGTGTAAAACTATAGAGAACACACAAAGAGAGCTTCAATCGATCAACCTTGTAACCATTGTTATTAATCGAAACAGGTTGGTAATCGTTAATGTGTTGTAATCTATAAAATTTGATAAGTATTGTGGACCGATATTGTGGCTTTATCTGTAGTTTAACTAGTCTTTTGTATCTGTTTTGGCCAAGGGTATTTAAGGCCCTTGTGTCTTGTCTTGTAATAAGAACTCTAGCGCTGATATTGAATACATGAAGCTTTTACGTCTCATTTTCTCTCTCTACTTTCTCTCTCTATAGATTTAGATAGATCTTGGATTATCAATGCAAATCTATCAAGTAATCAACAACATTTGACAAATCTTAAGGTAAACATTTCAAGACCCCAAAATAAACATTTTTGGCATGTACAAAGTTTTCATAAAACAACTTGAACTCACCTTGTTAGGTTAGGTTATACCTAGGTTCCAAATCCATCCCTAGCTTCCATAATGGTGAAGGCTTTAGATCCATCAACACCAACCTCTTGTAACTTTATCTAGGTCACAACCAAAACCTAAAGATGTACTAAAAGTAACTCCAAACTCAGATCCATAACAAACCTTAGTCAAATCCTAATCATCCAAAATACCTAAAATTGGTAAAAACTTCAGAACATGGATGATACCTCAAAATAAATGCTCTATGAGGTTAAAATGAAAGGTTTTAACAAGAATAAAGGTTTAGAAATAAGGCCAACAATGGTGGAAATGGTGATTGGAAAATATTTATTTTGAATCTTGGATAGATTTGGAATCTTGATGTTTAAGAGCTCCTAAATACTTGGAGACGAGAAATTAAAACACTTTCAAGTCTTCTAATTGAGTTCAAATGAAGAAGTTATGTCAGGATCGAAATTCAAAACAAGAATTTAAATAAACACTCAGAAACTTTGTTAAAGAAGTTGCGGAATAACACTTTAACAAGAAATCAATGGAACAGTGTATGAATTCAAATCACAAGTTGTATTGAATTAACTTGATGATTACAACCAAAGCCTCAATTTGTTGAACAGGCTCAACAGACGTTCAAAACTTCTCTAATGAAAGGATCACTAAGAATCTTGAGGCTAATTCTCTCTTAAAAACAAAAGACCTATATTATCAATAATCTAAGACTTCTAGACTATATATATTTACAAAACAGATTACAAGATAATTATGAAAGTAACATTGATCTTCAGCATCTATTCCATAATTATCTTCAACTCCTTGTCTTTCGCTTTAAGTAACTAACCATCCTTATCAACATCAGCAGCATTAATTCTTCTAGCAGTATCTTCTTATCATCAGCAGTACTAACATGCTAGCAGTAACTTCCAACTGGCAGTACTAACTCTCCAAGCAGTACTAACTGTTCTACTAGTAGTACTAACCCTTCAAGCAGTACTAATACTACTAGCAGTAGTAATCTCTTCAAGTAGTAGTACTAATGTCTTCAGAAGTAGTAATCTTCAAGTCTCAGCAGCACTATCCAAACTTAGCATATTTCAGACCCAACAATCTCCCCCTAACTTAACTTTTGAAATCAAGAAGTTAAGTTCCTCAGAACAAGGTCTTCATGATGCTTTCAAAATTACTGCTCAACTTCCCAGATCAGGATCCAATCCTGCACATTGATTGATTGTTCTTCTAATCACAATTCTTGCCATCTATGAACCTGTAGTGCAGACCAACTTAGGCTATGTTTGGCAAACTAGATGATAAGCTAGCTTATGACTGATAAGCTAGCTGATAGCTAATAAGCTAGCTGATGACTGATAAGCTAGCTGATGACTGATAAGCTAGCTGGTAGCTGATAAGCTACCTTATGAAAAAGTCACGTTTGGCAAAAACTAGCTTATAATCATTTAAATTACCAAAAAGGACATTAATTATTTATTTATAATTAAAAGTTAATATATAATAATGAATATTAATGAGGGGCATAATTGGAATATTTGCAAAAAGCTCCCCATAAGCTACTCAAAGTAGCTTATCAATAAGCTAACTTATAAGCTAGCTTATGGTCATCCAAACATGTACCCAAAAAATAAGCTAGCTTATTTTTGCCAAACAATGCCTTAGCCTTCAGCATCCCCTGCAACTTTTCTCTGCTTTGATCATACACCTTATCAACCAGATAGTACTCATGAAAGCTGTTATCAATAGTTATGACATATACTCCAGATTTTTCAACAAGCATCCAATGATCAATGCTATTAAATCCTTCTCTGTGAAGCAAGTCTTTGATAAGATATTCAACTTTATCAGGGTCAAACATCATACACAAATACTCCAGAGCCATCTTTGTTAAGCTCATCCTTGCTCCTCTCAACAAGTCACCATACAATTTCAATTCAACCCTGTACATGTCTTCCAAATCAAATCTGGTACAACTTCTGATGATCTTATCCCATGTTGAATAGACCTCATACTTGCCACCCATTCTCTTGATCCTGTAGAATTCTTTGCCTTTATCCACCACAGTATCCCAATGAATGATTTCTGGATATCTCACTGAGATAGGATTAATTTTCAGTGGTTCATCATCTGTCACTGTTAAATACACATCAAACTGCTCATCAGATTGACTTTGTTGTTCTGTAGGTTGTTGACTTGATTGCTCTTGACTCTGCTCTTGAGTTTCAACATACTCATCTTGTTGCTGCTGCTCTTGTGGTTTATGCTGCTCTTGTGGATTCTGCTCTTTGAGTAACTGGATTAGATCCTTCTCCATTTTTGATCCTCTTCCACCACTCAACTTTAATTGCAGCATACCTTTCAATCTGATCACATCATGCTTATACTTCTTTTCCACCAGATAATACTCTATCTTTGCCTTTGACATAAACAAAGCATAAACTCCACATTGCTTAAGCAAACGCCATCTCAACACATTCTGCTTTTCAAGTTGTATTATGTCAAGTTCAAACATAAGACATATCCAGTCCATGATCAGCCTTGTATCATTCTGAGCTCCTTGCTGAATCCTGTCTTCATACAACTTCATCCCAAGAGAATACATTTCTTCCAAGTCACTTCTTGAGCACTGTTGCATGAACTGATGAAAACTTGTATAGATCTCAAATCTGTTATTTGCTCTTTTGATCCTGAGAAATTGCTTGTCTTTCTCCACACATACATCCCAAAAGATAATCTTTGGAAGCATTGAACTGACTGGAGTAGCAGGCACAAGAGGTGCATCTGTAGTTCTTGATGATTCAACTTCCATTCTTTCACTGCCCTGCTCTTTCTCACCTTCCTCAGTTCTTGGCCTTTTTGCCTTTGTCTTTGTATCAATTGACTTCATTCTCTTAGCAGCTCCAATCTTCTGAACTAGAGTCTCTTCCTTCGTAACTTCTACCTTTTCTTTAGTCGGAGTGCCTTCTTCACTTTCAGGAAAAGGCTGTTGAATGTTTAGATTATGTCTTTCTTTCATCTTCCTTTCAACTTCAACCCTCTGATTGAAATCTCCTTGCAGCTTTGCCATCTCTTTTTTGTACAAATTTTCTATCCTGCTAAAAGACATTTTAGAAAACATCCCTTCAGGAACTCCAACATATCCTTTCAAGAAGTTTATCATCTTTCTTCTTTCCTGTGTAGCTAGAAAGGTCTTTGAAGACTGTCTTTGTCTTGTTGATTTCTTTGAAGGCTGCCTTTGTCTAGTTGCTTTCATTATAACCCTCTTTGCAGCAGTCTTCAAACTCTTCTGGTATTCTTCATTAAGCCTTGTTGCCAAATCTATTGCAAGCTTTCTGTCTTTGGCCTTTTGGATCTCATCCTACTTTTTAAACTCCTTCTCAAACTGTGCATTCAACTCCTTTGCCACTTTCAAAGAAAGAGCTTCTTGTTCAACTGTAGTTAACTCTTCTTGCATTTTCTTAGCCAATTCTACATCCAATTCTATTTGCTTCTGCTTTTTTAATGGTTTCACATGCTCAACCATCTTTTCTTTCCCTTTTGCCTTGGCCTCTGTCACATTGATCTCTTTCTTTTTCTTCTCTGTGCCTCCTTCTTTAATCACCACTCTCTTAGCCTTTTGAGTAGCCTTAGGAGTGTCATTCTTTGCCTTAGCCAAAGTCTCTGATATCTCAATTTCTTCCATAGACATTCCTGTTTCTGCTGCTGCTTTCTTTATTTCTACTGATTTAGTAGTTTCTATTGCTGGTTCAGTAGTTACTTCTGCCTCTTCAGTTTCTACTGTTGGCTGACTTACTGCTTCTTTCATTACTGTTTCTGCTGCTTTCACAACTTGATCCTTCTTATTCACCTCAACATTCTTTTCAGCTTCACCACCAATCTCCCCCTCAAATTGAAATTCCATACCAACTGAACTTTCCTTCTCAACTTCAGCTTCTTGATTCTCCCCCTTTTTGGAAACATCATGAGCACTTCCCCTTTTCTTCAAGACAAATTGCTTTCTCTTCTTTTTGTGCACCAAATTAAGCACCATCTTCTTGAGTTTGTCTATCTGCCCCTGTTGAGAAATTATCACCTCTTTCATCGCCTTTATCTCCAAACCCTGATTGTGTACATCCAGGTTCACATTACCAATGGTATCCATCAATTCGTCATAGTTATATCTGTCCTCACCTCCTTTGGGTGTGTTTACCACCCTTGAAGGATCATGGGATCTTTTAGTAGAGGCCTTCTGCCTAGCAGAAGCACCTACTACCCGCTTGGTTTCTTGGCACCTGGGTCCCTTAGATGATTTCTCATCTAAAATTGCCGTGGGGAAGGTCTTAGCCATGTTCACACTGTCCTGACCCACACCTTGTGCAGAATCAGTAGTGTGAGCCTTACTGCCCACATGCTCACCCTTCTCCTGAAAGAGAACCTTCTCGGGGTTGGGAGACACCCCTGTGGATTCCCCTTGGATATTCTCTGATGGAGAATGCTCCATCAGAGGGCTTGTAGGCTTTTAGGGTGTAGATACATTAAGGGAAGGAGCCTTCTGTACCTTTTTCTTTGTATATTTTTGATTGATTGGGGGAATTGGCTTATCAACAAGGATCTGAGGAAGAACATTTGAAGTGAATGGTGTGGGTAGGTCATCAGTGGGTTGGTCAAATATGGGCTGTGACCCTGATGCCTCACCATGTGGGTGGGACACAACCATCATTGTAGAGAACAATGGTGTGTCTTTTCCAGAAAAGTCCTTACTAGGCCTTCTCATATTGGAAAATACCTTCCCATTGGGAGGTTTAGATACATACACCTCCTCAAAAGAGGGTACATCCGTCAATTCCATGTTTAGTACCTCTTGTACAAACCTTGGATACATATAAAATCTTTTGGTTTTGGTTTTGGTATCCAAGTTTGACAGCAAATCATTTAAAATCATTTGGGAAAAATTGAACTTTCTGGAGGTAGCTAAGCATACAAGAGCATATGCTATTGTACTGCTAAACTCACTCCATCCAGTTGTCTTGCGAGATATACAGTGTTGAAGAGTGTGAACAAAGAATCTCCACTGAGGTGAAAATTTTCTTTTGTAAAACGTGTAAACCTCAGTAGGACCTTCATACCCCATTCTACCAATTTCTTGAAATAGATCTTCCTTTGAGAGAGTAGAAATACCTGAGGAATCATCTAGATGAAGATGAGTGTGTATGCAGCCTACTGTGATTGTGATAGGTTTATCACAGACCCTTGATTGAATGAACTGATTGCCATCAACAGTCTGAATGGATGCATTTGCCCAGAACTGTCGCATATGTTCCACATAGATGGTTGGATTTACAGTTAGCGCATATGCAATATGTGATGTTGTTAAGAAATCCACAATTTCATGAAAACCCTCAGCTTGTTTGGGTTTTTGTAATATTGAAAGCTCATTGTGGTCATCAAAGAAATCAAGTTCTGCCATCTTTCTGATCGAGTCTAGGGTTCGAATCAAAACTAGGGTTTACACATTGGTAATCAAGAATTCTAGAGAGAGAGAGAGAGGGGATGAAAACTCAATGGAAATTCAAAGAGCCGTTAGGGTTTTGGAGGTCAGAGAGGGTATTTATAGGGTAAGGGATTCAGTTAAAAACAGTACTAAGTACCCTAGCATCATTAACACATACCAGCAGTATTAACATTGTCTGGTAGTAGAAATAAGGCAAGCAATAGTAACTTTGCACTGGCAGTATAAACCACCTAGAATTAGTAACCATACTTAACCATATTTGAACTGTCAGCAGGAGTAATAGTGAGAGCAGTATTAACTTAACCAGAAGTACAAAGTATCTAATCATCAAAGCAATCTGAAACACTTAAACACAAATGGTTAGCAGCACCATGCACAATGAAATATAAGAAAGTAAACATTGAAGAATCTATATAGAAATGGTACATGAAGAAAATCAAAAGAGGCTTATTCAGTGTTTATCATGCCCACACTTGTGACCAAGAATGTGAATCTACCCACATCAAAAGCTTTGGTGAATAGATCAGCAAATTGGTTACTAGTGTGTACTTTCAAAACCTGAATTAACTTCTTTTCATTTCAATCTCTAATAAAATGGTACCTGATTTCTATATTCTTAGTTTTTGAGTGCTTCACTGGATTATGAACAATTCTTATAGCACTGTTGTTATCAATGAAGATGGGAGTGTGAAGAAAAGTAATACCATAGTCCAACATCTGATTCTGAATCCATAGCACTTGAGAGCAACAGCTTGCAGCAGCTATATACTCTGCTTCTGTTGTAGAGGTGGACATTGTGGTTTGCTTTTTACACTGCCATGAAACTAGCCTTGCACCCAAAAACTGACATCCTCCTAATGTAGACTTTCTATCCAAGTTTGTACCACCCAAATCACTATCATAATATGTAAGCAGATCAAATGGTGAGTCATGAGGATACCAAAGACCCAACCTAGGTTGTCCTTTGAGATATCTGAAGATCCTTTTGACTGCTTGAAAGTGAGATTGCTTAGGCCTCACTTGAGATCTGGCACACACACATACAACAAACATAATGTCTGGTCTTGAAGCTATTAGATACATGAGGGAGCCTATCATGGATCTATAATGATGAACATCCACATCCTCCCCCTCAAGATCTGCAGTGATCTGTTTGTGTGTTTCCATAGGTGTGCTTGGAGGCTTTGCTTCTGAAAATCCAAACTTTGTAAGTATATCCTGCACATACTTGGATTGACTTATGAAAATGCCACCTTTCTTCTGTTTAACCTGTAGCCCAAGGAAGAATGTGAGTTCACCCATAAAGCTAATCTTCAATCTTTTGTGCATCAACTCCTCAAACTCCTTGCACATATGATCTTTTGTGGATCCAAAGATGATATCATCCACATAGATTTGTACAAGCAGGATGTCCTTCTTCTTCCTTTGAATGAAAAGGGTCTTGTCAATGATACCCCTTTCAAAATCATTTTCCAAGAGATAGGTAGACAGAGTGTCATACCATGCTCTTGGTGCTTGATGTAGCCCATAGAGTGCCTTCTTTAATTTGTATACTTTGTCAGGAAAGTTAGGATTCTCAAACCCTGGAGGCTGACAAACATACACTTCTTCATCAATTTTCCCATATAGGAATGCACTCTTAACATCCATTTGATATACTCTGAACTTCATGAAAGAAGCATAGGCTAGAAACAGCCTAATTGCCTCAATTCTGGCTACTGGTGCAAACACTTCTTCATAGTCTATCCCCTCTTCTTGTGTGTATCCTTGTGCCACAAGTCTGGCCTTATTCTTTATCACTATCCCTCTCTCGTCTTTCTTATTCCTGAAAATCCATTTAGTTCCAATTGCCCTGTGTCCTAGTGGAAGGTCAACCAGATCCCACACATTTTGCAGCACAAACTGCAGCAGCTCCTCTTGCATTGATTTTATCCAGCTTGGGTCTTTCATTGCATCATAAGCCTTCTTGGGTTCAATCTGGGATAGAAAACAAGACAACAAACCTGACTGTAAGTCTTTCAATCCTCCTAACTTACTTTGATGCCTTGTGATCATGGGGGAATGGTTATCACCAATCACCAACTGAGGAGGAGGATTCTTCTGAGTTCTTGTTTGATTGACAGCCTCCTCATTAATTTTTGCATCAAGATTGGAGTCATTCTTTTCAGGAGTGTTTCCACCAAAAACTGAAGAATTTTCATCATCAGTGTCATCCTCTGACAATGTGGGCATTTCAGGACCTGTGTTTCCTGAACCTGAAGGATGAGCATCCTTTTTTTCACCTTTATCCTCTTCATCCTGTTCTGGTTCAGAATCATCTGTTTCTAAATCATCTTTCTTTTCTTGTTGACAAAATTCAACAGGATCAACTGTAGGTATAGGGAACAACACAAACTCTTGTCTCTGTTCTTGTACCTTTTCTGAACTTGTTCCTACAATTTGCTCATTACTAAAACCCAAAGAATTAGTTAGTGAATCAATGTCAAACAACCAATCAGGACCTGTACCAATCTAATTTGGTGTGTTCTCATTGCATTTGACATTGTCACTTTCCTCTATAATCCTGGAAGAACTGTTGAATACTCTGTATGCCTTGCTATGAGAGGAGTATCCAACAAGAAATCCATCCTCAGCTTTGCTTTCAAACTTGCCTAAATGAGATTTGGTGTTGAGAATTGTGCAAGGACACCCAAAAGGTTTGAAAAATCCAATAAAAGGTTTCTTCTTTTTGAAAAGTTCATAAGGTGTCTTTCCTTGGGATTTGACTACTAGAACTCTATTTTGGACATAACAAGCAGTATTAATTGCTTCTGTCCAAAAAGTAATGGGTAGCTTTGAATCTGCCAACAGAGATCTAGCAGCCTCAATCAATGTCCTATTTCTCCTCTCAGCAACACCATTTTGTTGAGGAGTCCTAGGAGCACTGAATTGTCTCTCAATACCTTTAGTCTCACAAAAGTTGTTTAAGTCACTGTTTTTAAACTCAGTTCCATTATCAAATCTGATGACTTTAACTCTTAGATTTGTTTGGTTTTCAATCCTAAGGACAAAGGATTTGATCAGTCCACTTGTCTCATCCTTAGTCCTCAGAAAATATACCCAAGTAAATCTAGAGAAGTCATCAACAATGACTAAGCAATAGGATTTATTACTAATACTCGTCACATTTGTAGGACCAAAAAAATCCATATGCAATAACTGAAGGGGTGAAGAGATTGTGTTTATTTCTTTGGACTTATGAGAAGTTTTGTGCTGCTTACCTTTAAGACATGCAACACAATGATCATCACATGAAAACACTTTTTGAGGCAAGCCTCTCACAAGGTTGTTTTTCACAAGTTTGTTTATAGTTTTAAAATTCATGTGACACATCCTTCTGTGCCAAAGAGATGATTCATCTAAAGAAGATTTTGAAAACAGACAATTTAGTGATGAATCAGATGAAACACTTTCTAAGTCCAAACAATAAACATTATCCTTTCTAGGAGTTCTAAGTAGTATCATATTTTCATCAACTACCTTGAATCCTGGAGCAAGGATAATACATTCAGTATCACTAAATAATATACTATGTTTCTTGTTACAAACCTGTGATACACTTAACAGGTTGTATCTCAATTGCTCAACATAGTAAACATCTTCAAAAGTCATCTTACCTTTTGAAACCATACCTTTACCACTTATCTTACCTCTTGATGGATTGTCACCAAACGCAACACGTCCTCCATCAAACCTTTTGAAATTTTGAAGGCAGTCCATGTTACCTGTCATGTGCCTAGAGCAACCACTATCTACATGCCAAATGCTCTTCCTCTTGAGCTGTTGGTTGCCCTGCACATAAGATAAAACAGTTAGTGTCTTGAGGGAACCCAAGCCAAAATGGTCTTGGGTTGCCCTTTCTCATCAACATACTCATGCTCAGTAAGCTTGGTCTTGATGAGATGATCAGAATTAGGAATCTCATGGATGGAATACTTTGTCATAATTACAGGGTTGACAGTATTAAGACTGGTAGCAGTACTATCCTTGTTAGCAGTACTAACTTGGTCAGCAGTAGTATTGCTATCAGCAGCACTATTTCTGTTAGCAGTACTATTTGAGGTAGCAGTACTAACAGGTTTCGTGCCTTTTGGAACCCAAATTTTGACAAACTTGTTTGCTTTCCTATTCTGTGAGTTACTCCTTGATTTGCTTGGAGTATTTTCTTTTGCTTTACCAAACTTATTCTGAATATGAGATTTTGCAGTTCAAGTTTTCATTGGTGTTGTTCTCACATTATCAGCCATGTGGTTCCTTGATTGTCTTGATTGCTTCCTATAACCAACAGAATTTCGTATTTGTCTTTGAAAAGTAATTCTTTGGTTAACAGGATTGAAATAACAGTGTTTGGCTAAATGATTCAACTTGCCACAAATAAAACAAGGCTTTGGTCTATTGATTTTGCTTAGATCAATTCCTTGTTTTTTAGCCCAATGGTTATTTCTATTTCTCTGATTTTCCCTTATTTTATCATGTTGATGGGGCTTGATCTGTTGACAAGTACAGGGATTTACAATAGTAGTTTGCATATAGTGAACTCCCTGTACCTTTTCCTTCCCTTTCCTGGAAGTTTCTACATTCTTACTCTTTTTCTCTTTCCTAGAGGTCTCAGCTTTCTCACTTTTAACATTCTCTTTCCCTATCTTAGACATCTCCACTTTCTCACTCTTGACAAATGGTTTACCCCCCCCCCCCCCCCTCTCATTTGTAAAAATATGGTTTTCTAAGGGAATTTCTTTCTGGTCTTCCTTATTCTTATCCTCAGTGTTCTCTTCTTCAGACTCTACCTCAACCACTACTTTGTCTAGTGGATCTACTTCTGTGGCTCCTGCATGTAAGTCCTTCTTATCTTGTCTTTCTAAGAGGTCTGAGGTGAGTGGAATATAGTTGTTATTGTAAGGTGGAGGGGTGTTATTGTAACCTATACCTCTATTCAGTTTGTCATGAACTTGAGATTTAAATAAAGTGTCCATTGCTTTAGAAGCATTGGAAAATTTCTCAATGTCTAATTTGGCCTTCTCAAATTCACTCCTAACTTTCTCACATTCCTCTCTAGCCTTCTCTAGCTTAATCTCTAACTCCTTCTTCTCCCACTTCCAATAGTTGTGATCATATGAATGTTGAAGTTCATTGGCCTGATATGCCTTGATCTTTTCTTCAAAATTCACAATGATCAAACTAGACTCTCTCCTATGTTTCTCCAACCTTTTAAGATCATCACACATGCTCTGATTGTGATCCCTGTACTTTCTAACAGTTTCAAGACAGGCTTTAGAGCAAAGTTTAGATTTTACCTCTGTGGGGATTGTTGTGCTTGAAGACTCTGAAACCTCGGCCATCAATGCTTGATTCTGGATTGCCTCATCTGCTTGATCACTCCAATCAAAGCCTATTCCTTCTTGTGAGATAAGTGCTTCAGATGAGTTCCTGTTGTTGTTGTAGTTTGTGGACTTTAATTGTTGATTGTTGCTCTCATGCTGTTGAGAAATTCCTCCTTTGCATTCTCTTGCAAAGTGCCCCAGTTTATGACACTTGTAGCATTCTACCTTGGATTTGTCAAATCCAGCACCATCTTCTCTTCTCATGGAAAAGTTGTTTCTTCCTGTTCTTTTAATGAATCTTTTGATTCTCATGATGAGCTTTGCCATTTGCCACTTGATGTCCATCTCTTCAAGATCATCAACATTGATCTGCTCCAGATCATCATTGATAAGAGAAGATTTAGCATGGCTAGCAAGGAAAACTTCCAAACCAGAATCATTGGATCCATCCTGTTTTGAGCCATAAGTATCACTAACTAATTCTGTATTAGCAGAAGAATCAGTAGTAGATGATAGGAGAGCAGCATTGTGAGAATATCCAGATGGCTTCTTCTTTGATTCAACCTCTACTTCAAACACCCTAAGATCATTGTAGAGGTCATCAAGTTCCTTATCCTCCAGATTATCATTTTGCCTGAAGGATACTGTATACATTATCCATTCTTCACCAAGAGATCTTAGAAACTTTCTGTTGACATCATCCTGGTCCATCTTGACACCAACAGTGGCCAATTCTCCAATCAACTTGTTGTACCTATCAAAGGTTTGAGTCATAGACTCATTCTTTGTAGACATAAAATTTTCATATTGTTCCTTGAGAATTGCTTTCTGATTTCTCTTAGTGCTTTTGGTACCTGAAAACCTCTTCTCCAAAGCATTCCACAAGATTTTGGCATCAACACAATTGCAAAACTGATGTTGATATTCATTAGGAATTTCCAAGAGCAGAGTGCTCAAGGCTTTCATCTCAGTCTGCCTCATCTTTCTTTCTCCATCAGTCTTTGGTGGAGGTCTCTTGTCATCTGCTCCCATCTCTCCTTCATTGGAGGGACCATTCTCAATGATGTCCCACATTGAGTAGTCTGTAAGAAGTATATACTGCCTGATCCTGATTTTTCCACATGTCAAACTCATTAGGTTTGAGCATGGGAACCTTTGAAACAAGAACACTGTCGTTTGATCCGTCCATGATGATTATTGATTTCTGAGTTCCTAACGCTCTGATACCACTTGTCAGGATCGAAATTCAAAACAAGAATTTAAATAAACACTCAGAAACTTTGTTAAAGAAGTTGCGGAATAACACTTTAACAAGAAATCAATGGAACAGTGTATGAATTCAAATCACAAGTTGTATTGAATTAACTTGATGATTACAACCAAAGCCTCAATCTGTTGAACAGGCTCAACAGACGTTCAAAACTTCTCTAATGAAAGTATCACTAAGAATCTTGAGGTTGATTCTCTCTTAAAAACAAAAGACCTATATTCTCAATAATCTAAGACTTCTAGACTATATATATTTACAAAACAGATTACAAGATAATTATGAAAGTAACATTGATCTTCAGCATCCATTCCATAATTATCTTCAACTCCTTGTCTTTCGCTTTAAGTAACAAACCATCCTTATCAACATCAGCAGCATTAATTCTTCTAGTTGTATCTTCTTATCATCGGCAGTACTAACATGCTAGCAGTAACTTCCAACTGGCAGTACTAACTCTCCAAGCAGTACTAACTGTTCTACTAGTAGTACTAACCCTTCAAGCAGTACTAATACTACTAGCAGTAGTAATCTCTTCAAGTAGTAGTATTAATGTCTTCAGAAGTAGTAATCTTCAAGTCTCAGCAGCACTATCCAAACTTAGCATATTTCAGACCCAACAAGTTAGGAAGTGGAAATGGTGAGGAAGATGAAGATCATGAGCTTCTTTCCACAAATCTTCAATCCCTACCTTTTGATCTCACAAACTCTCATGGAGAAATCAATTTAGTGAAATAATAGTTTTAGGACCAAAGTATATGTGGTGAGAGAGAACGAGGATGAAGAGAAAGGAGTTTAGAATGAGAAAATGGAGGAAAAGGGTTGTTAAATCCTGTTTTTTTAAAAGAATTATCAACTCAAATTTCGGCTCAAACTCCCCGGCTTAAAGTTTTCTCCCCGAGCGTGAAACTTCTCCAGAAAATAAATTGCTTTATTTTCACCCCCAAAACATTATACCAACTCAAAATTCATACCAAGAGTTATTCTAAGGCCGAAATATAAATATGGGGCCCGAAATAAACATACCGAAAATTCGGGTATTACATACTATTCCTCATGGACCAGAAATAATTAAATAAAAAATCCAACAAGACTATATTCTATGGACCCTCTCCTCTTGATCAAAACCCTAAGATACAAGACTATATATAGTTTGTATCGGGCCACTATTTTTGTGCTATTTTAACTATTCCTTATGGGCCAGAAATAATTAAGTAAAACCTAACATGTTGTCCACCAAAGATCTAAGAAGAGAGACCTTGAAAACAAAGAGCTCACATTATCAAGATCATTTAAGACTCTTCCCCTAGGATTTCAAGACCAACTCCATTTCCAATCCTAATTCCTCTCTGTCCAAACCCTTGCTTAAAATTTTTGGCTTCCGGATTGACATCTAAGCGAAAGAGCCTAGAGAATCTACACAGAATATGAAATTTCTGACTCATATACCTAACCAAAAACAAGTGTCTTTGGATCCCCAATGCTTCTAAAAAAATAACCAAATCTACCCCCAGACTATCAAGATCCTTGCCAACTTTAATGATACTTCCTTAAGTTGACCCCTTCTAGATAGACCTATCCCCGATTCAAAAAGGCCACCCTCACTACCATAGATACAACGAATTACTCCAATCCTAAGAGAATTATTCTCCATCAAAAAACGTCACCACCGTTTCTCTTGAAAGCTTAGGTTTTGAGCCTTTAGATTACCTATATTTAATCCTCTGTTCCTAAAATCTTTAAGGACCTTATCCCGCTTTCCAAGCCATTTTTTTGAAACCGACCCTCCCCTCCCCCCCCCCCCCCCCACCCCACCTCAAAAAAAAATTATTTCTCACACTCTCAAGTGTATGAATCACTAGAACTAATTAAAAGAAATACTAAAAATACTATAATTTAAATATTCAAAATATTAATAAACTTTACAATATTCAAATACTAATACTAAAAAATTCAAATAGATTCACATCATCTAAATTTTGTAAACTGATTTTGATTTCCAAAAACATAAATATTTGGTGGATATCGTTTTTATCTAATCTACATTTTTAAAAACATAAATACTACAATAGAAAGTCAAAACATTATAAAATGATGTTTAAACGATTAAATTTGTATCATTATGGTTGGCAAATAAAGAGAAGTTCTTTTAGACAAACCCTACAATATCTAACACAATTTCTAAAGTAGCACATCAACTTTGGAAATTAACTAGAAGAGTAAATAACTTGTTTGTCCATGTGCATTATTCAAAATATGGATATTGTCCCCATTTTTAAATAATTACATTGAGCACCCTATGATTTACATTTTGTTAGAAGTTCGGTCCTTGACTTTAACACCGTTAAATCTAAAATCTTGACTTTAACACCGTTAAATCTAAAATGTTAACTCTAGGGTATAGTACTATGGTCATTTTACCATGTTTTTATCTTTTTCCTATTAAAAATCACACACACACACATACATACATACATACATATATCCACACACAATGACCCCCACCCCCAACGCTCCCCCATCCCACCGCCACCGGCCTCAACCTTCTCTGTTCCATTGCATGTCTCACCCATGCAAGAAGTATACACACGCACACATAAAACTCTTTACCAAAAAAAACCACCTGCCCACCTGCAACCTTCCCTTCTTTATCACCCATATCAGAACCCCGTACCAGCAACCTTCCCTGTGTTTAATGTTGTGGTGCCGGGTAATTGGGAAACTAAGTACACCGGAGCAGTGGAATGGTATGTGATGTGGATTTTTATGGAGTAAACAACATGAATGATCTTCATCTTTGTAAGGCTCATCAATGGTGTTAATAGAGGAGACAATAAGTTGATTCCATATTTACTTTGAAGTCTCTCTCTTACCCACACACTTCTAAAAGATTGAGATATCAATTTATGTTTTAATAAAGATGCAAGGTACTGCTAATGGAAAGAGTGATTTCTATGTGTAAGTGTGTGCGTGTTTGTGTTTTCGGTATGTGTTGTGTGTAGGTGTTGTATGTATGTTTTCTGTGATTAGATGTTGATCCATCAAAAACCTGAGGAGCTTCATGCCACGACCCTAGAACCTGTAGAGGGCGATGTGGTTCAACTGGGATACGTGGGACTTGGTTTGGTAGAAGGTGTAGCTCATCGTTTGGCTTACCTACATGGACTTCATCATGTCAAACCCATTTGTTTATGGTCGTAGATGGTGTCGTGTGTGTGTTATCTATGTTCTTGTGAGTAGGTATTGTGTGGGTGAGGCGAGAGAGTTCCCGAAGATGGGGGTAGGGTGTTGTGTGTGTAGCGCTTGTGGGTAGCAAAATGTTCACAAGGATGTAAAAGTGGAGGCCATGGATGGCAGGGGGAGGCCGGAGGGAGACACTAGAAAACTGTGAAATACCGACGACAATTACCGACGACAACAACAGTCGGTATTTACCGACGGCAAACCGACGACCCACCAGCGGTATCTTTTTAATTTTATTTTTTATTTATTTTTAATAAGTCGTCGAAAACCGTCGGAAAAATTAATGATATACCGACAGCTTACCGACGGTTAGTTTTTTCATTTTATTTTATATTTATTTTTAATAAGTAAATACCGTCGGAAACTGGAACCGTCGGTAAGTTGTCGCTAGTTGTCATCGGAAAACCGTCGCTAAATATTATCGACCAGCATTTTACCAACGATCATTTCCGTCGAAAAACTGTCGCCAAAGCCTTTTTCCGACGGTTTACCAACTGTTTCAACCATCGATAATACGATTAATTTTAGTAGTGAGAAAGGAGAAGGGTATGTAAGGGGGAGCCAGGAAACAATGGGTATATATAAAATAATGAATGATCTATTATTAGTGTTCTAATAGGAAAAAAGACAAAAAAAAAAAAAAGATAAAAAAGATCAAGTTGCCCCTCAATTAATGGATAAGAGTTAACTCATTAGACAAAAGGACTTAGGCCTGTTTGTTAGCAGCTTAATGAGATTAATGAGACTCACAACTTATTTAGTCAGCTATATATGACTGTTTGGTAGTGGCTTAATGATATAAAAACTGGTTTATTCAGTAAGATTTCAAGGGGGAGCTTTATGCAGAAAGCCAAGTTTTTTTCCAAACCAGTCCCTCTCATTAAAAAACACGTTCCTTCCATCTATAAAAAACTCTCTCAAATAAAAACTTTCTAAATCTATACAGATAGATTAATCCACACAAACAACTTTATCCATACAGAAGTTAATAGAAAACAACCAAACAGCCCCTTAGAACGTAACAAAATGCAAACCAAATGGACACTAAGGCGTCGTTTGTTTTTTAAGAGGTCTAAAGTCTGAAGTCTTATTTTAGTTATGATTAATAAGAGGTTATGTATAAAAATGTCTGAATGATTCAGACTTAAGAGCCATTAAGAGGTTTTTAAAAAAACAAACAACCCCTAAGTGTACATTTTGAATTGAGGACGGTAAAATTTAACTTACCACATGAACCAACGATGTAATTTACTCTAACTAGATATTGCCTATGCTAAAAGTATTTATATCAAATTTAAGTGTCAAATTAACATAAACAATATATTATAATCAAATAACAACACTACAATGAGTTATTATTTACTATAAGTTAATACTGAACATAAATAATTCAATATTTATTATAAAAGTAAAATAAAATTATTGAATAAAAAATATTGTTTTAATTTATAATTGTTCTTATTATATAAAATACTTGTATTTATAAAGTAGTTTTTTAATGTTTCGTACAATTTTATTTTATCTATAGCATCGAGAAATTTTAGCCATAATTATAGTAAAATTAAAATCATCGTCTATATAACTGACCAAAATAAAAATGATGTTCTACAACTTTTAAAAGAACAATGATATAATTTTATCTATGTTCTATTATTATTTCTTTTTACTACTTTATTTGTAATATATTAAGGTTGTATTTTTAATTGTATTGTATTTTATTTGTTTTGTATTATTTATTATTTTATGCACTTTTAAATATTAATAATCGAACTATTTGTATTTTTTTATTATAAGCAAATTACATTTAATAAATTATTCATACATTTTTATAAATATATTTGAAATGACTTCAAAAAACATGATATGATATTAGCAATTACCAAAGAGCAAGATGGTCGTGACACTCATGGTTAACCTTGTGGGGTTAGCTCAACTGACAATAGAGTGTGGGTCTTTGGGGATCCTCCTCAAAGGTCACTAGTTCGAGTCCTGCAAGGCCACTGGGGATTTTCTTGGTTGTTCTCCAAGGCCCCTCTGCTTAGTTGAGGTGTGCACATGCTGACTCGCATACCCTAAGATAACAAATTCTTTTTAGCAAAGAGCAATTTCATAATAAAAAATTGTACTCAAAATTTTTGTACAAATATTTGTCACTTCATCAAAAGGTGTTGATATGACATTAGCAATATTCATCTTAATAAATTATACTCGCAACAACCATTATATCTAATATCAAGTCTATCATGCCAATACTTTTTGACTTAGAAATTACCGTAATGGATGTTCTTAGTCTAGTAGTTGTTGCTTAAGAAAGTTGAACAAACACTTGTTACTTCTACCAGGAGGCGGCTCATTGGTGAGAGTGGTAGTTGTTTGTAGTTGAGATTAGAGGTGGCCAAACCGTCCCGGTCCGGCCTGGGACCGCCGGAGGACCGGAACCGGCCAGGTCCGGGAACGGTGGAGACCGGTTATAGGGCCGAAATCATGGATCGGTTACACTTTTTGGAGGATTCGTCGGCCCGGCCTAGCCTAAAATTTTAAAAAATGTGGTCGTTTTATTGCCGTTGGGAACGGTCATATGACCGTTTTTTTTTTGGCTCCTTTACCTCCCAAAATACTCTAAATAAGTTGTGTGGTGTATGGGGTTAACCAATTTTCAAAATGCAACAAACCAAAAAACGCAAACAATTCTCACAATATTTTGTGATTTCGGCTCGTATTCGTTTCTCGCAAACTCGCAAATTCTAATTTCTCAAGTCTCAATTCTCATCTATTTCTCTCTTTCTCATCCAAATTGGTCGGTGAACAACATAATGCATCTAAGGATTCAATTGCCTATGTTTCTTGTCGAGCATGAATGAAAAGCTGATGTTTGAAACAATTACTACATGGTGCTCCTCGCCAACGGGAAAAGAAAGGCACAATGCAAAATTTGTGGAGCTCTCCTTACGGCGGAAGGAAAGTCCACCTTAAGGCGGAACTCCAATCAAACCTGCCCGTCGTTGAAATCGGGGGGCAAGTCAAGTCAACCTATATTTGATAATTCCAGTCAAATATGGTCGTATGATGCCGACTTGAACCAACAAATGACAACACAATGTGTCATTCAAACCGGGTTGCCGTTCGGACATTTCGACAATCCTCACATTAGGAAATTGATCCAAAAAACGCTACAACCATGCTACAAGCCGGTAAGTCGTCAAACTCTTAGACGTGATGCGATTAAAACTTGAAAAATTGCTAAAAATGAAATGCGACAAATGTTGTCCAATTTACCCAACAACATTTCTTTAACGTGTGATGTATGGAGCGCACCATAGGGATTGCCGCAATCTTATATATGCATAACGACACATTGAATTGAGCCGCAATCGTGGCAATTTTGCAAACATGTAATCAAGTTTGAATCGTTTGGTGCACCACATTCGTGTGATCACCAATTTTCTGTGATTAAAATAAGTCGTCATTAGCATTTTATTTGATAAGTTGTATGATTGAAAATTTGCTAAAACAAAGAAATTATATTAAAGCATTTTATAATGTTCATTACATGGATAATACTATTGGACAACAAGATTGGGCCATTCTTGAGGGCTTATTCGATATATTGGGCGATTTTAAAAATGCAACTCTTTTATCCGGTATTTATTATCCAACAAGCTCTTTTACTTTTAAATCAACTATATATTTTGGCAAGTAAAATTTCACAATACGAAGACCATCACGATTGGGGAAGATTGATGGATTCAATGAAAGCAGAATTCTTAAAATATTTTCTTAAGATCCTCTTCTCTTTTCTTTGTGTCGCGACATTAAACCCGTATTTAAATGTTACGGGTGTTGAAGTTTTAATAACACAAATATGTGTGGCGTTTGCTTTAGATACACCTACCAATAATAGTTTTAATAACACAAACATTTTTTTAATCGTAATTTTTGAAAAATTAGTTGACATTTTATAAAATATATTATGGGGGAGGAAACCAACAAAGCTCTTTAAGTCAATTATTTACGGTGGGTTCTAGTTCTAGTGGTCATCGTAACAACTGGGCCGACTTAATGAGAAACTTAATGAATGGGGTTTTAAATGAATCTACTAAAAAACTAGATTTGATAATTGCGATTTAGGTGAATTAAATATTTACGTACGTACTAATTTATGACTACATGCACCGCGCCCAATATCGAAGCTTTTGAACAAATAAATTTAATAGAATTTTGGCAACAAATACGACCTCAATTCCCGGTTTTGGCATGTATGGCCCGTGATATACTAACAATCCAAGCTAGTTCCATAGCTTCGGAGTCTGTTTTTTCCTTAGTGGTAGGATTATTTCGGTACGTCGGACAAGACGAACCCTGGAGTCGGTGGTGTGTTGCATATGCTTGAAAGATTACTTAGATAGTGTTCAAAACCTTCAAGACCAAACATCACTGGAGGTGGAGATTTAATATGTAGAAAACAATTTAGAACAAAACAAAATCTCCATGGGACTAAGTACGCCGCTAACTACCGATACCGATGATGGTAGTGTGTCACAATACGACGATGATGAAGAACTCGACATAACGACCTTGAAGATCCAACGACTCTGGTAAGGCATGTGGACTAGCTAGTAGCGGTCTCATGTTCGAACCCTGGGGGACGCATCCTGGAGGTACGGGGGCTTCGACCCCGGGCTGCATGCTTTAGCAGTCGGGCTTCGGCCCATATTGCCAGGGATTAGTCTGGGCCCAATGTGGTCTGGGATACCCTCTCCAAAAAAAAAGATCCAACGACTCTTCAAAGACTTGAAAAGTACGAGACTCTTCAATACAATCAACCATTGGACGATCATAGGAATAACTAATAAATGTTTTTTTTTAATAATTGGTGTAATTTTAAATTTTACAATTAACTCGAAAGTATATATTATAAAACGTATTTTTAAAATGTATTTGAGTGACTTAACTTTATTTTTTAAAGTTTACAAAAGCTTAACCAGGCCACCGATTTTATGGTCGAATCGGGACCTGGACCAAGACTGGTTACACCGGGACTGATTGTCGGCGACTACTGTTTCGACCTAGGACCGGTTTTTGGCCACTTCTAGTTGAGATGGTGATAGTGATGAGTTTTATCTCCACGTGTATACTCTCAATTTGAAACTTGTATAGTTTTCTCTTGGTAGCAGACATGACACTTATGACGTTGATAGCATCAACGAGATTCAAATCCTCTCACTAAAACTTAACTTTAAAAGGTTTCATAAAAAAATAAGATATCAGGTAAACTCATGTAGACCAATAGAGGGGAAACTTTTTGTTATTAATAACCCAATTTAGTGAAACATTAATACATTGATATCGTGTCACCAAAAGAGTAATATGATAGTACAGTTTTGACGTTTTCTTTTTAAAACTAAAAGATAGTGAAATGACATTTTGACGTTTAGGTAACCATGCTTTTTGAAGGGAGTGTTTGGATCTAATTTTAGAAAATGAATTTACATTCATTAGTTACAACGAAAACATACAACATTTCTATTAGGGGTACTTATGGGGGTGGGGTTGGTCGGGTTGAATGAATTTGAGCAACCTAACCCATTGTTTGCAGATTGGAAATCTCAACCCAACTCAATCTAATCAAAAGTGCAACTCAACCTAACCGAAACCGTACGGGATGGGTTGGGTTAGTCAGGTTGAAACTGAGATTCCAACATCACTGATTCTTTAGAGAGAGAAAGTAGAGAGAGAAAAGTAACAAGCGCAAAGTTCACAGATGTATTGAAATGTAATTGTCAAAGTTACAAAACAAAGGTTCTAAGGGGACTTAAATACCCCTAGCCTTTACAAAACAGATTACACTAATAAAAGCAGTAAAAGCTAGAAAATAAATACAATGATTACTACAAAATTAGACTTAACAATCTTCCCCTTAGTAATCATTGGCGCCGTGGTCTTCAAAAACAAACTTCAAAAACAGCATAGACCAACCAGGCGATTTTGTAGAATCACTGACGCTCTTCTCTTTGACGAAGACGATTCAAACCAACTAAAACTTCCAGTCGTCTTAGAGTTGAGCGGAGATTCAATCTCTCTTGAATTGAATCTAAAGTCTTTTGGAGAAGTCGAATCTCTTCATTATCAACATGAAATGCAATTGTTCTTGTTTCCACAAATCTTCTTTTAGCATCCTTCATACGTTGCTCTAACTGAAGCTTGATCACTTTTAAGGTTCCATCGGAGAAGTGAGCAATTTCTTCAAACCTGAGAAAGCATTTTTCATTAGAGTACACTACTCCATATGGATCTTCAATAATGGTGAAAAATGGACAAGACTCTAAGTTCGATAAGCTTCGATTGGTCCTGAGAAGATTAACAACCGGTTGGAAGCTTTCTACAGCCATCTGGAAATCAAAAACTCGGAAGAATCTGATTTGTCGTCGTATGAATCTTTTGATGACGAACAAAGCTTGAGAAATATCCTGTGTTCTATAATACAGATTCCTGAAGTGATCAAATAAGAATTCAATATCGTCTATTGAAAGATCAGTGAAGTCTGCCTCTGAAAATTTATACCGCTTGCAGTCTCTTCTTTCAACATCAAAATCGGGATACCAGATGTTCACAAACTTGTTGATTGTGACACTGATGACTCGAACAATCAAGTGCTGAGAAGAAACGGTACTATTCCTTTTGCGCTGACACTTGATAAACATCAAGTACTCATATTGATAGGCTTCTGACTCTTTCTCTACTCCAAGGATTGCATAGATATTAATCGCCCTTCTTCTAGAGACAAAGATGTTTCTTTGAGTGTCTTCTAGAAAGGCTGATCTTTGCCTTGATGCCAAATATCTACGTTGCAAATTCCTTTGTCTTTGACGTCTAGATAAAGCTGGTCCTTCTTCTAGAATGGATGGAGGAATAACAGGATCAGAAGGTGGAACATCAGCTTTTGCTCTTGACGACTGACCAACGTCAAATGATCTTGATGGAATAGTGGCAGTCTGAGCTGAACTATCAATAGGAGTAGATGTGACATTAACTGATTCAGGAATCTCATCACGAGCAGGAAGATCACTATATAGCAAATCTGCTTCTTCTTCGTCTTTAGCATCCATGAACACTGAGTCGTCTTCTGTATCTGAAATGATAATGATGTCATCACAGTCTTCTTCATTGACTTGACATATCTTTTCCAACCTGACATCTTCATCATCATAAGAATTAATCTCGATGAAGTTAGCAAAGAATGATCTCATGTCATTTGCAGCTTCAGATTCTTCAACTTCATGAACGCTTGCAGAAACATCTGGATCCATGTAAACAACAATTTGCATATTATTGTTAATATTGCTTTCAGAAATATTCAGTTCATTATGCATGGAAGACAGATCAACATTCTCAATCATAACATTCACTAAGTCCTGAATGTTGCAGTCTTCAACAGATTCTCCACTCTTTCCTCTGTCACCAGCCGCTTCTTCTTGAATATCTTCTCTTGCTTCAGAAGATCCTTCAACTCTTGGTCTCTTTGCCATCTCCCCCTCATGGCCTTGATGATCAGGATCATCTTGGTCATGTCGGAGCTTAAGAGTCGGTCCTGCCTCAGTTCTACATCTTTGGTCATAAGAATCAAGCCTTGAAGATAAATCAGAGAAGGCTTGAGACATAAACGATTTGAGATCATCAAAACTTGATCGAACTTCTGATCTAAACGCATGAAACTCATCAGATAAAGCAGTGATCCTGTCAGGTTCAGACGAAGAAACTGGAGGCGGCGTAGGTTGGAAGTTTCGTAAAAGAGAGATAAGATCTTGATGTTCAGGCGGAGACATAGAGAGAAGTCGAGCATAGAGCAGATCTGTCAACTCTGAAACTGGAATATCGTGAAGAGAAGACCGTGAAGATGTACCAAAAGGAATAGATGAAGAAATACCCGCAGTTAAAGAAACCATTGAAGGAAACGGAAGAGAAACAACCGGAGATGTAAATGTAGGCATAGCAGAAGAAGGTTCACGAAGAACTACTCCAGTTGGTCTTCTGAATGGAATCTCTGGAGGAATCACTGAAGTATCAATCTCCGGCATCTTTCCTTTAAAGAAAGTCTTCAACTTCAGAATTTGAGCTTCCTTTTCTGCATCCATTCTTTCAGATAATTGACGAATAACATCATTCAACGTAGAGAATTTTTCAGTAGAAGCCCGAGCTTGATCAGAAGTAAGCTCTACAGCTGATGGTGTAGACTGAATAGCTGTAAGTGAAGTTGCTAGAGCTTGACTTTGAACCGATGTTGTGGCTTGATCAAAAGTTGTATCTAATTCATCTACTTGAAAATGTGCAACTGAAGGATTAACTGGAACAGATTCATCTTCAGAGTGAACTTCTGTTAAGACAACCACTTCCGGTGTCTTGGACTTCCTTTCATATACTTGAATACGCGGTTGATCAGCATGATCACTATCATCATCATCAGAATCACTTTCATCCTCATCTTTATCACTAGCAAGAATAGCATCAGCAGCAGTATCATCCTCATCTTCAAAATCAAAAGCAATATCATCAGTAGCTGCAGTACCAATATCAGCAATAACATTCTCAATTTGTTGAGAAGCAACATCCTCTTGAACTACTTCTGTTTCAACAATAACAACAACTTCTTGCTCATCTTCAGCCTCTTTTTCAACTTCAGGCTCTTTGTCAGAAACAGCTGCTTCAACTTCAACATCTTGTTCAACAGCTTGATTGTCATGAGAAGGCTCTTCTTGTACAACTTTCATGAACTCATTCTCCTTACAGTATTCTATGACATCCTCATTTGCAACATCAGCGTAGTTGGCAATAAGAGCATATGGAATAGTCATAGAATAGTTGAAAGTCTTCTTCTGCTTCTGAATATAAGACATTTCCGAGTCTGGAACCTGAGGCCAAGATAACCTGCGAGGAATAGCTGGATTGCTATGGAGCATGCTTCGAACAATGAGCTTCATAAATCTGACAAACGGAATGAACTTTCGTTTCTTGTTGGTGAACTTGTCATGTACCACTTCCGAGAGTTCGGTCCAAAAGATAAACGTGTAGTCGACATGTAAGTCATAGACGACTGGATGGAACAATCGGAGATACAGTAGACTTGCACTGTCAGTGCCAGAATGCTTCGATGTTAGGCACCTGATGAGAACAGAGAACAGTGCATACCATAATGGAGGTAGATTAGACTTGTCAAAATCTGTAGGTTTGTTCAAAGTACCAACATATCCAAGATTCTGTATCCCTTCATAGACTTCCTCTTCAGATGGAAAGCTGTCATATGTAGTTCTGCCTGGTCTGGAGTTCAGCTCAGGAAGCTCCAGTATCATTCTCAGTCGTTTGTAGGAAAGGAAAGATTCAAACTGATCTACTTGAAGCTCAAAGCGGTGCGGACGAGCCAATTCATTCTTTGTTATAGTATTCCAAGCCTGCTGTAGATATACTTTAGGAACATCTGCACAGTATGAAAGAGCAGGGGCAAGTGGATGTCCTTTGAGAATTGCTCGTATCACTGGATGAATCTTGATTCTGTCAAAGTCCACGTGATAGTTGTTTGGCTTGTATGGCATATACATGATGGTTGGGAACACATCATTTGGTGTGCGACGAGAAGTAGAAAGATCGACCCCAACAGAAGGATGTGACGGCATGGGAGTATCATGAGAGGCTCGATCAGATGGATCATCGAGAATAGCATTCTCATCTTGAATCATTGGATCAGTATGGGTTTTGGAAGACATAATAGACCTGAAAAACAAAAATGAAAAAGAATTAGACAAAAACAAAAAATAATAAAAAAAAATTCTAAGTATGGTTTGCGTGCCAAGTTAGAAGCGCAAACCAAGGTTTGCGTTTCACTCAAGAGACGCAAAGGTGAGTTTGCGTGTCTAACATGGTTCGAAAACTATACTTAGAAAAACAAAACAAAAACACACAAAAATGCAAGGAAGGTTTGCGTATCAAGTTAGAAGCGCAAAGTAGACTTTGCGTTTCTAGTTAGACGCGCAAAGTTTACTTTGAGTTTCTAGTTAGATGCGCAAAGGTCACTTTGCGTTTCTAACTAGACGCGCAAAGGTCACTTTGCGTTTCTAGTTAGAAGCGCGAAGTTTACTTTGCGTTTCTAACTATACTCGCAAAGGTCACTTTGCGGGTCAAACATACTTGATATCAAAATCTGAACAAAACACGAAACACACGCACAAATAAAGTTTGCGTGTCAAATAGGAGACGCAAAGTACACTTTGCGTGTCCTAGTTGATACGTAAACTATTATACATAGAAAGAACAAAAAGGTTTACACAAGATAGAAGCGCAAAGTAGACTTTGCGTTTCTAGTTAGACACGCAAAGTTCACTTTGCGTTTCTAGTTACACGCGCAAAGTTTACCTTGTGTGTCTAGTTAGAAACACAAAGTGAACTTTACGTGTCTAACTAGACGCGCAAAGCAGACTTTGCGGGTCTATCATCCTTGTTCAAAAACTAGGTTTCGCGATTATCAGGCCCGAAAACCACAAAAAAAAAACTCAAAATTAAAACAAAATACAAGAAATTAAAGTAAAAGAACACATACCAGAAGATCGATTAACAAATCTAAGTAAAACCCAATACTCAATTCGAACTAAAAGAAGTCGAATCTGAAGATTTAGAACAAAATCAGATTAAGAGCATGCGATAGTCGAGAAAACATACACAATCTAAAACGAAGAATGAAAGTAAACGAAAAGCAAAAACATACCGTGAGTTCGAGTATCAAAATCTGAAAGAAATCATATTAGGTTTTAGCAGAAGAGAGAATTGCACCGAGAGAGAATGAGTGAGCCGAAAAGTCAGAAAGCAAAGAAAAGGTAGGCGGGAAAAATGAAAATGAAAATAAAAAACACTATTTAACCTAGAAAACAAAAATAAAACTAAAACTAAAAAAATCATAAAAATAAAAATAAAAAAAATGTAAAAAAAATACCTGAAATCCTTTTGCTCCCCCTACACACATGCACAAAAATTAAACTGTTAATATAGCAAATGTGTAGAAAAATATGAGAAACATACATGTTTAACTTTTGATTAGGACAGATAATTTTCTTCCTTACTCCCCCTCAACCACAGAAAATACAGATTACTTTTTCAGATTAGCTCTCCCCCTTGAAAATTGCACATGCCATATACAAATAACACAGATACTCAAACATAAAGGCATCAGTATGAAAGATGATCATATTGAATTGAAATTTTGTAACAACTGAACATATAAAATTTTAAACACTAAACAAATTAAAGTCTACTCAGTAAAATTTCACAGATTTATTAATCAGTTGAAATCAAGCATATATTGTCGGATGCAAGAACAAGTATAATTGCATATGAAGTTAAGACATGTTCAGTTTCAAAAACTTCCATTTGTCTATTCAGTGTGCTCGCATGTGAACTTCAATTAGCTTCAAGAAAAATGCAGTTCTAAAATAATTATTGAAAACTTTGCATGTACTGACACTAAGTCATCAAAAATTAAGACTTTCACAAATTTACAGGTTTATCACAACTCAAACATATCACCAAGTATCATGAGATGTGTGTTCATTGGCATCTTTTTAGCAGTGTGCACATTGCCATCTTAACATGAGTGTGCCCTTTGGCATCTTTTAAGCGCGTGCACTTTGGCATCTTTTTAATCAGAAAGTTAATTAAGTAAAGAACATGCCGTTAACGTAACTTTCTATCTGACCCTATTGCAGGATTTGGGTCAGCCGCTCCCAGACCAGTTGGCCTTAGGGGACTAGGTGTCAAGCACCCCTTGGAACTTACTTTCCCGGATCAGAAAGGCTACATCGACATATTATAAACCCATTCATACCAGTAAAACATGACTTTCGATCTGATTCTATAGAAGGATTTCTGTTCGATGAATCCCAGACCAAATGACCTTAGGGGACCAGATGTCGAGCATCCCAGGGAACTTACTTTCCCAAAACAGAAAGGTCACAAGTACAAACTTTTAAACTCAGAGATTTTTGTATTTTTAAGAATTTATTATTCATCTCAATCACTCAGATCAACGTCTATATGTTTAGCCCATATTTTCATTCCGATCTATAATTCTGATCATTTAGGTAGTCTTAAGCAAAGTAAACTATAAAAATTCAGACTTACATATCTTTAAAGCAGTATTAAAAGCTACAAACATGTTGCTGACTTTTCAACTTTTGTAAGACTTGAAATTTGAACATATAAAACTTTAATATTAACAAAGAACTTGTAAATGATCCTAGACATACGTTTTATTCAAAAGAAAGAAAATCTGTAAAATTTTATTTTATAGAATAAAATTTGTAAAGATTTAAACTTTTAAATTCAACATGCCTAATTTTGAAAGCAAAAAATTGAAACGTTTTTCATCTAAGGCTTTTGTAAAGATATCAGCAAGTTGATATTCAGTTGGTACAAAATATAATTCAATAGTACCTTCTTCCACGTGATGCTTTATAAAATGATATCTCATGTCTATGTGCTTGGTCTTGGTGTGCTGGACAGGATTGACTGATATGGCAATTGTGGATTTGCTGTCACAATATATTGGCACTGTCTTGTACAACATCCCGTAATCCCGAAGTTGCGTTTTCATCCAGAGCACTTGAGCACAGCAACTAGCTGCAGCGACGTATTCAACTTCGGCTGTTGAAATTGAAACACAGTTTTGCTTTTTCGACGCCCAGCTTATCAGTCTGTCACCTAGAAACTGAAGATGACCAGAAGTACTCTTCCTGTCCAATTGATTACCACCAAAATCTGCATCTGAATAAACAATGAAATTATAGTCAGAACTTTTAGGATACCATAATCCTAAATAAGGAGTTCCTTTAATATATCTAAAAATGCGTTTGACTGCTAAAAGATGAGATTCTTTTGGTTTAGCCTGAAATCGGGCACACAAGCACGTGGAGAACATTATGTCCGGGCGACTGGCAGTTAGATACATCAGTGATCTGATCATCCCTCTGTATGTCTTTTGATCCACAGCTTTTCCATCTGGATCGAGTCCGAGTTTGGCACCATGAGCCATCGGCGTTCCAATTGAAGTAGATTTGTCCATTTTGAATTTCTTCAAAATGTCAAATATATACTTGGAATGGTTGATGAAAATACCATCAGGAAGTTGCTTCACTTGTAAGCCGAGGAAGAAGTTGATTTCTCCCATCATGCTCATCTGAAATCTAGAGGTCATAAGATCAGAAAACCAAGTACACAAATATTTGTTAGTCACACCGAAAATAATATCATCTACGTATATTTGTACTAAGCAGATATCAAGATTAGTTCCATAAATGAAAAGAGTAGTATCGATAGATCCTTTGGTGAAGCCGGATTTGACCAAGAAAGCAGACAACTCGTCATACCACGCCCGTGGAGCTTGTTTCAAACCATACAATGCTTTATCGAGAAAATATACGTAATCTGGACGATCTTTGTCAACAAATACCTCTGGCTGAGATACATATACTTCTTCTTTAAGTTTGCCATTGAGAAATGTCGTCTTGACGTCCATTTGATATACTGTGAAGTTGCGATAAGCAGCGAAGGCAAGAAACATTCGGATAGCTTCCAATCTAGCAACGGGTGCAAACATTTCATCGTAGTCAATACCTTCTTCTTGTCTATATCCTTTGGCTACCAACCTTGCTTTGTTTCGCACGACGATACCATCTTTATCCTTTTTATTCTTGAATATCCACTTTGTACCAATTATGCTTTTCCCTTTTGGCCTAGGTACAAGTCTCCACACTTTGAGCGCATCAAATTGATTGATCTCTTCTTGCATAGCAATGATCCAATCCGGGTCCTCCAATGCTTCAGAAACTTTTGTAGGTTCAATCTTGCTTAGGAAGCAAGTGAAGAGACATTCATTGAAAGTAGCCGACTTGGAGCGTGTAGAAACACTGACTTGAGGATCTCCAATAATTTGATGAATTGGATGAGATCTTGTCCATTTTGTTGTATGAGGGAGAGGATCTATGACATCTTGAACAACTTCTAATTGAAGAGTGGGAGGTTCAGAAACTTCTACTTCAGATGAAGAGATAAAAATAGTTTCTACTTGAGGAGGAGGTATCTCAACAATCTCTGAATCAGATTCGGGAACAGTTTGTTGAATAACATCATTCTGTACTTCTTCCAGAACTGATTCCTCTTGAACAGGTTGTTCTTCTTGAACTGGTTCTGATTGTACATTTTCTGATTGAACAGGTTCTTGTTGTGCCGGTTCTTGTTGAACAGGAGGGACTGGAGCAGCATCATTGTCAGAGATAGATGCAGCGGAATTTGGAATAGATGAGCTCTCAGTTTCCTGATTCAAAATATTAGAAACATTTACAGAGTTAGATTTAGGCACATCATCATAAAAATTTTCAAACAGAAAATCAAGATCAGAAAGAATAGGAGAGGGAGTAGAAGAATTCTGGTTATCCGATGAAAGAGCAGGTTCTGAACTGATTTGTTCAGAAACTAAATTTCCAATGATAGCGGGTTCTGAGCCTGAGTGACTAGAAAACAAATCAGCAGCTTCGTCAAATTTTACATTGACACTCTCTATGAACTTTCTTGCAGAGATCAGAAAAACTCTATAAGCTGCAGAGTTCGAAGAATAACCCACGAATACACCCTCGTCTGCCTTTGGACTAAACTTGTTGAGATTCTCCCTGTCATTCAGAACGTAGCATTTAAACCCGAATGACTTGAAATACTTGATGTTCGGTTTGATCCCGTTCATAAGTTCATACGGTGTTTTGTTGAAGCAACGATGCAGAATTGATCTGTTCTGTGTATGACAGGCAGTTGACACTGCTTCAGCCCAATAAGACAAAGGTAGACCTGAATAAGCGAGCATTGACCTGGCAGACTCAACAAGCCTTCTGTTTCTTCTTTCAACAACGCCGTTCTGTTGCGGAGTACGAGCAGCAGCAAATTGTTGTTGTATTCCTTGAGATTCATAGAATGCCTGAAGAGTACTGTTTTTGAACTCAGTACCATTGTCAGATCTTACCACTTTCACTTGCTTCTGCTTATTTGTCTGAGTTGACTTGATGAGGTTGATGAGTACTTTAGGAGTCTCGTCTTTTGACTTCAGAAATTTTACCCAAGAATATCTGGAGTAGTCATCAACAACCACCAAAACATATTTCTTACGTCCTAAACTCTTCGTCTTCATCGGACCACACAAATCAACATGCAAAAGATCAAGAATAGCAGACGTGCAGTGTTCAGGTTTAGGCTTGTGAGGAGCTTTCTTCATTTTTCCTTTCTCACAATCCTGGCATAGATGGTCTTTCTGGAAACGGAGAACTGGAAGACCTCTCACAGAATCATTCTTGACCAGGCGATCCATATACTTGAAATTGAGGTGAGATAAACGTCTGTGCCAAATCCAACTCTCTTGAACTGAAGCTTTAGAGAGCAAGCAGATATCTGAAGAAATTTTGATCTTGGAAAGATCAATGGTATACAAATTTGATTGTCTTTTTCCCACCAAAAGATCCTTGCCTTTATCATTCTTCACCACAACTCTTTTGGATTTGAAGCTGACTTCAAGGTCTTTATCGCAGAATTGGCCGATGCTGAAAAGATTGTGACTTAGACCCTCGACGTAGCTTACTCTTTTTACAGTTATGTTACCTTGAACTAGATCACCATAACCAAGAATCGGAGCAGTCTCACAGTTACCAAATTTCACACGACCGCAACATTTATCTTTAAAATTAGACAGAAGTGATTTGTTGCCAGTCATATGTTTTGAACATCCCGAGTCCAGATACCATAATTGACTAAGCTGCACACACAGAAACTACACCTTTTTAGGTACCCATATGCTTATGGGTACCTTGTTAGATTTATATCTCTTATTACTCACAGATTTATTTTTCAAGAAAGAATGAAAGCAATTATCAATAGATGATAAAACACAATTATCAGAATCAGAACTAGAAGAAGCATATGAGATATTCTTTGATATATCAAACATTTGCTTAAAAGAGTATTTTGGGTTTTTATTACAAGAAGCAAATGTATCAGTATCACAAAGATTGTCTACATAGTTTACTCCTAACAGTTCAGATTCTAATCTTTGCTGTTTCATCCTCTAAATCTGCCTTGTTGACTTCCTCACAGTCCGATCTGAAGAAGAAAAATCAGAAACACTAGAATTTTCAGATAAGACAGTATCATGTTTCTTTGACTTCTTTGATCTTCTTCTTTTACGCTTCTTTTTATAAAATTGAGCATTTAGCAGTAAATAATTATCAATAATTGAATCAGAAGAAGAAACTTTATCAAAGAAATCAGTCTTAGCATATGACATTGAAGAACCAACCTCGGAGTGAAAATTTTCAACATTTTGCAAGTCAGGAGGAGGTTTGCGTTTCCCATTCGCGGCGCAAACTGAGCTTTGCGCTTCCCACTGCATGCACAAACTCTCAGTTTGCGTTTCCAATGTGGAACACAAATGACCATTGTTTTTCAAAACCTTAGTATTTTCCTTTGAAACTTTTGAAAAACCAGAAGAACTTTTATCTTCAAAACTTGTTCTCATTATAAAAAGGAATAAATCGTTTTGTAAACAAGTTTGAAGATTTTGTTCTTCCAATCTATCTTCAAGATCAACAATCTTACCTTCTAACACTAATGGAGGAATGTATTTCTTAGTATCATTAGATACCGGAGATACATTTTCCTTATCAGTGTTAGAAAATATATCAAAGAAATCTGTTGATAATGAAGATTTATTGGAAGAATTGATATTTAAAAGATTTTGAAAATTTCTGGATTTCTTAGACTGATCAGGAAAATACTTTGCATTTTCAGAAGTGTAAACAAATGGCATTTCCATCCTCTTATTTTTCATCCTCTTCACATTTTCTTCTTCCAAAATTTGTTTCTTAGTTGTCCAAAAGAATTTAAACTGAGGAGCATATCTTGCAAGAGTAAAGTAATCATATTCATATAAAGTAGGAACTTCATTTTTAGCATGATTCAAAAAATGCGGGTTTTCAAAACCAAGTCCCCACTTTTCTTTTATGGCTTCTTCACTCCTTGGTTTATTCATGTAAATCGTTTGCTCAGACTGTTCTCTTTTATACAATTTCTTTTCAAAAACAATTATTTTTTCAGAAAGATTTTGATTTGAAGAAGTCATTTCAGTCAATGAATCATGATAAGTCTGATTTGAATTTTCTAGATCAACTAACTGCTTTTGAAATTTCTCTTTTGTATCAATTAAAATTGATTTTTCATCTTTTAAAGAATTTTGCAGTTTATCAATTAAACCAGACTTTTCTTGATTTTTAACTTTTTCATAAACGAACTTTGAGCGCAAATCATGCAAAGCAGTGATAAAAACATTCATTTGAGATAAGAAGAAATTATAGTTAAACTCAGATATTACCTCAAAACCATCAGATGAGGTATCCTCTTCCTCATCATCAGAGTTGTCATCACCTATAATACACATAGCCGCAGTCTCCTCATTTTCAGCCTCGTTGTCCGAATGGTCCAACCAGTATTCTTCTTCGGCCAACAGGATGGTTCCACTTTCTTTCTATTCTGCTAAAGCCAACTTCTTTCGGTAAAATGCAGCATCCTTTACCACCTTGACTCTGCAATCCATAACCATATGTCCTGGCTTCCCACAGTTGAAACAATTCATCATCTTCTTGTCATCTTTCTTTTGGTCAACTACCTTTGCCGGTTCATACTTTGGAGTGTATGGCATTGAAGGAGCACCAGGTTCTATCTTCTTAGAACCAAAGGTAAACCGCAAGTTGTTCGACCCAGATCTGTGCTTGAACTGTTTCTTGTAATGCTGAGTCAAAAGAATCATGGCCTTTTCAAGTGCTTCGCCATCATCATCTGTAGAGCCATCATAAGCTAATTCGGTCAAAGCTTGCTCAGCTAGTTGGCTAGCTATAAGAGCAATGGGATCTACTGACAGAGGCTTGTTCTTCTTATCCATTTTTGCCTTCTTCTCCATTACCAAAGATTCATCTGTCATCAAGATTTCATATAACTCCTGAATTGGCATTGTTGAGATTCTGAAATCATTCCTCATTCGATGGCATGACTTGTTCCACTCAGGTTGTAAAGCGTTCAGAAACTTCAAGTTTGCCTCCAACTCAGTCTTGGTAACTTTAATCTTGTAGAGATCATTGATAACAGCCCAGAATCGATCAAAAACATTTTTCAAACTTTCCCCATCCTTGGCCTTGAATTTTTCAAAGTTGTTCATGTACCTGGTTTGTTGTAACTGAGTAGACATTGCAGTTCCAAGCATGATCTTCTCAAGTTGTGTCCACATCAACATTAGGTTATGTTTGAAACAGTCGATTCTGTTATAGATGGAGTTGGGAAGAGCTAGGATCAGATTTGACTTAGCCTGACTGTCCGCTTGATATCTTAAGACCTCTTCAGCTTCATACTCTCTTAAAGCTTTTTCAACAGTTGTAGCTGGAGTAGTAGTAGTAGCTGGGATCACTTTCCTTGGAATTTCCATAGGACCCTGAGTCAGTGATTTCGTCATGTTCTCCCTATTTGGTTGCCTTTCAATAAAGTTGATGAATCTATCCTGCCATTATTCGAATTCATTCTCATTATTGAGAACTGGTGGACGAGTATCGGACCCCAAAGACATCATGAGGTCATTCTTGTAAAGTTGTGCTTGTAAAGACATCTTGTGAAAAACTCAGAAATTTCAGCAAAATTGTCTAAGTAAGAGAGACCCGCAAACTAGAGGTTTGCGTTTGAAATGATGAGCGCAAAATGAGCTTTGCGTGTGCTGAAGGGAACGCAAACTGAGCTTTGCGTTTGCAGAAGGGAACGCAAACTGAGCTTTGCGTTTGAATCACAAAGACTTTTCACTTGAAAAGAGAAACGCAAACTGATGGTTTGCATGTCAGACTAGAACCGAGAAACTTGGCTTTTCGTTTCCAAAGATAACCGCAAACTTGAAAATTTTACTAAAACATGTTTTTTAAGAAAAACATTGTGAATCAAATATGATCGATTATCACAAACGCAACTGAAGAAATCAAATTCACACAAATTCAATCACAAACAGATCCAAATTTTATGAGAAATAAAGAAAACGAGATTTTCTTGAAAAAATTCAAGAAAATCGATCAAATTTTCGATTTCAATCACAAATTCAGATATAGAAAAACAATCTCTCAATCCTCTCAAGATTCAGATTGCTCTGATACCAATTGAGATTCCAAGATCACTGATTCTTTAGAGAGAGAAAGTAGAGAGAGAAAAGTAACAAGCGCAAAGTTCACAGATGTATTGAAATGTAATTGCCAAAGTTACAAAACAAAGGTTCTAAGGGGACTTAAATACCCCTAGCCTTTACAAAACAGATTACACTAATAAAAAGCAGTAAAAGCTAGAAAATAAATACAATGATTACTACAAAATTAGACTTAACAGAAACTTTAATACATCATTTTACAATCTAAGTAAGTGATTTCATTCTATAAAACTAAAATCAAAATGGGAATATAAAAATAAGGCTAATAAGAGAAGAGAAGAGTAGAAGAAGAGTATCTCTTGCCTCTTGAGTCTATCAATGTTGAAGATTTTTGAAGACTTGAAGGTTAGATTCGTGTAGTTTTAATCGGCGTGGTCTCGTGGACAATCTAAACTACGACTAAGATAGGAAGACTTGAGAATTGATAGAAAGAAGAGCTGCTAAAAGTTTAAAACCATAAAAAAAGTAAAAGCATACAAGTTTTAGTCGGATTGACAGGTTGGTCGTGTTACTTTAGGCACAACCCGTTTCCAACCTAATAGATGCGGTTTGTACAAAATTTGTATCGGTTATGTACCGGGTTACCTTAGTTTGAGTTTTTTTGAGTTTTTTGGGGTTGGGTTGACCGGGTTGGTCGGGTTGATCGAAAATTTGAGCACCCCTGATCTATATAGTAGTTGTTGGTTTCTCTTCGTTGTTGATATGTATCGGAACTGAGACTACAAAGATGGCATAGTGAAAAAACATTCATAACTAAGGGTGAATCTTTACTTATCAAGTGGTGGGACGGACAACCACTAAATATTCTGTAGTATTGTAAAAAAAAATTATATGACCCTGGTGTAACCAGTGTGATTTGTTTTGTATACCATTGGGCATATCACTGTCGGAAATTTTAGAGGCTATGGTAGCATATTGATAGTGGAAAATCGTATAGGTCCACAAAGTGGCCACCTGTGTTGCCACAGTGGCGGTGCAAGTGTACACCGAACACTATGATCGCTATTAAGTAATAAAGTGGTAAAGTACCAAGATCGTTTCCACAGGGACTAGTCAACTAAGAATCAGAGACATTCATTAACTTCTAGTGCTTGTTTAAGTTTTGAGAATAATAACAATATTTCTCAGTTTTGAGTTATGTTAAATAACGATTAAAGTAATCAAAAAGTTAAAAGAGAGGATGTGGGTATACCAATATCTAAGACAGATGTAGTAACAATATGGTCAGCAACAAGTGGTTCAAAACATCCATGAAAACCCCTTTCTCTCGAAAGTGAATTTTAATAGAGAGTGGCCACTTGTACCCACAAAGTTGCCACTATTGCCGACTCAAGACTTGCCAATTTAACTAAGTAGACCTCTAAGGGTCTTAGTTCCACCAGTATGGATAAAGATACCCAAATCTGTTTGTGACATCCATATCGACCGACATTTTGAACCTTAGTAAAAATCATGCAAAAACCCGTATCTCTCCATGGTTATAAAAGACTCTCATATCTTATTGCATCACTCAAGCCATATTTCTGGATTCGCCCATCTCTGGGTCTAAGATCTAATATTAACACTTAAAAGTGATTGGCTTGTCCACGTTGAGTTGTAGTCCCGACTCCAGTGACCAAGTCTAAGAGTTAGCAACGATGACAACACCCCAGTATTGTCTACTAGTCTTAGCCTTGGCTAATACCCACACCCAAAGGGGTGGTTAGTTCATGATAAAAGTAAACAACATGGAAGAAGAAGGATAATACATTAACATAACTTGCATAAACGAAAGTAGAAAGTTGTCACCGCTTATGTCGCCATAGTGGTGACGCTGTTACAAGAAATGGAAATTACAAGAAAATTAAATACAACTACAACGAAGAATTTAATGAGAGAATATGAACTAAATGCTAAAGTTCCATATATGAGAGACTTCTCCTGGAATTGATGATCTCCAATGGTGCCCCAAAGCCTCCCTTTATAGTGCTTTTGAAGAGAAAAGGGTGATGTGACAAAACCTCAAAAGCCACTTTATGGAAGAGTGTTGAAGCTTCATTTGACTTTCAAATTTTGTCTTTTTCCTTGATTATTACTGTGAAAGCTCAGGTTCTCCTTTATTTTATTTCAAAAAGCATATTACCAAAATTTTCCAAGGCTTATCCAAAACTTCCAGCACACTGTTGCTACTGTGGTGACCAAAATGGCCACTTTGTTGCACAAAAAGTTAGAAAACCGAATTTTTGTATCCTTGAAACTTCATCACTATGTTGGAACAAGTTAGACCAAATGAAGGATGTAACACCCTCAAATCTGGAAATAGCAACTAATTTAAAATTTTCTAAATACATCTATAAATGATTCACCTACAGTACCAATTTAAGGTTTAACTTCAAATAATACAATTCAAACCTTATACAAGGTCTATAATAGGGACGGGTGTTACAAAAAAAAACCAACAACAGTCGCTATCTCCAAAATGCGGAAGGCTTCACCAAGCTACTCTCTCTCGTGCATATGACTAGCACTCATCTCTCCACAAAGTCGCTAGTACCATTCCTCAACCGAAACCTAATGCACATGCCGACAAATAAAAAGGTTAGGCTAACGCCTAGTGAGTTCAAGAGTTTTCAACATGAAAAATATATTTGTTAAAAGGAAAGAATATAGTTTAAATCATAATCTTTAAAAAGGATTTACTTTAAATATTAAACAACTCGTTTTCCAATAACCCACATTTTTAAAGACAAGTATCCCAACATAGACATTCATTCGTAAAGTATATTCAACCCAAAAACTCACTGAAAAAGTAAATAGAAAAAGAACTCCCAATCTATGAAGTGCGGATAAAACTTTATTTCCCGAAACACCGAAAACACAGGTGGGGCATAATACTCAACCCATAAATCATGAATAAAAAGCCATATATAAAACGTCACCGAAAACATGGATAGTAAAATTTAATACCCAAATAACACATTTCGGTGATGGGGGAGACCCGATTCCATTGTACATAGAGGAACATGAAGTTAAGCCACATAACCATGTTGTCGAACTACACCTCAGATCGTGATTGTATTGCCTGCTTTAAAAAGCTACACCTCCAATCGAACTTTATTGCCTGTTTTAAAAAGGTACACCTCAAGTCCTAATTACACCGTATCCCCCATTGCATGCTTTGCCAAGCTACACCTCAAGGATACGTGATCTTATTGCCTGTTTGTTCTCTAGTGGAGTTTCAACCTCGAGGTTCTCATTCTACCTCTAGTGCCTACTCCCTAACATTCAAGATAGGAGCCTCAACTCCTTACTTGATAACCCATGATGTCTAACCCTCGTGTACAAGAATGATAGCATCAAAACCACAAAACCCATGGTCCCGGAGTACAACCCACAAAGGTTTATCTCCACAAAAGACCGGGACAACAACAATGCCAACACGACATATTTCCCAAAGTGAGAATATCAAGACTCCTTACCATTAAATATGACCGACTTCCATGCCTATGGATCCATTGCATTACAGTCTAAAATACATGACTCCAAATGAATGACACACACACTCAAAACATGTATTCTCCAAAATAAAGTGCAATAAATGCAACTCACACCCAAAGCTCCACATTAAGTTATTAAAACCGGACAAATGTACCCAAGACCTGACAAAGACGAAAACCAAGCCTTAAGCTCAACCAATCAAATGACCATGTGCTAAAATCAACAAAATGCAATAAAAACGCAATCGACCAACGGTTATGTAAACACATGCTCCAAAGTACATGAATAAACTCCAACACAATTTAGATTGAAAAAAATCGTTTTCCAAACAAGTTTGTAACCCATTGAATCTTTCAAAACGTCCCATAACACAAGACCAAACATTTCCCATAACACACATTAAAAGTACAATTACTCCAAAGGGTTTACACTCGTACGATAAGTCGTTAACATATCAATATCAAATATTTACTCATCAAAATACTTGAAATACATCTTTCCCTAAAACCAAAAGGTTTACGATTTTCGAAATGTTCGCAAGGGTAGGAATGACCAAACTCCAATGACCCACACGTTGGTATTCTCAAAACATTCCACAACACGAAATACACATATTACCAACAAACACTAAAAATGCATTTTTACCAAATAATCTCCATGTATGCAAATAAGTCATCAAAACATTTTTATTATGATACATTTATCAAAATTCCCAAAAATCCCAAAGATGGGTGTTTCACAAGATTTATCGAATCAAGTATCCCAGATAAGTAAGTTTCATAAAATAATCCAACGTTTGATAATTAGCAAGTAAAACACATAAACACTTTAAAACGGACATTTTGGCATGTACATAGTTTTCACAAATCAACTTGAACTCACCTTGCTAGATTTAGGCTAAATATAGATTCTCCCCAACTTGAGCTCCTTTTGAAGAAATTCGAATTTTCAAGCCAAAACTCCCAAAAACCTAGATCCATGAATTTCCAACCATAAATACACATATCCAAGTGTTTAGAATCATTCCCCACACATCTTATATCAAAATCTCCATTTTGTCTAAAAACCCTAATTTTGTAAATTTCCCCAAAATCATCCAAACCGAAATTGGGGAAATAAAACACTAGGTTGTCAACAATATGGCATTTATAACTCATAAAGAAGTTTGGAAATGGGGTGAATGAACTTACCACATAGGTTTTGGTGAAAACCTAGAAAACCCTAAAATGGAGCTTGGGGTTAAAAGATAAAGATGGAGACTCTTGATCCTAGCTTCCAATCTTAAATTGATGACGGTTTACCACCATAATTGTAACACCCCAAATTTGGTGTGGAATATCACTCTCACGTATCGTTATATAAATTTACTTTGGAACATAGTGCATGTGTATGTTATTGAGTTCGGGGCTAGTGGACAGCTTCAGGCATCGTTATCTGATCAGTTTGGAATGGAAAAAGGGGTTTTCGAGCAGCTCACACCCAGGCGATAGTGCCCGGCGACTATGACATGTGTCAAGGTCGCAGGGCATAGTCGTAGAGAGGAACGGGCTCTCGGTACAGGTTCGGTGATAGTGCCCGGCGACTATGCCAGGGTCACTATCGCTTGGTTATTGTCGCGAAGGGAGTACCGAGAGGGCCTTAATGCGGGCGACATTTCCCAGAGACTATGACATCGGCGTAGTCATCGTGTCATAGTCGCCGACGGGCTGTTTGGGTCAGATTTTGGGATTTTTAGATTATTTGAGTTTGTGAACTGATTTAGGAGCTCTTCTTCAGCGATTTTGGTAAGTCCCAAACCCTAAATTTCATCTCTTCATTTATTGATCTCCAACAACCATTAATGAGGATTAAATGCTTGGTTAGGGTGAACTTTTGGTGAACCTAGCTTGTGTTATCATCTCAAGTCTTCAACTCTCCATCCTCCATTTCTAGGGTTTGATTTCTTGTGAGAAATCAACAAAGTGAGTGTTTTCTTGACTCTTCCACTCTCATACATGTCTAATAATGTGCTAGTATTCATGTGCATTTTGTTATCTATTTACTTGTTTATGTGGAGCTATCCTAAAACCCCACTTGTGGGTAAAGTTGCAAATGGAGAGTATTAGACATACTATTTGGTCAAGACATGTAGCAAGAGTTGTGTAAGAGTAATATGTTGTATGTTTGGTCGTATTGGGATTTGATGTTGATTTTTAAGTCTCGTCTTGAGTTGCCATTTATCGATAGACTAAAGACCCGGTTTGGGTTGAGGTCGTGAATAGACTAAAGACCCGGTTTGGGTTGAGGTCGTAAATAGACTAAAGACCCGGTTTGGGTTGAGGTCGCAAATAGACTAAAGACTCGGTTTGGGTTGAAGTCGTGTATGGACTAAAGACCCGGTTTAGGTTGAAGTTACAAATAGACTAAAGACTCGGTTAGAGTTGATGTCGTGTATATGCTAAAGACCCGGTTTGGGTTGAGTGCTCAAATAGCTAAAGATCTCGTTTGGGTTGATGTTAATCAAGTTAAACGACTTGAGAGAAATTATAAATGCGTTGACAATATTATACAGTGTTATTGTACTGAGGCTACATCTTATGAATTAAGTTGTATTTATGCGTTCTCACTAGGCCTTGGCCTAACACTTATTTCTTTGGTTGTCATGTATGACAGGAAACTCTAGTGGCGGGAATCTATGGGAATGAGTGGTCGATCGTGCGATCAAGAGCGGTCATTTTGGGAGATCAAGAGACCGGTGTACTTGATGAATAGTCACCATTTTTGGGAGAATAGCGACACCCGACTGTAATCTGATAGGGAAATCTAGATTATTTAGGTTGTTGTTATCCCAGTTTTATCTAGTTGGTTAACAATCAATTTTGCATGCAGTCTCAGGTAGAACTGTGTTGGTGCTCACTGATTCTTTAGAAGGTGTGGTAAATAGTGATTCAAACTCAGTAAATTCGATCTTTCGAGTTGCATAGCTTTCGTTCAAATCACCATATGTAAAACCAACAGATTTAAAAAGATTTTGAGAATCAGTGTCACCAGACTTGTTCTTTCTTATTTCTTCTTGACCTTTGGTCTCTTCAGAAGGTTTAGGAGAACTTGCTTCAACAAAAGTAGCGCGAATGTCAGGAATGGGTTTTATTGCGGAGCCAAATTTATCAAAATTATATAGGTGCTCCGGTGCCTTTTTCAAAATTTCATTAATTGGCACACCCAAACCTGGTTTAAGTTTGTAAAACCTTTCGTCTTGGAGTTTATTGGTCAACATATTTAATGTCTGTTCAGTCTGACCTCGTTTCATGTTAATGTCCTCCAGTTGCTTTATTTTGATGAAAGCTTCATTTCTTTCTTTATAACAAACTTCAAATTTGATTTGAAACTCACCCTTTTCAGCATTAAGATTCACAAGATCTGTTTCTAAACCAGATATTTTTTCTTTTAAAGACTCTTTTTCAGCTTTTAAATCATCTTTTTCCTTTTCCTTTTCTTCCACAACAACTTTTAAAATAGCATTTTCATCACGAAAGCTTAAAACAGATTGATGTGCAGAGCTAAGTTTGCCTTTCAGTAAAGCAAATTCATCTTTCATGCCATGTATTTGGGCCATTAATGATTCAATAAGTTCAGAATTTTCACTTACCTCAGAGTTTGCTTCTTCGGATTGTGTCTCAGAGTCTTCATCGTCACCTTCCAGCTTTGCCATGTAAGAAACTTGGGTGAAATGTGCTTGCTCCTCGTCATCAGAACTTTGGAACAGCCAGTTCTCTTCTTCAGCCATTAGTACTTTTCCTTCTTCAGCTTTCTTGGCAATTAGTGACTTTCTTGAGTAGTACTCTGAGTTCTTCACTTTCTTGAATTTGCAGTCCCTTGAGAGGTGCCCAAATTTGCCACAGTTGTAGCATCTTCCTGGTTCATCCTTTCGCTCTTCTCGCTTCTCCTCTCTCTTTCCTTCTCTTCTATCTTCCTTCCGATCTTCTCGTCCTTCCTCTCTCTTTCCATGCCTCGGCTTGTATCGCATCTCAGACTTCTCTTTCTTGTATCCATCATACTCTGGCTTTGAGTAAAATCTTTTCTTGCCAAAGCTCTTCTTGAATCGTCGTGTAATGAGAGCCAAGTCTTCAGAGAACTTTTGAATATCAGGATCTGAATCAACTTCCAGTTCTTCATCACTTGAATCAGAGTCAGAGTCAGTAACTTCGGTAACTAGAGCTTTAGATGCCTTTTTCTTCGACCTTGCAGAGGATACAGAACCTTTGCCGGCTATGAGAGCCACAGAATCCTTCAGATGATTCGACTCATTGTTAATGGATCTCACCTCATCCTCATGTTGAGCAAGAGTAGAGAAGATATCGGTGACATTTTCTTGAGCCATATTCTTCGACATCTGGAGGTTGATAGCGAAGTTCTTCCATTCTGGATTCAGATTCTTGATGAACTTGTAGTTTATCTCAGAAGCAGATTTGGCGATGTTGTTCCTCCGCAAGTCATTGAGGATAATGTTGTACCTATTGTAGGTATCTAAAAGCAGCTCTCCTTCTTTTGCATGAAATCCCTCGTAAGCATTTATGCACAGATTCTGCTTAGCTTGAATAGAAGCTTCACTTCCTTCAAACTGCCTTGCTAGTTCATCCCAGATTCCTTTAGCAGTGCTCTGACTGTCGACACGATTGTAGATGTCGTTTGGAATTGCCATCGTCAGATAGATTAGAGCCTCTTCTTCTAGCTTGAGTTGGTCTTTCTGCTTTTCAGTGAAGAACTGAACAGGTTTAGGAATCTCTCTGTCAGGGATTTCAGGAGAGGAATCTGTAGCAGGTTGACCCTTTACTGTGATCATTGGAGGTTTAGGACCTTCAATGATTATTTTCATGAATTCTTTGTTTTTGTGATTCAGGAACTGAATCATTCTGGTCTTCCATTGCCGATACTCATTAGCCACGAGGACAGGAGGTTTGACTTGAGAACCCATCGAGAGAAGCTGATTCGACATCTTAGCTGTACGGTTAGTAAATAGACTTTTCTGTACCAAGACAACCAACTAGATGAGATCGTTAGAATCAAAAGTAAAGACTACACTCAAAAATTTTCAGAGAAAATAAATTTCCAAAAATAATCAAATGCAGTCCTTGCACACAGTATAAAGCACTAATATCTATGAATAAAATATTGAAAAATTAAGAAGATTTTGATCAAGCACAAAACTTTTGTCCCCCTTCGCAGACTTAGCACGGGGGTCCCGCTAGGACTGGAAAATGTGCTTCGAAGAATGAACTGTACCGGTCGAAGGAAAGACCGGAGTATGCAAGTACCCGGTCGAATGGCAAGACCGGAGTAACAAGTATCCGGTCGAATGGGAAGACCGGAGAAACAATTACCCGGTCGAATGGGAAGACCGGAGAAACAATTATCCGGTCGAATGGGAAGACCGGAGAAACAATTATCCGGTCGAAGGTGCAAGACCGGTAAGATGTAAGACCGGAAACTCGTTCGACCGGGGAAGTGCAAAGACCGGTAGAATGCTTAGACCGATAGTGCTAAGACCGGATGGTTGTTCGACCGACACTATGCTTCGATAGATAATATGTAAGACCGGAGTGGACAGTGAGTGTACCGGTCGAATGCTATAGATCGATAAAGGTATTCGACCGGAAGTGGACTTAGACCGATAGAAACAAAGACCGATATGTTCGACCGTAATGTTCTTAATTTACCCAGAACGATGAACAACCCAGAAAGATCAACCCAGAAATCACAAAAATCACTTAAATTGAAAGCAAAAATCAGACTTTTGTACCCAGAAGCATGTATCGAACAGTATTAAATCAAAATCAAAGATTAATTTCAACTTTTATGCATCGATTATGAAGAACACAGTGTTAACTTTTCACGAAACCAGAAAACTCAAAATCACAGATTCAATCACTTGTTAATCCACAATGCAATTAATCTATTAGATACTGTTCACTAGCATATATCGCATCTATTCATATCGATTTTAACCATAAAAGCATGTTAATTCACGAAATCAATTTTCACTCGATGAACAGTAAAAAAAAAATTCGATGAACAGTAACTTCGCATGAATAGTAAAAATTTTTTTTGATTCTTTTGGCTTTGATACCAATTGTTATCCCAGTTTAATCTAGTTGGTAAGCAATCAATCAAGTAATCAAGCAACACAATAATAATCAAGAGATATAAAGATTAATAATAACGTACCAATCCCTTGAATAAACAATGAAACCCTTGAGTGTTCTTGATACCCTTTGAATACAGAGAAAACTTACAGCGACTATTTAGAAAATTATCAGAGTTCTTACCTAAAACTAAACTAATCAAAACTTTAAATACCCAGGCCATATGGGCTTTAACCTTAATGGGCTTTCTAATAGGCTTGGGCCCAATAGCTATTAACTATTAACTTATTACATAATAAACCCTCTAATTAACTTTAGCACAATTGCAGTTTAAACCCTTAACTTTAACTTTAATCTTGAATACAATTTATGATCCAACAGTTGTCGTAAATTTATTCTTCATTTAATGAGTTTGTACACATTATACTATATCCCCTTTTGGGTTGATACCTTAGGATACCTTGGCGGGTCTTGTACAACAGGTTTTCATCTTATTACAGTCGTCATATTGCCAAAATTTTAAGTTTTAAATTTATCCCATTTTTAGGGTGTTACAAGTTGGTATCAGAGCATTAGTTTAAGTGAACTAGGTATGAACGTAAAATACCTAGACTTAAGCTGTGAAATTAAGTTGTGACTGAGTGAGATTGGGTAGAACTCCTAAGATAGGATAATCTTAGAGTCGTCAGAAGCTGTACAAATTAAGAGTTATGGTAATGGGAATGAAAATTTTTATGTATCGCATGCTCATAATTTCGCCTAGCTAACGCTATTATGAAGATGTTTTACGTGATTATGCTTGTTTCCATTGTTATGATAATTAATGAAAGTGGTAGAACGTTTCCTTGTTTACATTCTGTTCAAACTCATCTCACCTATATTCTCGCGTGTGTGGCAGACTATGGTTAATACGCGTAATCGGCCAGAAGGGCAGGATACGACGGCATCTACGGCTGATCAACCGAGAGTAATGAACAATGATTTTCCCCCACCTTTTATAAACGCATTGGGTGGAGGACCGGAGCACATAACCCAACGTAACCTAGCTACAACTCATCCGATTATGGAAGTGGTAACTCCAGAAACTAGAATGATGGATCGAAGGATGCAAGCAATGAATGCGGCTATGGCCCAACAGCAAGAAGCATTCCTGAAACTCTTGGATGACCGATATGCTAACCACCGTAGGCATGAGGCGGTGGCGAAAAATATAATCGTGGCGGGATCCAGAGGTACGGGACCCGTTGTCCCTTCTAATGAAACTCCGCCTCCCGAAGTAAGGCAATCGTCTAAGGCTTGTACTTTCAAGACATTCCTTGGATTCCGACCCCCAGAGTTCAAGGGTACCGATGATCCGCTGGTGTGTATGAACTCGGTTCGAGAGATGGAACAAGCCTTCAGATCAAGTGATTGCAGAGAGAGTCAGAAGGCGACTTTTGGGTCACAGATGTTGAGGGGGGCGGCCCTAACGTGGTGGAATGTTTACTCCTCCTCGGTGGAAGCTACTATTTTGGCCAAGTTGAGTTGGTCAACCTTCAAACAGAAACTAATGGAAGAATTTTGCAATGAGCAGGCCTTGGACCGAATAGAGGAAGAGTTCAGGAGTTTGAGAAAGGGAAGCTCATCCTTGAAAGAGTACAACCGTCAGTTCATGGATAAGCTCGGTTTGGTGGGACACCTGGTCCCGACCGAGAAGGAAAAGATCAAGGCTTACACCAAAGGGTTGCCAAGTGAGATGAAGAATCTGGTTAGAGTGTTTAAAGCCTCTACCCTCCGGGAAGCTATCGAAGAGGCTCAGTTGGTGGAAGACTCCTATGGTTTAAGCAAATTAGAAAGGAGTGGACCGGCTGAGAAAATGAGGTGGGAAGGAAACTTCGCACCTTCAAGAAGGACAAAGCCTTTCAACGACAACTACCGTGGGAACGAATCTGGACGCGAAGCTAGATGGTGCTCTAAGTGTCGGAGCAAACATGTTGGCCCGTGCAATTCGGGAGGGTCAAATTGTTTCAAGTGTGGAAAGACGGTTCATGATCGTCATGATTCCGAGGGATTACATGCTTTGAGTGCAAGGAACCAGGTCATATTCGGAGTGAGTGTCCGAAGTTGAAGACAGGGGGAAAGGAAATGAAGAAGGCGGATCCTCCGAGAGCGGCGGGAAGGGAGTTTCAAATGACCACCGAAGAAGTGAAGGCTTCGACTGATGTAGTGTCGGGTACATTTCTTCTAAACTCTGTACCTACGCGTATATTGTTTGATTCTGGCGCGAGCTTTTCGTTTGTATCAATGTCGTTCTATCAAAAGTTATATGTGCCCACTAGTAGTTTGGAGAATGCTTTAGTGGTAGAATTAGCGGACGTCGATCAAGTAGTTGTTCGGGATGTGCTGAAAGGTTGTAAATTGGAGATTGAAGGGAAAGACTTCCCGGTCAATCTAATGTCGATGGTCATCGGGGGGTTTGATGTGGTAATTGGAATGGATTGGTTAGCAGATAACCAGGTCGAAATCCTTTGTGCAAAGAAACTGATTCGAATTCCGATCTCAAATGGAGACTCGGTAATTGTGTACGGTGAAAGACGGAAGGGCAAAGTAGCGATCATTAGCATGGTGAAGGCACGGAAGTGCTTGTCGAAAGGATGTCCATCTTTTTTGGCATATGTGATAGATGTCAAACTCGAGAAGAAGAAGCTATAAGATGTCGAGGTGGTAAGGGAGTTTCTCGACGTATTCCCGGATAACTTGTCTGGCTTACCACCCGATCGTCAAGTGGAGTTCAAGATCGATCTAACACAAGGAGCGGATCCTATAGCCCGAGCTCCATACCGTTTGGCCCCATCAGGGATGAAGAAAATGATGAGCCAATAACAAGACCTTCTAGAGAAGGGGTTCATAAGACCGAGTTCCTCGCCTTGGGGAGCACCAGTCTTATTTGTGAAGAAGAAGGACGGTACTATGCGGATGTGTATCGACTATAGGAGTTGAATAAGGTTACCGTGAAGAACAAATATCCACTCCCTAGAATCGACGATTTATTTGACCAACTTCAAGGAGCGGGATGTTTCTCTAAAATCGATCTTCGTTCCGGTTACCACCAAGTGAAGGTCAAGGAGGATGACATTCCGAAGACCGTGTTTAGGACACGCTATGAACACTACGAGTTCTTGGTGATGTCGTTTGGTCTGACGAACGCCCCGGCTGTGTTCATGCATTTGATGAATCGCGTGTGCCGACCGTTTCTTGACAAGTCGGTCATTGTGTTCATCGACGACATTCTTATCTACTCGAAGGACGAGGCCGAGCATGCGCGTCACCTTCGAGATGTTTTGAAAATCTTAAGGAAGGAGAATCTCTATGCAAAGTTTTCCAAGTGCGAGTTTTGGTTGAAGGAAGTGCAGTTCTTGGGGCACGTAGTTTCGAAAGATCGGGTGAAGGTGGATCCGGCCAAGATTGAATCTATGAAGAATTGGGAACCTCCCAAAAGTCTGTCCGAGATTCGAAGTTTTCTGGGCTTGGCGGGGTATTACCGAAGGTTCGTACAAGATTTCTCCAAGATTGCTTCTTCGTTGACGATGTTGACCAAGAAGAATGTAAAATTTGTGTGGACCGACGAGCAAGAGAAAGCATTCAGGATGTTGCAAAGGAAATTATGCGAGGCTCCAATCTTATCATTGCCGGAGGGATCGGAGGATTTTGTGGTCTATAGTGATGCGTCCAAAATGGGACTTGGATGTGTACTTATGCAAAGAGGAAAAGTGATCGCGTACGCATCCAGGCAATTGAAGGTGCATGAGAAGAACTACCCCACTCACGACTTGGAGTTGGTGGAGGTAGTGTTTACATTAAAGTTATGGCGGCATTATCTTTACGGCACAAAGTGTACCTTGTACACGGATCACAAGAGCTTGAAGTATGTTTTCGATCAGAAAGAACTTACCATGAGGCAACAAAGGTGGATAGAAATACTTAAGGATTACGACTGTGAATTACTCTACCACCCGGGTAAAGATAACGTGGTGGCCGACGCCTTGAGTCGGAAAGAGTATAGCGGGAGGCTTCAAGCCAAACTCACGAGGATCGAGTTAGTATCGAGTCTCATGGAGAGGATTAAAGCGGCGCAAGCCGAAGCCCTAAAGGAAGAAAACCTCAAGGAAGAAGTGATGACCAAGCAGCGGTTACTACTGACCGAAGATAGTCGAGGGATAAAATGCTTCAATGGGAGAGTTTAGGTACCAAAGGTTGGTGGTTGCCGAGATCTCCTTTTGGAGGACGCGCATAAACCCAAGTATTCTATCCACCCCGGAAGCACCAAGATGTACCGGGATTTGAAATTACATTTCTGGTGGCCAATTATGAAATTGGACGTAGCTCATTTCGTAGAGAGATGTGTGACCTGTTCGCAAGTGAAGGTCGAGCATCAACGAACCTATGGGAGCCTTCAGTCACTTGAAATCCCCGAGTGGAAATAGGATAAGATCACCATGGATTTCGTGACCAAGTTACCGAAGACCATGAGAGGGAACTACACTATTTGGGTTATTGTCGATAGATTGACGAAGAGTGCCCACTTTCTAGTGATGCGGGAAACCTTGCCAATGGATAGGTTGGCGGCGAAGCTTTACATAGACGAAGTGGTCTCTAGACACGGTATACACTTGTCGATAGTTTCCGATCGTGATAGTCGGTTTACGTCAAGGTTTTGGGGAGCATTACACCAAGATTTGGGCACGCGTGTAAATTTGAGCACGACTTATCACCCACAAACGGACGGGCAAAGTGAAAGGACAATTCAAACGCTTGAAGACATGCTTAGATCATGTGTGATCGACTTTGGTGGTAGTTGGGATACCCATTTACCTTTGGTGGAATTTGCATTACCATAACTCTTAATTTAATGAGTTTGTACACATTATACTATATCCCCTTTTGGGTTGATACCTTGACTGGTCTTGTACAACAGGTTTTCATCTTATTACAGCCGTCATATTGCCAAAATTTTAAGTTTTAAATTTATCCCATTTTTAGGGTGTTACAATAATATCCAAATATATGAGCCCAAGATGACCCAAAATCACCATATACGATTTAGGTTTGTTCTAGAGAGAGTTTGGGAAGAAATGGGAAGTGAGGAATGAAGAAAGAGGCTGAAACCCGATTTTAACAGCTCCCTGCCACCTCTGTGCAACATTGCCAGGCGACTATGCCATGGCAATGATGCCTGACATAGTCGCGAACCATGCCCTAGCTATTGTCACTTGTGTGCTACAATGCCAGGTGCGACTATGACATGTCATAGTCGTCGGGCATTGTAGTCGGACTCGTACCAAGCCCCAAAACTCAACTTTTTCAACACCAAGACCCCCGATACTCTTAGGGACATCAAATAATGTTTTCCCAACATAAATTCCACCATTTACGAGTTCCAAAAACGTACGGGTGACTTTTTCTTATCGAAAATTACGGGTGTTACAATCCTCCCAACCTTAAAAGAGATCTCGTCCTCGAAATCTAGCTTCCCATTTAATGTTTCCCTCAGAATAGACTGTCTCCGTTACGAGTATTTGCCTCTAATCCATTTGTTAGAACAATCATGATAACTTTATGCTAATACTCCTGATAAATGTCCCCTCAGGCACAATGCACTTATATCCAAGTGAACGCTTAACTTACTAGAGTAGCCTCTAACCACAAGGCTACGGTCGTCTCCCAACCTTGGGTGATACGTACTACCCCAAGGAAGGTTGTAACCTAAATTTGTCATTGAATAATTCGCTCCAGCTCAACACGATTTTGAATCCGTATTCCTATAATCAACACCAACCCAAAGAATTCCCAAGATTCTTTAATAATCCACCCTTGATGTTGGTAAGGCCTTCCTTCCAAGGGCGTACCAATACGCTTTCGGGGGAGTTGGTTAATTCATATTAGGCTATCACACAACTTTGATCTATTCTTAAACCTCAAATATTTCGTCCATAAGATCCTTACCACATCAAGAAAATCATACGCATCAATACTTAATTACCAACATCTAACTTCCTTTAAGTTCCACCACCACGAGGCTAACATTTCTCATGATCCAACGGGGAAACTTCCAAACATTCCATAGATCATTGCCCTCAAAAGAACAAGTCGGTTTGCACTGAGCCGATCCCCAAAACGAATTACTGTTGACACTTAATTTGGAAATAAAAACCCCAAATCATACAACTTTACGAATAAACTATAACATCAACATTATTCACGAATACCCATTAAGATGTTACACCACCTATACATAACATGCTGCTGCACAATTAACCCACCAATTCAAATCTCATCACAAGCAAGAAAACACATAAGGGTCAACCCAAAGATTTATCGAAAAGGAAATATCACCACCTATACATAGAGAATAAAATATAATACCTCAATTATTCATACGTAAACCGACTCATAAGGCTGAAATCCACAAATCAAAACTGGCCACAAGTCGGATCATCCGACGCTCAGTTGCCAAGGACTCCTTTAGTCCCTAATTACAACTCTTTTCACGATAGGGGTTTAAATCTATAGCTCTAATGAGTTCAAGGTTTTTCAGACTAACATGTTGTTAGCCCCAAATCTGAACGATGAAAGTATTGAAAATAATTGTCTTCAACTAAAGACTTTCAGAGTCAGTCTCGGAGAAAGCAAGTCTGTCTCTGAAGTCAGTTCAGAGACAGTCTCACGGAAAGACATCAGAGAGCTCCTCATCAGAGATCCTATTTCAGAGCTCTGAAGATGTTCACTCTGAATTTCATGACAAGTGTTAACAGAAGAACAGATGACACGACACCTAGTGATAAGATTTACTTTCTAGAGTAGGTCACTGTTCAAGCATATCTTGATCTTACCTTTTAGGTAAGACACTGTTCAAGCATGCTTCTATTTGTCAGATAAGTACACTGCTTACTTTATGGTCCTATAAATAGGACCATCACCTTATTGTTCAAAGAGTGCTTAAGAAGTCTTATATCTGATAATATAAGTTGAATATTTTATTCCAAGAATATCTTGTTTATCTATTATCTGCTTTATGAACTGTGATATTTGAATCTCTTTTGATATTAAACTATATTGCTTCCCCTGTTATTACTCTTATTGGTTATATCTATGTTGTGAGATTAAATCTGGGATCCAACAATTGGTATCAGAGCCTCCTTTGTTTTCTAAACAAAGAAAGATCGCATCTGCATACTCGGATAGATTTACATCTCATTGATTCTAACTTTCAATATCTGTGCATGTTCATATAGACCTGGTTTATTAAAGAACACCATATGCTCAAGATTTGATAGTAAATCACTGTTCAATTCAAAAAGCATCAGTTCTTCAAATCTTCATCTTTTTCTTCAAAAATGGCAAACTCAAGCATAAGTGCCATTTATACAGCTGGGTCATTAATAAAACCTCCTACACTTTTAAGGGATGAATATCCCCAATGGAAGATAAGGATGGTAAATTTCTTAGAAGGTATGGACAGGGATCTTTTTAGATCAGTAAACGTTGGACCTCACATTCCAATGGTGTTGGTACCAAGAGTTCCTGCAACAACAGATACTGCTGAAATACCTGCATATTATGAAAAGAAAACCACAAACTTCACTGATGAAGAAACTAATATGATGGATAATGACTCAAAAGCTGTTAGATTACTTATAATGGCCATTCCCAATGATATCTTTCAAGAACTTGATTTTTGTAAAACTGCAAAAGAGATATGGGATCAGTTGTTAAATCAACTTGAAGGAGACCTACAAACCCAGAAAAATAGAAGAAATCTATGCATCAATGAATATCATGATTTTCATGCTCTACCAAAAGAAATACTACACCAAACTTACTCAAGATTCAACATTCTTATCAACAAATGCAGAAAGTTTGGAGTGATAAGAACAAAAGAGGAAAACAACGTTCTTTTCTTGAAGAGCTTAAATGAAGAATGGTCACAACTGTCCATGTCTATAAAAGCCAATCAAGATCTTGAGTCATGGTCATTAACTGACATTTATGGTACTCTTGTTGCACATGAAAAGGAAGTTATGAAGCAAAAATCAAAAACCTCTTTAGGTGGACCCCTTGCACTTGTTTCAAAACAAATATCGAAAGAAAACAACTGTGAAGAGTCACAAAAAGGTTTGGGAAAAAAAAAGAAGATCCAAAAAGGTCTTAATGGCAGAAGAAAATCATACAGATTCAGACTCAGAAGATGATATCAATGCCTTCGCCAAATCTCTTGCATTAATCACTCATCAATTTAACAAGAAATTTGGCAAGAAAGTATTTGAAGGAAGGAGAGAGAATGAAGAAAAAAAAAATCCTGAAAGAAGATTTCAACAAGAACCCAGATTCACTCCATATAGTGATCAAAAGGGTACAAACTTCAACAATAATGATGCAACACAACAATCAAGACCTCAACAACCATTTCAACCAAGGTATCCACAGCCACAGAGATACTTCAAACCTCAAGAACATAAGCCAGAGACAAGTACTGCCACTCTTCCAACAAATCAAAATGATGGAAGATGTTTCAGATGTGGAAAACTAGGCCATTTCTCTGCAAACTGCAGAGGAAAACTTGTCAAAGATCAAGATTACTACAAGAACAAATACAAGTACAATGTAAAAGAAAGAGTTCTTGTAGCAGAAATGGAAGACTGGCTATCAGACTCAACAAGCGACGGCGAGGAAGAGCCTACCAATCTCTGTGGTATGGCTTTTTCAGATGGAAATCAAACTGATGGAGCATCAGAAGACAACTCTGAAAAGGTAAACTCTCTTTACACCTCTGACAGTGATCCTGAAATAGATGCTTTTAAACTAATTAATGAACTTCAGGATCTAGAGCAAAAGTTTCTTGAAGAAAAAAAGAAAAGAGAGCAAGTGACAAAAGAGCTCATTTTTTTCAAAAGAGAAAAGAATCTTCTGGAATCAGAAAAGAAAGAAATTTTTCTTGAAAAAACCAAACTTGAAGAAACTCACAAGCAAAAAGAAAAATCATTTTCAGAAGAAATAAGAGAAATTGAGAAAGTTTTAAAAGGAAAAGAAGAAGAAGTAAAGAAATCTGAGTATGAAAGGCTCAATTCTATTGCCTTAACCAAATTTTTTCAAAAGGAAAGAGAAATCCTACATCAATCTCTAGATAGAAAAAATCTTCGAATCAAAAGCTATGTTAATGCACAAGGTGTTTTCGACAAAATAAAAACTCAAATGGACTCTCAAGGGATGGGATTCAATGAGTTGAATTCATTCACTGGATTGGAGAAAACTTCACTTTCTTCCACTTTTTGTATGGGAAAGGTCCAAAGCTTTGAAGGTCCATCTCTGAATAATTTCAAAAGAATGAAAACATCAGAGGGATCAAAAACAAGAGCTTTGAATTTCAAAAATATTACATACTCTGAAGTAAAAAACTTTCAAAAGTCTGTGTTACAAATAAAAGGAGAAACTTCAAAGGTACTCTTCACAAAACCTCAAAGCAATGATCCCAAAGAAATTTTCAGATTTGATGCTTTAATCTCAAATGAATCAGAGACATCTGAACCAAGTACCTCTGATACAAGTACTTCTGAAAATGAATCTCAGAGTTCACTTAATCCGGATGCTCCTCTGTATTCACCAAGTTCAGATGAAAACATCAGAACTACATTTGAAGATGATGTTAAAAAGATATGGAAAGAAAATGTCATGGAGGACTTAAAAAGAAAAGAAAGAATGAAACGGATCATTAAAGTCTCTAGAACAAAAGAAATTAAAAAACCAATAGAGGTAGTTATCTCTATTAAAACTAAGAGAGACTTTCTTGACTCTGATTCAGAATCTGATCAAGAGATTGATGAACAGAGTTTTTGTAAAACAGGGAATGTAATTCACAAAAAGATAGTAACTGTTGGCTCTGGTATTTTGAATGTTCCAATTTCAATTTTGAAAACCAAAACCAGAATACCAATAAGTCCTGATTTTGCAAATATGTGTTTACAAGCAAAAACGTCTCTGGAACTTGAAAAAGAGTTACAAGAAAAGGCAAAGAATAAAACAAACACTTCTGGATCTTACACCTATAAAACAATAAAATTATCTCCTGAACAAAAAGGCAAATGGACAAAAATTAACCATATTGATCCTGTTTGTGCAGTAAGCAGCAAAGAAAAGAAGATGTTTTTGAACAAGAAAAAGCAACTTGAAAAGAAGAATGTCTTTCAAGCAAAAAGGAAAGAAGTAGTTAGAGATACATGTAATATTCCTAGTGCAAGTTTCAAAAGAAGTTAAAATGTAACAAATGCTTTCAATAAAAAGAAAAACTTTGCTCCTACTTCTTCTTGTTCTATTAATTGCAACTGCATTCATCTCTTGATAAAACTGAAAAATCATTTCAGAGGATCGCATTGTCTTTTGAATCAATCTCTGAAAAATATCTCAGAGACAAAATTTCAAAAGAAGACAAGTAAAGGCAAGACATCAAAAGATGAGATGCCAAAAAGTCATACAAATCTACCAAAGTCTAACATAAAATGACCCATAATGAGATGGGTACCTAAGAAACAATAATTTGTCTTGCAGAATCAGTCAATGCCAACCTGGTAGTTAGATTCTGGATGTTCAAGGCATATGGCTGTAGATAAAGAACTGCTATCCTCATTCAAAGCAAAATCTGGAGGAGCAGTTACTTTTGGAGACAATATGCAATGACAGATTAAAGGATATGGTGAGTTATCAAGAGGAAATGTTTCAGTATCAAAGGTTGCTTATGTGGATGGATTAAAACACAATCTGATCAGCATAAAGTCAACTTTGTGATCATGGTTTTGATGTGAAATTTCAAAGAAAATATTGTTCACTTCTTCACTCAGAATCAGGTCAAGAATTACTCAGAGCAGACAGAAAAGGTAACCTCTACAGGATGAATTTTACCAAAATCAAAGACACTGATTCAGAGAAACTTTGTCTTGTATCTCTGAATAGTGAGGAAGTCTGGCTCTGGCATAAAAAGTTTTCACATCTAAACTTTTCCTCACTTGATAAGTTAATTAAACTTAATTTAGTTAAGGGATTACCATCTCTGAAGTTTAACAAAGATCATCTTTGTTCTGCTTGTGAAATGGGAAAAATGAAAAGATCTTCCCATAAAAGCAAAAGTGAAAACAACTGTCCTAGACCTCTGCACATGCTTCATGTGGACCTCTGTGGTCCTATCTATGTACAGAGTCTAGCAGGTAAGAAATACATTCTGGTTCTGATTGATGAATTTTCCAGATTCACATGGATAGAATTCATTAGAGCCAAATCTAATGTACCTGAAATATTGATAAGATTGTTGAAAAGATTACAGGTTCTATTTAGCAGCAAAGTTCAGAAACTAAGAAGTGATAATGGAACAGAGTTCATGTAACATCCCATACTAGCTATACTCGCTTAAACGCATACAGAGCAACTAAGTAACCTTCATAGCAATATAGTAATAGTTATAGACAACCGGATGTTAGGGTACATATATAAATATATACAATCCCAAAAACAACTATTCACAAAAGTAAGGTTGTCCGGTCAGTCTTCAAAATATCCACTCCCGGTCACTCAGCCCAGATAATCCCCAAGTCTATCTCTAGAACCTGCCACGGAATAACAAATGTGGCTGAGCAATAACTCAGTGAACAGATCAATGAAATCAACAATAAACAATATAGGGTAAGTACAAATTATCCCTATAACCATGAAACGATAAAATAAATCAATCGAATATCACAAGGATATAACAAAGGGGTTCACATAATCACCCGTTCCGTGTTTCGTGTTATTCAAGTTCACATAAATCACCCGAATACACTAAACCCGTTGTTCCCAAAGAATGTACGGTTCTATGGGCATAAGTGAGAACTAGCGGTGTGGGCACGACACCCACTAGCCCTCGACTACTATTAAAGCAGTCCTAGTTCTGTTCTGTTCCTAGGATATCCATTCTCCCCTATGGCCGGATCAGGGCCAGCGCACTTTCCACGCATATACAAGGACGCCATAGTAATTATAGCCACCATGGAAGCATCACAAAGTCGGTGCCCCCGACTAAGTGTCTGGGTAAAGGATCACAACATATGCGATCTAACTGGATCATAAAGATATAACAACAATCAATGAACAATGTCAATATGGCTTGACTCTATCTAGTCGTGCCATTCTCAATCTGATAATATCACAGTCATTGGACCGATTCAACAAATCATATTTATCATATTCCATTCGCGCCTCAGCATTCAGAGTAAAACTCAAGAACCGGGCCAACGGTCCCTATTAGGGGCAACAGACTTTGGAACACTCCTAAGTCATGCTCAACTAATGGAACACCAAATGGAATTCAACAAAAGGAATTACACGATGAAAATGCAAGAAACAACATCATTGAGATCTTTTCGAACCTCAAGATTACTTTTCGGTAAATCATATTTGAATGGATTGACCCTCAACAATAGGTCAATCCCGTTCCAAGACAATAAGAGATCCGTACCTTTATATAGTTGAGATAACCAAAATACGATGCCCAAATGCCAAAGTGTCCAAAATCCTTGCTAGTCGGATTTTCCTATCACAAGTAATATATATGCACTTAGAATTATGCAATGATTTCGTATATTTGTTTGATCTACTTAGCCTATTGACTCCCTTATATTAGCTTAATCTAACCTTATTTCCTTCTTTATAGTATTATAGTTCAATGCCATTGTTATGAAAAGGATGCTAAATGAATAGAACATAGCAATCAAAATATTGCAAGGAAAAACTCCCCTGCACATTTCAGCTTCTGTCCATCTCTGTGTTGGACATATTGCTCATACTTAGGTGCGAAATTTCATGATATTGTCTAAATGGAAGTTGTACCTATGCTTCTTAGGAATCCAATCGCACTGGATTCATGATTTTTGAAGCTATGATTGATTTTATATGAATTTTGCACTAACAGTGTGTAGATCCCGAATTTACAGAGACCATCTACTGTAATTTGAAATTTTGGCATACTTAAGCTCAAAAATAGGTTTTGGATTCTTCATAACAATTGTTCTAGACACACTAAGGTTTCCAACAACATATTACAAATCTCAATTGGATCAATGGTTAATGTTATACACATTTTTAAAGTAACAACAATTTTCTGCTTCCTTCCAACAGCACCAAAATTAACAATTTTTATGATATCAACACTACCATTTGATTTGATAACCATTCTAAACCATCTATGAACCAATTTGAAGTATTTTTACTTTGTTTTAACAGCCTTGAACATCACATAATCAAAAGTTCACTAGAATTTTAGGTTACCAAACATGTAATGAAGGATTTACAAACTTCTTACCTTAAGGATGGTTACAAAATCTTCAAGATGTAGATTCCTTTAATCCCTTACTAGCTCCAGCCCCTAATCAAAAAAAACACACATAAACTTAGTATGAATCTTCCTCAAATAACCTAGATTTCAAAATTACAAGCTTACCTAATGGTTACCTTCAAGATTTAGCTTCAAAATCATCAATTTCTCACCATTTCACCAAAGTTTTGAGGCTAATTTCATGGGGATAGGTTGGTTCTAGGGTTTGAAGAGAAATGTGAAGAAGAAAGAGATATAATCTGATTATGATTTCTTTTAATTTCAGAATTCTTTTTATATTTTCCAATTTTTCACTTTTAGTCCCTCAAGTTTCATAAATTGCATATTTACCATGTTTAGAGAATTTCTTCACATTTTTGGTTTAATTATTGTTTCATTTATCCATGTTTAACCCCTCTAAAGGTTATGTTTGACAAAGTTAGTTCGTTTTAAGTCCATATGCTATATATATAGGCATACAAAACAATGACCAACTCCAAACACTAACTTTTCACTTAATGTTCGATATAAATGTCCGGTTATTATATTCCTCCCCCCTTAAAATAATATTTCGTCCTCGAAATCTAGAAGAGGGTTATAGGAATTACAATTTTTTGAAGAAATCTGGATAATCATTTTTAAATGATTCCTCTTGTTCCCATGTCGCTTCTCGATAATCCTGATTCTTCCAAAGGACTTCTATATATGGAATCGATCGGTTCCGTAGCTTTTTCGTCATCCGCCCAATTATCTGTTCAGGTTCTTCTTTGTATGAAAGATCTGACTCAATTTGATCTAGCGAGTAGTTGATTACATGTAGGGGATGATAATTATACCCGCGTAACAAAGAAACATGGAAGACATTGTGAATGTGGGACATCTGTGGAGGTAAGGCAAGACGATAAGCAACATCGCCCACTCTTTCTAGAATTTCAAACGGACCAACATATCGACGGCTCAGTTTGCCTTTAATACCAAACCTTCGCGTATCACGGATCGGAGACACTTTAATAAAGACATGATCACCTGGATAGAACTCTAAAGGTCGTCGATGTTTGTCGGCGTAACTTTTCTGTCGAGACTGGGCCTCTCGAATTTTCAGTTTTGCCAACTCGACCTTTTCAGTAGTGATCTGAACTAATTCGGGACCCTCAATCTTCCTTTCGCCCACTTCATTCCAACATATTGGAGCTCTACACTTTCGGCCATATAGAGCTTCAAACGGGGCCATTCCGATCGAAGATTGGTAACTGTTGTTATATGCAAATTCAACCAAAAACAAATACTCGTCCCAATTTCCAGACCACTCCAAAGTACATGCACGTAGCATATCTTCCAATGTTTGAATAGTTCTTTCAGACTGTCCGTCAGTCTGTGAAGTCCGGTGCTTATATTCAACCGGGTTCCCCAAGCACTTTGAAGTCCGGTCCAAAATCGTGAAGTGAATCTTGGGTCTCTGTCAAAAACAATAGAAACAGGAGCTGTAACACCCGGGTTTTTTTTTCGTAACTAAGTTTCCACCCTCCGTTGGTAATCCCTCCGCTTTCCGTCCACCCTTTTGGGTGGAAAATGTTGTGCTTTTGAACCTTGAATCGACCCATGCGAGAATCGCGAGTTTTGGACATTTTTGGGCTTTGGTACAGGTGGCGTGAGAGTGACTCGCGATAGTGACATGTGTCACTATCACATGGCACAATCGCCGGGGGTGTACTACCCGCGGTACATTCCGCGCGAGAGTGACTCGCGATAGTGACAATGTCACTATCGCCGGGCACAATCGCGAGAGAGGTGCAGACGGGTTAAAATATGATTTTAGCTTCATTTCTCATTCTAAACTCAACCTTTTCTTTTGCTATTCTCTCCCAACCTCTCCCTTTCATAAAAACCGAACCTAGGGTTCTTGAACTCATCAACCACCTCATTTGTTGTTAGTTGTTGGGTATTTCATCAAAAGGTTCAAGTTGAGCATTTATTCATCATCCCCATCTTCATCCTCTTCATCGTCTTCATCAACTTCTAGGGTTTTCACCCAACCCTTTTCTTTGTTCTTGAAATTTGGTAGTGTGCGGCTCATCTTGGTGTTCTAGTGGTATTTTGGGTTGGTGGATTGAAGCTATGGGCAAGGTTTTGGAAGCTTGAGTTGAAGAGTTGGAATGGGTGTCTTCGGAAAGCTTTGGGTGAGATCTATGCTTTTGGAGGCCAATAGTTGTGGATTGAAACCTAGGTTTAACTTAACCTAGCAAGGTGAGTTCAAGTTGATTTGTGAAAACGGTGTACATGCCAAAATGTTTATTTTAAAGCGTTTTACATGAAATTATTAACTGCTGATAAGTTTTGTTAACTGCTGATAAGTTTTGTTAACTGCTGATAAGTTTTGGTAACTACTGATAAGTCTTGTTAAATGCTGATGAGTCTTGTTAACTGCTGATGAGTTGAGTAGTTTAAAGGTGTTTAACTTTATAAACTCATTTAGAACACATCTTTGGGATTTTGGAGCATTATGATAAATAAATCATGTATTTTGGTATTTCTATGATTTATTTTATGGAAGTAGATGTTGAGTATAAATGTGTTTTGATTTGTGTTTTAGAGAAATGCATGGTTTTGTGTTATGGGATGTTTTGAAAGAATAAATGTTGTAAACTCACTTGGAAAATGAATTGTCCCAATCTAAACTACGTTGGAATTAGTTATATGCTTTGGAGCATGGGTTTATATAAATATGGGTTGTTTATATTTGAGTTCATTTTATGAATTTCGACGTTGGGTCTTTGGATTTGTTGAGCTTCTGGCTCGATTTGGATTTTGTTGGGTTTTGAGGACACTTGTCCGTTTTAATTGCTCAATGTTGAGCGTTTGGTTATGATTTGCATTTACTGCATCTTAGTTGAGCATGTCATGTTTTGAATGCTTTGGCTCATTCGCTTTGAGTTATGTAATGGTTTAGTTAGTGCAATGGATCCATAGGCACGATGTTCCTCTATCCCCGTTTGGGAAGTTGGTTCACCATTTGGCACGGGATAGGCATCGGGCTCCATGGTAAGTAGGGTGTGGGCCTATACGGTCAGGCAGCGTCTCATGGACAGTAAGGTGTAATTCCATTGTGTCCGAGTTGCCCGGTTTTAGGGACTCTCAAGAATAGACCTGGAGTGGTTGACTTGATGTTTTCGGGCAATAGACTTGGAGTAGTTGAGCTCGGTGGGTGTTTTATGTGTAACCCACATGTTTTGATTTACTACATAACTATGTGACGTACTTTGTGTTCCGTCACGTACAATGTAATCGGGTCTTCTCCGTCACCAATAGGTGTGGTTTTGGTTATGGAGTTTTATAATCCATGTTTTCGGAGACGTTTGAGTATGGGTAATTATCTATGATTTAAGGTTTCGGTTATTGAAACTCATTCGAGTTATTGGGATGTCTTGGAAGTTTGAGTTATCTATGTTTTCAACGTTTGATCATTATAATATCATTTATGTTTTACGTGAGCTTTGGGTTTTGACTTTATTTAAAGAGGCGTGTGTTTATGATTTTAATCACGAAAGGGGTGAATGATGAAAAGAGATTGTTTTAAGATTTAATGTATTTCATTTCTAGATGTTTCCAAATTAGTTGTATTGCATTTTGGGAAATCATGATTTTAAATAACATTCCTAAAGTTATCGCTTTATTTATCTCTAACGAAAACTCTTGAGCTCACTAGGTGTTAAGCCTAACCTTTTATTTTTCGGCATGTGCATCAGGTTCCAGTTGGGGTTTGGTTCTACCAGTGCTTTGAGGAGTTGAGCTATAGACTTACACGAGAGTAAGTAGATTGATGAAGTCTTCCGCAGTTGGAGATAGTGACTATTATTGGGTTTTAGTAGCACCCGTCCTTATTATGGACTGTATGTAGAGAATAAATGTGTTTATTGAGGTTAAATCCTATATTGTGTTTGTAGATAAATTATTTATCGATGTATTTAGAAAATTTTAAATTAGTTGCTATTTCCGAGTTTGAGGGTGTTACAAGTTGGTATCAGAGCTTAAGTTTGAGAGAATTAGGTATTGATTTTTTTTTTGGATGCCTAGACTCAAACTAGAGTTCTTATAAGTGATTATAAGTGAAGTTGCGCACTAGGTACCTTAAGATAAGACATTTTGAGGATTTATCGAGTCGCTAGAAACGGGAAACTTGTCGAGGGTCGCAAGGATGATCATATACGGTACGTTCATAATGGCACCTGGCCAGTGTCGTGGTGAATCTACATGTTACATGTGTATACTTGAACTACCTTGGGGGAATGACCGTTGGGGTAGTGAGAAAGTTTCTAAGCGAATGATCTAAGGAAAGGTTGATGTTTATAGCAATGTCACTTGGAAGTGATAGGTAAGTGTGATGAATGCATTAAGTTGACCATCTTGGGTCAGAGTTATTGGTTGGAGTGGAACTATCGGGGTGATAGATCGATCATGTTGCGAGGAGAATTGTAAGTTAACCAATGAGTGGGAGGGTTGCTCTATGATGTTGGGTACATCCGAACGAAAATTGCATGTCGGGAAATAGAGGAGTGGAGTCCTAAGATGTGAGTGCCGACCGAAAGTTCATGCACAAAAATTTATCTCTAAAAATAAGTTTGCATCAATTATTTCTCATGCTTTCGGAGCATAAATTGTGTTCTACTATGAAGCCTTGGTAAAACATTTAGCACTCATCAGATTTTAAACCATGAGCTCAAGCATGCATAAAATTATGTTGTTGCACATGGTTGCAATTTTTATTAAAAATCTCTTTATCCTGCTTTTCGTGTCAGACACCATTTTTCCGGATGTTGTAATATTTATGTTTTAATGTTATTTGGGTTGTTGGGGAAATAACTATGGAATTTTTGACTCTGACATTGGATCTCCTCCACGTATGTTAAAGTTTTAAAGGACGAGTTGTCCCTATGTTCTTGAGTCGAAATGTTCGTTGAAATTTTAGTCGGTACGAGTCATGTTGAATTCATGAAACGTTATTTTATGACGCTTTGCTACTCGCGAGTGTATTTCAAATTGCGTGAGTTTTAATTTTATTTACGTGTAAGTTTATGAGTTTTATTGAAGCGTTGAGTCTCATGCGGATTTTGGTGAAGGTGTCGTTTATATTTACCAGATGCGATAAAAGATAAAATTTTTGAATTTTGACATTTTAGTCATGACTTTGTGTCATGCTATTTGATTTTGGGAATGATGGTTTTGGCACCATATGATGTTGCGCATCGTTGTGTTTCACTGGGTTTTATGGAAGGTTTTATTGGGTCTTACGGAATCCTATCTTACGACATTTTGCGTCGTACTCTTGAATTTGAGAGGTGTATACTTGCAGTATTGTGTGCGTTAAATTATAAACTTTCGTTTAATATTTTGTCTCGTGCGAGTTTTGCATCGGTATTTTCGCAACCGTAAGAGACGTTTTGAGAGTTTTATTAATTGATATTTTCCCATATGTTATTTTGAGAAGTTTCAATATTATGTGATTTCTCTTTTGGGTTTTATACAAGTGTTACCCGTGGTATGCTACATGGTTTTCGAGTTGTTTTAAAATTGTTGGTGTGAGTAAGCATATGAAAAGTTATGTCATTTCGTATTGGACTTTCGCTTTGAACGTATTTCAGTTGTCGATTTAATGTTATAAATTCCACAATGCATTAAGTGAGTTAGCGGTATACGTGTCATTGTAGCCACTATTTTCGGACAACATCATTTCATTGCACGACCTAAAATTTGAAAATTGGTTTAAATTTATTGTGTGTTGATCAATCGCATGCATGTTTTGTATTGCTAAGTTTTGAGAAGCGGACTCGACATGCGGGTCTTGTTGGGAATTTTATTCCATACTTTTATATAGTCGAATGAGAAATTTTGGGAACTCGATTACGTAACTTGTCTCTTGGAAGTTTTGTTCAATCGTCTCACTATAAACTGTTTTGGTACGCGAAATTATTTCCTCATTTATGGTATTATTTGATGCATGTTAGGACCATGGTAGTCCATTTAAAATTTTGTTGCGCATCTTTTATTATTATCCATATTAACGTAAGCATTGATCAAATGAGTTTTGGAAATGGTTTTATATGCGCAGTGTTGGTGATCAATTTTGAAACCTATCGAACGAACGGTAGTGCATTTTTTTTTACCACACGATTAATTTCTATAAAACTTATGTATTTGAAAATTTGTATAAACTTCAAATTGGCGTACTGGTTGAAAATCTTGAACTCATTAGGCATATAGATTTAAACCCTATTGCGAAGGGAGTTGTAATCAAGGAACTAAGGAGTCCTTGGGATTTGAAGCGTCGGATGATCCCACTGATGGTCGATCTTGAAGTTGAGTTTTAGTTTGAATTGGGTCGCGTTTGATTGGTGGAGGTGGTAGATTCAAGTCTTCCCGGTTAAGTAAGGGGTGATTTTATACTTCGGTAATCATGCGGGATAAGGTCCTAGGTGATTATCTGCGATTAGATTGGGTTCGTTTTGGTGGTTTGCTCATCGGTGTGACATTGTGGTTTATGTCAAAAAGAGGATGATCATGGAGTGTCTGAAGTAACTCCAGAAACAAATAGTGAAGAAATTCAAGAATCTGCTTCACCATCTCGGGAACCAACTTCAGAGCCTCTGAACAGCACAACAGAGATGTCACCAACTGTCATCTCTGAAGCTCAAACTCCACCCCAAATTTTTGCTCCAATCTCAAGATGGACAAAAGATCATCCAATTGATCAAATCATTGGATCCTCATCAGAAGGAGTTAAAACAAGATCCGCCACAATCAATGAATGCTTCTACGTAAACTTTTTGAGCATTATTGAACCAAAGAAGGTAAAATAAGCTCTTGAAGATCCTCATTGGATTTTTGCAATGCAGGATGAACTTCAAGAGTTTGTAAGAAACAAAGTCTGGACGCTAGTTTCCCTTCCCAAAGGAAAATTTGCAATTGGAACAAAATGGGTTTTCAGAAACAAAAAGGATGAGGATGGAATAATAATCAGGAACAAAGCCAGGTTGGTTGCTAAAGGATATTGCCAAGAAGAAGGTATTGATTATGATGAAACCTTTGCACCTGTAGCTAGGCTAAAAGCAATCAGAATCTTCTTAGCCTATGTTGCACACAAAGGATTCAAAGTTTATCAAATGAATGTTAAATTTGCCTTTCTACATGGTAAATTAAATGAAGAAGTTTATGTCCAGCAACCACCTGGATTTGAAAGTACAGAGTTTCCTAATCATGTTTATTATTTGGATAAGGCGCTGTATGGACTTAAACAAGCTCCAAGAGCTTGGTATGCAACTCTGTCCACTTTTCTGATTAAAAATGGATTTGACAAAGGCACAATTGATACAACATTATTCATCAAAAGGTACAAAAATAAGATGCTATTAGTACAAATTTATGTTGATGACATTATATTTGGCTCTACAAATCAAAAGTATTGTGACAAGTTTTCAGAGTTGATGAAGAGTGAATTTGAGATGAGCCTCATGGGAGAATTAACTTTCTTTCTGGGCTTACAAGTAAAACAAACTTCAGAAGGTACTTTCATAAGTCAAACTAAATATGTCTCTGAAATTTTGAAAAAATACAAACTCAATGATTCAACTTCTATGAAAACGCCTCTAGCCACCGGAGTCAAACTTGACTCTGATCTTTCAGGACAATCTGTGGATATAAAAACCTACAGAGGCATGATAGGTTCACTATTATACTTAACTGCAGGTAGGCCTGACATAATATTTGCAACATGTCTTTGTGCTAGATATCAAGCAAATCCAAAAGAATCTCATTTATCTGCTATCAAAAGAATTTTCAGATACCTTAGAGGGTCACCCTCATTAGGTCTCTACTATCCAAAACTTTCTAGTTTTGATCTAACAGCTTACACTGATGCAGATCATGTAGGATGCAAGCTAGACAGAAAAGTACCTCTGGGTGCTGTCAGTTATTGGGCAATAAGTTGGTAAGTTGGTCATCCAAGAAACAAAACTGTGTTTCAACTTCAACTGCAGAGGCAGAATATGTTGCTGCTGCTAGTTGTTGCTCTCAAGTAATATGGATGAAAACTCATCTCAGAGATTATGGCCAACAATATGAAAGAATACCAATTCTCTGTGATTCAAAAAGTGTCATATCCATCTCTGCCAATCCAGTACAGCATTCAAAGACAAAGCACATTGATGTAAGGTATCATTTCTTAAAAGATCATGTTGAAAGGGGAACAATAGAAATGTATTTTGTACCAACTGATCTCCAACTTGCTGATATTTTCACAAAAGCTTTAGAAGAACGGAGGTTCAATTTTTTAATTAGCAAGTTAGGAATGTTGAATATGTCTACTTATCAGAGCCTCTGGACCAAGTAGCATATTTCAATATCAGTCTCTGAATGTTCTCTAAACACATGACAAGGGGAGAAAAATAAAAAGTTGTTCTTTTGTCAAGGGGGAGAAAAAAAACTTTTCAACTATCATCTCAGAGTCTCTGAATTTTATCTCAGAATCTCTGAAATTCATCTCAGAGTCTCTGAACTTTATCTCAGAGTCTCTGAACTTTATCTCAGAATCTCTGAAATTCATCTCAGAGTCTCTGAACTCTATCTCAGAATCTCTGAAATTGAGGATTCTCATTTTTTTTTCTCACTAATCATTTGTCAAGGGGAGTCAACAACTTTTAGACCAGTCATTCCTCAAACAAGAACTTTTTAATTAATTAGCAATTTTTTATATCATTTGAAATTAAAATTTCAGATTATCTGAACCTTTTTATTACAAGTGATATCTTAAATTACTTCTCAAGGCGAAAGGTTTGTCTAGTCAGCAAAAAGAAGTTATTCAATTTTATATTGAAATATGGCGCCCCATTCCTATTTTCTTGGAACCTACACGCGTAGGTACAACAGTTTTCAAGGCCACGTGTCACAAGAGGGATGAGTGAAAGGTCAAACGACTTTATCAAAAGGGTCAAATCACTGCCGTTTCACCTTATGCACTCAAGTATATCTTTTTCTAAATTTGGATACAAAACCAATTTCACTTCCGGATATTCATTTTTACAAATTACTCTCGAGCACTCTCTCTCTCTCTATCCAAATATAATTTGAACTTCATCTTCTTCACTTCAACTCAAAAATGGCGTCTTCAAATGAATGGTGCAAGATTTTTCCCAAATCTGGCGAATCTTCAAGACTGTATCGTTTTCCAATCAAAGACAACAATCACATGATTCATCTTGATTCTCCCAAGTTTGAGGAACAATACAGAATAATCTGCGAGTTCTTCTCCAACTGTGAACTGACTCAAGCCTTAACTGCCTTTACCAATGAATGTCCGCTCTCGTTTGTTCAAGAATGGTATTCTTCCAGTCACTACAGCGATGAACATAACGGAATAATCAGCGAGTTCGACATATCTCAAGTCGTAAAATGTCGAATACTCATCACTCCTACTGTTCTACGAGAAGTTCTCCCTCTCCTAACAACTGAGGAACTTCAAATCACGCGTTTTGAAAAACGCCCAACTTCCGAAACCCTGCTCCAGTTCATCCGAATGCTAGGTTACAACACTGAAATCACCAGATTGAGTAACTTCCGACGACAACATCTACCACCAATCTGGAACTTCATGTTCTCTGTACTAAAACGCACTCTCACCTGCAAACTGGGGAGCATGGATCAAGCGACACCCGAAATTCTGTCAATCATGTATGCCCTATTCTTCAATCGCAACTTGGACATGGCCGGCATAATTTTTGATATGATTCTGACATCCATAGAGAAGAAGAACAAATGCTTATCAAAGGACCCTGAACAAACGACCCAATCATCCAAAGTTCCTTCAATAACATTCCCTAGATTTCTGTCTCTAATCATCCATGCGGCGATCGAGAAGCTTCATATTTTGATCGCCACTGAACAACCCAAAACTCCTTTCTACATAATGAACAACTTCAAACCGACGATTCTCTATGAAGGCTATCCAGAAGCAAGGTGGATCCCTCACCACATGCTGAATCAGGTAAATCCTCAATCTTTAGCCTTAGCTTCTTATCTCAATGTTGCCCAAGGACTAGAACCAGTTCTGGGAACGTACTTAGGTCCTGAACCTAGAATGGAGAGTAAGAGCAACTCGGTTTCAGAGGGATCTGAGGACCCTGAAGTTCAGAGCTCTCACAAGAGTGAACCAGAGGGTACTCTTGCTAGAGAAACCGAAGTTGAGAGAGATGACAGAGCACTTGAAGGGGCTGTCAATGAGGGAGTTATGGAAGAAACCTCTTCTGCTAGTGAAGAGAATAGCTCTACTAGCTCTGAGGAAAGTGAGGATGAATCTTCAGACACTAGCTCTGAAGATTCTCAGAGAGAAGAGAGCAAGTCTTTTAAGGACTTAGAGAAACCTGAGAGTTCTTCCCCTTCCACACAAAAAGATGCCCCAAGGCACATATAATTTAGGATACCAACCCCATCTCTCAGTGCAACCACACAATCTAACCTACCTGATCCAGAGGTAATGGTTATTGAATCAGAGGTGCACACCTCGAACCCAAACCAGCCAACCACTTCAGAGGTACCTTTTTCCACCTCTGAAGTTCACATAACTGAGGAAACTAAATTTCTGGATAAGTCCTCTTCACAGGACTTAGCTAATACATTCAGTAATCAGTTGCCTCAGAGTACATCAGCAATTCCTACACATAATGATGCCTCTATGGCTCATCACTCACCCTTCAGGATATCCTGAAGTAGCTGTCCAACTCAGGGACAATGGCTTGACCTACAAGAACAAGGATTGACTTCCCTGGATCGCAAGCTCAACTCCCACATTCACTTCCAGTCCTCTGAATCTGAGGAGGAGGACTTGGTTGGGAAAATAACACTCAGAGATGATTCTCCGGAACATCAAGGATTGAGTGGAAGTCCTTCCAGAGACAACATCAAAACAACTCTGAACGAAGGCTCCTCTGAACTCGAGGAAAAATTGGCTACATGTGTTGTAACCAATGTACCGCTCTCTGAACGTCTCACAAAAACTGAGTTCTAGAGATTCTGTGAGGAAGTCAGAGGCTCCATGAAAGAGCATAACTTTCAGCGAATTGACGGTTCAGAGACCTCTGCACTTCGCTCAAAAAACACCAACCTCAGAGCAGAGGTTTCCACTCTGAAGACCCAACTTTTGGACTCCTCAAAAAGAATCCAAGAGTTGGAACAAGAACTGTTCAAACAGAAGGCTGAATCATCCCTGGAAGTAGCCGCTCTTAAAGCTCAGAATGCTGCTCTTAAAAATCAAGCAACTACAACCATTGATGTTCAGAAGGCTCTACAAGAACTAAGGGACGAGGTAGTAGCTACCAGATCATCTTCACTCTCAACAGAACAAATGGCCTCTATCTCTGACCTCATCAAAACAGCAATTCAAGCCTCTGTTCCAGCTGGATAAGTTTAATAGGACTCCACAAAAAAAAATATTTTTATCTTATACCAACCGGCTATTTTTTATTTTATTAAATGCGTTTTACTCCCATTATTCTATATTTTAATTTAAACTTTATCTTTTTATTAATTAATCAAATTTGTTTAATATTTAAATTAAAAACATATATATATATATAATATGTATGTAGAGAAAGGTTCAAACGAGGACATTAACTATTTAAGAAAACAAGAAAAACAACAATCATGTACAAAATCACATGTGATTCGGCATTAACCCGAAAAAATGGGACACGGGCAACTTTTCCCGCGGCTTCAAGTCGCGTGCAAAGTCGCGGGATCACATGTGATTTTGTACGTGAATCACATGTGATTTTGTACGTGAATCACATGTGATTTTGTATGTACCAACCTTTTTCTTGTTTTCTTAAATAGATAACGTTCTCGTATGAATCCACATCTATGTATATATATATATGTGTGTGTGTGTGTGTGTGTGTGTGTGAAAATATAATAAAGAAAAAAAATGTAGTAAATGGAATTGAAGGATAAAATATTTAATGCTTCATATACCACAAGGACTAAATATGTAATTTCTCAATTCAATTTTCTGATTTTTAACTCCTATTTTTAATAGAAATGGATGGAGGGACGAAAATGGAAGTAAAATGGAAACTACAAGGATGAAAAAAAAAAACAGTTTTTAAAGATCAAGGACGGAAATCATAATAAACATTAAACCACAGGGATGAAAATCTGAGTTTACTCCATAAATAAATGTCCAAATTATGAGATTTTATGTTCGACAACAAAAATCTTGTTCAAATAGGTATCTTTGAAATGTGTAAGTACATTTTTGTACAATATCTTAAGTCCCAACCTCATAAATATTCTTCCATACTTACACCCTGTTAAACCCCCACATCTTTTAATGCATGTGAGGACAAAATGGTAATTATCAAATCAATTATTGTTTTACAAGATAAACGGTTTATATTTAATTTTGATGATTTTTTTCTTGTGTGTCATATTTCTTTTTTAAGGTTAGATTTAAATTTAAATAAGAACAGTAAATAATTTAAGGATTATAGAACTAATCTTTCAATTAGTGTATATTCATTATTGAATATATTTATTGACAAGATACATATATAAGTAAACATATTCATCAATGAGTATATCATATATATACTCTTTGACAGTATGCATTGATGAATATACCCTTTGACAATAATCATATTTTGATGAAATTTATATACTGTATATTTATCAATGAATAGGCACTATAAAAATAGTTTGTTTGTTCTTAATTTATCTGTGATTTTCACAAAAACTCTCCCTAAGGAAGGTTAATCAACTTTAAATATATGTGACAATGTCCAAGCACTACAACAAAATTGGTTTATTAGGATGCACATTTTAATAAATTTATTAATGTAACTTTTAAATTTATAAGATCAATATATAACTTTGTGCACTATAAAGTTTGATAATCTAACAAGTTATGTGTTGGGAACTGAAGAAATGCTAAGTATGGTTAATGTTGCTAGCTAAAAAATTAGTACTTCTGAGTTAATGCTGCCAGAACATGATTAATGCTGCTCTTCAAGATTAGTACTGCTGGAGTTACTACTGCTAAGAGATTAATACTGCTGATCTTGATTAATGTTGCTTATGAGATGGAGATCCGAATTACAAGAATGACAGCTGGATAGACTGAAGATATTCATGGAAGATATTCTGAAGATATTTTATTTATCTTTTGTTCAGTATATATATAGAATTGATAGAATAGTTTCATAGTTAATTAGTTCTGAGTTTTTGTTTTAGAGAGAATCAACCTCAAGGCATAGTTCCTAATTCTAGAGAAGTAGAATTCGTCTTGAAAGAGCTTGTTCTTCAAGATTGAGGTTGTGTGTGTAATCTTGTAACTTCAACCATTCAATACAAGTTTACAAGTTGTTCATCAGATTTACTGTTCGTTTACTGTTTCATTAAATATCAAAGTGTTATTCCGCAAACTTCTTTGATATTGTTTCTGAGTATTTATAATTCTTGTTGAGAATTCGATCCTGACAACATAGTTGTTTGGACCAGAAGAATGCCTCTGACTGTTTGAACATGGCTTCTTGTAGAACTTCTTCTGAAAAGCCTTTGTCAGCATAAGCATAGCCTGCTTTAGTTGTTCACAGTCGTCCGAGTCAGAGTTCGCTTCATTTTCAATCTCTTCTGGCTCAGACATAAGCATCTTCTTTTTCTTCTTTTTCACAACAAGAGCAACTGAGTCAGCAACTATCTTCTCACCCTGTTTCTTTTCATCCAGTATTTCATCCACCTCTTCTTCATTTTGTTTGAGGGTTTCATATACCTCATGAAGTGGAATCTTGTTTAGATCCTTGATTTGCTTCATTTGTCTGGCAAACCTCTTCCATTCAGGCTAGAGAATGCTGAGGAATTTGACATTCAGCTCTATCTGTGATTTAGTGACCTTGTTCTTGTTTAATTCATTCAGCAAGGTCACAAACCTGTCGTATGTTACTTCTAGAGACTCTCCAACTCTGCCTTTGAATTCTTCATAGTTGTTTAGGCAGTTGGATATCTTGAGTTGGTTCCCAACCTTTGAACCTAGCATCATCTTCTCTAGCTGATCCCACATCTGTTTGCCTGAGGCCTTATAGCTGTCTATCTTCACGTATATTTCATTTGGAATGCCTTGAAGAATATAAGACTTTGCTAATCTATCACCTTTTGCTCTTTTTAGGTTATCACCTTCTAGTTCATGATACTTAAGTTCAAACTCTATTGCCACAGTTCCCTTCGTACGAGTCTCATAAACTGGTGCCATAACTCGCTCTTCTATCGATTTCCTGATGAATTCACCTAACTCATGTCTTTCAATAAAGTCCATGAACCGATCTTTCCACTGTTCATACTCTCCCCTGAAGAGTACTGGTGGCTTTGAGTCAGTTCCGATTGCTAGAGCTTCTCTTGAAGTCATACTATTTGATAAAGACTTAAGTTTAGTACTGGAGTAAAAGGCAAACTTTGCGCTTTGAGAAGGTGGCGCAAAAATCAAGTTTGCGCTAGACGAAGGTGGCGCAAATGACAACTTGCGCGATGAGAGGCTGGCGCACAACAGGTTTGCGCGAGGTTTGAGTGGCGTGAAGTAATACTTTACGCTAGAAGTATTTGGCGCAAAAGTTAACTTGCGTTTAGTAGGAACTTGCTTTCTTGAGATTTGTGCGAACTGAGGTTGGCGCAAGTAGAGGTTTGCGCGAAGTGTTGATGGCGCAAAACAAGTTTTGCGTTAGAGGTTGGTCGCGTGAAAGGACTTATGCGCGAGACGTTGATGGCGCAAAAGCGAACTTTGCGCTAAAAGTTGTTGGCGCAAAGTGGAGATATGCTCGTCCGGTGTGTGAATGGCGCAAATGAAGGTTTGCGTGAGTCGAAGCTGGCGCAAAAGAAGTTTTGTGCGAACAACATGTGGCGCAAAAGAAGAGTTTGCACGAACTGAACGTAGCTCAAGACTCTCTATGAACTGGCGTAAATCTACAACTCTCGCGAGTTCGTCCCTGTTCTTCGAAAAATCGACTTTGATCGCTCAAATAACCCTGTTTGACAACGATTAGCAGTCCCAAATTCTAACAAATGTCTACAAACACTTCTAGAACAGATTTCTAACCTTTGAACTCAATAAAAATCACTTTTTGAAAATAAGATCGATGGAACAGTGATGATGAGCTCGTGAACTGTTTTGCAACTAAATCCCAAAATTTGAATCGATTGAAGTGCTATAATGAAACTAAACAACAACAACTCGATCTAGACCACAAATCGATCACAACTTGATCGATTTCAACTCCTAAAACACACTTTGTCACACCCCGCCAAAGCAGAAACACGAGATATGACAGCACACGGTTTCATAACATGAAGTAATAAACAACACCAACCATAACATTCAACAAAATAATATGAATAATGTTATACAAGCCAAAAAAAAGTTCTCAAAATAACGGCTGATACAAAAGTTGACCAAATATTTTAATGTTCTTGCAGTTGATGATGTCACACAGATGCACCCTATACGCCACCACTTACTTATCAGTACCTGAAAAGCATGGTAAAAGAAAAAGGGTCAACTACATTGAGTTGGTGAGTTCACAAGTTTTCGTATGCACAAAAGTAATTTGAATGCAGAAATTTTTATTGTGAAACGTTCATTCACAAGATGCTTAAGAAAATGATTGTTCAATTATTTGCACGAGGTTAACTGTATACAATAATGCCTTAACATTGAGCCACTACCAAACCTTTCGACCAACCAATGCCCTTTAATTTACATGTCATTACCTCAGCGGTGGAATAAATCCACATGTGTAAGACAATTATTGTTACGACATTACCTCAGCGGTGGAATAAATCCACATGTGTAAGACAATTATTGTTACGTCATTACCTCAGTAGTGGAATAAATCCACATGTGTAAGACAGTTGTTGTTATGTCATTGCCTCAGCGGTGGAATAAATCCACATGTGTAAGACAGTTATTGTTATTGGTAAAGTGCACTTCTAGCTCGTCAGCAAAAAGTGGGGTTGTCAATCCAAATAGCGCTACCCACGAATACCATCGTCTCCCGTTCGAGTTAATAGGTAGTGTCTAACCAGTGGGGACTTATTCATTTAACACTCAATTGCATCGTAAAGTATACATACCATAGTGCATAAACAATTTAATTCAAAATTCAACAATTTAAATGAACAATCATTCGGTAATAACAATTTGTAAATTCACATGCTTTTCACCCCAAAATGTATAAAAAGGGTAAAAGAGGGGCTATGAATACTCACAATGTTCAGCAAGATGTCCAGAAGTGGCTTCACGGTTGTACAAGACCCGGTGTTAAGTCCTTCGTATGAAAGTGAAACACACTATCAGTTCGGGACCTACTCTTAGCGTTAAAGTGTTTCTTAGATCGCCATATCTTATAAAATGCCTTAAGTGACCTTTAATTGGTTTTTAAGTAATATTTTACGTTGTGAAATACACGGAAATTTTGGATTTTATATGATTTGGGAACCTTACCATTTTAAAAATTGACATTGTGACATACAAATAGGAATTAATCCTTGAATTATGTCTTAAGAATGAATAGCGAGTACTTACATTATTTATGTTTATAAACGTGCATCTCTTGGTCACCTTATATTTTAACTCAAGATTAAATTTTACATGTATACATTATTATTTGATGTTTTAACAAAAACTATAACTTATAAGCCTATTATTATTTTTAACAACCCAAACCTTATTTTTTTGAACTAGAGTTTTACTTTTCTGCTGGCAGAAATTTAGGTTAACTTATTGGCATATTAAAGTATTTTTCTAAATTTATTATTTAACCAAATTTTTATATATTTAAATTTAGTGTATTAGGGAACTTTTGGTACAAATGTCACTACCTTTTGAGGTAACTAGATAGGGTAATAATTACATTAAAGCTTATTGGTCACAGTAAACAATGTAGTCTAGATCTTCTGTTTCTCACAGCCATTTGAAGGGTCAAAACTTTTTTTTTCGGTGATTCAAATTGGGTTGTAACCCTAACTCAATTAGTAAACTTCCAGAAAAAGATTCACCTCATTTGGATACGAAATGAGTGAGTTATGGACCTTTTATTCTAAAAGTTCTAATCTGCCAGATTATGACCTTTTGCACACTCAATTTGTCATGAGTGGTTGAATACTCAAATTTTCATATTTTTTATTGAAACCAATTTTGTTTTAATTATAACTCATTAAAGTTACTTTCAGAATAAAATTATTAATTTTTATGGATTTAAATGATGGTTATGGTTGTTTGAATGGAGGTTTTTGTCCAGACGGATTCATCCTGCGCACATAACTTTATAGGTGAGGATGAGGGGTCAAAACTCAATATTTTTGAGTGAATTCAGTTGGGTTAGATTTTTAACCCACTAAACAAAGTCCCAGAAGAAGATTCATAATGTTTGGTTGAATATTTTTCAATTTATGGCCATAGAAAGAACATGCATGCAATCTGCCAGATTCTAAAATGAAATTTCATGGCAATATGAATGCTTTTTAACTTTTAACCTCACCCAAAGGGTGGTCTTTTTGTTTAAAAACGTTTTTACAAAGCTTTTTAACATAAGTTTTGTAAAAGAACATCATTTAGATTACAAAGAAGGAGATACACATGCATGAACTCTACCATCTTAGATGATGAGAAAAATAGCCATGCATGTCTTCTAAGCTCCATTTTCTTGAGTTTTGATTACATGGATCATGGGTTATCACCATTTCTTGACATTTAACATGTCTTTGGTGTATAACCTACAATTTAAAGGCCTATGAAAGTCCTTCTTTTCAGAAACCTCAAGAAAGTGAAGAAAAAGGTGAAGAAAAATGCAAGTAGAATGAAAGAAAATGCAAGAAAAGAAGGAGATGAAGAAGAATGCAAGATACTATACTTACCCACACTAGAGATGATTTTTTATCTTCAAAGTTTGATGGATTGAGAGGGTTTTGGGGATGATTTTCAGCCAAGAAAATGAAAGAGAGAGAGAGAGAGAGAGAGAGAGAGAGAGAGAGAGAGATGAGAGCTCTAACAAGAGAAAGAGAGATGTAGGGAAATGAGAGGTTTTCTTGAGAAAGGATACTAATAATGTGTGTAGGTTGGGAAGGGGAAGGGGTGGCTGAAATTTTGGGCTAACCCTTTTTTTTTATCAAATAGGATAGTATTTAATTATGTATTATATAGTTTTTATAAAAAGATAGATTAAAGGTAGGTGAATTCTCAATTATCTACTTAAATTTTTGGTTTAGTTACTTGAAGTTTAAAAAAAAATCTTTGAGTAGGTAAATTTTATATTTACCCTCTTATTATTTTTATTGATATAATAAAATGTTAATTTTATCGGATTGACATTTTATAAGACATCATATACCGTTAAGTGCGATAACCGGATATTCTAAGCGCACTGTCGGGAATCTTAGGAAACTAAAACCCTTGCCTACACAATCAGGTCATATTAGGGTGTTCCTACATGTTAAGACATGTATTATACGGTTCGGGTGCTAACCTGTAAATTCTGGTTGCCAGATGTCACACACTTAAACTTGAAAATGATTTTGAAATGAAGAACACAAAGTCGTTCTTTTTAAAACTTGATTTGAATCTGTTTTCAGGCTCTGATACCAATTGTCGGTCCACAATATATCAAGTTCTTATCAAAACAACAACATATACGATTACCAACCTGTTTGATTAATAATCAATGGATTACAAGGATTGATGTTTGTTCGGTTTAAAGCTCTCGATGTTCTCTCTAATTTACACCGTGAGTGTGTGTGTTTTTGTGATCTGATATTATCAAGTTAGCTTTTGTAACACACTAACATCAACTTGATAACAAAACTAATATCTAAATAATATCTAACTAATATCTAATAACTTAGATATTTAGAAATAATAATAAAATACTAAAAACTAAACTTTGACATTTTTATTACAAACGACATTAGACTAATATTAAGAGTTGACTTTCCGGCTTTAGCTTCAGATTGCGATCTTCAGATTGGATGATCTTGAATCCAATAGATCTGTGCGCTAACAGAATTTGTATCAGAATCTATAACACCCCAAAAATTGGGACAAACAGAATTTTCCAAAAATGGAAAAGTGGTATATAAATATCAAGATATGAGCTCTCCCAAAAAGGGAAAGCATAATCGTTTGTTAATTACAAGTATGCAATTTTACAGCAAAATACAACAGCCTATTAATCTAATTCTTAGCAAGAAATAAGATTACAAAGGGTTTCATCATAACCCCAAATGATAATCTTCAAGATGGGTGTCCCCAAAAGTATCTCCCCAAGCTCACGTCTAAAGTCTCTCTAAACCTTTTTGGCGACCACACCGCTAGAACCTGAGATACACATCGACAACAAACAAGTGTTAGGCCAAAGCCTAGTAAGTTTAAAAAAAATATAAACCACAATTAAAATGAGAGATAATATACTATAATGATCCCAATATGGAATCAATGGGGGAGACCCAAAACACCAAACAAGTTTCACCTCAAGGGTCAATACACCTTGATGTTCACTCCTAAGAGCAACACTGCAATGGCCCAACACATTTCGGACTAACTCCAAGGCATTACCCCGAATGGCGGAGATCTAGGCACATACCTCCAAGGTAGCGCCCAATATCTAGTGCATACTTGTAGTTCATCCAAATTGCAATATAACTCGATACAAATTTACTCCAAGTAAAGTGTATATAATATAAAGATAAGGCATTTGTGGTCCAACCACTACCATACTCATGCATCCATATCATATATTTATATATTGTTAGGACTGAAAGTCCTGAGTGTTGAAAGTGGAATAAAGTATTTATAAGGGTTCGAAATGTATTTAATTAATAGTTGTTTTATTAGATGGGCTCAAGCCCATAAACCCATTAAAGTTGTAAGCCTAAGTATATAAAGGCTTTATTAGTTCATAATTAGGGTTAGACGTTTTGATTATTCAGTTTAGAAGTTTAAGTCTCATAATTCAGATTACTAGTTAATAGGTTTACTCTCTCTGATCAGAAATCCTTTCTGTAAACCTGTAACCCTTTGAGTTCATATTAATCATATGACTAGTAGTTGTGGCTTAAATCTTATTCATCTTTGATATTACTTGCTGCTGATTGCACTGTACTGGGATCTACAATTGGTATCAGAGTAAAGAGACTGAAGGTTTGATCCAGAAAAGCTTGAATTAGATAAATCCAGATGGGGTACTATGCTGAAGTTCAAGATCTCAAATTAGAGAACGCAAATCTTAAATATTTTGTTGCTTACTACAAAGAAAGATCACAACAGTATCAGAATGAAAGCGACATATTGAAAGAAGAAGTCAGTGCATTAAAGGCGACTAATGAAGATCTTCTGAAAAAGACTTCTGGGCAGAGTAATGAGAAAACAATGAGTTTGGAAACTGAGAACAAAGAGCTGACAAGAAAAATCTTGAACTTGTAAGATCAGATTGTCCAAATCCAGAAAGCATCTGTTGATAATCACGAGGAAAAGATCTCTGAACTGAAAGATGCAAATGCTGAGCTTCAAAAGAAAGTATCTGATTTGGAGAAAAAGCATGCTAAAGATAAATCCGAGTTTGAGAAATCTTTCGCAAAGAAGTTCTCATATTTTTCGAGAAAATGTGCTGATGAGAAGAAGGAAGTTGAGCTGAAATGCATAAAACTTTCTCAGCAAGTTTCTGATTTTCAGAAAGTAATCATTCTTGAAAGAGAGAAGTTTGCCAAAGAGAAGAAGGCCATTGAACAAAAGAATGTTGGTTTCTTCAAAGAAATATCCGGCCAAAGAAACAATGCTGAGAAGGGATTTGAAGAAGAGAGAAGCATGTTTGAGACTGAAATCAAAAGGCTTACTGCCAAGTTATCTAAACTACTTGAAAAGGCACTAAAAGAGCATAAAATGAAGTCTGAGTTCACGAAGAAGATTGACCTGCTTGTTCAAGAAAGAGACAACTTTGCTTCAACGATTAAAGTGCTTGAAAAGTCTGCATCAAGTTCAAATCAGAAACCTGTCTCTTCACAAAGGTCAGTTAAATCCTCTAATCAGATTCGTAGTACTAACCTTTTCTATGATAGAAATATAGATGGTTCAGGTACACCTCAAAGAAGAATGAGATACAAAGATGAAGAACTGGTCTGGAAGAAGAAACCAGTCGAAGATGAACTGAAAGAAAGAGAATCATGTGTACATGCGTCTAATGTCAAGAAGAACAAAGCGAGTAACGGTAAACCTGATCATATCTACTCGAGAGATCAATTACTCAGGTTATCAGGTAAGAAATACCATTGTTCTTATTGTCATATACATGATCACATTCACAAATCCAGGGATCATTTCTGGTATGGTTCTTATTCTATATCCCCCACAAGAACTGCAACTAACATTCGAGGACCCAAATACCAGTGGGTACCAAAGCCGAAAACTGATTCTTTGTTGCAGGAACCTATTGTCATGGGGGAGTAGAAGAACGATGGCTTCTAAGTAAATCAGCTTAGAACCCGGACCTCAACGAAGTTTGGCTTCTGATCACATGACAGATCAGGACCCGTTCTTCAATGTTCAGACTTGGATATTCTGCAAATATCTAGGGGGAGCTTATCGGATATATATCTTTTTATCATGATTTGAGGGGGAGCTTAAAGGTAAATATCTTCTAATCTAGATCTCTGATTGTTTGAAAGAAGAACAACTTTCGAACATGAAAAACTTTTTCTGAAATGTTCAAACCACTTCTGGTTCTCAAACGATTTTATGAATTTTGAAGTGTGTTTTTTAAATGGTTTTCAATTTTGAGCTTTAATGTTTAACTGACCGTGTGTTTCCAAAGATCAATACTTGCGTATTATCTTGTCTTTATACTGTAAAGTATTCACACACACAGGTTCAGTACTTCTTTTGAAATTGTTATTACCATGTCTCATAAAGAAACAATTTTTCGATGGTAATACCCCCGTTTGAAATTCAATATTGTTGAGCATCAATCATCATTTCCAAATTTGTGCTTTCATTGCTAAATTGTTTTATTTGTTCATATAAACAAAATATCCAGTTCTTTGATACCCTAACCATTTTAATTTGATCTGAGTGATACATTGTCAGATTCTCAAAACAATTCTCTTGATTTCATTTCATTCAATCAATATCTGTGTTTTGAGAAATCTTCAAAGTTCAATTGCTCAAATCTCATGAGCATACATTTTGACAATGTTATCATACATTTTGTGCTTAACTGTTCAGTTAAACTGTTGAGCATCTATTCTTTATAGGACTTACATGGGATTTATGTGTGATCTTAAACAGAACTTCCATGGATTCACGTTAACCAGTGTTTCCTACCCAGGAAGTTATCCTTGAGTGATTGAGGGGTGAGGGGTCAAAATCAAAGAGTGGGGGAGATAACTCATCCGATTGAGTTTTTCTCATTGTGTGGAGCGGAAATATGGAAAAGCAAGTTTGGTTAGAAGTGAGCTTTAATGACAAAAAGAAAGAGGGTGCGAGAACAGAGTTAAAAGAATATGAAAACTCTGCACCAAACACTTTCTGAGCCGGGCAACCACATATTCTGATTGGTTCACACTCTTTGGTTACCATCATTGAAAAGGCACCTAGCCCATGTCAACTCTTGCATTAACCCCACCAACCACTCGTTTCTTTCTTAACAAAGAAATGTTTCATTTTTCTTTGGGGACGCAGCATATATGCTATCTGATCTTCACTCGGAAGATTTAGATATTGAAAAAGAAGGAAAGTTGCCCCACCTTCGCACCTTTTTCATGCACATTGAGTCCGTGTAATATCTGTTGCTGTCTCAATAGTTTACACAATTTGAGCCTGATCAAGCTAAGTAGCTTCAATCATTCATACAATTGCACGAGCACACAAGGAATAAGTTTTCTTGTCATAACATTCATAGAAAATTCCTTTGTGGTTTTTCGATGATTGAATGGAAGCCCTGGGGGAGTGAACATCACAAAAACTCCTTTCCAAAGTACATATGTTGTAAAAAGTGGCTCCGTGCTACTTACAAGCATACTAACTGTATCATTTGTTGATTCAGGTTTTCAATTCCTATTATATCTGAATTTGAAAAGATTCGCATATATACATTTCATGAATTGATGGATACTCAGATCAAAGGGCGGAGAATGTGTTGAAATTGAAGAGTTTTGATGATCATGATGCTCACAATCATCAAAAAGGGGGAGAAATCTTACAAAGTTCAATTTCAAAGTTTTAAAGAAAGAAAGTTATTTCTGAAGACAGTCTAGAGATCAAAGAGATGAAGATGATGTTTCATTTTTCAAAGTTGTATTATTTCTTCTTTTCCTTATCATGTGGTGTTTGCTACATGTTTGTTTATCATTCCTCCAATGCGCTGATTGCAACAAGTTCTTAAGCTGAAAGCATATTCAACTCGCGGTTCAAAGACAGATTCTTTGTTTTAAACTGAAGTTGCACCGTGGAATATCACGTAACTCTCACATTATCTTTCTTGTGTGCTGATCCGATGTGATTGAGTTTCTACAGCTGAAAGTTGCTTGATAGTGCATTCAGTCGAGGCTACTGTACATTGAATCTGGTTACAAATTTGATACTGTGAAGACCAAGAGCTTTATTCAAGGGGGAGCGTGGAAATACATGAAGACATGAAACACCAAAAGTTCTTCAAAGATTCAAGAAGGAAAGAAGATCAAGGCCTGAAGTTTTTCAAGTTGTTAAATGCTTTATTCAACTTTAGGGGGAGATTGTTAGGACTGAAAGTCCTGAGTGTTGAAAGTGGAATAAAGTATTTATAAGGGTTCGAAATGTATTTAATTAATAGTTGTTTTATTAGATGGGCTCAAGCCCATAAACCCATTAAAGTTGTAAGCCTAAGTATATAAAGACTTTATTAGTTCATAATTAGGGTTAGACGTTTTGATTATTCAGTTTAGAAGTTTAAGTCTCATAATTCAAATTACTAGTCAATAGGTTTACTCTCTCTGATCAGAAATACTTTCTGTAAATCTGTAACCCTTTGAGTTCATATTAATCATATGACTAGTAGTTGTGGCTTAAATCTTATTCATCTTTGATATTACTTGTTGTTGATTGCACTGTACTGGGATCTACATATATATATATATATATATATATATATATATATTACAAGACCCTCAAACTAGGGTTAAATGCACATATAGTTCCTCATATAAGATGTTAGGTAGTAAAACACATTTCATGCACATGATAACATAATCACCATAATTATACAAGCTAACATCATACAAGTTTCCCATTAGCTTAAAATTCCATTTATGTCAACATTCCAAAAAGTAGATGCATTTATAGAAGTCACACTTTATCATATATTGAAGACAGCCTACTAAAACGTTTAATGTTCCAAGTGACACTTTTATTTTACCAAAACTTCCAAAGGCCCCCAAATATGGGTGGTATGAGTATCTCACCACACAAGAGGGTTTTCCACCAAAATAAGCGAGATAATAGAGTAATAACACATAATGATATGTATCTAGTTTTACAAAGGTTAGAAAACTCACTATCTAGGTTTTTAGGGTAAAACCTAGAAAATAGAAAAATCCTAGAAAATGTAGAGAAGATGAAGTTGGCACTTGGTTCTTGCTTGAATCCCTTAATTAATCCACTTCAAATGGAACTTGAGTGGTAATAAATTCCCTCACCAAACCCTAGCTCTTGAGTAAATGAAAAGAGAGTTTAGAGAGGTTCCAAGGAGCTCTCAATACCCAAAAATCGCACCACAAGATGGATCTCCCTTTCCAAATGAGATAAATCCCATAAGCCCCTAATTTATACCCTTATGCCCGGCTGATAGTGTCCGTCTACTTTGCCCTATGGCATTGTCGCTTGGCACAGTCGCGGCCCCAGCCTCACATTCGGTACACTACCGGCGATTGTGACACGCGATAGTACCCAGGGCATTCTCTCTGTCACATTTGCCCGATATGTACAGAGCCTCTCCATCCCTCGACGACAATGAAATGGCGATAATGCCAAATATCAAGGTTGCCGGTCATAGTCGCACGGGGTCTCGATGATGGAATTTTCACGATAATAACCAAGGTTTAAATGAGTCAATTAATGAACCCGATGATTAGTACTCTATGATTGAATTCTCCCTCATACAAGCTCATGAAATAAAGAAATAAGGTAAGTAAGGGGGCCCGGGTTGATGAACTTACTTGAATTTTACGGGTGTTACATAATCTTTCATGTGTAGTGAAGACGAGGAAGTTTTACATGGAAGTAAAGCAAGAAAGGTAATATTCATATCTAGAATAGGAATGCATACCGTTTTGATATATCATATATAGAATGGGAAAGAAAGAAACTTAACCTTCTCATCCATGGCATTATCTTGATTCGTATATTGAACAAATGCATACCCTTTTGATTTCTTTGGGCTTTCATTGTTAACAAGTTTAACTATATACGTCAAAACTATATAGTTATGGTTAAATGTTATTCTTGCAAATTTTTTATTAAAATATGGAAAATGTATATGCATACCTTCAGCTATCTGCCCAAAATCTGGAAATTGGTACTTTAAAAGGTTTCACTGGCATAAACAAACACTAGCAGATCTAGAAATCTTGGTAATAGGGGTCCAATTCAAAATTTTAATTTTAGGGAGGGTCAAATATATATATATATATATATATATATATATATATAAATTAAATTCTATAATAAATTTTGAAATTTTATGCATGCATAGATCCATGAAATTGAAAAAGAAACGCAAAAGATGAAGGGATCTGAAGCTTATCCGAGCACTGAAGTTTTACCACATGTATGCTTATACTTCCATTTGTCCAGATCAGATATCCTACTTTCCTTTCAGAGGAAACTCCTTAACAAGCTTATCTATCCAAGACCATAGAAACATAAGAGAAAACACAAGGATAAGGATGAAGAAATAAACCAGGTGAAGAAAGTTAAGCTGAAAGACAAAGGGAAGAGAGTAGCATCGGATGCAGGCCCGGCCCTGGGGCCGTGCAGCCGCACAGGGCATCAAAGTCCATAGGGGCATCAAATTTTTATATATTATTAATATAGGTATAATAATTTGGGTTTAGGCTAAAAAAAATTAAAGCCCATGGTGTATATTTCCTATTTGGTAATTGGTAGGTTTATTTTTTTATATCAAAAGCTCAAAGCCCAAGCCCACGGTTGGATAACTTGATAGCGAATGAAAAAAATACGTTTCAATTTTCAATTGATCGACTCTTCCAATTGATCGATTCTTCTAATTTTCAAAGTGGTGTTCCACTTCCAGAGAAGATGAAATCGGCGATTGCAATTTTAACGGTAATGAAGCCAGTAGGCCGATTGCAATCGGCGACTATATATACCAGTATGCTACCGTCGATCGATTCAAAGTAGTCACGATCTGTTCTTCACCTCTTCTCAATCTGTTCTTCACCTCTTCTCAATTTGTTCTTCACTTCTTCTCAATCAGTAAGTCGATTCACAGTAATCACGATCTGTTCTTCACTTCTTCTCAGTCTGTAGTGTGCGGTTGTGCTTATGTGCGATTTCAAATCTCCCACTGTCCCAGGTATGCTTTTTGTTTCTAAACTCTAAATTCATTGTATTTCCAATTCCAATTTCCAATTTTTGTGTGGTTACTTATAAGTGATAAATGATAATTAAACCCTAGTTTTAGAAACTCTTGTGTGGTTACTATGATAATCAATTTCATTGTGTTTAAAATTGATAATGGTGAAAATTTGGGAAAAAAAAACCTAGTTTTAAGAAGATGAATTTTGTTTACAACTTTGGTTTTGTCATTTTGGTTTACTGATTTTGGCTCACTGATTTTTCCACTGATTTTGGCCACTGATTTCGGCTTACTGATTTTGCCACTTTGATTTTGCCATTTTTGCTTACTGATGGCTTAATGATTTTACCATACTAATGGCTTACTGACCTAACAAAATATCTATTTTAATGGCTTACTGTATTGATTTTGCCATTTTGGCTTAATGATGGCTTACTGATCTATTTCACTTGTCTTTTAAGTTGCAAATGAAATTGGAATTGAACCTGAGTTTCCTATAAATCGTTCTTATTTTAGAAAAAAAACAATTTGATGAGATTCCAAATACTGAAAGACAACACAATCTGCTCAAGAGACATTTAGAACTGATTATTTCCTTGTTTTAGTAGATATGTCTTTATCTCTGTTGATCCAAACTCTCTCAGTGATTTGATAACGACCCTTTTCTATACTTAGTGAAAATTACGTTTTAATATGTATTAGTGTTTCACCATCAGCGATCAGACTGAGTCTGTTCAGTTATCGTTGATAGTCTTCTTATAAACATCTAGTATGTATTAGTGTTTCACTATCAGTGATCAAACTGATCCTGTTCAGTATCGCTGATAGTTTCTGATGTAAATAGTAACGTAATCCTTGAAGACAAGTCTCGCGTCAACAGATGTTCATATCTGAATCGAAGACGAAGCTGTTGAACAAAGACAAGTATACTAGTGACCTGATGCGGATATCAGTGAAGCAAAGACGAATCTACTTATACGCGAAGGAACATGAGGAAAAGCTTCAGCGATCGCTGAAATCTTGATATCTCTGAAGAAAGAAATACTCAGCGATCGAATGATCACTTGGCTTATGTCTCAAGTTTCCTTTTGTCTCTCCTTGCACAACTTAGTACGATATGTCAGAACGGACATGTCTCTGCCACAATTCGTACAACACCTCTGTCTTCTACACTGTTCATTGTCCGGCCGAAAGCATGTCTTCCAAAAGTCAGACTACCAAAGCCAATCAGTGAACGCCACGTGTAAAGTGCCCTGCCATGCATTTAATGCATAGGGTATAAATAGGAAGATCGCCCCTTCATCTAAAGTGTGCTCAATCATTGAACCCCATATAGAAACCCTTGTTTTCTATATCTCTTAATCCCCCATTCTCTGAATTTCTTGTTCAACCATCTTAGTGTTTCTTAAGTTTGTTTAGATTGAGTCTGTCTTAATCTTATTCCGCAACAAACTTGTAAATTGTATTTGATTTATCAATAAACAATTTATTAAACCTTAAATTCTTGTGTTTGTATTCAACCCCCCCCCCCCTTCTACAAACTTGTTAAGCACCTTAGGGACCAACAAGTGGTATCAGAGCAGTTTGTTTAATCTAATAAACAAGATCTTGCTTTATTCTCTTCTTTGTTGTTCTATATGGCACTTAACACAAACACAAACTACTATGATAATGGTTCACTTTCTAAACCTCCTCGATTTAGCAGAGATAACTTTTCTCTATGGAAAAATCGAATGATGGTATTTCTTGAAGGTGGGGATCCTACTATACCTGAATATATAGAAAATGGACCCTATGAACCTGTTAGAATTATAGCTGTTGTTCCTGCTACTGCCACCACTGAAGTTGTCCCTGAACGATATGTCGTTAAGGAAATAAGACAGTGGAGTGATGAAGATAAAAAGAAGGTAGGAATAGATGCAAGAGCAAAGACCATTATTTCAATGGCTCTGCCTGATGAAGTTTTCCATTCCATCATGCATCTGAAAACTTCTAAAGAAATGTGGGAAACCATATGTGTTCAATATGAGGCCACCACTGAAATCCAAGAAACTCGTAAGATTAACTTGGTAAGACAGTATGAAAGTTTCATCGCTGGTAAGAATGAATCTCTCTCTGACGTTCATCAGTGGTTTAACTGCTTAATCATTGACCTAAGAACTGTTGATAGGACCTATTCTAATTCTGAGGTCCTAACAAAATTCTTAGAATGTCTTCCTGAAAGTTGGGACAGTTATTCAATATGTCTTAAGCTTACAAAAGACTTAAATTCTCTTTCTCTCAGCACTCTATATGGAATATTGCTCAACTATGAGCAATCGAATCTCCTGAAGAAGAATCTTGTAAAAGATTCTAAAGACTCCAAAAGCACTCCTGTTGCTTTAGTCTCTTAAGAGATAATTCCATCTCAGCGATCTACTCTCACCATCACTGAGTTAGATTCTGAATCTGAGGATCTATCAGACCCTGATCTTTCAGAGTTTGATGAGTCCTTAGCACTCTTGACAAACTCTTTTAAGAGATTTGCAAGAAAGAGCAACTTCCGAAGAAGTAAGCCTCTCTCTCTTACTGAAAAGCCAAAATCAACACCTATTGATAAGGCTACTGCTACTTGCAATAACTGTGAAAAGATTGGACACTTCGCTAGTGAGTGCATGTCGAAAAAGGTCTTCAAACCTTCTACCTCAAGAAGATCCAGTGATGACAAATACCTAAAGCTAAAGAACAAATATCAAAAGCTGAAAAGCTACAAGTGAAAAGGTAAATGTCTCATCGCTGAAGAACATGACTGGGATGAATCAGAAGAATCAAGTTCTGATGAAGAAGAAGTCGCAAATCTTTGCCTCATGGCCGAGATTAAAGAAGAAGTAGAAGAACCATCTGAACCTTCTATGAGCTACATATCATCTCAGGTATCTATCTCCACAAATCCCTCTCTGCCTGAAGCTGAGAGAAGTCGCATTGTTGATGTGCTGACGATTGACCTCTATAATGCTCTCAACGACAAAACTCAAGCTCAGAATAAAAATGTTCATTTAACTCAAGAGTTAGAGAAATGTCATGAAAAGATCAGAGAACTAAATCTTTTAGAAGAAAAGTTGAAAGATCAAGTCATTATAAATGAAATCATCAGCATTGAACGCGAACAAGCCATCGCTGCTCTAAAAGCAGAAAAGGCTCATGTTGAAAAATGGTGCAAATCATCAACAAAGATCTCTAAGATAATAAATGCTCAAACTCCTGAAAGTGATAGAACTGGTCTTGGCTTCTGGACACCTCAGGATAAGCCTAAAGAAGAAAGTTCCTCGCTTAAGTTTGGAACGTTTGTCACTTCTTTCGTTGACACTTCTTATAATCAATTCTATCCCTGTTCTTCTTCTAATTCTTTCCTTGAGGAAATATGTCACACCCCGCTAAAGCGGAAACACGAGGTATAACAGCTCCGATGTCATTGCATAAGATTATAACATACCCACATTTACTTAACTTTCAAAATACATTACATTTTTAAGAACATAGTATCGTCATTGTTTACAATTCCCAAACATAAAATATAACGATACACATAAAGCAAAAATAATCTTGCTTCAAAATATGAAGTGCGCTGATAAAACATCATGGAATTACTTTCTTGATTCCTGAAAAGCATGAATAAAAACCAAGGTCAACTACAAAGAGTTGGTGAGTTCACAGGTTTTAAATATGCACAAATCATTTTTATATGCAAGTTGACATTTGTAAAACATTCGTATAACCCAACTTCAATTCTTTGATTCATGAGCACCACAATTTACTTTCTTTACGATAAGTGTATGCAAAGACAATATTACGTTGAGCCACTACTAAGCCATCCCTGACCGATTTCAACGCCCCCAATGAACTAACTCAGCGGTGGTTCATGCCACATGTTTAGTCATCTTATCTAGTATAGTGCACCCCTGCTCGTCAGCATAAGGTGGGCTTGTCACACCAAATAGCGCTATCCACTAATACTATAGGCCCGATTTTCTTCGAGTTAATAGTAGTGTCACGGGGTCTTAACATTAAAAACTCAACACATCAATTGCATACTTATCATATAGCTTATAATTCCAAATGCTTTTAACAAAGCCTTATAAATTGCCAATTCGCAATACTTTCAAACAATTCTCATGAATCTTTAAATACGCAATTTAAACATGTTTTCCAACCCAAAAACAATTAAAACGATAAAAGTGGGGCTGTGAATACTCACCTTGACGAAAGTAACGAGTGAAGCTTTACTTTAATACTTATGGAATTTTGTCACGCCCTTAATTTCCCTATACAAGAGTTGCCATAAGGAAACACATTAATGCCCTATTCCGATGTCCAACCAATATGTCCAATTGTCCCAGGAAATGCCATTATATAAATTCTTTAGTCCATATCCATAATTAAACTATACAAAGTTCCAAAATACAATAAAACAAAATTTTATACTTAAGAAGGTTACCTTTCTGGATTCAGCACATGCTGTCCAGAAAGTTGTTCGATAAAACCAACACGGAAGCTTAACTTCCCACGAGAATTATTTAATCACAAATTTTGTGATGATACTATAATATGATTAGAGTAAATCTGCATTTTTTTATAATTTTTGAATAACTTTTGATACTTCAAATAATTTTTACAAAATAGAGTGTCACTGATTTTCGGATCAGTGACATACCTCACTTGGATAAGTAATGATGGAGTTATGGTCTCTACAAGATAGGTGTATGAATCTGTCTTCACTGGACAGATTGCACCATTTTCTTGTAAAATCCATTTAAGTGCCCAAATCAACTCCAAATTCAGTGTTTTCGGACTTTTTAGAAAGCTAACACTCTAAATTAAAGTTTAGAAGAAAAAACCCCAAATTTGGACAAGTGGTTTGTGAGTTGTGCAAGCTAGAAGTGAAGTCTATTTTCTGGACAGATTCTAGAATGAAATAAATACTATTTTATACCACCAAATAATGATCATTAGACATGGTTTTTGGATATAAACCATGTCTTCACTCCTCATTACATAATAAACTAACTTATGCATCATGGATTCATTGCAATCAAAATGCTCATCCACATGCATGCATGAACATAACACCATATAAAATGACATTAACACTATTGTTAAGTTCTTAATCATGTGGAACTTGGGAAATTCCTTCATAAGAACATTTTTATACTAACATTCATTGTAACAAGAGTCAAAAACTCACATTATATACATCAAAGATAATCCTTCTCATCATCAAAATTTCAATCACATGCAAGACAAAATAAACACTAAATTTATGACTTAACACTATTTAAAAACTCTTTAATCATATGAGATTGAACAATCTCATCCTAAGAGTTTATTTATGCTCAAAATTGATGTAAATGCATATATTTCAATCCAACATTATTAAAATTTTGTGGTCCAAAACCACATTTCATAAAATTATCATTTCTTGAAGAAATCCCATAATAATACACTTGGAAACCCTAGTTTCATTGGAAGATCATTTAATGGTTCATTAGCAAATATATTGATACTAATGTATCCCATTTCACTTCCAAAACTTGGATTGCACAACATTTACATGAAAAGATATGAAATATACAACTTTTTGATAATAAACTTGAAAAATGAAAGTGTTAAGTGATTACCTTCACAAAAGGAGATGAAGACTTGAATTCTAACTTCAATTTGGAGATGGATTCTTGATTGGATTTTGATTCTTAGCAATGAGAAGAAAAGAAGAAAAAAAAAATGGTGATGGTGGTGGTGGGTTTTCGGCCGAAGAAGAGAGAGAGGAGAGGGAGAGGAGGTGAGGAGTTGATCTTGAAAATGAGGAGTGTTAATTGGTTTTAATTTGGTTTTTAATTAAAGAAAATAATTAAAATAGGTAGATTTAGGACAAGTGTCTAGTGACTCACCAACACATATAAAAAAAATTTAATTTAATACCATTAGTTGAATTACTAGCTTTAAACTATACAATATCAGATATATTTGAGAACCGAAATACCCGATTCTCAATTTTTGCTAAATAAATGACAATTTGAAAATTTTGCAATGCAAGAGAAATTAACATACTGATTTATATAGTTTACGGATTTTGGACTTTTATTCCCTTATTTGGCATTTCTGGACAGTGGTGGTCAGATGCGGAACTGTTCCGGGTTTTTAACGCAACTTCTAAATTTTTCGGGAAACTTTTTATCTTAAAGGCTTTTAATAAAAATTTAAAAGTGACAAAACTTATAAATTAATCTGAGGGTGCTAACCTTAAGATTCAGAATTTGACAGGTGTCACAGTCTCCCCTCCTTCAAAGAATTTCGTCCCGAAATTTATGACTGATATTTCTGGACAGGCTTTTCATTAAACAACTTAGGGTACTTGCGTTTCATGAAATCTTCTCTTTCCCAAGTATATTCAGGTCCATGACGTGAATTCCAACGGACCTTTATGATTGGAATTTTGCTGCGCCTAAGACGTTTAGTTTCGCGATCGAGAATCTCGATAGGTTCCTCTCTAAAACATAGGCGTCCATCAATTTTTACTTCATCTGGGGACACAATCATTGATTTGTCTATCAGACATTTCTTTAAATTTGACACATGAAAAGTGTCATGAATAGCACTTAACTCTTGAGGTAGACTCAGCTTATAGGCTACTGGTCCAATTCTTTCCAGTATCTCAAACGGACCAATATATCTTGGACTTAGTTTACCTCTTTTCCCGAATCTGATCAATCCTTTCCATGGTGATACTTTTAAAAGAACTTTGTCCCCTTTTTGGAATTCTAATGGTTTTCTGCGGTTATCCGCATAACTCTTCTGACGATCCCTTGCAGCTTTGAGTCTGTCCTTGATGATTGATATTTTATCGGTGGTTTCTTGTATAATGTCAGGCCCAATCAGTTGACTATCACCAATTTGCACCCTACTAAGTGGAGATCTACACTTACGTCCATAGAGAGCTTCATATGGCGCACATTGAATGCTGGTGTGATAGCTGTTATTGTAAGAGAATTCAACTAACGGCAGATGCTTATCCCAGCTTCCTCCAAAATCTATAGCACACGCGCGTAGCATATCTTCCAAAGTTTGAATGGTCCTTTCCGTTTGTCCGTCTGTCTGTGGATGATATGCAGTACTCAGATTCAACCTGGTACCCAACGCTTTCTGAAATGCTTGCCAAAATCGGGAGGTAAAACGACTATCTCTATCAGAAATGATAGATAAGGGTACTCCATGCCGAGAGACAATTTTGTCTATGTACAATTGTGCCAATCTTTCTATTTTGAAGTCTTCTCTTATAGGGAGAAAATGCGCAGATTTCGTAAGTCGATCCACAATGACCCAAATCGCGTCGTTCCCTTTTCCAGTCCTGGGTAGTTTGGTGATAAAATCCATAGATACCTGATCCCATTTCCATTGTGGTATCTCAGGTTGTTGAAGAAGTCCAGAAGGCTTTTGATGCTCGGCTTTGACTTTAGCGCAAGTCAAACATTTACTTACAAATTCAACAATGTCCTTCTTCATTCCCGGCCACCAATAATATTCTTTCAACCCTTTGTACATTTTATCGGCTCCTGGGTGAACCGAATACCTTGATCGGTGAGCTTCTTCCAGAATCATTGATCGCAGATTATCAACCTTTGGTATCCAAACTTTATTCTTGAAATATCGTACTCCATCTGACCGTGATTCAAACTCTTTTTCCAAGTTATGCAAGGCTTCACAACAAAGATTTTCTGTTTTCAATGCTTTCTCTTGGGCTTCACGAACTTGTGTCTTAAGGCTTGATTGGACCAACATTCCCAAAGCTCGTGTCCTTATTGGTCTTACTCTTTCTTTCCTGCTTAATGCATCAGCTACCACATTAGCTTTACCAGGATGATACTTTATTTCGCATTCATAATCATTAAGTAGCTCAACCCATCTCCGCTGTCTCATGTTCAACATTTTCTGATCAAAAATATGTTGGAGACTTTTGTGATCAGTATAGATGGTACATTTAGTGCCATAAAGGTAATGTCTCCAGATTTTTAATGCAAACACTACTGCTCCCAATTCCAAGTCATGAGTGGTGTAGTTCTTTTCATGAACTTTGAGTTGTCTTGACGCATAAGCTATAACCTTATTCTTCTGCATTAATACACATCCTAAGCCTTGATGTGATGCGTCACAATACACCACAAAGTCATCCGTACCTTCCGGTAACGCAAGAATTGGTGCGTCACATAACTTGTGCTTAAGTATTTGAAATGCTTCCTCCTGTTTTTCTTCCCAGACAAATTTCTTATCCTTCTGTGTCAGTGCTGTCAGCGGTTGAGCGATTTTTGAAAAATTCGCTATGAACCTTCGGTAGTAGCCTGCCAGACCAAGAAATTGACGAATTTCTGTTGGTGTCCTTGGGGTTTCCCATTTCTTGATGGCTTCAACTTTTGCCGGGTCAACATGAATTCCTTTTTCATTAACTACATGACCCAGAAAGTGTACCTCTCGAAGCCAAAATTCACATTTGGAAAACTTAGCATACAACTTCTGATCTTTGAGAAGTTCTAAGATCAACTTCAAATGTCTCTTATGATCTTCCTTGCTTCGTGAATAAATCAAAATATCGTCTATGAATACAATCACGAACTTGTCTAAATACGGCCGACAGACTCTATTCATTAAATCCATGAAAACTGCCGGTGCGTTCGTCAATCCAAAGGGCATAACTAGAAACTCATAATGCCCATAACGAGTTCTAAATGTCGTCTTATCAATATCCCCTTCACGAACTCTCATTTGATGATATCCAGATCGCAAGTCAATCTTTGAGAAGTACGTTGCGCCTTGCAGTTGATCAAACAGATCATCAATTCGAGGAAGTGGGTATCGATTCTTGAGGGTTAACTTATTGAGTTCTCTGTAATCGATACACATTCGGAATGTCCCATCTTTCTTCTTAACAAAAATAACTGGAGCTCCCCATGGCGAAGAACTGGGTCTGATGAATCCTTTGTCAAGCAGCTCTTGGAGTTGTTCAGACAATTCTTGCATTTCGGATGGCGCCAAACGGTATGGTGTCTTAGCCACTGGTGCAGCTCCCGGAATTAAATCAATGCGAAATTCGACTTGTCTCGGTGGAGGTAACCCAGATAGATCTTCAGGAAATACTTCGGGAAAGTCTCGAACCACAGGAATATCTTGCAAACACTTCTCCTTGATCTCTTTATTGACTACATGAGCTAAAAACGCACTATATTCTTTCTTTAAATACTTCTGCATCTTTATGCATGACACTATTCTTAACTTCCTTTTGGATTTTTCTCCGTGTACTATAAGTACTTCTTCTTTAGGTAACGGAATTCGAAGAGTCTTTTCGGAGCAACATATTTCCGCTTGGTTATTAGACAACCAATCCATGCCCACAATTATGTCAAAGCTTCCTAACTTGATTGGAATTAGATCTATCTTAAATTCCTTTTCAGCTAGACTTAGGGTACAATTCGAAAATACATCTTCAACCCTAATCTCTTGTCCGTTAGCGAACTCAATAACATAAGTTTCTTTTAGTTTTTGGGGCATTTGATTAATTTTTGATCTAAAACTTAATGACACAAAGCTTCTATCTTCTCCGAAATCAAATAATACAGATGCACGAAGATTATTTAAGAGAAACGTACCTGTGATCACATCCTGATCCTGTCTCGCTTCTTCCGCTCCAATTTCAAATACTCGGCCTCGTGCTTGACCTTTTTGATTCCTCTGATTGACCGGTCGAGTCTGGTTTACGTTCATCCTTCTGATAAATTTGGGACAGGCATTTCTGAAGTGGTCCTGACTCCCACACTCAAAACAAGCTCGCCTTCCCCCATTCTTACAATCTTTCGCATAATGACCTCCTTTGTTACATTTGAGACAAATAACACAATTTCCGAAATGATGATTGTTGCACTTGCCGCATCTCGGATATACTTCCTTTCCTTTATCAGTTGTTTGAGTCTGAATTCCATAATTACCCACCGTTCTCTGTTCCTTTCCTCTTCTCTTGTCAAACGGTCTCCTTGAAATTTCCTCAACCTTCCTTTTTCCTTTGACTTTATCGTGAATGAAAAGCCCCGATCGATTGGCATTATTGGTGAGCTTGGTTGCCAGATTTACCGCCTCCTGAATGTTTTTTGGATTACCCGAGGTCACATCCCCTCGGATTTCTGGAGCTAAACCCCAGACATACCTGTCTACTCGATTCTCTTCTGGTGTAACCAGATGTGGCACCATCTTCGCCAGCTCATGAAATCGTGCAGTGTACGTATCAATGTCGTTTCCTTTCATCTCATGCTCCCATAATTCTGCTTGTAATTTCTGCATTTCGCTTCTTGAGCAATATTCTTCCTTAAGCATTTCTTTAAACTCATCCCAAGTGAGTTTGTTAGCTACTTCCCTTCCTCGAGTCTGCACTTGAGTGTTCCACCACGTCAGTGCTCTTCCTTGTAGTAAACAAGCTGGGAATTCTACTTTGTTTGCTTCCGAGCACTTACTTATGTGGAGAACGGATTCCATTCCTTCAATCCAAGATAATAACCCAACCGCTCCTTCGGTACCGCGGAATTCCTTTGGGTTACAAGACCTAAAATTCTTATATGTACATTCTTTTTCTATATTTGCATCGGCTCTTGGTTGATTAGGTTGGTTAACATTTAAACCTGCTGCTATCTGACTGACTATGTTAGGAAGTGTAGCTAAGATTTGCTCGGATACGAGTCGTGCAATCTCAGGATCTCCTCTTCTTGGCGGCATAATTCTAATGCAACAATTTATTTTAAAGCCTCGTTAATATTTAATTCCAAATCCTTATTTCCCTTATTTCTATCCTATAATCTTAATACAATATAAATTGTATTTGTTTATTCAGACATCCAATACATCATACATCAACCTCATAGAATTTAAATTCACAGTTCATAAACATACATAAACAATATATCATAATCATATTCATCATCATTATAATACTACGTCAAGCATTCAATATTCATCCAAAAGTAATAGCCAAGCTATTTAATAATGTACTAATATGACGAGTTACATGTCCAAAAAGAAAGTTAGTCACCCAAATCTCCAACCATGATTCGTACTACTGATGCCTGAAAAACAACATCATCGCCCATGCTATCACAATTACTAAAAGTCCCATCATCACAGATAAGCAAGAGTGCAGCCATGCTACCATAGCCCTAGTTTCCATCAGTTCCCTCACAAACCCACTCATAGATTGATCGCCCATACTTACCATTGATATAAGCCCATTTAAAATCTGATCGCTTGAATTCATTATAGTCATGAGTGCATCAATGGAATGCTCATGATGGTTTACCTCCATTCTAACTCTCTCCACTTCTCGGGCCATACCCGAAACCCAGTAGTTTTCTAATGCTGTCATACCGGCTGGTTGAGACACTGGTATTCCAGCGCATGGTGGTGGTGATACCCTCCGACCCCTAAGTCGAGAAGGCCCCGCCTCGTCCCTACGTGGGACAGGTGTACTCTCTCGCTCGAAAGTGGCGGGTGAAGTCGGCTCCAAAGTAGGTGTGACCGATCTCTCCGGTGATCGATCAGAATCTGAATAATCGTGCTCAGATGGGTCATAGTCGTCACTCGTCGGAGAATTTCTTCTAGGGATGTAAGTGAGGTAGCCTGATCCGTCAGGCGACTGTTCTTGGTGAGATGGTGATCGTGACATAATGACTGCGATAATTAATAAAGTTTTAATTGTCAATCATGCTATAATTTTTATTAAAAACCAAAAATACCACGCAACTCACATAACAGTCATGCTTTTCATTTTTGTATCAAAAAGTTTCTATTTTTAGTAATTCCTAGTATAGCCAATCCATGTCCCCTTTATACACACTTAAATTAAACAAAGGTGATCAAGCTTTGCTTAAGTTAAAATATGATAATGTGAAACACATCTTAGTTATACTACAGCGCACTTTAATTTGAAAACTTTATTTGTAAAAGGTTATAGTGTGTGGTTTTAAAACAAAACCGGTATTCCCTATAACCTATGGCTCTGATACCAAATCTGTCACACCCCGCTAAAGCGGAAACACGAGGTATAACAGCTCCGATGTCATTGCATAAGATTATAACATACCCACATTTACTTAACTTTCAAAATACATTACATTTTTAAGAACATAGTATCGTCATTGTTTACAATTCCCAAACATAAAATATAACGATACACATAAAGCAAAAATAATCTTGCTTCAAAATATGAAGTGCGCTGATAAAACATCATGGAATTACTTTCTTGATTCCTGAAAAGCATGAATAAAAACCAAGGTCAACTACAAAGAGTTGGTGAGTTCACAGGTTTTAAATATGCACAAATCATTTTTATATGCAAGTTGACATTTGTAAAACATTCGTATAACCCAACTTCAATTCTTTGATTCATGAGCACCACAATTTACTTTCTTTACGATAAGTGTATGCAAAGACAATATTACGTTGAGCCACTACTAAGCCATCCCTGACCGATTTCAACGCCCCCAATGAACTAACTGAGCGGTGGTTCATGCCACATGTTTAGTCATCTTATCTAGTATAGTGCACCCCTGCTCGTCAGCATAAGGTGGGCTTGTCACACCAAATAGCGCTATCCACTAATACTATAGGCCCGATTTTCTTCGAGTTAATAGTAGTGTCACGGGGTCTTAACATTAAAAACTCAACACATCAATTGCATACTTATCATATAGCTTATAATTCCAAATGCTTTTAACAAAGCCTTATAAATTGCCAATTCGCAATACTTTCAAACAATTCTCATGAATCTTTAAATACGCAATTTAAACATGCTTTCCACCCCAAAATCAATTAAAACGATAAAAGTGGGGTTGTGAATACTCACCTTGACGAAAGTAACGAGTGAAGCTTTACTTTAATACTTATGGAATTTTGTCACGCCCTTAATTTCCCTATACAAGAGTTGCCATAAGGAAACACATTAATGCCCTATTCCGATGTCCAACCAATATGTCCAATTGTCCCAGGAAATGCCATTATATAAATTCTTTAGTCCATATCCATAATTAAACTATACAAAGTTCCAAAATACAATAAAACAAAATTTTATACTTAAGAAGGTTACCTTTCTGGATTCAGCACATGCTGTCCAGAAAGTTGTTCGATAAAATCAACACGGAAGCTTAACTTCCCAAGAGAATTATTTAATCATAAATTTTGTGATGATACTATAATATGATTAGAGTAAATCTGCATTTTTTTATAATTTTTGAATAACTTTTGATACTTCAAATAATTTTTACAAAATAGAGTGTCACTGATTTTCGGATCAGTGACATACCTCACTTGCAACAGGCTTTTGAGGTATCAATTCTTGGAATTAGATAGTGATCCATATATGGATGCAAACCTAACTCAAAATACTAACATTTGGAAAAAGATTCACTCATTTTGGATAAGTAATGAGGGAGTTATGGTCTCTACAAGATAGGTGTATGAATCTGTCTTCACTGGACAGATTGCACCATTTTCTTGTAAAATCCATTTAAGTGCCCAAATCAACTCCAAATTCAGTGTTTTCGGACTTTTTAGAAAGCTAACACTCTAAATTAGAGTTTAGAAGCAAAAACCCCAAATTTTGACAAGTGGTTTGTGAGTTGTGCAAGCTAGAAGTGAAGTCTATTTTCTGGACAGATTCTAGAATGAAATAAATACTATTTTATACCACCAAATAATGATCATTAGACATGGTTTTTGGATATAAACCATGTCTTCACTCCTCATTACATAATAAACTAACTTATGCATCATGGATTCATTGCAATCAAAATGCTCATCCACATGCATGCATGAACATAACACCATATAAAATGACATTAACACTATTGTTAAGTTCTTAATCATGTGGAACTTGGGAAATTCCTTCATAAGAACATTTTTATACTAACATTCATTGTAACAAGAGTCAAAAACTCACATTATATACATCAAAGATAATCCTTCTCATCATCAAAATTTCAATCACATGCAAGACAAAATAAACACTAAATTTATGACTTAACACTATTTAAAAACTCTTTAATCATATGAGATTGAACAATCTCATCCTAAGAGTTTATTTATGCTCAAAATTGATGTAAATGCATATATTTCAATCCAACATTATTAAAATTTTGTGGTCCAAAACCACATTTCATAAAATTATCATTTCTTGAAGAAATCCCATAATAATACACTTGGAAACCCTAGTTTCATTGGAAGATCATTTAATGGTTCATTAGCAAATATATTGATACTAATGTATCCCATTTCACTTCCAAAACTTGGATTGCACAACATTTACATGAAAAGATATGAAATATACAACTTTTTGATAATAAACTTGAAAAATGAAAGTGTTAAGTGATTACCTTCACAAAAGGAGATGAAGACTTGAATTCTAACTTCAATTTGGAGATGGATTCTTGATTGGATTTTGATTCTTAGCAATGAGAAGAAAAGAAGAAAGTTGATCTTGAAAATGAGGAGTGTTAATTGGTTTTAATTTGGTTTTTAATTAAAGAAAATAATTAAAATAGGTAGATTTAGGACAAGTGTCTAGTGACTCACCAACACATATAAAAAAAAATTTAATTTAATACCATTAGTTGAATTACTAGCTTTAAACTATACAATATCAGATATATTTGAGAACCGAAATACCCGATTCTCAATTTTTGCTAAATAAATGACAATTTGAAAATTTTGCAATGCAAGAGAAATTAACATACAGATTTATATAGTTTACGGATTTTGGACTTTTATTCCCTTATTTGGCATTTCTGGACAGTGGCGGTCAGATGCGGAACTGTTCCGGGTTTTTAACGCAACTTCTAAATTTTTCGGGAAACTTTTTATCTTAAAGGCTTTTAATAAAAATTTAAAAGTGACAAAACTTATAAATTAATCTGAGGGTGCTAACCTTAAGATTCAGAATTTGACAGGTGTCACAAAATATCCAAAGACACTAAGTCTGGGGATAAAAAAAATCCATTCTTTGTCCTTAGAAGGCTACCAGGAAAGCAAAGCTGAAAGTTCCTTTTAAACCTTCAGCAAATCAATCCTCTAGCTCTATGATAGAAATCTTTGATCTCTGTCCTCCAAAGCTAAAGATTGATCTTAAATCCACGAGATTTGAAGAAATGAAAATTCCTCCCAGATCTCATGAGAAAAGCCTTCTCGGACCTGGTCCTGCTCATCTTAAACTTGCATAACCTTCTACTTCTAGTCCTAAAACCGTTTTCAAATACAGAAAATGTTATCACTGTGTTTTAACTGACCATATTGCAAGCAAATGTCCAACTGCCACTAAAGCTGATAAAACAGCTAAAGTGAAGATAAATGCCTCTAAAGCTGAGAAGGTCACCAAAGTTGAAAAATCGACCAAGGTGAAGAATACCACCAAGGTTAAGAAATTAACCAAAGTGAAGATCACCACTGAAGCTGAATCTTCATCTGCTGTGAAGACTGCTGAAACTTTCTTATCCACTAACTCTAAAGGACCTATTGAAAAGTGGGTACCAAACAACGCTTAATCTTTCTTATGTGTGCAGGGATCAAAGGGCATCTGGTATCTCGATAGTGGATGTTCTCGTCATATGACTGGACAAAAAGACCTGCTCACTAAATACAAGAAAGAGAAAGGTCCCTCTGTGACCTTCGGAGGAAATGGAAAAGGATATACCCGAGGGTTTGGTGTCCTCAGCAATGGGACAACTACCTTTCGAAGAGTCGCTTATGTAGATGGACTGAAGCACAACCTTCTGAGCATCAGTCAGCTATGTGACAAAGACTACGAAGTTCGCTTTTCTAAGAAAGCATGCTCAGTGGTGGATGAGAAAGGAAAACTTGCTCTTAGTGGTTATCGCAGAGAAAATGTCTATGTAATAGATATGGACTCTATTATCACTGAAAACTTATGTTTTCTCTCTAAGGCCTCTTCTGATGTCAACTGGCTATGGCATAAAAGGCTCTCTCATCTAAACTTCAAAACCCTGAATTCTCTCTCATCTAAGGAACTGGTTTCTAGTCTTCCTCAGCACTCATATGCTAAAGAATCTCTCTGCTCAGCATTTGAAAAAGGAAAACAAACAAAAGTTAGTTTCAAGTCTAAACAAGTTTCCTCAGTGACAAGTCCTCTTCAGCTCTTGCATATGGATCTGTTCGGCCCTGTCAACATCCAATCAATAGCTGGAAAGAAATATACGCTTGTCATTGTAGATGAATTCTCTCGTTATACCTGGGTTATCTTTCTTCACTGTAAGAGTGATACTCCAGAAGAACTAATATCTTTTGTTAAAAAGATGGAAGTGCTGAATAATCTTACTGTTCGTTCAATAAGAAGTGATCATGGAACTGAATTCAAAAACAATTCCCTGAACAACTTCTTTGAGAACAAGGGAATCTCTCATAACTTCTCTTCAGTAAGAACACCTCAGCAAAATGGAGTCGCTGAAAGAAGCAACAGAACGATCATTGAAGTTGCTAGATCAATGCTCAGCGATTCTCACCTCCCTACTCAATTTTGGGCAGAAGCTGTAAACACTGCATGTTTTACTCAAAACAGATCGCTGATAGTAAAGCGATTTGGGAAGACATCTTATGAACTTTTTCATGGAAGGAAACCTTCTATCAGTTTTCTTCATATCTCTGGTTGTCAGTGCTTTATCTTAAACAACAGAGATCAACTTGGAAAGTTTGACCCAAAAGCTGATGATGGAATATTTCTAGGATATTCCTCCATCTCCAAAGCCTACAGAGTTTTCAACAAAAGAAGACAATCTGTGGAAGAAACAATTCATGTCACATTCGATGAAACTCGCTCAGCGAACTCTAAACCAATCACTGACAATGAAGAGTTAAATGCTTGGATGTTCTCTCACTACAGAGAAACTGAACCTTTCTTCTCAAACCATCAGCATTCAGATCCTCCAGCCGCTGATGATGATCCAAACATTATACCTCCTAGCGCTGAATCAACTCATGGGTTTCAGCTGAACCTCTAAACACTTTGCTACCATCAGATCTACCTCTGTCTGAAAACCTCTCTGATAACAACCGTCTGTCCACTACTCAACAGTTAATTGCTGATGAACCTCAAACATCCTCATCAGTAAACATCCCAATTGTTGATCCAACCTATGAATTAAGCGATCATGCTCCTGCTTAGCGATGGACCAGAGATCACCCAATAGATCAAATTATTGGTGATCCAGATGCAGGTATTCAGACACGACGAAGCTCAGGTAATATCTGTCTCTTCGTCAACTTTCTTTCTTTAATAGAACCAAAGAAGACTGATGATGCCCTCAGAGATCCAAACTGGGTCAGCGCTATGCAAGAAGAGCTGACTGAATTCTCTCGAAACAAAGTTTGGAATCTCGTTTCTAGACCATCTGATAAAACTGTTATAGGCACCAAATGGGTGTTTAGAAACAAGTTAGATGAACATGGAACTGTAACCCGCAACAAGGCTCGACTTGTTGCTCAGGGATACAGACAAGAGGAAGGTATAGACTATGATGAAACCTTTGCCCCTGTGGCTAGGCTCGAAGCAATTCGACCATTCTTAGCTTTTGCAGTCTATAAAGACTTCATCGTCTATCAAATGGATGTAAAATCAGCGTTCCTAAATGGAAAGCTGAATGAAGAAGTCTATGTAGAACAACCTCCAGGGTTCTATGACCCTAAGTATCCAAATTATGTTTATAAATTGGATAAGGCTCTCTATGGTCTTAAACAAGCCCCTCGTGCTTGGTATGACACTCTCTCATCATTTCTTATCTCTGAAAATTTTGAACGTGGCAAGATTGATAATACGTTATTTTTCAGAAAGATAAAAGGTCATATAATTCTTGTACAAATTTATGTCGATGACATCATATTTGGTTCTACTAACCCATCTATGTGTACTCGATTCGCTGAAAGAATGAAGAAAGAATACAAAATGAGTATGATGGGTGAGCTGACATATTTTCTTGGTTTTCAGATTAAACAATCTGACAAAGGTACTTTTATCAGCCAAGATAAATATGTTAAAGATATGCTGAAGAAGTTTGATCTTACTCAAACTTCAGAAATGAAAACTCCTATGGCACCACCCCTGACACTTAACAAAGATCCTTCTGGAAAACCTGTTGATGTCACTGCCTATAGAGGAATGATAGGCTCCCTGCTGTATCTTACAGAGAGCCGACCTGACATTATGTACTCTACTTGTTTATGTGCACGCTATCAATCTGAACCCAAGGAATCCCATCTGATCGCTGTTAAGCGAATCTTCAGATATCTGAAGGGAACTCCTAACCTCGGTCTTTGGTATCCCAAAGACTCAGGGTTCGATCTAACTGGTTATTCTGATAGTGATTTTGCAGGCTGTAAACTTGACAGAAAGAGTACTACTGGTGGATGTCAACTCTTGGGAGGAAAGCTGGTAAGTTGGACAAGCAAAAAGCAAAATTCAGTGTCCACTTCCACAGCTGAAGCTGAATACGTATCCGCTGGAAGCTGTTGTTCTCAGATCTTATGGATGAGAAATCAACTATTAGATTATGACCTTCAGCTATCAAAGATTCCTATCTATTGCGACAGCACTAGTGCTATCGCTATAGCAAATAATCCAGTGCTACATTCAAAGACGAAACACATAGAGATCAGATATCACTTTATCAGAGATCATGTGATGAATGGTGATATTGAACTTCACTTTATCCCTACTGACTTTCAGCTTGCTGATTTATTCACCAAACCTCTTGATGAGACAAGGTTCAACTTTCTCATCAGTGAGCTTGGAATGCTGAATCTTGAAGAATAAATCTTCAGCGTTCATGCATTGTGTCAGTAATCATAAGTTTCCCTTTTATCATCTCTCTGATAAACAATCTGACTCTCAAGTATGTTTTCTCAATCCCTACAACTAAATCTTCATTCAGTTAAGATGTTTTTCAAAATATAAACTTTAATCACTGAAACTTTCTTCAAATGATTAAAAGCTTTTTGAAAAATAAATTTATCACTGATATTTCTAGTCAGTGATCCTTTTAAAAGAAAATCTATCCCTATCTTTTCCATCAGGGATACTTTCAAAAAGAAAAATCTATCGCTGACTTTTCTTCAGCGATAATTTCAAACGGACAAATGAACAGTCTCTCTCTTCTATGACGCCATTTGAACCGACAATCCACGACATGCCTTTTTCTGACACGTTCGTCTGTTGCTCTTCTATCCAATCAACTTCGTGGGACGTGTCCATGTCATGATGAGCATTTGCTTTCCCGCCTCTCACATTCTCTCTCCTCTCTCACACGTATAAAAGGAATGTTTTTCCATTCTTATCATTTTACGCTTTCTGGAAATACTTTCAAAGCAAGAATACTTTCTCAAGCATTTGCATCATCTTCTTCAAAGATCAACAGGTTATTCTTGATCTTTTTTCTTTTCTTATCTTAAATCTTTTTACATAAACCTCCATTTATGGGTTTATAAGATACTAATCACATAAAATCATTTTCATTTTTTGATTTTATTCTTTAAAAACCATGTTATTTTGATTATTCTTCATTCAAAATCTTTGGTTTTTCTTCTTGTTCTTGTATCTTATATTAAGAACATCTTTTTAATTGTTGATTTTCTATGTTTCTTTTCTCAAATAGAAACTAGAAAATCTTCTTTATTTTTAGACTAAAATCTTTTCTTCTACTCTTGTATCTACTCATATTCAGAATGGCTCAATCTGCACTTGTCGCCTCTAAGAACGTCAAGTTCGCCATCACTGAATCAGAGCTTCCGAAGAACAACCATCTCGCTCGCCTTGATTTTGACGGTGTTAAGTATCCACATCTGAAGGAAGCTGCAATGTTTCTCAAGCAATCCTGCATTGCTTATGCTATCACTGTGGATCCCATACCCTCCAAAGCTCTTCTCCAGCAATTCTTGTTTACTGCTGATGAAACCTCTATCACCAACAAAAAGGGTGAACCGGTTCCTGCTATCTTCTTCAGCACTCAACTTGGCTCAGGGATGATGACTGCCCTAGGCCTGAGGAAAGCTCTGCGTTTTCCTGACAAACCCAGGAATGGATTCGACGCCCTGCCAACTGACGCTGAACTCATCCAATTCCTGGATGCCATGGAATATGCTTGGGAACCCAAACCAAGGACGACTATTCCAAACAAGAAGCTGACTCTTGTGAAGAAGGCACTGATGCCTTCCCAGCTAAACTACATCTTCTCACACTTCATTCAGTGCATGAGTGGGAAGAGTGGGTCACTGGACCAAGCCAGCAAGGTCCAGGTCCAGATGGCTTACTCAGTGATAGCTGGACGAAACTTCGACTATGCAACAGCCATCTTTGACGACCTGAAGTCAAAGATAGAGAAGACCGAGAGAGATCCCAAAGTCCCCTACGTACGCTTTATTTACGTGTACCTGAAGTTTCTCTACCCTACTACTTACCCCACCAACTCGGATGCCTCTTTTTCGAAAGTGGGTCAGCGCTCTCTGGAAGTCAAGCCGCTCCCCAACGAGGTAAGTATCTCTGAACTTCGCTCCCGAATCTCTCTCCTCACTTCTTCTACTTCAGCGGCCACGCAGGAGGTTCCTTCTTCTGCTATCCCTGCCGCTACCCCTTCCAAACGACCATCAACTGGCTCCCTTGGTCCTTCGAAGAAGGCCAAGGTGACCAAGGAGAAAGCTACTTCTAGCTCTATACCTAAGGATGTTTCTCTACAAACTTCCTTGGATGCTTTCGTGGGTCTCTCCTCCACATCCTCAGCGACAACCACTTCAACCGTGCCAGCGATCTCGGTCGCTGTCACAACAACAGTGACGCAACCCACAATCTCAGTTCAACAACCTGAGGTAACTACCCCTATCCCTACATCTTCTATCCCCATCTCTAGTCCTTCTATTTCTTTGATCTCTAACCCTCCATCTATCTTTACTCCACACTTTGGACCCATAGGACCTGAACATCAATCTTTTGAGGAATCTTTACAATTCTACAAAATGTTTGATAATTCAGGTATCCCTATAACCTTAAACACTTCTCCTAACTCACCATATAAGTCTGTTTCTCAAAAACTAACTTATATTTCAGGTCCTACTTTGGCGACTGTTGACACCAATGTCAACAATCTGAGTGCAAATGTGGAATCTATGACTGCCTCTCTCAACAACACCACCAATGCTGTTCAATCAGCTGGTGAAGCATTGAAGATGCTGACTGCCACCTGCGCCTCCAAAGCTGACGTTTCTCACATCGCTACTCTCCAAGAAGCGATTGACAAAGTCAGGGAGGACTCACAGCAACAGGTTGCAGCTCTGACTACAAAGGTTGATGCCTGTGAGGTCCTTTTTCAGCAGATCCTTTCCCGCCTGAAGGAACCAGCCCCAACTCCTGCTCCTTCATTTACAGAAGACGATCGCACCGCTCTAGACGTAGTTGTGGAGTTTATTCATCAAGCTACGTACGATATCCCTGTACTTGAAGACCGGCTCAAAGGACTGGAAGCTGAAGTCCAGAAGTTGTCCACCGCTGAGACCTCTACTACTTCCCAAGATCTCTCCCTTCGTAATAATGACAAAGAGGGGGAGAAAGCATCTGAAGAAAATAAGGAGAAAGAAGCTGAAGCTACTGAACAACTGAAGGAAACTCCCTCTCAGGTTGAGGGGGAGATAGCTGCTGACAAAACCCCTCCCACCATCGCTGGTCTAGTCGATGATGAAGAGGAGGAAGAGGACGATGATGAAGACCTTGATCTTGAAGATCAATAGGATGATTCTCATCAAGATGATAATGATGATGATGACGATGAAGATCAATCTCTATGGTGTTCTTCAGCCGTCACTTCGTCAGCGATAGCTTCGAATGAAGTTATCAAAGCAGGGGGGAGTCAAGAGACACCTTCAGGAACCCCTTCCCAAAGCAAAGGTGCAACTGCTGAGGGAACCCTGAAGATGATTTCACTACCTGAGGAGAATCCTTCTCAGGTATGCCTTACTCTTGTTCCTTTTTCATTCTATAAAAATCCCACCCCTGTTTCTTTCTAGCCTTTATCTCTCTCCTTCCCTAAAATAAATCTAACCTTTTTCTTTTTCTGACCAGACAGTTCTCTCCCCTGCTTAAGGGTAAAGAGCTCCAAATAATCCTAGCTGCTAAAGCTGATGACCAAATAATCCCAATCTCTGTCCGAGAGATTGATGAAGAGGATGAAGAAGAAGAAGAGTCCCTGCAACATCATGGAAGGCCCTCTAGACCATCTCACTGGTCAGAGTAAGAGAGAAAGAAAAGAACATAGATGATCTCTCATTTGGAGAGTCAACGACGAAAGGTCCCCTCTCAATCATCAGATCTGGAGTTCCTGACTGAAGCTGAAATTGAAGAATCCGTCAGGGTTGAGAAGCTGATTGCTGACTGTCAAAGAGATGCCTCTCTGGCTCTCAAAATTCAGTCTTCTCAAGTCAAAGACAAGAAGCTGAAAAGCAAACCAGTGGAAGTTCAGGCAGCTCTTTTGAGAGAGATTGAAGAGGAACGCTCCAAAGATAAAGCGGTCAGCGATAATTCTATCGATTGGTGCAAACACAAAATCGACTATCGCTCTGACCCACTGAAGATCGTAGCGGTTGCTATCTCTGGAAGAAAGAAGAAGGATAAACTCTCCGTCACCATGGAGATTACCAGAGAGGATGGAAGTTGCAAGGCTATGTTCATTTCAAAGTTGGAAGATCTTGGCTACATGGAGTGGCTTGAGTTCAAAGATGCACTGAAGAAATCAAAGTCTACATACAGAGGTTATGTTGAAAGGGTAAACGATGCCCTCATCAATAGAGTCGCTGCTATACTAAAAGTGCCATCCACTCTTCCTCCAAAGTCCAAGCAAATCAAGATAAAGCCTATCTCCTCATCTGATAATGTCGCAGTGATCAGGAATGAAACCTCCATCAAAATCTCAAGAGAAGCTCTGTTCAGTCCTCCTCCTGATCTTTCAGTTCTGGATCTATCTCTGCCTCCTGGCGGACCATATGCTGCGAGACAAGTACTCAAAGAACCTTTTGGAATCTTCTTTAGAGATGACGAGGAACAGCTCAGATTTCAAAGGGTCTCTGAAATCCTTATCTGTCCCCTCGCTCTTCTCAAGGATCTCATGTGCCTATGGTGTACTCTCTCTCCTGCTGCTGAGCCAATCATAGCGATCATCTGCAAAGAATCTTTAGAGCGAAGGCAAAAAGGAGAAAAAATACCTGAGTACTTGATCAATCCTCCTAAACCCTCTTTAGATAGCTGATAGATTAGTTTCTTTTCTTGTAATCTATTAGTTTAACTTACAGTAGTTAGTACATCACTTGTACTTGTAATTTTCATTCCTTGTAATTCTTTTCTTGGATTAATGAGAATTTCAGTGAAGTACTTAACTCTATCAGTACTGTAAAAGATCCCTCAAAATAGTAATTGGGACATGTATGTTATGAGTCCTGATTATTCCATCATTGTGAACTATAAAGTAATTTTCTTCAGTTACTTTGTCATTATCAAATAGGGGGAGATTGTTGATCCAAACTCTCTCAGTGATTTGATAACGACCCTTTTCTATACTTAGTGAAAATTACGTTTTAATATGTATTAGTGTTTCACCATCAGCGATCAGACTGAGTCTGTTCAGTTATCGCTGATAGTCTTCTTATAAACATCTAGTATGTATTAGTGTTTCACTATCAGTGATCAAACTGATCCTGTTCAGTATCGCTGATAGTTTCTGATGTAAACAGTAACGTAATCCCTGAAGACAAGTCTCGCGTCAACAGATGTTCATAGCTGAATCGAAGACGAAGTTGCTGAACAAAGACAAGTCTACTAGTGACCTGATGCGGATATCAGTGAAGCAAAGACGAATCTACTTATACGCGAAGGAACATGAGGAAAAGCTTCAGCGATCGCTGAAATCTTGATATCTCTAAAGAAAGAAATACTCAGCGATCGAATGATCACTTGGCTTATTACTCAAGTTTCCTTTTGTCTCTCCTTGCACAACTTAGTACGATATGTCAGAACGGACATGTCTCTGCCACAATTCGTACAACACCTCTGTCTTCTACACTGTTCATTGTCCGGCCGAAAGCATGTCTTCCAAAAGTCAGACTACCAAAGCCAATCAGTGAACGCCACGTGTAAAGTGTCCTGCCATGCATTTAATGCATAGGGTATAAATAGGAAGATCACCCCTTCATCTGAAGTGTGCTCAATCCTTGAACCCCATATAGAAACCCTTGTTTTCTATATCTCTTAATCCCCCATTCTCTGAATTTCTTGTGCAACCATCTTAGTGTTTCTTAAGTTTGTTTAGATTGAGTCTGTCTTAATCTTATTCCGCAACAAACTTGTAAATTGTATTTGATTTATCAATAAACAATTTATTAAACCTTAAATTCTTGTGTTTGTATTCAACCCCCCCTTCTACAAACTTGTTAAGCACCTTAGGGAACAACAATCTCAATTGAAGACTAGATTTGAGAAAATAAAGGATTTGAATCGATTTTTGGTTTCTTGTTTGATGGGTCAAAGTTGGTTTACTTAAATGATGACGAATTGAAAATTTGTTGTATGAATCTTGAAGTTGCATTAACAAATGGTGATGATTGTGATTGTTAGAAGATGATGATGATTGAAAGAGACGATGAATATGTTGAAGGCTTGAGACTTCGATATATTGATTGAGAGAATAAACGTACAATATGTAAAACAACAATGAGAAAAGTTAACCTAGACTAGAAGATACAAGGGTTTTATATACAGAGACTATATGGGTCCACGTGCCTGGGCCTTATACACATATATACACTAACATCCCCCCTCAAACTCAATCGGGAGAAGAATGAGCCAGATGGATTTTGGAAACTAGATCACGAAACTGTCCTGGTAGATGAGCTTTAGTGAAAATGTCGGTCGGTTGATCAATAGTTGAAATAGGAAGAAGTTGTATAGTCTGACGAGTCACGTGTTGACGAACAAAGTGACAGTCAATTTCAATATCCTTCGTTCGCTCGTGAAAGACATCATTGTGAGTCGTACTCTTGATTGAAGCCCTTGGCTACAAGGCGAGCTTTGTACCAATCAATAGAGCCATCATATTTTGTCTTGATTTTGAAGACCCATTTGGAACCAATGGGTGACTTGCCCGGTGGAAGAGGGACATATTCCCATGTCTGAGCTTTGTCAAGAGCCTGAAGTTCCTCAGCCATAGCTTTTTGCCAATCAGGATTAGAGGAGGCTTCCTTGTAGGAAGTAGGTTCGTGATTAGACAGCAAAGTAGCATAAACATGATAATCACGAAGATGAGCGGGAACTTGTCTTACCTGATCTGATCGTCTAACATTCGGAGATTGAGACGTTCCAAGAGCCAAAGACTCAGCAGGCAGCTCAGATGTTGGTTGTGCGGATGGAGCAGATGATTGATGTGGATCAGGAAAATTAGGAGAAGTAGGCGGTGTAGAGGCAGGAGACTCTGAAGGAGAGGCGAATGTGGGAGGTGTTTGAACAATAGGCAGAGATGAAGTGATGTCAGATTGGAGTGAGTCCAATGAGACGGAAGCATCAGTAAAGAATGGAGCGGTGAAGCTAGGGGACTCACGAAACTTAGATATAGAAGAAAAAGGAACATGATCCCAAAAGATAACATGACGAGATATAAGAAGACGCTGGGAGATAGGATCCCAGCAGCGATAACCCTTATGCTCAATACCATAACCAAGGAAGCAGCAAAGTCTGGAGCGAGGTTCAAGTTTGGTATGTTCATGAGGTTGTAACTGAACAAAACACGCACTACCCCAAACTTTTAGAAGTTCATAGGCAGGAGTGATCTCATGAAAAGCCTCATAAGGAGACCTATTATTAAGAAAGGGAGTAGGATGACGATTGATAGTATAAACTGCAGTGAAAGCAGCTTCACCCCAAGAGCGTTCTGGACATTTTACAGAAATGAGAAGATTGCGAACCGTATCAAGAATATGACGGTGTTTGCGTTCGGCACGACCATTTTGAGGTTATGTGCTGGGACAGGAGTACTGAGAGAGTCCCCTGAGATTGAAGAAAGGAGAGAAGAGATGACTCTTTATATTCCATAGCATTGTCAGCCCTAAGAATCTTTATAGATTTTGAGAATTGGGTGTGAATCATCCGAGCAAACATAATATAAATTTTAGGTAGCTCCGAACGATGTTTCATGAGATATATCCATGTGAAACGTGTATGATCATCAATACAAATAACAAAATATCGAGCACCCGCCATGGATGGATGTGGTGTGGGTCCCCATACATCAGAATGAATAAGATCAAAAGGAGAAGTAGAATTAAATTCATTTGTTTCAAAAGATAAAGCATGATGTTTGCCAAGTTTGCATGATAAACAAGAAATATTGTCAGTTGACATACAATTTCCTAACACCCCTAAGTTAGCTAATATTTTATTCTGGCTAGAGATAAGTGACCTAGCCGGGCATGCCACAAGTCAAAGGAAGAAGTCCTGGAAACTAAGGCAACAAGACTTGAAGAGAGTAATGGAAGACGAAGGTAGACCACTTTAATCATCCGTCCAACTTTACGGCCGAGTCCAAGGATCTGCTTGGTCTTTGGATCCTGTACAACACAACCAGAAGAATAAAATAAAATGATCAGATTATATTCTAGAAGCTGCGCAATCGAAACTAAGCTCAGAGATAGTTTCGAAACATTTAGAACATCCGGTAATTGTATATGAGGAGTGGAGACATTTACACTAAAAGATACCGGTAGGCCAGTGTTGTCAGCAGTTCGCACTAACGTAAAATGCTGAGGTGGTTTCTTAGAAACAAAACCATCGGTGCAGGGAGTCATATGATTGCAACACCCAGAGTCAAAAAGCCATACATTACCTGATGCAGTTGAGTGTTGAGAATTCATACCCATAGCACCAGACATCATCTGCTCCATGAGCTCCTGATTGCGACGCATCAGTTCCATGAGGTCAGGTGAGGAGGCTGGAGAGACCTCGTTATCAGCGAGAGTAGACCCAGCAACAGTGTGAGTCCGGTTCTGAGGGCCAGTGTTCTTTGAGTTCTTAGGGCAGTCAGACTCATAATGGCGTGGATGAGTGATACCACTCCGACGGCACTTACGAATAGGACAATCAAGAAGAAGATGAGAAGTAGAATGGCAAAAGGCACACTCAGATGTGTTCATCTTTCCCACATATTTGGAATGGTTGTTATTGGTCCATTTACCTTTGGACTTGGGATGAGACGTGTAGAGGACGCTATCAGTAGTGGGCATCGATGAACGCATGTGAAGACGGGTTTCTTCACTTAACAATTCTGATATGGCTTCTTCAAATGTAGGTAGTGGTTGCCTATGAAGAAGAGAAGCACGAACATTCTCAAATTTATCAGTAAGACCCATCAGAATGGTGATCAAATGTAGCTGGTTGAAGTAGGTTGTGAATTGTTGAGTTGTTTCATCAAAAATTTGTGGTGCTCCAAGACTTATATGATCTCTGAAAGACTGCATTTCAGAGATATAAGAGTTTATGGATTGATCAGGAAGCTGACGTTTGTTCTGAAAGGTGGTCCACAGTTGATATTGATGAGATACGCCCGATGACGTGTACCGCTTAGCGAGAAAATCCCAAAGACTTTTGGCAGTGACATAGCCAAGAAATTGTTGGTTGATCTCAGGAGTAGTGGAGGCATTAATGAAAACCAGAATACGGGCATTATTAATGTCCCACTCATTCATGCGTTTTGCAAAATCAACAGCATTCTCAGTTGTTGCCTGAACTGGAAGTTTGGATGCACCAGTAACATAGGTGTAAAGCCCATGAGATTTTAGCAGAATTGTCATATGGTGATGCCACAGGATGTAGTTGCTACCATTGAAAACAATCGAGATGGGATTTGAGTGACTTAGATTGGCAGCCATGGATGTGATGAGAAACAGTTCAGAATTGCACTAGAGTGACCGGTATCGACCGGTCTGATGTTGCGACCGGTATGAACCGGTAGGGTGTTGCAACCGGTATGGACCAGTAGACTTGTGAACGGTATGGACCAGTAGGGTGTGCGACCGGTATGGACTGGTAGGGTGTGCTACCGGTATGGACTGGTAGTGTGTGGACCGGTAGGGTGTGCGACCGGTATGGACCGGTAGGGTGTGCGACCGGTATTCTTCTGGGGGTACGGCGACGATTAGGGTTACTGGAACGTACCCGGGAGTGTGGCGATGGCGATGAGAGACAGAGAGGGCGGCGTCGGCTGGGTTTTCGATTGACTGCAGCGACGGCGAGATAAGGAGCGACGGCGAGAGAAGGATGATGACGATGAGAGTGAGGAAGAAAGCAAACCTACAGCTCTGATACCATGTTAGAAGATGATGATGATTAAAAGAGATGATGAATATGCTGAAGCCTTGAGACTTCGATATATTGATTGAGAGAATAAACGTACAATATGTAAAACAACAATGAGAAAAGTTAACCTAGACTATAAGATACAAGGGTTTTATATACATAGACTATATGGGTCCACGGGCCTGGGCCTTATACACATATATACACTAACAGTGATATTGATGGGAAGTATTTGTTTATGGAATTGCAAATTTTGCAGGAAATGTTACCGTCTGAAGCATATAAAGGAGAAAATCCATGGACATCAATTTAGATTTTGGAGTTTGCAAAGAAGATGGATATGTTTCCAAATGTGTTGCTTGCGTATAGGATTTTGCTGACTGTACCCGTAACGGTAGCATCTGCTGAAAGAAGTTTTTCAAAGTTAAAGTTATTGAAGTCATATCTACGGTCTACCATGAGTCAAGAAAGGCTAAACGGGTTAGCAATTTTGAGTATTGAAAGTAAATTTTTAGCGAATGTCGAATATGAAAAATTGATTGATATTTTTGCTTCAAGAAATGTACGAAGACATCGTTTTAGGTGATGTAGGTTTATATTTTGTAATTTAGGGTTTTCGTTTTATGCCCCCCCCCCCTTGTACTTTTTATTTTAATTAATAATAATCGGAGTAGGGATGACTGATAGCCGCTAGTTTGACTAGGTTCCAAACCCTTTAAAAAATCGTATATTTTGTCGTTTCATTTACTTAAAATCGCCTAGGGCATTTTTTTAGCATCTTTGCACAGGGCATCAAAATCCTTAGGAACGGCCCTGATCGGATGTGAAGAAGGCTGACATGGAGTGCTAACATAAGTATGCTAATTTTCAGATTGAATATAGAAAGAGGAGTGTAGTTGACTTTTCATTTGCTGAGGCTATGGAAGTAGTTCCTCCTCCAAAAAAGTCGAGTTTAGAAAATAAATGGTGGGATCAAGAGAAGGAATGAAATCCTTCAAGCTGTAAAGTCATCATCACCTTCTGAGGATTAAGGTATGACAACTAATTTCTCATTACTGTTTTGTTTCCTTCTTCTTTTTCTTTGTGATTGAATGTGTTCTTGTTGGTTTTGATAAATTAGATATCATAAAAGAATGAGAATTGATTTGGATGATTGTGCAGGAAGCAATAGAGGTTTTAGTTGGACATTTGCAGAGAAGTTGGAATTGAAAAGGAGGAAAAAAGAAGAGAAGGAGAAAAAGAAAGTGGCTAATTGATTCAATTGTCAACGACTACTTGTTTGGTCAGACAAATATGATGGTAACCCCACCCATAGCACTATGAAACAAGTATATATCTAGGTATAAACATGTATATATTTAGGTATATATAGGTGTAGCCTTAGGTTCATTTGAGAAATGGTAAATATATGAGAAATAGAGAAGTAATCGTAGCCATTCATATGGTCAAGATCGGATTTGACTGGTCAAATATTGCGGATTTGACTGGTCAAGAATTGCGTCTTTGACTGATCAAAAGTTACGGCTACTCCAAAAATAGAAGGACAGTTTCGTAATTTTTACAAAATACACGGGTTGAGTTCATATATAAATCTGTATAATTCACATATGAATTGTATGTTCATATCTGAATCAGTGTAATTCACATATGGACTTTTTTAACTGATTCATATATGAACCTTTGTGATTCATATATGAACTAATTAACTGTAGGTTCATATGTGAATCAGTTGAACTAATTAACAGATTCATATATGAACTTTTTTATTTCACATATGAATTAATTAACTGATTCATATATGAATTATATATGTTCATATATTATGAAATCGTCCCGTGTATTTTACGAAACTACCCCTTTATCTTATGTAGACCACGCAAAGAATTATCTGGTGCTTCACAGTCAAAGCCGCAAATGTTGACCAGATGAATGGCTAGGATTACTTCTCTATTTCTCATACATTTATCATTTCTCAAATGAACCTCTCCCTATAGGTGTATATATATATATATTTGAATCATCTCAAATGAATGAATGTAAGTAAAAATGATGATATTATGTATGTTGCAAGTGTTGGATTCATGTATTAGAGTTCAATTAATTTCATCAACTGTTTGTTTCTTGTTTTTTTCCCTTTCACTTGTTAACAAACATCTCTTTCTCAACCACTTGGGTTGTAGCGCACTGGTAAATCCTTTAGAAATGTAGTGGAAAATCTCATCTACCCAGGGTTCAAATCCAGTCGCTGCCAAAGCCCTTGTGGCCATGGAGGTTCACCTGCGATGGCTCCAGGCCATTCGTGGTCGCCCGGGGATTAGTCGGTGCGCGTAAGTTGGCTCGAAAACCCACGGTTACCAAAAAAAACATCTATTTTTCTCTCATTCTCCTCGGTTTTAATTGTCTTCACAAAACATACATCTCAAAGAAAAAACTACCATATGTCAATATTATAACAACTTTTTAAAATATAATTATGACTTTATCAAATCACTATTATACCATAATTTGTGATTGTTAGGAGATGAATGTGCTGAAGGTTTGAGACTTCGATATTTTGATTGAGAGAATACACATACAATATGACAAAGTAGAAAATGAGATTCTTAACCTAGACTAAAGGAAACAAGATATTTATACAGACACTATATGGACCGGGCCTTATACATACATGGGCCTTGGGCCTTATACACTAACATCCCCCCTCAAACTCAATCGGGAGAAGAATGAGCCAGATGGAGTTTGGAAACTAGATCACGAAACCGTCCTGGTAGATGAGCTTTAGTGAAAATGTCGGTCGGTTGATCAATAGTTAAAATAGGAAGAAGTTGGATAGTCTGACGAGTCACGTTTTGACGAACAAAGTGACAATCAATTTCAATATGCTTCGTTCGCTCGTGAAAGACATCATTGTGAGCGATCTGAATCGTACTGTTGTTGTCGCACCACAATGGAGTGGGAGAATGTTGAGGAGCCCCCATGTCAGAGAGTAGCCAGCGTAACCACACAAGTTCTTGAGCCGTGTCAGCAAGTGCTCGATACTCAGCTTCAGTACTGGATCGAGCGGTGAGAGATTGTTTCTTGCTCCTCCAAGAAATGAGTGAGTCTCCAAGAAAGAAACAGTAGCCGGTAGTGGAGCGACGATCAGTCATGTCACTGTCCCAATCAGCATCAGAAAATCCGCGCAATGTCAATGATGATGTGGATGTAAAATGAAGACCGTCAAACATGGTCCCTTTTAAATATCGAAGGATGCGCAGGACAGCAGCATAGTGATCGGAACAGGGTGCAGACATGAACTGACTGACTGTATAAACAGCATAGGCAATGTCAGGACGAGTCACTATCAGGTAAGCAAGTGACCCCACCAACTGTCGATACAAAGTAGGATCACGCAGAGGAGGTCCAACATTCGGAGTTAAATGAAGGTTGTGCTCAAGAGGAGTGGATGCAGTTTTGTTGTCAGTAAGCCCAGCTTTTGACAAGAGATCGAAGGTGTATTTGGCTTGACAAAGATAAATTCCCGAAGGATCTGAGAGCACCTCAAGACCAAGAAAATAGTGTAAAGAACCAAGATCCTTCATCTCAAAGCAAGAGCTAAGAGATGTCTTGAGATGAGCTATGCTTGTAGAGTCACTGCCAGTAATAATCATATCATCCACATACAAAAGAAGTAAGATTGTGCCAGCCTCAGTGATCCGAGTAAATAGTCCGGAATCATAGTGAATGGGTGAGAAACCCAGAGAGGTGACTGTGGAACTGAATTTCTCAAACCAAGCTCGCAGAGCTTGCTTGAGTCCATAAAGATCCTTCCGAAGACGACAAACATGACCTTGTGGAAGTTGAACGCCTGGAGGGGGTGTCATGTAGACTTCCTCAGATAAGTCATCATTCAAGAAGGCATTCTTAACATCCATCTGAAAGAGAGGCCATTGCTTGGTAGCTGCGATGGCTAGGAGACTGCGAACAGAGGTGACACGAGCAACAGGTGCAAATGTCTCCTCATAATCAATGTCGTACTATTGATTGAAGCCCTTGGCTACAAGACGAGCTTTGTACCGATCAATAGAGCCATCAGATTTGGTCTTGATTTTGAACACCCATTTGGAACTAATGGGTGACTTTCCCGGTGGAAGAGGGACAGATTCCCATGTCTGAGCTTTATTAAGAGCCTGAAGTTCCTCAGCCATAGCTTTCTGCCAATCAGGATTAGAGGAGACTTCTTTATAGGAAGTAGGTTCGTGATTGGACAATAGAGTAGCATAAACATGATAATCACGAAGATGAGAAGGAACATGTCTTACCCGATCTGATCGTCTAACATTCTGAGATTGAGACGTTCCAGGAGCCAAAGACTCAGCAGGCAGCTCAGATGTTGGCGGTGCGGATGGACTAGATGATTGAGGTAGATTAGGAACACTAGAAGAGGTAAGATGTGTAGAGGCAGGAGACTCTGAAGGAGATGCGAATTCGGAAGGTGTTTGAACAATAGGTGGAGACGAAGTGATGTCAGATTGGAGTGAGTCCAATGAGACAAAGGCATCTGTAAAGAACGGAGCGGTGAAGGTAGGGGAATCACGAAACTTGGATATAGAAGAAAAAGGAACATGTTATCAGAAGGTAACGTGACGAGATATACGAAGACGTTGGGAGATAGGATCCCAGCAGCGATAACCCTTGTGTTCAATACCATATCCAAGGAAGCAGCAAAGTCTGGAGCGAGGTTCAAGTTTGGTATGTTCATGAGATTGTAACTGAACAAAACACGCACTACCCCAAACTTTTAGAAGTTCATAGGCAGGAGTGATCTCATGAAGAGCCTCATAAGGAGACCTATTATTAAGAAAGGGAGTAGGATGACGATTGATAGTATAAACTGCAGTGAAATCAGCTTCACCCCAAAAGCGTTCTGGACATTTTACAGAAATGAGAAGATTGCGAACCGTATCAAGAATATGACGGTGTTTGCGTTCGGCACGACCATTTTGAGGTGATGTGCTGGGACAGGAGTACTGAGAGAGAGTCCCCTGAGATTGAAGAAAGGAGAGAAGAGATGACTCTTTGTATTCCATAGCATTGTCAGCCCTAAGAATCTTTATAGATTTTGAGAATTGGGTGTGAATCATCCGAGCAAACATAATATAAATTTTAGGTAGCTCCAAACGATGTTTCATGAGATATATCCATGTGAAACGTGTATGATCATCAATACAAATAACAAAATATCGAGCACCCCCCATGGATGGATGTGGTGCGGGTCCCCATACATCAGAATGAATAAGATCAAAAGGAGAAGTAGAATTAAATTCATTCGTTTCAAAAGATAAAGCATGATGTTTGCCAAGTTTGCATGATAAACAAGAAATATTGTCAGTTGATACACAATTTCCTAACACCCCTAAATTAGCTAATGATTTTATTCTGGTTAGAGACAAGTGACCTAGTCGGGCATGCCACAAATCAAAGGAAGAAGTGCTGGAAACTGAGGCAACAAGACTTGAAGAGGGTAATGGAAGACGAAGGTAGACCACTTTAATCATCCGTCCAACTTTACGGCCGAGTCCAAGGATCTGCTTGGTCTTTAGATCATGTACAACACAACCAGAAGAATGAAATAAAATGATCAAATTAGATTCAAGAAGTTGTGCAATCGAAACTAAGCTCAGAGATAGTTTCGGGACATTTAGAACATCCGATAATTAAATATGAGGAGTGGAGACATTTCCACTAAAAGATACCGGTAGGCCAGTGTTGTCAGCAGTTCGTACTGACGTAAAATGCTGAGGTGGTTTCTTAGAAACAAAACCATTAGTGCAGGGTGTCATATGATTGCAACACCCAGAGTCAAAAAGCCATACGTTACCTGATGCAGTTGAGTGTTGAGAATTCATACCCATAGCACCAGACATGATCTGCTCCATGAGCTCTTGATTGCGACGCATCAGTTCCATGAGGTCAGGTGAGGAGGCTGGAGAGACCTCGTTATCAGCGAGAGTAGACCCAACAACAGCCTGAGTCCGGTTCTGAGAGCCAGTGTGCTTTGAGTTCTTAGGGCAGTCAGACTCATAATGGCGTGGATGAGTGATGCCACACCTATGGCATTTGCGAATAGGACAATCAAGGAGAAGATGAGCAGTAGAATGGCAAAAGGCACACTCAGATGGGTTTGTCTTTCCCACAGATTTGGAATGGTTGTTGTTGGTCCATTTACCTTTGGACTTGGGGTGAGACGTGTAGAGAACGCTATCAGTAGCGGGCATCAGTGACCGCATGTGAAGACGAGTTTCTTCACTTAACAATTCTGATATGGCTTCTTCAAGAGTGGGTAGGGGCTGCCTATAAAGAAGAGAAGCACGAACATTCTCAAATTTGTCTGTAAGACCCATCAGAATAGTGATCAAATGTAGCTGGTTGAAGTAAGTTGTGAACTGTTGAGCCGTTTCATCAAAGATCTGTGGTGCTCCAAGACTTATATGATCTCTAAGAGACTGCATTTCAGAGATATAAGAGTTTATGGATTGATCAGGAAGCTGACGTTTGTTCTAAAAGGTGGTCCACAGTTGATACTGATGAGATAGACCCGATGATGTGTACCGCTTGGCGAGAAAATCCCAGAGACTCTTGGCGGTGACATAGCCAAGAAACTGTTGGTTGATCTCAGAAGTAGTGGAGGCATTAATGAAACCCAGAATACGAGCATTATTAATGTCCCACTCATTCATGCGTTTAGCAAACTCAACAACATTCTCAGTTGCTTCCTGAATTGGAAGTTTGGATGCACCAGTAACATAGGTGTAAAGTCCATGGGATTTTAGCAGAATTGTCATATGGTGATGCCACAAGATGTAGTTGCTACCATTGAAAACAACCGAGATGGGATTTGAGTGACTGATATTGGCAGCCATGGATTAGACGAGCAACAGTTCACTGACAATGACCGGTATGGATGAGCGACCGGTATGAACCGGTAGTTGTGACCGGTATGGACCGGTATAATGATCGACCGGTATGAACCGGTGGTTGCGACCGGTATGGACTGGTAGAATGTTCGACCGGTAAGGACCGGTGGTTGCGACCGGTATAGACCGGTAGAATGAGCGACCGGTATAGACCGGTAGAATGTTATGACCGGTATGTTACGACCGGTAGAATGTTACGACCGGAATCCTTCCGGTATGCGACTAGGGTTTCAAAAAACAAACAGATCGATCGATGTCGGCGATCGATGTCCGCTTGATTCAAAAGAGATTCAAAGGCGACTAGAGAGAGAGGTGATGGCAAGAAACAGCGGCGACGACGAGAGACGGCGAGAGGCAGAGGCGGCTGCGGCGGCAAGAGTCGAATGTGGTTCGGATGAACAGTGACGATGAACAGTAAAATCGATGAATAAACCTACAGCTCTGATACCATGTTAGGAGATGAATGTGTTGAAGGTTTGAGACTTCGATATATTGATTGAGAGAATACACATACAATATGACAAAGTAGAAAATGAGATTCTTAACCTAGACTAAAGGAAACAAGATATTTATACAGACACTATATGGACCGGGCCTTATACATACATGGGCCTTGGGCCTTATACTTTTTCCATGAACTTCACAAGTCAAAGTAGATTTTTCCCCATGTTGGATTGCATGTATCATAATATAACTTGTAGGCTTTGTATGAAAGTAACACAAGCCACAGTTAAAACTCATGAATAATGAAATTATGGTCAAAAACAACCAATTGCATATGTTGTAAGAGATGGTACATAAATATTTTAAAGTGTGTAACAATATATCATTGCAAACAACTTCACTCGCCTATGAAGGCTTTTTAAAGCATATTTTAGGATAGGAAAAGGAGACCGAGGCTTTGATATCCTTAAAATTGTCAAAATATTTGATATCCTTAGGGTCTCCTATGAAATAGCAAGGCAGTGAGATAAATATTTCATATGAGAAAACATTAATATACGCACTTCCTTGATAAGACTATTTCTACATGTGTTCATTAAAACCCATCAGCTTTAAAACATAAGAAACCAAATTTTCATATCCATATCCTTATTTTAAAATTTAAACCAAAAAAAAAAGCTACAAAACCTATTAGGATCATCTCTATCTATAGATGATCTTTATCAGATGATCTTTATTTGGGTGATTCAGTTGTAGTCAAATAGGATTGCTTCATCTTTATCTGATAAGCTTTAGCTTTAGTATTAGTATTCGGATAGGTCTCTTCTATGATTGTATAAAAAAGGTTTGTGGTAAAAAAATGAAACAACAATAGATTCTCATTCTCCATATAAATTTTCAAAAACCATCAGAACCATAAAATTATATCGAGATCGAGAGGATGGAGGAAGAACCCAAAAAAAAAACCTATCAAAACGAAATCGAATTTGTTAGGGAAGAAGATAAAAGAAATTGAGAGGAAAATAGAATAAAGAAGGAAACAAAATACTAAGGTCGCGTTAACCCAAATCCCTCCAAATTCATTCCAATCCTGTGTTTGGTTTGCAGGAAAGGATTTTGTTGACCGGATTTTAAATCCCTTGACCATTTTAAAATCCCTTACCTGATGGATTTCAAAATCCTTTGCAATTGGCATGGATTTGAAATCCCCCCAAATCCAAATCCCTCCTTGAAATCCAATTCATTCCCGCAAACCAAACGCGTCCTAAGGGTCTGTTTGGTTTGCAGGAATGGAATGGATTTGGGGGGATTTGGATTTCAAATCTATTCCAATCTCGTGTTTGGTTTGCAGGATTGTCTGGATTTGAAATCCTTCAAACATAGGATTTTGAAATCCTGTGGGGGGTGGTTGGGATTTCAAGAGATTTCGAAGGATTTGCATATAATAATGTTTTAGAATATGTTAAAAAAGTTTGTTTTTCAATAATCAATTAATAATAAGGTAGTTTAAATATTTCTATAATTATTTGTAATTTGTTTTTACAAATCTATACTATATTATAAAGATAGACATAAAAAACTCTTAAAAACAAGTCTTAAAGCTTAATGTATCGCTATTTAATGTTAATTACTTAAAAAACAGTCATAAAAGCTGTATGTACTACATTTAATGCTATTCATTCATTTTCAATCATTATCTCTAACCATTTTAACTCCCCTAAAATAACTCTCACCATATTTTAGATATAAAAAATCTAAAATATAATTAAAAAATCATACAGAATATTTTAAACCAAAATAAATTAAACAAATTACATTATATTATTAAATTATTAAACCAAAATAAATTACATTATATTATTAAGTCTAAATTAAACAAATTTATATAAAAAAATCATTATCACTATCTCACAACCATCCAAAATCGTAATGTAAATAGACAAAAAACAGAAAATAAAATGAAACGTTAAAATCGTGATATATCTAGCTACATTGCGCGAGTACACTTCTAGTTATTTATAAAGAATGGAATTCAATTTCATTCCAAATCCTAAAAACCAACCACACCAAACATTTCAAATCATTCCAAATCCAAATCCCTTCAATTCCAAATCATTCCACGAAATCCAAATCCCTCTAAACCATTCAATCAAACCAAATGCGCCCTAAGAAGACAATGGTGCTTGCCTTGAAAAGAAAAAGGGGAAAGAAGATGACGACGAGGCCCGCATGGTGACAAGATGGACTAGGAGATTTCAACACTACAAGAAAAAAAGTTAGTTAGTGATCAAAATTTTACTGACTACTTATATTTTAGTCACTAACTTTGACGTTAGTGTCGATAAAAAAGGTCGTTATTAAAATTTGGTCACTATAATAAATTTAGCGGCAAAAACTAAAATTTGGTATTACTAATTCTTATGACAACTAATGTCTATAAATGGACTCAACAATTGTCATTTCTATAATGATTTAATATATATATATATATATATATATATATATATATAACATATTAAACAGTCAAATGTTGTAACTTTTATAAGAGAGTATCATTTGCTACTTGCTTGTTGAATCAAATATTTAAAGAATCAATCAATCTGTCCGGATGAAGTGGAGGTATATGAATGCCCTATGGCCAAATTGGCCTTTCAAGTGTGCTTCTGGTTTTGTTCATGGAATATCTAAACCAGGGGCGGACTTGTATTGTTAAAGGTGGGGGAAAGTCCCCCACTAGAATGGCCAAAGTTTAGTTTACTCAAGGTAAAATTAATCTTTTTTTACTCTTATAATCGGATTTTTTTTATATCCCAGGGCTCCAGGTCGTCTAAATTTCTGGATCCACCACTTTATTGAGGAAATGGTATGGTGTATGGATAAGGATTTAGGCTGGCTATTATTGCAAAAGTAGGATTTTGGATTAATGATTTCATTTGGGCTAATGGGATTAGTTAAAATAATTCAGTAGTATCCACCATTATTGAAGTTTTGTATTCTACCACAAAAATACATTAATGTCTCAAAAAAAGGTCTACAACGATGAACCACCTTTCATAAACCTCTTTGAATCTTGTTGATTCAGACATATTCAACAATTTTTTTATAATTTTTTTAAAATAAATAACTAAAATCAGAATTTCTAAAAAGAATTATATTTAATTTCAACAACTTATCTATTTTGGAAATTTCAATCTTTATTATATTCTTAAAATATTACTAGAAGCGTACTCGTGCAATGCAGCGAGATACATCACGATTTTAATGTTTCATTTTATTTTTTTGTCGATTTACAGTACGATTTTGGATGGTTTTGAAAAGTGATAATGTTATTTTTATAAATCTGTTTAATTTAGGCTTAATAATATAATGTTTCATATAAAAAAATCAAGTTTTTTTGTTAGAATTCAATAATTATCTTATATATTTTAATGATATCTAGAAAAAACAACCAATTACATATTTAATAATATAATTAAAACAAAATTATAGTAATATAATATATTAATTAATAGTGATATATGAAAAGGTCCGCATAAAAGGAAAGCCCTGCACATACCAAATTGGTGGGTGTTAGAAGTCTGTAGTAGTAATATGTATCTTGTGCTTTGATACTTGTAAATTAAGAGATTTTTAAAATCTTACATAAAATGATGGTACTTTGTGCCTAATAATTTGTTTTTAAGAGTTTTTTATGTCTGCTTTATAATATAGTATAGATATAATGAAATAGACTTTTAAAAATAACTTATATAAAATAATACTCCCTATGTCCAAAATAAGTGTCTACATTATTATTTTAGTTTGTTCCAAAATAAGTGTTCACTTTCAATAATAAATGTCTACTTTTTATTTCTGTCATTAATTATGTGATGGATAAAATTTATCTCTCTATAATTAAGTGTAAAATTTTCTTTTTGTTAATTAAAAAGTGTAATAGTTACACATTCCTAAAATTGTGTGATTTTTCATTGCGGACATTTATTTTGAGACGGAGAGATTAATAATTAAATTTCATTGGTGAGAATGAATAAAAAATTAATCTCTCTCCACACAACAAGTTTTAGAGAATTCTATAAAATTGAAGTTTTTTTAATTTTCTCTATTTTAGGGAATAATATAAATAATTTGTTAGAGTAAAATAGAAGGAAAAAAAACTATTACCAAAAAACTCATTAGGTATGTTCTTAGAGCATCTCCAACACCATTGCTAAAATAGAAAAAAAAATGGGTTTTTGTTCTCTAAACTTCTCCAATAGTTTTGCTATCTTGTTTGCTATAATAAAGAAAAGTTGAAAATTTTCCAAGTTTAGAGAATTCTCTAAAACTTGATGGTAGGAGAGAGAAATGATTATTTTATTCAATCTCACCAGTGAAATTCAATTTTTATTATTTTATATTAAGATTTTTTAAAAAGTGTATTGGGATGATAAATTATAAAATATTATAATAATATAAGTTGTTTTAAAATCTCTAAAATAGCAAATCTGTTGGAGATGAATGTAATACTTTTTAGAGATTTTCATTTTTGGTTTTCTATTTTAGAGAAATTATAACAATGATGTTGGAGATGCTCTTATGCTGTTTATATTCCATATATTTATGTCTGTTTGCAATTATGGTTTTTCAAAAACATTGATTTCCCAAAAACACAAAAACATTGATTTCCCAAAAACAACCTTTCTCCAAGGTTGATTGTTAGGAATTGTGTAACTTAGAGATGGTATCGAGACCGGATAAACTTAAGAATCGTGTTGGAAAGCACTTTCCAAATACAACAATTCGACCCTATAAGCCTTGAGTTCACGAATTTTATATTGGGATAATTCTTAAGATTTCTCTCTTTTTCAAAGGCTGTGAAAAGAGATTTTTTTGTATATCCCCAGATTCTCACATTACATGTTTAAATAGGAGATCGACGGTTATTGGCGGTTAGGCGGTTATAACCATAAATGGATAAGATTAAAAAGTAGTTACAACCGAATTCTATAAGCTATCAGCGACCAACTATCACCTATCAACGACAGCTATCAGACTTTCAGCGATAGCCTTCCGATTTTTCAGCGATTCTTAAGATAAAGTTGATGATGCACAAGTCATCGGTTCGAGTTTTGTAAGACCGTTAATATTTTATTAGTTGTTCTTTGAGGCCTCAAAAATCAATCAAGATGTGTACAAATTAGTCCGAACATCCACGATTAAAAATTTTAATTTTTGCATTTAATCTACTCAATAAAACAACTCATTTGCTTTTTATCATACAACACAAAGAACTAACTTATTAAAATATTTAGGGACGTTTGGTTCACATAATGGAATTTGATGGAATTAGAATTCGTCGAAAAAATTTGACTTTGAATAAATTGGAATGGAATTTGACCATACGTTTGGTTGGTAGGAATTCAATTCCTTCCCTTAAGTCAAGGAATGATGAATTCTTTAAATTGTGGAATTCAATAGAATTGTAAGGATTTCATAGTTTTCATTCCGTAAATCAAACATGGGCTTGGAATTTAATCAATTGAATTGGTCATTCCAACTCCTTCAAATTCAATGAACCTAACAGCCCCTCAGAGTAAACTATAATTTTTTGTCCACGTGGTTTGTGAAAAGTAACTATGCCCTTCTCTATGCTCTCAAAATTACATGTTTTGCCGTTATAGTTTGCAAATCATTGCTATAAGGTTAACTCTTTCGGTGGTTTACCGTTAAGTACAAACAAAGATTTTAAACACAAGGACGAAAAAACCAATGAATTATAAACCACAAATGGAAACTATAATTTCAAAAGTAGGAAAATGAATAACTTTCAACAAACCATAGAGACAAAAAACCGTAGTTTACTCTAATATTTATATAAAGAGCATATACTCACGTACACTCGTTAACCTTTGGTAAGATTTACACCCTCAAACTCATGGGAGTCTTGTAAAGCTGACCAATAACCCAGAAACTGCTGGGCTGAGGAGCCTTTAGTAAGATTGTAAGAGCTAAAATATTTTACATGTCAAAGTCACAGATAAAGGGAAGAGCACACATCAAATAACAATCTACAAGTAAGTTGTTACAAATAGCCATATCCTGTCAGAAAATCTAAAATTAAACACCATCAACAACCATAGATCAAAGGCCAAGAAAAACAGCAACGCCACCATGAAACCACCGTACAAAGGTGGCTATCTATACACCACCGCAGTTAGCCACTGCTACCCCATAATCCACCAACCGAGACTCAGTCCCATACAACACACGGCCAATGTGGAGACCAACAAAGAAAGAAAACCCAGAAAATCTCCTTAAATTACCAGAAAAAAATAAAGTTTTAAGACTTGATTAGGACAAATTACAGAATATCAGGAATAATACCCATTTTGAGCATATCTTCTAGCATCAAATATCACCGCTAACATAACACAAACTTTGTCTGAGACTTTTCTCTCCACACCATCTTGACCTCTTTCATGGAGCTGGATTTGATAAAAAGGCAAAATTGACTACGGGTTTAGCCTATTTGAGAAAATATCCCAAGAGCAGGCCGAGCAAACCGATGAGAACAACATATATGAGAGGTATACCACCACTGCCTTTGTTGCCTTGACGTTTCAACAGTTCCTGCACGAAACAAGGTCGCCAAATTATAAACCAAACCAACTCAGTATATCCCAATAGAGGTAGGGTCTGGGGGCAGGATGTACACAGACCTTGTCCCTACCCCAAAGGGTCTCTGTTTCAGTAAAGACCCTCAGCTGACATGTGAGAAAAGTAGTATATCAACATTGAAGTGTGTGCAATCACCAGGGGGGAGGGGCTATGTGGGGGCATATGGTGGCTTGTGCCACCACTTTGTGGTTCCATTGTTCCTCAAGGGTGTCATCGTAAAGTTTTGTTGTGTGCACCTATATTTCTTAAAAACTAAACTTATGACAAAAGTTTGTGTTGGCTGAGTTGGTTCAAGTCTCTAGATTAAAGTTTCTTGTGTAGAGATGGAAAGTTTTACCCGTTAGGGCGGGGATTCCCCACTTTAACGGGTAACGGGGCGGGACGGGGATTTGTTTTCATACCCGAAGCGGGGTTGGGGCGGGGGCGGGGATGGCATTACCCGCCCCTAATCCGTCGCCAATTAAATTTTTAAATTTATTTGATATATGTATATAGTGTGTATAAATAGATATATATGTATACATTTATTATTAAGTGATAAATATATTTTATTTTCAATATTGATGATTAATGTAGTGACCATTTATTATAATTTTAGTTTGAAGGTACTTTTTTTTATATTTTTTTTACTAATCGGGACCCAACGGATTCCGCCGGGGATTCTTTCCCCCCGAACCCATCGGGGATTAATCAGGGTGGGGTCGTGGACGGGGGGTTTAAACGGGGGTCGGGTTCGGGGATGCATTACCCGTCCAATACCCGCCCCATTTCCATCCCTAACAAAGAAGGGTGTCTTTGAATCTTTGCTTTGAGAAATTTTCTTGTTTTTCAGCTCTTAATTATGTGTTTCTATAGTGTTTTTTTTTAAAGAATTGGGGTAAAATTGTGGTGGAAGGGTTTCAAAATTCAACCCATGACCCTTACTTGCAAATGCAAGCAAACTAACCAGGAGATCTATTATTCCCTCCGTCCCAAAATAAATGTCCACAATGAAAATGACACACAGTTTTAGGAATGTGTAATTATTACACTTTGTAATTAACTAAAGGACATTTTTACCCTCAATAATAGAGAGAGTTTCTCCATCACATAATCAAGGGTAGAATGGGGAAATAGACACTTAATTTTTTCAAAGTGGACACTTATTTTGGAACAAACCAAAATAGAAACGTGGACACTTATTTTGGGACGGAGGAAGTATTGTTTTGTGAAACAACAGGTACAGACTGTAAGATGATAGAAGATGATGTCTACAAATTACTTTACTAGAAGTATTAGTAAAAGAGAAGGTAATCTAGTAACTAATTATGTTGAGAACAAGGCAAAAAAAAGCCTAGAGGTAAAGGTATTTTTTTGTTGCGAGTTGCAGATTTGTAGAACTGTGGATTGAAAATGAAGACTTGTAGCATTGGATTTAGTTGCAAAATCAAGATTTGAAGGCAACAAAATGAGTTGAGTGGTAGTAAACAATGGAGTCTCGAATGGAAGTAGTGAGAGCAAAATCAAGATTGTTCATGAAGCACCACAGGATACAATGGGGTTTCACATTCAGTTTACAGTACTTGTTGCTTGTTTACACACACTCTCACCTATACCATGCTCGCTTGTTTCTTTTAATTTTTGTTTTGCAAGCCGGGGGCTTTAAAGGAGACAGCCTCACTACCCCTTGGGGTAGAGGCAAGGTACGTATGCATCCTACCGTTCAGACCCACCTCTGCGTGAGATTTACTGGGTTAGTTTGGTTTGGTTTATTCCGAGTGTAAGTAGCAGTTAACATCATCGTGTTTTCCATTGGTTTTACTAGGGGTTCTTTCTATGACTTCTAAAAATGAATAAGTTGCCTGACCAAACAAAGATAACATAGCTCATAAGTCATAACCTTTTTAGTTCTTCCCCTTTCCCAAGTAACTTATGGCTTCATTCCTGGTAAAGTTGATATCACATATTTCTTTTTCTTTTCTTTTTGCCTTACAACTACAGAGCAAGTGCTTATGTAGGCAAAGGAAAGGTTGATGACTTCCTATCAGTCCTAGGGCTGTAAATGAACCGAATGTTCAGTGAACCATTCGGCGGGAAGTTCGTTTATTTAATAAATGAACGAACATGAACACATTTTTTTTTTCGTTTAGTTAAATGAAAGAACATGAACAATTGTCTCATTCGTTCATTTACGTTCGTGAACGTTCGTCCATTTATGTTCGTTTACGTTCGTTTATGTTTGTTTACGTTTGTTTATATATATAATATATTTATATATTATATGAAATTAATATGTAAAATCATTAATTAAATTAATTTTTTAGAATTCCTTTTTATACCTAAAGTTTACCCGGTTTTTCATTTTATTATGTAATTTTTTTACGAACGAAATGATGAGTAACGGTGGTTGTTTTTGTTCATTTGTGTTCGTTCATTTATGTTCGTTCGTTTAGCTCTTAATGAACGAACATAAACGAACACGAACAAACATATTTTCTTAATGAACGAACATGAACACAAAAAATTTCGTCCGTTTACCGTTCGTGTTCGCTCGTTTGTTCGGTTAAGTTAAACGAACGAACACAAACAAGTCTCCGTTCGTGTTCGTTCGGTTTGTTTACAGCCCTACCTATCACAATCGAGAATATAATGCTATGCAAATATGAGCCAAGTATATCCTGAATGCAAAGGCACAAATATATAAATTCAAGCAAGTTGGATGCCAACAATGAATATGGAAAATATGCAATGAATTTTGAAGTACATTAACAGAAAACAGAAGTAAATTGCGAGCAAAGCAAGTGTAAAATATTATACAACAGAACAAAAATAAACAGAGTTATACTTTAGATTTTAGAAGCAGCATTACGATGGGTGTAATACCAATGTTCTAAGAGGTGCGTCCTATGGCACGACATGGTCCGATGCGCTTTTTTTTTTGTAAGGCATTATTTGATCTTTATTATACTTTTTTTTACCCTTTTAGTATTTTAGTTTTTACCTTGCCTCACGCCATTAGAACCTTGTGTAATTCATTTCATTGTAATATTCAAAATGCCTGACACTATATGCTTTAGTGAAGGTGTCACTTAGAAGTATATCTGCTCAAATTTAAATTCTAAAGTGAGCCAAGTGTCAAGTCATGTTGGTGATGAGCAATCCTGTAAACATAAGGCAATAAAAAATTCCTTATTTCCGAGTAAATTTTTATTCATTCTGGAACTAAGAACTCCTATATTTATAGATCATCATAAAAAATAAATAAGAACCATCTACAAGACGGAAGCTACGTAATAATGAAGATTTAATAGCACTCGGCAGTTGTTAAGAAATCAGCAAACAATAAAGATATGTACCAGTTCTTGATTAAGCTTGTTAGTTTGCTGAATGGCAGAATTCTTCTCTTCAGTCAGCTTAGAAATAAGGACCCTCGCCTGAATACAAAATGAGGTGGATATAAAGAAGCGATGTTAAAGTATGTGTAGAAGATCAAAGCTTATAAACCTTGAAGTACAATTTAACAAGGATGCAAGCAAATGAGAATTCAGTGACAAGCAGAAAAAAAACTGTCTAATTGCAGTGTGTCACAGAATAAATTTTCTTATTTAAGCAGCCTGAAAGGTTTTATAAAGGTAGAGCTAAGGAACTCCTCATTTTTTCAATAAATACTTGGAATTAATAAGATAACCTACAGATCTATGGTGTAATAATAAAAGCAAGGAACAAACAAACAGTGCAATACAAAAGGAAGAAACAACAAAACAAGGATGGGAAAGAGTAACCATATGCAGGGACATGAAGCAGAGGATTGTCGCCACCCGCGGCGGGCCGGGGGGGGGGGGGGGGGGGGGGGAGTATGTACATAGGCCTAGCCTCTACCCCAAGGAGTAGTGTGGTTGTTTCCGTGAAGTAAGAAGAATTTGATACAAGAAAGAAATATAGGCTGAAAATTGGAAAGAAGTAAGGCTAGTTAAAAGCAAACAACACCACAAAAATGGAGGCTAGTACAAGGAAGCAAAGCTATACAACCCCCAATCTGACTTAGGATCTGGTAACCTATCTGTCAACTACCCAACCCTGCCAGGCTGCCACCCCCACCCTCTTTTTAAGGATTAAAGGAAGTAAAAATTCCAATATGCATCTGAGAATTGAGAAGAGCATGAGAAAATTACTACCCAAGTTAGATGATCTTTCTTAGAGTTTAATGATTCCACTAATCATGGTTGAATATGGAACAGTGAATGACAAAGAATCCCAGCTGAGTGAAATATAACAAATATTTTTGCATTATGCTAAGCTTCAAGTATCCAGGGATAAACCGACTATGAGTCGGCAAGACAAATCTGAAGGATACAATTAAGAATTGAGCTTTTGTTGAAGAAAAATGATAAGAGTCTGAATTCTGAGAATGACTGCTAGGGGCATAAAACAACTCAAATCTGAGAGCTTCATCCATATAGCAGACTTTAGACATAAATTATTCCGTTAACAAATAATAGGTAATTTAGAAAATAACCTCTGATGACTTCTCATGAGATTCAGCAAATGCTCTTGGAGCCTGCAAATATCAAAATGAATGCACTTAAATGTCAATCTCTAAACTGATTTGCATGCTTAAGAATGTATATCATATTAGACAACAAACCATTTCAAAACTTACAGCATTAGATTCGATTGAGTTTACTGTCCCATTGTCAGATATTGAAGCCCTTGGAGAGGAACCCTCCTCTGACCCTTCTCTTACTGGTGATGGTGGTCGTGGGGGAGCAACATAATTAACTTTTAATTTGCATTCCTCCACTTGATTGCCTGATTCCTTGTTGAACTATTATGAGTCAAAAGATATAAGTTTCCATCTACAGAGTTAATAGTTTTAACTTTGAAGACAACTGGATCAGCAAATTAATTACCAGCTCTGGGGTGATATCTTTTGGGGAAGCTCCAGGACTTGCAACTGCACTTTGAAGCAAAAACTTATCCTTGCATTGCATGTCAGGAGGAGCCTCCTTTTGAGCTTGCATTGTAACTAAACAATGAAGACGTAAGTTTTTAGCCAACAGATACGCATGCATAGGTATGCTAACTTCTTCTATTAGTTGCATCAGAAATAATCAAATATCTAAACCCTCAGAACTTTATTCTAATAATAGGCATCAGATTGTGTTTATATTAAAATGATGAATGTGTTTGCAGGTGTTTGCATGTGAGAAAGTTAAACAGCCGGTTGACGCATTGAATTTGATACTTTAAATAGGCAATAGAAGCCCAAGCGAGATGATCAAACAAAATGAAAAGTAAATAAAAAGTAAAACTAATACAGCAAGTTAAAAGACACCTAAAGTATAGGTGGATAAAAACTATTTAAGATCATCTGTCCTATTTCTTGTGAGTTGTGTCCCATACTCTGTCCACTTTTACATCATTCACTTACTCTAACAGAGTACATCAATGATGTATTTTGAATGCATGACATTAATGTGTGAAAAGCATAACATGCAATTTGGGACCCAAGACTTGTACATTGGTACACACTTGATATGTTCCATTCCATGTATACTCCTCCACCTAAAATATAAAATCAACTTTACTTTTATTTTGTTCCAACTCACATGAGAAAATCAAAACATGGTAATTAACAAATTATGAGCGCTTTATTGGTGAAAAGTATAAGCATATACAAGCCTTAAGTGCAGGAGCCAGGAGGGGAACATCTTATATATACACATGTAAATGGAAAAGTATGTTCTTTTTTTGGAATTCCACAAAATTGACTCGTACACATATCATGTGTGTTACAATCTTTCAAACCAGTATCATATGAGATAGGGTCCTCAAGAGGGAAGATATCTATTATTTCATACTCGATCTGGACATTGGAAATGAAACACCTGAGGAATCACATAGCTCCTATAACTATCATTTGAGTAGAAGTTGATTTTGTTAGGATGACAAACGGCCAGTTGCATAAAAATCTCATAGAGCACATATATAATTTCCTAAACTATAGGAAATATGATGAAAACTCATGTATACAATCTCTATGTGTAGTGAGTTGTAATTTTAGTCAGAGATAACAAAATAAGCAACAGCCATTTTCAATGCACAGGACAAGCAGTTGGAACTCATGGTTGGAACTAGAGTGGTCAAACACAAACCGGAAAGGAACAACAGGCAACAAAAACAAGCAAAGGAAATGGTAAGAAGCGAACCTATGACATCACAAGTAGAGTGAGGCAACACAATGCCAGTGTTAGGCCGAACGCAATACTTCTTCGGATTCGTAGTTTTCACCTGCAATTTAAGCAAAACCCTTAAAATTGATCTCGATTCTGCTCTAAACTTTGATAAAAACCTAACGGGCGTAGTTGAGGTACAAAATCAACAAGTTGAGATGACTATAATTACTTATACCGAGTTAACTCGTGGAAATTCCTTAACCAATAAGCCTTACATGTCCATTTTCACTTGGTACTTCGAAACAGAGAAACCAAGAACACTGAGTTTAAATTCAAAGAAGAAGAAGAATACCTTGAAAGCCACATGACTATCCGTTTTATTCTTTAGTTGCATGGAACATGAGATCTGCTTCTTCAATTCAACTATACAAAAACACAAGCGAACTAAAGATCATAACAAATTGATAGGGGGAAAGGGCAACAGATCTGAAATGAAGTCGCGAATCATGAAATAAACTGATTTAACCAGTAAAAAATCGTAAAATTTACAAGGAAACTGAAGCTCTTGAGGTTCGATACTGAGAAGCTCCCCCATAGTCTATGTCCTTTCTGTTTTCTGGAACGAGATCGCTGATTAAGTCTTCGCCGGATACGTAGAGATAAAAAGGTAAGACTAACCGGCGGTTAGCCGGAGAAGGAATATTCTGTAACCGGCGGCTGGGAATCTATAGAGAGAGAGAGAGAGAGAGTACGTGCGACGACAACGATGACGATGTTTCTTTTTGTCACGTGATTAGGCAATTTATAGCATCTACAATCACATAGACTTATCAAAACTCCATAACTTTGCGATATCATCTATATCTCTCTGTCATATCAGTCTCTCTTTCCTACATATTTCATAAATCTTTTACTTTCAATAATGTATCGGTCCATAATTTATATAATAATCAGGCCCGGCCCTGGGACCGTGTAGCCCGTGCAGCCACACAAGACATCAAAGTCCATAGGGGCATCAAATTTTTATATATTATTAATATAGGTATAATAATTTGGGTTTGGGCTAAAAAAAATTAAAGCCCATGGTGTATATTTTCTATTTGGTAATTGGTAGGTTTGTTTTTTTATATCAAATACTCAAAGCCCAATCCCACACTTGGATAACTGGATAGAGAATGAAAAAAATACGTTTCAATTTTCAATTGATCGACTCTTCCAATTGATCGATTATTCCAATTTTCAAAGCGGCGTTCCACTTCCAGAGAAGATGAAATCGGCGATTGCAATTTTAACGGTAATGAAGCCAGTAGGCCGATTGCAATCGGCGACTATATATACCAGTATGCTACCATCAATCGATTCACAGTAGTTACTGTTTATGCCAAAAAATTCCCAAGGAAAATTTAAGGTAAATGTGAAGCCTAATCCAACCAAAGAAAGTAACTCCAGTAATCGTACGACAATAAAAAATAAAGTAAAGGAGACGAGAGAATTGGTGACGCGGAAAACCCCCTAAATGGGTAAAAACCGCGGACGAGTGTGAGTCGTCGTGCACTATGGACGTCAATCAGGGACGCCGTCCTTGAGAACAACTGTTACAAGTGTAATACAATGTAAAACAATACAATAAAGTAAAGTTGGTCGTGCGTCGTGTATAATTAGACTTCGGTCGTGCGTCGTACGACAAAAAACAATAGGCCTTGTGGACTTCGAGAGAAACTGAGTGAGCTTGAGAACGTAATTCGTGAGCTTCTAAGGTCTGAGCATCAGATGTCTTGAATGTGATGATCCATCTTCATATTTATACTCCATTTTTTCGTTGATACGTCTTGAATGCGTATCTTGATCATTAATGGAATGAACGCTAGATATTGATGATAGCGTCTGTTACGTCCGTTGTTATTGATGATGGCTTCCGTTATAATCTTTAGTCATAAATGTTTTTGAATCCTGCATTAAACATGATATAACGTATGTTGTAGGTTAGTAACTGAAATCAGGTCGTACGACAGAATTTATCGGACGGGTTTTAGGTAGTTTAGTCGTGGTTGCTCAAAGGAAGAACGTCGATTATCTCTTTGGTCGTACGACGATGGACTGTTGGAATTCCTACCCAAACAGTTTGCCCCCAAATTTAAAATTAAAGCGGAAACTTTTTGAAATTTAAATTTAAAATCAGGACACGTGTCATAGAAGAACGCGGGTAGTTCGTATGGAACTGAACCAGCTTGTTTCCAACTAAACAATGACGTCATTTTCTGCCAAATAAATGGTTTTGACAGCTAATATGGGACAGGTGTCATGTATTCATTGGATGCACTCGAAAGGTTGCCTGACACGGACGACACGTGTCGATTCGTCGACTGGCGATTTTGATTTGATTTTTTGGTGATTTGCTTTTCCGATTTTCAATATAAATAGGGATTACCCTCAATCTTTCCCTTTTTTATGCTTACCCTTTTTAGAGATTGTTCACCTCCGGCAAGATACTTTCCGAGCGATCAGAATCCTTTCCGTTCTAAATTCGAGGTTTAGAGTTCTATTTAAGGTACGACTTCCCGTTTTCCCTCTGTGTCAATTATATGCGTAGGAAGTCCATAGCTAGAAAACCTAGGAAAGCTTGGGATATCCTTAGTTATTGGCGTGCGACCCTGAATATCCCAGATTTTCAGATGTCGACCGAACCCGTGAGTGTGTATAGGGAAGAGGAGAACTTAGATTATTTTCAAAAATTGACCAGGATTCCAGATGGAATCAATCTGATGACACCGGAAGATTTAAAGTCGGATGAGATTCCGAAGGGGTACTGCGTTTTATACGAGTATCCCTTCAAGATAGGTTTTACTTGGCCATTTAGTCCTTTGGTCAGGGCGTTTTTGGATGCGTTCGACTTGACGCCTGGACAGTTAATGCCTCAATTCTGGCGGATTGTCCAGGTTGTCGAGCGTCTTACGGCCGATTGGGAGGTTCCGTTCAACTTGAACGACCTCCTGACTGCTTACAGCGTTCGGGCGGATAATTATCGCAGATATAGCCTATTCCCTCGAACGAAGGGAGATAATGTATTGGTGCATAATACTGCGGTGAACGACCGTGGTTGGAAACGCCAGTACGTTTTCATCCAAGTGGCGTCTGTGAGCGACGAGGACAGCCAATGGTTGTCGTCCGGGTGGAATGAATCGGGTAGGTTTACTGCATTGTCGTGCGTTTTATTTTTTATAATATATATTCTAATGGCTTCTTTCTCTGTTCAACAGTAATCGACTTCTCTAAAGTGAAGCCGAATCGCGACTCTCACAACAAGATTCAGAGGATCTTGGAGAGAAGTATCGTTGATCGTTTGTTCTCTGCTTGGTAGAACGACGAAGAAGAGGAGGTCGTCTTTGTGAAAGAAGCAACGTTCGTCGAGGGTTCTTATCGAGAAAAAGAGAGGAAAGAAGGAGAAGAAGAAAGAGAAGAAGAGATGACTGGTATGTCGCTCGATAGTGTTTTTATTTTCGTATTGCATGTTTTTTCTAACTTATTTTATTTTATCCAGGAGATGCACCTACAAAGTCGTCCGCCCTTAGACGAGCCGAACAACTGGAGCTTGCCCGCCAAGGGAGGGAAAAAACAAAGAAGAGATCTGCCCCTTCTACGGGGGTAGACACAAGGCGGGTCTGAGGCAAACCCGACTCTCGCCCAAGAAGACGGGCGACGCTGCTCTATCGTCCCTTGCAGGGACGACACCATCGAAAGGAACCGTTGCTGGGATCGAGCTCGGAGGCTCGACTCAGGTGACGAAGGACGCCCCAATGTCGGGGGTGTCGGGCGTTGATAAGCCCTTTTCTGCACCTTCTTCCTCTTCTAAGAGTGAGGAGAAGAATAAGGAGAAAGTGGGAGAGACGACATTCGAAGTCACTCTCCCATCTGACTTTATGGCCAATGACGTCCTCGAGAGGGACGTCATTTTTCCACACCTGGGAAAATTCCTCCTCCCGACCTTCTATGATCGATACAAGGAGTCTCGGGTCGAGGACACGGGGGCGCACGCCGCTGGTCTTTCTTTCATGGTAAGTCTTACTTATTTTCTTTTTTCTTTGTTATTCATTTTTCTTAATATTAACTCTTTTCCTTTCTGTCTTGTAGGCTTTCCAAGCCTGTCTAAGCTTCTTTGCTCAGACGGAAGGTCTTAGGGCATCCTTCCCTGACGTCAAGAAAAGGGGCGATGAGGCTCTTGCAAGGGAGAAGGTCGCCCTGGAGGCGGTCGAGGCTGAAAAGGCGAAGGTCGAGAGCTTCAAGACTAAACTCACCGATGCCCGAAGTCTACTAGAGATTTCGGATCGTGAGACGGATCGTGAGAAGGTTAAGCTCAGGGATCGACTCCTTGAGCTTGAGGCGTCGTCGACCAAATTGGAGGTCGAGAGGATTAAAGCCGTCACTACTGCTGCTGCTTCTGCTGACGAGGTCGCGTCTCTCAAGAAAAAGATCGAGGAGCTGGAGGGTGACATAAAGGACCTTGAGGAGGAGAATAGGCAAGTTGAGGTCTTCTCCCGTGTCACGGCCCGAGCCGCTTTGATGAGGCGCCATCTGAATGGGAAGAACCCCATGGCGTCGACCGCCGAGGAGCTCAAAACTCACCTCGACACCGTGGGGACCGAAAGGGACCTCGATGAAGATGATGACCTGGAAGGGAGTGATGACGGAAAAGAGGCGGCGGAAGTAGCTGATGTCGTGCAAGATCAACCTGACGTTCCTCCTTCTTAGCTCATTTCCCTTTGAATTTATTAATGGTTGGCCGTCTGTGGTCGTTCCTTATACTTGTAGTTTTTCTTTTGGACATCTAATGAAAAATTTTCTTTTGTCCGTCGATGCTTGTCACTCGCTTTTCTTTTTCAAATTTATATTTTATCGTACGTCGAATAAGTTAAAAAGATATGTAGTCACGGTATATCACATATTTAACCACACCATCATTCAATAATGTGTTATAATGAAATCAACCAATATCTACGATTGACCAAATGCGATTGTAATCATGGTTCTCAGATCTAAGCAAAGATTAACCTTTATCGTCAATTACGATCGACTGTAACATAAAGGTTTTTTAATTAAGTCGTGCGTCCTTGCAAAAAATAACGTTATTGGGGTGGTCGTTGGTTTGACCAACGACCCTACGATGCTTAAGTCAGTAATCTTTCTTAAGAAGCAACCAAAGGAAATAAATTAGGAATTTAAAAGAAATACCTCTTTAAATGAACTGCATTCCAACTTCGTGGGATATCTCGACCGTCGAGGGTTTGGATTTTATAGGCTCCCTTACCCACGACGCCAGAGATTTGGTAAGGGCCTTCCCACTTAGTGGAAATGTTGGATCCCAGATTTAATCTCACAACAATGATATAAACAATAAGAGTAATAACAGTGGAAGCAATATAGTTTAATATCAAAGGAGATTCAAATATCATAGTTCATAAAGCAAATAGATAAACAAGATATTCTTTGAATAAAATATTCAACTTATATTATCAGTTATAAGACTTCTTAAGCACACTTTGAACAATAAGGTGATGGTCCTATTTATAGGACCATAAAGTAAACATTGTACTTATCTGACAAATAGAAGCATGGCTTGAACAGTATCTTACCTAAGAGGTAAGATCAAGATATTGAACAATGTCTTACCTAAGAGGTAAGATCAAGACATGCTTGAACAGTGACCTACTCTAGAAAGTAAATCTTATCACAAGGTGACGTGTCATCTGTTCTTCTTTGTCAAGAAATTCAGAGTGAACATCTTCAGAGCTCTGAAGTAGGATCTCTGATGAGGGGTTCTCTGATGTCTTTCTGAGAGACTGTCTCTGAACTGACTTCAGAGACATACATGCTTTCTTCAGACTGACTCTGAACTGACTTCAGAGACAGACTTGCTTTCTTCAGACTGACTCTGAACTGACTTCAGAGACAGACTTGTTGATGTCCCTTGAAAGTCTTTAGATGAAGACTTAGTTATTTTCAATACTTTCATTGGTTTAGATTTGGGGCTAACAATATCCCCCTAAGTACTGAAAATAAACAAAGAACACATAGAACATTTAAACTAGAAAGCAAAGAGGAGAAAGTCATCCTCTGTAAATATTACTTCTCATAAGAATTTGGAATTACAAAAGAGAATAATATTCAAAAAAAATAATCAGAACCTATCACTAGAACATATCCTATGAAACTTCATGATTAGCTCTCTGAAGTTAATCATTGAGCCAATTTCCAAGTCTAGTTTCGCCAGTAGGTCTACTCTGTGCCGTTCTTGCTTTACATGAATCATCTTTTGTACGCCTTTCAAGGTTTCATTAGAATACTTCGCTACTTGCGAAGCTAGAAAGATTTTCTTCTCTTGGTTCACTCTATAGATAAAACCCAAAGGTTCTTCAATGATTGATCCAGTCTTCTGTTTGTCCAGGTTTTCGATGGTTTCCTCTGGTTCAGTCACTTGGAGCTTTTCTTCACCCAAGTTCAGAGCAATCTGAAAGTCTCGTTTGGCTCTGTGTTTGATGTAAGCTTCCATTGCCCGTCTTACTTCAACCATGCCCATTCTTATCTCCCTCCTTCCTGAATCGTATCTCGCAGAGCAATATGCATAGAGATGAGTGAGATCATACAGATTTAGATTTACGAGATCATTATCATTGAACTCGTAAATCTTCTGATCAGATCGAGTCACCACATAATGCCTATATATGATTTTGTTGATGGCGAATGTCTTTTCAGTGATTTTCTCAACTTTTATTATTGGAGCATCGTTGAGAACCGCCTTTCTTGGTGATGTCTTTGCCTGTATGAATCTTCGTTCGTAGTCTGGCATATCCTCTCTGATTCTTGGATTCAGAGGGATTACTTGTGTGTCTCCCATATTGAACTCGCAGTAGATATGCCAAAAGTGATCTTCTATTGATGCTTCAGGAGTGGATTCTAAGAATGTGCGAGGATGAGTGAAGACCTTGGCTGGTAAACCGATGCTTGTTTTCTGAACAAGATTCTCTTGAGGAGCCTGTTCATCAACAACCATGGTTTCTTTGTCCTTGAGCTATGACTGAGTTATCTCTGAAGGCTGTTCAGAGATATATCCATCTATCTCTGGAGATTCTCTTAATTCTGAAGCTGTTGAGATATGATGAGGTTGAGCGTTTTTCAAAACATACTCTTCGACATCAATTACTTCGATCTCATTTCCTGCAGCTTCTTCCTCTCTGTCAGAATCTTTCTGTTCTTTCTCAGACTCAGACTCTGAGTCAAAGGCATCTCTCATCACCATTGGTTGTCTTTCGGGTGATGAGAATGCATTTTTAGATGATGTAGAGAAGTCTACAAGTTGTTCTTCTTCCTCTTCCAGAGCTCCAATTTTCTCTGGAGTTGCATCGGTAACTGGAGTGATGGAACACCTGGTGTTGATGAGGCGAAAAGTATTACCGGTGCTGTGAATGATTGCAAAGTTCGGTTTTCATTAGAAGAGGTGGTGTTCCTCTCTGGTTCCTTCTCTTGAACTGGTGCAGAGGGAGCAGCTTTAAAGGTGTGCGCGGTTGTATCTCTGATCTCCCTATCTTGTGATTCAGAGTTCTCATCATCATTTGAATCCTCAGAATCATCAAATCTGGCTTTCTTCACTGCATCGCTACAAGTCCCACCAGAAAACTTGCGTTTGTATTTGGGAGAGCTTGGTTCAGCGATTCCTTTTCCTTTGGGATCCAGAAGTTTCTTCTGAATGGATTCGATTGCCTCTGAAGCCGCAGTTCTGATTTCAGCAATCTGGTCCTCTGATTTATAGTTGTGAAGTTCCAGAGTAGCTTTGACCTGCTTCTGAGCAATTATAGAGATCTTGGAAGAACAAGTCAGCATTCTGCTCATTATTGCGGATTTGAAAGAGGCCAGGTCACTTTTAGTGATGAGGTCTTCAGAAGTTCGAGGTGGCAGCTGTGGTGTTGCTGATGGTGCGCTGACATGTGGTACAGAGGCTTGAATTGTAGTTTTGATGAGATTAGAGATAGAGGCCATTTGATCTGTTGAGAGTGAAGATGATCTGGTGGCTACTACCTCATCCCTCAATTCATGTAGAGCCTTCTGGATATCGATGGTTGTAGATGCTTGACTTTGAAGAGATGCATTCTGAGCTTTAAGATTGGCTATCTCCAGAGATGATTGAGCCTTCTGTCTGAACAGTTCTTGTTCCAACTCTTAGATTCTGTTTGAGGAGTCCAAAAGTTGGGTCTTCAGAGTGGAAACCTCTGCTCTGAGGTTTGTGTTTTCAGAGCGAAGAGCAGAGGTCTCTGAACCGTCAATTCTCTGAAAGTTATGCTCATTCATGGAGCCTTTGACTTCCTCACAGAATCTCTGGAACTCAGATTTAGTGAGAAGTTCAGAGAGGGGTACATTGGTTACAACACATGTAGCCAATTTTTCCTCGTGTTCAGAGGAGCCTTCGTTCAGAGCTGTTTTGATGTTGTCTCTGGAAGGACTTCCACTCAATCCTTGATGTTCCGGAGAATCATCTCTGAGTTTTCTGTTCTCAACCAAGTCCTCCTCCTCAGATTTAGAGGACTGGAAGTGAATGTGGGAGTTGAGCTTGCGATCCAGGCAAGTCAATCCTTGTGCTTGTAGGTCAAGCCATTGTCCCTGAGTTGGACATCTACTTCTGGATATCCTAAAGGGTGAGAGATGATCCACAGAGGCATCATTATGTGTAGGATTTCCGGATGTACTCTGAGGCAACTGAGTAATTAAAGTATTGGCTAAGTCCTGTGAAAAGGGCTTATCCAGAATTTGAGTTTCCTCAGTTATGTGAACTTCAGAGGTGGAAAAAGGTACCTCTGAAGTGGCTGGCTGGTTTGGGTTCGAGGTGTACACCTCTGATTCAATAACCATTACCTCTGGATCAAGTAGGTTAGATTGTGTGGTTGCACTGGGAGATGGGGTTGGTGTCCTAAAATATATGTGCCTTGAGGCATCTTTTTGTATGGAAAGGAAGAACTCTCAGGTTTCTCCAAGTCCTTAGAAGACTTGCTCTCTTCTCTCTGAGAATCTTCAGAGCTAGTCTCTGAAGATTCATCCTCACTTTCCTCAGAGATAGTCGAGCTATCCTCTACACTAGCAGATGAGGTTTCTTCCCTTACTTCCTCATTGACAGCCCTTTCAAGTGCTCTGTCATCTCTCTCAACTTCGGTTTCTCTAGCAAGATTACCCTCTGGTTCACTCTTGTGAGAGCTCTGTACTTCAGGGTCCTCCTCTGAAGCAGAGATGCTCTTACTTTCCATTCCAGGTTCAAGATCTAAGTGTGTTGGGGTTCCCAGAACTGGTTCTAGTCCTTGGGCAACACTAAGATAAGAAGCTAAGGCTACAGATTGAGGATTTACCTGATTCAGCATGTGGTGAGGGATCCTCCTTGCTTCTGGATAGCCTTCAGATAAAATCGTCGGTTTGAAGTTGTTCATTATGTAGAAAGGAGTTTTGGGTTGTTCAAGGCCGATCAAAATATGAAGCTTCTCGATCGCAGCATGGATGATTAGAGACAGAAATCTTGGGAATGTTATTGAAGGAACTTTGGATGATTGGGTCATTTGTTCAGGGTCCTTTGCTAAGCATTTGTTCTTCTTCTCTATTGATGTCAGAATCATATCAAAGATTATGCCGACCATGTCCAAGTTGCGATTGAAGAATAGGGCATACATGATTGACAAAATTTTTGGTGTTGCTTGATCCATGCTCCCTAGTTTGCAGGTGAGAGTTCTGTTTAGGACAGAGAACATGAAGTTCCAGATTGGTGGTAGGTGTTGTCGTCGGAAGTTGCTCAATCTGGTGATTTCAGTGTTGTAACCTAGCATTCGAATAAACTGTAATAGGGTTTCAGTAGTTGGGCATTTTTCAAAACGCGTGATTTGAAGTTCCTCAGCTGTTAGGAGTGGGAGAACTTCTCTTAGAACAGTAGGATTGATGAGTATTCGACATTTTACAACTTGAGATATGTCGAACTCGCCGATTATTCCGTTATGTGCATCGCTGTAGTGACTGGAAGAATACCATTCTTGAACAAACGAGAGTGGACATTCATTGGTAAAAGCAGTTAGGGCTTGAGTCAGTTCACAGTTGGAGAAGATCTCGCAGATTATTCCGTATTGTTCCTCAAATTTGGGAGAATCAAGCTGAATCATGTGATTGTTGTCTTTGATTGGAAAACGATACAGTCTTGAAGGTTCGCCAGATTTGGGAAAAAGTTTGCACCATTCATTTAAAGACGCCATTGTTGATTTGTAGTGAAGAAGATGAAGTTCAAATTCTTTTTGGAGAGAGAGAGAGTGTGCTCGAGAGTAATTTGTAAAAATGAATATCCGGATGTTAAATTGGTTTTGTATCCAAATTTAGAAAAAGATACACTCGAGTACATAAGGTGAAACGACAGTGATTTGACCCTTTGGATAAAGCCGTTTGGCCTTTCACTCATCCCTTTTTGTGACACGTGGCCTTGAAAATTGTTGTACCTACGTATGTAGGTTCCAAGAAAATAGGAAAGGGGCGCCATTTTTCAATAAAAAATTGAATATTTTCTTTGTGCTGACTAGACAAACCTTTCGCCTTAAGAAGTAATTTAAGATATCACTTGTAATAAAAAGGTTCAGTTAAAATGAAATTTTAATTTCAAATGATATAAAAATTGCTTATTAATTAAAAAGTTCCTGTTTGAGGAATGACTTGGTCTTTAAGTTTTTGACTCCCCCTTGACAGATGATTTGAAAAAAAATCCTCAATTTCAGAGACTCTGAGATTAATCTCAGAGACTCTGAGAAGATTTCAGAGACCATTTTCAGAAACTCTGAGATAAATTTAATTTGATTCAGAGACAAAATTCAGAGATTCTGAGTTGACATTTGAAAAATTCTTTCTCAATTTCAGAGACTCTGAGACAAAATTCAGAGACTCTGACATGTCTTCTGAAAAGTTCTTTTTCTCTCAATTTCAGAGACTCTGAGATGTCTTCTGAAAAGTTCTTTTTCTCCCCCTTGACAAAAGAACAACTTTTTATTTTTCTCCCCTTGTCATGTGTTTGGAGAACATTCAGAGACTTGTATTGATATATGCTACTTGGTTCAAAGGCTCTGATTATTTGATCAAGAGACTCTGAGTTTCTTCCTTGTTAGGTAGACATATTCAACATTCCTAACTTGCTAATTAAAAAATTGAACCTTCGTTCATCTAAAGCTTTTGTGAAAATATCAGCAAGTTGGAGATCAGTTGGTACAAAATACATTTCTATTGTTCCCCTTTCAACATGATCTTTTAAGAAATGATACCTTACATCAATGTGCTTTGTCTTTGAATGCTGTACTGGATTGGCAGAGATGGCTATGGCACTTTTTGAATCACACAGAATGGGTATTCTTTCATATTGTTGGCCATAATCTCTGAGCTGAGTTTTCATCCATATTACTTGAGAGCAACAACTAGCAGCAACAACATATTCTGCCTCTGCAGTTGAAGTTGAAACACAGTTTTGTTTCTTGGATGACCAACTTACCAGCTTATTGCCTAGTAACTGACAGCACCCAGAGGTACTTTTTCTGTCAAGCTTACATCCTGCATGATCTGCATCAGTGTAAGCTGTTAGATCAAAACTAGAAAGTTTTGGATACCAGAGGCCTAATGATGGTGACCCTCTTAGGTATCTGAAAATTCTTTTGACAACAGATAAATGATATTCTTTTGGATTTGCTTGATATCTAGCACAAAGACATGTTGCAAACATTATGTCAGGCCTACTTGCAGTTAAGTATAATAGTGAACCTATCATGCCTCTGTAGGTTTTTATATCCACAGATTGTCCTAAAGGATCAGAGTCAAGTTTGACTCCGGTGGCAAGAGGCGTTTTCATAGAAGTTGAATCATTGAGTTTGTATTTGTTTAAAATTTCAGAGACATATTTAGTTTGACTTATGAAAGTGCCTTCTGAAGTTTGTTTTACTTGTAAGCCCAGAAAGAAAGTTAATTCTCCCATGAGACTCATCTCAAATTCACTCTTCATCAACTCTGAAAACTTGTCACAATACTTTTGATTTGTAGAGCCAAATATAATGTCATCAACATAAAATTGTACTAATAGCATCTCATTTTTGTACCTTTGATGAATAATGTTGTATCAATTGTGCCTTTGTCAAATCCATTTTTAATCAGAAAAGTGGACAGAGTTGCATACCAAGCTCTTGGAGCTTGTTTAAGTCCATACAAAGCCTTATCCAAATAATAAACATGATTAGGAAACTCTGTACTTTCAAATCCAGGTGGTTGCTGGACATAAACTTCTTCATTTACCATGTAGAAAGGCAGATTTAACATCCATTTGATAAACTTTTAAATCCTTTGTGTGCAGCATAGGCTAAGATTCTGATTGCTTCTAGCCTAGCTACAGGTGCAAAGGTTTCATCATAATCAATACCTTCTTCTTGGCAGTATCCTTTAGCAACCAACCTGACTTTGTTCCTGATTATTATTCCATCCTCATCCTTTTTGTTTCTGAAAACCCATTTTGTTCCAATTGCAAATTTTCCTTTGGGAAGGGGAACTAGGGTCCAGACTTTGTTTCTTACAAACTCTTGAAGTTCATCCTGCATTGCAAAAATCCAATGAGGATCTTCAAGAGCTTCTTTTACCTTCTTTGGTTCAATAATGCTCAAAAAGTTTACGTAGAAGCATTCATTGATTGTTGCAGATCTTGTTTTAACTTCTTCTGATGAGGATCCAATGATTTGATCAATTGGATGATCTTTTGTTTTATAGATCGTTCTGCAACACCTTTTTTTATTTAAATTGAAATTGAATAATTTTCAAATAAAAATATCTTCATTTCGAAATTCCATTGGATTCTAGTGGAGAAACGTATTCTATAATAGTAAAACAATTATTTCAGATTGATCGGAATAAATAGATGTATCAAAGAAATAGACTTGAGTCCTACGTCAATTCCATATATGGATTAATAACTACAAATATTGAAGATAAACCCTAATATAGTACCAACTTTATTAAAAAGTCAAGTACAACTTTATACACTACAATAACACTAGTAGAGAGTATGGTAAGAAATAAATTTATTTCTTACTTACCATACTCTCGGATCTCATAGAATACCGCCGATTATAGCCCGTTGATTTCATTTAAGACGCAAAAATAGAATTCTTTTCATTTGATTTCTTTAACTAAAGTAATTAATCATTTTGACTGACTGTTTTTACGTAAATTATAAGTATAAAAGCAGTAGGAACTAAAATGAACAGTGTAGTAGCAATAAATGCAAAAATATTTACTTCCATAATCTCATATTTTTTTATTTCACAATAACTCGGGATTTAATTCCATAGAGATGATAAATCTTTCACCGTCAATTCAATGAATGCATTCCCTATCGATGATCTTGAATCGGATCAATATCATGAATAACAATATCTGAGCTATTAAATTAATTCGTCGTCGAGAATTGAATATTATAACATACGAAGATCTTTTATCCATACCGAATCCAAGATTGGATTCCCGGCCCAATCCAAAGTTCCTTTATTTATCCCTCTTTTCTATAACCTACCTTAGATCATCCTTGTAGAACCATCAAATGAAGTAGCATATAACCACCTGTCCGTTTCCATTAACTACAAAACCCTAACAAACAATACAAAGCGGAGTGGAAAAAGAGAGGAATTAGGTTCTAAACGTTGTTTTTTTAATGATCCAATTTTCTTTGGAATACAAAGAAGTATGATAAATATAAGTCGCAGGAGCAAAGATGGAATATTCTATCAATTTCACTATTTTAGTTATTTTCATTTTAGTTTAGGGTTTGTTCTTTCTTCGACATAATCCTGAAAAAAGGGGGGAAAACCCTCGGAATTAAATTATGCTCTTTGTCCCTTATTTCACAGAAAATGGAGAGGCAAATTGATGTACTTATTGGATCCGTCGGGACTAACGAAGCTTGAACCTGCAACGTCCGCCTTGACAGGGCGGTGCACTTGACTATTGAACTATAATCCCAAGGGAATCAGAAGGGATCTAACAGAAAATTTTGATTCTTTTTTATTCTCTCATATCAGGTATTTCTTATCAATGACATGTTAAAACTACGAAAGAAAATGACACTTTGCCAGTGAGTGTAGGTCCAAGAAAGTTGTGAAACCTTATTCATCAACAAGATCCAAAGATGACAAGTACCAAAAGCTGAAAGATAAATATCAAAATATGAAGGACTATAAGCGTAAATGCAAAGGACTTATCATTGAGGAACATGACTAGGCAGACTCAGATAACGAGTCAACCTCAGAAGAAGAAGATGCGACCTATCTTTGTCTCATGGCCGAGATTCAAGAAGTGAAAGATGAAACATTTGAAGCTTCTACCTCCTCCACTCAAACCTCTAACTCCTCTCAAGTGTCAAAGATGAATGATCCCTTTCTTACCAGAGCTGATAGAAGCTTAGCGATTGATTCGTTGAATGTTGGCCTTTACAATGCTCTAAATGGGAAAACTCAAGCTGAAAAACTAAATATTGACCTGATAGAATAGCTTGAAAATCATCATATAAAAATTCAAGAGTTGAATAAGATCGAAGAAAGCTTAAAAGATTAAGTCATTGTAAATGAAATAATCAACATTGAACGCGTGTGAGGTCCAATTGAGATGCTGATTGGTTTGATTATATGAAGAACAAGAAATCATAGGGTAGAAATCAGTATATTATTGAAAGCAAAATAAAATCTACACTAAGAGAGCAAAAGGCAAAAACGGCTACATTGTTGAAGAGTTGGAATTGATCAATTGAAAAGTTAACCTAAACTAGAATACATGATTCCTATTTATACCCAATATTCCCTTGTACACAATTAAGCCCAAACCCAATACAAGGCCCATTACAATATATTGATTACTTTATAAAACTTCTAAAATAGAACATAAAATATGTTCTAACAACATGAGTAAGCTATAGCTGAGTTATAAGTTGAGAAAGCCACTTTCGAAGGATGATGTAAATCCTTAACAAAGATAACTGAGATTATAGGTGCTCGGATACCTAATCAGGTTAAGAGTTGTCTAAGATATGATTATGAAAAGGATAATCCTAAATGAGATCGTTCCATGCTTAAATTCGGAATGTTCATCTTTTCTATCCCTGACACCTGCTCATTTCAATGTTCTTCTTCTTCCATTCCTATCGCTGAGGAAACTCCTAAGAGTTCTAAGTGCTTGGAAAAAGGCAAGTCCATTTCCATCACAACCCCCAAGACCAACAAGATCTCTAAGCTAAAGAAAACTTCTTTCAAGCCTTCAGCTGGTCAACCTTCAACTTTTAGAACTAAGATATCTGGATCCTTTTAGAGACCTAATCCAAAGCTAAAAGTTGACATATGTAACACCCGTAATTTTCGGTAAGTAAAGGCCACCCGAACATTTTTGTAATGTAGAAATGGCGGGAATTTTGTTGGGAAATCATGATTTTAAGTCCCTTAGAGTATCGGGGGTATTGGCATTGAAAAAGTTGAGTTTCGGAGCTTGGTGCGAGCACGACTACAATGCCTGGCGACTATGACAGTGTCATAATCGCACCTGGCAAAATCGCAGCAAGAAACAGAATGAGGGGGGAGTCTGGCGACAATGCCCTGGGCATTGTCGCATGCCAATGTCGTACAGGGGGCAAGAAGGCTGTCAAATACGTGGTTTTGCTCATTCTTCATTTCTCACTTCTCTTTTTCACTCCCAACCCTCTCTAAACTCTCCCAAGAACACCTACTTTCATCTATGGTGATTTTGGAGAATCTTTGGCTCAAATCCTTTGGTATTGTGGGGTAAACCATCATCAAGTGGTAGATTGGAAGCTATGACCAAGAGTTCATCATCTTCATCTTCAACCTCAAGCTCCATTCTAGGGTTTTCTAGGTTTTCATCAAAACCTAAGTGGTAAGTGTATCCCTTCCATTTCTAAACCTTAATATAGGTTATAAATGCCTCCTTGATGATTTCCTAGTGTTTGATTTCTCAATTTCGGATTTGATGGTTTTGGAGAATTTAGGTCAAAAATTAGGGTTTTGGTCAAGTTGGAGATTTTGTTGTAAAACGTTTGGGGATCGGTTTTAAATGGTTGAATTAGTATATTCATGGTTGGAATCTTGTGATGATAGGTTTTTGGAAGGTTTTGCTCGTGGATTTGGAATTCTTCAAGGAAGCTCAAGTTGGGGGTAAAATCTAGATTTAGCCTAAATCTAGCGAGGTGAGTTCAAGTTGATTTGTGAAAACGGTGTGCATGCCAAAATGATTATTTTAAAGTGTTTGTGTTTTACATTAAAATGTTAACTGCTGACAAGTTTGGTTATTTGGGAGTATTTAACTTTGTAAACGTATAAAACACCCATCTTGGGGATTTCTGAGTATGTTGTTAAATGCATCGAAATGAAAATGATTTGATGACTCATTTACCTAAATGGAAAGTATTGGGTATGAATGCATTTTATTATTGTTGGTATTACGTGCATTTTGTATCGGGAAATGTTTTATGTTGGAGTTTATTTTATTTAGTTGAAGCATGTGTTTGCATAAATTCGGTCCTTGCATTTTATTGCATTTTGCGGATTTTAGCATATGTCGTTTGATTGGTTGAGCTTAAGGCTCAATTTTTGGCTTTGTCGGGTAATGGGGACTTTTGTCCGGTTTTAATAACTTAAAGTGGAGCTTTGGGTGTGAGTTGCATTTATTGCACTTTATTTTGGAGAATACATGTTTTGAGTGCGTATGTCATTCATTTGGAGTCATGTATTTTAGACTTTAACGCATTGGATCCATAGGCATGTAAGTCGGTCGTGTTTAATGGTGAGGACCCTTGGGATTCTCACTTCGGGAAATAATGTCGTGTTGGCGTTGGTGTCGTCCCGGTTGTTTGGTGAAGAGGAACCTTTATAGGTTGTACTTCGGGACCATTGGGTCTTGTGTTTGGATGTCTAATTCTTGTGCACGAGGTTAGACATCAAGAGTTATCAAGTAAAGAGCTGAGGCTCCTATCTTGAATGCTAGGGAGTAGGCACTAGGGGTCGAATGAGTACCCTGAGGATGAAACTCCGCTAGAGACCAAACATGCAATAAGATCGTGTATCCTTGAGGTGTAGCTCGGCGGAGCAGGCAATGGGAGATACAGTGTTTGAGACTCGAAATAAAGTCCGACTCGAGGTGTAGCTCGGTAGAGTAGGCAATACAGTCACGATCTGAGGTGTAGTTCAACAACATGGTTATGTGGCTTAACTTTGTGTTCCGCTACGTACAATGGGATCGGGTCTCCCCCGTCACCGGAAGGTGTTATTTGGGTATTGACGGGTATTACTTTTATATCCATATTTTCGGTGACGTGTTGCGTATATGGGTCTGATTACCCAAGATCTGTGGGTTGTGTATTATGCCCGCCCACGTTTGGGGTGTTTCGCGAAGTAAAATATTATTTCGAGTTATTATAAATTGAGAGTTTGCTCATCGTTTACGTTTTGGGTGAGTTTAGGGATAAAATGGTTTTACGAAAGAAGGGTCAAGTAGGGTCCCTGGTTTTAAAGGTGTTTTTGGGAAATGTTGTTGTTTGATATTTAAAGTAAATCTTTTGATTGTCCACGATTTAAATTGCATTCTTTCCCTTTAACAAATATAATCATTTCATGTTGTAAACTCTTGAACTCACTAGGCGTTAGCCTAACCTTTTTATTTGTCGGCATGTGCATCAAGTTCCGGATGGGGGATGAGATTCTATCGTTTTGGTGAAGTGTTGAGTGCTAGGAGTTTGTGCATGGGTGAGTGGCCTAATAAAGTCTTCCGCTTAGTCGTTGAGAAGAGCAACTGTTTCTTTTGGGTTTTAGTAACACCCGACCTTGATTAGTCTTTATACGAGACTTGACCTATTATTTGTTGAAGTTAAATCTAGTGTTTTATTAGAAGTGGCTCAAGTGATGAATTGTAGTATAGATTTTATACTTATTGGATGTTTAATTTAAAGTTTTTAAATTAGTTGCTCTTTCCGAATTGAGGGTGCTACAAGTTGGTATCAGAGCTTAAGTTTGAGAGAATTAGGTATTGATTTTCGGATGCCTAGACTCAAACTAGCGTTCTTCTAAGTGATTGAAAGTGAAATTTCACCATTAGGTACCTTAGGATATGATATTTTAAGGTTGATTGAGTCACTAGAAACGGGAAACTTATCGAGGATGGCAAGGATAATCATGTACGGTACGTTCATAATGGCACCTGGCCAGTGTTATGGTGAACTTACATTTACATGGGTATACTTGAACTACCTTGGTGTGATGACCGTTGGGGTAGTGAGGATGTTTTTGAGCGAGTGACCGATAGAAGAATTGATGCTTATAGCATTGCCATATTGGAGTGATGATTAAGCACGACGAATGCATTGAGTTGACCATTTTGGATCGGAGTTGTTGGTGGAATTAGAATCATAGGCTTATCGAGTTGTCTTTATTTCAAGAAGAAAATTGTAAGTTAACCGAATAAGTGTGATTATTGCTTTTCGATGTTGAACATCCGGATGACGATAGTGTGGCTATGAGATTGAGGAACGTGGTTCTAAGACACTGTGATGCCGACAAAAAGTCATACGCAAAATTATTTCTGAAAGGAGTTTGCACCAATTACCTTTCATGTTTTCCAAATCATAAAGTGAGATAAATTATGAAATTTTGGAGAAACAGTTAGCACGCACCAGATTTTAAACGTGAGTTTAAACATGCACGGAATTGCTTATTGCACGTAGTTGCAAAATTGTATTGAAAATCACTCCACTCTCGTTTTGTGTCTAACGCTATTTCGAACATCGCGGTGTGCGTATTTTGTTGTTGATTTAGTCTTGGGCAAGTGACTATAGTTTGTGACTTTAACATTGGATCTCCTCCACATATGTTAGAGTTTTTGACGAAGAGTTATCTCCCACCATTTTGGTGTTTGGGTTTCATATAGAATTTTATTACGAGTGATTTTGTGGATTCAAGGTGGTGATTTTAATGGCGTCCAGTTGTGTTATTTTCCCTTGGGTTCTTGAGCGGGCAGTTTGGTTGCATATAGTATGCATGCATGTCTTATTTGGAGATTTCGCCATCGTGTTTTAGCCAATGTTTTAAAATGACGAAAGCATATTGTTGATTTGACCTTGAACTTGAGAAATACGTAAATTGTTTTACATTTTTAACCAGAGTGCATACACATGTTGCAGTGCTAGTTTTGTGAGAATTCTGATGCATGCAAGTCCGGTCGTGGAATGTTATTCCGTGTGAAATTATGGAATTTTGTGAAGTGTTATTTTATAACGCTTTGCTATGAGTAAGGGAACTATGAAATGCGTAGGCTTTAATTATGTTGCGTGTAAATTTATGAGTTATTCGAGTCTCATGCAAGTTTGTTGAAAAATGACACTTTGTTTTGCATGGCGGTAAAAAGGGAAACTCCAAAAATTTCAACATTTTTAGACATATTGTTGTCTTATGCTTTTACGTAGGAAACGAAAATTTTGACACCATTTGATTTTTAACGTTAATGAGTTTATGAAAATTTGGTTGGGGTCTTTATGACGTCTTATTTTGCGACATTTTGAGTCGCGTAGATAAAATTTTGGAAGGTGAATACTGACATCATTGTGTGCGTTAACTTATGAAATTTCGTCTAATAGTCTGTCTCATGCGAGTTTTGCACCGGTATTTTCGCAACCGTAAAAGAAGTTCTAAGAGTTTTATAAATGGATGGTATCCCATATGCTATTTTGGAGAGTTGCAACATCGTGGGATTGCATACAAGTGTTATTCGTTGTATGCTGTTTAGAATTCGATTTGATCAGACTGTTGGTGTGAGTAAACATATGAAAGATTTATGTTGCTTTGTATTGAACTTCTGCTCCGAACATGCTTTAGTTGTTGACCTTACTGTCACAATTTTTCGCGATGTATTAATTGAATTATTGGTTTGCATGTCGTTGTAATTACTGTTTTGGACAAGTGTGTTTATCTGTGAGGCCCATAGTTTGAACTCGATTTAAAACTTATTTACGTTCCTATCGTTTTGCTAAATTTGAGGAATAAACTGACATATATGGACCTTGTTGGGGATTTTATCCTCCGACGTTTTGTGGTTTAAAGGAAAAGATTTTAAAGTCAAAATTGTGAATTTCTCTTTTGGAGTTGTACGAGCATTTTGTTGCACATGTTATAGTGCGGAAAATTATCTTCATATAATATTATAAATTGATGCATGCTAGGACCATAGTAGTCCATTCGAAAATTTTGTTGTGCATCTTTTGTTACTGTCTTTAGTAACGCAAGTATTGATCAAACGAGTTTTGAAATGGTTTTATATGCATGACATATGTGACCATTTTGCACACCTATCGAGTGAACGATAATGGATTTTTACCGCACCATTAACTGTTGTAAAGCTTGAATATTTGAAAGTTTTATAAATTTCAAATTGGCATTCTGGGTGAAAAACCTTGAACTCATTAAGGCTATAGATTTAAACCCTATTGTGAAGGGAGTTGTAACTAAGGAACTTAGGAGTCCTTGGGAATTGAAGCGGTCAGCTTTGGAATTTTAGATTCTGATTTATGAATCGGTTCACGCATGAATAATTGAGGTAATAGATTCATGTCTTTCTAGTTAGCTAAGGGGTGATCTTTATGTTTCAGAAAACTGGCTGGGTAAGGCCTTGTATGAGTATCTGCGCCTGGTTGGGGTTGAATTGATGGGTTGTTTGTCTGTTTGACATCATGTTATATGTTGACGGTGTACCGACTTATTGGGTTTTCGGGAACAAAGGAATTTTTGTGTTCCGCCTGTTAGGGATGTAGGATTTGGAATATTAGTCCTCTGTTAAGTGTCAACCTTAATGCGACAATACTTCTGTAATGAAATATCGGACGGGATGTCCACGGTTTCGTTATCACCGTTTTGGTTTTAGGCGTCGACTTGTCTTCTTGAAGTCCATAAATCTTGGAATGTTTGGAGGTATTCCGTTAGATCATGATAAGTGATGACCTCTCGGAGGTGAAATTTAAAAGAAGATTGGATGTTGATAATTAAGTATTGAGGTGTATAGGTTTTCCAATGTGATAAAGATCCTATTGTGGGAATGTTTTGAGGTTTAGAAGTAGATCGACGTTGAGTGATTGTCGGATCTGCATTAACCAGCTACCCGTAGAGAGCGTATTGGTACGCCCTTGGAATGACAGTCGTATCAATATCGAGTGTGGATCATTAAGAATTCTGAGAATTCTTTGGAGTTTGATGTCGATCATTGGTTTGGGGTTCAGAAACACATGGATCCGAAGTGAATTGGTCGGTGAGAAGTTGAGACCACAAACTACCTTTGAGGTAGTACGTGTCACCCGTGGTTGGGAGACAACCGCAGTCTCATGGTTTAAGGCTACATTAGTAAGATAATTGTGTACTCGGATATAAGTGTAAAGTGACCAAAGGGACATTTGTCTTGAGTATCAGCATAAAGTTATTGTGGTTGTTCCGGTAAGTGGATTAGGGAAAATCTAATATGCGGGCAGCGTTGAATGGGAATCTAGATTTCGGGGACGAAATCTCTTTTACGGTTGGGAGGATTGTAACACCCGTAATTTTCGGTAAGTAAAGGCCACCCGAACGTTTTTGTAATGTAGAAATGGCGGCAATTTTGTTGGGAAATCATGATTTTAAGTCCCTTAGAGTATCGGGGGTATTGGCATTGAAAAAGTCGAGTTTCGGAGCTTGGTGCGAGCACGACTACAATGCCCGACGACTATGACAGTGTCATAGTCGCACCTGGCAAAGTCGCAGCAAGAAACAGAATGAGGGGGGAGTCTGGCGACAATGACCAGCGACAATGCCCTAGGCATTGTCGCATGGCAATGTCACACCAGGGGGCAAGAAGGCTGTCAAATACGGGATTTTGCTCATTCTTCATTTCTCACTTCGCCTTTTCACTCCCAACCCTCTCTAAACTCTCCCAAGAACACCTACTCTCATCTATGGTGATTTTGGAGCATCTTTGGCTCAAATCCTTTGGTATTGTGGGGTTAAACCATCATCAAGTGGTAGATTGGAAGCTATGACCAAGAGTTTATCATCTTCATCTTCAACCTCAAGCTCCATTCTAGGGTTTTCTAGGTTTTCATCAAAACCTAAGTGGTAAGTGTATCCCTTCCATTTCTAAACCTTAATATAAGTTATAAATGCCTCCTTGATGATTTCCTAGCATTTGATTTCTCAATTTCGGATTTGATGGTTTTGGAGAATTTAGGTCAAAAATTAGGGTTTTGGCCAAGTTGGAGATTTTGTTGTAAAACGTTTGAGGATCGGTTCTAAATGGTTGAATTAGTATATTCATGGTTGGAATCTTGTGATGATAGGTTTTTGGAAGGTTTTGCTCATGGATTCGGAATTCTTCAAGGAAGCTCAAGTTGGGGGTAAAATCTAGATTTAGCCTAAATCTTGCGAGGTGAGTTCAAGTTGATTTGTGAAAACGGTGTGCATGCCAAAATGATTATTTTAAAGTGTTTGTGTTTTACATTAAAATGTTAACTGCTGATAAGTTTGGTTATTTGGGAGTATTTAACTTTGTAAACGTATAAAACACCCATCTTGGGGATTTTTGAGTATGTTGTTAAATGCATCGAAATGAAAATGATTTGATGACTCATTTACCTAAATGGAAAGTATTGGGTAAGAATGCATTTTATTATTGTTGGTATTACGTGCATTTTGTATCGGGAAATGTTTTATGTTGGAGTTTATTTTATTTAGTTGAGCATGTGTTTGCATAAATGCGGTCATTGCATTTTATTGCATTTTGCGGATTTTAGCATATGTCGTTTGATTGGTTGAGCTTAAGGCTCAATTTTTGGCTTTGTCGGGTAATGGGGACTTTTGTCCGGTTTTAATAACTTAAAGTGGAGCTTTGGGTGTGAGTTGCATTTATTGCACTTTATTTTGGAGAATACATGTTTTGAGTGCGTATGTCATTCATTTGGAGTCATGTATTTTAGACTGTAACGCATTGGATCCATAGGCATGTAAGTCGGTCGTGTTAAATGGTGATGACTCTTGGGATTCTCACTTCGGGAAATAATGTCGTGTTGGCGTTGGTGTCGTCCCGGTTGTTTGGTGAAGAGGAACCTTTATAGGTTGTACTTTGGGACCATTGGGTCTTGTGTTTTGATGTCTAATTCTTGTGCACGAGGTTAGACATCGAGAGTTATCAAGTAAAGAGCTGAGGCTCCTATCTTGAATGCTAGGGAGTAGGCACTAGGGGTTGAATGAGTACCCTGAGGATGAAACTCCGCTAGAGACCGAACATGCAATAAAATCGTGTATCCTTGAGGTATAGATCGGGGGAGCAGGCAATGGGAGATACGGTGTTTGGGACTCGAAATAAAGTCCGACTGGAAGTGTTGCTCGACGGAGCAGGCAATACAGTCAAGACTGGAGGTGTAGCTCGGTAGAGCAGGCAATACAGTCACGATCTGAGGTGTAGTTCGACAACATGGTTATGTGTCTTAACTTTGTGTTCCGCCACGTACAATGGGATCGGGTCTCCCCCGTCACCGGAAGATGTTATTTGGGTATTGATGGGTATTACTTTATTATCCATATTTTCGGTGACGTGTTGCGTATATGGGTTTGTTTACCCAAGATCTGTGGGTTGTGTATTATGCCCGCCCACGTTTGGGGTGTTTCGCGAAATAAAATATTATTTCGAGTTATTATAAATTGAGAGTTTGCTCATCGTTTACGTTTTGGGTGAGTTTGGGGATAAAATGGTTTTACGAAAGAAGGGTCAAGTTGGGTCGCTTGTTTTAAAGGTGTTTTTGGGAAATGTTGTCGTTTGATATTTAAAGTAAATCTTTTGATTGTCCACAATTTAAATTACATTCTTTCCCTTTAACAAATATAATCATTTCATGTTGTAAACTCTTGAACTCACTAGGCGTTAGCCTAACCTTTTTATTTATCATCATGTGGATCAGGTTCCAGATGGGGAAGAGGTTCTATCGTTTTGGTGAAGTGTTGAGTGCTAGGAGTTTGTGCATGGGTGAGTGGCTTAATGAAGTCTTCCACTTAGTCGTTGATGAAAGTCTAAGATCAATGAATCATAGAGAGAGAAAGTAGAGAGAGAGCAAAGAGAGTGCAACGTATGTAATCAGATTAATGTGCGTGAAGTTCTTACGCGGAACAAAGACCAAAGGGACTTAAATACCCTTGGTCAGATACAACACAGATAGACTCTAAACACAGTATATGACCAAGCCCTATAAATACAATGATTACTATAAAATCAGACCTAACAATCTCCCCCTTAGTAATCATTGGCGCTTTGGTCTTCAAAATTCATCTTTTAAAACAACACAGACCATTAAAGCGACTTTGTGAAGCTTTCTGACTTTTAAGAAAAAATTTCTTCTCAGCATCTTTCAGATTAAGTTGTCTTTGCTGCCTTGAGCTCTAGACGACACACCTTTTTGAATGATCTTGAATGAACGGTGGTGGTCGGAGCAGAAACAGCAAAAGAATTAGTTGTAGCTGAGAGAATAGAATCTTTGAACGAATCTTGATCAGCAGATAAACATTTGTGCTCTTTGTCTCTTTATCATCTCCTTAACATCTCTTAATTCTCCCCCTCATGGCCTTGATGATCGGGATCATCTTGGTCATGTCGGCGCTTAAGAGACGGATCGGCCTCTGTTCTGCAGCTTTGTTGAAGATTATCAAACCGGTTAGCAAGATCAGAAAAATATTGAGTCATGAAAGACCTTAAATCTGCAAAACTAGTTCGAACTTCTAATCTGAAAGAATGGAATTCATCAGATAGCGCTGTAATCCTGTCAGAATCAGATGAAGACACTTGAGGAATGTAAAGCATCTCTGTGTCTGAACCTGTGGCCAAGATAATCTGCGTGGAATGGTTGGATTGCTTCTGAGTACACTTCTAACATTCAACTTCAAGAATCTGATGAATGGAATGAACTTGCGCTTCTTGTTGGTAAGCTTGTCATGCACCACCTCCGAGAGTTCGGTCCAGAAAATAAATGTGAAGTCGACATGCAAGTCATAGACGACTGCATGGAACAATCAGAGATAAAGTAGACTTGCACTGTCTGTGCCAGAATGTTTCGATGAAAGGCACCTGATAATAACCGAAAAGAGAGCATACCAAACTGGAGGAAGATTAGACTTATCAAAATCACGAACTTTGTTCAATGTACCAACATAGCCAAGATTTCTCATTCCTTCAAAAACTTCCTCTTCAGATGGAAAGATGTCATATGTAGTTCGACCTGGTCTAGAGTTGGGCTCAGGAAGCTCCAGTATGAGACGTAGACGCTTATATGAAAGAAAGGAATCGTATTGATCAATCTGCATATCAAATCTGTGCGGACGAGCAAGCTCATTCTTTGTAATTGTATGCCATGCCTGCTGTAGATAGACTACAGGAACATCTGCGCAGTAAGAGAGAGCAGGGGCGAGTGGATGACCTCTGAGAATTGCTCGAATCACTGGATGTATCTTGATTCTGTCAAAATCCACGTGGTAGTTATTCGGTTTGTACGGCATATACATGATCGTTGGAAAAACATCATTTGGTGAACGTCTAGATGCAGATAGATTTGCTCCAACAGAAGGAACAAATGGCATAGGCGTCTCATGAGAAGCCCGATCAGAAGGATCATCGAGAATAACGTTCTCATCCTGAATTACTGGATTAGTATTGGTTTGAGAAGACATTTGAATACCTGTACAACAAAAATGAAGAAGAATTAAACAAAGTAAGAAAGCTGAAAAATTGAAAAATTTTCTAAGTCTGGTTTGCGCATCTAGTTAGACACGCAAAGGGAGGTTTGCGCATTGAACGTGATACGCAAAGGACAGTTTGCGCATCATGCATGATACGCAAACTGAAGTTTGCGTATGCAGTTCAGTACGCAAACTAAGGTTTGCGTGTTGAATATGATACGAAAACTAGACTTGAAAAAATTTTCAACACAACACAAGGTTTGCGGATCACTAAGGTTACACAAAGTACACTTTGCGTATCCAACAGGTTACGCAAAGTAGACTTTGCGTATCCTAAGTGTTACGCAAACTAATAAAAACAAACATACAAACAAACACTGAAGTTTGCGTATCTAGTTAGATACGCAAACACTGAGGTCCTTCAGATAAAATGATCATCATGTCATTTCCATTCTTTTGTCGTTCAATGAAGTTCAGGAACCGATCTTGCCACTGAGTAAATTCATTTTCATCTATCAGCACTGGTGGACGATTTTCTGTACCCAATGATATCATAATGTCATTTTTGTAGAACTGAGCTTGATAAGCAAACTGTGTAGGATCCATAGTTGACAATCTTCAGGGAAAAAAATTCCAGACTTTTTTTTTAAACGAGAGCAGAAGGTTGCGCAAACTGAGCTTTGCGTAAACCAAGTGATGCGCGAACTGAGCTTTGCGTAATCCAAGTGATACGCAAACTGAGCTTTGCGTAAGTCGAGTGATGCGAGAACTGAGCTTTTCGGGACAAGAAGGTTGCGCAAACTAGGCTTTGCGTGTGAAGGCTGATGCGCAAACTGGGCTTTGCATATGCTGAGGGATGTGCAAAGTAGCTTTAATACGCGAATTGAAGTTTCTCGGAAGCAAAAAGAAACGCAAAGTATCTTTGCGTAAGAGGGCTATTGCGCAAACTAAACTTTGCGTACGCTGAGAGATGCACGAACTAAGCTTTGCGTAAGCTGTTGGATGCGCAAAGTTGAACTTCTTGATACGAAAACCTGAAATACATGAACAAGATTAGTAGGACACGCAAATCCAACTAAGAATTTGCGCAAAGTAGGAAGAACTTGCGCAAAGTTGAGATCTTGCGCAAACCGAAGAAAAAACACAAAAACTTCTAAAAAATCGATTTCAACACCGATTTTGATGAAATTTTCTTATACAAATACGATCGAAAACACCTTTTCAACACATTTCAATCAAAAATTTCGATTAAAATCCACAAAATCTAAATTTCGTAAATCACATAGTTCGTTAAAAACGTTTTTTCAGAAAATCACAAAACCTCAAAATCAACCTTCAAAACTCGAATTTCTTAAAAAAACATTGTGAATCAAAAGTTTTCTACTATCAAAATCGAATCCAACAAACTGATTTTCAAAGAAATTCGTTCAAAAACACATCCGAATTTGATGAAAATCAAGAAAACGAGATTTTCTTGAAAAAAATTCAAGAAAATCGATCAAATTTTCGATTTAAACCACAAATTCAGATTCTAAAAATCATTCTCTCAATCCTCTCAAGATTCAGATTGCTCTGATACCAATTGAAAGTCCAAGATCTCTAAATCTTTAGAGAGAGAAAGTAGAGAGAGAGAGCAAAGATGCGCAAAGTGTGTAATCAGATTAATGTGCGTGAAGTTCTTACACGGAACAAAGACCAAAGGGACTTAAATACCCTTGGTCAGATACAACACAGATAGACTCTAAACACAGTATATGACCAAGCCGTATAAATACAATGATTACTATAAAATCAGACCTAACAGTTGAGAAGAGCAATTGTTTCTTTTGGGTTTTAGTAACACCCGACCTTGATTAGTCTTTATACGAGACTTGACATATTATTTGTTGAAGTTAAATCTAGTGTTTTATTAGAAGTGGCTCAAGTGATGAATTGTAGAATAGATTTTATACTTATTGGATGTTTAATTTAAAGTTTTTAAATTAGTTGCTCTTTCCGAATTGAGGGTGTTACAACATAAAACCAAAGAAATCAGAAGAACTGAAAGTTCCTCCGAGATCTGAGAAAAAAAGAATTCTTGGTCCTGGTCCTGCTTACTTAAAGCTTTTTAACTCTTTTGCTTTTGGTCTGAAAGCTACTTTCAGCTGTAGGAAATTTTATCACTATGGAAATTTTGACCATATAGCTAGTAAATGCCCCAATGCCACTAAACCTGAGAAATCAGCTAGAGTGAAGAAGACTACCAAAGATGAAAAGTCGGCTAAGGTAAAGAAAGTCACTAAGGCTGAGAAACCTGCCAAAGTGAAAAGCACCACCAATGTTAAGAAATTAAGTAAGGTAAAAGTTACCACTAAAGTTGAGTCATCAACCGAAGTGAAGAGTGTTGAACCTCTCATCTCCACTAACTGTGCTGGACCCTTTGTAAAATGGGCATCAATTCAAAATTTAACTTGTTTATGAATGCAGGATTTGAAGGGTATCCGTATCTCAATAGCGGATGCTCTAGAAACATGGCTGGGAACAAGCCCCTACTCACTGAATACAAGGAAGAGAAAGGTCCCTTAGTGACCTTTGGTGGAAATGGAAAAGGCTACACTAGAGGGTTCAGTGTGCTGACTAATGGAGTAACTACATTCAGAAGAGTTGCCTACATTGAAGGTCTGAAGCACAATCTTCTCAACATTAGTCACTGTATGACAAAGATTTTTAGTGAATTTTTCTTAAAGAGCATGTACTATCAGTGACAAGAATGGAACACTTTCCCTCAGTGGTACTTGCATGGAAGATGTCTATGTAATCAATATGGACTCTTCCACACTGAAAATATTTTTTTTCTATCTAAAGCCTCTTCTGATGTCAACTGGTTATGGCACAAAAGACTCTCTCATCTTAACTTCAAAACGTTGAATGACCAATCAAGAAAGGAACTTGTCACTGGCCTACCTCAACACTCATATGCTAAAGAATCTCTCTATTCAACATGTAAGAAAGGAAAAAGAAAACAAAAGCTAGTTTCAAATCTAAACAAGTTTCTTCAATGACCACCCATCTCCATCTACTTTATATGGATTTTTTAGCTCTGTCAACATACAATCCATCGTTAGAAAGAAGTGTACTCTCATCATCGTGGACGAACACTCAAGATATACATGAGTAATGTTTCACAGATCAAGAGTGACACTCTAGAAGAAGTCCTTTTCTTTGTACGAAGAATGGAAGTACCAGACAATCAGAATGTTCGCTCAATAAGAAGTGACCATGGTACTGAATTCAAAAACAATACTCTGGATAACTTCTTTGAGAGTAAGAGAATTTCTCATAATTTCTCAACTGTGAGAACACCACAGCAAAATGGTGTCGCTGAACGCATAAACTGAACCATCATTGAAGAACTCGATCTATGCTCAACGAATCTCATCTACCAAATCAGTTTTGGACTAAAGCTGTCAACACTGCATGCGTCACTCAAAATTCATTCTGATTGTTAAGTGATACAAGAAAACAACTTACGAACTTTTCTATGGAAGAAAGCCAACTCTCACCTTCCTTAATATCTTTGGTTGTTACTGCTACATCTTAACCAACAGAGATAATCTTGGAAAGTTCGATCGTAAAGCCGATGAGGGAAAATTCCTTGGATATTCTTCACTATCCAAAGCTTATAGAGTGTTCAACAAAAGAAGACAAACCATTGAATAAACCATTCATGTCACCTTTGATGATTCACGTTCAGTTAACTCAAGACCTATTCTTGACAATGAAGAACTGAACCAATGGATGTTTTCTCATTTTGGAGAACCTGAATCATCCTTCAGTAATCATACCCAACGCTAACAATGATCCAACCATCATTTCAAGCATGCAAAGTAGTGGAGTTGAATCCACTTCATGGATCTCAGTGTTCCCATAACCATATTTCCTCCTTCCGATTCATCACATGTTGATCCTTCAAATGCTAAATCACCTTCAACCTCTGAACCTCCCTTAGTCAATATAGTTCAATCCGAAACTCCTAGACTGATTGTTGAATAAACAAATGCTGAAGTCTCTTCCTCAGCACCTGAGCCTCTACCAACTGAAGACCCAGAACCAACTCCTCAGCTACTTTATTAAAGATGGACAAAGAGTCATCCTATCGACCAAATTCTCGGTGATCCAAACACAAGTATTCAGACACAAGGTGGTTCAGGTAATATTTGTCTCTTTGTTAACTCCATCTCTCTTTTTGAACCTAAGAAAACTGAAGATGCACTCAAGGGTCCAAACTGGGTCAGCGCTATGCAAGAAGAGCTTATCAAATTTGAAAGAAACAATGTTTGAAATCTAGTCCCTCGTCCATCTAGCAAAACTGTTATAGGCACCAAATGGGTGTATTGCAACAAACTAGATGAATATGGCACTGTAACCCCAAACAAGGTTAGACTTGTTGCTTAGCGATACAGACAAAAGAAAGATATGGACTATGATGAAACCTTTGCTCTAGTGGCGAGGCTCGAAGCAATTCGATTATTCCTAGCCTATGCTGCTTATAAAGATTTCAAAGTTTATTAAATGGATGTATAGCATGCCTTTCTTAATGGCAAACTCATTGAAGAAGTCTATGTTGAACAACCACTAGGGTTCCTCCACCCTAAGGATCTAGGTTATGTCTGTAAGCTGAATATGACTCTTTACGAAAACAAGCCCCTCGTGCTTGGTATGACACTATGTCATCTTTTCTACTCATTGAAAAGTTTGAACGTGGAAAGATTGATATCACCCTATTTCTAAGGAATATCAAGGGTCACATCATCCTTGTTCAGATATATGTTAATGGCATCATATTAGGATCGACGAACCCATCACTATGTGTTTAGTTAGATGAATGCATGAAGAGTGAGTATAAGATGAGGATGATGGGTGAACTAACATATTTTCTGGGTCTTCAAATTAAGAAATCTGAGAAAGGAATATTCATAAGCCAAGGTAAGTATGTTAACGACATATGCTAAAGAAATTTGATCTCACTCAATGTTCAACTATGAAAACTCCTATGGCACCACCACTGACACTGAACAAGGATCCCACTAGAACACCTGTAAATGTCACTGCCTATAGAGATATGATCGACTCCTTCCTGTATCTCACAGATAGCCGGCCTAATATCATGTACTCCACTTGTCTCTGTGCACGATATCAATCTTAACCCAAAGAATAACATTTGATTGCTTTAAAGTAAATATTAAGGTATCTAAAGGGTAAATCCAACATAGGTCTTTGGTATCCTAAAGACTCAGTGTTTGATCTAACTGCATATTCAGATAGTGATTTTGCAGGATGTAAACTGGATAGGAAAAGCACCATTGGAGGTTGTCATCTTCTAGGTGGAAAGTAGGTGAGTTGGACGAGGAAAAAACAGAACTCAATGTCCATATCAACCGCTGAAGCTGAATATGTCACCGTTGGTATCTGTTGTGCTCAGGTCTTATGGATGAGAAATCAACTCATCGATTATGACCTTCAGCTATCAAAGATCCCCATCTACTGCAATAGTACCAGTGTTATTGCCATAGCAAACAATCCAGTGCTTCAATCTAAGACCAAGCATAATGAGATCATACACCTTTTTATTAGAGATCATATTATGAATGGTGATACTGAACTTCATTTCATTCGCACTGAGTACCAACTCGCTGATATTTTTACAAAACCCCTTGGTGAACTTGGAATGTTCAACCTTGATGAATAACTCTTCAGAATTTAAGATTAACTAAGTGATGTATGTTTCAGTCTTATCACTCTATCACTGAACTCTTCTAAAATGTATCTCACTCCAAAGGTATATTTTCTTTTCTTTATCACTGAAAGTTTAGTCCTTGAGACTTAACAATCAGTGATTATTCTTTAAAAATTGAAAATCAATTCTGAATTTATTTAGGTGATTAAAAGCTTTTTAAAAAAGATAATGAAGAGTCAATCTTTATTACATCATTAAATTGGTTTTTAAAATGGAAATGCAACTGGACCATATAATACCCCACGTTCTGACACACGAAGACTTTTCAAATTCATGTCCAATCAAACTCCTCGGACGTGTAAATGTCATTATGACCAAACGTCTCTTTCTCTCTAACCCTACTTATAAATTCTTTACACTCTATAAAAACTTCTAAAGAAAGAAATCTTTCGCTCTCTATGCAAGAACACACACTCAAGTTTTTCTTCATTCTCAACCAAAAACAGGTTTGTGTTACTGTTAGATCCAAGTTTAGGCAAACAAAAGAAGAACTCCCTATAAAAGAAGATATAAGAGAGAAATGAAGAAAAATTAATTATAAAGCTCATCTCATATGCTTTGATTGATGATCAATGGAGGGGAAATTGGAAGAACACCACACTAAACATTTAATCGACTCTCATGGACTCACCTAGTCTGTGTGTGTAAAGTGTGTTCTCTCTAAAAACCTAATGAACAAATGAGCCATGGGAACCTTTATATAGGGCCCATTTACAATAAAAAAGTCTCAAGACCATAAACTAGCTACAAAGCCCAAAATACAATTTCTTTATAAAACACTCAATTAAATTGGGGGCCAATTTAAGCTAACAATCTCCCTCTAATGTTTTATAACGAAAGCATCATCATATAGTATCCCCCTTGATTTCTTTAGAAACTTTGGTGTGCCATTATTCGAGTCTTCAAAGCATCAAAAGTTCCCCCTCAAATGTAGCCCCATCTTCTTGAAAGACTTAAACGAATTACCCCATTTTGTCCAACTTTCATGTCTCAACTTCACCACTGTTTTTGACCATGTGCTTGGATGTTCTGATCAAACTTCTGCAGTTCCTATACTTAGCCTATTTTTCAATACTTCTATACATTAAAGTTGGAGCTAACAATAATTAAAGACATGATAAGAACCAAACCAATCAGATGCATATCTACGATCAACGAAATCATTCAATCCATAGTTGGAACAACAAACACAATCATGAGATAGTTGAAGTAATTGCTGAATGGAATAAACTTTCAAAGGAAACAATCCATTACGTTCAACCAAAGTTTTAGAATTAAAAATATCATGACTGTTATTTTTTTACCTAGAATCAAAGTTGGATTAACTGATTTCGTCATGCTCTCCTTAGACTTCTTAGCTACCCACTCGTATTTGACTTCTTTCCTTCGACAAAAAGTATATGAAATACCGTTAAACTCATACTCAGAATTTTTGAATTTTGAGGATGGTTTCTTGTTTGAGCGTCCGATCTTTTTCTCCTTCTATGAACGACTTTTAGATTTAGATTTAAAAGATTTGTTCACATAAGTTTTTTGAGGGGCTGATTTGGAACTCTCGCCCTTGTAAAAATTTACCGGAGGCTCACAAGTGGAATTCAGAAAATCCACATGACTTGGGAGTAAAGAATTGAAATCAAATTGGTCTAACTGACTGTCTGGACACACGTCGGAATTCATAAATGTTGAAAATTCCATTTCCTCATCACAAGGAACCTTATCACTTGTGGGATTCGGGAAACTGGAAGGATTTATGCTTTGAAGCCGATCATTCGCGGAAGCATTTAGAAAATCAGAATGGTGATCCTTTTGGAAATACTTTAACTGAGGCTCTTTTCCTTTATCAGAAGAATTTGGTGAAGAAAATCACCCAAAAATGCTTTACAGGAAGAGGTGTCTGAGGGTGGATACGAATTTCCTGAAAGATTAATTTTCTCACCTTGGAGGATGTCAGGCTTAGCTTGAAGATCAACTTTGTGAAATTGTTCTTTCTTTAGATCTGCTGCCAAGGCAGACAGTTGTGAAGTAAGCTTATTTATCTTTGTCTGAAGATATTCCTTTTCCTCCCAAGATCCAGATTCCTTTTGATCAAAATTGAGGCACTTAAGTTTGGATAATAAATCTTGTTTTTCCTTTTGAAAAATGATTCTTTCCTGTGCAAATGACTCTTCTAGCTGAACGATTTTCTTTTCTAAAATCAAAGGTGGAACATAGATTTTTTGGTTCATCGATTTCTCCTCAACAGGTTTTGAATCAAGTTCAACCTGAGAATAGCTTCGAAAATAGTCATTTGACAGAAAAGTGGGTTTATCGGTGTTATACGACACATTCAATGAGTCATAAAAAAGGAAGTTGCATGGTGACAATATTTTTCCTTCTCAAAGTTTCCAGTTCCGGATCCTCATCATCAAGTGACCCAATCCATCTGATTTTGTACTCTGGATAAGTCATATCCAAACCCAAAAATTCAAAAGCATATAAAGTGAGTACATTGGACAACGCCTTTTTCAGATAATGCGGGTTATCGTAACCGAGACCCTTCTCTTGATTAGAGTGTTGGAATTCTTTAGGTGCGTTCAAATGAATTGTGTGTTCAGTTTGACCAATTTTATGCAGTTTCAGTTCGAGATCCTTTAACTTTTCAGTTAAGTTTTTATTTTTATTTTCACACGAAACACGTTGACCGACAATCTCAATTTTCTCATTTTCTGACATACGTAGTTTATCAGTAAGTTCATCTACTTTGGTCTTTAATTCTGCGGACTTTTGAAAAGATCTAAAATTTTTCTTTTGACTTGAAATTTCGCACAATTATCCAGCATTTTCTGCAAGAAGATCCTCTAGGGTCTTCTTCTGTGTGGACACTCGTGTTTCTAAAGTGTAGATGAGGTGGGAATTTTCTTTTAAGGTTCTCTTGTAAGAGTCTAACTTTTTTCATGGTGATTTCCATCTAATCAATTAAGGTTTTATGTGTAACACCCCGAAATCTACGGGCGAGAGAAAGACAAATTGTTGGCAGTGCTTCACGCGAGTGTCCGCGCGGGTCAAAACGCGTCATGATCCGCATGGGGTTCTGTCCAGAGGACAGCGCGCGTCTCCGCGCAGGTTGGGTCGCACCACCAACCGCGCGCGCGCACTGTGCGCTGATAAAAGAGAACTAATCGGCCTCCACCTCATTTTCCAACCTAAATCTCAAAACCCTCCTCTTTCTCTCCCAAGAACCGACCTCCACCCTCCCCAATGAACTCCAAACTCGTTTTGGGGTTTTTTCTCCCAAAACCAAGTATCCTCCATAATCTAGAAAGATTTTGAGAAGCTAGAGCTAAGGTACCTTCATCCCTTTCACCTCCTTCACCAATGTTTTCTAGGATTTAAACCATCCTTGTTCTCCCATTCGTGGATTGGAGGTTTATGCCCATTTTGCTGAACTAGAGGTGTTTGGTTGGTGGATTCAAGCTTGGGTTGAAGTAATCTTCTTCTTCTTCATATATGGAAAATTAGGGTTTTGGTATAAGTTGAGATTTCAGGTGTAATGTTTGGGGAAAACGATTCTTATGGTTGAATATGTTTACTTATGGTTGGAAATGTATGGATTTAGGTTTTTGGAAGTTTTGGCTTGAGAATCCAAGTGTTCTCCAAAGGAGCTCGAGTTGGGGTAAAATCTAGATTTAGCCTAAATCTAGCAAGGTGAGTTCAAGTTGATTTGTGAAAACGTTGTAGATGCCAAAATGTCTATTTTAAAGCATTTATGTGTTTTGCGTAAAATTATCAACTGTTGAGTTAGTTGGTAACTTTTGATCATTTGAAGTGTTTAGCTCATTAAATTTTGTAAAACACCCAATTTGGGATTTTTGGGAATTTTGATGGATAAGTCATAAATGGAAGTGTTTTAATGATTATTGCATAAATGGATATTTAGTCACAAATACATTCTTAGTGTTTGACGGGTTTTATGCATCATTCATATAATGGGACGTTTTGAAACTAAGAGTGTGTGAGTCCTTGGGAACATTTTGGAAATAATACTCTTTTTGGGTTCTGGGCCGAAGGCCAATGGTATTTTGAGAATTAAAGATTTTGGGGAAAAGATTTAATTTGGTTTATGTAACCATATTGACTCTCGTGTTTTAGCCAAACGTCTATTAAGCCTTTTGGGGCTTGATTTGTACTCGTTTGAGTCTTTGGAACATTTGTTCAGTTTTGGTAGCTCGTTAAGGAGCCTTAGACGTACGGTGTACTTAGTTGCATCTTAATTGAGAGTTACATGTTTTGAATGCGTTAGTTCATTCTTTTGAGTCATGTAACATTTTAGACTGTAATGCATTGGATCCATAGGCATATGAGTCAGTCAGTTGGTTTAGTCGGGGACTTTATCCCCGTTTCGGACTGGATATTGTTTAGGGCTAGCGGGAGCTCGAGGTAGAGATCGTGGGTGGTTGAACTCGATAACCGTGTAACCTTTGTTGAGAGCTCGAAGTAGATATCGTGGGTGGTTGAACTCGATGCCCGTATGTGATCCAGTCTGGTTACTCTTCGTGGAATTTAGTGTCCGCGTTTGAAGTCTAGCGAGTGGTCCCCAAGTCATGTTGTTATGTAAGCTTGGGGTGGTGCCCATAGTGAGCTGGATACGAGGACTTGTGACTTTGTGGTGAGACTCATCTAGTGGTCGAGTAGACACTAGGGTTTTTTGGGTATCTTGCGGTGGTAGCTTGGTTGGGAGCCGGATACGGGGATCCATGACTCTATGTGAAGCTCGAGAACATTGATAAGTGGCTTAATTTGTGTGCCCGCCACTTTCGATGGAATTCGGGTATCCCCCGTCACCGAAAGGTGTTGTTTTTGGGTATTGAGTTTTATTATCCAAGTTTTCGGTGGCGTCTTGTGTAAATGGATTTTAGCCTTGATTTATGGGTTGAGTATTATGCCCCACCCGTGTTTTGGGTGTTTCGAGATACAAAGTTTTAACCGCATTTTTATGAATGGAGAGTTCGATTTCTATTCACATTTGAGTGAGTTTTGGGTTGGAATCTAGTTACGAAAGAACGTTTTATATTGGGATCTTATCCTTCAAGTAGTTTGGATTTGAAAACATCTATATTGGTGTTTCATTGCCTAAAATGCATATCATTAGAAAACGAGTCGTTTTCATATTCAAAGCATATCGTTTTGAAAGATTATGATTTAAACTGCATTACCTCTTTTCAACGAAATCTTTATTCATGTGGAAAACTCTTGAATTCACTAGGCGTTAGCCTAACCTTTTTATTTGTCGGCATGTGCAACAGGTTCTGGTTGGGTGTAGCTCTAGTGACACTGTGCAGAGAGGAGTGCTAGTTGTGTGCTCAAGAGGTGGTTACCATAGTGAAGTCTTCCGCACTTGTTTCGAGAAGAACAACTTATAGTTGGGATTTAGTAACACCGACTTTGGTCTAGTCCTTGTATAAGACTGAAGTTTATATTTGTTGAGGTTAGATAGAAAGTTTTATGGCATGAGATTGCAAGCTTTGTTGAAGATTTTCTTTATTCACATTGTTGTCCAACGTTATTTCAGATTTTGTGGGTGCGTATTTTGATGTTGTGTAGGGACTTGGATAAGTAACTGCGGTTTACGATGTTACCATTGGATCTCCTCAACGTATGTTAAGTAGGGGTGTTCGCAGTGCGGTTTGGGACAAAACCGCAAACCGCACCGCATGTGCGGTTTGAGCATTTTCCCAAACCGCAAACCGCACCGCATATACCTAAAACCGCACCAAACCGCACCGCGAAATGCGGTGCGGTGCGGTTTATGCGGTTTATCTCTATCGCACTTTATGCGTACAATCCAAAAATTATAAGTTTAAAATACATTAGCAAATCAACGATTTAGTGACTATAGTCCAAAAAAATAAAGAGTTTGAATATATCCAACTCCAAAATGCATAATTAAAAATAGTCAAAGAAATAGTCTAAAAAAATAAATTGTTTCAATACGATAAACGAATAAAGTGACGTTTCCAACTTTTTCTTTCGTCTTCATCTTGACTCCCAATTGCCAATGGCCAATTTTTTTCATTTGTTGGGCCTTAAACTTTTAAGAAGGCTTATAAATACTTAAAGTCCATAATTAAAATTTAAAAAAACAAGCCCAATTATATAAATATTAAATTAAATTATTATTATATATATATATGTTTAAAATTAAAAATTTAAAAGTAATATAAAAGGTGCGGTGCGGTGCGGTTTGAACCGCGGTTTGAAAACTCAAAACCGCACCGCATAGTGTGGTTTGGTAAAAATACAAACCGCAAACCGCATCGCGAAAGTCCTAAACCGCGTTTTACGGTGCGGTGTGGGAGGTTTGTGCGGTTTGGCGTTTTGGATGAACACCCCTAATGTTAAGGTTTTGGACGTAAAGTTATCTCTCATTATCTTGGTGTTTGAGTTTTATTGGGGATTTTAATTCATGCGATTTTGTGAATTTAATGGGGTGACTTTAATGGCGTCAAGTGGTATCGTTTTCCTTGAGCTTTGTGTGAGTTGTTTGGTTGCATATAGTATCCATTCATGTCTATTTGGAACTTCCGCCATAGTGTTTTAACTAACATTTTAGAACGATGAGAGCATATTATTATTTGGCTTTGAACTTGAAACCGACATAGATTATTTTACGTTTTAACCAAAGTGCATGCACATATCACCTTACTAGTTTTGTGAAATAAAATGTTCATGCAAGTTTTGTTGTTCGAACTTTTTCCGTGCCTAGTTGTGGCTAAAAGAGAGAAAACTTTGAGAGTTTGATATCATGGAAAATTCTATTTTGGGTTTACAAGCATTTTACCGGTACGACCTGAAGTTTGGAATCAAACTAAATTATTCTTACGTTTGATCAAATCGCATGCATCTGTCTTTACAAAATTTTGCGGAAATAAACTGATGTATGCGGGTCACATTGGGAATTTTATTTCATGATGTTATCCCAGATTAATTCTAGTTGGTAAACAATCAATCAAGTAATCAAGCAACACAATAATAATCAAGAGATATAAAGATTAATAATAACGTACCAATCCCTTGAATAAACAATGAAACCCTTTAGTGTTCTTGATACCCTTTGAATACAGAGAAAACTTACAGCGACTATTTAGAAAATTATCAGAGTTCTTACAAGGTTAACCTAAAACTAAACTAATCAAAACTTTAAATACCCAGGCCATATGGGCTTTAACCTTAATGGGCTTTCTAATGGGCTTGGGCCCAATAGCTATTAACTATTAACTTATTACATAATAAACCCTCTAATTAACTTTAGCACAATTGCATTTTAAACCCTTAACTTTAACTTTAATCTTAAATACAATTATTTGATCCAACAATCTCCCCCTTTGGATTCAAGATTAAAAAAAATTTGCAATTGTCTTCGGGTCTTCACTGGTCTTTTCTTTTCTTCAGATATGTCGTTGATCGCTTCAAAACTTGATATCTTTAAAATCTTTAAAATCTTTGAAACTTTGATATCTTTGAAAATCTTCAGCAGTCTTTAGATTATATTCTCCTTCTTTGATAATTCTCCCTTTTCGTATCTTCTCCCCCTTTTTTATATCTTCTCCCCCTTTTTGATGAGTGGTGAGAATCAACATCATCAAAACTTGGCAAAACAATCTCCCCATTTTCAAGACAATCTCCCCCTTTGTGTATGATCATCATGTAAGCATAGTCTTCATCATGTAACGAGCCCTGTATGAAATAAGAGCAGTCTTCCCAGATGGAAAGAGTGATTATCTCAATCTTTTCAGATTCAAATAAAAGTAGTAACCATTCAAATCTTTTCAAATTCAAACAGTTAATAAGTGTAACCCTGAATCAACAAATGACTCAGTTAGAATGCCTGTCAATGACACAAAGTCACTGAGTAACACAAAGTTACTATATAAGGAGCTGGTTTGATGTAGACTCCCCAGGTCTTCCATTCAATCATCGAATAACACATGGTTATCTATGAACGTTCTGACAGAAAACAAATTTCTGTGTGCTCGTGCATGTGTATGAAAGAATTAAGCATAGATGATTGCTTTTCAATATAGGCTTAAAGTATGTAAACTTGTTGAGACAACAACAAATTATACAAAGACTCAATGTGCATGAGAAAGGTTCGAAGGTGGGGCAACTTTCCTTCTTTTTCAATATTAGTATCTTCCAAATGAAGAACCAATAGCGTATGTGATGCGTCCCCAGAAAATGTGAAACATTCTCTTTTTGAGAAAAGAATGAGTAGCTGGTGGGGTTGTATGCAAGAGATAGCATGGGCTAGGTGCCTATTTCAATGATGGTCACCAAAGAATGTGAACCAATCAGATTATGTGGCTGCCCGGCTCAGAAAGAAGTTTGGTGCAGAGTTTAATATTCTTTTACTCTGTTCTCTCACCCTCTTTCTTTTAATTCTCACTTCTAACCAATCTCTCTTTTTCATTTTACCTCTTCACAAACCATCACTCAATTCTTTTTACCCTTCTCCCCTCAATCACTCAGGGAATACTTCCTGGGTAGGAAACACTGGTTATCGTGAATCCATGGAAGTTCTGATAAGTTCTCACACTGAATCCCATGTATTTTCCTAAAAAGAACATGCTGTTCAACAGGCTATTGTACATGTAAGCACAAATACCACTTGTTACATGAAGAATAAAATATTCGGAGATCTCAAAACAGAAGATGTTTGACGATGCAATACTCCCCCTCAAACTAAAAGAGTTTGACGATTTAAGCTCTTAAGAAGTTTCAATTAAGCTCATAGGAGTTTTTTCATGAAGAACAATATGTTGAAGAATCTAAAACGAATGTTGTTTATATGAACAATATATAAACATATTTTCAATGAAAGCACATGAAATGACGTTTGATTCAATCAACAGTGAATACAAAGAACGTGAGTATTACCATAGAAAGATTTAACTTTTGATACATGGTAATAACAAAGTCAAAATAGAATGTTCTGAACCGTTATGTGTATGAATACTTGACAAAGTATATTGACAAAATAAAACGCAAGTATTTATCTTTAAGAACACACGATCAGATTTTTTTTTTTTTTTTTTTTTTTTTTTTTTTAAGATTAAGAAAAGAAAAAAAAACAGAAAAATAAGGCACTGAAGTGCGGTTCTAATCCGATGTGATTAGAAGCCATTGTCACTTGACCAAACCTGCATAAAAGAAATAAGGGTAATCATTTATGAAAATGATTCCTCTCTCGTTAGCAACAGTTTAAAAATAACACACAAGATAAAAACATAGAATACTCCCCCTAGAATCATGAGTAAGGTCTAAGACATGTTCAACATACCAAGTTTGCTGATGAGAAATTGAAATCGCTTTTCATCCAATGGCTTGGTGAAAAGATCAGCTAACTGGAAGTCAGTTTGAACAAAGTGCATTTCAATATTACCTTTTTCTACATGATCCTTGATGAAATGATAGCGTACATCTATATGCTTGGTCTTCGAGTGCTGTACCGGATTAGCAGTTATAGATATTGCACTCTTGGAATCACAATAAATCGGAACGCGCTTGTAGTTGTATCCAAAGTCCCTTAACTGTGTCTTCATCCAGAGGACTTGAGAACAGCAGCTAGCAGCAGCTACATACTCAGCCTCGGCAGTGGATGTTGAAACACAATTTTGTTTCTTTGAAGTCCAACTCACAAGTTTGTCACCTATGAATTGACATGATCCAGAGGTGCTTTTCCGGTCTAGCTTACAACCTGCATGATCAGCATCTGTAAAGGCAGTTAGTTCAAAACGAGAATCCTTTGGATACCAAAGGCCTAGATTAGGAGAACCTTTGAGATATTTAAGGATTCGCTTAACAGCAGTTAAGTGCGACTCTTTAGGATTAGACTGATATCTCGCACAAAAACATGTGGCAAACATTATATCCGGGCGACTGGCAGTCAGATAAAGTAAAGATCCAATCATGCTACGATACACCTTTTGATCAACAGACTTCCCGGAGGGATCCGCGTCTAAGAGTGTACCAGTAGCCATTGGTGTTTTCATGACTGAACTATCTGACATATTGAACTTTTTCAAAATATCTTTTATATATTTAGCTTGATTAATAAATATGCCTTCGGGTAATTGCTTTACTTGTAGACCAAGAAAGAAATTTAATTCACCCATCATCGACATCTCAAACTTTGTTTCCATTATCTTTGAAAAGTTCTTACAAAATTTTGGATTTGTTGACCCAAATATTATGTCGTCAACATAGATCTGAATAAGAATCAAGTCATCACCTTGCCTTTTAAGAAATAAGGTTGTATCTACTGTACCTTTCTTGAAACCAGAAGCAAGTAGAAATTTAGTGAGAGTTTCATACCAGGCTCGCGGTGCTTGTTTAAGACCATAAAGCGCTTTGTCTAAAACATAGACATGATCAGGGTGATGAGGATCAACGAAACCTTCAGGTTGAGCCACGTAGACCTCCTCATGCAGAACGCCGTTCAGGAAAGCCGACTTTACATCCATCTGATAGACTGTAAAGTTTTTGTGCGCTGCATAGGCTAGAAAGATTCTGATGGCTTCAATCCTTGCAACCGGGGCGAATGTTTCGTCATAGTCAATGCCCTCTTGTTGACAATACCCTTTTGCGACCAAACGAGCTTTGTTTCTCACGACTACTCCAGCTTCGTCTTTCTTATTTCTGAACACCCACTTTGTTCCAATAACGGATTTACCTTTAGGTAGTGGGAGCAAGCGCCATACCTTGTTCCTTTCGAATTGTAGAAGCTCGTCTTGCATAGCAGAAATCCAGAATGGATCACGTAGAGCTTCAGCCGCTTTCTTTGGCTCTAAGGAACTGAGGAAGCTTGAAAACATACAGAAGTTAGCTGTTGCAGATCTTGTTGTGACACCAGATTGTACGTCACCTATCACGTTGTCCAGGGGATGATCCTTAGTCCAACGATGTGTGCTTGGTAGTGCATCAACTGTTTGTTGCGTATTGGACGCATCGTTGTTGTCTTGCACGACAGGTTGCTCCACAGATGTACTCGGGACATCTTGTACTGGTGTTTCTGACACTGAAGCTTCTGGACTAGCGGTTGAAGTGCTCGGGACTTCGTTTCCAGATGAACTATCTGATGGAGTTGAAGTGTCAGTGACTTCGTCGGAAGGTCCAGGCATGTCTTCAGAGATAGTAGGGACCTCCGAGTTTGTACCACTTGTTATTGATGTTGATATGCCTTTTTCAAAATCTGCACATATATCTTCAAAGGCATCAATAAATAATAAATCTAACTCAGATGAAATAGAGTTAGAGTTTGAAGAAGATGATCCGGTTATAGCTGGTTCTATTCTTGCTTGAATAGAAGCTTTGTCGTTAAGTCCGAGTTCTGAACTGTTGTGTCCAGAAGTCCTTGTAGAATTCTCATCAAAGGAGACATTCATGCTCTCAACAACCGTCTTAGTTCGGATAATGTAAATTCGATAAGCTTTGGATGTCAGAGAGTATCCAACGAGATATCCTTCATCCGCTTTCTTATCAAATTTTGATAATCCTTGACGCTCTTTAAGAATATAGCACCTGCAACCAAAGACACGAAGAAATTTGATATTAGGTGTACGATTGTTGATTAACCCATATGCTGTTTTATTAACTCGCTTGACCACAATGGTACGGTTCTGTGTAAAACATGCTGTAGCGACTGCCTCGGCCCAAAGGTACATGGGTAGATCTGAGTAAGCAAGCATAGTACGAGCTGCTTCAACCAGAGTGCGATTCTTCCGTTCAACAATGCCGTTTTGCTGTGGAGTGTAGGCTGCGGAGAAGTTGTGTGAAATACCCACGGAAGTAAGATAACTCTTCAGGGTGTCATTCTTGAACTCCGTGCCATTATCACTGTGAATGGTTCTTACTGGAAGTTGAAGACGTACTTCAATACGCTTGATGAAAGCGATAATCAACTCTGGCGCATCTGATTTGTTGCGAAGAAACTCGAGCCATGTATACCTTGAGTAGTCATCTATCATTACCAACACATACTTCTTTCCGTTGATAGATGTTGTGCGCATTGGGCCACAAAGGTCCATATGAAGAAGTTCCAGTGCTGATGAGGTCGATGATTCAACTTTGGACTTGAAGGAGCTACGCTTCATTTTGCCCAACTCACATGCGGAACAGAGTGAGTCTTTTTCGAACCTCATTGCTGGTAGACCTTTGACCAGACCTTGTCTTTGTAGCTTCGCTATAGATCGGAAATTCTGATGAGACAAGCGTCGATGCCACGTCCATGATTGTGCTTTAGAAGCTTTGGCTAGTAGACATACTGGACGTGTGGCAGACAGTGTAGGGAAATCTACATAGTATAAATTTCCATGGCGCTCAGCTTTGAAGACTTCGTAACCATCGTGATCTTCTAGATAGCAATGAGTGGTTGTGAAGCGGACTTGATATTGCATGTCACAGAAGTGACTGGTACTGAACAGATTGTGATCAAGTCCTTCAACATATAGCACTTTTTGAATCTTCACAACACCGTTATCGAGCATTCCATATCCTCTGACGTGGCCTTCGGCTTCAGAATTGGCAAATCTAACTGCTCCGGTAGGCTCCTCCACATAGTTATGCAAGAGGTGCTTGAATCCTGTCATGTGGCGTGAACATCCGGAATCTATTACCCACAATCGACAGGCCTGCAAAAGAGACAATTAGTTTTGCTTAGGCACCCATATCAAGATGGGTCCTTCGCGGTTAGCATCAAGCAATTCAGGAATATCCTCAGGTTTGACTTTTACTCTCCATTCATAACGCGGTTTTGGAACCCATTTCCAAACCATCTTAACATTCAATTCCTGAAAGTGCTTTTTAGAAGTAGGATTGGCAACCTTAGCACGATACACTTTTGGTTGTGTAGAAGAATCATAATTAGAATTAGACTTAGAGTTCAACTTAGCTTTGCTTTTACTCTTTTTGGACTTAGGAGGGGAGTAGTATTTGAATGAATTATCCCAACAGTGTTTGTAGTAAAGATTCTTTCGAGCAAAATTCATAAACTTAGATTTATCGAAACAAATCTTACATTCATGTTTATCAAAATAAGTACTATTCAAAATAACACTGTCTGTAGGACAACTACTAGAATTCAAACTATTCTTTTTATTCAAACTAAGATCTTTATTCTTCTTACTCTTCCCAACTCCATTTCCTCTTATATCTGAAACAGAAACAGGAACCTTGTTAGTCTCTAACTTAGAAGGTGGTTCTTTTCTAGTGCTCTTTGAAGTCTCACCCTTTTCAAAAATACTTGGAGGATATTCAGGACAATCAGAGTAAGCAACTGTAGGTTTTGCAGGAGCATCAAATTCTGGATTGGTTCTTACCTTCCAGCTTGGATCATTTAACATCTGTTTTTCATTTGAAGCATTTTTAAACAAAGTAATTTTCAAATCATTGATCTCAGTGCAAAGCTCTTGATTTATTTTTAAAGACTTTTCAAGTTTATGTTTGAGATCAAAGTTTTCATCTTCAACCTCATCAAGAGATTGTTGCAACATATCAATTTGCTTCATCAATTCAGATGTATTACAATCCACAGAATTTGATCCCTTTAACTCAGAAACAGGATCAGAGTCTGATGCATTCATCATATCAGAGAATATCTCTTCAGTCATGGACTCAATAAACTACGTTTTATCATTTTGAACACAAGATTCATCCGCGGTAGCAGTAACTTCTTCAACCTCTTCAGGAAGTAAAGGTTTAGAAGCAATGGGAGTTGAGACTGATGGTATAGTAGATGGATCAACATCCGATTCATACTCATCAATTTTGCATGCAGTCTCAGGTAGAACTGTGTTGGTGCTCACTGATTCTTTAGAAGGTGTGGTAAATAGTGATTCAAACTCAGTAAATTCGATCTTTCGAGTTGCATAGCTTTCGTTCAAATCACCATATGTAAAACCAACAGATTTAAAAAGATTTTGAGAATCAGTGTCACCAGACTTGTTCTTTCTCATTTCTTCTTGACCTTTGGTCTCTTCAGAAGGTTTAGGAGAACTTGCTTCAACAAAAGTAGCACGAATGTCAGGAATGGGTTTTATTGCGGAGCCAAATTTATCAAAATTATATAGGTGCTCCAGTGCCTTTTTCAAAATTTCATTAATTGGCACACCCAAACCTGGTTTAAGTTTGTAAAACCTTTCGTCTTGGAGTTTATTGGTCAACAGATTTAATGTCTGTTCAGTCTGACCTCGTTTCATGTTAATGTCCTCCAGTTGCTTTATTTTGGTGAAAGCTTCATTTCTTTCTTTATAACAAACTTCAAATTTGATTTGAAACTCACCCTTTTCAGCATTAAGATTCACAAGATCTGTTTCTAAACCAGATATTTTTTCTTTTAAAGACTCTTTTTCAGCTTTTAAATCATCTTTCTCCTTTTCCTTTTCTTCCACAACAACTTTTAAAATAGCATTTTCATCACGAAAGCTTAAAACAGATTGATGTGCAGAGCTCAATTTGCCTTTCAGTAAAGCAAATTCATCTTTCATGCCATGTATTTGGGCCATTAAAGATTCAATAAGTTCAGAATTTTCACTTACCTCAGAGTTTGCTTCTTCGGATTGTGTCTCAGAGTCTTCATCGTCACCTTCCAGCTTTGCCATGTAAGAAACTTGGGTGAAATGTGCTTGCTCCTCGTCATCAGAACTTTGGAACAGCCAGTTCTCTTCTTCAGCCATTAGTACTTTTCCTTCTTCAGCTTTCTTGGCAATTAGTGACTTTCTTGAGTAGTACTCTGAGTTCTTCACTTTCTTGAATTTGCAGTCCCTTGAGAGGTGCCCAAATTTGCCACAGTTGTAGCATCTTCCTGGTTCATCCTTTCGCTCTTCTCGCTTCTCCTCTCTCTTTCCTTCTCTTCTATCTTCCTTCCGATCTTCTCGTCCTTCCTCTCTCTTTCCATGCCTCGGCTTGTATCGCATCTCAGACTTCTCTTTCTTGTATTCATCATACTTTGGCTTTGAGTAAAATCTTTTCTTGCCAAAGCTCTTCTTGAATCGTCTCGTAATGAGATCCAAGTCTTCAGAGAACTTTTGAATATCAGGATCTGAATCAACTTCCAATTCTTCATCACTTGAAACAGAGTCAGAGTCAGTAACTTCAGTAACTAAAGCTTTGGACGCCTTTTTCTTCGACCTTGCAGAGGATACAGAACCTTTGCCGGCTATGAGAGCCACAGAATCCTTCAGATGATTAGACTCATTATTCATAGATCTCACCTCATCCTCATGTTGAGCAAGAGTAGAGAAGATATCGGTGACATTTTCTCGAGCCATATTCTTCGACATCTGGAGGTTGATAGCAAAGTTCTTCCATTCTGGATTCAGATTCTTGATGAACTTGTAGTTTATCTCAGAAGCAGATTTGGCGATTTTGTTCCTCCGCAAGTCATTGAGAATAATGTTGTACCTATTATAGGTATCTAAAAGCAGCTCTCCTTCTTTGGCATGAAATCCCTCGTAAGCATTTATGCACAGATTCTGCTTAGCTTGAATAGAAGCTTCACTTCCTTCAAACTGCCTTGCTAGTTCATCCCAGATTCCTTTAGCAGTACTCTGACTGTCGACACGATTGTAGATGTCGTTTGGAATTGCCATCGTCAGATAGATTAGAGCTTCTTCTTCTAACTTGAGTTGGTCTTTCTGCTTTTCAGTGAAGAACTGAACAGGTTTAGGAATATCTCTGTCAGGGATTTCAGGAGAGGAATCTGTAGCAGGTTGACCCTTTACTGTGATCATTGGAGTTTTGGGACCTTCAATGATTATTGTCATGAACTCTCTGTTCTTGTGATTCAGAAACTGAATCATTCTTGTCTTCCACTGCTGATACTCATTTGCCACGAGGACAGGAGGTTTGACTTGAGAACCCATCGAGAGAAGCTGATTCGACATCTTAGCTGTACGGTTAGTAAATAGACTTTTCTGTACCAAGACAACCAACTAGATGAGATCGTTAGAATCAAAAGTAAAGACTACACTCAAATTTTTCAGAAAAAATGAATTTCCAAAAATAATCAAATGCAGTCCTCGCACACAGTATAAAGCACTAATATCTATGAATAAAATACTGAAAAATTAAGAAGATTTTGATCAAGAGCAAATCTTTGTCCCCCTTCGCAGACTTAGCACGAGGGTCCCGCTACCCGGTTAGCGGGTGGGGTCAAGGGGCAACGCCCTTGCGGGGGTATGGGGGCAGCGCCCCTAGAGAAATTTTTTTGACAATTAGATACCCTATCACAGTTTGCAAAAATCGACCGGGGATGTGCTTCGAAGAATGAACTGTACCGGTCGAAGGAAAGACCGGAATATGCAAGATACCGGTCGAATGGCAAGACCGGAGTAACAAGTATCCGGTCGAAGGGAAGACCGGAGTAAGCAAGTACCCGGTCGAAGGACAAGACCGGAGTAACAAGTATCCGGTCGAATGGTAAGACCGGGGTCGGCTAGTATCGGTCGAATGCCAAGACCGGAGTAACAAATATCCGGTCGAGTGCTAGACCGGAAATCACTAAGGTCCGGTCGATGCTCCTACCCGGTCGAAGGAAAGACCGGGGAATACTAAGGTCCGGTCGAAGGAATGACCGGAGATCACAACTATTCGGTCGAAGGCACAGGTCGAATAACTATCGGTCAAAGCAATAATATCGATAAACACGATGAATGACCGAAGAACACGATGAGTTTCTGGGATTCGACCGAAACCAAACCCAGAAAATTAATTCGACCGATGAACACAATTAAACACAAAAACCACATAAACTTCGATCGAATGAAACACAAAAACACAAATAATCAATTACTAATCGACCGGATGCGATAACAGATTCATAAAATCGGATGAACAGTATTTTTTCGATGAACAGTATTTTTTCGATGAACAGTAAATTCGAAAAAAAAAATATAGATTTAATCCTAAAACTTGATTCTTTAGGCTCTGATACCAATTGTTATCCCAGATTAATTCTAGTTGGTAAACAATCAATCAAGTAATCAAGCAACACAATAATAATCAAGAGATATAAAGATTAATAATAACGTACCAATCCCTTGAATAAACAATGAAACCCTTTAGTGTTCTTGATACCCTTTGAATACAGAGAAAACTTACAGCGACTATTTAGAAAATTATCAGAGTTCTTACAAGGTTAACCTAAAACTAAACTAATCAAAACTTTAAATACCCAGGCCATATGGGCTTTAACCTTAATGGGCTTTCTAATGGGCTTGGGCCCAATAGCTATTAACTATTAACTTATTACATAATAAACCCTCTAATTAACTTTAGCACAATTGCATTTTAAACCCTTAACTTTAACTTTAATCTTAAATACAATTATTTGATCCAACACATGACATTATATGGTTAAATGTGAAATCTTGGGATTTGATTTCATGAATTTCCCCTTCTGTATTTTGTACAAACGCTTTGTTATACACTGTTTTAGTACGCAAAACTATTTCTCATTCATTACATAAATTTATGCATGTTGGGACCATAGCGGTACCTTTGAATAAAGTTGTTAAAATATCTTCCGTTTGTGTCAGTATTAGCTTGATTATTGATCAAATATTTTCTGAAATGGTTTTATATGAGTGGCGGTTGTGACCACTTTGTACACCTACCGAGTAAATGGTAGTAGATTTTATTCGTATTTCTAATCGTTATAAAACTTTTGCATTTAGAAGTTTTATGAAATTCCAAATTGGCATAGTAGTTTGAAAAAAAAATCTTGAACTCATTAGAGCTATAGGTGCATACCCCCCTTGTGATAGAAGTCGTGTTTAAGGACTAAAGGAGTCCCAGGAGTTTGAAGTGTCGGAGGACCTGGCTTATGGTCCGTTTTGAACATTGAATCTCAGCTTTGTGATCTGGTTCACGCACGGATAACTGGAATATTAGATTTACGCATTCTTTTGGGTATTTGAGTGTGATCCTTCTACTTTGGTAAAACCACGGGTTAAAGCATTGGTGGTTGTTTACCTATGGTCGGTTATGAATTGCTGGATTGACTTTCGACACCATGCATAGGTAGGGTGTGTGCCATCCGGAAGAGTTTTCAGGAATAAGGAAAATACGGTGATTCGTTTGTTTGAATTTTAGTACCATGATAGGTGTCAACGTTAATTCTTCAATGCAAGTCTGGAATAAAATATGTGGTGGTGTACCCATATTTGCAACATAGTCGTTTGAGAATAGGTGTCGACCCTCGATTCGGAGGACAGTGACCGTTGAGGTGCTTCATCACACTCTCGTAGAAATTTGGTGTGTCTGCAAGTTAAAGTGACAACCTTAAGGATATTAGATGCTAGCAATGATGGATCGATCATGGGTAATTCTGTAATCAGCAAGGTTCCCGCTGATTTGGCAATCGATGCTGAAATGTATTACGGGAGTTGTGTAACCATGGGGTTGAGGTGATCCGCTATCTGTAGGTGTTGTGCTTGTGTCGGCTTGAGGGATGGATCTGATGATGTGTTGGATCGGATAAAGCTAGGGCTAGGAATCTCGTCCAGGAAAGGACGATAATCCTTTATAAGATTGATTATTGGAGAAAGTAGTGAGACCGTCGAAGTAGACCTTAAGTGGAATTCGTTATTAAGGAGATCGTGGCGTGTCAGAATTAGAAGTAATTAAGGGTAATGTTCGTCTTGGGGTGACCTTGATGGAAGTGGTTAGACAGGGTCGTAAATTACGCTTGAGGTGGTAAGTACGATTTAAGGTTGGGAGGCAACCGAGGCCTTAATGATGGGAAGATGGATTGATAAGGGCTTGAGGTTCATTCCGTCATCGGGAAGGTATGTCGAAAGTTGAGAACGGGTACGCGACGGCTTCTTATGAGGAATTTAATGAAAACCTTAAAATGGGATGCGATCGGTGCGTATAGGAGGCAAGGGTTTGTGAAAGTATTCCCTCGTGGATAGGGAACCCATTTGTTTTCGCTAAATGCAGTAATGAGCGTTTGGTTGGTGCCAGATTTCGAGGATGAAATTTCGAGGACGAAATCTCTTTTCAGGTTGGGAGGATTGTAACACCCCAAAATCTACGGGCGAGAGAAAGACAAATTGTTGGCAGTGCTTCGCGCGAGTGTCCGCGCAGGTCAAACCGCGTCGTGATCCTCATGGGGTTCTGTCCAGAGGACAGCGCGCGTCTCCGCGCAGGTTGGGTCGCACCAACAACCGCGCGCGCGCACTATGCCCTGATAAAAGAGAACTAATCGGCCTCCACCTCATTTTCCAACCTAAATCTCAAAACCCTCCTCTTTCTCTCCCAAGAACCGACCTCCACCCTCCCCAATGAACCCCAAACTCGTTTTGGGGTTTTTTCTCCCAAAACCAAGTATCCTCCATAATCTAGCAAGATTTTGAGAAGCTAGAGCTAAGGTACCTTCATCCCTTTCACCTCCTTCACTAATGTTTTCTAGGATTTCAACCATCCTTGTTCTCCCATTCGTGGATTGGAGGTTTATGCCCATTTTGCTGAACTAGAGGTGTTTGGTTGGTGGATTCAAGCTTGGGTTGAAGTAATCTTCTTCTTCTTCATATATGGAAAATTAGGGTTTTGGTATAAGTTGAGATTTCAGGTGTAATGTTTGGGGAAAACGATTCTTTATGGTTGAATATGTTTACTTATGGTTGGAAATGTATGGATTTAGGTTTTTGGAAGTTTTGGCTTGAGAATCCAAGTGTTCTGCAAAGGAGCTCGAGTTGGGGTAAAATCTAGATTTAGCCTAAATCTAGCAAGGTGAGTTCACGTTGATTTGTGAAAACGTTGTAGATGCCAAAATGTCTATTTTAAAGCATTTATGTGTTTTGCGTAAAATTATCAATTGTTGAGTTAGTTGGTAACTTTTGATCATTTGAAGTGTTTATCTCATTAAATTTTGTAAAACACCCAATTTGGGATTTTTGGGAATTTTGATGGATAAGTCATAAATGGAAGTGTTTTAATGATTATTGCATAAATGGATATTTAGTCACAAATACATTCTTAGTGTTTGACGGGTTTTATGCATCATTCATATAATGGGACGTTTTGAAACTAAGAGTGTGTGAATCCTTAGGAACATTTTGGAAATAATACTCTTTTTGGGTTCTGGGCCGAAGGCCAATGGTATTTTGAGAATTAAAGATTTTGGGGAAAATATTTAATTTGGTTTATGTAACCATATTGACTCTCGTGTTTAGCCAAACTGTTATCCCCAACTCTAGATTGTAAAAGTATTGAAAATATCTAAGTCCTATTTAAGAGGATTTCCAGAGACAAACTTTAGAGAACGAACCTGCCTCTGAAGTACATTCCAGAGATGGGACTTTTAGCAGAAGACATCAAAGATGTCTTCATCAGAGGCTCTGAAGACCTCCTCAGAGCTCTGAAGACATTCTCTCTGAAGATGGCGCTGATCATATTTCTACATGTATCAGAAGAACAGATGACACATCATTAGTGATAAGATTTACTTTCTAGAGTAGGTCACTGTTCAAGCATGCTTCTATTTGTCAGAATAGCACACTGTTCACTTTATGGTCCTATAAATAGGACCATCACTCCATTGACAAAAGTGTACTTTTTGATATCTTGTATCTGAAGAATCAATTGAATATATTTCAAAGAAGATCTTGTTCTTTCTATATATTTATTATATGAACTGTGATATTCGAATCTTCTTTTGATATTAAACTATATTGCTTCCGCTGATTATTACTCTTGTTGTTTATATCATTATTATTGTATGATTAAATCTGGGATCCAACAATTGGTATCAGAGCCTCCTTTGTTTTCTAAACATAGAAAGATCATATCTGCATACTCGGATAGATTTATATCTTACTGATTCAAGCTTTTGAAATCTGTGCATGTTCATATAAACCTTGGTTTATTAAAAAAAACTTCATATGCTCCAGATTTGAAAGTAAATCACAGTTACATCCTTTGATAAAAGATCTTCATAGAAAAGCATCAGTTCTTCAAATCTTCATCTTTTCTTCACAAAATGGCAAACTCTAGTATAAGTGTCATTTATACAGCTGGATCATTAACCAAACCTCCTACACTTCTAAGGGATGAATATCCTCAATGGAAGATAAGGATGGTAAATTTCTTGGAAGGTATGGACAGGGATCTTTTAAGATCAGTGAACGATGAACCTCACCAACCAATGGTGTTGGTACCCAGAGTTCCAGCAACAGCAGATACTGCTGAAATATCTGCATACCATGAAAAGAAAACATCAAACTTCACTTAAGAATAAACTAAAATGATGGAAAATGACTCAAAAGCTGTTAGATTACTCATTATGGCCATTCCCAATGATATCTTCCAAGAACTTGATTCTTGTGTAACTGCAAAAGAGATATGGGATGAATTGTTAAATCAACTTGAAGGTGGCCTACAAACTCAGAAAAACAGGAGAAATCTTTGCATCAATGAATATCATGATTTTCATGCACAACTGAAGAAACCTTACACCAAACATACTCAAGGTTCACCATTCTCATTAATAAATGCAGAAAATTTGGGGTCATAAGGACAAAAGAAGAAAACAATGTTCTTTTCCTTAAAAGTCTAAATGAAGAATGGCCACAACTGTCCATGTCAATACAAGCCAATCAAAATCTTGAACCATGGTCACTGACTGACATTTATGGCACCCTGGTAGCACAGGAAAAAGAAGTTGTTAAACAAAAATCAAAAACCTCTTTAGGTGGACAACTTGCACTAATTTCAAAACAAAAAGGTGTATTACAAGAAAGCAAAAACGGAGAAAAAAATAACTATTTGAAGAAGGAACCTAAAAGAAAATCCAAGAAGGTTCTGATGACTGAAGAAGTTGAACACTCAGATTCAGACTCAGATGATGACATCAATGCGTTTGCCAAATCTCTTGCATTAATCACTCATCAATTTAACAAGAAATTTGGCAAGAAAGTTTTTGAAGGAAGAAGAGATGATGAAGAAAGAAGAGGAAATCCAGAAAGAAGATTTCAGAAAGCTGATTATCAACAAGAGCCCAGATCTACTCTACATAGTGATCAAAAGGGTGTCCATTTCATCAATCATGAAATTACTCAACAATCAAGAACTCAACAACCATTTCAACCAAGGTATCCTCGACCTCAAAGGTACTTCCAGCCACAACCACAAGTTCAGAAGACAGAATCAGTTGCTGCTCTTCCACCAAACCAGAATGATGGGAGATGTTTCAGATGTGGAAAGCTAGGCCATTTCTCTGCAAATTGCAGAGGTAGGCTTATCAAAGATCAAGACTACTACAAGAACAAATACAAGTACAATGTCAAAGAAAGAGTACTTGTTGCAGAGATGGAAGATTGGTTGTCAGACTCTATCAGTGATGGAGAGGAAGAACCTACGAATCTCTGTGGTATGGCTTTTACAGATGATCAGACCGATGGATCATCAGAGGACTGCTCTAAAAAGGTAAACTCTCCTTCCACCTCTGAAAGTGAACTTGAATTGGATGTTATTAAGCTAACAAATGAGTTTCATAACTTAAAGCAAAAACTTGTTGAGGAAAAAGAAAAAAGAAAGCAAATGATAAAAGATCTTAGTTTTTACAAATGGGAAAAAGATCTTCTTGAGTCAGAAAAGAGAGACATTTTTGTTGAGAAATCTGAACTTGAAAAAGCTCAGAAACAAAAAGAAAAATCTTTCTTAGAAAAATTCAAAGAACTTGAGAAAGTTTTAAAAGTTAAAGAAGAAGAAGTAAGAAGATCTGAGTATGAAAGGCTCAATTATGTTGCCTTAACCAACTTTTTTCAAAAAGTAAGAGAAATCCTACATCAATCTCTAGAAAGGAAAGAACTTCAAATCAAAAGCTATCTAGATACTCAAGATGTCCATATAAAAATAAATATTAAATGGACACTCAAGGGTTGGGATTCAATGAATTGGATTCATTCACTGGATTGAAGAAAACTTCACTTTCTTCCACTTTCTGTATAGGAAAGGTCTAGAGCTCTGACTGTCCATCTCTGAACAATTTCAAGAGAACAAAAACCTCAGAAGGGTCAAAAGCAAGAGCTCTGATTTTTAAAAATGTTGCATACTCTGATGTAAAAAACTTTCAAGAACCTATCTTAAAGATAGAAAAAGAAACTTCAGAGGTACTTTTCACAAAACCTTAGAGCAATGATCCCAGAGATATTTTCAAGTTTGATGCATTTATCATAAAAGAATCAGAGACATCTGAAATAAGTACCTCTGAAACAAGTACTTCTGAAGATGAACCTCAGAGTTCACTTCATCCAGATGCTCCTCTGTATTCACCAATCTCAGATGAATGCATCAGAACTACATTTGAGGATGACATCAAAAGAATAAATAAAGAAAATGTCATAGCTGATTTGAAAAAGAAAGACAACATGAAAAGAATCATTAAAGTCTCTAGACCCAAGGAAATCAAGAAACCTACAGAGGTAGTTATTTCTAACAAGGCTAAAAGAGACTTTCTTGACTCTGATTCTGAATCTGATCCAGAGATAGATGAACAGATACTTTGTAGACCAGAGGAAGTAATTCATAAAAAGATAGAGACTGTTGGTTCTGGAATTTTGAACATTTCTATTTCTGTTTTGAAAAATAAACTCAAAATACCAATATGTCCTGATTTTGCAAACATGTGTCTACAAGCAAAAACTTCTCTAGACCTTGAAAAAGAATTACAAGAAAAGGCAAAGAACAAAACTAACACTTCTCAACTTTACACCTATAAACCAATCAAGTTTACTCCTGAACAAAAAGGAAAATGGCAAGAAATTAACCATTCTGATCCTGTTTGTACAGTGAGCAACAAAGAGAAGAGGATGTTTTTGAACAAGAAAAGACAACTTGAAAAGAAGGTTGTCTTTGAAACTAGAAGAAAGGAAGTAGTTAGGAATACATGTAATATTCCTAGTACTAATTTGAAAAAGAATCAAAATGTATCAAATACATTTAATGAAATGAAAAACCTTGCTTCTAATTCTTCTTGTTTTGTAAATTGCAATTGCATTCAACTCTTGATAAAACTGAAAAATCACTTCAGAGGTTCTCATTGTTTTCTTAATCAGTCTCTGAATAAAAATTCAGAGACAAAGCCTCAAAAGAAAAAGGACAACTCTGTCAAAACATCAAAAGATGAAAAGGCAAGTATTCAAAGAAATCATCAGAAACCTAACAAGACAGGACCCATAATGAGATGGGTACCTAAGAAACTCTAATATGTCTTGCAGAAACAGTCTATGCCTATCTGGTACTTGGATTCTGGATGCTCAAGGCATATGACTAGAGATAAAGAGTTACTATCCTCTTACAAAACTAAATCTGGAGGAGCAGTAACTTTTGGAGACAATATACAAGGTCAGATTAAGGGTTATGGTGAGCTATCAAGAGGTAATGTTTCTGTATCAAAGGTTGCTTATGTTGATGGATTAAAACACAACTTAATCAGCATAAGTCAACTTTGTGACCATGGATTTGATGTGAAATTTCAAGAAAAACATTGTTCACTTCTTCAGTCAAAAACAGGTCAAGAAATGCTCAGAGCTGACAGAAAGGGTAATCTATATAGAATGAATTTTACCAAACACATAAAAACTGACTCAGAGAAACTTTGTTTAGTATCTCTGAACAGTGAAAATGTATGGCTCTGGCATAGAAAGTTTTCTCATCTCAACTTTTCTTCACTTGATAAATTGTTTAAGCTAAATCTGGTTTAGGGGTTACTATCTCTGAAGTTTAACAAAGATCATATTTGTTCTGCTTGTGAAATGGGAAAAATGAAAAGATCTTCCCACAAGATCAAAAGTGATAATAACTGTCCAAAACCCTTGTACATGTTACATGTGGACCTCTGTGGTCCTATCTCTGTGCAGAGTCTATCAGGTAAAAAGTATATTCTAGTTCTGATTGATGAATACTCTAGATATACTTGGATAGAATTCATCAGAGCCAAGTCTGATGTACCTGATATTTTAATAAGATTGTTAAAAAGACTGCAGGTTCTGTTCAATAGCAAAGTTCAGAAGCTGAGAAGTGATAATGGGACAGAGTTCAGAAATGCCAAAATCAACTCATATCTTTCAGAAGAAGGCATAACTCCCAACTTCTCTGCAGCAAGAACCCCTCAACAAAATGGTGTTGTTGAGAGGAAAAACAGAACACTTGTTGAAGCTGCAAGAACAATGCATGCAGGATCTGATCTTCCCATAAACGTTTGGGCAGAGGCAGTGGCTACAATCTGTTTCACTCAAAATAGAGCTACCATTGTCAAAAGATTCAAGAAAACATCTTATGAACTCATTAACAATAGGAAACCTAATGTTAAATATTTCCATGTTTTTGGATGCAGAGGTTATATTCTGAATGATCGAGAGTCTCTTGGAAAGTTTGTGTTAGGACTGAAAGTCCTATGTGTTGAAAGTGGAATAAAGTATTTATAAGGGTTTGTTTTGTAATAAATTGATAGTTGTTTTATTAAGATGGGCCCAAGCCCATAAAGCCCAATTGCTTGTAAAGCCTAAGTATATAAAGGCATTTCTAGTTCATTATTAAGGTTGAACAGTTTAGAACAGTTTAGGAAAGAAATTCATTATTCAGTTTTCTAGTCATTAGGTTTACATAACCTGATCAGAAATTCTCTCTGTAAACCTTAACCCTTTGAAGTTATATCAATCATATGACTAGTTGCTGTGGCCTATAATCTGTTCATCATTGCTCATATTACTTGTAATTGCACTGCATTGGGATCTACAATTGGTATCAGAGCAGATAGGCAAAAAGGTTTGATCCAGTAAAAAGGTTTGTCTAAAACCCTAAAATCAATTACTTGTGATAATTGCTTTATTTGCTTAAATTGATTGTTAGTGTTTGCGTTATATGTTTATTTGATTTTAATAAACATCCCTAATCGAGTATCTGTTTAATCTGCTTGAATCGTTTACTGTTCATTTTTTTTTCGATCGAATTTTTTCTGGAAAATTAATATCTATCGATCGAATCTGGAAAGTTCATATTTTTGCAAAACATCGGTTTAGGTGAGTTCTATGTTTTATCGCATCCGGTCGAATTGTTGATTGTTTTATTGTTTGTTTCTTTCGATCGAAGGAGAAGATCTGGGTTTTGGTTTCGGTCGAATCCCAGATATTCTTCGGGTTCTTCGGTCGAACTCTTCGAGTTCTTCGGTCGATTTTGGTTATTCGATATTATCTTTATTTGTGGTTATCTAATTTAAAGTCTTTCGACCTGAGTATTCGACCGGACACGTGTGTTCCGGTCTTGTCCTTTCGACTGAATAGGACTTCCTCCTTCGACCGGACACTTGTGCTCCGGTCAAACTCCTTCGACCGAATAGAGTTTCCCCGGTCTTACCCATTCGATCGAATAAGAGTGCTCCGGTCTTGTCCCTTCGACCGAATAAGAGTGCTCCGATCTTGTCCCTTCGACCGAATAAGAGTGCTCCGGTCTTGTTCCTTCGACCGAATAAGTGTTCTCCGGTCTTGTCCTTTCAACCGCATAAGAGTTCCTCCGGTCTTGTCCTTTGACCGGATACGTGTATCCCCGGTCTTGTCCTTCGACCGGATACGTGTATCCCCTGTCTTGTCCTTTGACCGGATAAGTGTATCCCCGGTCATATCATTCGACCGGATACCTGCTTCGTCCGGGCATACCTTCGACCGATATCTTGCATACTCCGGTTTTTGCTTAGACCGGTGTTCTTAAAAAAAAAAAAAAAAAAAAAGGTCAAATTTTTTTTGTCTCACGATTTTTTTGCAGTGCATTTATTTTAGCCCTCGTACTTCAAGGATTCAACGTGTCATTTGTGACCCTAAAATTTCAAGTTTCACAAGTTGTCACTTTTGGTCCTTGCACTTTAGCGTACCATCTCTTTGAAAAGTTCAGTCCCTGTATATCAAAAGGAATGCCTTCAAGTGAAGCTCTTTCAATAAGTATGGATGAGATGCCACCGGTTCTTTACAGAGGAGAATATGACAAATGGAGGATTCAGTTCTTAGACTTCATTGATAAACATGACTTGGGTGATTATATCAGATTATCTCTGAGGGAAGGAAAAATGGAAACTCCGACAGATATTTGTCATTATATGGGAGAAAATGGAAGAATGGAACACTTAGTGTACACAATACCATTTAAGGATTACACAGATGAGCAAAGAAAGAGATTTGAAGCTGATAAATTATCTAAAGCTTTTATCTTGCAAGGAATTTCCGAGGAGATTTCAAAAGAGATTTCTGTAAGTTTAGACAGTAAAAAGGCTACAGGAAAACAGCTGTGGGAACATCTTGAAAAGATAATGACAGGAACAAAGATGTCTTCAAGAGTAAAGTTTTTGGAAACTGAGAACTCTTAACTAAAAAGACAGATTTCTGATCTGGAAGTTCGAATTGTCCAAATCCAACAAGCAGCAGCTGTTGAAAGTTCTGAGGAGCTGATTGAGCATCAGAAAGATACAAATGCTGAGCTTCAAAAGCAAATATCTGATGTGGAGCAAAAGCATGCTCAAGATAAATCCGAGTTTGAGAAATCGTTCGCAAAGAAGTTCTCAGAATTCTCGAGAAAATGTGCTGATGAGAAGAAAGAAGTTGAGCTGAAATGCATAAAACTTTCTCAGCAAGTTTCTGATTTTCAGAAAGTAATCATTCTAGAAAGAGAGAAGTTTGCCAAAGAGAAGAAGACCATTGAACAAAAGAATGTTGGTGTCTTCAAAGAAATATCTGACCAAAGAAATGATGCTGAGCAGGGATTTGAAGAAGAACGAAGAATCTTTGAGACTGAGATTAAAAGGCTAACTGCCAAGCTATCTGAACTATCTGAGAAGGCACTAAAAGAGCAGAAAACGAAGTCTGAGTTCACGAAGAAGATTGACCTGCTTGTTCAAGAAAGAGACAAATTTGCTTCGACGATTAAAGTGCTTGAAAAGTCTGTATCAAGTACAAATCAGAAATCTGTCTCTCCACAAAGGTCAGTTAAATCTTTTGATCGGATTCGTAAAACTAACCTTTTCTATGATAGCAATATAGATGGTTCAGGTACACGCTCTAGAAGAAAGAGATACATAGATGAGGAACTGGTCTGGAAGAAGAAACCAGTTGAAAATGAGCTGAAAGAAAAAGAATCATGTGTACATGCGGTAAATGCCAAGAAGAACAAAGCGAGTAAAAGTAAACCTGATCATATCTACTCGAGAGATCAATTACTCAGGTTATCAGGTAAGAAATACCACTGTTCTTATTGTCATACACATGATCACATTCACAAAACCAGTGATCATTTCTGGTGTGGTTCTTATTCTATATCCCCCACAAGAACTGAAACTAACATTCATGGACCCAAATACCAGTGGGTACCAAAGCCGAAAACTGATTCTTTGTTGCAGGCACCTACTGTCAAGGGGGAGTAGAAGATCAATGGCTTCTAAGTAAATCAGCTTAGAACCCGGACTTCAACGAAATTTGGCTTCTGATCACATGACAGATCAGGACCCGTTCTTCAACGTTCAGACTTTGATTTTATTGCAAATATCCAGGGTGAGCTTAATAGATCTATATCATTATATCATGATTTGAGGGGGAGCTTAAAAGGTAAATATCTTCTAATCCTAGATCTCTAATTGTTTGAAAGAAGAACAACTTTCAAGCATGAAAAACGGTTTCTGAAATGTTCAAACCACTTCTGATTCTCAAAAGATTTTATGAATTTAGAAGTGTGATTTTAAATGTTTTTCATTTTTGAGATATAATGTTTAACTGACTGTGTGTTTCTAAAGATCAATACTTGCGTATTATCTTGTCTTTATACTGTCACGTATTCACACACACAGGTTCAGTACTTCATTTGTATTTGTTATTACCATGTCTCATAACGAAACAATATTTCGATGGTAATACCCCCGTTTGATATTCAATATCGTTGAGCATAAATCATTATTTTTAATATTGTGCTTTCATTGCTAAATTGTTTATATTTGTTCATATAAACAAAATATCCAATTCTTTGATACCCTAACCAGTTTATTTGATCTGATTGATACATTGTCAGACTCTTAAAACAATTCTTTTGATTTCCTTTCATTCATTCAATATTTTTGTTTTGAGAAATCTTCAAAGTTCAATTGCTCAAATATCATGAGCATACATTTTGACAATGTTATAATACGTTTTGAGCTAAAATGTTCAAGATAAACTGTTGAGCTATCATTCTTTATAGGAATTACATGGGATTTGTGTGAGAGCTTAAACAGAACTTCCATGGATTCACGTAAACCAGTGTTTCCTACCCCGGAAGTTATCCTAGAGTGATTTGAGGGGTGAGGGGTCATAAATCAAAGAGTGGGGGAGAAAACTCGTTGGGTTGAGTTTTTCTCATTGTGTGGAGCGGTAAAATGGAAAATGAGAGTTTGGTTAGAAGTGAGCACAATGCTAAAAAGAAAGAGGGTGTGAGAACAGAGTTAAAAGAATATCAGAACTCTGCACCAACCACTTTCTGAGCCGGGCAGCCACATATTCTGATTGGTTCACATTCTTTGGTGACCATCATTGAAACAGGCAGTGAGCCCATGCCAACTCTTGCTATAACCCCACCAACCACTCGTTTCTTTCTTAACAAAGAAATGTTTCATTTCCTTTAGGGACGCAGCATATCTGCTATCTAGTCTTCACTTGGAAGATTTAGATATTGAAAAAGAAGGAAAGTTGCCCCACCTTCGCACCTCTTTCATGCACATTGAGTCCGTGTAATATCTGTTGTTGTCTCAATAGTTTACACATTTTTGAGCCTGATCAAGCTAAGTAGCTTCAATCATTTCTACACTTGCACGAGCACACAAGAAATGAGATTTCTTGTCATAACATTCATAGAAAATTACTTTGTGGTTTTTCGATGATTGAATGGAAGCCCTGGGGGAGTGAACATCACAAAAGATCCTTTCCAAAGTACATCCGTTGTACAAAGTGGCTCCGTGCTACTTACAGGCATACTAACTGTTTCATCTGTTGAATCAGGGTTACTTTGTTCATTATGTCTGAATTTGAAAAGATTCGGATATATACATTTCATGAATTGACGGATAATCAGATCAACGGGCGAAGAATGCCAAATTTTCATAGAGGGGAGATCAACGAAAGTGCTGAAATTGAATAAGTTTTGATGATCATGATGTTCAAAATCATCAAAAAGGGGGAGAAATGTTTAGAAAGAAAGAAAGTCAGTTCTGAAGACAGTCTAGAGATCAAGGAGATGAATATATGATTTTAATGCTAAATTTGTTTGTCTGAAGACAGTGAAGATTTTCAAAGATTTTATTATTTCTTCTTTCCCGTATCATGTGGTGTTTGCTACAAGTTTCTTCATTATTCCTCCTACGAGCTGATTGAAACAAGTTCTTAAGCTGAAAGTCTATTCAACTCGCGGGGTTCAAAGACAGATTCTTTGTTTTAAACTGAAGTTGCACCGTGGAAAGTCACGGTACTCTCACATTATCTTTCATGTGTGCTGATCCGATGTGATTGAGTTTCTACAGTTAAAAGCTGCGTGATAGTGCATTCAGTCAAGGCTACTGTACATTGAATCTGATTACAAAGTTGAAACTATGAAGACCAAGATCTTTATTCAAGGGGGAGCGTGGAAAGTCATGAAGACATGCAACACCAAAGTTCTTCAAAGATTCAAGAGGGAAAGAAGATCAAGGCCTGAAGCTTATCAAGTTGTTAAATGCTTTATTCAACTTTAGGGGGAGATTGTTAGGACTGAAAGTCCTATGTGTTGAAAGTGGAATAAAGTATTTATAAGGGTTTGTTTTGTAATAAATTGATAGTTGTTTTATTAAGATGGGCCCAAGCCCATAAAGCCCAATTGCTTGTAAAGCCTAAGTATATAAAGGCATTTCTAGTTCATTATTAAGGTTGAACAGTTTAGAACAGTTTAGGAAAGAAATTCATTATTCAGTTTTCTAGTCATTAGGTTTACATAACCTGATCAGAAATTCTCTCTGTAAACCTTAACCCTTTGAAGTTATATCAATCATATGACTAGTTGCTGTGGCCTATAATCTGTTCATCATTGCTCATATTACTTGTAATTGCACTGCATTGGGATCTACAGTTTGACAGGAAAGCAGATGAAGGCAAATTCATTGGATATTCATTAGCCTCAAAAGCCTTCAGAGTGTTCAATCTGAGAACAAGAACAATCCAAGAGAGTATCAATGTATCTTTTGATGATGACAGAAGTCTTGCCACCAATGATGTCAATTCAACTGCCAAAAATATCTTTGAATCATCAAAGATAAGAGAATCTGAACTAAACAAAATATTTGAAGACTTCTTTGATGATGAAAACTCAGAGTTTATGTTCAGAGATATTCAAAGAGCAACTTCAGAGGAACCTCAAAATACAGGTACAACTCTCTCTGGTCCCTCTGAAGTCACAACTTCTGTTTCTGTGTGTTCCAGATTCTAGTTTCTAATCAGTAACAATTAATCAAAACAAACAAATTCAAACAATTACCTGTTTTGATTTCACTTCTCAATTCAATTACAAACTTTCTCTCTCTAGAACTCTCTCTTTCTCTCTCTACAAATCTCTCTCTCAAATATAACTCTGTTTAAGATTTCTTACAATTGAATTCTCTCTTTCAGAACAGAAAAATAGAAAGCTATTTATACTTACAACTAAAATACAAAACAATAAACTTTGACTTTATTAAAATAGACTTTGACTTTAATGAAAGTTGACTTTCTCAGATTTGACTTCTTAAACTTTGATTTTTGACTTCTTGATCTTGTATCCAACTATTTCATGCTCTAACAATCTCCCCTTTTGGATTCAAGATCACTGTTGAAAGATCTAGCAATTAAGTCTTCACTTTTAAGCTTTGTCAGCACAATCTCCCCTTTTTCTTTGACGGTATTCTTTCCAAAACTGTCTTAAAAAACGATTAACAATCCCCTCAAAACTTTCACAAGATACTTTCAGACTTTGGAAAGAAATTATCTTCAGAATCAGCTCAAATTGCTTTAGCAGATAATCTTCAAAGAAAATTTCCTCAAATCTTCAGAATCTTCAAATCTTTACTTTGAACTTTTCTGACTTGGATATTTCTAAAAATCATCTCTCAAAACTTTATCATTTCTTGATACCATCTCCCCCTTTTTGATGATTTGAGCATCTACATCATCAAAACTTTTCTTCCAAGAAATGTCTTCGACCATTCTGATCTGTCAAACTGAGCCTTTGATTCTGTGATCCATAACCAAGTATTCATCTAGATCTTTTCAAATCCAGACAAAATAAGAACATGTAACTCCTGAATCAACAAATGAATCAGTTAAAATGCCTGTCAGTAACACAAAGTCACTGTGTGTAACGAATACACAATATAAAAGAGCTTTTTGATGTTCACTCCCCCAGGGCTTCCATCCAATCATCGAAACACCACAAAGGCAATTTCTATGAATGTTATAACAAAGAAACAAATTCTTTGTGTGTTCGTGCAAGTATAGAAAGAATTAAGCACGAATAATTGCTTTTACAAAGGCTCAACATAGTGTAAACCACTGAGACAACAGTAGATAAACACAGACTCTAAGTGCATGATTGAAGTGCGAAGGCGGGGAAGACTTCCTTCTTTTTCAATATCCAGATTTTCCAAATGAAAACCAGATAGCATATGTGCTGTGTCCCCTTGAAAATATGAAACACTTTCTTTTTGAGAAGAAAATGAGTCGTTGGTGGGGTATTAAGCAAGAGTTGGCATGTGCTATTTGCCTGTTTCAATAACGTTCACCAAAGAATTGTGAAACGCTAGTAATGTGGCTGCCCGACTCAGAAAGTATTTGGTGCAGAGTTTGATATTCTTTTACTCTGATCTCACACCCTCTTTCTTTTGATCATTAAGCTCACTACTAACCAATCTCTCATTTCCATTTTACGTCGTCACACCCACACTCATTTCTTTATAGACTCCTCACACTCAATCACTAAGGATTAACTTATTGGGTAGAAATCACTGGTTAACGTGATTCCATAGAAGTTCAGTTAATTCCTAGCACAAAGAACCCATAATTTCCTATGAAGCATATGTTGCTCAAAAAGATTTAACTTGAACAGTTAAAGCTCAAATACAAATGTCAGACAAATATATGCTCATAAAATATAATCATGAATATATGAGCATTTTTAATCATTGAAGCATTTTCAAACAAGTATATGAAATGAATAAACATGAATGCAAAAGGCTTGTTTGAAAATCTGACATTGTATGAAAAATGATCAGAAATGAATGATATAACAATCAAAGCTTAAGGTCAAGAATAATGGATATTGTCTATATGAAACAAAAATTTAGACATTCTTGAAATGATGTTTCGAAATGAAATATCGCTCAAAATTCTTTGAATACAAGCGGGGTGTCTTACCATCGAAATTATGTTTCAATATGATACATGGTAAGAACAATTTGAACAAAAATTAAACCGATGTGTGTGAATACTTGAAAGTATACAGAAAAGACAATACGCAAGTATTTATCTTTGGAAACACACGGTTTATTTATCAATTAAGCACAAAATAAAATGAAAACATTTAAAATCACACTTCCAAATTATAAAATCTGTTTAAGAATTGGGAAGTGGTTTGAACATTTCAGAACATGTTTTCTATATCTGAAAGTTGTCCTTCTTTCAGATATATTTGAGATTAAGATAAGAAATTTACCTTTTCGCGCAATCTTAAATCTCATAAAATCAGCTAAAAAATCATAAAGATATGATCTTGATTGTCAGGATCGAATTATCAACAAGAAATAATTCTCAGAAACAATATCAAAGAAGTTTGCAGAATAACACTTTGATATTCAATGAAACAGTAAATCAACACAGTAAATATAAAGAACAAACTGTAAACTTGTATTGAATGCTTTGAAGTTACAAGATTACACACTCAACCTCAATATTGATGAACAGGCTCACCAATACGAATTCTACTTCTCTAGAATTAGGATCTATGCCTTGAGGTTGATTTTTCTCATTAATAGAATGAATCAAAAGTTATATTCTTCTCTTATTCTATCAAATCTGTACATATACTGAATAAAAAGATAATTATAATAAATAAAATATCTTCAGTATATCTTCCATGTATATCTCTAAGCTTCCATGTATATCTTCAGATTATCCAGCTGTTATCCTTTCATGCGAATCATGCTCAGCAGCATTAATCTCTTCAAGCAGTATTAACTTGGTCTTAGCAGCATTAACTACTAAGCAGTACTAACCACTAGCAGTACTAACTAGTTAAGCAGTACTAACTTTGTTCAAGCAGCACTAACTTTGACTAGCAGTATTAATTCTACTAGCAGTAGTAACACTCAGCAGTATTAACCATACTTAAGTTTTTCTTCAGTTCCCAACAATCTCCCCTTAACTTGACTTTTAGGAAAAGAAGTCAAGTTCTTCAGAATTAATCTTCAAGATTCTTTTCAAGATTCTCCCAAAACTTCATAATGGTCTACATTCCAGTATTTGCATCCAATCCCAAACTCTGATTGATGGTTCTTTGGATCAAGTATTTAGCCATTTCTGAATCTGGAATACACCATAGCTTTTTCTTCAGCATGGCATGAAGCTTCAATCTGCTATGATTGTACACTCTATCCACAAGGAAGTATTCAGTATGATTCAGATCCAAAGTCACTGTATATACTCCACTAGTTTCATATAGAGTCCACTTGTTGACTGATTTGAACACATTCTTGATCACATGCTCTACTTCATCAGGCTTGAACATCATATACAGATACTCCATCACCAGTTTTGTAAGTGAAATCCCTGAAGCCTTCAGTATATCTGCATACAACTTTATTCCTATCTCAAACATTTCTTCAATATCTGACCTAGAGCATGTTCTGACAATCTTGACCCAAGTGTTGAATACCTCATATTTATCATCCTTCCTCTTGAGTCTAATGTACTCCTTTCCATCCAATGTCAATGTATCCCAGTGAATAACTTCAGGAGGCTTTATACCAACAGGTTCTGCTGAAATTGGTTCAGGTACTTTGTCCATCACTACCATGTACATCTTTAAATCATCAGTACTTGAAGATTCTTTCTTTTCATATGACTCAGGTACCCCTTCTTCTTCAACCACCTTATCAGCCTCTTCTTCAGCTATTCTAGGCTTCTTGATTGACTTTCTCCTTGCCATCATCTTGGTTCTCTTTAAAGTCCTTAGACTTTCTCCCAGAGTAGCTTCTTTCTTTGATGGTGTTTCCTGCTCATCTGGAAAGGGCTTTTGTATCAGAAAATCATTACTTTCTTTCATCTTCTTCTCCATCTCCACCCTTGCAGTTTCATTCCCCTGCAGCTTTAACATCTCCGAATCATACAGCTCTTTAATCTTCTCAAAAGACATTTTAGAGAACATCTCCTTTTTGACTCCTACAGCACCTTTGAGAAATATAATCATCTTGTTTCTCTCTTGGGTACCTAGGAATGTCTTTGAGGGTTTTCTCTTCTTTGTAGCTGCTTTTACTACCACTGATTTCTTCAGAATTTCAGCTTTCTTCTGTGCAATTTCAGTTGCCAGGCTTTGTTGATAGGCTGCATTTAGTTCAGCAGCTAGAACCTTTGCCATTTCCCTGTCCTTTTCAACCTGAACTCTTTCTTCCTCTTCAATGTCATCTTGCATCTTCCTAGCTAAGGCTTCATCTGATTCAACCAACCTTTGCTTCTTGACTGGTTGATCAGATTCCACCATCTTTGCTTTTCCTTTGTCTTTGTTCATTGCCTTCTTACTGTTATCTTTCTTGATCACTTCACCTTGTTCTTTGATGATTACTCCTTTGGTCTTTGAAGTGACCTTGGGAGTATCATTCTTGGCTTTAAGTAAGGTTTCTGCAATCTCAAGATCTGTTAATACTTCTTTCACTGTTTCTGCTGCTTTATTTATGTCAGCAGTAGTAACCGTTTCTGCTGCTTCTTGTGTTTCTATTGGCACTGAATCTCTTTCTGTTTCTGCTTCCTGCTCCCCCTCAACATCAAATTTCTCTCCATCAAGCTCCCCCTCTCTTGTGGCTTCTTCCATGTTGGTATCCCTTTTTTTGGGAGCATCATTCTCAGATTTCCTTCTCCTTAGTTGGAATTGCTTTCTCTTCTTCCTCTGTACCAGACTTAGCACCATCTTCTTCAGCTTAGCAATCTGTACTTGTTGTGACAGAATGACCAGCTTCATTTCTTCAATTTCTTTGCCTTGTTTGAGAACATCTTGATTGATGTTCCCCATTGTTTCCATCAATTCATAGTAAGTATATCTGTCCTCACCCTCTCCAGAAGTGTTACCCTCTTTTGAAGGATCATGGGATCTTTTATTAGTGGAAGTCTTCTGCCTAGCAGAAGCACTGTCCACCCCCGTGGTTTCTTGGCACCTGGGACCTTTGAATGATTGCTCATTCAAAGTTGCCATGGGGGAGGTCTTATTGATGTTGCCACTGTCCTTCTCTGTGCTAGCAGAAGTAGTGGCAGCCTCATTACCCATATGCTCTACCTCCTCCTCAGAGAGCACCTCCTTTGGGTTGGGAGACACCCTTGTGGATTCCCTTTGTATATTCTCTACTGGTGAGTGCTCCAATAGAGGGCTTAAAGGCTGAGTGGGTGATGGTACAAGAAGGGAAGGAGCCTTCTTTACCTGTTTTCTTTGATAAGTTTGGGTGATTGGTGAAGTTGGTTTGTCAAGAAGAGACTGAGGAATTGATTTAGAGAGGGAAGGTTGGGATTGGCTAGCAGTGGGTTGGTCTAATGGGGGCCTTGACCCTGCTACCATACCTTCATTGGTTTGGGACACCACCATCATTGTAGAGAACAATGGGGTGTCAACTCCTTCCGAGTCCCCAGCAGATCTTCTCATATTTGAGAAAACCTTGCCTTTGGGGGGTTTAGGTACATATACCCCAACAGATTGAGGTATATCCGTCAATTCATGAGTAATAACTTCTTGGACAAACCTGGGGTACATAAAGAAGCTCTTTTTGTTTCCCATGTTCGAGACAAGATCACTGAAAATCATTTTAGAAAAGTTATACTTTCTGGCAGTGGCCAAGCACACCAAAGCATAAGCAATGGTGCTGCTGAACTCACTCCATCCAGTAGTCTTTTTGGAGATATAGTGCATAAGAGTATGGACAAAGAAACGCCATTGGGGTGAAAATTTGGGTTTTGAGAATTTGAATACACCCAATGGGCCTCCATACCCCATTCTTGTAAGATTGGAGAACAGTTCATCGTTTGGGATAGAAGTTATACCAGAGGCATCGTCTAGACGTAGACTGATGCGAATAACATCTTCAGTAACTGTTAGGGATTGTTCACAGATTCTTATCTTGATCATTTGCACACCATTTTCAGCAACAATGGTGGCATTAGCCTAGAACTGCCTTTGATGCTCGATATAGATTGTAGGAGATATAGTAAGAGCATGAGCAATATGGCTTGACTTGAGGAAATCCACAATCTGATGAAATCCTGCAGCTTGCTTTGGCTTTTGTAGCATCGCGATCTCATTGTGCTCGTCGATGAATGCCAAGGATGCCATTGATCTTAGTGAACAACGTGCCTGAAAGCTTCGAACTTGAGAGAGAAAGGGTTTAGAGCGCAAGTGAATAGTATGCAGAGAGTCGTTATAAGTTTTTAGGCGGGCAAAGAGTATTTATAGTATTCGGAACATAAGCAGTATTAACCTAGAGCAGTATTAACTACTAGCAGTATTAACTGAAAGCAGTATTAACTACTAGCAGTATTAACTACTAGCAGTATTAACTACTAGCAGTATTAACTGAAAGCAGTATTAACTACTAGCAGTATTAACTGAAAGCAATATTAACTACTAGCAGTATTAACTGAAATACTCCTTTAAACTTGCAAAACCCTGAGTACTGCTATGCATATCCTGAAAAAGAAGATTAGTAACACCAAGAATAAACAATATACAGGTATAGAGTCAAATTTTGAGAAGGGGCTTATTCAGAGTTGATCATTCCCACACTTGTTACCAAGAAGGTGAATCTACCCACATCAAAAGCTTTAGTGAAAAGATCAGCAAACTGATTATCAGTGTCAGGATCGAATTCTTAACAAGAATTAATTCTCAGAAACAATATCAAAGAAGTTTGCGGAATAACACTTTGATATTCAATGAAATAGTAAATCAATACAGAAAATATGAAGAACAAACTGTAAACTTGTATTGAATGCTTTGAAGTTACAAGATTACACACTCAACCTCAATATTGATGAACAGGCTCACCAATACGAATTCTACTTCTCTAGAATTAGGATCTATGCCTTGAGGTTGATTTTCTCTCTAGAACTAACACTTAGAATGAATGAATTAAAAAATGTAAAACTATTCTGTATCTTCTATACATATACTAAACAAAAAGATAATTACAAAAAAATAAACATATCTTCAGTATATCTTCCATGTATATCTCTAAGCTTCCATGTATATCCTTTCATGCGAATCTTCATCATATAAGCAGTATTAATCTTCAGCAGCATTAAATTTCTTCTAGCAGCATTAACTACTAAGCAGCACTAACCACTAGCAGTACTAACTAGCTAAGCAGTACTAACTTTGTTCAAGCAGCACTAACTTTGACTAGCAGTATTAATTCTACTAGCAGTAGTAACACTTAGCAGTATTAACCTTTAAGTCTTCTAGCAGTAGTAACTTTGAACTAGCAGCATTAACCATACTTGATGAATTCTTCAGTTCCCAACAATCTCCCCCTAACTTGACTTTTAGGAAAAGAAGTCAAGTTCTTCAGAATTAATCTTCAAGATTCTTTTCAAGATGCTCCCAAAACTTCATAATGGTCTACATTCCAGTGTTTGCATCCAATCCCAAACTCTGATTGATGGTTCTTTGAATCAAGTATTTAGCCATTTCTGAATCTGGAACACATCTTAACTTTTTCTTCAGCATGGCATGAAGTTTCAATCTGCTATGATTGTACACTCTATCCACTAGAAAGTATTCAGTGTGATTTAAATCCAAAGTCACTGTATATACTCCACTAATTTCATATAGAGTCCAACTGTTTACTGACTTGAACACATTCTTGATCACATGCTCTACTTCATCAGGCTTGAACATCATACACAGATACTCCATTACCAGTTTTGTAATTGAAATCTCTGGAGCCTTCAGTATATCTGCATACAGCTTCATTCCTATCTCAAACATCTCTTCAAGATCTGACCTAGAGCATGTTCTGACAATTTTTGCCCATGTGTTCAACACTTCATACTTTTTATCCTTTCTTTTCAGCCTTATGTATTCCTTTCCATCCACTGTCAATGTATCCCAGTGAATGACCTCAGGAGGCTTAACTCCTACAGGTTCTGCTGAAATTGGTTCAGGCACTTTGTCCATCACTACCATATACAAATTTACATCATCTGTGTTTGCTGGCTCTTTCTGTTTAGATGACTCAGGTGCCCCTTCTTCTTCAGCAGCCTTCTCAGCCTCTCCTTCAGCTATTCTAGGCTTCTTGATTGACTTTCTCCTAGCCATCATCTTTGTTCTCTTTAAAGTCTTTAGACTTTCTCCCAGAGTGGCCTATTTCTTAGGTGGTGTTTCTTGCTCATCTGGAAATGGCTTTTGACAATCAAAGTCATTACTTTCTTTCATCCTCTTCTCCATCTCCACCCTAGCAGTTTCATTTCCCTGAAGCTTTAACATCTCTGACTCATACAGCTCTTTGATCTTCTCAAAAGACATTTTGGAGAACATCTCCTTTTTGACTCCTACAGCACCTTTGAGAAATATAATCATCTTGTTTCTCTCTTGGGTACCTAGGAATGTCCTTGAGGGTTTTCTCTTCTTTGTAGCTGCTTTTACTACCACTGATTTCTTCATACCTGCAGCTTTCTTCTGTGCAATTTCAGTTGCCAGACTCAGTTGATAAGCTTCATTTAGTTCAGCAGCTAGAGCTTTTGCCATCTCCCTGTCCTTTTCCATCTGAACTCTTTCTTCCTTTTCAATATCCTCTTGCATCTTCCTGGCTAAGGCTTCATCTGATTCAACCAACCTTTGCTTCTTGACTGGTTGATCAGATTCCACCATATTTGCTTTTCCTTTGTCTTTGCTCATTGCCTTCTTACTGTTATCTTTCTTGATCACTTCACCTTGTTCTTTGATGATTACTCCTTTGGTCTTTGAAGTGACCTTGGGAGTATCATTCTTGGCTTTAAGTAAGGTTTCTGCAATCTCAAGATCTGTTAATACTTCTTTCACTGTTTCTGCTGCTTTATTTATGTCAGCAGTAGTAACTGTTTCTGCTGCTTCTTGTGTTTCTATTGGCACTGAATCTCTTTGTATTTCTGCTTCCTGCTCCCCCTCAACATCAAATTTCTCTTCATCAAGCTCCCCCTTTCTTGTGGCTTCTTCCATGTTGATCTCCCCCTTTTTGGGAGCATCATTCTCAGTGTTCCTTCTCCTTAGTTGGAATTGCTTTCTCTTCTTCCTCTGTACCAGACTTAGCACCATCTTCTTCAGCTTAGCAATCTGTACTTGTTGTGACAGAATGACCAGCTTCATTTCTTCAATCTCTTTGCCTTGTTTGAGAACATCTTGATTGATGTTCCCCATTGTTTCCATCAATTCATAGTACGTATATCTGTCCTCACCCTCTCCAGAAGTGTTATCCTCTATTGAAGGATCATGGGATCTTTTATTAGTGGAAGTCTTCTGCCTAGCAGAAGCACTGTCCACCCCCTTGGTTTCTTGGCACCAGGGACCTTTGAATTATTGCTCATTCAAAGTTGCCATGGGGGAGGTCTTATTAATGTTACCACTTTCCTCCTCTGTGCTAGCAGAAGTAGTGGTAGCCTCAGCACCCATATGCTCTACCTCCTCCTCAGAGAGCACCTCCTTTGGGTTGGGAGACACCCTTGTGGTTTCCCTTTGGATATTCTCTAAGGGAGAATTCTCCCTTAGAGGGCTTAAAGGCTTGGGGGATGATGGTACAAGAAGGGAAGGAGCCTTCTTTACCTGTTTCCTCTTGTAAGTTTGGGTGATAGGAGAGGTTGGTTTTTCAAGAAGGGACTGAGGACTTGATTTAGAGTGGGAAGGTTGGGATTGTCTAGCAGTTGGTTGGTCTAATGGGGGCCTTGACCCTGCTACCATACCTTCATTGGTTTGGGACACCACCATCATTGTAGAGAACAATGGGATGTCAACTCCTTCCGAGTCCCCAGCAGATGTTCTCATATTTGAGAAAACCTTGCCTTTGGGGGGTTTAGGTACATATACCCCAACAGGTTGAGGTATATCCGTTAATTCATGAGTAATGACTTCTTGAACAAACCTGGGGTACATAAAGAAGCTCTTTTTGTTTCCCATGTTTGAGACAAGATCACTGAAAATCATTTTAGAAAAGTTATACTTTCTGGCAGTGGCCAAGCACACCAAAGCATAAGCAATGGTGCTGCTGAACTCACTCCATCCAGTAGTCTTTTTGGAGATACAGTGCATGAGAGTATGGACAAAGAAACGCCATTGGGGTGAAAATTTGGCTTTAGAGAATTTGAAAACACCCAATGGGCCTCGATACCCCATTCTTGTAAGATTGGAAAACAGTTCATCGTTTGGGATATAAGTTATTCCAGAGGCATCGTCTAGACGTAGACTGATGCGAATAACCTCTTCAGTAACTGTTAGTGGCTTTTCACAGATCCTTGTCTTGATCATTTGCACACCATTTTCAGCAACAATGGTGGCATTAGCCCAGAACTGCCTTTGATGCTCAATATAGATTGTAGGTGATATAGGAAGAGCATGAGCAATATGGCTTGACGTGAGGAAATCCACAATCTGATGAAATCCTGCAGCTTGCTTTGGCTTTTGTAGCATCGCGATCTCATTGTGTTCATCGATGAATGCCATGGATGCCATTGATCTTAGTGAAAAGCTTGCCTGAAAACTTCGAACTTGAGAGAGAAAGGGTTTAGAGTGCAAGTGAACAGTATGCAAAGAGTCGTTATGAACTTTTAGGCGGGCAAAGAGTTTTTATAGTATTCAGAACATAAGCAGTATTAACCTAGAGCAGTATTAACTACTAGCAGTATTAACTGAAAGCAGTATTAACTACTAGCAGTATTAACTGAAAGCAGTATTAACTACTAACAGTATTAACTGAAAGCAGTATTAACTACTAGCAGTATTAACTAACTAGCAGTATTAACTGAAAGCAATATTAACGACTAGCAGAATTAACTAACTAGCAGTATTAACTAACTAGCAGTATTAACTACTAGCAGTATTAACTAACTAGCAGTATTAACTAACTAGCAGTATTAACTAACTAGCAGTATTAACTAACTAGCAGTATTAACTAACTAGCAGTATTAACTAACTTACTCCTTTAAACTTGCGAAACACTGAGTACTGCTATACATATCCTGAAAAAGAAAATTAGTAATACCAAGAAGAAATAATATACAGGTATAGAACCACTTTTTGAGAAGGGGATTATTCAGAGTTGATCATTCCCACACTAGTTACCAAGAAAGTGAATCTATCCACATCAAAGGCTTTAGTGAATAGATCAGCAAACTGATTATCAGTGTGAACTTTTACAACTTGAATAAGTTTCTTTTCATTACAGTCTCTTATGAAGTGATACCTGATTTCAATGTGCTTTGTCTTTGAGTGCTTGACTGGATTATTAACAATGCTAATAGCACTGCTGTTGTCAATAAAAATTGGAGTGTGTAGAAAGGTTACCCCATAATCCAACATTTGATTCTGAATCCATAAGACTTGAGAACAGCAACTTGCAGCTGCTATGTACTCTGCCTCTGTTGTAGATGTGGATACTGTGGTTTGTTTCTTGCACTGCCATGATACTAATCTTGCACCCAAAAACTGACATCCTCCAGTAGTAGATTTTCTGTCCAAGTTTGCTCCACCTAGATCACTATCTGAGTATGCGAGTAGGTCAAAGGATGAGTCATGAGGATACCAAAGTCCCAATCTGGGTTGCCCTTTGAGATATCTGAATATCCTCTTAACAGCTTGATAGTGAGATTGCTTTGGCCTAACTTGGAATCTTGCACACACACAGACTGGAAACATTATATCTGGCCTTGATGCTGTGAGATACATGAGAGAGCCAATCATGGATCTATAATGATGCACATCAATATCCTCCCCCTCAAGATCTGCTGTTATTTGCTTGTGTATTTCCATAGGTGTGCTGGCAGGTTTTGACTCTGAGAAACCAAACTTGGTTAGAATGTCCTGCACATACTTGGATTGACAGATGAAGATGCCATCTGACTTCTGTTGAACTTGGAGTCCAAGGAAGAAAGTAAGTTCCCCCATGGAACTCATTTTGAACCTTTGATGCATTAGATCCTCAAACTCCTTGCACATGTTTTCTCTTGTGGATCCAAAGATAATATCATCAACATAGATTTGGACCAACAGGATATCCTTCTTCTTTCTCTTGATGAATAGAGTCTTATCAATGACTCCTCTTTCAAAGCCATTTTCCAAGAGATAGGATGACAGAGTGTCATACCATGCTCTTGGAGCTTGATGTAGTCCATAAAGTGCTTTCTTCAATTTGTATACCCTATCTGGATAGCTTGGGTTTTCAAACCCTGGTGGTTGACAGACATATACCTCTTCTTCAATTGAGCCATAGAGAAAAGCACTTTTTACATCCATTTGATAGACTTTGAAGTTCATGTAAGAAGCATAGGCTAGGAATAGTCTGATTGCTTCTATCCTAGCCACAGGTGCAAAAACTTCTTCATAATCTATACCCTCTTCTTGAGTATATCCTTGTGCCACTAGCCTTACTTTGTTCCTTATGACAATACCTCTTTCATCTCTCTTGTTTCTGAAAATCCACTTTGTGCCAATTGTTCTGTGACCTTTAGGAAGGTCTCCTAGATCCCATACATCTTGTAGTTTGAACTGTAACAGTTCTTCTTGCATTGCTTCTATCCAGCTGGATTCTTTCATAGCATCATGTGCCTTTTTAGGCTCAAGCTGGGATAGAAAACAAGTAAGCACTGTATGCTGTTGATCTTGCATTTCTTGAATCCTGCTTTGATGTCTAGTCATCATAGGAGAAGAGATATCTCCTATTACCAGCTGTGGAGGATGATTCTTTTGAACTCTGGTGGTATGACTAGGTTCTTCATTCAGTCCAACCTCTAGATTAGAGTCATGCAACTCAACTGAAGTGTTTTCAGATGCCACTTCTGATTCTTTATTTTCTTGAGTCTCCTCATCTCTAGTTTCTTCTTCACTCTGACTTGGTCCAGTAGATGATTCCTTTTCACAGTCTTCAACAGAATTCACTGTGGGTATGGGAAATATCACAGATTTAGATATACTTTCTGAGACTTGTGTAGTCCCTGATCCTCCACTTCCTGTTCCTGTATAATCATCACTACTGAAACCAAAAGAATTAGTTAGTGAGTCAATGTCAAATAGCCACTGAGGACCAGACCCAATTGGATTTGGTGTGATCTCATTGCATTTGACATTGTCACTTTCTTCAATTATTCTGGAAGAAGAGTTAAAAACTCTGTAAGCCTTACTCTGAGATGAATATCCAACAAGAAATCCATCATCTGCTTTGCTATCAAACTTACCTAAGTGAGATTTGGTATTGAGAATTGTACAGGGACATCCAAAAGGTTTGAAGAAACCAATGAAAGGTTTTCTTTTATTTAAAAGCTCATATGGGGTCTTGTTCTTTTGCTTGACCACTAGAACTCTGTTTTGGACATAACAAGCAGTATTAACTGCTTCAGCCCAGAAGGTAATTGGCAATTTTGAATCAGCCAACAGAGATCTAGCAGCCTCTATTAGTGTCCTATTTCTCCTTTCAGCAACACCATTCTGTTGAGGAGTCCTAGGAGCACTATATTGCCTCTCAATACCTTTCTCTTCACAAAAGGTGTTTAGATCATGATTTTTAAACTCAGTTCCATTATCTGATCTAATGACTTTTACTCTTTGATTAGTTTGGTTTTCAATTCTTAGAATAAAGGATTTGATAAGTCCACTTGTCTCATCCTTAGTCCTTAGAAAATATACCCAAGTAAATCTGGAGTAATCATCAACAATAACTAAGCAGTAAGATTTCTTGCCTATACTCATAACATTTGTAGGACCAAACAAATCCATATGCAATAACTGGAGACAAGAAGAAACATAATTTAACTCTTTGGTCTTATGAGAAGTTTTGTGCTGTTTGCCTTTAAGACAAGCAACACAATGATCATCACATGAAAAGACTTTTGAAGGTAAACCTCTTACAAGGTTGTTTTTAACAAGTTTGTTCATAGTCTTGAAATTCATATGACACATCCTTTTGTGCCAAAGAGAGGATTCATCCATAGAAGCTTTTGAAACAAGACAGTTCAGGGATGAATCACTATTAACATTGTCCATATCTAGACAATAAACATTGTCCTTCCTTGGAGTTCTAAGTAGTATCATGCTTTCATCAACTACCTTGAACCCTGGAGCAAGGATCATACACTCAGTATTTGTAAATAATATACTATGTTGTTTGTCACACACCTGTGATACACTTAACAGGTTGTACTTTAATTGATCAACATAGTAGACATCCTCAAATGTCATCTTACCTTTGGTGACATTACCTTTTCCACTTATCTTACCACCAGTAAGATTATCTCCAAATGCAACATGTCCTCCATTGATATGCTTGAAATCCTGAAGGCATGACATGTTGCCTGTCATGTGCCTAGAGCAACCACTATCAACATGCCATATGCTCTTTCCCTTGAGCTGTTGGTTGCCCTGCACATAAGATAGGTCAGTTAGTATGAAATAGGAACCCAAGCCAAAGTGGTCTTGGGTACCCCTTTCTCATCAAAATACTTGCATTCCTTCTTAACAAGATTTTTGAACTTTGATTCCTCATGCTTGGAGTATTTTGTCACAATAATAGGCTTAGAAATATTTTTGCTAGAAGCAATACTGGTTTTAGAAGTACTAATTGCCTTAGCAGCATTTGCATGCTTAGCAGTATTAACCTTGTTAGCAGTAGTAACTGTGTTAGCAGCAGTAACTGTGTTGGCAGTATTAACCTTTGAAGAGGTACTAACAGTATTAGCAGCATTAATATTTTTAGCAGTACTAACACAGGTAGCAGTAGTAACCATGTTAGCAGTACTAACATTTTTAGTGCTTCTAACCCTGTCATCAGTACTAACAGTTTTATTGCTTCTAGGCACCCATATTTTGACACTTTCTTTTAAAATCTTTTTCTTTATGGGGCTTTTCCTTTCACCATGTTTCTTTATCACATGTTTCTTTTCAGCCTTCCTATAACCAACAGGTTTTTGCACAAATCTTTGAAAGTTCATCTGTTGGTTAATAGGGTTAAAGTAACAATACTTAGCCAAATGATTTAACTTGCCACATATGAAACAAGGTTTTGGTCTATTGATTTTATTCAGATCAACTCCTTGTTTCTGAGCCCATTGATTATTCCAGTTTCTTTGATTTCCTCTTTTTAGACCAGAATTTAAGCTCTTGGCTTTACTGCAATCACACTGTTTACAAGATCCAGGATTCACAACTGTGGTTTGTTTGTAATGGACCTTGTTATCCTTTCCTTTTGTCTTCTCTAACTCCTTGGACTTGACCCAGATTTTCCCACATCCCTCATTGGTGATAATATTGTTTTCTAATGGTATCTTTTTACTCACAGTATTATCCCTGTTCACACTTGCTTCTTTCTCAGTCAAATCCTTAACTATCACCTCATCCAAAGGATCTATCTTAAAAGCTTCTTCAGACAAGTTCTTTTTCTCCTTAGTTTCTAACAAGTCTGATGTAGGAGAGATATAGTTGTTATTGTAAGGAGGGGGTGTATTGTTGTATCCAATACCAGGCTTCATCTTATCATGAATCTGAGCCTTTAGAAGAGAATCCATTGCTTTTGAAGCATAAGAAAACTTTTCTATGTCCAGCTTAACTTTTGACAGTTCCTCTTTCAGCCTATCATTCTCTTCTAAGGACTTAGACAGTTTGGTTTCTAACTCATTCTTTTCCCACTTCCAATAGTTTGTGTCATAAGAGTGTTGAAGTTCATTAGCTTGAAATCCTTTGATTTGCTCTTCAAATCTCTCTACTATCAACACATAATCTCTTCTGCCCTTTTCTAATCTTTTGAGGTCATCACACATACTTTGATTGTGATCCCTGTATCTTGTAACAGTGTCAATACAAGATTTAGTACAAAGATTAGAAATTACCTCAGAGGGAAGATCAGACACTTCTGCCATAAGAGCTTGATTCTGAATGGCTTCCTCAGCTTGATCACTCCAGTCAAATCCCATGCCTTGTTGAGAAACAAGGGCTTGAGCAGGATTCTTGTTTTGATTGTAGCCTCCATTCTGAGCTTGTTGGTGGTTGTTGTTTGGAACAGTACTCCTGCATTCTCTAGCAAAGTGTCCTTTCAAGTGACACTTATAACATTCCACCTTGGTCTTGTCAAAACCAACTCCATCTTCTCTTCTTTGAGAGAAGTTATTCCTTCCTGTTCTTTTAATGAACTTCTTCACCCTCATTGATAACATGGCCATCTGCCATTTAATATCCATCTCCTCCAGGTCATCAGGGTGAATTTGATCCAGATCATCATTAATCAAAGAATTGCTGCTATGACTGGACAAAAAGGCTTCAAAGATAGTTTCAGTGCCTTTTTCTGAACTTACTCCACTGGCAGTACTAACTGCTTCAGGGTTAGCAGTAGTATCAGTGGATGCTGAGAGAAGTGCAGCATTGTGGATATAACCAGAGGGCTTCTTCTTGGTTTCTACCTCAGTTTCAAAAACTCTTAGATCATTGTATAGATCATCAAGTTCTTTCTCTTCCAGATTGTCACTCTGTCTATATGAGACAGTGTACATAGTCCATTCATCCCCAAGAGATCTGAGGAACTTTCTGTTGATATCATCTTGTTCCATCTTTACTCCTACAGTAGCCAGTTCACCTATGAGTTTGTTGAACCTATCAAAAGTTTGAGTCATAGACTCATTCTTTGAGGAAGTGAAGTTCTCATACTGCTGCTTTAGAACATCTCTTTGATTTCTTTTGATGCTTTTAGTTCCAGCAAATCTTTTCTCTAGAGCATTCCAGAGAATCTGAGCATCAGTGCAGTTGCAAAATTGATGCTGATATTCATTGGGGATGGCCAAGAGCAGAGTGCTCAAGGCCTTCATCTCTGTCTGTCTGATCTTCCTCTCACCATCTGTCTTTGGTGGAGGTCTTTTCCCATCTACTCCTATCCTTCCAGCTTCAGAAGGACCATTCTCAATGATATCCCACATTGAGAAGTCAGTGAGAAGAATATATTGTCTAATTCTGATCTTCCACATGTCAAACTCACTGGGTTTGAGCATTGGAACTTTAGAGACCAAAGTACTGCTTGATTTTGTAAGATTTTCCATGATGGATAGTGCTTCTGAGAGAGTTTGGCTCTGATACCACTTGTCAGGATCGAATTCTTAACAAGAATTAATTCTCAGAAACAATATCAAAGAAGTTTGCGGAATAACACTTTGATATTCAATGAAATAGTAAATCAATACAGAAAATATGAAGAACAAACTGTAAACTTGTATTGAATGCTTTGAAGTTACAAGATTACACACTCAACCTCAATATTGATGAACAGGCTCACCAATACGAATTCTACTTCTCTAGAATTAGGATCTATGCCTTGAGGTTGATTTTCTCTCTAGAACTAACACTTAGAATGAATGAATTAAAAAATGTAAAACTATTCTGTATCTTCTATACATATACTAAACAAAAAGATAATTACAAAAAAATAAACATATCTTCAGTATATCTTCCATGTATATCTCTAAGCTTCCATGTATATCCTTTCATGCGAATCTTCATCATATAAGCAGTATTAATCTTCAGCAGCATTAAATTTCTTCTAGCAGCATTAACTACTAAGCAGCACTAACCACTAGCAGTACTAACTAGCTAAGCAGTACTAACTTTGTTCAAGCAGCACTAACTTTGACTAGCAGTATTAATTCTACTAGCAGTAGTAACACTTAGCAGTATTAACCTTTAAGTCTTCTAGCAGTAGTAACTTTGAACTAGCAGCATTAACCATACTTGATGAATTCTTCAGTTCCCAACAATCAGTGTGAACTTTTACAACTTGAATAAGTTTCTTTTCATTACAGTCTCTTATGAAGTGGTACCTGATCTCAATGTGCTTTGTCTTAGAGTGCTTGACAGGATTATTCACAATGCTGATAGCACTGCTATTATCAATAAAAATGGGAGTGTGTAGAAAGGTTACCCCATAGTCCAGCATTTGATTCTGAATCCATAAGACTTGAGAACAGCAACTTGCAGCTGCTATGTACTCTGCCTCTGTTGTAGATGTGGACACTGTGGTTTGTTTCTTGCACTTCCATGAAACTAGTCTAGCACCCAAAAACTGACATCCTCCAGAAGTAGATTTTCTGTCCAAGTTTGCTCCACCTAGATCACTATCTGAGTATGCAAGTAGGTCAAAGGATGAGTCATGAGGATACCAAAGTCCCAATCTGGGTTGCCCTTTGAGATATCTGAATATCCTCTTAACAGCTTGATAGTGAGATTGATTTGGCCTAACTTGGAATCTTGCACACACACAGACTGGAAACATTATATCTGGCCTTGATGCTGTGAGATACATGAGAGAGCCAATCATGGATCTATAATGATGCACATCCATATCCTCCCCCTCAAGATCTGCTGTTATCTGCTTGTGTGTTTCCATAGGTGTGCTGGCAGGTTTTGACTCTGAGAAACCAAACTTGGTTAGAATGTCCTGCACATACTTGGATTGACAGATGAAGATGCCATCTGACTTCTGTTGAACTTGGAGTCCAAGGAAGAAAGTAAGTTCCCCCATGGAACTCATTTTGAACCTTTGATGCATTAGATCCTCAAACTCCTTGCACATGTTGTCTCTTGTAGATCCAAAGATAATGTCATCAACATAGATTTGGACCAGCAAGATATCCTTCTTCTTTCTCTTGATAAATAGAGTCTTATCAATGACACCTCTTTCAAAGTCATTTTTCAAGAGATAGGATGACAGAGTGTCATACCATGCTCTTGGAGCTTGATGCAGTCCATAAAGAGCTTTCTTCAATTTGTATACCCTGTCTGGATAGCTTGGGTTTTCAAACCCTGGTGGTTGACAGACATATACCTCTTCTTCAATTGAGCCATAAAGAAAAGCACTTTTTAGATCCATTTGATAGACTTTGAAGTTCATGTAAGAAGCATAGGCTAGGAATAGTCTGATTGCTTCTATCCTAGCCACAGGTGCAAAAACTTCTTCATAATCTATACCCTCTTCTTGAGTATATCCTTGAGCCACCAGCCTTGCTTTCTTCCTTATGACAATACCTCTTTCGTCTCTCTTGTTTCTGAAAATCCACTTTGTGCCAATTGCTCTGTGACCTTTAGGAAGGTCTACTAGATCCCACACATCTTGTAGCTTGAACTGTAACAGTTCTTCTTGCATTGCTTCTATCCAGCTAGATTCTTTCATAGCATCATGTGCCTTTTTAGGCTCAAGCTGGGATAGAAAACAAGAAAGCACTGTATGCTGTTGATCTTGCTTTTCGTGAAGCCTGCTTTGATGTCTAGTCATCATGGGAGAAGAGATATCTCCTATTACCAGCTGTGGAGGATGATTCTTTTGAACTCTGGTGTTATGACTAGGTTCTTCATTCAGTCCAGCCTCTAGATTAGGGTCATGCAACTCAACTGAAGTGTTTTCAGATGCCACTTCTGATTCTTTATTTTCTTGAGTCTCCTCATCTCTAGTTTCTTCTTCACTCTGACTTGGTTAAGTAGATGATTCCTTTTCACAGTCTTCAACAGAATTCACTGTGGGTATGGGAAATATCACAGATTTAGATATACTTTCTGAGACTTGTGTAGTCCCTGATCCTCCACTTCCTGTTCCTGTATAATCATCACTACTGAAACCAAAAGAATTAGTTAGTGAGTCAATGTCAAATAGCCACTGAGGACCAGACCCAATTGGATTTGGTGTGATCTCATTGCATTTGACATTGTCACTTTCTTCAATTATTCTGGAAGAAGAGTTAAAAACTCTGTAAGCCTTACTCTGAGATGAATATCCAACAAGAAATCCATCATCTGCTTTGCTATCAAACTTACCTAAGTGAGATTTGGTATTGAGAATTGTACAAGGACACCCAAAAGGTTTGAAGAAACCAATGAAAGATTTTCTTTTATTTAAAAGCTCATATGGGGTCTTGTTCTTTTGCTTGACCACTAGAACTCTGTTTTGGACATAACAAGCAGTATTAACTGCTTCAGCCCAGAAGGTAATTGGCAATTTTGAATCAGCCAACAGAGATCTAGCAGCCTCTATTAGTGTCCTATTTCTCCTTTCAGCAACACCATTCTGTTGAGGAGTCCTAGGAGCACTATATTGTCTCTCAATGCCTTTTTCTTCACAAAAGGTGTTTAGATCAAGATTTTTGAATTCAGTTCCATTATCTGATCTAATGACTTTTACTCTTTGATTAGTTTGGTTTTCAATTCTTAGAATAAAGGATTTGATAAGTCCACTTGTCTCATCCTTAGTCCTTAGAAAATATACCCAAGTAAATCTGGAGTAATTATCAACAATAACCAAGCAGTAAGATTTCTTGCCTATACTCATAACATTTGTAGGACCAAACAGATCCATATGCAGTAACTAGAGACAAGAAGAAACATAATTTAACTCTTTGGTCTTATGAGAAGTTTTGTGCTGTTTGCCTTTAAGACAAGCAACACAATGATCATCACATGAAAAGACTTTTGAAGGTAAACCTCTTACAAGGTTGTTTTTAACAAGTTTGTTCATAGTCTTGAAATTCATGTGACACATCCTTCTGTGCCAAAGAGAGGATTCATCTACAGAAGCTTTTGAAACAAGACAATTTAGAGATGAATCACTATCAACATTGTCCATATCTAGACAGTAAACATTGTCCTTTCTTGGAGTTCTAAGTAGTATCATGCTTTCATCAACTACCTTGAACCCTGGAGCAAGGATCATACACTCAGTATTTGTAAATAATATACTATGTTGTTTGTCACATACCTGTGATACACTTAACAGGTTGTACTTTAATTGATCAACATAGTAGACATCCTCAAATGTCATCCTCCATTGATATGCTTGAAATTCTGAAGGCATGACATGTTACCTGTCATGTGCCTAGAGCAACCACTATCAACATGCCAAATGCTCTTTCCCTTGAGCTGTTGATTGCTCTGCACATTAGATAAATAAGTTAGTTTGAAATAGGAACCCAAGCCAAAGTGGTCTTGGGTACCACTTTCTCATCAAAATACTTGCATTCTTTCTTGACAAGAATTTTGAACTTTAACTCCTCATTCTTGGAGTACTTTGTTACAATAATAGGCTTGGAAATATTTTTGCTAGAATCAGTACTGGTTTTAGAAGTACTAACTGCCTTAGCAGCACTTGCATGCTTAGCAGTACTAACCTTGTTAGCAGTAGTAACTGTGTTAGCAGCAGTAACTGTGTTGGCAGTATTAACCTTTGAAGAGGTACTAACAGTATTAGCAACATTAATATTTTCAGCAGTACTAACACAGGTAGCAGCAGTAACCATGTTAGCAGTACTAACAGTTTTAGTGCTTCTAACCCTGTCATCAGTACTAACAGTTTTAGTGCTTCTAGGCACCCACATTTTGACACTTTCTTTTAAAATCTTTTTCTTCATGGGGCCTTTCCTTTCACCATGTTTCTTTATCACATGTTTCTTTCCAGCCTTCCTATAACCAACAGGTTTTTGCACAAATCTTTGAAAGGTCATCTGTTGGTTAATAAGATTAAAGAAGCAATTTTTAGCCAAATGATTTAACTTGCCACATATGAAGCAAGGTTTTGGCTATTGATTTTACTCAGATCAACTCCTTGCTTCTGAGCCCATTGATTATTCCAGTTTCTTTGATTTCCTCTTTTTAAACCAGAATTTAGGCTCTTGGCTTTACTGCAATCACACTGTTTACAAGATCCAGGATTCACAACCGTGGTTTGTTTGTAATGAACCTTGTTATCCTTTCCTTTGGTCTTCTCTATCTCCTTGGACTTGACCCAGATTATCCCACATCCCTCATTGGTGATAATGTTGTTTTCTAATGGGATCTCTTTACTCATATCATTATCCCTATACTCACTGGCTTCTTTCTCAGTTAAATCCTTAATTACTACTTCATCCAAAGGATCTATCTTAAAGGCTTTCTCAGATAAGTCCTTTTTCTCCTTGGTTTCTAACAAGTCTGAAGTAGGAGAGATATAATTGTTGTTGTAAAGAGGAGGTGTATTGTTGTATCCAATACCAGGCTTCATCTTGTCATGAATCTGAGCCTTTAGAAGAGAATCCATTGCTTTTGAAGCATATGAAAACTTTTCTATGTCAAGTTTAACTTTAGACAGTTCCTCTTTCAGCCTATCACTCTCTTCTAAGGATTTAGACAGTTTGGTCTCTAACTCATTCTTTTCCCACTTCCAATAGTTTGTGTCATAAGAGTGTTGAAGTTCATTAGCTTGAAAGCCTTTGATTTGCTCTTCAAATCTCTCTACTATCAACACATAATCTCTTCTGTCCTTTTCTAATCTTTTGAGATCATCACACATACTTTGATTGTGATCCCTGTATCTTGTGACAGTGTCAATGCAAGATTTAGTACAAAGATTAGAAATTACCACAGAGGGAAGATCAGACACTTCTGCCATAAGAGCTTGATTCTGAATGGCTTCCTCAGCTTGATCACTCCAGTCAAATCCCATTCCTTGTTGAGAAACAAGGGCTTGAGCAGGATTCTTGTTTTGATTGTAGCCTCCATTCTGAGCTTGTTGGTGGTTGTTGTTTGGAACAACACTCCTGCATTCTCTAGCAAAGTGTCCTTTCATGTGACACTTATAACATTCCACCTTGGTCTTGTCAAAACCAGCTCCATCTTCTCTTCTTTGAGAGAAGTTATTCCTTCCTGTTCTTTTAATGAACTTCTTCACCCTCATTGATAACATGGCCATCTGCCATTTAATATCCAACTCCTCCAGGTCATCAGGGTAAATTTGATCCAGATCATCATTAATCAAAGAATTGCTGCTATGACTGGACAAAAAGGCTTCAAAGATAGTTTCAGTGCCTTTTTCTGAACTTACTCCACTGGCAGTACTAACTTCTTTAGGGTTGGCAGTAGTATCAGTGGATGCTGAGAGAAGTGCAGCATTGTGGATATAACCAGAGGGCTTCTTCTTGGTTTCTACCTCAGTTTCAAAAACTCTTAGATCATTGTATAGATCATCAAGTTCTTTCTCTTCCAGATTGTCACTCTGTCTATATGAGACAATGTACATAGTCCATTCATCCCCAAGAGATCTGAGGAACTTTCTGTTGATATCATCTTGTTCCATCTTTACTCCTACAGTAGCCAGTTCACCTATGAGTTTGTTGAACCTATCAAAAGTTTGAGTCATAGACTCATTCTTTGAGGAAGTGAAGTTCTCATACTGCTGCTTTAGAACATCTCTTTGATTTCTTTTGATGCTTTTAGTTCCAGCAAATATTTTCTCTAGAGCATTCCAGAGAATCTGAGCATCAGTGCAGTTGCAAAATTGATGCTGATATTCATTGGGGATGGCCAAGAGCAGAGTGCTCAAGGCCTTCATCTCTGTCTGTCAGATCTTCCTCTCACCATCTGTCTTTGGTGGAGGTCTTTTCCCATCTGCTCCTATCCTTCCAGCTTCAGAAGCACCATTCTCAATGATATCCAACATTGAGTAGTCAGTGAGAAGAATATATTGTCTGATTCTGATCTTCCACATGTCAAACTCACTGGGTTTGAGCATTGGAACCTTAGAGACCAAAGTACTGCTTGATTCTGTAAGATTTTCCATGATGAATAGATGTTTCTAAGAGAGTTTGGCTCTGATACCACTTGTCAGGATCGAATTATCAACAAGAAATAATTCTCAGAAACAATATCAAAGAAGTTTGCGGAATAACACTTTGATATTCAATGAAACAGTAAATCAACACAGTAAATATAAAGAACAAACTGTAAACTTGTATTGAATGCTTTGAAGTTACAAGATTACACACTCAACCTCAATATTGATGAACAGACTCACCAATACGATTTCTACTTCTCTAGAATTAGGATCTATGCCTTGAGGTTGATTTTTCTCACTAATAGAATGAATCAAAAGTTATATTCTTCTCTTATTCTATCAAATCTGTACATATACTGAATAAAAAGATAATTATAATAAATAAAATATCTTCAGTATATCTTCCATGTATATCTCTAAGCTTCCATGTATATCTTCAGATTATCCAGCTGTTATCCTTTCATGCGAATCATGCTCAACAGCATTAATCTCTTCAAGCAGTATTAACTTGGTCTTAGCGGCATTAACTACTAAGCAGTACTAACCACTAGCAGTACTAACTAGTTAAGCAGTACTAACTTTGTTCAAGCAACACTAACTTTGACTAGCAGTATTAATTCTACTAGCAGTAGTAACACTCAGCAGTATTAACCATACTTAAGTTTTTATTGATAGCTTCCTCTCATCCTGCACAAGTCTCAAAGTCTAGTCAAAGCAATTTTTATTCACAAAATTTATTCAAATGTAAAAGACATAAAGCAGTAAAACGATTAAAGTACGAATTCTGATATGAAATAATCAGAAATCACAGTCTTACTCCTTTTGATATGACTTATGTGCTCCCCCTAAAATCATGCATCACAAAAAATTTGTCATTTAAGAAAAAATGCAGAAATTAGTTATGCTCCCCCTCAAAATAATGTAGATCATCTAAAATCTTCTCTTACTACCCCTGAGATCATGAGCAAACAATTAAACTGCAGATATCCTTCAAGCATAATGATAAAGAAAATGATGAAAAATTACAATACATAACTTTATTAGGTAACAACCGATTATGTCTTAAGATTTAACATACCAAGCTTAGAGACAAGAAAACTAAATCTCTTTTCATCTAATGGTTTGGTAAATAAATCTGCAAGTTGATAATCTGTTTTTACAAAATAAAGTTCAATTGTTCCTTTTTCTACATTATCTTTTATAAAATGATACCTGACGTCAATGTGTTTGGTTTTCGTATGCTGGAAAGGATTAGCAGATATCGCGATTGCACTCTTCGAGTCACAATATATTGGAATTTTATCAAACTTGAATCCATAATCTCGCAGCTGTGTTCGCATCCACAGAACTTGAGAGCAGCAACTAGCAGCAGCTACGTACTCTGATTCAGCAGTCGATGTGGAAACGCATAATTGTTTCTTTGATGCCCAGCTAACGAGCTTGTCTCCAAGAAATTGAATGTGACCTGAAGTGCTCTTTCTATCCAACATGCAACCTGGATGATCTGCATCTGAATAGGCAGTCAGTTGAAAACCAATATCCTTAGGATACCACAGACCAAGATCTGCAGTCCCCTTAAGATACCTAAAAATCCTTTTGATAGCAGCCATATGGGATTCTTTAGGAGCAGCTTGATATCTGGAACATAAACATGTTGAAAACATAATATCTGGCCTACTTGAAGTAAGATACATTAACGATCCTATCATACCTCTATAAGTTCTAACATCAACACTTTTACCTGAAGGATCAGTGCTAATTTTAGTACCTGGTGCCATCGGGGTTCCAATTGGTTTACAAATTTCCATTTTGTACTTCCGAAGAATATCCAAAATGTACTTAGATTGGTTAATGAAAATCCCCGTTGAAAATTGTTTAACTTGTAATCCGAGAAAGAAATTCATCTCTCCCATCATACTCATTTGAAAACGTGACACCATGAGGTTAGAAAAGTTTTTGCAATAATTAGGATTTGTAGAGCCAAATATTATATCATCAACATATATTTGAATAAGGATGATATCGACTTTTTCCTTTTTGATGAACAAAGTGGTATCAACCTTACCTTTGGAAAAACCTGACTTGACCAAGAATTTAGATAGAACATCATACCATGTTCGAGGGGCTTGTTTTAAACCATACAGAGCTTTGTCCAAGATGTAGACATGATCTGGCTTATCTTGATTGACGAACCCTTCTGGTTGAGACACGTATACTTCCTCCTTAAGAATGCCATTCAGAAAGGCTGTTTTCACATCCATTTGATAGACTGTGAAACTCTTATGAGCTGCGTAGGCTAGAAACATGCGGATTGCTTCTATACGCGCTACTGGAGCATACGTCTCATCGTAGTCTATGCCTTCCTCTTATCGGTAACCTTTGGCAAAAAGTCTAGCTTTGTTCCTTATGACGATACCATCTTCATCCTTCTTGTTTTTGAATACCCATTTAGTGCCAATCACGGATTTACCTTCTGGTTTTGGAACTAATCTCCAGACCTTCAGGGCTTCAAACTGATTTAATTCTTCTTGCATAGCAGATACCCAGTCTCCGAATCAGCAAGAGCCTCTGATACTCGTGTTGGCTCAATCTTACTGAGGAATGAGTCATGCATACATTGATTAAGAGTCGCTGACCTCGTTTGTACAGGAGCATTAAGATCTCCAATTACTTGAGGTAATGGATGTTCTTTGGTCCAGCGATACTCATGAGGAAGTGGATTAGATACTGATTGAACATGATCATCATCTTGAAATCCACTATCAGGCTCTTCAGTTTGATTAACAGGAGGGGGGTTTGCAGTTGAAGTTCCAGGTGCAGAAGCGTCAATTGGAACAGCAGAATCGAGCTGTTGAGTAGACATTATATCACACCCAACTGAAATAGTTACTTCTGGATCAACAATTACTTGTATATCTTCAACTGTAGGAGTAATTGTAGGAATGTGAGTTTCTGACTGAACGGAGGATAGAGGTTCAGTTATAACTTCTGAAGTGACTGGATGACTGCAACTTGTGTCTTCAGACCTGTCAGTCACAGCAGATTTAGGTATATTAGATCCTAGAAACTCATCATAAAAGAATTCAAATAAAAAATCTAAATCAGTTAAATGTGAAATAGATGTAGAAGCGTTATTCAAATTTTTCTCTGTAGAAACAGGTCCTGGACTGATCTGCCCAGAAGCTATTACGCCAGTTTTCACGGGTTTTGAACTGAATTGTTCAGAAGCCATATCTTCATCAAATGTTACATTGACGCTCTCGACAACTGTCATTGACTTTTTCAGATAAACACGGTATGCTGCAGATGTCGAAGAATAACCAATGAAGATACCCTCGTCCGCCTTAGCACTGAATTTATTCAGACTCTCTCTGTCGTTAAGCACAAAACACTTACACCCAAATACGTGAAAATACTTGATTGTCGGTGTTTTGTTGTTGATCAGCTCATATGGAGTCTTTTGAAAACGGCGGTGTATCATGGATCGATTTTGAGTATGACATGCAGTTGACACAGCTTCTGCCCACAAAAATAGAGGTAGATCGGATTGACTGGCATAGTCCGAGCGGCCTGGACTAGCGTCCGATTTCGCCTTTCGACTACTCCATTTTGTTCAGGCGTACGAGCAGCAGAGTACTGATGTGATATCCCGATTGATTCGAGATATTCTTTAACGGTTTTGTTTTTGAACTCTGTGTCGTTGTCAGTTCGAAGAAACTTGACTTGTCTCTGCATATTCACCTGGGTCGTCTTTAAGAAAGTAATGAGAACTTCGGGCGTCTCATCTTTTGATCGAAGAAATTTGACCCACGTATATCTTGAGTAATCGTCCACAATAACCAACACGTATTTCTTTCCACCCAAACTCTGAGTTCTCATTGGACCACACAAATCCATATGTAACAATTCTAATGGAGAAATAGTGCTTGGTTCAGGCTTCGGTTTACGCGGATCTCTCTTCATCTTACCCTTCTCACATGCAGCACATAAGTGTTCTTTCTCGTATTTCAGCTCAGGAAGTCCTTTTACCAATTTCCCATTAACCAACTTGTTGATATAACGAAAGTTCAGGTGTGATAAACGTCTGTGCCAGAGCCAACTTTGTTGCATTGAAGCTTTTGTCATTAAGCAAACTTGATTGTCAATCTGAACTTTGGACAGGTTGATGGTATAGAGGTTTGTCTTTCGATGTCCACCTAAGAGTTCTGTGCCGTCTTCAGTACGAACCGAGCAACTCTTAGATTTGAAGTTGACCTCTAACCCTTTATCGCAGAATTGACCAATGCTAAATAAGTTGTGCCCCAAGCCTTTGACATAACTCACCTTACTTATCGTTATGTTGTCTTGAATGATGTCACCATATCCTAAGATTAGTGAAAGCTGATCGTTTCCAAATCTTACATTTCCACTGAATTTCTCTGTTTAATTAGAAAATAAAGCTTTTTGCCCAGTCATATGCTTGGAACATCCACTGTCCAAGTACCACATATGCCGGGTCTGCAATAGAAATCAGGAAACAATAGATTTAGGTACCCATTTAAAAACGGGTCCTAACAGATTAGTACAAGATTTTGGTATCCATTTGAAAATGGACCCTCTGTTCTTTTGAAAACCTTTAAAAATATTTGATTTTGAAGAGTAAACATGATAAGATCCATACCAATCAGGAGAATTATGAGAATAAGCAAAATAAGTTCGTCGATAATTATGATGATATTTAGTAGTAATAAAAGATAATTGAATCAATTGCTTTATTGAATAACACTTGTAAGAAGTTACAAGGTTTTGTTTATGAGAAGCACATTGACCAACTACATCTGAATCACTACTAACAAATTTAGTACAAGAATTATCAGAAACTGATCCAGCTATCTCATCATCCTTCCGTTTTGGTAGCCATTCAGTTCGAGCTTTCGACTTTTTCTTGCTTATATCTGAAACAAAAGATTTAGATTTATTAGGAAAAGCAGATTTCTGAGATTGATTTTTCTTTTGTGTACCAGTGTATTTCGGTTTCTGTAATCGCCGTTTCTTATGTTTCTTACCTTGTGCATAGTAATCAGCAGTTACAGAAACTGATTCACCAACCTTAGCTGATGATTCACCAATATTAAAACCACTTGGTAACACTTTTTCAGTTATAAGACAAGTAGAATGATCAGGAAGAGGAGCATTGAATTCAAACATATCAATTTCTTCTATGCACCCATCATCAGAGTTTAAAAAATCATTTGCAGACGCAAATAAGTCATCAAAATTATCATACAATGTTTGAGATGTCTTTGAAACTGTAGAACACTTTGTATATTTAGATTGAAAAACAGTGTTCTTTAAAACTGTAGAAAACACACTTTGTTGAATATCAACCAAAAGTTTTTCATCAGATAAAACATTTTCCAGCTCAACTATTTTGCTTTCCAGAACGAGTGGAGGAACATAGACTTTTGCAATAGAAGGTTTTGCCTCCATCTCAGAAACAGAATAACTAGAAAAATAATCGTTTGAAATAACTTTTGGTGTATCTGAAAGATAACTATCATTTAACTTTGCATAGTTAAATGGTAGTTGCATTTTCTTTACATTCTTTCTATTTTCAGTTTCTTTGGCCTCAACTTCTTCTGGTAATTTGGTAACAAATTTGGGTTTTAAATGAGTATGTTTACCAGCACAAGCAAGAAAATCAAAATTATATAATGCTGGTTGTTTTCTGATGGCTTTCTTTAAGTAATGGGGGTTTTGAAAACCAAGACCCCATTTTTCTTTAACATCAGCCTCTTCGTTAGGTGCATTAAGAAAAATGGTTTGATCTGTTTGGCCTCTTGCATAGAGTTTGGTTTCCAGACCATTTACCTTCTTATTCAAAAGCTTGTTCTCAACCTGCAATTTATGAACAGTTAGTGCAGATTCTCTTTTCTCAAACTCATACTTAGAAATTTTAACTTTAAAATCAGAAATCTTCTTTTCAAAACAATCTACTTGAAGTTTAGAATCAGAAGCAGACTTGCGTAAAGAATCAATTAGATTTTTGTTCCCAATAACAGACTTATTAAGCTCAAAGATCTTATTGTTTCTTTTAGCAACTCTTTGTTTTTCTTTCTTCAGTTTTACTTGAAGATCATTAAGCTCAACCATCATAGCTTCCATTTTGGTTATGAAATCTTTTTGAGTTAAGTTTATTACCTCATCAGCCGTCTCGTCATCTGACTCATCATACTTAACATCTTTTCCCATTAGACAGAGATGAGCAACTTCTTCTTTCTCTTCCTCTTTACCTTCTGAATGATCCAACCAAAATTCGTCTTCAGCCATTAATGCTATGCCAGCTTCTTGCTGTTTGGCCAATAGCAACTTATTCTGATAGTACTGAGAATTACAAACTTTTGGCTTTCTACAATCTTTTGCAAAATGACCAATCTTGCCACAGTTGTAGCATTTGACTGGATCACTTGCTGGCTTTTCGGCAACAGTGTAGTCATTCACAAACTTCTTCCTTTCATCGGGTTTCTTCTCAACATATTTGTTCTCTTCATGTCGCTTTCCTTCAACTCTTTCTCGGTGTTCATGATTCTTGGAGCTTGATGAAGAATATCTTTGAGAATTTGATCCCGACTTCTTGTAGAATTTCTTTTGGAAAGCTCGGGTCAGTAAAAGCATAGCTTGTTTGAGACTTTCTCCATCATCACCATCTGATTCAGATTCAGATTCAGAACTTGTAAGCACTTTCTTCTTTTTCTTCTTCTCTTTCTTTTCTTTCTTCTTCTCTCCGGCCACTAGAGCAATAGGATCAGGAACTTTTTCTGCATTCTTCTTTTCAGCTCTTTTCTCCTCAACTTCCTCTTCATTTTGCTTCAGAGTCTCATAGACTTCGTGAAGAGGTATTTCACTCAAGTCTTTCATCTGCTTCATCCTACGTGTATGTTTCTTCCATTCAGGTCGTAGGATACTCAGAAATTTGACATTGTTTTCGAGCTGCTTCTTTGTCACTTTGTTCTTCGTCAGTTCATTCAGAAGCAAAGTAAACCGTTCATATGTGTCTTCCAAACTCTTATTCTCTTTGGCTTTGAATTTCTCATAGCTATTGATGCAGTTAGCCACTTTCATCTGATTCCCTACCTTGGATCCCATCATCATCTTTTGTAATTGATCCCACATCTTTTTAGTATCATCCTTGTAGCTATCAATCTTGATGTAAATGTCATTAGGAATGCTTTGAAGTAGAAGAGACCTTGCTTGCTTGTCTGCTTTATATCGGCTTTTCTGTTCTTCAGAGTACTGTGAGACATCCACTTTAACTGGTTTTGTCTTTTGTTCTTTTTCCTCATCACCATGTCCATTATCAGATGAATCATCATCAGCAGGTACTTGAACTATGATTGGTTTCATAGGACCTTCTGTAATTGACAAAAGAATATTCTCTCCATTTGTGTGCCGGTCTACGAAATCAAGGAATCGGTCCTTCAATTGTTCATACTCTCCTTTAAACAGTACAGGAGGCTTGACATCAGTGCCTATAGAAAGAGCGTCTTTGGAAGTCATCTTGTCTGAACCTGTTTTGAAAAATTTATCCAATAAGAAACTAGAACTGATCGTTAGTCCAAAATATGAAATCACAAAAATACAAGAAATCTTGAAATAGAAATTCAGAAATTTTGATCACAATCAGAATTTTTGTCCCCCTCCGCAGACTTAGCACGGGGGTCCCGCTACCCGGTTAGCGGGTGGGGTCAAGGGGCAACACCCCTAGAGAAAATTTTTTCACTATTAAAGGACATATTACAGTTTTGAAAAAAATTTAACTAAGTGACAAAACTCGCAAGTCACTATAGAACTCGCAAGTGCTTAAACTCGCAAAACCCTATTCACTGATAAACACGTAGATCGAGACTTGCGCGTTTGAGAAACTCGCAAACACAGGCTTGCGTGTTCTGATAAACTCGCAGATTGCTAAACTCGCAGATCGATGAAACTCGCAAGACACTATTCCCTCTGAAACTCGGTAACGCCTAAATGCGCATATTATTATTCACGACGAAACTCACTAACTAAGGTGTGCGCGTTTCCAAAACTCGCTCGTCAATGCTTGCGCGTTTTGAACAAACTCGCTAGCTATACTTGCGCGTTTCCACACTTAGAATTTTTTTCTTGAAATTTCAAACTCGCACATCGAATGAACTCGCAAACCACTGTTTCAGCTCAAACTCGCACCCTTTGATTAGCGCGTTTGAAGAACTCGCTAACCACTATGTGCGCGTTCTGGTCCTTAGAAAATTTTCCAACTTTTCCAAACTCGCAGACTTCAACTAGCGTGTTTCTAAAACTCGCTAATCGTTACTTGCGCGTTTTGACCAAAATCGATTTCCTTCAGCTTGCGCGTTCTAACGACGAACTTGCGCGTTCTTCAGATCTAGCGCGTTCTTCAGAATATCGACCCGAAAATTGATTTTTCCATCTGTTTTGCGATCAAACCTTTTTGAATTGGTCTGAAACTTTGAATGGATGCTCGATTACAATACTAGAACATATTACAATGCAAGAATTTCGATCTAAAACTCAAAAATTACAAATTTGATTTGAACACAGTGTCAAGAACTCATGAACATAAAAAACCACAAGAATTCGAAAAATTTGAATTCATTACAGTGCAATTCACAAATCTTTCTATACAAACTCAATCTATTACAAATCTTTGATTACAGGTTCATGAAATGAATCAAGACAAACTGAAGGACAATTCTCTTTAGAAGCAGAAGATGAACAAGAGACATCTGAAGAGTTTCCAGAGACATCTCTTGAAGAGACTTCAGAGCCTGCTTCACTATCTCTGGAACTCACTTCAGAGCCTCTAAACAGTACAACAGAGATGCCACCAAATGCTATCTAAGAAGCTCAAACTCCACCTCATATTCATGCTCCAATCACAAGATGGACAAAGGATCATCCCCATGATCAAATCATTGGATCACCTTCAGACGGAATCAAAACCAGATCTGCCACAATCAATGAATGCTACTTTGTAAACTTTTTGAGCATCATTGAACCAAAAAAGGTAAATGAAGCTCTTGAAGATCCTCATTGGATCTCTGCCGTGCAGGATGAGCTTCAAGAGTTTGAGAGAAACAAAGTCTGGACCTTAGTTCCACTTCCTAAAGGAAAATTTGCAATAGGAACTAAATGGGTCTTCAGAAATAAAAAGGATGAGGATGGCATTATAATCAGAAACAAAGCTAGGTTGGTTTCAAAGGGATATTGCCAAGAAGAAGGTATTGATTATGATGAAACCTTTGCACCCGTGGCTAGGCTAGAAGCAATTAGAATCTTCTTAGCCTATGTTGCACACAAAGGGTTCAAAGTGTATCAAATGGATGTTAAATCTTCTTTTTAAATGGTACATTAAATGAAGAAGTTTATGTTCAGCAACCACCTGGATTTGAAAATACAGAGTTTCCTAACCATGTTTATTATCTTGATAAAGCTTTGTATGGACTTAAGCAAGCTCAAAGAGCATGGTATGCTACTTTGTCTACATTTTTGTTTAATAATGGTTTTGAAAAAGGTACAATTGATACAACTTCGTTCATAAAAAGGTACAAAAATGAGATGCTTTTAGTACAGATATATGTTGATGACATTATATTTGGCTCTACAAATCATAAGTATTGTGATAGGTTTTCAGAGTTGATAAAGAGTGAATTTGAGATGAGTCTCATGGGAGAACTAACATTCTTTCTAGGCTTACAAGTAAAACAAACTTCAGAGGGTACTTTTATAAGTCATTCTAAGTATGTCTCTGACATTTTGAAAAAATATAATCTCAATGATTCAACTTCTATGAAAACACCTATTGCCACAGGAGTCAAACTTGACTCTAATCCTTCAGGAAAATCTTTAGATGTCAAGACTTACAGAGGCATGATAGGATCACTTCTATACTTAACTGCTAGTAGGCCTGATATAATGTTTGCAACATGTCTCTATGCTAGATATCAAGCAAATCCAAAAGAATCTCATTTGTCTGCAGTAAAGAGAATTTTTAGATACCTCAGAGGCACACCTTCTTTAGGTCTCTGGTATCCTAAACTGTATAATTTTGATTTAACAACATACACTGATGCAGATCATGCAGAGTGCAAACTAGACAAAAAGAGTACCTCTGGATGTTGTCAATTATTGGGATATAAGTTGGTTAGTTGGTCATCCAAGAAGCAGAACTGTTTTTCAACTTCTACTACAGAGGCAGAATATGTTGTTGCTGCTAGTTGTTGCTCTCAAGTCATCTGGATGAAGACTCAGCTCAGAGACTATGGCTTACAGTATGACAGAATTCCAATTCTATGTGATTCCAAAAGTGCCATAGACATCTCTGCTAATACAGTACATCATTAAAAAACAAAGCACATTGATGTAAGGTACCATTTTCTAAAAGATCATGTTGAAAAGGGAACAATTGAAATGTATTTTGTACCAACTGAACTTCAACTTGCTGATATTTTCACAAAAGAATTAGATGAACGAAGGTTCAATTTCTTAATTAGCAATTTGGTAATGTTGAACATTTCTACCTAAAACAGGATAACATCAGAGTCTCTGATCCACTCATCAGAGCATGTTCAACCAGAGCCTCTGAAACTCATTTCAAAGCCTCTGGACTTTTCACAAATGTCAAAATCATTCTTTTGTATCCCTAAGCATCTGTCAAGGAGGAGAAGATAAAATTAATACATTCTTTGGTCAAGGGGGAGCAAAAGAACCTTTCATCTATCAAGGGGGAGCAAGAGAATTTTTCAGCTTAGTCTCTGATATTCACCTCAGAGTCTCTGATCTTGTCTCTGATATTCATCCCAGAGTCTCTGATCAAGTCTCTGATATTCACCTCAGAGTCTCTGATCTTGTCTCTGATATTAATCTCAGAGTCTCTGATCTTGTCTCTGATATTCATATCAGAGTCTCTGATCTTGTCTCTGATATTCATATCAGAGTCTCTGATATTCATATCAGAGTCTCTGATCTTTTCTTATTTTTCTCATTTTGAGAATGTTCGAGCAAAATGTTTATTTCTCAAACAGAATTGATTCTCATTGTCACTTTTTTTTCTAAATAAATAATATTTAGAAAAAAAGTATTTCTTTTCAGAAAATTAAATGCGTGTATGAGCTACACCTTTTTGGATAACCATTCTTTTTCAAAAATCTTACTGACGGTTATCTGACATCAAGAGTCCCTTCCCTATCCTACTATACGTGTCACCTATTTATTAGGGGAATAATGGAACGTCCTTCTGACATTAGAACACACAATCATCGTTTCCATTACCTTTCTATCTCTACCCTTGTCCATAAAAACCCATTCCTTCCTCCCTTTATTCTTTATGCGCTCAAAATTTTCATCCCTAAATACTCTCTCTCCCAAAAGCAAGAAAACCTGCAACAATGGTCACTCAAGCTCAAAACTCAGCCGATTCCAGCAGAATAGTTCCAAGTATCAACATGGACCAATTTGATGTACCGGTGAAAGGCAACAACTACCATTTGGATATCACCCCTACGAAGTTCGACGAACATTTTCATCCTGTGCTGCAGTTTCTTAGCAAGTGCGAACTGAGAGATGTCTTCACCGACTATGCTTCCGATGTTCCTCTCAGGTTTGTCCAACAATGGTGGTATTCAAGTGAATACAATGACTAACAAGAAGGGTTGGTCGGGTATATTGACCTAGGAGAAAAGGGCATAAACGTCAGAATCACCCCCAACACACCGACTCGCAGATTCAACTTGCCCACTCTTGCAGATCTTCAAATTCAGCAGTTTGTGAAACCACCTACTCAGGATGTTATCATTCAATTTCTTCTACACTTGGGCTACAACAAGGAGATCACACGTCTGAGTCAGTTCAGACGTCATTACCTTCCTCCCACATGGAATTTCATGTTCAGTGTGTTGAATCGCACTCTTACATGCAAAATTGGAAGCCATGATCAGACACACCCAACCATTCTTGCTATCATGTATGCTCTATTCTTCAACCGGAGCATTAATATGGCGTATCTTCTATTCTGTGAGATACTGACTGCAGTGGACAAAAAGAACAAAGATTTGGCTAAAGGCAAAAGCCAATTTCAGTACTGTTTCCTTGTTTCATTTCTGTTGTCATTCGTCGTGCCATGGAGAGATTCTCTCTCACTGAAGAAGGCCCAAGAACATCGTTGTTCATAATGAACTCCTTCAAACCAACAGTGGTTCCTCCTCACCCTAATGAGAGAAGGTTTCCACAAATAATGCTTCAGTACATTCCTGTTGATTCTGACACCCGTCTCATACTTAGTCGTGTTGCTCAACCATCAGAACCGATGGTGAGATCCCCAACACATTTAGGTTCTGAACCTGAGCTAGAATCAGAGAGTGACATCTCTGATACTGCTCAAAATATTCACAGAGAGCAACCATAGGGTGGCTCTGTGAGAGTGAGCGAGAGAAAACAAGAGAACCCTTCATCTGAAGAAGAGCCTAACTCTGTCAGAGGAGAGGAAGGTGAGTTAGAGCGCACACCAGAGGGTGAGTTTCTGAACCTAGCATCCGAGAGTGGTAAGGTAGAAAAAGATGCCCTTGATGGCATAAATGAGCGATTCCAAAACCCCAATCCCCGTGCTAACATATCTACTGTACAAGGTGGTCCAGCACCAGTGGACATTGAAACAGAGGTGCACACCTCGAGCCCTTCCCAAGGCAGCCGCTCAGAGGCAACTTCTTCTGCCTCTGAATCACACACCCAAGGGGCAACCTCTAATATGGCTAAGTCCTCCCAACAGGACTTAGACCAAGACAAAAGTACTCATTCACCCCAGAGTATGCAACCACCTCACACTCATGATTCCTTTGTGGCTTATAATATCATGAATCGTCCCTTAGATCAGGAGAGACTTCAGATCTCTCGTAAGGATTGCCTGTCAGAGAAACAATGGCATGACCTTCTAACACGACGACTCCTTAGCCTGGACAGCAAGGTGTCCACACATATTAGGTTCTCATCATCATCTACCTCTGACTCTGATGATGGTAGACCTATTAGAACCCTTTTTAGAGAAATCCTTGAAAAATGATTCTCAAGGATTAAGGGGAAGTCCTTCCGGAGTCAACATCAAACAAATTCCGAAAGAAGGCCCCTCTGAACTCGAGGGAAAATTAGAATCATGTGTTGATTCTAATGTCACCCCCTCTGCTTATGTCACCAAGGAAGAGTTCAAAGTCTTTGGTGATGAAATCAGAGACTCTCTGAAGGAGATTAAACTTCAATTGGAGAAGACCTTAAAGGCCTCTGCCTCTAACTCTGAAGTTGCAAAGCTCACTTCAGAGGTCTCTGAGTTGCGCACCACACTCCACTCTCAGAGCTCACGCCTAGAGGCTCTGAAAAAGCATATCATTGTCAACTCTTCTATTTTGTCCATGGAAATTCAAGAATCCAAGGAAGAGCTCATCCAATCCATTCCACCTCCTTCTGCTCCCAGACCAACATTTGAGGACTTCTCTCATTTCAAAGAGGAAGTATTGAGATCATTAGCAGAGGCGGTTCCCAGGATCCCAATACCAACCGCTGCTCCATCTCCTACGATATCTTCAGAGCTTGTTACAAAAGCTGATCTCCACAACTTTTCAAAAACCCTTACCAGCAGCATGATGACAATCTCTAGTAAGTTTGTCACCAAGGCCGGTCAGCAGAGCAAGTCTCTTGAAGATCTTCTGAAGCATGCCATTTCTTCAGAAGAAACATTAAAAAGGAAGGCACCAGAGGTAGGATTCTCTAAAGAGGATAGAAAGAAGGCCTGATTTGAAGGCTCTGATGACCATGATGATCAGCCTCAGGGGTCATCAGATCTTCAAAAGGGGGAGAAGACTTCATCACCCAAAGTTGCTGAATCAACCAAAGAGTCAACTCCCTCTGGATCTAACAACAGAAAGCAAGGAAAAGAACCAGAGAGGCACTCCACCTTTGTTGAAGACAATCAAATGCTTCTTGCATCTCCAGTACCAGTAATCTTCTTAGCACCATCAACATCAGGGGATCCAATGGTTCCTATTATAAACGCTGAACCAGAGACGATTGGGGCTCTGGAGGAAGATGAAGACGAACAGTTGATAGACTTCTCAACCTCTGATGATGCATTCTCATCACTAGAAAGACCAAATATTGTGATGAGAGATGCCTTCGGATCAGAATCTAAACAAGAAGAAAAATCTGATTCTGATTCTAAAGAAAAAGTTGTTGAAGAAGTTGAAGTAATCGATGTTGAAGAGTATGTTTTCAAAAATGCTCAACCACATCATACTTCAACTGAAGCACAATTAAGAGAATCACCAGAGATTGATGAATATATCTCTGAACCAAATCAAGAGCAATCACAGCTGAAGGAACAAGAATCAGCTCAACTGTCTGTTGAAGAAACAACCATGGATGTTGATGAACAGGCTCCTCCAGAGGATCTTGTTCAGAAGACAAGCATTGGTTTACAAGCCGAAGTTTTCACCCATCCTCCTACATTCATTTCCTCCAAACCCAAAGCCTCCATAGAAGATCATTTTCGATATATCTACTGTGAGTTTAATCTGGAAGACACTCTAGTCATTGCTCTGAATACAAGAATCAGAGAGAACATGCCTGACTATGAACGAAGATTCATCAGAGATAAAACTACTCCAAGAGCAAAGGTCCTCTCTGATGATCCAATCATCAAAATCATCAAAATCTCTGAAAGAATGTTTGCCTATAACAAGATCATCTACAGGCACTATGAAGTCATTCGCTCTGATCAGAAGGTTTACGAGTTCAATGATAATGATTTCGTAAACCTAAATCCATATGATCTACCTCACTTATATGTATACTGCTCTGCAAGATACGACAAAGGAAGGGAATTCAGAATGGGCATGTTTGAAGTCAGAATAGTAATGGAAGCATATGTTAAACTCAGAGCAAAACTTGACTTCCAGATTGCTCTGAATCTGGGCAAAGAAAAACTAGGAGTGATTGAACCTGCGGAGACAATCGAGAATCTCGATAAGCAGAAGACAAGATCAATTATTGGAGAGCCTCTGGGTTTCGTCTACAGGGTGAATCAAATCAAGAAAATCTTCCTTGCTTCAGAAGTATTGAAGTACTCTGATGAAACCTTAAGAGGTGTGCATAAGCTGATTCATGTGAAGGAAGAACGACATAGAGCAGATCTTCTGGCGAAACTAGACTTAGAGATTGGCTCAATGATTAACTTCAGAGAGCTTATTATGAAGTTTCATGGAATCTGTTCTAGTGATAGGTGCTAGTTTATTTCCTTATTTTTGAATGTTACTTTCTCTATTATGAATTTCCAAATGCTTGTGAGAAGTAATATTTAAGAGGATGATTTTCTCCTCTATGCTTTCTAGATTAAAATTTTTTCTGTTCACTGCTACTCTTGCATTTTCTATTTTCAATACTTAGGGGGAGATTGTTAGCCCCAACTCCAGATTGTAAAAGTATTGAAAATATCTAAGTCATATTTCAAAGGACTTCCAGAGACAGACTTTAGAGAACAAACCTGCCTCTAAAGTACATTCCAGAGATGGGACTTTCAGCAGAAGACATCAGAGATGGCTTCATCAGAGGCTCTGAAGACCTCCTCAGAGCTCTGAAGACATTCTCTCTAAAGATGGCGCTGATCATATTTCTACATGTATCAGAAGAACAGATGACACATCATTAGTGATAAGATTTACTTTCTAGAGTAGGTCACTGTTCAAGCATGCTTCTATTTGTCAGAATAGCACACTGTTCACTTTATGGTCTTATAAATAGGACCATCACTCCATTGACAAAAGTGTGCTTTTTGATATCTTGTATCTGAAGAATCAATTGAATATATTTCAAAGAAGATCTTGTTCTTTCTATATATTTATTATATGAAGTGTGATATTTGAATCTGCTTTTGATATTAAACTATATTGCTTCCATTAATTATTACTCTTGTTGTTTATATCATTATTATTGTAAGATTAAATCTGGGATCCAACACAAACGTCTATTAAGCATTTTGGGGCTAGATTTGTACTCGGTTGAGTCTTTGGAACATTTGTTCAGTTTTGGTAGCTCGTTAAGGAGACTTAGACGTATGGTGAAATTAGTTGCATCTTAATTGAGAGTTACATGTTTTGAATGCATTAGTTCATTCTTTCGATTCATGTAACGTTTTAGACTGTAATGCATTGGATCCATAGGCATATGAGTCGGTCAGTTGGTTTAGTCGGGGACCTTATCCCCGTTTGGGACTGGATATTGTTTAGGGCTAGCGGGAGATCAAGGTAGATATCATGGGTGGTTGAACTCGATAACCGTATAACCTTTGTTGAGGGCTTGAGGTAGATATCGTGGGTGGTTGAACTCGATGCCCGTGTGTGATCCAGTCTGGTTACTCTTAGTGGAATTTAGTGTCCGCGTTTGAAGTCTAGCGCGTGGTCCCTAAGTCATGTTGTTATGTAAGCTTGGGGTGGTGCTCTTGGAGAGCCGTATACGGAGCTAAGTCTTGCGGTGGTGCCCATAGTGATCCGGATACTCAGACTTATGACTTTGTGGTGAGACTCATCTAGAGGTCGAGTAGACACTAGGGTCATTGGGTATCTTGTGGTGGTAGCTCGGTTGGGAGCTGGATACGGGGATCCATGACTCTATGTGAAGCTCGAGAACATTGATAAGTGGCTTAACTTTATGTGCCCGCCACTTTCAATGGAACTCGGGTATCCCCTATCACCGAAAGGTGTTGTTTTTGGGTATTGAGTTTTATTATCCAAGTTTTCGGTGGCGTCTTGTGTAAATGGATTTTATCCTTGATTTATGGGTTGAGTATTATGCCCCACCCGTGTTTTGGGTGTTTTAGGATACAAAGTTTTAACCGGATTTTTATGAATGGAGAGTTCGATTTCTATTCATGTTTGAGTGAGTTTTGGGTTGGAATCTAGTTACGAAAGAACGTTTTATATTGGAATCTTATCCTTGAAGTAGTTTGGATTTGAAAACGTCTATATTGGTGTTTCTATGCCTAAAATGCATATCATTAGACAACGAGTCGTTTTCATATTCAAAGCATATCGTTTTGAAAGATTATGATTTAAACTGCATTACCTCTTTTCAACGAAATCTTTATTCATATGGAAAACTCTTGAACTCACTAGGCGTTAGCCTAACTTTTTTATTTGTCGACATGTGCAACAGATTCCGGTTGGGTGTAGCTCCATGGTCATCTTCTGCCATGAGAGCCTTACCAATGGTCATCAGACAGGTTGAGCCAATGGTCATCTTCTGCCATGAGAGCCTTACCAACTTCCTTTTGCTTGGCCAAGAACATCTTGGCCTCGTACAGAAGGTGGTTGAACCATTCGTATGCTTCAGTGAGCGTCTCACCTTTTTCTCGCCTTGAAGCTATGTTAACGAGCAATGCAACTAGTGATCTTTAACTGATTGCTTATTCTTCTGCCCACCATCATTTTGTGAATCTGGTCCCACATTCCGTTTGTTGTGTCCTTGTGGCGATCGATATTTGCGTATACGTCGTTGGTCAAGCTTTGGATAATGCACATTTTTGCGAGACGTTCCCCATCATACAGTTTCTTTTCTGGACCCGTCATTTGAGTGACTGTCTTTGGGACCATACGAGCAGGTACACCGGTAGCCTCATTTGCAGGTATTTTAGTCATTAGAGTAGTAGACGGTCCTTCTATCAGGGACTTGTGTATCTCTGGAAAAGCATCATTTGATTCAATGAAGGTCATGAACCTATCGTACAATTGTTGGTATTCCCCCTGATAAAGGACATGAGGTTTCTTATCGGTCCCAATGGCTAGAGCATCTCTGGAATTCATCTTTAATGCACTGTACTGATCGTGAGACAAAGTATTTGATCCGAAAAAAATCTTAGACCTAGCTAGGACCCGGGAGACATGGACCCAGGAGACAAGGACAAGGACCCGGGAGAGCAAGGTCCCGGGGTACAAGGTCCCGGAGGCAAGATCCCAGGAGAGTCTGGGAGATTGAATATGGGATCGAGTTCTTTGAAAAAATCGGCGATAAACAGAAAATCGACCAAGAAAATGCTTTTAACACAGAAAATTACCCAAAGATTTTACTAAGTAATCGCAAACCCAGACTTAATTAGACAGTATAAACCCTAAAACCACAAACAATTTACTTCAATTTTGATTTACTAAGGATGAACACAGAGTAATAACCCAAAAGAGAATTTGGGTTAATCGATGGCAATCGATTAACCAAAATCGACCAGAGAAGCCTTTAAAAAAAAGTTTGAACATAGAATTCGCTTATCAAAACCAAACAAAGACAACCACAGATTCAATTTAATGGCAAGTTAAAACTCAAGAAATCGATTATGAAGAACACGATCAAACGAACTAGAAGTCGATAAAACAAAAATCGATAAAAAGAAGGGTTTAGACAAACCTTTTGGATCAAAAATCTTGTCTCTTTGCTCTGATACCAATTGTAGATCTCAGAAACAGTGCAATCACGATAATAATCAAGAATCAATAAGAATTTATCACAACTACTGGTCATATGATTAAATTTATCAATAAAGGGTTTAAGGTATACAAAGTGAATTTCAATAAGGATTAGTAAACCTGAATGACTATTAACCTAGAAAACTAGGTTAAGCAAGAAATAAATATGAGGCGTGCAAGCTCTTAGGGCCCAAAAGCCCAATAACAAAACAACTTTAAGAGATTGTTAAGTCAAAATATCGTATCCAAGATTTAATAGGAAAGTCAATATTGTAAAGTCAACATAGTCAAAGTCTAGAATAGTCAAAGTTATATTAGTTTCCTTAGTGTTTAAGTCTTTGTTAGACTTGTGGTATAAATAGGTTTAGGGTCTTGTAATTGTGCTAAGAACCTCATTGTAAAATCATTTAGATGTGTGATTTCAAGATCTACTTTCTCTCTCTAGTTCATATTGTTAGATCTTGATGAGAAATGCTTGATTTGTTTGGGATTTTACATTCACAATTGGTATCAGAGCTATACCAAACAATTTCAGAAAGTTTTTCACAACAAATTTCGATCGATTTCTGGAGTTTTGGATCAAAAAGTTTGATTTTCTGAAAATTCTTAAGAACACGAGAGTTACTGTTCATTCGATTTTTTTCATTGAAAAATCGATTTTGATGCAAGAAAATGGAATTATTGGATTCGATTTTGGATTGTTTCTTGTATTGATTACATCTCAAATTTTGAACTAAATCGATGTCAATTTCTGAAATTTTGGTTTCTTGAAAAATACTTTTTGAACACTAGTTGAATCAATTTTGTGTGAATTGTTGTTTTTATTCTGAAATTGATATTAGATGTGTTTAGTATTGATTTTAGATGGTACTGATATGTTTTCAAGATTTAATTTTGCAGATTTCATTTGATTTAGATCGATCTGAGAAATTTCATAGTTGCGACTTCAAAATTTCAATTCGTGTGGTCTGTAAATCTGATTTACGCCAATACCTTCTTCAACATTTGCACAATTTGCATTCACAATTGATTGTGATTGGTTGATATTTTTTAATGGGACGGTGGCTAGGTTAGAATTTGATTGGATGTTAAGTGATAATGGGACGGTGAAGTAGTATATTTCATGTGAATTCAAGTATTGCGCCACCTGGATTATGAGTTTTGCGCTAGCCACATATAAAATTTTGCGCCACTCATTTTGTATACTTTGTGCCAACAACAATTCTTTTACGCCACTAACATAAAATGAGTTTTGCACTTTTGCGCCATCAACTTCACCGTCATTAATTTTTGATTGGTTGTTTGTTTGATAGTGGGGCGGTAGTGGAATTATTTGTGTGGATAACAGTTTGTTATTCACATTTGCACCGACCATTTGAAGTGTTAGTGGAAGAAAGATTTGCGATAGATTCAATTTACATATTAGTGGGGCGGTGGATGGAGATTATTTTGGTTTTTGCGCCATAAACTACTCGCGCAAAACATCACTCTGCGCCACCTTCATTGAAGTTTTGCGCCACATCTTTTATCAATTTTGCGCCAATCATTCATATCAATTCAAGTTGTGAATAATAAAAGTTAGTGATTGGAAAATCATTATTTTTGCGCCATCCAAGTGATGTTAATTTGTGCAGATTAATTTTGACCATTCACATGATCTGATTCAAGTGTCTTGAGAGTTTCTGCAAATTTCAGTGTTTTTGAGAGTTCCAGCGATTGGATTTTCTGAGATAATTTTTTGGTGATCTAAGTTTGACTTTCAGTTAAACTTTTCTGAATTGTTTGGGAACGATCATTCTTATCAAGCTGATATTTCATTCAAGATGATGATTGCAGGTTCTTTTTGGAACAGGTTAAAAACACCACAGTTGTACAAAGGAGAATACGAAAAGTGGAGAGATAATTTTTTAAACTCTGTAGACAAATATGAGTTGGATTACTATATCAGATTATCTTTGACTGAAGGAGAGATGAAACCTCAAATTCCAATGAAAAATTGTACTGAGGAACAGGAGAAGAGACAGAGAGCTGATAATAATTCTCGACATTTTATGATACGTGAATTTTCTCTTTATATTTCTCGTGAAATTACTGATAAAATAAATATCTACAAAATGACAGGTAAAGAGTTGTCGGATTGTATGGAATGGTTGATCAAAGGGCCAAAGGTTTTGTCTGAGCTAAAAGGAAAGATTTCTGAGTTGGAAGCTAAAACTCAACAAGCAGTTTCTGTTGAAAGCTATGAGAAAAAGATTTCTGATCTGAAAGATGCTAATGCTGATCTTCAAAAGAGAATATCTGATTTGGAGAAAAAGCTTGCTAAAGATAAAGCTGATTTTCAGAGTGAAAAAAAATCTTTTGCAAAGAAGTTCTCAGATTTTTCAAGAAAATGTGCTGATGAGAAGAAAAGAAGTTGAGCTGAAATGTATAAAACTTTCTCAACAAGTTTCTGATTTTGAGAAAGTACTCATCTTGGAAAGAGAGAAGTTTGCTAAAGAGAAGAAGGCCATTGAACAAAAGAATGTGGGAGTTTTCAAAGAAATATTCGGCCAAAGAAAGGATGCTGAGAAGGGGTTTGAAGAAGAAAGAAACATATTTGAGACTGAGATTAAAAAGTTGACTGTCAAGTTATCTAAACTATCTGAGAATGCACTGAAAGAGCAGAAAGCGAAGTCTGAGTTTGAGACAAAGATTGACCTTCTTGTCAAAGAAAGAGACAATCTTGCTTCAAAGATTAAAGAACTTGAAAAGACAACATCAAGTTCAAATCAGAAATCTGTTTCTTCCATGAGGTCAGTTAAATCTTCTGATCAGATTCGTAGTACTAATGTTTTCTATGATAGAAATATAGATGGTTCATGTACACATCAAAGAAGAAGGAGATACAAAGAAGAGAAACTGGTCTGGAAGAAGAAACCAGTTGAAGATGAAAAAAAAGATGAGCTGAAAGGAAATAATTCATGTGTACATACACACAAAGCCAAGAAGAACAATGCGCATAAAGGTAAACCTGATCATATATACTCGAGAGATCAATTAATCAGGTTGTCAGGTAAGAAATACTATTGTTCTTATTGTTGTACACATGATCCTATTCACAAGACCAACGATCATTTCTGGTATGGTTCTTATTCAATTACCCCCACAAGAACTGCAACTAACATTCATGGACCCAAATACCAGTGGATACCAAAACCAAAAACTGATTATGTGTTGCAGGCACCTCAAGTCAAGGGGGAGTAAGAGAACCAATGCTTTTGAACAAAGCAGTTCAAAACCCGGACTTCAAAGTTGAAAGACTATGGCTTCTAAGTACATCAGCTCAAGACCCGTACTTCAACGGAGTTTGACTTCTAAACACAACAGTTTAGGACTCATACTTCAGTGATCAAAAGACCTTACTCTGGTAATACTTTGCATCTGATAAGATATGACGCTCTACAATTCACAAGGGAGTTGTATAGATCTCTATCCTGTGCTTTTTCATTGACAATATACTTACGATATGACGGTCTACAATTCAAAGGGAGTTGTATTGATCTCTATCTTGTATTTTAATTGACATATTTCAGATGCATAATTTAAGGGGGAGTAAAGGTGATGTCTTCTGATTACAACAAAGCAGGACCCATTCTTCAATGTTCAAACATGGATATTTTGCAAATATCCAGGGGGAGCTAAATAGACTTAAATCATTTTATCATAATTTGAGGGGGAGCTTAAAGGTAAATATCTTCTAATCCTAGATCTCTGATTGTTTGGAAGAAGAAAAACTTTCAAGCATGAAAAACGGTTTCTAAAATGTTCAAACCACTTCTAGTTCTCAAAAGATTTCATGAATTTGGAAGTGTGACTTTTAAATGTTTTTCAATTTTGAGCTTTCATGTTTAACTGACCGTGTGTTTCCAAAGATCAATACTTGCATATTATCTTGTCTTTATACTGTAAAGTATTCACACACGTCGGTTCAGGACTTCATTTGCATTTGTTATTACCATGTCTCATAACAAACCAATCTTTCGATGGTAATACCCTCGTTTGAAACTCATTGTTGTTGAGCATCAATCATCTTTTTCTAATCGTGTGCTTTCATTGCAAAATTTTTTATATTCGTTCATATAAATAAAATATCCAATTCTTTGATTCCCTAACCATTTGATTTGATCTGATTGATACATTGTCAGATTCTCAAAACAATTCTCTTGATTTCATTTCATTCATTCAATATTCTTGTTTTGAGAAATCTTTAAAGTTCAAATGCTCAAATTTCATTCATATTTTTAAATGAGCATACATTCTGACACTGTTATCTTTTTGAGCTTAACTGTTCAAGTTAAACGGTTGAGCAACGATTCTTCTTAGGAATTACATGGGATTCGTGTGTGAGCTTAAACAGAACTTCCATGGATTCACATAAACATGTGTTTCCTACCCAGGAAGTTATCCTTGAGTGATTGAGGGGTGAGGGGTCAATATCAAAGAGTGGGGGAGATAACTCATCCGGTTGAGTTATTCTCATTGTGCTGAGCGGTAAAATGGAAATGAGAGTTTGGTTAGAAATGAGCTTTAATGTTAAAAAGAAAGAGGGTGTGAAAACAAAGTTAAAAGAATATCAGAACTCTGTACCAACTACTTTCTGAGCCGGGCAGCCACATCTACTAATTGGTTCACATTCTTTGGTGACCATCATTGAAAAAGGCAGTGAGCCCATGCCAACTCTTGCAATTACCCCACCAACCACTCATTTCTTTCCCGAAAAAGAAATGTTTCATTTTCATTGGGGACGCAGCACAGATGCTATATGGTCTTCACTCGGAAGATTTAGATATTGAAAAAGAAGGAAAGTTGCCCCACCTTCGCACCTCTTTCATCCACATTGAGTCCGTGTAATATCTGTTGCTGTCTCAACAGTTTACACAATTTGAGCCTGAAAAAGCTAAGTAGCTTGAATAATTCATACACTTGCACGTACACACAAGGAATAATTTTTTTGTCATAACATTCATAGAAAATTCCTTTGTGGTTTTTCGATGATTGAATCGAATCCCTGGGGAAGTGAACATCATAAAAGATCCTTTCCAATGTACATCTGTTGTACAAAGTGGCTCTGTGCTACTTACCGGCATACTAACTATATCATTTGTTGATTCAGGGTTACCACGTTTATTATATCTGGATTTGAAAAGATTCGGATATATACATTTCATGAATTGACGGATACTCAGATCAAAGGGCGGAGAATGTCAAATTATTATGAAGGGGAGATTGTTAGTCATTACAAACAGGGAAATCAAAGCAAGTGCTGAAATTAATGAAGTTTTGATGATCATGATGCTCACAATCATCAAAAAGGGGGAGAAATTTCTGAAAGATCAATTTCAAAGCTATCAAGAAGATGTCAAAGTGAAGATAGACTTGGAAAGAAATTCTGAAAGTTATGTCAAAGAATTTAAAAGATTTTGAAGATAGATGATTCGAGAAAGTTTGTTTTTCTGAAGACTGTCAAGAGATCAGAGTGATGAAGATACAGTTTTGAAAGATTTTGTCAGGATCGAATTCTTAACAAGAATTAATACTCAGAAACTAATATCAAAGAAGTTGCGGAAAAACACTTTGATATTTAATAAAACAGTAATCAAACACAGTATATAATGATCAAACAGTAAACTTGTATTGAATACTTAAAGTTACAAGATTACACACTCAACCTCAATATTGATGAACAGGCTCACCAATACGAATTCTACTTCTCTAGAATTAGGATCTATGCCTTGAGGTTGATTTCTCTCTTGAAAAACAATTATCTAAAGTTGTCTATCTATTCTACACATTCTATACATATACTGATAAAAAGATAATTACAAAGAATAAACAAATCTTCAGTATATCTTCCATGTATATCTTCTAAGTATATCTTCAGTATATCCAGCTGTAGTATTCGTATCTCTTTAGCAGCACTAATAATGCTCAGCAGCATTAACTTCAAGTAGCAGCATTAACTACTAGCAGTATTAACTACTAGCAGTACTAACTAGCTAAGCAGTACTAACTTTGTTCAAGCAGTACTAACTTTAACTAGCAGTAGTAATTCTACTAGCAGTAGTAACACTTAGCAGTATTAATCTTCAACTTGTTCTGGCAGTAGTAACTACACTTGTACTAGCAGTAGTAACTACACTTAGTAGAATCTTCAGTTCCCAACAATCTCCCCCTAACTTGGCTTTTAGAAGAGAAGTCAAGTTCTTCAGATATTCTTCCAGATGCTCTTTTTAATGCTCCCAAAACTTCCAAGATCACGCTGCTAAGTCTGGATTCAGTCCCAAACTCTGATTGATTATCCTCTGAATGAGATACTTGGCCATTTCTGAATTTGGTGCACAACCCAACTTCTTCTTTAACATAGCATGGACCTTTAGTCTGGTGTGATTATATACTCTATCCACTAGGAAGTATTCTGTGTGATTTCTATCCAAAGTCACTGCATATACTCCACTAGTTTCATATAGAGTCCAACTTGTAACTTCTTTAAACACACTCTTGATGACCTGGTTCACTTCTTCAGGTTTGAACATCATGCATAGATACTCCATCACCAGTTTTGTAAGAGAAATTTCTGGAGTATTCATATGGTCTGCATACAGCTTAATTCCTATGTCAAACATCTCTTCTATATCAGATCTAGAGCATGTTTTGACAATTTTGATCCAAGTATTGAATATTTCATACTTATCACCCTTCCTCTTTAGTCTGATGTAATCTTTTCCATCCATTTTCAGAACATCCCAGTGAATGATCTCTGGTGGCTTAACTCCAACAGGTTCTGCAGAAATTGGTTCAGGCACTTTGTCCATCACTACCATATATAAGCTTACATCATCTTTGATTGATGACCCTTGTTGACTTGATGACTCAGGTGCCCCTTCTTCTTCAGCAACATTTTGTTCTTCTTCTATTCTGGGCTTCTTATCTTTCTTTCTTTTGGCCATCATCTTGGTTCTTTTCAAAGTCTTTTGAACCTGTACTAGAGTAGCTTCCTTCTTCTTTTCTTCCTTTTCCCTTTCCATTTCTTTCATAGGAGTTCCCTCTTCACTTTCAGGGAATGGTTGATTCATGTATATATCATGTCTCTCCTTTGCCTTCTTTTCAAACTCCACTCTATCCTTTTCATTGCTCTTCAGCTTCTCCATTTCTTTCTCATATAGATCCTTGATTTGATCAAAATTCATCTTCACAAACATTTCTTTCTTTACCCCAATTGCACTTTTCAAGAAAGTTATCATTTTGTTTCTTTCCTGAGTGGCAAGGTAAGTTTGTGAAGGTCTTCTCTTCTTTGCACTTGATCTGGCCATCATAGCCTTTCTCAAGGTTATTGCTCTTTGCTTGGCTTTCTCTGTTTCCAACCCTTTCTGGAATGCTTCATTTAACTCATTTGCTAGTGCTCTGGCCATTTCTCTGTCTTTTTCAACCTGTTCCTTTTCTGCTAGATCTAACTCTTCTTGCACTTTCTTTGCTAATGCTTCATCTGACTCAATCATCTTTTGCTTTTTAGATGGTTGATCAGATTCTATCATCTTTTCTTTCCCTTTTCTTTTTATATCTGCAGCCATGTCTTTCTTTTCTGATTTCTTGTCTCTCCCTTCATTTATGACCACTCCCTTTGCTTTGGGAGTGTCATTCTTAGCTTTGATTAGCACTTCAGCTACTTCAATTTCTGTTGGTGTTAACTCTGTTACTGCTGCTTGTGAGGTTTCAGCAGCATTAACAGTTTCTGCTTCCTTCTCCCCCTCAACTTCTATTCTTTCTTTATCAATCTCCCCTTCCCTTGATGCTTCTTCCATGTTGATCTCCCCCTTTTTGGGAGCATCAGTCTCTGGTTTCCTCCTTCTGAGCACAAATTGTTTCTTCTTCTTTTGCAAAATCAGTTTCCTTACCATGTGCTTCAACTTGATGATTTGTTCTTGTTGTGACAGTACTATGAGTTTTAGCTCTTCTATGTCTTTGCCCTGTTTGAGTACATCCATGTTGATGTTGCCCATTGTCTCCATCAATTCATCATAGTTATATCTGTCCTCACCTTCTCCAGGAGTGTTACCCCCTATTGAAGGATCATTGGATCTTTTAGTAGTGGAAGTCTTCTGCCTAGCAGAAGCACTATCCACCCCTGTGGTTTCTTGGCACCAGGGACCTTCAAATGATTGCTCATTCAAAGTTGCCATGGGGGAGGTCTTATTGATGTTACCACTTTCCTCCTCTGTGTTAGCAGGAGTAGTGGCAGCCTCATCGCCCATATGCTCTACCTCCTCCTCAGAGAGCACCTCCTTTGGGTTGGGAGACACCCTTGTGGTTTCCCTTTGGATAGTCTCTAGGGGAAACTTCTCCCTTAGAGGGCTTAAAGGCTGTGTGGGTGATGGTACAAGAAGGGAAGGAGCCTTCTTTACCTGTTTTCTTTGATAAGTTTGGGTAATTGGAGAGGTTGGTTTTGTAAGAATGGACTGGGGAATTGTTTTTGAGTGAGAAGGTTGGGCTTGGCTAGCAGTGGGATGGTCTAATGAGGGCCTTGACCCTGCTGCCATACCTTCAGTGGTTTGGGACACCACCATCATTGTAGAGAACAATGGGGTGTCAACTCCTTCCGAGTCCCCAGCAGATCTTCTCATATTTGAGAAAACCTTGCCTTTGGGGGGTTTAGGTACATATACCCCAACAGGTTGAGGTATATCCGTCAATTCATGGTTGATAACTGCTTGAACAAACCTGGGATACATATAAAAGCTCTTTTTGTTTCCCATGTTTGAGACAAGATCATTGAAAATCATTTGTGAAAAATTGTACCTTCTGGTAGTGGCCAAACAGACCAAAGCATAAGCAATGGGACTGCTGAACTCACTCCATCCAGTGGTCTTTTTAGAAATGCAGTGCATCAAGGTATGAACAAGAAAACGCCATTGAGGTGAGAATTTAGCTTTTGAGAACTTAAAAATACCCAATGGGCCTCCATACCCCATTCTTGTCAGAGTAGAAAACAGTTCATCATTAGGGATAGACGTTATACCAGAGGCATCGTCTAGACGTAGACTGATGCGTACTATCTCTTCAGTAACTGTCAATGGATTGCCACATACTGTCGACTTGATCATTCGCACACCATTCTCAGTAACAATGGTGGCATGAGCCCAGAATTGCCTTTGGTGCTCAATGTAGATAGTTGGAGACATAGTGAGAGCATGGGCAATGTGGCTCGACTTCAGAAAGTCGACTATCTGATGAAATCCTTCAGATTGTTTTGGCTTTTGATACAGTGCTTTCTTTAATTTGTATACTCTGTCTGGATAGCTTGGGTTTTCAAACCCTGGTGGTTGACAGACATATACTTCTTCTTCAATTGACCCATAGAGAAAAGCACTTTTTACATCCATTTGGTAGACTTTGAAGTTCATGTAAGAAGCATAGGCTAGGAATAGTCTGATTGCTTCTATCCTAGCTACAGGTGCAAAAACTTCTTCATAATCTATGCCCTCTTCTTGAGTGTAGCCTTGAGCTACCAGCCTTGCTTTGTTTCTTATAACAATACCTCTTTCATCTCTCTTGTTTCTGAAGATCCATTTTGTGCCAATTGCTCTGTGACCTTTAGGAAGGTCTACTAGATCCCACACATCTTGTAGCTTGAACTGTAACAATTCTTCTTGCATTGCTTCTATCCAGCTAGATTCTTTCATAGCATCATGTGCCTTTTTCGGCTCAAGCTGGGATAGAAAACATGAGAGCACTGTATGCTGTTGATCTTGCATTTCCTGGAGCCTGCTTTGATGTCTAGTCATCATGGGAGAAGAGACATCACCTATTATCAACTGTGGAGGATGATTCTTTTGAACTCTTGTGTTATGACTAGGTTCTACATTCAGTCCAGCCTCTAGATTAGAGTCATGCAATTCAACTGAAGTGTCTTCAGATGTCACTTCTGATTCTTGAGTCTCCTCATCTCTAGTGTCATCTTCACTCTGACTTGGTTCAGTAAATGATTCCTTTTCACAGTCTTCATTTACTGTGGGTATGGGAAAAATCACAGATTTAGATATACTTTCTTGAACTTGTGGTATCTCTGATTCTCCACCATCTGTTCCTGTATACTCATTACTGAAACCAAAAGAGTTAGTTAGTGAATCAATGTCAAATAGCCATTGAGGTCCAGACCCAACAGGATTTGGTGTGTTCTCATTGCATTTGACATTGTCACTTTCTTCAATTATTCTAGAAGAAGAGTTAAACACTCTGTAGGCCTTACTCTGAGATGAGTATCCAACAAGAAATCCATCATCTGCTTTGCTATCAAACTTACCTAAGTGAGATTTGGTATTTAGAATTGTACAAGGACACCCAAAAGATTTGAAGAAACCAATAAAAGGTTTTCTTTGATTTAAAAGCTCATATGGGGTCTTGTTCTTTTGCTTGACCACTAGAACTCTGTTTTGGACATAACAAGCAGTATTAACTGCTTCAGCCCAGAATGTAATTGGCAATTTTGAATCAGCCAACAGAGATCTAGCAGCCTCTATTAGTGTCCTATTTCTCCTTTCAGCAACACCATTCTGTTGAGGAGTTCTAGGAGCACTATATTGTCTCTCAATACCTTTTCCTTCACAAAAAGTGTTTAAATCATGATTTTTAAATTCAGTTCCATTATCTGATCTAATGACTTTTACTCTTTGATTAGTTTGGTTTTCAATTCTTAGAATAAAGGATTTGATAAGATCACTTGTTTCATCCTTAGTCCTTAGAAAATATACCCAAGTAAACCTGGAGTAATCATCAACAATAACCAAGCAGTAAGATTTCTTGCCTATACTCATAACATTTGTAGGACCAAACAGATCCATATGCAATAACTGGAGACAAGAAGAAACAGAATTTAACTCTTTGGTCTTATGAGAAGTTTTGTGTTGTTTGCCTTTAAGACAAGCAACACAATGATCATCACATGAAAAGACTTTTGAAGGTAAACCTCTTACAAGGTTATTTTTAACAAGATTGTTCATAGTCTTGAAATTCATGTGACACATCCTTCTGTGCCAAAGGGAGGATTCATCTATAGAAGCTTTTGAAACAAGACAATTTAAAGATGAATCACTATCAACATTGTCCAAATCAAGACAGTAAACATTGTCCTTCCTTGGAGTTCTAAGTAGTATCATGCTTTCATCAACTACCTTGAACCCTGGAGCAAGAATCATACACTCAGTATTAGTAAATAATATACTATGTTGTTTGTCACAAACCTGTGATACACTTAACAGGTTGTACTTTAATTGATCAACATAGTAGACATCCTCAAATGTCATCTTACCTTTGGTGACATTACCTTTTCCACTTATCTTACCACCAGTAAGATTGTCTCCAAATGCAACATGTCCTCCATTAATTTGCTTGAAATCCTGAAGGCATGACATGTTGCCAGTCATGTGCCTAGAGCAACCACTATCAACATGCCATATGCTCTTTCCCTTGAGCTGTTGGTTGCCCTGCACATTAAATAAATCAATTAGTATGATTAGGGACCCAAGCCAAAGTGATCTTGGGTCTTCCTTTCTCATCAAAGTATTTACATTCCTTTTTAATGAGGTTTTTAAACTCAGAGCACTCTTTATTAGAGTACTTTGTCAATATGATTGGCTTAGCAGAATTAACACTAGAAGCAGTACTAACTTTAGAAGTACTAACAGAATTAGCAGTACTAACAGGTGTAGCAGTACTAACAGGTTTAGCAGTACTAACCTTGTTAGCAGCATTAACATTGTTAGCAGTAGTATTACTTCTAGCAGCACTATCATTGTCAGCAGCACTATTTGTGATAGCAGTACTAACAGTTTTATTGCTTTTAGGAATCCACATATTGACATTTTCTTTAACAGAATATTTTTTCTTCATGTGGCTTTTAGTTTTAACAGTTTTCTTAGCCACATGATTCTTTTCAATTTTCTTATAACCAAAGGGTTTTTGCATGGATCTTTGGAAATTCATTCTTTGGTTTATTGGATTGAAATAACAGAATTTTGCAAGATGATTCAATTTGCCACAGATAAAACAAGGTTTTGGTCTATTGATTTTACTCAGATCAACCCCTTGTTTATGTGCCCACTGATTATTCCAATTTCTCTGATTTCCCCTCCTTTTATCATGTTTTTGGGGCTCAGATTTATTGCAAGTACACTGTTTGCCAGGACCTGGATTCACAACTGTGGTCTGTTTATAATGGACCTTACCAAACTTTTCCTCTGTCTTCTCTATGTTCTTGGATTTGATCCAAGCCCTTCCACAATCCTCATTGGTGATAATGTTGTTTTCTATAGAAATCTCACCACTCACCTTGTTCTCCTTACTCTTGTCAACCTCTTTCTCAGTCTTATCCTCAACAATTACCTCATCTAAGGGATCTATTTCAGTGGCTCCCTCAGGCAAGTCCTTCCTATCTTTGGTGTCTAACAGGTCTGAAGTAGGAGGAATGTAATTGTTGTTATATGGTGGAGGTGTGGCATTATACCCAATTCCTCTTCTCAACTTATCATGAATCTGATTTTGCAGTAAGGAGTCCATTGCTTTAGAAGCATTGGAAAACTTTTCTACATCAAGCTTAACCTTGGTTAACTCCTCTTTCAGTTTTTCACTCTCCTCTTTAGATTTGGTCAGTTTAAGTTCTAAATCCTTTTTCTCCCACTTCCAGTAATTAGTGTCATATGAGTGTTGTAGTTCATTGGCTTGAAAACCTTTGATTTGATCTTCAAATCTCTCTACTATCCTCACATAGTCTTTTATATCCTTTTCTAGTCTCTTCAGGTCATCACTCATCTTCTGATTGTGATCCCTGTACCTTTTAACAGTGTCTATGCAAGTTTTAGAGCAGAGATTAGAACTTACCTCAGATGGGAGATCAGATACTTTAGCCATAAGAGCTTGATTCTGAATAGCTTCTTCTGCATGATCACTCCAATCAAACCCCATTCCTTGTTGAGAAACAAGGGCTTGAGCAGAGTTTCTATTGTTATTGAAGCTTCCAGATTGAGCTTGTTGATGGTTGTTGTTGTGAGACATTCCACTTTTGCACTCTCTAGCAAAATGTCCCTTGAGATGACATTTGTAGCATTCTACCTTTGATTTATCAAACCCTGCTCCATCTTCTCTTCTTTGTGAGAAGTTGTTTCTTCCAGTCCTCTTTATAAACCTTTTAACCCTCATGGAGAGCATGGCCATCTGCCATTTAATATCCATCTCTTCCAGATCATCAGGATGAAGTTGTTCTAAGTCATCATTGATCAAAGAAGAATTTCCATGATTAGAAAGAAGAGCTTCAAATGCATAATCAGTGCCTTTATCTAGATTTGATCCATTAGTAGCATTAATTGATTCAGAGTTAGCAGTAGAATCAATTGATGCTGATAGGAGTGCAGCATTATGAACATATCCAGAAGGCTTCTTCTTTGCCTCCACCTCAGCTTCAAAAACTCTAAGATCATTGTACAGATCATCAAGTTCTTTGTCTTCCAACTGATCATTCTGTCTGAATGACACAGTGTACATGGTCCATTCATCTCCAAGGGACCTTAAGAACTTTCTGTTCACATCATCTTGATCAATCTGTACTCCCATAGTAGCTAGTTCACCAATTAGTTTATTAAACCTGTCAAAAGTTTGAGTCATGGACTCATTCTTAGTTGAGATGAAGTTTTCATACTGTTGTTTTAAGATTGCCTTTTGATTTCTCTTGGTACTTTTAGTACCTGAGAATCTCTTCTCCAGAGCATTCCAGAGCATCTGTGCATCAGTACAATTGCAGAATTGGTGTTGATACTCATTTGGAATGGCCAAGAGCAGTGTGCTCAAGGCTTTCATCTCTGTCTGTCTTGATTTCCTATCTGTATCTGTCTTTGGAGGAGTTCTTTTGCCATCTTCACCAATCTTTCCTCCATCAGATGGGCCATTCTCAATGATGTCCCACATAGAGTAATCTGTGAGGAGAATATATTGCTTGATTCTGATTTTCCACATGTCAAATTCATTGGATCTGAGCATTGGAACTTTTGAGACCAAAGTACTGCTTGATTCTGTAAGATTTTCCATGATGAATAACTGTTTCTGAGAGAATTTTGCTCTGATACCACTTGTCAGGATCGAATTCTTAACAAGAATTAATACTCAGAAACTAATATCAAAGAAGTTGCGGAAAAACACTTTGATATTTAATAAAACAGTAATCAAACACAGTATATAATGATCAAACAGTAAACTTGTATTGAATACTTAAAGTTACAAGATTACACACTCAACCTCAATATTGATGAACAGGCTCACCAATACGAATTCTACTTCTCTAGAATTAGGATCTATGCCTTGAGGTTGATTTCTCTCTTGAAAAACAATTATCTAAAGTTGTCTATCTATTCTACACATTCTATACATATACTGATAAAAAGATAATTACAAAGAATAAACAAATCTTCAGTATATCTTCCATGTATATCTTCTAAGTATATCTTCAGTATATCCAGCTGTAGTATTCGTATCTCTTTAGCAGCACTAATAATGCTCAGCAGCATTAACTTCAAGTAGCAGCATTAACTACTAGCAGTATTAACTACTAGCAGTACTAACTAGCTAAGCAGTACTAACTTTGTTCAAGCAGTACTAACTTTAACTAGCAGTAGTAATTCTACTAGCAGTAGTAACACTTAGCAGTATTAATCTTCAACTTGTTCTGGCAGTAGTAACTACACTTGTACTAGCAGTAGTAACTACACTTAGTAGAATCTTCAGTTCCCAACAGATTTCTCAGAGATGAAAGAAGTTTCAAAGAGTTTCAAAGGAGTTTCAAGAATTCTGTTTCGTGTTCAAGACATGTTGACTTTCAAAGATACAAAGTGAAAAAGACTTTTCAAGATTATTCAAAGGCTGAAAGACTGAAGATTGTTAAAGCTTCAAAGTTCAAAGTTGTCAGAGACAAAAGTTGAATAATCAAGTGTTGAAGACTAGCATCAAATTTTTATTAAATCTTGAATACAAAGGGGGAGATTGTTAAGTCAAAATATTGTATCCAAGATTTAATAGGAAAGTCAATATTGTAAAGTCAACATAGTCAAAGTCTAGAATAGTCAAAGTTATATTAGTTTTCTTAGTGTTTAAGTCTTGGTTAGACTTGTGGTATAAATAGGTTTAGGGTCTTGTAATTGTGGTAAGAACCTCATTGTAAAATCATTTAGATGTGTGATTTCAAGATCTACTTTCTCTCTCTAGTTCATATTGGTAGATCTTGATGAGAAATGCTTGATTTGTTTGTGATTTTACATTCACAAAAAATTACAGTTTTCACCCCGAACTTCTATTTAACATATAATTCAACCTAACATATGTACTTCTTGCCATTGATTGATTGAATCCTCATCGGTCCACAGAGGTCCATTTGTATCATCTTTAATGGTGATTTGCAAGAAGATTCCACCTTTGCTTTGTGGGAACCTCATTTCATCTTTTCCATTTCACAAGTTGAGCATAGGGAATCTTTCTCACATCTCATGTCTGGTAGACCTCGTACTAAGCCTTTGCTTGCTAGTTTATTGATGTCGTTGAAGTTTGGTGAGATAATCTTCTATGCTAAGTCCAACTCTCTTCTTTTGTTGTTAGACTAATATTGTATTCAAGATTAAAAGTGAGGGTTTGTATTGTCATTATGTAATTGTTTGAGGGTTTATGTTTTAAAGTCAACAAATGTTGACTTAGTATAAATAGGTTTCCTTTGTCTTAGATTCTGTAGACAAGTTATGCACACATAGATACGAATTCAAAGATTGTGGTAAGAACTTGTACACATAGTGAACACGTGAGATCTGTGACTAGAAGTTAGATCTGTGATTAAGTGTAATTCAAGTATTTGATCTAATAAACTTGTGTTCTAAATGATTGTGTGATTATATGGTAGTAAATTTGGGTCACAATTGGTATCAGAGCACAGAAATTCATCGATTTGAGAGTTTTTATCGAGTTCGCATTCTGTCGAAGTATCTTGAGTGAATTTTTGCACAAAAATGAGTTTTTGGTAAAATTTTTGGCATAAGTTTGGTCGATTGATGTGCTGAAACAGATGTATCGGATTGAATTTCAAAGAAAAACATGTTTTGATTGTGAAATTAAGATTTTGAAGGTTTTTGTTTGAACGAATGTCAAACACTGTTTGATTGATCTACTCATGCTAGAGTGTAAATTTGATTGTCATATTGAATTGGATTGATCTTTGTATTAACTTGATTAATTTTGCAAGGTTATAGCTTCTGCTTTGGAGATCTGGATCAATTTCTGGATTGAAATTTGACTTTTTACACTTAAAAACCAAGAACTCGCAAGATTCAAGAAATTCGTATGAAGAACTCGCTAGTTTGATAGAACTCGCAGATAGAATTCACAGATTATTTTTCTAAATTCTTCAAGTAAAGAATTTGCAGCTCACTAGTCTACGGAAATCTCGTAGAATTCGCATAAGTCTTTGTGAAATATTATAAGTAAAGAATTCGTATAATTCCTTTATACGAAAAGCATAGAATTCGCATAAGATTTTATTTGAAAAGATAAGTCAAGAATTCGCAGATGTGTCTATTACGAATTCTGAGGAATTCGTATTTGTGTCTTGAGCGAAAGCAAGAATTCGCAATACTCTGGATTACGAATTCTGAAGTTTTCGCAAAGTGCTTTCAAAAATCTTTCTAAGTAAAGGATTAGTATCCTTGTAGCTTACGAATTCCTTTTGCGAATTCTTGTTGCCGATTGTTTTTCAAAAAATAACCAAGGATAGAATTTGCAGAAGAGAGACCTGGGAATTGTGAACTTTTCGCATATACCTTGTTACGAATTGCTTAGTTTGTTGTTCTCTCTGGCCTACGAATTCTTAACTTGTGCGAATTTTAAGCTTCTTTTTGCGAATTTTAAGTGGTTTACGAATTCTGGTACCCTTGATTTGCGAATTGTTTCTTGATTAAAGTTGCTTGCGAATTCTGAACTTGGAATTTTTAGAAATTTATTTTTCTGAAAGTTTTCAAGTGTTTCTCAAGTTGTTGAATTTAAAGATCAGTACTAGCTATTTTTTCTTGTTTTGTGCAGATTACTTAATTCTTTCATCATGTCTAAAGAGTTGCTTTTTATGGGTTCTCAATCGAAACCTCCGGTCTTGTCTATCGGGGAATATTCACAGTGGAAGAGGAGAATGATTCAGTTCTTAAATCATAAGAACAGAGATTATATGAAGTCTATTATTGAAGGTCCAGTTCAGCCAGTGGTAACAGTACCTGGACAAGCGGCCAAAAAAGACTTCTCCCGAAATTCTAGTTAGATATGTGCCAAGACCATATCAGTACTATAGTGAGAGGGAGAAAGAGCTTCACAAAATAGACGAAGAGGAACTTATCTATCTCACCATGGCTATCCCAAATGACATCTACATCCGTGTAGATAGTAGGGAATCTGCTAAAGCCATGTGGGATGAATTGGAGAGACAATTCTAGGGTACTGAGAAATCAATTCAAGCCAAGCTGAATCAAAGCATTAATGCTTATGAAGGCTTTCATGCAAAAGAAGGAGAGACACTTATGGATACATACACAAGATTCAATGTTATCCTGAATGACTTGAGAAGGAATCGGATGAACAAAACTGTATCTGAGATAAATTACAAATTCATCAAGAATTTGAATCCTGAGTGGAAGAGCTATGCAATTAATATTCAGATGACAAAATACATGGCACTGGAAGATGTGAATGATATATTCACAACATTATCTCAACATGAAGATGAGGTAAAGCAACTTAGTGAAGAGAAGAAGATTGTCAAAGATTCACTTGCCTTGTTGTCTGAACGAAAGAAAGGATCAAGCTCTAAGACCAATTCCTCATCCAAATACAAGTCAAGGAGATCCAGAGATCTTCAAACAGAACTGACTGACTCTAGTTCTGATTACTCCTCCTCTGAAGCTGAGAAACATTCTGATGAAGATGTTCAAAGATTTGCTGATAATCTTGCCCTCATCACAAAGCAGTTTCAGAAAAGCTTTGGCAAGAAAAAAATATTCAAAGTTAAAGTATGAGGGATACAAGAAAGTAAATTAGACAAGTACAAGCCAAGATTTGAGAAGAAGGATGGAAAGCGAGATGAGAAGAGAGATGAGAAAAGAGTTGATAAAAGAGAAGAAAAGAAAGAAGAGAATGTTGAGCCTAAGCACGATAGGTGTTATAATAGTGGTAAACCTGGTCATTTATCAAAGAAGTGCAAGTTCAAGACAATAAAGAATTCAGAGTACTATGCAAAGAAATCACTGATTGGAAAGAAGGTAGAAGATGGAAAAGACCTTATGGCTGAGGAAGAGAACTGGTTCTTTCAAAGCTCCGATGAAGAATCAACACATTTTAATCAAGTGTGTATTATGGCCAAGGTGAATGATGAAGTTGAAACATCTTCTAATCTGTCTGATTGTGATTCAGAGGTAAGTACTCTTTCAAATTCTAAACATGTTCAATCTCTGATGGCTCAGATTAAAAACAAGGAAAAAGAGTTTGAAATTTTAAAAGTCAAACTTAACAATGAAACACAATCAATGATGAATTTTCGTGACGAAAATGCATTATTGAAAGTTGCTGTTGAGGAAAAAGAATCTGAAAAGGATGCTTTAAAGAAACAAAAAGAAGATTTGAAAATCAAAATTATTGAGCTTGAAATAGATCTTGTTAATTTAAATTCTGAAAAAGGTGATTTTAAAATCAAGTTTGAAGCTTGTTTTCAGGAGCGCAATGAAGCATATTGCAAAATTAAACAGCTTGAGAACTTGAATTTAAAGAGAGGACAGACTGAGCAAACATTGAATTTATTAACAAAATAAACTCCAAGATGTCCGATTTTACAATGCTAAAATGGGATTAGGTTTTGAAGAAAACGATTTTTTGAAACGAGCTCCAGAAAACTTGTATAATTTTGATAAACTGGGCTCAACACCTAAGAAAATCCCAAGCATTCATGATATTTTTATTAAAGCTGAAACTCTCATGTCTAACATCTCTTCTAAAGGTAAAGAAGTGATTGATGATGATATATCAAGTTATGCTAATTCAGTCTCAAGTTTTAAATCTGTTGGATTTTCTTATAAGGAATTGAACAAAAGTTATAAAACTAGAAAACCTAAATTTGTTGAATTTTAATCACTGTTTTCTACATGTTCACCAATAGAATCAGCCAACACTGAAACAGACATTCCTGAAACTCAATGTCAGTATGATGAATATGAATCAGAAACTGATATTGAGAATCAAGTTCCAATAACTGAATCAATCATTTATGAATCCCCAAAAGAGATTAATATTGATGAGTCAATAGATGTCTATGAATCATAGCATTAAAACTGATTTTTCAAAGAAGATGACTGAGGAGATTTTTACATGATGAATGCTTCAGATCCTATTCCTATCTCTAAAGAGTTAAGTGCTTTAAAAGTTGATTTGTTTAAACAAAATTTGAATGAGAAAAAGATGTTTGATTCTCAAACATGGAATGTTCATTCAAACCCAGAGTTTGAGACTATCACTTCTAAAACCTCTGTTGTTTATACTGATACTCCTGAATATCCTCTAAGTATTTTTCAAAAAGGTGAAGCTTGTGGTATTTCAAAGAAAAAATCATCTTCTAAGAAGAAAAACTGACAAGATTTCATTTCCTGTTTCAGATTTGATAAAGCAAAATGATAAAGGAGAATGGGTGAAGGAGAAGTGTGAAAATAAAGTTGTTGAAAATAAATGTACTGTCATTGATAGTGTTAGTTTGAAATGTACAAGTTCAAACGATTTGAAATGTCAACAGTGTATGAATGTTTATACTCATAGTGATAAATCAAAGCTATTGACATTTTCTCGTAAGAACTTTATCTGCAAACACTGTCATGACAACTCTTTCAAACTTCACACCATTCCTCCTAAATCTAAAGTTTCTAGAAAGGCATCTCGGGCTAAATCTGTTTCTAAATCCTCGACACAACATGTGAAAGTCTTTCATGTTAAGAATGATTATCTTTCTAGAAAACAGAAGTTTAATGAGCTTAAGGTAAAAATGATTTGTAAATGGATACTTAAGCCTCGTTATGAATGGCGAATCAAGGCTAAGGTAGATGATTTAAGTAAATTGCAAAAATCTAACCAAGAAGGACCCATCTGGATATGGGTACCTAAGAAAAAGTGATTTGTTCTTTTTGCAGGCCTCACATCTGTGGTACATAGATTCAGGACGCTCGCGTCACATGACTGGATTTAAGCATCTTCTACATAACTATGTTGAGGCACCTGCAGGAACAATGAGTTTTGCAAATTCTGAGCTTACCGGATTCATTCAAGGACACGGTTCATTAACAAATGGCACCATAACAATCATGAAAGTACTGTTCGTAGATGTTCTTGATCATAATCTTTTCAGCACTAGTCAATTCTGCGACAGTCAATTTCAAGTTCAGTTCACTGTTGCTAGTTGTTTAATTGAAGATAAGGACGGTTGTGAGATCTTCAAAGCTAAAAGACATGGAAATTTATATGCAGTGCATTTTCCAACACTCTCTAGAACTAGACATGTCTGTCTAATTGCCAAAGCTTCAAGAGTTGAAAGTTGGATTTGGCATCAGCGCCTGTCTCACCAGAATTTTCAAGCGATAAATCATTTGGCGAGACATGGAATAGTTAATGGTCTACCAAAACTACGGTTTGAGAAGAATTCACTTTACCCCACCTGTGAGATGGGAAAGATGAAACACAGTTCACATAAAGTAAAGACATAATTTTCTTGCTCAACACCTCTCGAGCTTATACATATGGACCTTTGCGTCCCGATGAGGACTCAGTCTATAAATGGGAAGAAATATATATTGGTTATGATTGACGAGTTCTCACGATACACATGGCTGGAATTTCTGCGAAGCAAATCAGATGCACCAGAGCTTATCATTGCTTTTCTCAAGAAAATCCAGGTTCGACTTCAATTGTCGGTAAAGACTTTGAGAAGTGACAATGGCACAAAATTTAAGAATTCTACTCTTAAGAGTTATCTCGTATCAGTCGAGATATCACATAACTTTTCTGCTGCCTATACTCCTCAACAAAACGGCGTGGTCGAAAGAAAAAATCGAACCCTGGTTGAAGCGGCAAGAACGATGCTAGCTTATTCTGGTATTCCATTGTATCTATGGGCTGAAGCTGTTGCTACTACATGCTTTACTCAGAATCGTACTATTGTGATAAAAAGACATAAGAAAACAGCATATGATCTTATAAATAAGAGAAAGTCGAATATTAAATTTCTTCGTGTTTTTGGTTGTAGGTGTTACATCCTCAATAATTGTGATAATCTTGGTAAATTCGACAAGAAGGCGAACGAAGGCTACTTTATTGGATACTCTTTGACGTCAAAAGCCTATCGGGTCTACAATAGACGAACCAAGACTATCATGGAGAGCATGAATGTGTCTTTTGACGAATCATCCACATTGACTTCTGAACAAAGCAGTTCAGAACTAAAGCTAAAATAGAAAGCTTCTATTCAAGACAGAATAGAACCCAAACCGTCACAAACTAAGTCTTCTGACTCACTTTCTAAAACATATGAGTTAGATTTACTATTTTTTGATGCATTCATGGATATTTGTGCAGATTTCAACAAATCAAATATATCCGCATCAAGTTCAGAGGTTCCAATCATAACTGATGCTATATCAGGACCTTCTGAACAAATAAAAACAACCTCATCAGTACAACTACACCGGTCATTTATGAAGATTCTAACATTGAATCTGTTTCTGTAGATACAACTTCTGGAAAAGAAGTCCCGAGTACTTCTTCTGTGGCTCCAGAATTACTTGCTTCAGAAAATGTTGTACAAGATGTCCCGAGTTCATCTAAGGTTGATGTGAATTTACCTGCAATATACGATGAATATGATGAAGAAAACACGCAGATCTATGTTCAACCAATTTTGAGCACTACAAGGTGGACACGAGATCATCCTCTACATAATATAATAGGTGACGTGCACAGTGGAGTTCAAATGCGGGGGGCATCTGCAAATTTTTGTCTTTATTCGAGTTTCCTTAGTTCCCTTGAGCCGAAGAAAGCATCAGAAGCCTTGCGTGATCCATATTGAATTTTATCCATGCAAGATGATCTTCTACAATTTGAGCGGAATAAGGTCTGGCGACTTATCCCACTACCAGAAAGAAAATCAGTGATTGGCATAAAGTGGGTATTCAAAAATAAGAGAGATGAAGCAGGAGTTGTGGTTCGAAATAAATCTCGCCTCGTTGCAAAGGGTTATTGCCAACAGGAGGGAATTGATTATGAAGAAACATTTGCTCCTGTAGCACGACTTGAAGCCATTCGAATATTTTTATCTTACGCAGCCCACAAGAATTTTACGGTCTATCAAATGGACGTAAAATCTGCTTTGTTGAAGGAGATTCTTCATGAACAAGTTTACGTTGCTCAACCCGAAGGTTTTGTTGATCCTAAACACCCGGATTATGTCTACGTACTAGACAAGGTTTTATATGGACTCAAACAGGCACCGAGAGCTTGGTACGAAACGTTAACATAATTTCTACTTGCTTCAGGGTTTAAGAAAGGTACTATCGATACTACTCTTTTTCTGAAGAAACAAGGTGAAGATATGATCCTAATTCAGATTTATGTGGATGACATTATTTTTGGTTCTACAAATCCTAAATTTTGTTAAAAATTTTCAAAAATCATGGAATCTCGATTTGAAATGTCGATGATGGGTGAACTGACTTTATTTCTTGGTTTTCAAGTAAAACAGTTACCCGAATGCATTTTCATTAATCAGTCAAAATACATTAGAGATATCCTGAAAAAGTTTAACATGTCTGAAAGTTCAGTGATGAAAACACCAATGGCAACGGGCACACTTTTAGATGTTAATCTTTCTGGTAAATCTGTAGATCAAAAAGTGTACCGTAGCATGATTGGTTCATTATTGTACTTAACAGCAAGTAGACCGGATATTATGTTTGCCACGTGTTTCTGTGTTAGGTATCAAGCTAACCCGAAGGAATCACACCTAGTCGCTGTGAAACGAATTCTTAGGTACCTCAAAGGCACTCCCGAGTTAGGCCTTTGGTATCCTAATGGTTCGAGTTTTGATCTAACTGCCTACACAGATGCTGACCATGCAGGGTGTAAGCTGGATCGTAAGAGCACCTCTGGATCGTGTCAGTTTTTAGGTAACAAGTTGGTTAGCTGGACATCAAAGAAGCAGAATTGTGTATCCATATCTACCACTAAGGTTGAATATGTAGCCGCTGCAAGCTGCTGTTCACAAGTCCTTTGGATGTGGACACAATTAAAGGATTTTGGCTATTCATACCAACGAGTTCCTATTTACTGTGATTCAAAGAGCGCGATAGCAATAACGGCTAATCCAGTGCAACACTCCAAGACTAAACACATTGATGTACGGTACCACTTCATCAAGGATCATGTGGAAAAGGGAGACATAGAGATGCATTTCGTGCAAACAGACTACCAGTTGGCTGACCTTTTCACCAAGTTGTTGGATGAAAAAATGTTCACTTTTCTTGTCAGCAAATTGGGAATGCTAAATGCCAAACCATGATTCGAGGGGGAGTGTATCTTACTTTGTGCTTTAATTGCTTATATCTTGGATATTATGAACAATGTCTATTTTTCATCGTGTATTGACGAAGGCGGAATAATTTATATAATGATTACCAAAAAAAAAAAACATTACTGTGCAGGTTATATTGACAATGGCTCTTGAATAATTCAGTTCAAGACTCGTTCTTCAATGTTTCAGAACAATGGTTTCTGGTTACATCAGATCAGAACCCGTTCTTTATTGGTAAAAATGAGTATTACTATTCTCATCGGAGAATATGTAATCATGGCTTCTGAATACTCAATTCAGAACCCGTACCAAAATGTTTTTCTTCTGATGGATGCTTAAATGAAAACATCTTTTCTAGAAGTTTTTGATTTGAGGGGGAGTTAATAGTTATATCTTTTAGGGGGAGGAGATATTAGCTAAATGTATTTTCATTGTTATATTTTTCTAATAACTTGAATTTTTATAGATATCAAGATGGAGGATATCTGAGTTTTTGTCAAGGATACTTCACTGAAAATATTCATTTCAGGGGGAGTTAAGGATTTTGATCTAAAGGTATATATTTCTAATCCTTATACTCTATCACTTGTTCAAAGAAGAAGAACTTTCACTTGTGCAAAATGGTTTCTTAAATGTTCAAACCACTTCGCGTTCTCAAATGTTTTATGAATTTTGAAGTGTGATTTTAAATTACTATCATATGGATACTTTACTGCATATCTGACCGTGTGTTTCCAATGACAAATACTTGCGTAATTGTCATGTCTTTATACTTTGTCAAGTACTCATACACACATCGGTTCAGTATATTTCTTGACTTTGTTATTACCATGTATCACATGTTAAATCTTTCTATGGTAATACTCCCGGTTGTATTTAATGTTGTTTGAATCAAACGTCATTTCATCATTTTATGTGCTTTCATTGATAACATGTTTATATTTTGTTCATATAAACATTTTACGTCTTTGATTTCCCAAAATATTATTCTTCATGAATTTTTGATCTGATTAAATCATTGTCAGATTCTCAAAACATTTCTATTCTTTCATGATTATTCATTTATACAAAGTTTTGAGAAATCTTCAATGCTTAAAATGCTCATAAAAAATCAGAGAGCATACATATACTGACATTGATTTCTTGTGCTTTAATGTCAAGAAAATCATTGAGATACATGTTTTTAGGAACATACATGGGATTCAGTGTGAGAGCTTAAAAGAACTTCCATGGATTCACGATAACCAGTGTTTCCTACCCAGGAAGTGTTCCCTGAGTGATTGAAGGGAGAGGGGTTAAAAAGATTGAGTGTTGGTGTGTGAAGAGGTAAAATGGAAATGATAGATTGGTTAGAAGTGAGCTTTAATGTTTAAAAGAAAGAGGGTGAGAGATCAGAGTAAAAGAATATCAGACTCTGCACCAAATCTTTCTGAGACGGGCAGCCACATAATCTGATTGGTTCACATTCTTTGGTGACCATCATTGAAACAGGCAGTGATCCCATGCCATCTCTTGCATACAACCCCACCAGCTACTCATTATTTTCTTAAGAAGAGAATGTTTCACATTTTCTAGGGAAGCAACACATAGGCTATTGGTTCTTCACTTGTAAGATACTGATATTGAAAAAGAAGGAAAGTTGCCCCACCTTCGTCCCTTTATTATGCACATTGAGTATATGTATAACCTTTATTGTCTCATTGGTTTACATACTTTGAGCCTTATGAAACACAATCATTGTGCTTAATTCTTTCATAATACAAGCACGAGCACACAGAAAATCTGTTTTTCTGTCAGAACATTCATAGAAAATATCTTGTGTTTTTCAATGATTGGATGGAAGTCCTGGGGAGTGAACATCACTTCAAGCTCCATACATTGTACATTCGTTGTACACAATGGCTTTGTGCTATTGACAGGCATTCCTAACTGTTTCATATGTTGATTCAGGGTTACAACTCCTAATTTGTTTGAATTTGAAAAGATTCAGATGAATACATTTATGAATTGACGGCTCATTCAGATCAGATGAACGATTTTCTCATATCATTCTTTGGAGGAGACTGATAATTTTCCTATCTGGGGGAGATTGTTATTATTAATCAAAGGGAGAGATTATTCATATTTCTTCACAAGGGGGAGATTGTTAATCATGAAGCCTATGCTAAATTTCTCATTTGGGGGAGATGTTCCAAAGACGGATCTAAACTTGAAGAGTTTTATTGATTTTTATTCTCATAAATCATTAAAAAGGGGGAGATAAATCAGAGTTCAAGTTCAGATGATTAAAGTTTGTATCAAGAAAGGGGGAAAGTTTCAATGTTTCAATGTCAGATTTCAGAAGATGTAATGAAAGGTGGAGACAAAGTTTGAAAGTTTTGAAGATTAGTCAAAGTTTGAAGACTTGAATGATTGAGAAGATTATAGCAAAGTTTGTTGTGCTAAAGAGAATGGATTGTTGTAAACAAAGGGGGAGAATGAAGATTGTGCTAAAGCTGTAAAAGGTTTCAAATATACAAAGTTTGTTGAAGATGTCAAAGCTAAAAAGATTCAAAGCTGAAGATTATTCTGAAGATAAGAAGACTTGAAGATTATTGTCAAATTTTTTTAATGTTGAATCCAAAGGGGGAGATTGTTAGACTAATATTGTATTCAAGATTAAAAGTGAGGGTTTGTATTGTCATTGTGTAATTGTTTGAGGGATTATGTTGTAAAGTCAACAAATGTTGACTTAGTATAAATAGGTTTCCTTTGTATTAGATTCTGTAGACAAGTTACACACACATAAATACGAATTCAGAGATTGTGGTAAGAACTTGTACACATAGTAAACACGTGAGATCTGTGACTAGAAGTTAGATCTATGATTAAATGTAATTCAAGTATTTGATCTAATAAACTTGTGTTCTAAATGATTGTGTGATTATATGCTAGCAAATCTGGGTCTCATTTGTTGCCTTTGAAACTAAGGAAATTGGTCTTGAAGCATAAAGAGTGCTGCTGAGACTTGAAGATTACTACTGTTGAAGACATTTGTACTGCTACTTGAAGAGATTACTACTGCTAGTAGTATTAGTACTGCTTGAAGGGTTAGTACTGCTTGAAGAACAATTAGTACTGCTTGGAGAGTTAGTACTGCCAGTTGGAAGTTACTACTGCTAGCATGTTAGTACTGCTGATGATAAGAAGATACTGCTAGAAGAATTAATGCTGCTGATGTTGATAAGGATAATTTGTTACTTGAAGTGAAACAAAAGGCGTTGAAGATAATTATGGAATGGATGTTGAAGATCAATGTTACTTTCATATTTATCTTGTAATCTGTTTTGTTAAAATAGTCTAGAAGTCTTAGATTATTGAATATAGATGTCTTTTGTTTTTGCAGAGAGAATAAGCCTCAAGATTCTTAGTGATCCCTTCTTTAGAGAAGTTTTGAACGTCTGTTGAGTCTGTTCAACAGATTGAGGCTTTGTTTGTAATCATCAAGTTAATTCAATACAACTTGTGATTTGAATTCATACACTGTTTCATTGTTTTCTTGTTAAAGTGTTATTCCGCAACTTCTTTAACAAAGTTTCTGAGTGTTTATTGAAATTCTTGTTTTGAATTTCGATCCTGACAAGTGGTATCAGAGCGATTAGGAACTCGGAAATCAATAATCATCATGAACGGATCAAACGACAGTGTTCTTGTTTCAAAGGTTCCCATGCTCAAACCTAATGAGTTTGACATGTGGAAAATCAGGATAAGGCAGTATATACTTCTTACAGACTACTCAATGTGGGACATCATTGAGAATGGTCCCTCCAGTGAAGGAGAGATGGAAGCAGATGGCAAGAGACCTCCAGCAAAGACTTATGGAGAAAGAAAGATGAGGCAGACTGAGATGAAAGCCTTGAGCACTCTACTCTTGGCACTTCCTACGAAATATCAACATCAGTTTTGCAACTATCCTGATGCCAAAATCTAGTGGAATGCCTTGGAGAAGAGGTTTTCAGGTACCAAAAGCACTAAGAGAAATCAGAAAGCAATTCTCAAGCAACAATATGAAAATTTTATGTCTACAAAGAATGAGTCTATGACTCAAACCTTTGATAGGTTCAACAAGTTGATTGGAGAATTGGCCACTGTTGGTGTCAAGATGGACTAGGATTATGTCAACAGAAAGTTTCTAAGATCTCTTGGTGAAGAATGGATAATGTATACAGTATCCTTCAGGAAGAATGATAATCTGGAGGATAAGGAACTTAATGACCTGTACAATACTGTCAGGGTGTTTGAAGCAGAGGTTGAATCAAAGAAGAAGCCATCTGGATATTCTCACAATGCTGCTCTCCTATCATCTACTACTGATTCTTCTGCTAATACAGAATCAGTTAGTGTTGCTTATGGCTAAAAATAGGACGGACCCAATGATTCTGTTTTGGAAGCTTTCCTTGCTAGCCATGCTAAATCTTCTCTTATCAATGATGATCTGGAGCAGATCAATGTTGATGATCTTGAAGAGATAGACATCAAGTGGCAAATGGCAATGCTCACCATGAGAATCAAAAGATTCAATAAAAGAACCGGAAGAAACAACTTTGCCATGAGAAGAGAAGATGGTGCTGGATTTGACAAATCCAAGGTGGAATGCTACAAGTGTCATAAACTGGGGCACTTTGCAAGAGAATGCAGAGGAAGAATTTCTCAACAGCATGGGAGAAACAATCAACAATCAAAGTCCACAAACTACAACAACAGCAGGAACTCATCTCAAGCACTTGTCTCACAAGAAGGAATGGGCTTTGATTGGAGTGATCAAGCAGATGAGGCAATCCAGAATCAAGCATTGATGGCTGAGGTTTCAGAGTCTTCTAGAACAGCAATCCCCATGGAGGTAAAATCTAAACTTTGCTCTAAAGCCTGTCTTGAAACTGTTAGAAAGTACAAGGATCACAATTAGACCATGTGTGATGATCTTAAAAGGTTGGAGAAACATAGGAGAGAGTCTAGTTTGATTATTGTGAATTTTGAAGAACAGATCAAGGCATATCAGACCAATGAACTTCAACATTCATATGATCACAACTATTGGAAGTGGGAGAAGAAGGAGTTAGAGATTAAGATAGAGAAGGCTAGAGAGGAATGTGAGAAAGTTAGGAGTGAATTTAAGAAGGCCAAATTAGACATTGAGAAATTTTCCAATGCTTCTAAAGCAATGGACACTTTACTCAAATCTCAAGTTCATGACAAACTGAAGAGAGGTATAGGCTACAACAACACCCCTCCACCTTACAATAACAACTATATTCCACCCACCTCAGACATCTTAGAAAGACAAGATAAAGAGGACTTACCTGCAGGAGCCATAGAAGTAGATCCACTAGACAAAGTAGTGGTTGAGGTAGAGTCTGAAGAAGAGAACACTGAGGATAAGAATAAGGAAGACCAGAAAGAAATTCCCCTAGAAAACCATATTCTTACAAATGAGAGGGGGGTAAACCATTTGTCAAGAGTGAGAAAGTGGAGATGTCTAAGATAGGGAAAGAGAATGTTAAGAGTGAGCAAGTTGAGACCTCTAGGAAAGAGAAAAAGAGTAAGAATGTAGAAACTTCCAAGAAAGGGAAGGAAAAGGTATAGGGAGTTCACTATAAGCAAACTACTGCTTTAAATCCCTGTACTTGTCAACAGATCAAGCCCCATCAACATGATAAAATAAGGGGAAATCAGAGAAACATAAATAACCAGTGGGCTCAAAAACAAGGAATTGATCTAAGCAAAATCAATAGACCAAAGTCTTGTTTTATTTGTGGCAAGTTGAATCATTTAGCCAAGCACTATTATTTCAATCCTGTTAACCAAAAAATTACTTTTCAAAAACAAACACGAAATTCTGTTAGTTATAGGAAGCAATCAAGACCATCGAGGAACCACATGGCTGATAATGTGAGAACAACACCAATGAAAACTGACACTGCAAAATCTCATATTCAGAATAAGTTTGCTAAAGCAAAAGAAAATACTCCAAGCAAATCAAGGAGTAACTCAAAGAATAAGAAAGCAAACAACTTTGTCAAAATTTGGTTCCAAAAGGCACTAAACCTGTTAGTACTGCTACCTCAAATAGTACTACTAAAAGAAATAGTGCTGCTGATAGCAATACTATTGCTGACCAAGTTAGTCCTGCTAACAAAGTTAGTACTGCTAACAAAGTTAGTACTGCTGACCAAGTTAGTACTGCTAACAATGATAGTACTGCTACCAGTGTTAAAACTGTCAAGCCTATAATTATGACAAAGTATTCCAGCCATGAGATTCCTAATTCTGATCATCTCATCAAGACTAAGCCTACTGAGTATAAGTATATTGATGAGAAAGGGCAATCCAAGACCACTTTGGCTTGGGTTCCCTCAAGACACTAACTGTTTTATCTTATGTGCAGGGCAACCAACAGCTCAAGAGGAAGAGCATTTGGCATGTAGATAGTGGTTACTCTAGGCACATGACAGGTAACATGGTCTGCCTTCAAAATTTCAAAAGGTTTGATGGAGGACGTGTTGCTTTTGGTGACAATCCAGCAGGAGGTAAGATAAGTGGTAAAGGTATGGTTTCAAAAGGTAAGATGACTTTTGAAGATGTTTACTATGTTGAGCAATTGAGATACAACCTGTTAAGTGTATCACAGGTTTGTGACAAGAAACATAGTATATTATTTAGTGATACTGAATGTATTATCCTTGCTCCAGGATTCAAGGTAGTTGATGAAAATATGATACTACTTAGAACTCCTAGAAAGGATAATGTTTATTGTTTGGATTTAGAGAGTGTTTCATCTGATTCATCACTAAACTGTCTGTTTTCAAAAGCTTCTTTAGATGAATCATCTTTTTGGCACAGAAGGATATGTCACATGAATTTTAAAACTATGAACAAACTTGTGAAAAACAACCTTGTGAGAGGTTTGCCTCAAAAAGTGTTTTCATGTGATGATCATTGTGTTGCATGTCTTAAAGGCAAGCAACACAAAACTTCTCATAAGTCCAAAGAAATAAACACAATCTCTTCACCCCTTCAGTTATTGCATATGGATCTTTTTGGACCAACAAATGTGATGAGTATGGGTAAGAAATCCTATTGCTTAGTCATTGTTGATGACTTATCTAGATTTACTTGGGTATATTTTCTAAGGACTAAGGATGAGACAAGTGGATTGATCAAATCCTTTGTCCTTAGGATTGAAAACCAAACAAATCTAAGAGTTAAAGTCATCAGATCTGATAATGGAACTGAGTTTGAAAACAGTGACTTAAACAGCTTTTGTGAGACTAAAGGTATTGAGAGACAATTCAGTGCTCCTAGGACTCCTCAACAGAATGGTGTTGCTGACAGGAGAAATAGGACATTGATTGAGGCTGCTAGATCTCTGTTGGCAGATTCAAAGCTACCCATTACTTTTTGGGCAGAAGTAGTTAATACTGCTTGTTATGTCCAAAACAGAGTTCAAGTAGTCAAATCCCAAGGAAAGACATCTTATGAACTTTTCAAAAAGAAGAAACCTTTTATTGGATTTTTCAAACCTTTTGGGTGTCCTTGAACAATTCTCAACACCAAATCTCATTTAGGCAAGTTTGAAAGCAAAGCTGAGGATGGATTTCTTGTTGGATACTCCTCTCAGAGCAAGGCATACAGAGTATTCAACAGTTCTTCCAGGATTATAGAGGAAAGTGACAATGTCAAATGCAATGAGAACACACCAAATCAGATTGGTACAGGTCCTGATTGGCTGTTTGACATTGATTCACTAACTAAGTCTTTGGGTTTTAGTAATGAGCAAATTACAGGAACAAGTTCAGAAAAGGTACAAGAACAGAGACAAGAGTTTCTGCTGTTCCCTATACCTACAGTTGATCTTGTTGAATTTTGTCAACAAGAAAAGAAAGATGATTCAGAAACAGAGGATTCAGAACTAGAACAGGATGACGAGGATAAAGGTGAAAAAGAGGATGCTCATCCTTCAGGTTCAGGAAATACAGGTCCTGAAATGCCCACATTGTCAGAGAATGATACTGATGATGAAAATTCTTCAGTTTTTGGTGGAAACACTCCTAAAAAGATTGACTCCAATCTTGATACAAATATTAATGAGTAGGTTTTCCATCAAACAAGAACTCAGAAGAATCATCCTCCTCAATTAGTGATTGGTGATATCAATTCCCCCAGGATCACAAGGCATCAAAGTAAGTTAGGAGGATTGAAAGACTTACAGTCAGGTTTGTTGTCTTGTTTTCTATCCCAGATTGAACCCAAGAAGGCTTATGATGCAATGAAAGACCCAAGATGGATAGAAGCAATGCAAGAGGAGTTGCTGCTGTTTGTGCTGCAACATGTGTGGGATCTGGTTGACCTTCCACAAGGACACAGGGCAATTGGAAATAATGGATTTTCAGGAATAAGAAAGATGAGAGAGGGATAGTGATAAAGAATAAGGCCAGACTTGTGGCACAAGGGTACACACAAGAAGAGGGGATAGACTATGAAGAAGTATTTGCACTAGTAGCCAGAATTGAGGCAATCAGGCTTTTTCTAGCCTATGCTTCTTTCATGACGTTTAGAGTATATCAGATGGATGTTAAGAGTGCATTTCTATATGGGAAAATTGATGAAGAAGTGTATGTTTATCACCCTCCAGGGTTTGAGAATCCTAACTTTCTTGACAAAGTATATAAATTAAAGAAGGCACTCTATGGGCTACATTAAGCACCAAGAGCATGGTATGACACTCTGTCTACCTATCTCTTGGAAAACGATTTTGAAAGGGGAATCATTGACAAGACCCTTTTCATTCAAAGAAAGAAGAAGGACATCCTGCTTGTACAAATCTATGTGGATGATATCATCTTTCGATCCACAAAATATAATATGTGCAAGGAGTTTGAGGAATTGATGTATAAAAGATTCAAGATGAGCTCTATGGGTGAACTCACATTCTTTCTTGGTGTGGCCCAAGATTTACTAGCATAAACACATACAGATTATCACAAAACACTTTGTTTATTAATCACAAGAATTACATCAAGTCATAGATTTATTAGTGATTAACCTTTCAAGATAGAATGTGTTTGTGTGTGTACTCAATGTGTGCAACTATGTGTTTCTCTCAACTACCACCAAGATTACACCTTCACTTTCACACACTTACTCTCTTGCTTCTCTACAAGTCTCTTAGAAATAATACAAGGACTTGCTTATATATAGGTCAACATGACCAAGCAAGGTTAAACCTTCTAAGCTCATTACAACTCACACACAAACACTAATTACAACAATGACCCTCATTTAATCTTGAATACAATTACAGTCTAACAATCTCCCCCTTTGGATTCAAGATTAAAAAAAATTTGGCAAAAATCTTCAGGTCTTCATATCTTCAGAAATGATCTTCAACTTCGAATCTTTTTCTGGCTTTGACATCTCGAAAACTTTGACAATTCTTCAAAATTATCTCTCCCTTTGAAATAGCTTTTGCATAAACTCTGACTTTCTTTCAAACTCTGACTTTCTCTTTGATAAGCTTTCTTTAACCTTTGACTTTAAACATCTGAAAACTTTATCCCCTCTGAAATCTTTAAACCTTCAATTTGATATTGAACTTTTGATTATTCTCCCCCTTTTTAATGATTTGTCAGAATCAAAATTGTTGGGAACTGAAGAATTCATCAAGTATGGTTAATGCTGTTGGTTCAAAGTTACTACTGCTAGAAGACTTAAAGGTTAGTACTGCTGAGTGTTACTACTGCTAGTACTATTAATACTGCTAGTCACAGTTAGTACTGCTTGAACAAAGTTAGTACTGCTTAGCTAGTTAGTACTGCTAGTAGTTAGTGCTGCTTAGTAGTTAGTGCTTCTAAAGAGATTTGGATGGAAAGAATGACAGCTGGATAATCTGAAGATTATGGAAGTTTATAGATATACATGGAAGATATACTGAAGATATTTTTTTATTGTAATTATCTTTGTATTCAGTATATATATTGTATAGCTTAGAATAATGAGTGAATTTTTTTAGTTTTGTTTTCATTCTTTTAGAGAGAAAATCAACCTCAAGGCATAGATCCTAATTCTAGAGAAGTAGAATTCGTATTGGTGAGCCTGTTCATCAATATTGAGGTTGAGTGAGTAATCTTGTAACTTCAAAGCATTCAATACAAGTTTACAGTTTGTTCTTCATATTTATTGTATTGATTTACTATTTCATTGAATATCAAAGTGTTATTCCGCAAACTTCTTTGATATTGTTTCTGAGAATTAATTCTTGTTGAGAATTCGATCTTGACAAGTGGTATCAGAGCCAAACTCTCTCAGAAACAGTTATTCATCATGGAAAATCTTACAGAATCAAGCAGTACTTTGGTTTATAAGGTTCCAATGCTCAAACCAAGTGAGTTTGACATGTGGAAGATCAGAATCAGACAATATATTCTTCTCACTGACTACTCAATGTGGGATATCATTGAGAATGGTCCTTCTGAAGCTGGAAGGATAGGACCAGATGGTAAAAGACCTCCACCAAAGACAGATGGTGAGAGGAAGATCAGACAAACAGAGATGAAGGCCTTGAGCACTCTGCTCTTGGCCATTCCCAATGAATATCAGCATCAATTTTGCAACTGCACTGATGCTCAGATTCTCTGGAATGCTCTAGAGAAAAGATTTGCTGGAACTAAGAGCATCAAAAGAAATCAAAGATTCTAAAGCAGCAGTATGAGAACTTCACTTCCACAAAGAATGAGTCTATGACTCAAACTTTTGATAGGTTCAATAAACTCATTGGTGAACTGGCTACTGTAGGGGTGAAGATGGAACAAGATGATATCAACAGAAAGTTCCTCAGATCTCTTGGGGATGAATGGACTATGTACACTGTCTCATATAGACAGAGTGACAATCTGGAAGAGAAAGAACTTGATGATCTATACAATGATCTAAGAGTTTTTGAAACTGAGGTAGAAACCAAGAAGAAGCCCTCTGGTTATATTCACAATGCTGCACTTCTTTCAGCATCAACTGATACTACTACCAACCCTGAAGCAGTTAGTACTGCCAGTGGAGTAAGTTCAGAAAAAGGCACTGAAACTATCTTTGAAGCCTTTTTGTCCAGTCATAGCAGCAATTCTTTGATTAATGATGATCTGGATCAAATTCACCCTGATGATCTGGAGGAGATGGATATTAAATGGCAGATGGCCATGTTATCCATGAGGGTGAAGAAGTTCATTAAAAGAACTGGAAGAAATAACTTCTCTCAAAGAAGAGAAGATGGAGCTGGTTTTGACAAAACCAAGGTGGAATGCTATAAGTGTCACAAGAAAGGACACTTTGCTAGAGAATGCAGGAGTGCTGTTCCAAACATCAACAACCATCAACAAGCTCAGAATGGAGGATACAATCTGAACAAGAATCCTGCTCAAGCCCTTGTTTCTCAACAAGGAATGGGATTTGACTGGAGTGATCAAGCTGAGGAAGCCATTCAGAACCAAGCTCTTATGGCAGAAGTGTCTGATCTCCCCACTGAGGTAAGTTCTAATCTTTGCACTAAATCTTGCATTGACACTGTTACAAGGTACAGGGATCACAATCAAAGTATGTGTGAGGACCTCAAAAGATTAGAAAAGGACAGAAGAGATTATGTGTTGATAGTAGAGAGATTTGAAGAGCAAATCAAAGGCTTCCAAGCTAATGAACTTCAACACTCTTATGACACAAACTATTGGAAGTGGTAAAAGAATGAGTTAGAAACCAAACTGTCTAAGTCCTTAGAAGAGAATGATAGACTGAAAGAGGAACTGTCAAAAGTTAAACTTGACATAGACAAGTTTTCTTATGCTTCAAAAGCAATGGACTCTCTTCTAAAGGCTCAGATACATGATAAGATGAAGCCTGGTATTGGATACAACACTACATCCCCTCCTTACAATAACAACTATATTTCTCCTACATCAGACTTGTTAGAAACTAAGGAGAAAAAGGACTTGTCTGAAGAAGCTTTTAAGATAGATCCTTTGGATGAGGTAGTAGTTAAGGATTTGACTGAAAAAGGAGCCAGTAAGAACAGGGATAATAATGTGAGTAAAAAGATACCATTAGAAAACAATATTATCACCAATGAGGGATGTGGGAAAATCTGGGTCAAGTCCAAGGAGATAGAGAAGACTAAAGGAAATGATAACAAGGTCCATTACAAACAAACCACAGTTGTGAATCCTGGATCTTGTAAACAGTGTGATTGCAATAAAGCCAAGAGCCTAAATTCTGGTTTAAAAAGAGGAAATCAAAGAAACTGGAATAATCAATGGACTCAGAAACAAGGAGTTGATCTGAATAAAATCAATAGACCGAAACCTTGTTTTATATGTGGCAAGTTGAATCATTTGGCTAAGTATTGTTACTTTAACCCTATTAACCAACAGATGAACTTTCAAAGATTTGTGCAAAAATCTGTGGGTTATAGGAAGGCTGGAAAGAAACATGTGATAAAGAAATATGTTGAAAGTAAAGGCACTTTAAAGAAAAAGATTTTAAAAGAAAGTGTCAAAATGTGGGTGCCTAGAAGTACTAACAGTGTTAGTACTGCTAACAATATTAGTACTGCTAACACAGTTACTACTGCTAATAGTGTTAGTACTGCTAACAATATTAGTACTGCTAACACAGTTACTACTGCTAACAGTGTTAGTACTGCTAACAATATTAGTACTGCTAACACAGTTACTACTGCTAACAGTGTTAGTACTGCTGAAAATATTAATGCTGCTAATACTGTTAATACCTCTTCAAAGGTTAGTACTGCTAAGCATGCAAGTGCAGTCAAGGCAGTTAGTACTTCTAAAACAAGTACTGAATCTAGCAAAAACATTTCCAAGCCTATTATTGTAACAAAGTACTCCAAGAATGAGGAATTAAAGTTTAAAAAACTTGTCAAGAAAGAATGCAAGTATTTTGATGAGAAAGGGGTACCCAAGACCACTTTGGCTTGGGTTCCTAATTCATACTAATTGATTTATCTAATGAGCAAGGCAACCAACAGCTCAAGGGAAAGAGCATTTGGCATGTTGATAGTGGTTGCTCTAGGCACATGACAGGCAACATGTCATGCCTTCAAGACTTCAAGCATATCAATGGAGGACATGTTGCATTTGGAGATAATCTTACTGGTGGTAAGATAAGCGGAAAAGGTAATGTCACCAAAGGTAAGATGACATTTGAGGATGTCTACTATGTTGATCAATTAAAGTACAACCTGTTAAGTGTATCACAGGTTTGTGACAAACAACATAGTATATTATTTACTAATACTGAGTGTATGATCCTTGCTCCAGGGTTCAAGGTAGTTGATGAAAGCATGATACTACTTAGAACTCCAAGAAAGGACAATGTTTACTGCCTTGATTTGGACATTGTTGATAGTGATTCATCTCTAAATTGTCTTGTTTCAAAAGCTTCTGTAGATGAATCCTCTCTATGGCACAGAAGGATGTGTCACATGAATTTCAAGACTATGAACAATCTTGTTAAAAATAACCTTGTAAGTGGGTTACCTTCAAAAGTCTTTTCATGTGATGATCATTGTGTTGCTTGTCTTAAAGGCAAACAACACAAAACTTCTCATAAAACCAAAGAGTTAAATTCTGTTTCTTCTTGTCTCCAATTACTGCATATGGATCTGTTTGGTCCTACAAATGTTATGAGTATAGGCAAGAAATCTTACTGCTTGGTTATTGTTGATGATTACTCCAGATTTACTTGGGTATATTTTCTAAGGACTAAGGATGAAACAAGTGGTCTTATCAAATCCTTTATTCTAAGAATTGAAAACCAAACTAATCAAAGAGTAAAAGTCATTAGATCAGATAATGGAACTGAGTTTAAAAATCATGATCTAAACACCTTTTGTGAAGAAAAAGGTATTGAGAGGCAATATAGTGCTCCTAGGACTCCTCAACAGAATGGTGTTGCTGAAAGGAGGAATAGAACACTAATAGAGGCTGCTAGATCTCTGTTGGCTGATTCCAAATTGCCAATTACCTTCTGGGCTGAAGCAGTTAATACTGCTTGTTATGTCCAAAACAGAGTTCTAGTGGTCAAGCAAAAGAACAAGACCCCATATGAGCTTTTAAATAAAAGAAAACCTTTTATTGGTTTCTTCAAACCTTTTGGGTGTCCTTGTACAATTCTAAATACCAAATCTCACTTAGGTAAGTTTGATAACAAAGCAGATGATGGATTTCTTGTTGGATATTCATCTCAGAGTAAGGCTTACAGAGTTTTTAACTCTTCTTCTAGAATAATTGAAGAAAGTGACAATGTCAAATGCAATGAGAACACACCTAATCCTGTTGGATCTGGACCTCAGTGGCTATTTGACATTGATTCACTAACTAACTCCTTTGGTTTCAGTAATGAGTATACAGGAACAGGAAGTGGAGGATCAGGGATCACACAAGTTCAAGAAAGTCTATCTAAATCTGTGATTTTTCCCATATACACAGTAAATTCTGTTGAAGACTGTGAAAAGGAATCTTTTACTGGACCAAGCCAGAGTGAAGAAGACACTAGAGATAAGGAGACTCAAGAAAATAATGAAGTGGCATCTGAAAACACTTCAGTTGAGTTACATGAATCTAATCTTGAGGCTGGACTGAATGAAGAACCTAGTCATAACACCAGAGTTCAAAAGAATCATCCTCCACAGCTGGTAATAGGAGATATCTCTTCTCCTATGATGACTAGACATCAAAGCAGGCTTCAGGAAATGCAAGATCAACAGCATACAGTGCTTTCTTGTTTTCTATCACAGCTTGAGCCTAAAAAGGCACATGATGCTATGAAAGAATCTAGCTGGATAGAAGCAATGCAAGAGGAACTGCTACAGTTCAAGCTACAAGATGTATGGGATCTGGTAGACCTTCCTAAAGATCACAGAGCAATTGGCACAAAGTGGATTTTCAGAAACAAGAGAGATGAAAGAGGTATTGTCATAAGGAACAAAGCAAGGCTGGTGGCTCAGGGATATACTCAAGAAGAGGGTATAGATTATGAAGAAGTGTTTGCACCTGTGGCTAGAATAGAAGCAATCAGACTATTCCTAGCCTATGCTTCTTACATGAACTTCAAAGTCTATCAAATGGATGTAAAAAGTGCCTTTCTCTATGGGTCAATTGAAGAAGAAGTATATGTCTGTCAACCACCAGGGTTTGAAAACCCAAGCTATCCAGACAGGGTATACAAATTAAAGAAAGCACTTTATGGACTACATCAAGCCCCAAGAGCATGGTATGACACTCTGTCATCCTATCTCTTGGAAAATGACTTTGAAAGAGGAGTCATTGATAAGACTCTATTTATTAAAAGAAAGAAGAAGGATATTTTGCTGGTGCAAATCTATGTTGATGACATTATCTTTGGATCTACAAGAAACAACATGTGCAAGGAGTTTGAAGATTGAATGCATCAAAGGTTCAAAATGAGTTCCATGGGGGAACTTACTTTCTTCCTTGGACTCCAAGTTCAACAGAAGTCAGATGGCATTTTCATATGTCAATCCAAGTATGTGCAGGATATTCTAACCAAGTTTGGTTTCTCAGAATCAAAACCTGCCAGCACACCTATGGAAACACACAAGCAGGTCACAGCAGATCTTGAGGGGGAGGATATGGATGTGCATCATTATAGATCCATGATTGGCTCTCTCATGTATCTCACAACATCAAGGCCAGATATAATGTTTCCAGTCTGTGTATGTGCAAGATTTCAAGTTAGGCCAAAGCAATCTCACTTTCAAGCTGTTAAGAGGATATTCAGATATCTCAAAGGGCAATCCAAATTGGGACTTTGGTATCCTTATAACTCACCTTTTGACCTAATAGCATACTCAGACAGTGATCTAGGTGGGGCAAACTTGGACAGAAAATCTACTTCTGGAGGATGTCAGTTTTTGGGTGCTAGACTAGTCTCATGGCAGTGCAAGAAACAAACCACAGTATCCACATCTACAACAGAGGCAGAGTACATAGCAGCTGCAAGTTGCTGTTCTCAAGTCTTATGGATTCAGAATCAAATGTTGGATTATGGGGTAACCTTTCTACACACTCCAATCTTTATTGACAACAACAGTGCTATTAGCATTGTGAATAATCCTGTCAAGCACTCAAAAACAAAGCACATTGAGATCAGGTATCACTTTATAAGAGATTGGAATGAAAAGAAACTTATTCAAGTTGTCAAAGTTCACACTGATAATCAGTTTGCTGATTTATTCACTAAAGCTTTTGATGTGGGTAGATTCACTTTCTTGGTAACAAGTGTGGGAATGATCAACACTGAATAATCCCCTTCTCAAAAAGTGGCTTTATACCTGTATATTATTCTTGGAGTTACTAATCTTCTTTTTCAGGATATGCATAGCAGTACTCAGTGTTTAGCAAGTTTAAAAGGAGTATTTCAGTTAATACTGCTAGTGGTTAATACTGCTTTCAGTTAATACTGCTAGTGGTTAATACTGCTTTCAGTTAATACTGCTAGTGGTTAATACTGCTTTCAGTTAATACTGCTAGTGGTTAATACTGCTTTCAGTTAATACTGCTAGTGGTTAATACTGCTTTCAGTTAATACTGCTAGTTAGTTAATACTGCTAGTGGTTAATACTGCTTTCAGTTAATACTGCTAGTGGTTAATACTGCTTTCAGTTAATACTGCTAGTTAGTTAATACTGCTGGTAGTTAATACTGCTAGTTAGTTAATACTGCTAGTAGTTAATACTGCTCTAGGTTAATACTGCTTATGTTCCGAATACTATAAATACTCTTTGCCCGCCTAAAAGTTCATAACGACTCTTTGCATACTGTTCACTTGCGCTCAAAACCTTTTCTCTCTCAAGTTCAAAGTTTTCAGACAAGCTTCTCCCTAAGATCAATGGCATCCATGACTTTTATCGACGAGCACAACGAGATTGCAATGCTTCAAAAGCCAAAGCAAGCTGCAGGATTTCATCAGATTGTGGATTTCATCAAGTCAAGCCACATTGCTCATGCCTTTATTGTATCCCCTACAATCTATATTGAGCATCAAAGGCAGTTCTAGGCTAATGCAACCATTGTTGTTGAGAATGGTGTGCAGATGATCAAGACAAGAATCTGTGATCAATCACTCACGGTTACTGAAGAGGTTATTCGCATCAGTCTACGTCTAGACGATGCCTCTGGTATAACCTCTATCCCAAATGATGAACTGTTTTCAAATCTTACAAGAATGGGGTATGGAGGCCCATTGGGAGTTTTCAAATTCTCTAAAGCAAAATTTTCACCCCAATGGCGTTTCTTTGTCCATACTCTTATGCACTGTATCTCCAAAAAGACTACTGGATGGAGTGAGTTCAGCAGCACTATTGCTTATGCTTTGGTGTGCTTGGCCACTGCCAGAAAGTATAATTTTTCTAAAATGATTTTCAGTGATCTTGTCTCAAACATGGGAAACAAAAAGAGCTTCTTTATGTATCCCAGGTTTGTTCAAGAAGTCATTACTCATGAATTGACGGATATACCTCAACTTGTTGGGGTATATGTACCTAAACCCCCCAAAGGCAAGGTTTTCTCAAATATGAGAAGATCTGTTGGGGACTCTGAAGGAGTTGACACCCCATTGTTCTCTACAATGATGGTGGTGTCCCAAACCAATGAAGGTATGGCAGCAGGGTCAAGGCCCCCATTAGACCAACCCACTGCTAGCCAAGCCCAACCTTCCCTCTCAAAATCTATTCCCCAGTCCCTTCTTGAAAAACCAACCTCTCCAATCACACAAACTTACAAGAGGAAACAGGTAAAGAAGGCTTCTTCCCTTCTTGTACCATTACCCACTAAGCCTATAAGCCCTCTAAGGGAGAATTCTCCCCTAGAGAATATCCAAAGGGAAACCACAAGGGTGTCTCCCAACCCAAAGGAGGTGCTCTCTGAGGAGGAGGTAGAGCATATGGGTGATGAGGCTGCCACTACTCCTGCTAGTACAGAGGAGGAAAGTGGTAACATCAATAAGACCTCCCCCATGGCAACTTTGAATAAGCAATCATTTGAAGGTCCCTGGTGCCAAGAAACCACAGGGGTGGATAGTGCTTCTGCAAGGCAGAAGACTTCCACTAATAAAAGATCCAATGATCCTTCAAAGGAGGGTAACACTTCTGGAAAGGGTGAGGACAAATATACGTACTATGAATTGATGGAAACAATGGGGAACATCAATCAAGATGTTGTCAAACAAGGAAAAGATATTGAAGAAATGAAGCTAGTCATTCTGTCACAACAAGAACAGATTGCTAAGCTGAAGAGGATGGTGGTTAGTCTGGTACAAAGGAAGAAGAGAAAGCAATTCCAACTTCGGAGAAGGAAAGTTGAGAATGATGCTCCCAAAAAGGGGGAGATCAACATGGAAGAAGCCACAAGAGAGGGGAAGCTTAATGTTGAGGGGGAGAAGGAAGCAGAAACAGAAAGAGTTTCAATACCAAAAGAAACAAAAGAAGCAGCAGAAACAGTTACTACTGCTGACATTAATAAAGCAGCAGAAACTGTGAAAGAAGTTCTAACAGATCTTGAGATTGCAGAAACCTTACTAAAAGCCAAGAATGATACTCCCAAGGTCACTGCAAAGACCAAAGGAATAATCATCAAAGAACAAGGTGAAGTGATCAAGAAAGATAATAGCAAGAAGGCAATCAACAAAGACAAAGGAAAAGCAAAAATGGTGGAATCTGATCAACCAATCAAAAAGCAAAGGTTGGTTGAATCAGATGAAGCCCTAGCTAAAAAGATGCAGGAGGATTTTGAAAAAGAAGAAAGAGTTCAGATGGAAAAGGACAGGGAAATGGCAAAAGCTCTAGCTGCTGAACTGAATGAAGCTTATCAACAGAGTATGGCAACTGAAATTGCACAGAAGAAAGCTGCAAGTATGAAGAAATCAGTGGTGAAAACAGTTGCAAAGAAGAGAAAACCCTCAAAGACATTCCTAGGTACCCAAGAGAGAAACAAGATGATTATATTTCTTAAAGGTGCTGTAGGAGTCAAAAAGGAGATGTTCTCCAAAATGTCTTTTGAGAAGATCAAAGAGCTCTATGATTCAGAGATGTTGAAGCTTCAGGGAAATGAAACTGCTAGGGTGGAGATGGAGAAGAGGATAAAAGAAAGTAATGACTTTGATTGTCAAAAGCCATTTCCAGATGAGCAAGAAACACCTCCTAAGAAAGAGTCCACTCTGGGAGAAAGTCTAAGGACTTTAAAGAGAACAAAAATGATGGAAAGGAGAAAGCCAATCAAGAAGCCTAAAGTATCTGAAGAAGAGGCTGAGAAGGTAGCTGAAGAAGAAGGGGCACCTGAGTCATCTAAACAGACAGAGCCAGCTAACACTGATGATGTAAATTTGTATATGGTAGTGATGGACAAAGTGCCTGAACCAATTTCAGCATAACCTATAGGAGTGAAGCCTCCTGAGGTCATTCTCTGGGATACATTGACAGTGGATGGAAAGGAATACATAAGGCTGAAAAGAAAGGATGAAAAGCATGAAGTGTTCAACACATGGGCAAAAATTGTCAGAACATGCTCTAGATCAGATCTTGAAGAGATGTTTGAGATAGGAATGAAGTTGTATGCAGATATTCTAAAGGCTCCAGGAATTTCAATTACAAAACTGGTAATGGAGTATCTGTGTATGTTGTTCAAACCTGAAGAAGTAGAGCACTTGATCAAGGATGTTTTCAAATCAGTAAACAGTTGGACTCTATATGAAATTAGTGGAGTATATACAGTGACTTTGGATTTAAATCACACTGAATACTTCCTAGTGGATAGAGTGTATAATCATAGCAGATTGAAGCTACATGCCATGCTGAAGAAAAAGTTAAGGTGTGTTCCAGATTCAGAAATGGCTAATTACTTGATTCAAAGAATCATCAATCAGAGTTTGGGATTGGATGCAAACACTGGAATTTAGGCCATGATAGAGTTTTGGGAGCATCTTGAAGATTAATTCTGAAGAACTTGACTTCTCTTCTTAAAAGTCAAGTTAGGGGAGATTGTTGGGAACTGAAGAATTCATCAAGTATGGTTAATGCTGCTGGTTCAAAGTTACTACTGCTAGAAGACTTAAAGGTTAGTACTGCTGAGTGTTACTACTGCTAGTACTATTAATACTGCTAGTCACAGTTAGTACTGCTTGAACAAAGTTAGTACTGCTTAGCTAGTTAGTACTGCTAGTAGTTAGTGCTGCTTAGTAGTTAGTGCTGCTAAAGAGATTTGGATGGAAAGAATGACAGCTGGATAATCTGAAGATTATGGAAGTTTATAGATATACATGGAAGATATACTGAAGATATTTTTTTATTGTAATTATCTTTGTATTCAGTATATATATTGTATAGCTTAGAATAATGAGTGAATTTTTTTAGTTTTGTTTTCATTCTTTTAGAGAGAAAATCAACCTCAAGGCATAGATCCTAATTCTAGAGAAGTAGAATTCGTATTGGTGAGCCTGTTCATCAATATTGAGGTTGAGTGAGTAATCTTGTAACTTCAAAGCATTCAATACAAGTTTACAGTTTGTTCTTCATATTTATTGTATTGATTTACTATTTCATTGAATATCAAAGTGTTATTCCGCAAACTTATTTGATATTGTTTCTGAGAATTAATTCTTGTTGAGAATTCGATCCTGACAAAAATCATTAAAACACTTCAAGGTCAGATTCGTCATTGAATGAACTTCCCATCGTCTTATAAGCACATTCTTCATGAACTTTCATCTCCTTCTTTTAAAAAATAGACAATCTCCCCCATATAGGAAAATTATAAATCTCCAAAATATGATGTGATAAAAATTGTCATCTTATCTGAAAGAACCGTTGAACCATGAATGTATTCATCTGAATCTTTTCAAATTCAAACAAAATAAGAGTTGTAACCCGGAATCAACATATGAAACAGTTAGAAATGCCTGTCAGTAACACGAAGTTACTGTGTACAACGAATGTACAATATAAAGAGCTTGTTTGATATTGACTCCCTAGGACTTCCATTCAATCATTGAAAAACACAAGGTAATTCTATGAATGTTCAGACAGAAAAACATATTCTCTGTGTGCTCGTGCTTGTGTATGAAAGAATTAGCACAATGATTGTGTTTCATAAGGCTCAACATATGTAAATTACTGAGACAACAATAATTGTACATGGACTCAACGTGCATGAGAAAGGGTCGAAGGTGGGACAACTTTCCTTCTTCTTCAATATCAGTATCTTTCAAGTGACGATCCGATAGATTATGTGTTGCTTCCCCAGAAAATATGAAACATTCTCTTTTTAAGAAAAGAATGAGTAGCTTGTGGGGTTGTATGCAAGAGATGGCATGGGCTATTTGCCTATTTCAATGATGGTCACCAAAGAAATGTGAACCAATCAGTAATGTGGTTGCCCGGCTCAGAAAGATGTTTGGTCCAGAGTTCTGATATTTATTTAACTCTGTTCTCTCACCCTCTTTCTTTTAATCAAATAAGCTCACATCTAACCAATCTCTCATTTCAATTTTACCTCAGCTAAATCCCACACTCAATTCTTTTAGACCCCTCTCCCCTCGATCACTCAAAGGATTTCTTCCGGGGTAGGAAACACTGGTTATAGTGAATCCATAGAAGATCTATTAATCACTCACACTGAATCCCATGTTCCTAAAAAGTACATGTTGTTCAATGATTTTCTTGACATGTAAAGCACAAGAAATCATATGTCAGTGTATATATGCTCATCAAAGATCAGAAATGAAATTTGAGCATTTTAAACAGTTAAGATATCTCAAAACTTTAGATGAATGAATAATCAAGAAAGAATAAAAATGTTTTGAGAATCTGACAATGATTAAGATCAGATCAAATTATCATGAAGAAAAAAAAAATTGGGAATTCAAAAACGCATGTTGTTTATATGAACAATATATAAACATATTATCAATGAAAGGACATTAAAATGAAATGACGTTTGATTCAAACAACTGTGAATACCAAACGGGAGTATCACCATAGAAAGATATATCATTTGATACATGGTAATAACATAATTAATTTGAAAATACTGAACCAGTGTGTGTATGAATACTTGACAAAGTATATAGGAAAGAAAATACACAAGTATTATTCTTTAAAGAATACATGGCCAGATAAATAATAAAATTCACAAGTAACCAAAAATCATTTAAAATTCACACTTCTCAAATCAGAAAAACATTTTAAGATCGTGAAGTGGTTTGAACATTTTTTTTAAAAAAATTTCACAAGTAAAAGTTGTTCTTCTTTCACAAGTGTTATAGTATAAGGATTAGAATGATATACCTGTAAATCAGAATCCTTAACTCCCCCTGGAATGAATATAGCAATTAAAATATCCTTGACTAGATATCCTCCCCCTTGATATCTGTAAAACGTCAATCTTTTTAGAAAATTTATTATAAAAGATATAGCAATATAATATCTAAACTCCCTTTCAAACAAAAACTTCTTGAAAAGATGTAATCATGAAAGCATCCTTCAGAAGAAAACATTTGAATACGGGTTTTGAACTGAATTGTCCAAAAGCCAATGTCACATAAAATGTCCTGCAAGAAAACGATTTTGGTAATCATTATAAAAATGATTCCGCTTTAGTCAGATAGCATATGATGGAATATCTAAAATATATGCAAATAAAGTACAAGATTAGAAAACTCCCCCTAGAATCATGAATTGGCGTTTAACATAGCAAGTTTACTAACTAAAAAGGTAAACCTCTTTTCATCAAACGGCTTGGTGAAAAGGTCAGCCAACTGGTAGTCTGTAGTCACGAAGTGCATCTCGATATCGCCCTTCTCAACATGATCCTTTATAAAATGATAACGCACGTCAATGTGTTTCGTCTTGGAATTATGTACTAGATTACCTTTATTGCAATCGCAATCTTAGAATCACAGTAGATAGGGACTCGTTGGTAAGTATATCTGAAATCTTCTAACTGTGTTCGTATCCAGAGGACTTGTGAACAGCAGCTTGCGGCAGCTACGTATTCAGCCTCAGCGGTGGATGTAGAAACACAATTTTGTTTCTTAGATGTCCAACTAACCAACTTATCACCTAAGAACTGACAAGAACCAGAGGTGCTCTTTCTATCCAGTTTGCATCCTCCATGATCAGCATCAATATAGGCAGTTAAATCAAAAGACGAACCCTTAGGATACCAAAGGCCTAACTCAGTAGAACCTTTAAGATACCTAAAAATCCGTTTTACAGCGACCAGGTGTGATTCCTTCGGATTAGCTTGATATCTCGCACATAAACATGTAGCAAACATAATATCCGGTCTACTAGCAGTTAAGTACAGCAGTGACCTAATCATGCTACGATACACTTTTTGATCTACTGAATTGCCAGAAAGATCTGCACCTAAAAGTGTGCCCGTTGCCATCGGTGTTTTCATCACTGAACTGTCAGTCATGTTAAATTTTTTTAAAATATCTCGAATATATTTTGACCGATTAATGAAAATGCCTTCGGGTAACTGTTTTACTTGAAGACCAAGGAAAAAATTCAGTTCGCCCATCATTGACATTTCAAAACGAGATTCCATGATTCTTGAAAAAAATTTACAAAACTTTGGATTTGTAGAACCGAAAATTATGTCATCTACATAAATCTGAATCAGAATCATATCATCACCTTGCTTTTTCAGAAAGAGAGTAGTATCAATTGTACCTTTCTTGAATCCTGAAGCGAGTAAAAATTGAGTTAGAGTTTCGTACCAAGCTCTTGGTGCCTGTTTGAGTCCATACAAGGCTTTGTCTAAGACATAGACATGATCAGGGTTCTTTGGATCAACGAATCCTACTGGTTGAGCAACATATACTTCTTCATGCAATATCCCATTTAAGAATGCTGATTTTACGTCCATTTGGAGGACTGTAAAATTTTTATACGCTGCATAGGATAAGAAGATTCGTATCGCTTCCAGTCGTGCCACAGGAGCAAATGTTTCTTCATAATCAATCCCCTCCTGTTAACAATAACCCTTTGCAACAAGGCGAGCTTTGTTTCGAACTACAACTCCAGATTCATCTCTCTTATTTCTGAAAACCCACTTTGTTCCAATAACAGATTTTCCTTTTGGAAGTGGTATAAGTCGCCAAACTTTGTTCCTCTCAAATTGTAGAAGTTCATCTTGCATCACCAGTATCCAATCTGGATCGCTCAAGGCTTCTGAAGCTTTCTTTGGCTCGAGAGAACTTAAAAAACTTGAATATAGACAAAAATTAGCCGATGCTGCACGCGTTTGTACACCAGACTGTGCATCACCAATGATATTATGTAGTGGGTGATTTCTTGTCCATTTCATTTTACTTGGAATCGGATGAATTTCAACTTGAGTATTATCTTCCTCATATTCATCATATACTGCAGGTAAGTCTTTATCAACCTCAGATGTGCTTGGGACATCTTGTACAGCCTCTTCTGAAGTAAATATTTCCGGAGCAATAGAAGAATCACTCGGAACTTCTGTTGCAGAATTTGGATCTGCATGCACAGAATCAACATTAGTATCTTCAGAATGTATATGTGTAGATTTACCTGATGTGATTGATATTGTGACATTTTCAGAAGGTCCTGAAATATCTGCGACTATAATTGGAACCTCTGAAGTTGATGCGGATATGTTTGATTTTTCAAAATCTGCACATATATCCAGAAAAGCATCAAAAAATAATAAGTCTAATTCAGCTGTAATTTTATTTGAATTAGAAGACTTATTTTGTTTGACTTCAGGTTCTATTCCATCTTGAATAGAAACTTTCTGTTTAAGCTTGAGTTCTGAACTATTGTGTTCAAAAGTCAACGTTGATGATTCGTCGAATGACACATTAATGCTCTACATGATCGTCTTGGTTCGTCTATTGTAGGTACGATAGGCTTTAGACGTTAACGAATAACCAATGAAATAGCCTTCGTCAGCTTCTTGTCAAATTTACCAAGATTGTCTCGATCATTGAGAATATAACACCTGCAACCAAAAGTACGAAAAAATTTAATATTCGGTTTTCGACTATTAATAAGTTCATACGCTGTCTTTTTATTTCTTTTGATGACAATCGTGCGGTTTTGTGTGAAACACGCAGTGGCTACGGCTTCAGCCCACAGAAACATTGGCAATTCGGAATAGGCTAACATTGTCCTTGCAGCTTCCACCAGTGTTCGATTCTTCCTTTCAAATACTCCGTTTTGTTGAGGAGTGTAGGTAGCAGAAAAGTTGTGAGAGATCCCAACAGATATGAGATAACTCTGAAGCTTTTCATTCTTGAATTTCGTGCCATTGTCACTTCTCAAAGATATAACCGACAATTGTAGTCGAACCTGGATCTTCTTTAAAAACTCAATGATCAGCTCTCCTGCATCTGATTTGTTCCTTAAAAATTCCATCCAAGTATATCTGGAGTACTCATCTATCATGACCAAAATATATTTCTTACCATTGATAGACTGAGTCCTCATCGGGCCGCAAAGGTCCATATGTATCAATTCAAGAGTTGTTGAAGATGAGAATTCTGTGTTTGCTTTATGAGATGTTTGCTTCATCTTTCCCATTTCACAAGCGGGACAAAGAGAATTCTTCTCAAACCTTAGTTCTGGTAGACCTTTGACAATGCCTTGTCTCGCCAACTGATTAATTGCATCAAAGTTTTGATGAGACAGATGCCGATGCCATATCCAACTTTCAGCTCGTGAAGCTTTTGCAATCAGACAAACAGGTCTTGATGCAGAAAGTGTTGGAAAATTCACAGAATAAAGATTTGCATTCCGCTTGGCTTTAAAACTGCACGACCATCTTTATCTTCAATATAGCAGCATTTATCAGTAAACCGAACTTGAAATTGACTATCGCAGAATTGACTTGTACTGAAAAGATTATGATCAAGTCCTTCCACGTATAGTACTCTTTTGATTGTCACGGTGCCATTTCTTAACGATCCGTGTCCTCGAATGTATCCTGTAACCTCAGAATTAGCATAACTTACAGTACCGGCAGGTTCCTCAACATAATTGTGAAGTAGATGCTTAAATCCTGTCATATGGCGCGAGCTTCCTGAATCTATATACCATGTATGTGAGGCCTGCAAAAAGAACAACTCATTTTAGGTACCCATATCCAGATGGGTCCTTCCTTGTTAGCTTTTCGCAACTTATCAACATCATCTACCTTAGCCTTAATTCGCCACTCATAGCGAGGCTTAGGTACCCATTTTCATACCATTTTAACATTAAGCTCATGAAATGTTTTCTTTTTCGAAAAATTATCAATCTTAGCATGAAAATTTTTAGCCTGATGAGTTAAGGAATTTAAAGCTGATTTGACATGAGATGTTTTTCTGGCAACTTTAGATTTAGGATGAATGGAAGGAATGATAAAAGCATTATCATGACAGTGTTTGCAGATAAAATTCTTACGTGCAAATGTCAAAAGCTTAGATTTATCCAATGAAGTACAATCAATCATACAACTTTGACATTTGGAAACGTTTGAATTTTTACACATCAAACTACCACTATCACTGATATTACATTTATTTTTAGCAACTTTATTTTCCTTCACATTCTTCATCCTTTCTCCTTTACCATTTTGCTTTTTTACATCTGAAACAGAAAATAGAATCTTGTTAGTTTTCTTTGAAGAAAATGATTTTGGCTTTGAAGTACAAGAAGCTTCTCCTTTCTCAAAAATACTCGGAGGATATTCTGGAGTAGTAGTATAAACAACTGAAGTTTTAGAATTAACAGTATCAAACTCTGGATTAGAATGAACATTCCAGTTTTTAGAGTCAAACGTCTTTTTCTCCTTTAAATTTTGTTGAAACAAATCATTTTTTAAAAAATTTAACTCTCTAGAGAATTCTTTGTTTTCTTCAAAAGACTTGTCAAATTTGAATTTGAGATCAACATTCTCATCTTCTAACTCTTCAATTGTCTTTTGAAGATCTGTGATTCCATCTTTTCTATAATAGGAACAGGATCAGAAGCATTCATCATTTCTGTAAAGATCTCCTCAGTCATAATTTTTGAAAAATCAGAATTAAGGTTTTGATTCATGATATTTTCATCTTTTGATCCATTTGAAGAATTAGACGTGAATAAATCAGATAATAACACTTGATTCTCAACATTAGTTTCTAAATCAGATTCATCAAACTGACACTGAGATTCAGTATTATTTTCATCAATCTTGGCTGATTCTGTTGGAGAAAATAGAGACGTAAAATCACTAAATTCTATCTTTCTTGTTTTGTAACTTTCATTTAAATCTTTATAAGCAAAACCAACAGATTTTAAACTTGAAATGGAATCAGCGCAAGATAAAGTGTCATCATCATTCACAACTTTACCTTTTACAAAAGTATCATGAATATCAGGTTTTGTAGAAGTAGAGCCCATTTTATCAAAATTATACAAATTTTCTGGTGCTCTTTTCAAAACAGTATTTGGTTCAAAACCTAAACCTTTTTTAACATTATAAAATCTGACATCTTGGAGTTTGTTTGTTAAAAGATTTAATGTTTGCTCAGTCTGTCCTCTTTTCAGATTTAAATCCTCCAGTTGCTTGATTTTACAATATGCCTGGTTTCTTTCTTGAAAACATGCTTCAAATTTTAGTTGAAAATCACCTTTTTCAGCATTTAAGTTTACAAGATCTCTTTCAAGCTCAGATATTTTTGAATTTAAAACATCTTTGTCCTTTTTCAAACAATCTTTCTCAGATTCTTTTTCCTTAACAACATCTTTCAACATTGAATTTTCATCACGAAAATTCAACATTGTTTGTCTTTCATGACTAAGTTTGCCTTTTAAAGTTTTAAACTCTTCTTTCATGAATTTAACTTGAGCCTTTAAGGATTGAATACGTACCTCGGAACCACAGTCGGAATGATCAGAAGATGATCCAATGTCCTCATCTACTTTGGCCATCATACACACCTAAGTAAAGTGTGCAAATTCATCATCAGAACTCTTGTAGAGCCAATTCTCTTCTTCCGCCATTAAGTTCTGACCATCTTCCACCTTCTTTGCTAACAAAGTTTTCCGAGCATAATATTCCGAATTATTTGTTCACTTGAACTTGCAATCCTTGGAAAAATGATCTGGTTTTCCACAGTTATAGCATCTTCCATATTTTGGCTCAGTCTCTTCTTTCTTTCCTTCTCTCTTCTCTTCTCGTTTCTCTTTTCGCTTTTCATCTCTTTTCTCTCCTGTTTTCTCATACTTCTTTTCAGATCTCGGTTTGAACTTGTCTTTCTTGTAACTCTCATATTTCGGCTTGTACTTGTTCTTTCCAAAGCTTTTAAACTGCTTTGTGAGAAGAGCCAGATTTTCAGCGAATCGTTGCATATCCTCATCTGAATTTTCTTCACTTTCAGTAGAAGACTTATCAGTGCTTAAATCAGTAACCTCAGTGAGGAGAGCTCTGGATTTCCTTGACTTTGTCTTGTAAGAAGAACTGGACTTAAAACTTGACCCTTTCTTATGTTCAGACATTAAGGCTATAGAATCTTTGACCATCTTCTTTTCAGCACCAAGCTGCTTTACTTCATCCTCATGCTGAGATAAAGTTGTGAAGATATCATTGACGTCTTTTTGTGCCATGTCCTTAGTCATCTGAATGTTGATATCATAGCTTTTCCATTCTAGGTTCAAGTTCTTGATGAACTTATAATTGATCTCTGATTCTGACTTGTTCATTCCATTTCTCCTTAGATCATTTAATATCACATTAAAGCGATTGTATGTTTCCAACAAAGTCTCTCCTTCTTTCGCATGAAAGCCTTCATATGCATTTATACTCTGATTCAGCTTTGCCTGAATTTACTTCTTTGATCCTTGAAACTGTTTCTCCAATTCATCCCATAACTCTTTTGCAGATTCCCTACTATCTACTCTATTGTAGATATCATTAGGGATTGCCATAGTGAGATAGATAAGTGCCTCATCATCTAGCTTGTATCTTGCATTTTCCACATCAGTAAAGAATTGATATGGTTTTGACACATATCGATCTGGGATAGCTGGAGATGTAGCTGTGGCTGCTTGTCCAGGTACAAACGATTGTGGATTTCCCGGACCATCTATGATAGATGTCATATAATCTCTGTTCTTTAGATTTAAGAACTGAATCATTCTTTTCTTCCATTGTGAATAATCTCCGACAGACAAGACCGGAGGCTTCAGATGAGATCCCATAGAAAGAAATTCATAGCTACAGGTTAAACAGAAGAAAGATGGCATTTTCATAAGTCAATCCAAGTATGTGTAGGATATACTTACAAAGTTTGGATTTTCAGAAGCAAAGCCTGCAAGCACACCTATGGAAACACACAAACAAATCACTGCAAATCTTGAGGGGGAGGATGTGGATGTTCATCATTATAGATCCATGATAGGCTCCTTCATGTATCTAACAGCTTCAAGACCATACATTATGTTTGTTGTATGTGTGTGTGCAAGATTTCAAGTGAGGCCTAAGCAATCTCACTTTCAAGCAGTCAAAAGGATCTTCAGATATCTCAAAGGACAACCTAGGTTGGGTCTTCGGTATCCTCATGACTCACCATTTGATCTGCTTGCATATTCTGATAGTGATTTGGGTGGTGCAAACTTGGATAGAAAGTCTACATCAGGACGATGTTAGTTTTTGGGTGCAAGGCTAGTTTCATGGCAGTGTAAAAAGCAAACCACATTGTCCACCTCCACAATAGAAGCGGAATATATAGCTGCTGCAAGCTGTTGCTCACAAGTGCTATGGATTTAGAATCAGATGTTGGACTATGGTATTACTTTTCTTGGCACTCCCATCTTCATTGATAACAACAGTGCTATAAGCATTGTTCATAATCCGGTGAAGCACTCTAAAACCAAGCATATAGAAATCAGGTACCATTTTATTAGAGATTGCAATGAAAAGAAGTTAATTCAGGTTTTGAAAGTACACACTAGTAACCAATTTGCTGATCTATTCACCAAAGCTTTTGATGTAGGTAGATTCACATTCTTGGTCACAAGTGTGGGCATGATAAAGACTGAATAAGCCTCTTTTGATTTTCTTCATGTACCATTTCTGTATAGATTCTTCAATGTTTACTTTCTCATATTTCATTGTGCATGGTGCTGCTAACCATTTGTGTTTAAGTGTTTCAGATTGCTTTGCTGATTAGATACTTGGTACTTCTGGTTAAGTTAATACTACTCTCACTATTACTCCTGCTGACAGTTCAAAAATGGTTAAGTATGGTTACTACTGCTAGGTGGTTTATACTGCCAGTGCAAAGTTACTACTGCTTTCCTTATTTCTACTGCCAGACAGTGTTAATACTGCTAGTATGTGTTAATACTGCTGGTATGTGTTAATACTGCTGATATGGGTTAATACTACGTGTATGGGTTACTGCTGCTAGGGTACTTAGTAATGCTTTTAACTGAATCCCTTACCCTATAAATACCCTCTCTGACCGCCAAAACCCAAACGGCTCTTTAAATTTCCATTGAGTTTTCATCCTCTCTCACTCTCTAAAATTCTTGATTACCAGACTGCAAACCCTAGTTTTGATTCGAACCCTAGACTCGATCAGAAAGATGGCATAACTTGATTTCGTTGATGACCACAATGAGCTTGCAATGTTACAAAAACCCAAACAAGCTGAGGGTTTTCATGCAATTGTGGATTTCTTAACATGATCACATATTGCATATGCGCTAACTGTAAATCCTACCATCTATGTGGAACATATGCGACAGTTCTGGGCAAATGCATCCATCCAGACTGTTGATGGCAATCAGTTCATTCAATCAAGGGTCTGTGATAAACCTATCACAATCACAGAAGGCTGCATAAGCACTCATCTTCATCTAGATGATGCCTCAGGTATTTCTATTCTCTCAATGGAAGCTCTATTTCAAGAAATTGGTAGAATGGGGTATGAAGGTCCTACTGAGGTTTACACGTTTTACAAAAGAAAATTTTCACCTCAGTGGAGATTCTTTGTTCATACTCTTCAACACTGTATATCTCGCAAGACAGCTGGATGGAGTGAGTTTAGCAGTACAATAGCTTATGCTCTTGTATGCCTAGCTACCTCCAGAAAGTTCAATTTTTCCCAAATGATTTTAAATGATTTGCTGACAAACATGGATACCAAAACCAAAACCAAAAGATTTTATATGTATCCAAGGTTTGTACAAGAGGTACTAAGCATGGAATTGACGGATTTACCCTCTTTTGAAGAGGTATATGTACCTAAACCTCCCAAAGGGAAGGTATTTTCCAATATGAGAAGGCCTAGTAAGGACTTTTTTGGAAAAGACACACCATTGTTCTCTACAATGATGGTTGTGTCCCACCCACATGGTGAGGCATCAGGGTCACATCCCATATCTGACCAACCCACTGATGACCTACCCACACAATTCACTTCAAATGTTCTTCCTCAGATCCTTGTTGATAAGCCAATTCTCCCAATCACTCAAAAATATACAAAGAAAAAGGTACAGAAGGTTCCTTCCCTTCAAGTATCTACAACCCAAAAGCCTACAAGCCCTCTAATGGAGCATTCCCCATCAGAGAATATCCAAAGGGAATCCACAAGGGTGTCTCCCAACCCCAAGAAGGTGCTTTCTCAAGAGAAGGATGAGCATGTAGGCAGCAAGGCTCACACTACTGATTCTGCACAAGGTATGGGTCAGGACAGTGTGAATATGGCTAAGACCTTCCCCACGACAACTTTGGATGAGAAATCATCTAAGGGACCCAAGTGCCAAGAAACCAAAGGGGTAGTAGGTGCTTCTGCTAGGCAGAAGGCCTCTACTAAAAGATCTCATTATCCTTCAAGGGTGGTAAACACACCTAAATGAGGTGAGGACAAATATAACTATGACGAATTGATGAATACCATTGGCGAGGTGAACCTGGATGTACACAATCAGGGTTTGGAGATAAAGGCGATGAAAAAGGTGATCATTTCTCAACAGGGGAAGATAGACAAACTCAAGAAGATGGTGCTTAATTTGGTGCACAAAAAGAAGAGAAAGCATTTTGTCTTGAAGAAAAGGGAAAGTGCTCATGATGTTTCCAAAAAGGGGGAGAATCAAGAAGCTAAAGTTGAGAAGGAAAGTTCAGTTGGTATGGAATTTCAATTTGAGGGGGAGATTGGTGGTGAAGCTGAAAAGAATGTTGAGGAGAATAAGAAGGATCATGGTGTGAAAGCAGCAGAAACAGTAGGGAAAGAAGCGGTAATTCAACCAGTAGTAGAAACTGAAGAAGCAGCAGTAACTACTGAACCAACAGTAGAAACTGCTAAAGCAGTAGAAATAAATAAAGCAGCAGCAGAAAAAGGAATGTCTATGGAAGAAATGTATTCTGTTGGAATTTGTTAGAGCATACTCATTTAAAACCCAAATTTGTTACCAAATTACCAGAAGAAGTTGAGGCCAAAGAAACTGAAAATAGAAAGAATATAAATAAAATGCAACTACCTTTTTACTATGCAAAGTTAAATGATAGTTATCTTTCTGAGAGACCAAAAGTTCTTTTAAATGACTATTTTGCTAGTTATTCTGTTTCTGAGATTAAGGCAAAACCTGCGACTGCAAAGGTTTATGTTCCTCCACTCCTTTTTGAAAGCAAAATAGTTGAGCTTGAAAATGTTGTTTTTGATGAAAGACTTTTGGTAGTTATTGAACAAAGTGTGTTTTCTATAGTTTTAAAGAACACTGTTTTTCAATCTAAATCTACAAAGTGTTCTACAGTTTCAAAGGCACATCAAACTTCGTCTGATAATTTTGATGACTTATTTGAGTCTGCAAATGACTTTCTTAATTCTGATGATGGGTGCATAGAAGAAATTGATATGTTTGACTTCAATGCTTCTCTTCCTGATCATTCTACTTGTCTTATAACTGAAAAAGTGTCACCTAGTGGTTTTAATATTGGTGAATCATCAACTAAGGTTGGTGAATCAGTTTCTGTAACTGCTGATTACTATGCTCAAGGTAAGAAACATAAGAAACAACGATTACAGAAACATAAATACACTGGTACACAAAAGAAAACTCAATCTCAGAAATCTGCTTTTGCTAATAATTCTAAATCTTTTGTTTCAGATATAAGCAAGAAAAGGTCGAAAGCTCGAACCGAATGGCGACCAAAAAGGAAGAATGATGAGATAGCTGAATCAGTTTCTGATAACTCTTGTAATAGACCAGTTAGTAGTGATAATGATGTAGTTGGTCAACTTGCTTCACCTAAACAAAACCTTGTAACTTCTTACAAGCGTTATTCAATAAAGCAATTGATTAAATTATCTCCTACTACTACTAAATCTTTTCATTATCGGAGAAATGATTTTGCTTATTCTCATAATTCTAATGATTGGTTTGGATCTTATTATGTTTATTCTTCAAGATCAAATGTTTTTAAAAGTTTTCAACGAAAAGGAGGATCCATATTCAAATGGATTCCAAAATCATGTTCTAATCTGTTAAGACCCATTTTTAAATGGGTACCTAAAATTATTGTTTCCTGATTTCTCTTGCAGACCAGGCATATGTGGTTTATTGTCTAATTATACAGAGAAATTCAGCGGCAATGTCAGATTTGGGAACGACCAAGTTTCACCAATCTTAGGATATGGTGATATCATTCAAGACAACATAACGATTAGGAAGGTGAGTTATGTCGAAGGTTTAGGGCACAACTTATTTAGCATCGGTAAATTCTGCGACAAAGGGTTAGAGGTCAACTTCAAAGCTAAGAGATGTTCGGTTCGTTCTGAAGACGGCACAGAACTCTTAGTTGGCAAGCGAAAGACAAATCTCTACACTATCAGTCTTTCAAAGGTTCAGAATGACAGTCATGTTTGTTTATTATCAAAAGCTTCGATGCAACAAAGTTGGCTTTGGCACTGACGACTATCACATCTGAATTTTCGTTATATCAACAAGTTGGTAAAAAATAAGCTGATAAAAGGACTTCCTGGACTGAGATATGAGAAAGAACACTTGTGTACTGCATGTGAAAAGGGTAAGATGAAGAGAGCCGCACATAAACCGAAGCCTGAACCAAGCACTAATTCTCCACTATAGTTGTTTCATATGGATCTCTGCGGTCCGATGAGAACACAAAGCTTAGAAGGAAAGAAATACGTGTCAGTTATTGTGGACGATTATTCAAGGTACACGTGGGTCAAATTTCTTCGATCAAAAGTTGAGACGCCCGAAGTTCTCATTACTTTCTTAAAGACGACCCAGGTGAATATGCAGAGACAAGTCAAGTTTCTTCGGACTGATAACGGCACAAAGTTCAAAAACAAAACAGTCGAAGAATATCTCGAATCGGTCGAGATATCACATCAATACTCTGTTGCACGTATACCTGAACAGAATGGAGTTGTCGAAAGGCGAAATTGAACGCTAGTCGAGGACGCTCGTACTATGCTTAGCCAATCGGACTTACCTCTATTTATGTGGGCAGAAGCTGTGTCAACTGCATGTCATACTCAAAATCGATCCATGGTACACCGCCGTTTTCAAAAGACTCTATATGAGCTGATCAACAACAGAACACCGACAATCAAGTATTTTCATATATTTGGGTGTAAGTGTTTCGTGCTTAACGACAGAGAGAGTCTGAATAAATTCAGTGCTAAGGTGGACGAGGGTATCTTCATTGGTTATTCTTCAACATCTGCAGCATACCGTGTTTATCTGAAGGAATCAAAGACAGTCGTCGAGAGCGTCAATGTAACATTTGATGAAGATATGGCTTCTGAACAAATCAGTTCAGAACCCGTAATCACCGGAGTATTAGCTTCTGGACAGATCAGTCCAGAACCTGTTTCTACAGAGAAAAATTCGGATAACGCTTCTACTTCAGTTTCACATTTATCTGATTTAGATTTGTTATTTGAATTCTTTTATGATGAGTTTCTAGGATCTAATTTGCCTAAATCTGCTGTAACTGACAGGTCCAAAGACACAAGCTGCAATCATCCAGTCACTTCAGAAGTTTTAACTGAACTTGTATCCCCCGTTCAGTCAGAAACTCACATTCCATCAACTACTCCTACAGTTGAAGATACACAAGTAACTGATGAGCCAGAAGTAACTGTTTCAGTTGGATGTGATATAATGTCTACTCAACAGCCAGAGTCTGTTGTTCCAACTGATGCTTCTGCACCTGAAACTTCAACTGCAAACCCCTCTTATTATTCAAAGTGAAGAGTCTGATAGTGGATTTTTAGATGATGATCATGTTCAAACTTCATCAACTCCACCCCCTCATGAGCATCGCTGGACCAAAGAGCATCCTTTACATAAAGTAATTGGAGATCTTAACAAGCCTGTACAAACTAGGTCAGCGACTATTAATCAATGTATGCATGACTCATTCCTCAACAAGATAAAGCCCACGCGAGTATCAAAGGCTTTAGCTTATTCGGATTGGGTATCTGCCATGCAAGAAGAATTAAATCAGTTTGAAGCCCTGAAGGTCTGGAGATTAGTTCCAAAACTGGAAGGAAAATCCGTAATTGGTACTAAATGGGTATTCAAGAATAAAAAGGATGAAGATGGTATCGTCATAAGAAACAAAGCTAGAGTTGTTGCCAAAGGTTACCGGCAAGAGGAAGGCATAGACTACGATGAGACGTATGCTCCAGTAGCGCGTATAGAGGCAATCCGCATGTTTCTAGCCTACGCAGCTCATAAGAATTTCACAGTCTATCAGATGGATGTGAAAACAACCTTTCTGAATCGCATTCTTAAGGAGGAAGTATACGTGTCTCAACCAGAAAGGTTCGTCAATCCAGATAAGCCAGTTCACGTCTACATTTTAGATAAAGCCCTGTATGGTTTAAAACAAGCCCCTCGAGCATGGTATGATGTTCTATCTAAATTTTTGGTCAAGTCAGGTTTTTCCAAAGGTAAAATTGATACCACTTTGTTCATTAAAAAGGAAAAAGAAGATATCATCCTTATTCAAATATTTGTTGATGATATAATATTTGGCTCTACTAATCCTAAATATTGCGAAAACTTTTCTAACCTCATGGTGTCACGTTTTGAAATGAGTATGATGGGAGAGATGAATTTCTTTCTCGGATTACAAGTTAAACAATTTTGAACGGGGATTTTCATTAACCAATCTAAGTAAATTTTGGATATTCTTCGGAAGTTCTATATGGAAAATTGTAAACCAATTGGAACCCCGATGGCACCAGGTACTAAGATTAGCACTGATCCTTCGGGTAAAAGTGTTGATGTTAGAACTTATAGAGGTATGATAGGGTCTTTAATGTATCTTACTTCAAGTAGGCCAGATATTATGTTTTCAACATGCTTTTGTTCTAGATATCAGGCTGCTCCTAAAGATTCCCATTTGGCTTCTGTCAAACGGATTTTTAGATATCTGAAGAGCACCGCAGATCTTGGTCTGTGGTATCCTAAGGATACTGGTTCTCAACTGACTGCCTATTCAGATGCAGATCATGCAGGTTACATGTTGGAAAGAAAGAGTACTTCAGGTCACATTCAATTTCTTGGAGACAAACTCGTTAGCTGGGCATCAAAGAAACAATTATGCGTTTCCACATCAACTGCTGAAGCAGAGTATGTAGCTGCTGCCAGTTGCTGCTCTCAAGTATTGTGGATGTGAACACAACTGCGAGACTACGGATTCAGGTTTGATAAAATTCCAATATATTGTGACTCGAAGAGTGCAATCGCGATATCTGCTAATCCTGTCCAGCATACGAAAACCAAACACATTGACGTCAGGTATCATTTTATCAAAGATAATGTAGAAAAAAGGAACAATTGAACTTTATTTTGTAAAAACAGATTATCAACTTGCAGATTTATTTACCAAACCCTTAGATGAAAAGATATTTAATTTTCTTGTCTCTAAGCTTGGTATGTTAAATCTTAAGACATAATCGGTTGTTACCTAATAAAGTTATGTATTGTTATTTTTCATCATTTTCTTTATCTTTATGTCTGAAGGATATCTGCACTTTAATTGTTTGCTCATGTTCTCAGGGGGAGTAAGAGAATATTTTAGATGATTTACATTCATTTGAGGGGGAGCATAACTAATTTCTGCATTTTACTTAAATGACAAAATTTTTATAATGCATCATTTTAGGGGGAGCAAATAATATCAAAAGGAGTAAGACTATGATTTCTGATTGCTTCAAATCAGAACTCGTACTTTAATCGTTTTACTGCTTTATGTCTTTTACATTTGAATAAATTTTGTGAATAAAGTTGCTTTGACTAGACTTTAAGACTTTTGCAGAATGAGAGAAGCTGACACGATCATATCTTAATAACTACAGTTGATTTTATGAGAATTAAGATTGAGCGAAAAGGTAAATTTCTTATCTTAATCTCAAATGTATCTGAAAGAAGGACAACTTTCAGATATAGAAAACATGTTCTTAAATGTTCAAACCACTTTCCGATTCTTAAACAGATTTCATAAATTGGAAGTGTGATTTTTAAATGTTTTCATTTTATTTTGTGCTTCAAAGTTTACAATCAGTGTGTTTCCAAAGATAAATACTTGTGTTTTGTCTTTTCTATATACTTTCAAGTATTCATACACATTGGTTTGATTTCTTGTTCAAATAGTTCTTACCATGACTCATATTGAAACATAATTTCGATGGTAAGACACCCCGCTTGTAATTCAGTGTATCTTGACCGTCATTTCAAGAATGTCTATATTTTTGTTTCGTATAGACAATATCCGTTATTCTTGACCATAAGCCTTAATTGCTATATCATATCATTTCTGATCATTTTCATACGATGTCAGATTTTCGAACAAGTCTTTTGCATTCATGTTCATTCATTCAATATACTTGTTTGAAAATACTTCAACGTTTTCAAATGCTCAAATCTTCATGATTATATTTTATGAGCATACATTCATCTGACCTTTGTATATGAGTTTTAACTGTTAAAGTTAAATCATTATGAGCAACACGTTCTTTTAGGATCATACATGGGTTCTTTGTGCTAGGAATTAACTGAAATTCTATGAAATCACGTTAACCAGTGATTTCTACCCAAGAAGTTAATCCATAGAGATTAAGTGTGAGGAGTCTAAAAGAAATAAGTGTGGGTTGTGTGATGAGGTAAAATGTAAATGAGAGTTTGGTTAGAAGTGAGCTTAATGATTAAAAGAAAGAGGGTGTGAGATCAGAGTAAAAGAATATTAAACTCTGCACCAACTACTTTCTGAGTCGGGCAGCCACATTACTAACGTTTCACAACTCTTTGGGGAACGTTATTGAAATAGGCAACTAGCCCATGCCAACTCTTGACTAAACCCCACCAGCTACTCATTTTATTCTCAAAAAGAAAATGTTTAATATTTTCAAGGGGACGCAACATATAATCTATCTGGTTTTCATTTGGAAAACCTGGATATTGTAAAAGAAGGAAGTCTGCCCCACCTTCGCACTTCAATCATGCACATTGAGTCTGTGTTTATCTACTGTTGTCTCAGTGGTTTACATTATGTTGAGCCTTAAAAAGCAATTATTCGTGCTTAATTCTTTCTATATGTGCACGAACACACAAGGAATTTGTTTTCTTGTCATAACATTCATAGAAATTTCCTTTGTGGTGTTTCGATGTTTGGATGGAACCCCTGGGGGAGTGAACATCAAAAAACTCCTTTATATTGTGTATCAGTTACACACAGTGACTTTGTGTTACTGACAGGCATTTTAACTGATTCATTTGTTGATTCAGGAGTTACATGTTCTTATTTTGTCTGGATTTGCAAAGATCTAGATGAATACTTGGCTATGGATCACAGAATCAGAGGCTCTTGGACAGATCATAATGGTCAAAGACATTTCTTGGAGAAAAGTTTTGATGATATCAATGCTCAAATCATCAAAAAGGGGGAGATGGTATCAATCAATGATAAAGTTTTGAGAGACGATTTTTAAGGAAATGTCCAAGTCAGAAGATTCAAAGTAAAGATTTGAAGAAGATCAAAGAATTTCTGAAGATTTGAGTAAATTTTCTTTGAAGATTATTTGCTAAAGCAATCTGAGTTGATTCTGAAGATAATTTCTTTCCAAAATCTAAAAGTATCTTGTGAAAGTTTTGAGGAGTTTGTTAATCGTTTGAAGACATTTTTGGAAAGAATACCATCAAAGAAAAAGGGGAGATTGTAGTGACAGAGCTTAAAAGTGAAGACTAAATTGCTAGATATTTCAACAGTGATCTTGAATCCAAAGGGGGAGATTGTTAGAGCATAAATCTGTTGGATACAAGATCAAGAATACTGAAGGTCAAAGTTTAAGAAGTCAAAGCTAAGAAAGTCAACTCTCATGGAAAGTCAAAGTTTTTTGTTAATAAAGTCAAAGTTCATTGTTTTGTAGTTTTAATTTCCTTGTGATTGTTGTGGGTATAAATAGTTTTGTTTTTCTGTTTTTAGTAGATATAACTAACATAATATATTTTAGAGAGAGAGAAATATGTAGAGAGAGAAAGAGAGAGTTCTAGAGAGATAAAGTTTGTAATCTTGGAATTTGAAAGTGAAATCAAACAGGTAATTTGATTGAAATTTGTTTGTTGATTTATTGTTTGTGATTAGATACTAGAATAGGGAATAACAGGATGAAGTTGTATGAAGACAGGATTCAGCAACGAGCTCAGGATGATACAAGGCTAATCATGGATTGGATATGTCTTATGTTTGAACCTGACAGAATACAACTTGAAAAGCAGAATGTGTTGAGATCGCGTTTTCTTAAGCAATGCAAAGTTTATGCTTTGTTTATGTCAAAGGCAAAGATAGAGTATTATCTGGTGGAAAAGCAGTATAAGCATGATGTGATCAGATTAAAAGGTATGCTGCAATTAAAGCTGAGTGGTGGAAGAGGATCAGAAATGGAGAAGGATCTAATCCAGTTACTCAAAGAGCAGAATCAACAAGAGCAGCATAAACCACAAGAGCAGCAGAAACAAGTAGATTATGTTGAAACTCAAGAGCAGAATGAAGAGCAATCAAGTCAACAACCTCCAAAACAGCAAAGTCAATCTGATGAATAGTTTGATTTGTATTTAACAGTGACAGATGAAGAACCATTGAAAATTGATCCTATCTCAGTGAGAGCTCCAAAAATCATTCATTGGGATACCGTGGTGGATAAAGGCACAGAATTCTACAGGATTAAGAGAATGGGTGACAAGTATGAGGTCTATTCAACTTGGGATAATATCATCAGAAGTTGTACCAGATTTGATTTGGAAGACATGTACAGGGTTGGATTGGGTTTGTATGGTGACTTGTTGAGAGGAGCAAGGATGAGCTTAACAAAGATGGCTCTGAAGTATTTGTGTATGATGTTTGACCCTGATAAAGTTGAATATCTTATCAAAGACTTGCATCACAGAGAAGGATTTAACAGCATTGATCATTGGGTGCTTGTTGAAAAATTTGGAGTATATGTCATAACTATTGATAACAACTTTCATGAGTACTATCTGGTTGATAAGGTGTATGATCACAGCAGAGAAAAGTTGCAGGGGATGCTGAAGGCTAAGTTGATCTGCACTACAGGTTCAGAGATGGCAAGAATTTTGATTAGACCCGTTCTTCAATGTTTCAGAACTATGGTTTTTGGTTACATCATATCAGAACCCGTTCTTTATTGGTAAAAATGAGTATTACTATTTTCACCAGAGAATATGTAATCATGGCTTCTGAATACTCAGTTCAGAACCCGTACCCAAATGTTTTTCTTCTGATGGATGCTTAAATGAAAACATCTTTTCTAGAAGTTTTTGATTTGAGGGGGAGTTAATAGTTATATCTTTTATGGGGAGGAGATATTAGCTAAATGTATTTTCATTGTTATATTTTTCTAATAACTTGAATTTTTACAGATATCAAGATGGAGGATATCTTAGTTTTTCTCAAGGATACTTCACTGAAAATATTCATTTCAGGGGGAGTTAAGGATTTTGATCTAAAGGTATATATTTCTAATCCTTATACTCTATCACTTGTTGAAAGAAGAAGAACTTTCACTTGTGCAAAATGGTTTCTTAAATGTTCAAACCACTTCGCGTTCTCAAATGTTTTATGAATTTTGAAGTGTGATTTTAAATTACTTTCATATGGATACTTTACTGCATATCTGACCGTGTGTTTCCAATGACAAATACTTGCGTAATTGTCATGTCTTTATACTTTGTCAAGTACTCATACACACATCGGTTCAGTATATTTCTTGACTTTGTGAGTACCATGTATCACATGTTAAATCCTTCTATGGTAATACTCCCGGTTGTATTCAATGTTGTTTGAATCAAACGTCATTTCATCATTTTATGTGCTTTCATTGATAACATGTTTATATTTTGTTCATATAAACATTTTACGTCTTTGATTTCCCAAATTATTATTCTTCATGAATTTTTTATCTGATTAAATCATTGTCAGATTCTCAAAACATTTCTATTCTTTCATGATTATTCATTTATACAAAGTTTTGAGAAATCTTCAATGCTTAAAATGCTCATCAAAAATCAGAGAGCATACATATACTGACATTGATTTCTTGTGCTTTAATGTCAAGAAAATCATTGAGATACATGTTTTTAGGAAGATACATGGGATTCAGTGTGAGAGCTTAAAAGAACTTCCATCGATTCACGATAACCACTGTTTCCTACCCAGGAAGTATTCCCTGAGTGATTAAGGGGAGAGGGGTCAAAAAGATTCAGTGTTGGTGTGTGAAGAGGTAAAATGGAAATGAGAGATTGGTTAGAAGTGAGCTTTAATGTTTAAAAGAAAGAGGGTGAGAGATCAGAGTAAAAAGAATATCAGACTCTACACCAAATCTTTCTGAGCCGGGCAGCCACATAATCTATTTGGTTCACATTCTTTGGTGATCATCATTGAAACAGGCAGTGAGCCCATGCCATCTCTTGCATACAACCCCGACAACTACTCATTATTTTCTTAAAAAGAGAATGTTTCACATTTTCTAGGGAAGCAAGACATATGCTATTGGTTCTTCACTTGGAAGATACTGATATTGAAAAAAAAGGAAAGTTGCCCCACCTTCGACCCTTTATTATGCACATTGAGTCTATGTATAACCATTATTGTCTCATTGGTTTACATACTTTGAGCCTTATGAAACACAATCATTGTGCTTAATTCTTTCATAACATAAGCACGAGCACACAGAAAATCTGTTTTTCTGTCAGAACATTCATAGAAAATACCTTGTGTTTTTCGATGATTGGATGGAAGTCCTGGGGAGTGAACATCACTTCAAGCTCCATACATTGTACATTCGTTGTACACAATGGCTTTGTGCTATTGACAGGCATTCCTAACTTTTCATATGTTGATTCAGGGTTACAACTCCTAATTTGTTTGAATTTGAAAAGATACAGATAAATACATTTATGAATTGACGGCTCATTCAGATCAGATGAACGATTTTCTCATATCATTCTTTGGAGGAGACTGATAATTTTCCTATCTGGGGGAGATTGTTATTATTAATCAAAAGGAGAGATTATTCATATTTCTTCACAAGGGGGAGATTGTTAATCATGAAGCCTATGCTAAATTGCTCATTTGGGGGAGATGTTCCAAAGACGGATCTAAACTTGATGAGTTTTATTGATTTTGATTCTCACAAATCATTAAAAAGGGGGAGATAAATCAGAGTTCAAGTTCAGATGATTAAAGTTTGTATCAAGAAAGGGGGAAAGATGATTTTTCAAAGTCAGATTTCAGAAGATGTAATGAAAGGTGGAGACAAAGTTTGAAAGTTTTGAAGATTAGTCAAAGTTTGAAGACTTGAATGATTGAGATGATTATAGCAAAGTTTGTTGTGCTAAAGAGAATGGATTGTTGTAAACAAAGGGGGAGAATGAATATTGTGCTAAAGCCGTAAAAGGTTTCATATATACAAAGTTTGTTGAAGATGTCAAAGCTAAAAAGATTCAAAGCTGAAGATTATTCTGAAGATAAGAAGACCTGAATATTATTGTCAAATTTTTTTAATCTTGAATCCAAAGGGGGAGATTGTTAGACTAATATTGTATTCAAGATTAAAAGTGAGGGTCTGTATTGTCATTGTGTAATTGTTTGAGGGATTATGTTGTAAAGTCAACAAATTAGTATAAATAGGTTTCCTTTGTATTAGATTCTGTAGACAAGTTACGTACACGTAAATAAGAATTCAGAGATTGTGGTAAGAACTTGTACACATAGTAAACACGTGAGATCTGTGACTAGAAGTTAGATTTGTGATTAAGTGTAATTCAAGTATTTGATCTAATAAACTTGTGTTCTAAATGATTGTGTGATTATATGCTAGTAAATCTGGGTCACATTTGTTGCCTTTGAATCTAAGCAAATTGGTCTTGAAGCATATAAAGTAGGAAAATTAACAGCATAAAGATCACTGTTGGGTCTGAAATATGCTAAGTCTGGATAGTCCTACTGAGACTTGAAGATTACTACTGCTGAAGACATTTGTACTGCTACTTGAAGAGATTACTACTGCTAGTAGTATTAGTACTGCTTGAAGGGTTAGTACTGCTAGAAGAACAGTTAGTACTGCTTGGAGAGTTATTACTTCCAGTTGGAAGTTACTACTACTAGCATGTTAGTACTGCTGATGATAAGAAAATACTGCTAGAAGAATTAATGCTGCTGATGTTGATAAGGATAATTTGTTACTTGAAGCGAAACAAAAGGAGTTGAAGATAATTATGGAATGGATGTTGAAGATCAATGTTACTTTCATATTTATCTTGTAATCTGTTTTGTTAAAATAGTCTAGAAGTCTTAGATTATTGAATATAGATGTCTTTTGTTTTTTCAGAGAGAATAAGTCTCAAGATTCTTAGTGATCCTTTCTTTAGAGAAGTTTTGAACGTCTGTTGAGTTTGTTCAACAGATTGAGGCTTTGTTTGTAATCATCAAGTTAATTCAATACAACTTGTGATTTGAATTCATACACTGTTTCATTGTTTTCTTGTTAAAGTGTTATTCCGCAACTTCTTTAACAAAGTTTCTGAGTGTTTATTTAAATTCTTGTTTTGAATTTCGATCCTGACAATCACCAAACCTCTTAGCTTTGAAGATCTCAACTCCATCCTTATCATTAATTGAACAACTTTTAATAGAAAACCGAACTTAAAAATTACTATCACAAAATTGACTAATGTTGATTAGATTGTGACTTAACCCATCAACAAATAGTACTTTTTGGATAGTGATGTTTCCATTTGTTAGCTTTTCGTAACCTCTGACGAAACCAGTACTCTTATTTCCAAAACTAATTGTTACCTCGAAGTCAGAATCTGGATTGATGCCCTTAGTGGTGGTTTCCTCATCATTCAGCTTGGCCATCAAGTTGTAATGCACTTGAGTGAAATGAGCTTCCTCTTCATCTGAAGTCTCATCTAGCCAATTATCTTCCTCTGCCATAAGAGCTTTACTCTCTTCTTGCTTTTTCACCAACTGAGCTTTCTTTGTATAATATTCATAATTCTTTACCTTCTTGAAACGGCAGTCTTTTAAGTAATGTCCCAACTTTCCACAATCGACGCATCTGACATTTTGTACATCTGCTTTCTCTTTCTCCTCCTTCTTCTCATCTTTCACAAAAACTTTCTTCTCATATTTACCCTTATACTTGTCTGCTATTTGATATTCCGGTTTGCTCTTAGAATAATACTTCTCCTTTCCAAACCGTTTGTTGAAATTATGAGTCAGTAATGCTTGATTTTCAGCAAAAGTCTTTAAATCTTCATCAGAATCCTCTTCTTCTTCAGATGAGTCCTTGATAATTTCAAATAACTACTCCGACACAAATGAAGCGTTAGATTTCTTTGACTTTGAAGAGCCTGACTTTACACTGTTCTTTTTCAGCAAGAAGTGCAAAAGACTCACAAACCAACTTCTTTTCAGCACTTATCTGTTTGACTTTTGTCTTCAGGCTAAATTATAGTCACAAAGATATCATTCACATCCTCCTGATTTATATTCTTTGTCATATGGAGGTTGATAGAATAAATATCCCATTATGAATTTAGGTTCTTTACAAACTTGTAATTGATCACATACACTGTCTTGTTTAGCCCGTTTCACTTTCTTTAGCCTTGAACCCCTCATAAGCATAAATACTCTGGCTCAGCTTTGCCTTTATGGATCTTTCTGTACCTTGTAGTTGTCTCTCTAATTCATCCCACATAGACTTTGTTGATTCTCTATTATCCACCCTGTTATTAGATCATTCGGGATGGCCATCGTCAATAGAATGAGTTCTTGCTTATCAATCAGTGTATATGCCTTTTCCACATCATTGAAATACTCATAAGGCTTCCGGATTTGTCTTTCTGGTATTTCAGGAGAGGTGTGATACCACCACCTATCAGGCCCGACGAGTGGGGATATTCTTTTTATCCATAAACAGAAAGGGGGAGAGAGATTCCTGCCCGTAGTAGGTCGGCCGCCCTACCTAAACCCATCATCATATCGGGAGAGGATTGATTGAATGAATCTCATTTCACACTGATAGGAATGGGGGTTATTACTCAGTTAAAAAATCTAAATTGGAAAAGAAGTATCCCATTGGTTCATCATTAGTAGAATTGTTGCAGGTGTACCAGGTACTATAATCTAAGGTTTTGTAGGACCTTGAAGAATAGACTTCATCAATTTCTTGTCCTTGTTGTTCAATAATTGGATCATCCTCCGTCTCCATTGAGGATATTCTCCGATAGATAAGACTGGAGATTTTGACTGAGAACCCATGCTCAATAAATCCTTAGATATCTTTAAATCTGTAAAAATATGAACATGATATCATCGTTAGCAAAGAATCAGAAAAAACTTTGACTTTGAAAAAGTCTAACTTGGTCAACAGATTAAATTTCTCAAAAATGGTTAAGTCTAGATGTCGTAGGCCAAATAATGAACTTGTCGCAGGCTAACTTGTTTTACTTGATGCAACCAAAAGAAACTTACTTGTCGCAAACCAAGTAAATTTACTTGACGCAACCAACTTATCGTAAGAACTTGACGTAGACCAAAGACCCGAGAACTTCACTTGTCGTGTCCTTCGTCTTGTGTCAACCTAACTTGACGTATCATACTACACCTAAGAAGTATCTTGTTGTATGTAACGACTTGCGTCAATCTGAATTGTCGTATTAGGTTACTTGCGACAACTTCTATGAACAGTAACTTGACGTACGTTATTCCTTACGTCAAGTATACTTCTCGTATACAACTACTTGCGTCAAGTAGCTTGTCGTATTCCACTCTTGCGACAACTATACTTAGTCAAAATCCACACAATTCAGAAGATGAATCTTGCGTCAAGTTCGTTGAATCTTGCGTCAAGCGTATGAATGTTGTGACAAGTTTGAATCTTGCGTCAAGTCGACTCAAAATCCAAAATTGGCCATATCTTTTTCAATTCTTCGACTTTTGCAAAATAATTTGTAGATTTGTTCTCGATCAATTTCTGAACACTTTTATAGATTACAACTTCGATAAAAAAATCCTTGAAAATCGAACTTCGATCTGAACATAGTGTTTTACATATGTCGAACAAAAATTACACAAAAACTCAAAATTGATCAAATTTGTTGTGTATTAGGCTATATGATCTAAACAAGAAGTGATCCAAACAACAAATCGAATGCACTACAATCAAAGTTTGATCCAAACAAATCAAATTTGATAAAATTCGAATCCACAACAGTAACTACTCTTGCGACTTCTAAAAACTTCAAAAATCGACCATTTTTCTGAATTCTTTGTTCAGCTCTGATACCAATTGTTGTTCCAGTATCAAGTCCAATCAATCTAACACTGATTTATGAATCACAAGTCATTTGTATTGATTATAAGATGTATTACAATGAGTTTCTCTCTTTAAAGCATATGACTTTCTCTCACTAGAATCACAAGTCTCACTTGTCTACAATGACACTCTCTCTTGATTCACTTTGTGTCACATACACTACAAAGACACTCAAACTATTTATAGGAAGTCAACAAGGTTGACTTTTACAATTCAACATACAACTATTAAAAAATGACCCATTTGAATCTTGAATACAACACTATGGTCTTACATGTATGATTCGATTCGTGAGGGATTTCCTCAGGTCCTGTGGTCTCAATGTTAGCTCTGAGATAGGCAAGGAGCACGAAATCAACATCAGTGGGGACAAACACTGACGAATCATTTGTCCGTGTAGTAGAGACCAAATGAGAAGGAAAGAGAGCAATTGTTGTTGAGAAGGGGTCAATGCTTACGTGCATTAGATGAGCACTGGCAACACTCGAAATAACATGCTTAGTGATTTGAGTCACTAAGGTGACTTAGGTAGATGCCAGAGAAGCTTCAACACTGGAAGAAGGCACTGAAGTTGCTGGTGTGGTTGTTGGAGATGTTGTGGAGCTGACAAGAATTGAACGATGGAGGACTGTCGAGAGTCCTTCTACAATTTATGTGGCTTCTTTTTTTGGGTCTTCTTAGACTTCTTTGAAGGACTAAGGATGGTTTGAGATTGTTTTCTCTTCGATGAGGACGAGATTGTAATGACTTGGGTATTTGTTCCATAGTCTTGTCACTAGTGGAAGCAAAGAAGTAGATGAGAAGGATTTAGGGTAAGAAATTATGAACATACCTGGGAACATGCTCGCATCAGCGGATGAGGGTTTTTTGTCTAGTCGTCTTCCAGTCTTGAAGATATAAATGTCTCCATTCTTGGGGTATTTCTCACCCATGATCCTCTAAAAGGTGGCCCTGAGGACTCAAACATAAGGGACAACGCTTTCCCTTTTTCTTGTTGGTGAGGCGTGAGAGAAGATCATCGAAGATGAGTTTGGTGAAATCGATATTCCTCCCATGGATCACTGAGTATCCAATGTTTAGCGCCATACGGCTTGCTTGGTCATGGCAGTCTATCTTTCCACCCATGCATTGGATAAAATATGAGAAGAGGAAGTACCACTGAGTAGACATGCAGTTATTCTCAACTTTTATCAGCCTTTGTCATTCACTGATTAAACAACCTCAAGAGTGAACCAGAACTGCTAAAAGAGTGACCTGATTCCTAGAGCAGCAACAGTAAGGGTCTGTTTGATGGAGTAGTTCTTCAGGAAGTTGGTTGCATCCAAGTAGTGTTCTTTACCCTTGGGGATGTCAAGAAGGGCCAGATGGTTGTTTGTCTTGAACACAACATCTTTGAGTTGGAATTGGACAAAGGTAGCAACTTCCATTTCTAGATTGTTAGGAAGGACAAAATTGATAAAAGAATGAGGGTGTTAGATACACAAGACAAGTCTTCTAAATAGCATGTAGAAGGAGAAGATGAATAAATTAATATAAACCTTGAAAAAAATATGGGTTTATTTGAAGATCATCTAAAAAGTTTTTAGGGCTTTTAGTGTTTTAAAAATCATGAAAGAAAATGATTTTAAGAAGAAAGGGTTTGTTTGTTCTTATTTTGGGAATAGATTAAGTACAAACAAGGATTTTGAAGGAGAAATAAGCAAAAGCAATGTAACTGTTAGCTTAAATTAGCCCACAATTTAATTGAGTGTTTTATAAAGAAATTGTATTTTGGGCTTTGTAGCTAGTTTATGGGATTGAGCCTTTTTATTGTAAATGGGACCTATATAAAGGTGCCCATGGCTCATTTGTTATTAGGTTTTTGGAGAGAACACACTTTACACACATAGACTAGGTGATTCCATGAGATTCGATTAAAAGTTTAGTGTGGTGTTCTTCCAATTTCCCCTCCATTGATCATCACTCAAAGCATATGAGATGAGTTTTATAATTAATTGTTCTTCATTTCTCTCTTATATCTTCTTTTATATGGAGTTCTTCTTTTGTTTGCCTAAAATGGGATCTAACAATTGGTATAAGAGCCAATTGAAGAAACTTTTTTTCAATTTGGTCATCTATGGCAACAATTGAAGATTATATGATTATTTTGTGGTTTTGGTGCTTAGATTGATTCAATCACATGAGCCTTAACCCAAATATCATTTATGTGATTTATTCACTATTTTGTGCTTATTTGATATCCAATTTTTTTATTTAGATGTGATTTGGATGATCCTTGATAGAATAGATGTTTTATTCTACACAAAATCTGATTTTTACGCACCACATGTTTGATGAAATAATGCATATGTTAATATTTCATTCTATTTGGACCAAATCTGATCAGATTTATTTCATGTGTGTGTTTTAAATCTTTTCTCATTCATTGGTCTAACATTTGATAAACACTAAGTAGATGGTTGATCTATGATCCCATTCTTGTGTATGTTTTAGTCCATAGCCTTTAGGGCATGTTGGATTAAGGTTGTTTGTGTGTCCCAGTGTTAACTATTCAATCAAGCAAACATATAATCAACACAATTAAGCAAACCTGGTATTGACTAATAAAACGAATTGAGCAATTACAATTGTTCTTGATGATGAAATCGAACTATCTCTGCTTCTATCTCTCTCTGTATCCACGACGCAAACTACAGCTAGCCTCTCAATAATAATTTCTCAATTAGCTCTCTCTAAAACCTAATTAACACTAAAATAACTTAATTTATACTAAGGCCTTATTAGCCAAATGGGCTTGGCTAGGCTTGGCCCAACAACAAAAAAACAAAGACTAAATATGAAAATACGAAAAACACACTTTGACTATTTATTACAAAAGAATCCTAGACTATTTATTCAGACGACTTTATCAGCTTTGACTTCAGATTTCCATCTTCAGATAATGATGATCTTGAATCTAATAAGTATGTGCTTTAACAATATCCCTTTTTGGATCAAGATCATTTCTCTTTAAGCTCAGAAAATGCAATCTTCCTCTTTGTTTTCAGAATGTAACAATCTCCCAATCGATGAAATCTCTTGGAAAGAAATTATCTCCAGTTTCTGTGTGGAATGCTTTAGCAAATCATCTTCAAAGAAAATTTCTTCAATTCAACATATCTTCAGAAATTCGTTCAAAACTTATATTCTCCACATTTCTTGGTTGATGCTTCTCCCCCTTTTTGATGACAGGAGCAAGGAGTTCATCAAAACTTTTCTTCAAGAAATGTCTTCCACCACTGATCTTGCAAACAGAACCACTGATTAACCGTCAATTCATAAAGATGTGCATCCAGATCTTTGCAAATCCAGACAAAATAGAAATGTAACCCCTGAATCAACAAATGAACCAGTTAAAAATGCCTGTCAGTAACACGAAGTCACTGTGTGTAACGAATAAACATTATAAAGGAGCTTTTATGATGTTCACTCCCCCAGGGCTTCCATTCAATCATCGAAACACCACAAAGGCAATTTTTATGAACGTTATGACAAAGAAACAAATTCTTTGTGTGTTCGTGCAAGTGATAGAATAAATTAAGCATAAGATGATTGCTTATAAGGCTCAAAATGTGTAAACCACTGAGACAACACTTAGTTCAACACAGACTCAATGTGCATGAATGAAGTGCGAAGGTGGGGTAGACTTCCTTCTTTTCAATATCCAGATTTTCCAAATGAAAATCAGATAGCATATGTGTTGCGTCCCCATTGAAAAATGAAACATTTTCTTGTTGATAATAAAATGAGTAGCTAGTGGGGTAATGTCAAGAGTTGGCATGGGCTAGGTGCCTGTTTCAATAATGTTCACCAAAGAAATGTGAAGCATTAGAAATGTGGTTGCCCGACTCAGAAAGTAGTTGGTGCAGAGTATACAAATTCTTTTACTCTGATCTCACACCCTCTTTCTTTTATCATTAAGCTCACAGCTAACCAAACTCTCTTTTAACAATTTCTCTCATCACACATCCCACACTCATTTCATGGAACTCCTCACACTCAATCACTAAGGATTTACTTCTTGGGTAGGAGACACTGGTTAACGTGAATCTATAGAAATTCAGATAAGTCCTAGCACACTAATACCATGTTATCCTATGAAGCATATGATGCCCAGGTGATTTAACTTGATCAGTTAAAGCTCAATGATGAATCAGAAAACATTTAAAAGCACACTTCCAATTCAAGAAATCTGTTTGAGAATCGGGAAGTGGTTTGAACATTTAAGAACATGTTTCCTTATGATTGAAAGTTGTCCTTCTTTCAACCATAGATGAGATGAAGATAAGGAGTTATACCTTTTGAGTGCAATCTTACATCTCACGAAGTCAAGCTTAAAGTCATAAAGATATGATCTTTGAAGCATCTCTCAACCTACAATAGTCTAAAAGTCTAGTCAAAGAAACTTTTTTCACTAAAATTTAAATGACATAAACCAGTAAAACAATTATTGTACGAGTTCTGATCAGAAATAATCAGAAGTCATCGCCATACTCTTTACTTGTATGCTCCCCCTAAAATCATGAATCACTAACAATTTATCAGTAAGTACGATGCATTATGCTCCCCTTCAAAATAACAATGACCATCTATACGATACTTCTCACACTCCCCCTGAGATCATGAACAAACTATTAAAGAGCAGGTATCATGCAGAATTAATGATAAAGAAATGATGAAAAGATACAACAAGAAACTTTAATAGGTTACCACAGATTATGTCTTAAGATTTAGCTTACCAAGCCTAGAGACTAGAAAATTAAATCGCTTTTCGTCTAAAGGTTTGGTAAACAAATCTGCAAGCTGATAATCGGTTTTTACAAAGTAAAGTTCAATTGTTCCCTTTTCTACATTATCTTTTATAAAATGATACCTGACATCTATGTGTTTGGTCTTCGTATGTTGAACAGGATTAGCTGTAATCGCAATAGCGCTCTTCGAGTCACAATAGATTGGGATTCTATTGAAATAAAACCCATAGTCTCGCAGTTGAGTTCTCATCCACAAGACTTGAGAATAGCAACTAGCAGCAGCTACATATTCCGCTTCAGCCGTTGATGTGGAGACACATAATTGCTTCTTCGAAGCCCAACTGACAAGTTTATCTCCGAGGAATTGGATATGACCCGAGGTGCTCTTCCTGTCTAACTTGCAACCAACATGATCTGCGTCTGAATAAGCTGTTAGTTCAAAGTTTGTATCCTTAGGATACCACCGACCAAGATCTGCAGTCCCTTTAGATACCTAAAAATCCGCTTAACAGTAGACAAATGGGATTCTTTAGGATTGTGTTGGGAACTGAAGAATTCATCAAGTATGGTTAATGCTGCTGGTTCAAAGTTACTACTGCTAGAAGACTTAAAAGTTAATACTGCTGAGTGTTACTACTTCTAGTACTATTAATACTGCTAGTTAAAGTTAGTGCTGCTTAAACAAAGTTAGTACTGCTTAGCTAGTTAGTACTGCTAGTGGTTAGTGCTGCTTGGTAGTTAATGCTGCTAGAAGAAATTTAATGCTGCTGAAGATTAATACTGCTTATATGATGAAGATTCGCATGAAAGGATATACATGGAAGTTTATAGATATACATGGAAGATATACTGAAGATATTTTATTTATTGTAATTATCTTTGTATTCAGTATATATATTGTATAGCTTAGAATAATGAATTAACTTTTGGTTTTCATTCTTTTAGAGAGAAAATCAACCTCAAGACATAGATCCTAATTCTAGAGAAGTAGAATTCGTATTGGTGAGCCTGTTCATCAATATTGAGGTTGAGTGTGTAATCTTGTAACTTCAAAGCATTCAATTACAAGTTTACAGTTTGTTCTTCATATCTACTGTGTTGATTTTCTGTTTGATTAAATATTAAAGTGTTATTCCGCAAACTTCTTTGATATTGTTTCTGAGAATTAATTCTTGTTGAGAATTCGATCCTGACAAGTGGCAACGGAACCAAGTGGTATCAGAGCCAAACTCTCTCAGAAACATCTATTCATCATGGAAAATCTTACAGAATCCAGCAGTACTTTGGTCTCTAAGGTTCCAATGCTCAAACCCAGTGAGTTTGACATGTGGAAGATCAGAATTAGACAATATATTCTTCTCACTGACTTCTCAATGTGGGATATCATTGAGAATGGTCCTTCTGAAGCTGGAAGGATAGGAGCAGATGGAAAAAGACCTCCACCAAAGACAGATGGTGAGAGGAAGATCAGACAGACAGAGATGAAGGCCTTGAGCACTCTGCTCTTGGCCATCCCCAATGAATATCAGCATCAATTTTGCAACTGCACTGATGCTCAGATTCTCTGAAATGCTCTAGAGAAAAGATTTGCTGGAACTAAAAGCATCAAAAGAAACCAAAGAGATGTTCTAAAGCAGCAGTATGAGAACTTCACTTCCTCAAAGAATGAGTCTATGACTCAAACTTTTGATAGGTTCAACAAACTCATAGGTGAACTGGCTACTGTAGGAGTAAAGATGGAACAAGATGATATCAACAGAAAGTTCCTCAGATCTCTTGGAGATGACTGGACTATGTACACTGTCTCATATAGACAGAGTGACAATCTGGAAGAGAAAGAACTTGATGATCTATACAATGATCTAAGAGTTTTTGAAACTGAGGTAGAAACCAAGAAGAAGCCCTCTGGTTATATTCACAATGCTGCTCTTCTTTCAGCATCCACTGATACTACTGCCAACCCTGAAGCAGTTTGTACTGCCAGTGGAGTAAGTTCAGAAAAAGGCACTGAAACTATCTTTGAAGCCTTTTTGTCCAGTCATAGCAGCAATTCTTTGATTAATGATGATCTGGATCAAATTCACCCTGATGATCTGGAGGAGATGGATATTAAATGGCAGATGGCCATGTTATCCATGAGGGTGAAGAAGTTCATTAAAAGAACTGGAAGAAATAACTTCTCTCAAAGAAGAGAAGATAGAGCTGGTTTTGAGAAAACCAAGGTGGAATGTTATAAGTGTCACAAGAAAGGACACTTCGCTAGAGAATGCAGAAGTACTGTTCCAAACAACAACAACCATCAACAAGCTCAGAATGGAGGATACAATCTGAACAAGAATCCTGCTCAAGCCCTTGTTTCTCAACAAGGAATGAGATTTGACTGGAGTGATCAAGCTGAGGAAGCCATTCAGAACCAAGCTCTTATGGCAGAAGTGTCTGATATCCCCACTGAGATAAGTTCTAATCTTTGCACTAAATCTTGCATTGACACTGTTACAAGATACAGGGATCACAATCAAAGTATGTGTGATGACCTCAAAAGATTAGAAAAGGACAGAAGAGATTATGTGTTGATAGTAGAGAGATTTGAAGAGCAAATCAAAGGCTTTCAAGCTAATGAACTTCAACACTCTTATGACACAAACTATTGGAAGTGGGAAAAGAATGAGTTAGAAACCAAACTGTCTAAGTCCTTAGAAGAGAATGATAGACTGAAAGAGGAACTGTCAAAAGTTAAGCTTGACATAGACAAGTTTTCTTATGCTTCAAAAGCAATGGACTCTCTTCTAAAGGCTCAGATACATGATAAGATGAAGCCTGGTATTGGATACAACAATACACCCCCTCCTTACAATAACAACTATATTTCTCCTTCATCAGACTTGTTAGAAACTAAAGAGAAAAAGGACTTGTCTGAAGAAGCTTTTAAGATAGATCCTTTGGATGAGGTAGTAGTTAAGGATTTGACTGAGAAAAGAGCCAGTGAGAATAGGGATAATAATGTGAGTAAAAAGATACCATTAGAAAACAATATTATCACAAATGAGGGATGTGGGAAAATCTGGGTCAAGTCCAAGGAGATAGAGAAGACTAAAGGAAATGATAACAAGGTCCATTACAAACAAACCACAGTTGTGAATCCTGGATCTTGTAAACAGTGTGATTGCAATAAAGCCAAGAGCCTAAATTCTGGTTTAAAAAGAGGAAATCAAAGAAACTGGAATAATCAATGGGCTCAGAAACAAGGAATTGATCTGAATAAAATCAATAGACCAAAATCTTGTTTTATATGTGGCAAGTTGAATCATTTGGCTAAGTATTGTTACTTTAACCCTATTAACCAACAGATGAACTTTCAAAGATTTGTGCAAAAATCTGTGGGTTATAGGAAGGCTGGAAAGAAACATGTGATAAAGAAATATGTTGAAAGTAAAGGCACTTTAAAGAAAAAGATTTTAAAAGAAAGTGTCAAAATGTGGGTGCCTAGAAGTACTAACAGTGTTAGTACTGCTAACAATCATAGTACTGCTAACACAGTTACTACTGCTAACAGTGTTAGTACTGCTAAAAATACTAATGCTGCTAATACTGTTAATACCTCTTCAAAGGTTAGTACTGCTAAGCATGCAAGTGCTGCCAAGGCAGTTAGTACTTCTAAAACAAGTACTGAATCTAGCAAAAACATTTCCAAGTCTATTATTGTAACAAAGTACTCCAAGAATGAGGAATTAAAGTTTAAAAATCTTGTCAAGAAAGAATGCAAGTATTTTGATGAGAAAGGGGTAACCAAGACCACTTTGGCTTGGGTTCCTGATTCATACTAATTGATTTATCTAATGTGCAGGGCAACCAACAGCTCAAGGGAAAGAGCATTTGGCATGTTGATAGTGGTTGCTCTAGGCACATGACAGGCAACATGTCATGCCTTCAGGATTTCAAGCATATCAATGGAGGACATGTTGCATTTGGAGACAATCTTACTGGTGGTAAGATAAGTGGAAAAGGTAATGTCACCAAAGGTAAGATGACATTTAAGGATGTCTACTATGTTGATCAATTAAAGTACAACCTGTTAAGTGTATCACAGGTTTGTGACAAACAACATAGTATATTATTTACTAATACTGAGTGTATGATTCTTGCTCCAGGGTTCAAGGTAGTTGATGAAAGCATGATACTACTTAGAACTCCAAGAAAGGACAATGTTTACTGTCTTGATTTGGACAATGTTGATAGTGATTCATCTCTAAATTGTCTTGTTTCAAAAGCTTCTGTAGATGAATCCTCTCTATGGCACAGAAGGATGTGTCACATGAATTTTAAGACTATGAACAATCTTGTTAAAAATAACCTTGTAAGAGGGTTACCTTCAAAAGTCTTTTCATGTGATGATCATTGTGTTGCTTGTCTTAAAGGCAAACAACACAAAACTTCTCATAAGACCAAAGAGTTAAATTCTGTCTCTTCTTGTCTCCAATTACTGCATATGGATCTGTTTGGTCCTACAAATGTTATGAGTATAGGCAAGAAATCTTACTGCTTGGTTATTGTTGATGATTACTCCAGATTTACTTGGGTATATTTTCTAAGGACTAAGGATGAAACAAGTGGTCTTATCAAATCCTTTATTCTAAGAATTGAAAACCAAACTAATCAAAGAGTAAAAGTCATTAGATCAGATAATGGAACTGAGTTTAAAAATCATGATCTAAACACCTTTTGTGAAGAAAAAGGTATTGAGAGGCAATATAGTGCTCCTAGAACTCCTCAACAGAATGGTGTTGCTGAAAGGAGGAATAGAACACTAATAGAGGCTGCTAGATCTCTGTTGGCTGATTCAAAATTGCCAATTACCTTCTGGGCTGAAGCAGTTAATACTGCTTGTTATGTCCAAAACAGAGTTCTAGTGGTCAAGCAAAAGAACAAGACCCCATATGAGCTTTTAAATAAAAGAAAACCTTTTATTGGTTTCTTCAAACCTTTTGGGTGTCCTTGTACAATTCTAAATACCAAATCTCACTTAGGTAAGTTTGATAACAAAGCAGATGATGGATTTCTTGTTGGATATTCATCTCAGAGTAAGGCTTACAGAGTTTTTAACTCTTCTTCTAGAATAATTGAAGAAAGTGACAATGTCAAATGCAATGAGAACACACCTAATCCTGTTGGATCTGGACCTCAGTGGCTATTTGACATTGATTCACTAACTAACTCCTTTGGTTTCAGTAATGAGTATACAGGAACAGGAAGTGGAGGATCAGGGATCACACAAGTTCAAGAAAGTCTATCTAAATCTGTGATTTTTCCCATATACACAGTAAATTCTGTTGAAGACTGTGAAAAGGAATCTTTTACTGGACCAAGCCAGAGTGAAGAAGACACTAGAGATAAGGAGACTCAAGAAAATAATGAAGTGGCATCTGAAAACACTTCAGTTGAGTTACATGAATCTAATCTTGAGGCTGGACTGAATGAAGAACCTAGTCATAACACCAGAGTTCAAAAGAATCATCCTCCACAGCTGGTAATAGGAGATATCTCTTCTCCTATGATGACTAGACATCAAAGCAGGCTTCAAGAAATGCAAGATTAACAGCATACAGTCCTTTCTTGTTTTCTATCCCAGCTTGAGCCTAAAAAGGCACATGATGCTATGAAAGAATCTAGCTGGATAGAAGCAATGCAAGAAGAACTGTTACAGTTCAAGCTACAAGATGTATGGGATTTAGTAGACCTTCCTAAAGGTCACAGAGCAATTGGCACAAAGTGGATTTTCAGAAACAAGAGAGATGAAAGAGGTATTATCATAAGGAACAAAGCAAGGCTAGTGGCTCAAGGATATACTCAAGAAGAGGGTATAGATTATGAAGAAGTTTTTGCACCTGTGGCTAGGATAGAAGCAATCAGATTACTCCTAGCCTATGCTTCTTACATGAACTTCAAAGTCTATCAAATGGATGTAAAAAGTGCTTTTCTCTATGGCTCAGTTGAAGAAGAGGTATATGTCTGTCAACCACCAGGGTTTGAAAACCCAAGCTATCCAGACAGGGTATACAAATTAAAGAAAGCACTTTATGGGCTACATCAAGCTCCAAGAGCATGGTATGACACTCTGTCATCCTATCTCTTGGAAAATGACTTTGAAAGAGGAGTCATTGATAAGACTCTATTTATCAAGAGAAAGAAGAAGGATATCTTGTTGGTCCAAATCTATGTTGATGACATTATCTTTGGATCTACAAGAGACAACATGTGCAAGGAGTTTGAGGATCTAATGCATCAAAGGTTTAAAATGAGTTCCATGGGGGAACTTACTTTCTTCCTTTGACTCCAAGTTCAACAGAAGCCAGATGGCATCTTCATCTGTCAATCCAAGTATGTGCAGGACATTCTAACCAAGTTTGGTTTCTCAGAGTCAAAACCTGCCAGCACACCTATGGAAACACACAAGCAAATAACAGCAGATCTTGAGGGGGAGGATATGGATGTGCATCATTACAGATCCATGATTGGCTCTCTCATGTATCTCACAGCATCAAGGCCAGATATAATGTTTCCAGTCTGTGTATGTGCAAGATTTCAAGTTAGGCCAAAGCAATATCACTTTCAAGCTGTTAAGAGGATATTCAGATATCTCAAAGGGCAACCCAGATTGGGACTTTGGTATCCTCATAACTCACCTTTTGACCTAATAGCATACTCAGACAGTGATCTAGGTGGGGCAAACTTGGACAGAAAATCTACTTCTGGAGGATGTCAGTTTTTGGGTGATAGACTAGTCTCATGGCAGTGCAAGAAACAAACCACAGTATCCACATCTACAACAGAGGCAGAGTACATAGCAGCTGCAAGTTGCTGTTCTCAAGTCTTATGGATTCAGAATCAAATGTTGGATTATGGGGTAACCTTTCTACACACTCCAATCTTTATTGACAACAACAGTGCTATTAGCATTGTGAATAATCCTGTCAAGCACTCTAAGACAAAGCACATTGAGATCAGGTATCACTTCATAAGAGACTGTAATGAAAAGAAACTTATTCAAGTTGTAAAAGTCCACACTGATAATCAGTTTGCTGATCTATTCACTAAAGCCTTTGAATTGGGTAGATTCACTTTCTTGGTAACTAGTGTGGGAATGATCAACTCTGAATAAGCCCCTTCTCAAAAAGTGGTTTTATACCTGTATATTTTTATTCTTGGTGTTACTAATCTTCTTTTCCAGGATATTCATAGCAGTACTCAGTGTTTCACAAGCTTAAAGGAGTAAGTTAGGTAGTTAATATTGCTAGTAGTTAATACTGCTTGCAGTTAATACTGCTAGTGGTTAATACTGCTAGTAGTTAATACTGCTTTCAGTTAATACTGCTAGTAGTTAATACTGCTTTCAGTTAATACTGCTAGTAGTTAATACTGCTTTCAGTTAATACTGCTAGTAGTTAATACTGCTTTTAGTTAATACTGCTAGTAGTTAATACTGCTTGCAGTTAATACTGCTAGTCAGTTAATACTGCTAGTCAGTTAATACTGCTAGCTAGTTAATACTGCTAGCAGTTAATGCTGCTCGTAGTTAATACTGCTCTAGGTTAATACTGCTTATATTCCGAATACTATAAATACTTTTTGCCCGCCTAAAAGTTCATAACGACTCTTTGCATACTGTTCTCTTGCGCTCAAAACCTTTTCTCTCTCAAGTTCGAAGTTTTCAGGCAAGCTTTTCACTAAGATCAATGGCATCCATGACTTTCATCGACGAGCACAACGAGATTGCGATGCTACAAAAGCCAAAGCAAGCCTCAGGATTTCATTAGATTGTGGATTTCCTCAAGACAAGCCACATTGCTCATGCTCTTATTGTATCCCCTACAATCTATATCGAGCATCAAAGGCAGTTATGGGCTAATGCCACCATTGTTGTGGAGAATGGTGTGCAAATGATCAAGACAAGAATCTGTGATCAATCACTAACCGTTACTGAAGAGGTTATTCGCATCAGTCTACGTCTAGACGATGCCTCTGGTATAACTTCTATCCCAAACGATGAACTGTTTTCAAATCTTACAAGAATGGGGTATGGAGGCCCATTGGGTGTTTTCAAATTCTCAAAAGCCAAATTTTCACCCCAATGGTGTTTCTTTGTCCATACTCTTATGCATTGTATCTCCAAAAAGACTACTGGATGGAGTGAGTTCAGCAGCACTATTGCTTATGCTTTGGTGTGCTTGGCCACTGCCAGAAAGTACAATTTTTCTAAAATGATTTTCAATGATCTTGTCTCAAACATGGGAAACAAAAAGAGCTTCTTTATGTATCCCAGGTTTGTTCAAGAAGTTATTACTCATGAATTAACGGATATACATCAACCTGTTGGGGTATATGTACCTAAACCCCCCAAAGGCAAGGTTTTCTCAAATATGAGAAGATCTGCTGGGGACTCTGAAGGAGTTGACACCCCATTGTTCTCTACAATGATGGTGGTGTCCCAAACCAATGAAGGTATGGCAGCAGGGTCAAGGCCCCCATTCGACCAACCCACTGCTAGCCAAGCCCAACCTTCCCTCTCAAAATCAATTCCCCAATCCCTTCTTGAAAAACCAACCTCTCCCTTCACCCAAACTTACAAGAGAAAACAGGTAAAGAAGGCTCCTTCCCTTCTTGTACCATTACCCACTAAGCTTATAAGCCCTCTAAGGGAGACTTCTCCCCTAGAGAATATCCAAAGGGAAACCACACGGGTGTCTCCCAACCCAAAGGAGGTGCTCTCTGAGGAGGAGGTAGAGCATATGGGTGATGAGGCTGCCACTACTCCTGCTAGCACAGAGGAGGAAAGTGGTAACATAAATAAGACCTCCCCCATGGCAACTTTGAATGAGCAATCATTTGAAGGTCCCTGGTGCCAAGAAACCACAGGGGTGGATAGTGCCTCTGCAAGGCAGAAGACTTCCACAAATAAAAGATCCAATGATCCTTCAAAGGAGGGTAACACTTCTGGAGAGGGTGAGGACAGATATACGTACGATGAATTGATGGAAACAATAGGGAACATCAATCAAGATGTTCTCAAACAAGGCAAAGAAATTGAAGAAATGAAGCTAGTAATTCTGTCACAACAAGAACAGATTGCTAAGCTGAAGAGGATGGTGGTTAGTCTGGTACAAAGGAAGAAGAGAAAGCAATTCCAATTAAGGAGAAGGCCAACTGAGGATGATGCTCCCAAAAAGGGGGAGATCAACATGGAAGAAGCCACAAGAAAGGGGGAGCTTGATGGAGAGAAAGTTGATGTTCAGGGGGAGCAACAAGAAGAAACAGTTACCACTGCTGACATTAATAAAGCAGCAGAAACTGTGAAAGAAGTTTTAACAGATCTTGAGATTGCAGAAACCTTACTTAAAGCCAAGAATGATACTCCCAAGGTCACTTCAAAGACCAAAGGAGTAATCATCAAAGAACAAGGTGAAGTGATCAAGAAAGATAACAGTAAGAAGGCAATGAGCAAAGACAAAGGAAAAGCAAAGATGGTAGAATCTGATCAACCAATCAAAAAGCAGAGGTTGGTTGAATCAGATGAAGCCCTAGCTAAAAAGATGCAGGAGGATATTGAAAAAGAAGAAAGAATTCAGATGGAAAAGGACAGGGAAATGGCAAAAGCTCTAGCTGCTGAACTGAATGAAGCTTATCAACAGAGTATGGCAACTGAAATTGCACAGAAGAAAGCTGCAAGTATGAAGAAATCTGTGGTGAAAACAGTTGCAAAGAAGAGAAGACCCTCAAAGACATTCCTAGGTATCCAAGAGAGAAACAAGATGATCATATTTCTCAAAGGTGCTGTAGGAGTCAAAAAGGAGATGTTCTCCAAAATGTCTTTTGAGAAGATCAAAGAGCTCTATGATTCAGAAATGTTAAAGCTTCAGGGAAGTGAAACTGCTAGGGTGGAGATGGAGAAGAGGATGAAAGAAAGTAATGACTTTGATTGTCAAAAGCCATTTCCAGATGAGCCAGAAACACCCCCCTAAGAAAGAGACCACTCTGGGAGAAAGTCTAAAGACTTTAAAGATAACAAAAATGATGGCAAGGGGAAAGTCAATCAAAAAGCCTAGAGTATCTGAAGAAGAGACTGATAAAGTTGCTGAAGAAGAAGTGGCACCTGAGTCATCTAAACAGACAGAGCTATATAACACTGATGATGTAAATTTGTATATGGTAGTGATGGACAAAGTACCTGAACCAATTTCAGCAGAACCTGTAGGAGTTAAGCCTCCTGAGGTCATTCTCTGGGATACATTGACAGTGGATGGAAAGGAGTACATAAGGCTGAAAAGAAAGGATGAAAAATATGAAGTGTTCAACACATGGGCAAAAATTGTCAGAACATGCTCTAGATCAGATCTTGAAGAGATGTTTGAGATAGGAATGAAGTTGTATGCAGATATTCTAAAGGCTCCAGGAATTTCAATTACAAAACTGGTAATGGAGTATCTGTGTATGATGTTCAAACCTGAAGAAGTAGAGCACTTGATCAAGGATGTCTTCAAATCAGTAAACAGTTGGACTCTATATGAAATTAGTGGAGTATATACAGTGACTTTGGATTTAAATCACACTGAATACTTCCTAGTGGATAGAGTGTATAATCATAGCAGATTGAAGCTACATGCCATGCTGAAGAAAAGGTTAAGGTGTGTTCCAAATTCAGAAATGGCTAAATACTTGATTCAAAGAACCATCAATCAGAGTTTGGGATTGGATGCAAACACTGGAATTTAGGCCATGATAGAGTTTTGGGAGCATCTTGAAGATTAATTCTGAAGAACTTGACTTCTCTTCTTAAAAGTCAAGTTAGGGGGAGATTGTTGGGAACTGAAGAATTCATCAAGTATGGTTAATGCTGCTGGTTCAAAGTTACTACTGCTAGAAGACTTAAAAGTTAATACTGCTGAGTGTTACTACTGCTAGTACTATTAATACTGCTAGTTAAAGTTAGTGCTGCTTAAACAAAGTTAGTACTGCTTAGCTAGTTAGTACTGCTAGTGGTTAGTGCTGCTTGGTAGTTAATGCTGCTAGAAGAAATTTAATGCTGCTGAAGATTAATACTGCTTATATGATGAAGATTCGCATGAAAGGATATACATGGAAGTTTATAGATATACATGGAAGATATACTGAAGATATTTTATTTATTGTAATTATCTTTGTATTCAGTATATATATTGTATAGCTTAGAATAATGAATTAACTTTTGGTTTTCATTCTTTTAGAGAGAAAATCAACCTCAAGACATAGATCCTAATTCTAGAGAAGTAGAATTCGTATTGGTGAGCCTGTTCATCAATATTGAGGTTGAGTGTGTAATCTTGTAACTTCAAAGCATTCAATTACAAGTTTACAGTTTGTTCTTCATATCTACTGTGTTGATTTTCTGTTTGATTAAATATTAAAGTGTTATTCCGCAAACTTCTTTGATATTGTTTCTGAGAATTAATTCTTGTTGAGAATTCGATCCTGACAGATTGGCCTGATATCTAGCTCATAAGCATGTAGAGAACATTATATCCGGCCTACTAGAAGTAAGATACATTAAAGAACCTATCATCCCCCTATAAGTCCTAATATCAACAGCCTTTCCCGAAAGATCGGTGCCAATCTTAGTACCAGGTGCCATCGGGGTACCAATCGGTTTACAATTTTCCATTTTGAACTTCCGAAGAATATCCAGAATGTATTTAGATTTATTGATAAAAATCACCGTTGAAAATTGTTTGACTTGCAATCCGAGAAAGAAGTTCATCTCTCCCATCATGCTCATCTGAAAACGTGACACCATGAGATTTGCAAAGTTCTTACAGTACTTAGGATTTGTAGAACCTAAAATAATATCATCCACATATATTTGAATAAGAATGATATCACCTTTATCCTTTTTAATGAAAAGAGTGGTATCAACCGTATCTTTTGTAAAACCTGACTTGACCAAGAACTGAGATAGAATATCATACCAGGCACGAGGAGCTTGTTTCAGTCCATAAAAAGCTTTATCCAAGATGTAAACGTGATTAGGCTTATCTGTATTTACAAACCCTTCTGGCTGTGAGACGTAGACTTCTTCCATGAGTACTGCATTTAGAAAAACTGTCTTCACGTCCATTTGATAAACGGTGAAGTTCTTGTAAGCTGCGTAGGCTAAGAACATCCGAATTGCCTCTATCCGCGCCACTGGAGCATAAGTCTCATCGTAGTCTATCCCTTCCTCCTGCATATATCCCTTGGCAACAAGTCGTGCTTTGTTACAGATAACGGTACCATCTTCATCTTTCTTGTTTTTGAACACCCATTTCGTACCAATGATGGTTTTACCTTGAGGTTTGGGTACGAGTCTCCAAACTTTGAGTGCTTCAAACTGATTCAGCTCATCTTGCATCGCAGTTAACCAATCTGAATCGGCAAGGGCCTCAGATACGCGAGTAGGCTCGATCCGATCTTGCTTAGAAAGGATTCATACATACATAGATTTCATGCTGCGGACCTAGTTTGCACTGGTTTAGAAGGATCTCCAATAATTTGATGTACCAGATGCTCTTTGGTCCACTTATGTTCATGAGGGAGTGGATTAGATGTAGATTGATCATGTTCAGCGTCTAGAAATCCACTGTTATCTCCTTCATATGGTTCAGAATTAACGGGGGTTTCAGTTGAAGTAGTCGTTGTAGAAGTGGCAGTAGGTACTGCACGTCAGTCTGTTGATCAGTCCTTACAGTACATCCTACTGAGTCAGCTACTTCTGTGTCGTCGGTGTTGGTCACAACTTCAACTGTCGGAGTAGGCTTTTGAACTGAAACTTCTTGCTGAATCGGGGAATTGGATTCAGTAGAGATATCGGAAGTGGTTGGATGAGTAGTCATCGAGTCTTCCATCCTGTCAACCACAACAGATTTAGGCACACGAGATCCAAGAAATTCATCATAAAACAGTTCAAATAATAAATCCAAATCATATAATTTAGAAGTAGACGATGAAGCGCCATCTGATTTGTTCTCTTGAGGGGCATGTCCTGGACTGGTTGGCCCAGAAGCTAATACTCCGGTAATAACGGGTTCTCAACTGACGTGCTCAGAAGCCATTTCCTCATCGAATGTAACATTTATGCTTTCGATCACAGTCTTCGACTTCTTCAAGTAAACCGGATATGCAGTAGATGTAGAGTAATAACCAATGAAGATGCCCTCATCTGCCTTAGCACTAAACTTGTTCAGATTCTCTCTGTCGTTTAGAACATAACACTTCAAACCAAAAACATGAAAATATTTAATGGTTGGTGTTCGCTTGTTGATCAACGCATACGGAGTCTTTTGAAATCGGCGGTGTATCATGGAACGATTCTGAGTGTGACATGCAGTCGATACAGCTTCAGCCCACAAAAATAAAGGTAATTCAGATTGGCTGAGCATTGTCCGAGCTGCCTCGACAAGTGTACGATTTCGCCTTTCTACGACTCCATATTGTTGGGGCGTACGTGCAACAGAGTATTGATGTGATATCTCGACTGATTCGAGATATTCTTGAATTATCTTATTCTTGTACTCTGTGCCATTGTCAATTTTGAGAATCTTGACCTGTACGTACTTCTTTCCGCCTAAGCTTTGCGTTCGCATAGGACCGCACAAGTCCATATGCAACAACTCTAAAGGAGAGCTGGTACTCGGTTCAGACTTTGGTTTGTGTGGGGTTCTCTTCATCTTTCCTTTTTCACATGCTGCACACAAGTGTTCTCTTTCATACTTTAGCTCTGGAAGTTCTTTCACTAGCTTACCACTGACCAGCTTGTTGATGTACCAAAAGTTGAGGTGAGAAAGCCGTCGATGCCATAACCAGCTTTGTTGCATCGAGGCCTTTGATAATAGACAAACCTGATTGTCAGCCTGGACCTTTGACAAGGTGATGGTGTAGAGGTTTGACTTGCGAGTGCCGACCAATAGTTCTTTTCCTTCTTCAGTGCGTACTGAACATGTCTTGCCCTTGAAATTAACCTCTAAGTCTTTGTCGCAGAACTGGCCAATGCTGAATAGGTTGTTCCCTAATCCTTCAACGTAGCTCACCTTCTTGATCGTGAGATTTTCGTGTACAACATCTCCATATCCCAGAATTGGTGAAAACTGATCATTTCCAAAACGAACTGTGCCGCAGTATTTGTCCGTATAATTAGACAACATACTCTTCTGCCCGGTCATATGCTTGGAACACCCGCTATCCAAGTACCACATATGACGGGTCTGCACAAAACAAATCAGGAAAGAAGAGGTTTAAGTACCCATTTATAAATGGGACCTCCACTGTTAGTACTTGATTTTGGTACCCATTTAAATTTGGGCCCGCTTTGTCTTTGAGAACCATAAGCATGATAAGACGAATGATAACAATAAGATGAAACATTATATGAACCATACCAAACATCATAATATTTACGAGAAGCATAATCACATTCACCACAATTTAAAAACTTTTTATTAGATGGTGCTAACTGGAATAATTGCTTTATAGAGTATTTCTTGCGAGAATCAACAAGAATAGATTTAAAAGTAGCAACATTCACAATCAATTCATCTTTACTAAAAGTATTTTTATTAAAACTAGAACTAGATTTAGCTTTCTCGTCTATCTTCTATTTCGGTATCCATGCAGTCTTAACTCCAACCCTTTGCTTTTTCATATCTGAAACATTTGAAACTTTAGGATTAGAATGATGAGAAGTAAAAGAATGCTTCTTCTTTGGCTTACCCGTGGTGATCGGTTTCTGTGAATGCTGAGATTTTCTTTTCTTACATTTCGTATTCTTAGATTTCACAGAGACTGATTTGTCAACTTTCGTTGATGTTTCACCTTTTTCAAACACACTGGGTAATCCAAAAGAATTAACAACACAAGATGAATGATCAGGAAGTTTAGAAGTAAAATCAAATTGAGCAACACAATCATTTACAACACCTTCAGAGTTTAAGAAATTAAGCTCATTATCAAGTGAACCAGACCTGTCATCAGAATTTAAAGCCTTGGAGAATTTAGAAAAATCCGTATTTTTGAACACTGTGGAAAATACAGTTTCTTCTAAGTCCATCAAAATTCTTTCTTCTGTAAGAGTATTCTCGAGTTTAGAAATTTTACTTTCCAAAACTAGAGGAGGGACGTAAAGCTTACTTTCGATGGGTTTAGCCTCCAATTCTTTTACAGAATAACTCTCAAAATAATCATTTGAAAGAAGTTTTGATTTATCAGAACTATAACTGTTATTCAGCTTTTCATAGCGAAATGGAAGTTGAACTTTAGTTGTGTTCTTTCTTTTATCATATTCCTTAGCTTTATCTTTTTCAGACAGACTAGTCCAAAAGGGTTTGAGTTCCTGATGTTGAGGAGCCAATAGCATAAACCTAAAGTCATAAAGTGCAGGCACTTCAGATATACCCTTTTTGAGATGATGTGGGTTCTTGTAACCAAGTCCCCAAGTATCGGGTTTCTCTTTAGGTTTGTTCAAATGAATAGTGTGTTCAGTTTGACCTAAAGTATATAATTTCTCTTCCAAAGCATTTACCTTGTCTAATAAAGATTTCTTTTCTTTTGAAGTAGAAAAATACCTTTTAGAAAGCTCTACAGACTTAAACTCACATTCTCTATATATAGAAACAGTTTCAGATAACTCTTTATGAATTATAGTATTTTCTTTAGTGTAGGTGTCTATATTTTTGTGCAAAGTTTCAATTAATACATTTTTCTCAGCAATATCATTACTAAGTTTATGTATAGATTGATTTTTCTCATTTATGACACCTTTCTCACGCTTCAGTTTAGACTCTAATTCTTGGAGTTTAGACATCATGACATGCATCTGGTTCAGAAAATCAGATTCAGTTAAGTCACATACCTCATCAGTATCTCCGTCATCAGAATCAGCTTCAGCTTCTGACTGCTTCTTCCCCATCAAGCACAGGTGTGTTGTCTCATCCTTCTCTCCTTCTTCAGATTCTTGATCCGAATGGTCGAGCCAGTATTCATCCTCGGCCATTAATGCTTTTCCAACTTCTTGTTGCTTGGCTAGAAGCATCTTAATCTTGTAATAGTCGGAGTTTCGGACTTTTGGTTTGCTGCAGTCCTTGGCAAAATGACCGAGTCTGCCACAGTTGTAGCACTTTATCGGTTCTTCCTTCTTGGACTCTTCGGCTCCATCCTTCTTCTTTTCTTCGGATCTCTTTTCTTCAACTTTCGCCTTATGCTTGTAGTTATTCGAACCAGACGAGTACCTCTGACAATTGGAGTTTGGCTTTTTATAGAACTTCTTTTGGAAAGCCTTGGTTAACATTAGCATGGCTTCCTACAGTTGTTCACAATCGTCAGAGTCAGACTTTGCCTCATTATCAGCCTCATCTGATTCAGATGCTATCACCTTCTTCTTCTTAGACTTCCTCTTGACCACAAGAGCAACTGGATCAGCAACATCTTTGTCAGTCTTCTTCATCTCAGCCTTGATTTCGTCCACCTCTTCCTCATTCTGTTTGAGGATTTCATAAACTTCATGAAGTGGAATGTCGTTAAGATCTTTCAACTGCCTCATCTGTCTGGTGAATCTCTTCCGCTCGGGCTGAAGGTTGCTGAGAAATTTCACATTCAGCTCAACTTGAGATTTGTTGATCTTGTTCTTGCTGAGCTCGTTCGGCAATGTGACAAATCTGTCATAAGTGGCTTCGAGTGATTCTCCAGCTTTGGCTTTGAATTCTTCATAATTATTCAGGCAGTTGGAAACTTTGAGTTGGTTGCCGACTTTAGATCCAATCATCATCTTCTCCAACTGATCCCACATTTGCTTGTCGGTAGCATTGTATCTATCAATCTTGTCATATATTTCATTCGTTATGCCTTGGAGAATAAATGATCTTGCCAGCTTGTCACCCTTGTGTTTCTTCAGCTGATCTTCCGAATATTCACCAATCGGTAATTTATACTCTGTCTCTTCTTCTACACCATTTTCTCCAGCTACAGTAAGAACCTTGGTTGGAGGTGTCATGATTCTTTCTTTTAGAGATTTTCTGATATAATCTCCCAAAATCATGTCGATCTATGAAGTCCAAGAATCTGTCCTTCCATTGCTCGTACTCCCCCTTGAAGAGTACTGGTGGCTTCACATCTGTTCCGATAGCAAGAGCTTCCCGAGACATCCTTATTGGTATTGAGACAATCAACTTGATGAGATCGTTAGAAACAAGTATCAGATAAAAACTATACTAAAAAAATTTCAGAAAAATAAATTTCCAAAAATAATTAAATGCAGTCTCTCACACAGTATAAAACACAAATAGATTAAACACAGTTAAATCTAATGCAAAAATCAGATATATGTCGAGGACAGAGGTGCAAAGGACGGTTTGCGCGAGAAGTTGGTCGCGCAAAGTAAAGATTTGCGCTAGACATGGTTGGCGCAAAGTTGAGATTTTCGCGAGCAGTGGAAGGCACAAAGTAAGTTTTGCGGGTGAAGTGGGTCGCGCAAAGAAGAGGTTTGCGTGACACGTGGGTGGCGCAAACAGAGGTTTGTGCGAGAGATGGGTGACGCAAAGTGAGATGGACCAGGGACTAACTTGACCGGTACCTTGCTCGACCGGGATGTTGCTTCGACCGATATTAGCTTGGAACGGTATGATGTCGAATGGTAAGATGTTGGATCGGTAAAGAGTATGAACCGGTATGAAATCGACCGATAGAATGCTTTGACCTGGATAATGCTTCGACCGATATTGGCTTGAACCGGTAGAGGTCTTCGACCGGTAAGATGAGATGACCGATATAGAGTGATATTCGACCGATAAACGCTTGTGAGAGGGCTGACCGATAATAAGCAAGGACCGGTAATAACAGTGTATGCCGGGAGACCGATAATAAGCAAAGACCTATAAGGACAGTGTATGCCGGGCGACCGATATGTTCTTGAAGTTTTCGACCCAGATAAGCACAAATCAATCCAGAAAATAATAGATAACTCGAATTAAACTATCAAACTTTGCTAATACGATCAATTAACCAACTAGAACAGATTGTAATCAATTAATTTCAATAAAAACCACTCTAAGAGAGATTTGATTTCTGAAGCAGTGTCGAGTCGTGAACGAACCCAGAACAGCAAAAATCAACAAATTGATTACCGAAATCGATGCAATACTAAAAAACAATCAATACCCGGTCAAGATAATTTGCTAATCAAACACAATCCAAACAATAACAACTTGAATGAATAATCACACAATAATAAATTTTGAATCTTTGACAGAAAAACAGAACCGAATAAAAATTCAATTCAATCTGTAACTTGATCTGATACCAATTGTGTGTCCCAGTGTTAACAATTCAATCAAGCAAACATATAATCAACACAATTAAGCAAACCTGGTATTGATTAATCAAAAAAATTGAGCGATTACAATTCTTCTTGATGATGAAATCGAACTATCTCTGCTTCTATCTCTCTCTGTATCCATGGTGCAAACTACAGCTAGCCTCTCAATAATAATTTCTCAATTAGCTCTCTCTAAAACCTAATTAACACTAAAACAACTTAATTTATACTAAGGCCTTATTAGCCAAATGGGCTTGGCTAGGCTTGGCCCAACAGCAAAAAAAAAACAAATACTAAATATGAAAATACGAAAAACACACTTTGACTATTTATTACAAAAGAACCCTAGACTATTTATTGAGACAACTTTATCATCTTTGACTTTAGGTTTCCATCTTCAGATAATGATGATCTTGAATCCAATAAATATGTGCTTTAAGATTGTTGATCTTTGATCTAGTTTTATTTATACCTTGGATTGGACTCTCTTTTTGCTCAGATTTTGGGTTGTTAGGTTTTGGATCTGTTTGGGATTAGCAAATGCTCAAATCAGTCATCAATCCTCCTACTCTAATAATTTTGTGAGTTATTGGTTTTTGATCTATGATCAAACCAATTTAGTTATCATGAAGAGTTTTATAAAAATGTAGTCGATCGTGGACCATTGAGATTTCAAGCTTATTATGAGCAGACTTCGAATTTTTTACAGCAGTCCTGTGTATCCAGGAACCTGTCCAGGTATGTTTGAATGAAATTATGCATAATGGATGCAAATTGTTCCATGGATATTCCTTTTGGCATGCATTTGGGAACCACAAAGTGACCAACAACCAAGAAATAATCTTGCTTTCAAGTTGTTTATGGCTTGTGAAGCAGATTTACAGGCTCTATTTGGATGCACAGGTTTGAACATGCCATCTAAAAAGACCACAACTAAAATGGACTGTTCGAAGCCTAATTTTTCGCACATGGCTCCAAAGCACTGCATTCGGGCTGCTGAAGCTGCAAAAGTATCTCATCTTTACTATATGCTAACAAATATTAGTATTGATATAGGAAGATTGGAGGACTTGTTAGAAGCAATACTTGATCTCTGTTGTCTTCAAATTAAAATGATTGTTCACAGATCACTTCGGTGTTGCATGTGGTCTTGAAACACATTTCGATTATGGAAAGCAAATTATGCAGCAATGTACTGTGCTCAGGAACAATGTCATTCTTAATGAATCTTCCACTATAGAATTTGATTTTTATCAGATGTTGTCCAGATATTGATTTAAAGGAATCAATATAGTTTGTTTGTTATTTGATTCAAAGATCATGCTTAGTTGTTGTTGAAAGTTGGTGCATCTGGGTTTGCTACTTCTGTTGATGGAGGTTTGACTAATGGTTTTCAACAATCAAAGATATGCCATCCTTCTATATATTAGAACAGAATGTTGTATCGATTTGATGTTGCATCTCGGCTAAAGGTCCTACAGACTTGGTATAGTCGATAATCTGAAAATTGTGCAAATCAAAATCTTGCTAGATACGTATTCATTTTTATTGTTTCAGAGTTCAAAAATCTGAAGTCCAGGTTCTATGAAAGAATTGATATGTAGGAATGACTATAGATTTGATACCATGGTGTAACACTCTAAAAATCAGAGTAAATTTAAAACCTGGAATTATGGCAACATGACACTTGTATTCATATAAACCTCCCTAAAAAGGGGAATCAGTCCTTAAGACTTTACAAAACCTTCACAAACATAGGATTCATCAACAAACTAATCTAGACACCTCTATCAAGATTACATCAGTCGACAATCCATAATTCACCAAAAGAATGGGACTTAACAATTGCCCAGTTACAATACTAGTCATCTTAAAATGTCTCGAGACCAAACCCGTCTCTCAAAACCCTGGCATAAGGGAAACCTGTTATACACATCATTTGAGAAAAAGTGTTAGGCTTAAAGCCTAGTGAGAACATACAGTTCATAAATCTCAAGAGATATAATCAAATGCATCAAAGTAAATCCTTCTAAAGGTTTAGTTATGTAAATACAGTTCTTTGATAATATACGGACAACCGGTCCAAAACACATCTTCCGATGACGGGGATTACCCGATTTACCAAGGATTATAGTGGAACACAAAGTAAGCCACAAATCCGAGTTATGAGCTAAATACATGGAACCATGGCCACGAACGCTTCGGTCCGTACTACGATGTGAGGGAGGCCCCCAAGGAACCAGTCATACTCTTTCGTTAGACTACATTTGACCCATGGCTAGTAACCGGTCTCACATAACCGTACTAAGTGCCCCCGAAGATCAAATGAATCTATCTACATCAGAAGGGTACAAACATCCCAACAATAAGCCGACTCGATACCTAGGGATCCACTAGTATAGTCATGACTTGTCACAATATTTCATGTGACCATTTTAAATCTAGATAAACAACTTTCAACACATTTATATTTCAAAATGTCATTTTCCAGACCAACTGCTGGTAAGAAAGAAAATCATAAAACCAATATATATACATTCTTTCAATAAGCCACAAACATGGGCAAGTAAAACATCATTTTACTTCTAAGAAGGTGGAACCCGTCATTTTAGTCAATACTGATCGGGAACCCCGAAAATCACCAAAACTTCATTTATATCAAAATGTAGAGAACATGAAATCATACCGTAGAAATACTTCGGATTTCGCAAATAAGAGTTTTGACATGTATAAAGTTTGTAAAATGGTAGTAGGAACTCACCAGTAGGTTTTAGAATAAAACCCGGAAAACCAGATAACGATCACGACGTAGAGGTGAAGCTTAAAACACCGACCCCTTGCTAGAAACACCGCAAACTAGCAACCAAACGAGACTCGAAGATCGAAAGAAGAAAAGGAAAAAAAAGAGAGAGAGACTGAGAAAAGTAATCTCTAAAAGCAATCTGACAGAAATATCTCAAAGAAGGAAATGCGCACGACCCGTGCGCAAACCCACTGCCTCGCCGCTGTTTCATACACACGACCCGTGCGTTTTCTCTGAAGGAGGAAACCTCCTTTTTTCCTCTAAACATCTTCGCAAAACGGCCAAACGAAATTCGGGGTGTTACAAATCTCCCAACCTTAGAACGATTTCGTCCTCGAAATCTACTCTTCTCAACGGAACACTGTTCGCAGAGAGGATTGTCCTTAACCCAAGAGCCAGAATCAATAACGTGATCCTAACACCGACATCCGTATTAGCTACCCTTCTTGGGCACATTTCACTCCTAACCAAGCGAATACTCAACTCTCCAAAGTAACCTTTACTCATAAGGTTACGGTTGTCTCCCAACCTTGGGTAACAATTACTACCTCCAGGAAATTAGTGACCTCAATTTCCCACCGAACAATTTATTTCGAAACTCGACATTTTCGAACCCAAAGCCAACGGTCGATGCTAATCTTCCAAAATCCTCAGATTTCACTGATCCACTCCTAAAATCGGTAAAGATAAACTTACAAGGCGCACTAATGCATCTTTCAGGCAATCGGTTAACACAGATTCTGCTATCACTCAACTCCGATCCGACCCCAAATCTGGAAATAGAAAATTATTTAAATTTTCTAAATACATCAAAATTACTTCGTCTACAATCACAATAAAATGATTAATCTCAATACGTACAACCAATATATACATTCGGACAATAAAGGACGGGAGCTACTAAAACCCATGCGTAGTCACTATCTCCAACCCGTGGAAGACTTCACCAACAACTTACTCTAGCTCAAGGCTAAGGCCCGACTCCTCAAAGCACTGCCAGAACCGAACCCCCAACAGGAAATGTTGCACATGTTGGTAAATAAAAAGGGTTAAGCTTAACACCTAGAGAACTCAAGAGTTTTACATAAGTAAAAGCATTTAAATGGATGAACTTCTCTTTAAATCAGAACCTTTCAAATAATGAACTTTACAACATGGAAACAAATCTTTTTCAATGTCATGCACTATCAAAGACGGATACTTCATTTCAAATATGTTTTATAAATTGACACAACTTGTATAACTCGAAGTATGAAATATTAGTAACACCATCCATATCGTACGTCCGAAAACATGGACACTAGGCCCAACACCCACACGACCAAAATATGAAAGAAAACTAAATACCAATACGCAGGAATAACACATTTCATTCAAACCTTAATATACGTGGGGAGAACCCAATATTAAAGTAATCATTTACCGTCGACCACACATAAACCAAAGTTGGTAAAAATATGACGTTAGCGTTTAAAATACCCCGGGTCTACGACGGAGAGACCCGTACACAAAGAGAATAGAAGAACACGCAAGTAGGTCGCCCACACAACTTCCTCGCATGACCTCTAAATGTTTCCATTTTGGGTGGCGAGAACAATGAATGGGGCCACCCGTGATGTTATTGGATTTCACCACGTATCCCAATCTTAGTTCCCATGCCATACAAGACATCACAACTTCAAACCGTTTATTGCCTCTAGTCATACTCCGTCGAGTTCCACCTCAATGGCTTACGGACATGGGTGCCTATCCAATCTAGACGAGTTCCAACTCAGCGGCTCGTGCCACCTATTGTCTACTCGCTAGCCAACCCGAGCGGTCACTAAGTGTAACTCAAAACCTCAGGCCTTACAAAACAGACAGACTGTCATTGGATCCATTACAACACCGCCTAACATTACATGACTCCAAATGAATGACCAAAACACTCAAAACATGCAACTCGCCAAAGACCCAAATAAACGCCATCTACTAAAATCTATCATTACGGTTATAAATCCGGACAAATGCCCACACGACTCATTTAGTCAAAACCGAGCCAAAGGCCCAACATTTTCCGTAAATCTCCAACGAAAGCCTTCGTAAACCTTAAAACACATTTAACCGACATTTAACGTTCCCTAAATATTGAAATGTCTTTAAACAATGCTTATGAAAACACACACCACAAAGACATGATTTCTCAAAACTCAACACGTATTGGGACCAAAGATTTTCCAAAGGTTTATGAATGCAATTATACTAAGATGCATATGTCATGAAATAAACTTTGCTTGCACAAAATCATCAAAGATGCATAAATCATAATATAGATTTTACGTGTACAAAATCACCCAGAATACGTAACTCACGCTTTTTACTTGTTAATATATTCAAGCTCGACATGAGCAATTTATGATGTTAAAACAATCCAAGTTACCGAATACGAAAACTTATCAAAATACTCACACCTTGAGAAATACCGAGTAAAACATACGCAACAATTTACACTATAAACGTGAAAATAGGCTCTTGCACCTCAACACGTGCAACAATTGTTTGTACAACTCCCAAGGGGAAAATCACAATTTTATCTTTAAAATTCTTCCTCTATAACCAAGAGACGTTGCAGCAAAAGAATTTTCAACTCACCCCATATGCAACGATTCATTCCCCAAAGGGCGGTAAAATAATGGGGATGCAAATAAAATTTCAAATCGAGTTTAAAGCTTCACGTTGTAAAGATAAACACATTTGACCAAAATAGAAACTACAACGACAAAATACCGTTAACTCGCTAAATGCTTTGCGGAAATTTTAACAGTAAGAGTTAATGATGGAAATACAATCAGAACGAAAGTCCTGTCTTAAAAATAACATAAATCGTTTATGCAATCATTCACACCAATGTTATACTTAAATCCAATGCACATAGTACACGACAGTTGACCTTTGATAACAAAACCCCGAAATTAACGCACACAATGATGCACATGCACATGCCCTCCCAAAATTATTTACGCGACGCAAAAGTCGTAAGATGAGACACCATAATCCAACTAGATTTTCATAAAACTCATTAACGCTAAAAAAATCAGGTGGTGTCAAAATTTCTATTTTTCAACATAAGGTAAGGTGACCATTTAGACAAGATTCTGATGAGACACGACTGCCAAAGAACTCATAAATTGCACACAATTTAAAATTAAACTTACGCATCTAAAAATATACGCACGCGTTAAAAATCCGTAAAACAATACTCCATGCAATTCAACAAAACTCACACAAACTAAAACTTCCAAGAAACTCCGACTCAAAACATGGGAATAACTTTTCCTTTAAAACCATTGACATACATGGAAGAGATCCAATGTCAGGGTCAAAAGTTCCACAACTACTTGCCCACTTAACTTAAAAAGCATTAAAAACGGATATTACAACATCCGCAAATAGAGTTAAACACAAGACGTGAATAAAGAGAGTTTTGATAACAATTTGAAATCAGGTGCAACAAAACCATTTTAAGCATGCTTATGCTCACAGTTTAAAATCTGATGGGTGCTAAATGTTTTTGCCAAAGCGTTACAAGGTAAATCACTTTATGTTTGGCGATCATGAAAAGCAATTTATGCAACCTTATTTTAGAAATAAATTTAATGCATGAATTCGGTCGGCACTAACATCTTAATACTACGCTTCCCAACATCCTGACGTACTATAATCATCCGGATGCCTCAAGCATCATAGGGCAACAATCCCATAAATTAACTTACAATTCTCCTCGAAATAGAATCGATCTAACAAGCTTATAGTTCTAATTCCACCAATGAATCTGACTCAAGATGATTAGCTTAATGCGTTCCTCGCACTTACTATCATCCCAAAGAGACATTGCTATAAACAACAGTCATACTTGGCTTACTAGCTTGGAAACTTTCGCACTACTCCAATGGTCAACATACCAAGCTAGAGCAGGTAAACACATTAAGCATGTAGGTTCACCATAAAGGAGTAACGTCTGCTACATAAGCACGAGAAAGGGTAAGAAAGATATTAACTGAAACAAGCACGAAAGAAACGTACCACCACATCTACAAATTGTCGTAACATTAGCAAACCAAGTACACTCACGTAAAATATCCTCATAATAACATTAGCTACTTGAGATTATGAACATATAACACATAAGGGTTCTTGTTACCATCATCACAACGCTTGATTAACATAACTTCTGTCGACTCTAAGACTGTCCCATCTTAGAAGTTCTACCCAATCTCACAATCATTGCCTATCAACTCAGTCTAAGTCTATACATCTTACATTCATGCCTAGTTCGCTTAAACTAGAGCTCTGATACCAACTTGTAACACTCTAAAAATCAGAGTAAATTTAAAACCTGGAATTAGGGTAACATGACACTTGTATAGATATAAACCTCCCTAAAAAGGGGAATCAGTCCTTAAGACTTTACAAAACCTGCACATATATAGGATTCATCAACAAACTAATCTAGATACCTCTATCAAGATTACATCAGTCGACAATCCATAATTCACCAAAAGTATGGGACTTAACAATTGCCCAGTTACAATACTAGTCATCTCAAAATGCCTCGAGACCAAACCCGTCTCTCAAAACCCTGGCAACCCACCGCTAAGGGAAACCTGTTATACACATCATTTGAGAAAAAGTGTTAGGCTTAAAGACTAGTGAGAACATACAGTTCATAAATCTCAAGAGATATAATCAAATGCATCAAAGTAAATCCTTCTAAAGGTTTAGTTATGCAAATACAATTCTTTGATAATATACGGACAACCGGTCCAAAACACATCTTCCGATGACGGGGATTACCCGATTTACCTAGGATTATAGTGGAACACAAAGTAAGCCACAAATCCGAGTTATGAGCTAAATACATGGAACCATGGCCACGAACGCTTCGGTCTGTACTACGATGTGAGGGAGGCCCCCAAGGAACCAGTCATACTCTTTCGTTAGACTACATTTGACCCATGGCTAGTAACCGGTCTCACATAACCGTACTAAGTTCCCCCGAAGATCAAATGTATCTAACTACAACAGAAGGGGTACAAACATCCCAACAATAAGCCGACTCGATACCTAGGGATCCACTAGTATAATCATGACTTGTCACAATATTTCATGTGACCATTTTAAATCTAGATAAACAACTTTCAACACATTTATATTTCAAAATGCCATTTTCCAGACCAACTACTGGTAAGAAAGAAAATCATAAAACCAGTTTATATACATTCTTTCAATAAGCCACAAACATGGGCAAGTAAAACATCATTTTACTTCTAATAAGGCGGAACCCATCATTTTAGTCAATACTGATCGGCATCCCCGAAAATCACCAAAACTTCATTTATATCAAAATGTAGAGAACATGAAATCATTCCGTAGAAATACTTCGGATTTCGCAAATAAGAGTTTTGACATGTATAAAGTTTGTAAAATGGTAGTAGGAACTCACCAGTAGGTTTTAGAATAAAACCCGAAAAACCAGATAACGATCACGACGTAGAGGTGAAGCTTAAAACACCGACCCCTTGCTAGAAACACCGCAAACTAGCAACCAAACGAGACTCGAATATCGAAAGAAGAAAAGGAAAAAGAAAGAGAGAGAGAGAGAGAGAGAGAGAGAGAGAGAGAGAGAGACTGAGAAAAGGAGATATTTCTTATATCTCTCAAATGAGATATTTAAGGCAATCTCCAAAAGCAATCTGACAGGGCGCACGACCCATGCGCCCTCAAAGAAGGAAATGCGCACGACCCGTGCGCAAGCCCACTGCCTCGCCGCTGTTTCATACGCACAACCCGTGCGTTTTCTCTGAAGTCGTGCGCCATGCAGAACAGTGCAGAAACCTCCTTTTTTCCTCTAAACATCTTCGCAAAACGGCCAAACGAAATTCGGGGTGTTACACCATGATGTATATATCTCGAAGAGTGCCTACAGAGGTTTGTTTCTGTTGATTCAGACTATTGTTGTCCATGTTGATTATGTGTTAGAAATGCACAGTAACAAAATGTACATATTCGAATAATAATCAGCAGCTTAGCAATCTCATTGTCACGTAGCAAAAAAATTTATTGCTAAAACATACTTGGATTCATAAGCATACATATTTTGAAGTGTAGCAGGTTATACAACAGATTCATCTGGTTGCTGTAGAACAAAAAGCTAGCTGCTGTGTTTGAACTCGAATTTGTACAGAATGACATATTCAACCAGATTGTAGTTGTGTTCATATTCGATACATGATCAAGGTTTTGATCACGCTTAACCACAGAGGCTGCAACAGAAAGTTGTTGATATTCATGTTATTCAAAAATTCAAGTCTGCAGCATAATTTGGTTTTTTTCATATTGTTCTAGATTTGTGCAGACAGATGTTGATCCACAGTTACAATTAAGTGATCAAATTGATGGCAGCCTTGTAGCCTATTCTTGTTACACCAGATGATGATCAAGGTTGTCCAGACTTTTCTTCAACAAATTTAGTTGTTGCTGCTGGTTTAAAACTGAAAGGGGGTGTTATGATCAAAATTCCAGACTTGTAGACTTACAGTCATGATTGTTCAGAGTTTCTGATAGTTTCAAAATTTGATAAAGAAAAGTTCAGCAGATCGCTCAAGTTATTGTTCAAACAGGTAGTAGTTGCTGTCAAATCATAACAGAAAGTTGTTGTCAAAACAACAAGTTGGTGTAATTTAAAACAAAACAAATTGTGTTGTTAATTCGAAGTGCGGCTGCAGATTTGGTAGAAAGCTTCTATTTGATCTGTGCAGGTTTGTAAATCTGTTTACAGAGGCTAAGAACAGAAATATGTGCATAGTTCAGAGAAATTTGCAGTTAATTTGATCAAAACAGAAATATTAAGATGACTTGTTGTTGGTTGATTGTGTGCATACAAATTTCATTGAGTTATGCCTTAAGTATTATGATCATGTTGGTTCAATATTTGATCAAAAGTTGTCCAGACGTGTATATCTAGAGATGGTTTCATGCTATTCAGAAGATGGTTCAACGATCAATCAGATTCCAGAGCCTCTGTAGGTTGTCTAGAACCTATGTAGAGGCTGTGAAGTGTAGAAGTTGTGCGCAGAAGTTGTCAAGAAGCCACATAGAGGTCTATCTAATCTGTGCAGAGGATGCACATACGTCCAGAGCATGTCCAGAAGCTCTGGTGACTGAGCTCTTAATCAGAAAGTTATGGTTAAGTTCAAAACAGAATGTAAAACATATGTTGTTGTCCTGTTGAGCAAAACAGAAATTTGATGTTGTTGGTTGATTCAAGTGAGTTGTGGACATATTTGATTTTCATAGAAGACTTGATTTCAGAGGTTAAGAGCTCTCTGCAAAAATACACAGAGGTTGTTATGCAGAACCTCTGTTAGGCTGTCCACAGAGGTACTTAAGATGTTGTCTAGAGATGCTCTTATTCAAGCACAGAGGTTGTCATGCACAGAGGCATGCACATAAGACCTCTGTTCACAAGCAGAAGTTCAGAGGCAGAAGATGTGCTCATCAGAAGTTGCACAGAGCCTCTGTAAGGCTGTCCAAAACGTGCATAAGTGATTAAGAGGTGCACAAAGGGTTGTTGGTGCAGAGCTTCTGTAAGCAATACAGAACCATCCACAGAGGCTCTGTGACCAAAACCTATGAAAAGTAGCGACCAGAGGGGAGGACCAGAGTTAGACCAGAAGTAGATATATCAGAGGTCGATGGTCCAGAGGTCGCAATGAGCCTAGTGCCTAAATCCCGAATTTTTCAGATTTTCTGAAAGCATTGCGTTGTTTCAGAAACACGCATACAACTTTTTACTCAGAGCTCCAATTGACATGTGTCCAGTTGCATTGGATTGCTAAAACACAGAACTATGACTTTGATGTTTTGAGTTTTTTGAAAATCCATGAGTTGATATGCCAGAATCAATGTCAAAATCTGCATTAGAGTGCTGGACCGAAAGCATTGCATTTCACTCGTGCTCTTTCCGCTTTCAAGAACGGTGTTCTCTCATCGGTTCTTCATGGTTTCAAGCTACATATGTGACACATTGATTGTCACTCCCTCCTCTGTTATTCATGTTTAAGTCTCAGTGCTGAACACTTACTCAACGTGATCTTAAAAGTCAAATTTTCTGTTTTAACGACAGATCTTCGCAGTTGAGGGAAAACTTGCACAATTCGCTTATTTTTCATCCAAAATGGATGAATCAAATCTTGTTGGAAAGATTTTGTCGACACTCTGCTAGAGGACACATAACCTGATAATGTTCTTCAGATCAAAGAGCCTCTGTGATCACTCACAGAGCCTCTGCGATGGCTAACCTCTTGAGACTGTTCAAAGATTTCGGAAAACTCGGTCCAAGACAAGGTCACATGCAGATCACGTGAAGCCTGTTGTACGAAGATTTCTAGATCACTTTTCCATAGCGTACGATCATTTTACTTTCCAGGTGGCATTCCGTTTATGGAATGTCAGCCTTTGTCTTGTACTACGGGGTGCATCCTCCTTGTATATTATAGGAGCACCACCGTGAGTTTTTGCATGCGAGCACACACACTAGTCTGATTTAGAGATTGTATTGCCCTGAGAATATTTGCACACACCAGTGCATGTTTTTGGTGTTCCTGAAGCAAATCAATCAAACAGTGTTTTGAGTAAATTACTTGATATATTTTGGCTTATGTTTATTGTTTGCGTGTGTGTCTACTACCTTGCATGTTCTACTTTTTCTACATACTAGAAACGCTTCCGCGCACTTATTCCTTAATGAGTGTGTAGCTAAAAGTCCATCAAGTAAAGAACATCATTATTGGGATCAACAATTGTAACGTCCTAAAATTCAGAGTAATTTAAAACTTCATAAATAAGGCAATATGACATTTGTATTGCTGTAAACTTCTCAAAAAGTGTATCAGTCCTTAAGACTTTACAAAAACCTATACGGATTTAGAATTCATCAACAAACTAATATAAACATAACTATCTAGATTACACCAGTTGACAATCCAAAATTCATCAAAAGAATGGGACTTAACAATGCCCAACTATCAACACTTTAGTCATCTCAAAATGCCTCGAGGCCCAACTCGTCTCTCAAAACCCAGTGCATCACACCGCTAAGGGAAACCTGTTATACATATCATTTGAGAAAAAGTGTCAGACTTAAATCCTGGTGAGAACATACAGTTTATAAAGCTCAAAAGATATAAACATTTGTATCATAAGATAATATTTTCAAAGAGGTTTAATCTTACAATTGAAACCTTTGCCACAACTGGGCTTTTTCGTTATAAACATGTTATCAAATGACCAACGATAAAAATTTTTACCAAGGATTGCGGCGTAACACAAAGTAAGCCAAAATCCGAGTTATGAGCTAAACAATTGGAATCCAAGGATACGAACACATAAGTCCGTGCTACAACGTGAGATCTAGCCCCAAGCAAAACCAATGTATACTCCTTCACTAGGATCACTATGAACCATGGCTAGTATCCGACCTCACATAACCATACCAAGTTGCCCCCGAGGATCATATGCATCCATAGCTATAAAATGGGGAATGTGACATCCCAACAATACAGTCGTCTCAAAACCTAGGGATCCGCTAGTAATGGTACAAACTCGTCACAACAACAGATGTGACCAACCATAAATAAACATATGGTATAAACACATTTTATAAACAAAATGTCATTTCCAGTTCAACTTCTGGTAAGAATGAAAATCATTAAAATGAGTTCTTAAACATTCTTTTCATATATCCACATAATGTACAAGTAAAACATCATTTTACAACATTAAGATACGATCCATCAGTTTAGTAAACACAATGATCGGGAACCCTAAAATCTCCCAAAACTCAAGTTATATCAAATATGTAGAAAACTTAAATCTGAAGCCATTGAGATATATAGGAGTTCCAAAAGGTAACTTTTGATATGTATAAAGTTTAAAATGATAGTAGGAACTCACCAGCAGGTTTTAGGATAAAACCCGGAAAACCAGATAACGATCACGACGTAGAGGTGAAGCTTAAAACACCGAAACCTCGGATCGAACACCAAATATTAACTACCAAACTCTAGAGAGAGAGAGAGAAACGATTTAGAGAGAGAGGAGAGAGAGGAGAGAGAGATTTTGAGATTGAGAGAATGAGATCTTTGGGAAACTGAAACCCTTAAGTCGGCCAGGGTCTTTCGCTGGTTATGCCGTGACCTCAACTCGCGGCATAACTCGCCTGTGCCATAAAACCCTAAAACCAACTTAGGCTTTCGCGACTAATGCCGCGACTACCTCTCTCATGCAAGTCGCGAAGCTCGTAAACCCATAATCAACAGTGGACATCGCGACTTATGCCGCGACTCCAAGTCGCGAGCAAGTCGCGAAACTCACTGGATGTTCACATTTTCACCGAAAACCACGCATGCGAACGATAAACTAATAACGGTGATAACGACAAGAGTTAAACACAAGATTTACAACGATACATATAATGAAAATCCAGGGTGTTACAATCCTTCCCAACTTGGGAATGATTTCGTCCCCGAAATCCCAACTATACAAAAAGATGAGGATATCTCCGCTTCATATGCTCTTCGGATTCCCATGTCACATTTACTCCACGGTGACGCTTCCACTGCACCTTGATCAATGTGACTTCTTTGTGACGCAACTTCTTAGACTTTCTTTCTAAGATCGCGTCAGGCTCTTCTACACAACGGTTACCTTCGTCTACTGTCAACTCGGAGAGAGGAATAACGCTTTCCTCTTCCGCCAAACACTTCCGAAAGTAACAAATATGAAACGTGTTGTGGATTCTGCTCAATTCTGGCGGTAGTTCCAATTGGTACGCTTGCAACCCTACTCGCTTGAGCACTTTGAAAGGTCCGAGGAAACGGGGACTCAACTTCCCACGCTTTTCGAACCATATAATACCTTTCCACGGCGATACCTTAAGCAACACATGATCGCCTACTTGGAATTCCATCGGCCGCTTCTTCTTATCGGTATAACTTTTCTGCCGATCCTGAGCCGCTTTCAATCTTTCACGAATACATTTGACCTTATCGGCCGTCTCTTGCACGATTTTAGGTCCGACAAACTGCTTTTCTCCCGCTTCAATCCAACACACGGGAGTTTGGCACTTTCGCCCGTACAATGCTTCAAAAGGTGCCATTCCAATACTCGAGTGGTAGCTATTGTTGTAAGCGAACTCCACCAAAGGTAAGTGAGAGTCCCAACTACCCCCGAAATCGATGACACAAGATCTCAACGTGTCTTCCAATGTCTGGATCGTTCTCTCGCTTTGCCCGTCGGTTTGTGGATGGTAAGTCGTACTCAACTTAACTCGTGTACCAATCTCTTTCTGAAACCCATCCCAAAAGTTCGAAGTGAACCGACTGTCGCAATCTGACACGATCGACAATGGTATGCCGTGCATCGAGACTACCTTATCGATGTACAGTTTCGCTAGTTTGTCCATCGGTAATGTCTCGCGCATGGCCAAGAAGTGAGCGCTATTTGTTAATCTATCAACTATCACCCAAATGGTATTGTGACCTCGAAGAGTTTTAGGTAACTTTGTCATGAAGTCCATAGTGATATGCTCCCACATCCACTCGGGAATCTCTAGAGACTGAAGACTCCCATACGGTCGCTGATGTTCGGCCTTAACTTGCGAACACGTCACACAACCCTCAACGTAACGCGCCACGTCAAGTTTCATTACCGGCCACCAATAGTGCAGTTTCAAGTCCCTGTACATCTTTGTACTCCCCGGATAAATGGAATAATTGGACTTGTGTGCATCTTCAAGCAACATATCACGGTTACCCCCAAGCTTGGGTACCCATACGCGACTGTTGAACAGTTTTACCCCACGGTTATGTTCCGTTAAGAGCAAACGTTGCTTTGTCATGACTTCCTCTTTGAGATTCTCTTCTAACAGTGCTTGAACTTGCGTTGCTTTGATCTTTTCAACAAGACTAGACACCAACTCGATTCTCGAATGGGTAGCCCGAATACAACCGCTATAGTCCTTTCGACTCAACGCATCGGCTACCACATTTGCCTTACCAGGATGGTAAAGCAACTCACAGTCGTAATCTTTAAGCAACTCGAGCCACCGCCGTTGTCTCATATTCAACTCTTTCGAATCAAAGTCATACTTCAGGCTCTTATGATCTGTAAAGAGTGTACACTTCGTTCCATAGAGATAGTGTCACCAAAGCTTCAAAGCGAACACTACTGCTTCTAACTCCAAATCGTGGGTAGGGTAGTTCTCTTCGTGTATTTTAAGCTGCCTCGAGGCGTAAGCGATTACCTTGCCCCATTGCATCAACACACAACCTAAACCCATTTTCGAAGCGTCGCTATAAACCACGAAGGCTTCTGACCCTTCAGGTAACGATAAGATCGGAGCTTCACATAACTTCTTTTGAAGGATACGGAAAGCATTCTCTTGTGTTTCGGTCCATTCGAACTTCACATTCTTTCGAGTCAAAACTGTCAAGGAAGAAGTGATTTTCGAAAAGTCTTGGATAAATCTCCGGTAGTACCCTGCCAGACCCAAGAAACTTTGAATCTCTGACGGACTCTTGGGAGATTCCCAATTCATCATAGCTTCAATCTTGGAGGGATACACTTTCACTCCATCTCGAGTGACAACGTGACCCAGAAATTGTACTTCTTTAAGCCAAAAGTCACACTTGGAAAACTTGACGTACAATCTTTCCTTTCTCAACACTTCAAGCACTTGCCGCAGATGTTGTTCGTGTTCTGACTCGCTCTTGGAGTACACGATATGTCATCAATGAATACAATGACCGACTGGTCGAGGAATGGTCGGCACACTCTATTCATCAAGTCCATAAATATCGCCGGTGCGTTCGTTAGATCAAAAGGCATTACAAGAAACTCGTAATGGCCGTAACGCGTTCTGAAAGCTGTTTTCGGAACATCTTCTTCACTCACCTTCACTTGGTGATAACCCGAACATAAGTCAATTTTGGAAAAACAACCCGCTCCTTGAATTTGATCGAACAAGTCGTCTATTCTCGGAAGCGGATATCTGTTCTTTACTGTATCTTTGTTCAACTCACGATAGTCAATGCACATTCTCATCGTGCCATCTTTCTTCTTTACAAACAAGAACGGAGCTCCCCAGGGTGACGAACTCGGTCTTATAAAGCCCTTCTCCAAAAGCTCTTGGAGTTGTGCCATCATTTCTTGCATCTCTGACGCCGCTAAACGGTAAGGAGCTTTAGCAATTGGTGTTGGTCCAGGAACAAGATCAATCCGAAACTCTAACTTACGATCGGGTGGTAACCTGGGCAAGTCGTCCGGAAAGACATCTGGAAACTCACGCACAATCTTCACATCTTCTAGCTTTGATTTCTCTAACTTGGCACCGATCACATAGGCTAGGAAAGACGGACATCCTTTTACTAAACACTTGCGTGCCTTTGCCATTGTGATTATTGCCACTTCACCTTTTCTCTTTTCAACATATATGACAATGACTTCGCCAGAGGGGTTGGGAAGTTGAATCAACTTCTTGGAACATACAATCTCGGCGTGATTGTTTGACAACCAATCCATGTCGACCACAACATCAAAACCCCCGATTAACATCAGCAGTAGATCGATCGAGAATTCTCTCCCTTCGATACTAAGAGTACATTGCTTCAGAACATCGTGGATCAGAACTTGACTACCATCGGCTATTTCTACCACTAATGCATTCTCAAGACTAGTAGTGGGCATAGAAATCTTCTGACTTAACAAATCAGATACGAAAGAGAAACTGGCACCTATATCGAATAAAATACGAGCAGGTACATAGTTTATAAGAAAAGTACCCGATACCACATCAGCAGATGCCTTGGCCTCATCGGCCGTCATCTGAAATGCTCGTCCCGGAACCCTAGGAGGGTTCTCCTTCCTTGCACTCATAACCGACACAAGTTTCGGGCAATCTCTTTTCACGTGCCCCGGTGCCTTGCACTCATAACCGACAAGTCCTATGACCGGGAAATCTCTGATAGTGTGACCAGGCTTCCCACACTTATAACAAGTTTGATAAGTGGTGTTTAGTTCGACACTTGTGGCACCACCTAGCTTCCTGCTGATTGTTAAAGTTTCGGTTTCTGCCAAAAGGTTGTGATCTCTTGGGATGAGCAGAATTGCTCTCCCACTTTCTCTTATCAGCCACCACTACAGCTTTCAAAGCTTTGTTCCTTGCGAACATCTCCTCCATGTACTGAGCTTCTTCAACCATCTCGCGGAGGTTAGAAGCTTTAGAATTGTGGACCATAGATTGTATGTCCGTGGGTAGGCCATTCAGATAGGCCTTCATCTTATCCTTCTCTATTGGGGCAGCGTGCCCCACCAGATCAAGCTTCTCCATGAACTGACGGGTGTACTCCTTCACTGTGAGGCTTCCCTTTACCAGAGACCGGAATTCTTTCACGATTCGGTCCATTGTTCTTTCATTGTAGAACTCTTCTAACAGCTTTTTCTTGAATTCGGCCCAAGACAACTGAGCCAACACAGCAGGAGATAGGGTGGATTGAATGACATTCCACCAAATGAGCGTAGTATCCCTCAGTAGTTGGGTACTGAACCGCACTCTCTGATCATCTCCGCATTCGGAAGAGCCAAAAGCTTGCTCGACCGCTCGAATCCACTTCACACACATGATTGGGTCGTCGGAACCAGAGAACTCTGGAGGTCCGCAACCCAGAAAGGACTTGTAGGAACAACTTTTCCTATTTCCCGGAGCACCAACAATCCCGTGCTCGTCAGCCCTGACCCCTGCACCAGCGCCTACAGGACCCGCTACAATGTTTTCCACAACCGTCTCACTCCTCCGATTGTTCACATCGCGGTCCTCAATCACTTTCAGCAGAAACTCTTGTTGCTTTGCCATCTCTTCCCTCATTGCCAACATCATGTTGGAAATCATCTCAGACGGGGAATTAGCATCCCTGATGACTGGGTGGGATGAAGCCAGGTCTACTCGCGGAATGACCTATGGCCCCCCACCTTGCCCTTGCTGAACAGGTGGTCGCACAACAACCTCAACTCCCTCCGGCTGACCAGCGGTGGAGGCTATCGCTTCCAGACCATCAACACGCGTACGCGGTCTACCACGCGTATTCACCATGCCAAACTGCTTCACAGAACAGGAAAAGAGATAAGAAAGAGATGGAATAAACATAAAGGAAACGTACTACTACATTACCAATCGTCATAGAAATAGAAATTCAAGCACACTTACGTACGATAGACTCATAATAACATTAGCTAAGTGAGATTATGAACATATAACACATAAAGGTTCTCGTCATGATTGCCACAACGCCTGATAAACGCACCTTCCATAAACTCTAAGACTAACCCATCTTAGAAGCTCTACCCGATCTCACGAATCAATTCTTATCATACTCAGTCTAAGTCTAGACATCTTACATTCATGCCTAGTTCACTTAAACTAGAGCTCTGATACCAACAATGAGTGTGTAGCTAAAAGTCCATCAAGTAAAGAACATCATTATTGGGATCAACAATTGTAACATCCTAAAATTCAGAGTAATTTAAAACTTCATAAATAAGGCAATATGACATCTGTATTGCTATAAACTTCTCAAAAAGTGTATCAGTCCTTAAGACTTTACAAAAACCTGTACGGATTTAGAATTCATCAACAAACTAATCTAAACATAACTATCTAGATTACACCAGTTGACAATCCAAAATTCATCAAAAGAATGGGACTTAACAATGCCCAACTATCAACACTTTAGTCATCTCAAAATGCCTCGAGACCCAACTCGTCTCTCAAAACCCAGTGCATCCCACCGCTAAGGGAAACCTGTTATACATATCATTTGAGAAAAAGTGTCAGACTTAAATCCTGGTGAGAACATACAGTTTATAAAGCTCAAAAGATATAAACATTTGTATCATAAGATAATATTTTCAAAGAGGTTTAATCTTACAATTGAAACCTTTGCCACAACTGGGCTTTTTCGTTATAAACATGTTATCAAATGACCAACGATAAAAAATTTTACCAAGGATTGCGGCGTAACACAAAGTAAGCCAAAATCCGAGTTATGAGCTAAACAATTGGAATCCAAGGATACGAACACATAAGTCCGTGCTACAACATGAGATCTAGCCCCAAGCAAAACCAATGTATACTCTTTCACTAGGATCACTATGAACCATGGCTAGTATCCGGCCTCACATAACCGTACCAAGTTGCCCCCCGAGGATCATATGCATCTATAGCTACAAAATGGGGAATGTGACATCCCAACAATACAGTCGACTCAAAACCTAGGGATCCGCTAGTAATGGTACAGACTCGTCACAACAACATATGTGACCAACCATAAATAAACATATGGTATAAATACATTTTATAAACAAAATGTCATTTCCAGTTCAACTTCTGGTAAGAATGAAAATCATTAAAATGAGTTCTTAAACATTCTTTTCATATATCCACATAATGTACAAGTAAAACATCATTTTACTACATTAAGATAAGATCCATCAGTTTAGTAAACACAATGATCGGGAACCCTAAAATCTCCCAAAACTCAAGTTATATCAAATATGTAGAAAACTTAAATCTGAAACCATTAAGATATATAGGAGTTCCAAAAGGTAAGTTTTGATATGTATAAAGTTTAAAATGATAGTAGGAACTCACCAGTAGGTTTTAGGATAAAACCCGGAAAACCAGATAACGATCACGACGTAGAGGTGAAGCTTAAAACACCGAAACCTCAGATCGAACACCAAATATTAACTACCAAACTCTAGAGAGAGAGAGAGAAACGATTTAGAGAGAGAGGAGAGAAAGATTTTGAGATTGAGAGAATGAGATCTTTGGGAAAATGAAACCCTTAAGTCGGCCAGGGTCTTTCGCGGGTTATGCCGCTACCTCAACACGCGGCATAACTCGCCCGTGCCATAAAACCCTAAAACCAACAGAGGCTTTCGCGACTAATGTCGTGACTACCCCTCTCATGCAAATCGCGAAGCTCGTAAACCCATAATCAACAATGGACATCGCGACTTATGCCGCGACTCCAAGTCGTGAGCAAGTCGCGAAACTCACTGGAAGTTCACATTTTCACCGAAAACCACGCATGCGAACGATAAACTAATAACGATGATAACGACAAGAGTTAAACACAAGATTTTTACAATGATACATATAATGAAAATCTAGGGTGTTACAACAATTATCGTTCAAAGTTTGATGCACTACGTCGTAAATAAAACGCAAGTCCAAACGGGTAACGAAGATGGGTGTTCCTCCTAACCCCAAAGGACCCATTTACGAATGGGTTCCTAAAAAGACTTAACCTGTTTTGCAGAAAGGTCATGTGTGGTATTTAGATTTAGGCAGCTCCAAACACATGACCGAAAGAAAGGAGATTCTCACGAAATTCACTGAGAAGTTTTGTGGGAATGTACGTTTTAGGAATGATCGCTACTCTCCAATCTTGAGATACAGAGACATAGTTAAGGACAACATCACCATCAAGAAGGTTTCCTATGTCGAAGGTCTTGGTCACAACTTATTCAACATCGGTCAATTCTACTACGAGAATCTGGAGGTCAACTTCAAAGCCAAACGGTGCAGCGTCCGGACTAAAGATGGAAAAGAATTGCTTGCTGGAATGCGTCGTACAAATCTCTACACGATTGATCTCTCATCTCTGAAAGCAGAAAAGGAAGTTTGTTTGATGTCCAAAGCTTCAAACGAACAAAGTTGGTTATGGCATCGTAGACTCTTGCACCTGAACTTCAAGAACATCAATAAGTTGGTACTCGACGGACACGTGAAAGGCATGCCAGATCTCAAGTTTGAAAAATATCACCTGTGTGCCGCATACGAGATGGGTAAGATGAAGAAGGCTTCACACAAGCCTAAAGCCGCTCTGAGTACTTCACGTTCCCTCGAACTCATCCACATGGATTTGTGTGGACCGATACACGTTCAAAGTATCAACCACAAGAAGTACGTTCTATTCATGGTCGATGATTTTTCCCGATACATGTGGGTCAAATTCCTTCGATCCAAGGATGAGACCCCCGAACTGATCATCTCACATCTGTAGAGCGTTCAAGTCAATCTCAATCAATCAGTTCAGACCATCAGGACGGATAACAGCACAGAGTTCAAGAATCAAGTGCTTGACGGTTACCTTAACTCAATGGGCATCACCCACAACTTCTCAGCTGCTTGTACTTCATAGCAAAACGGGGTTGTAGAGCGCCGCAACCGAACTCTTGTGGAATTCGCACGTACGATGTTATCCCAGTCCAAGCTTCCGCTTTTCCTATGGGCAGAGGCAGTTGCAACCACATGCTACACTCAAAATCATTCTATCATCAACAAGCGGTTCAACAAGACGCCATACGAGGTCATCAACAATCGTGTCCTGAATTCAAATATTTCCATGCATTAGGGTGCACGTGCTTTGTAGTGAACGACAAGGACGATCTCGGCAAGTTCAGCCTAAAGGCGGACGAAGGAGTGTTCATCGGCTACTCATCTCAAGCCCAAGTCTACAGAGTCTACAACAAACGGACAAAGATCGCCGTTGAGAGTGTGAATGTGACTTTTGATGAGACCGCTGATATGGCTTCTGAACACCTCAGTTCAGAACCCGCTTTAACTGGTGTGTTACCTTCTGGACAACTCCGTCCAGAATATACACAATCTCTAATAAATTCAAATCAAGCGTCTATGTCACAAGCCCATCTTTCTGATTTGGATTTACTTATTGAGCATTTTTATGATGAATATTTTAATCCTAAGCCTAATGATATATCATGTAATAGGATTGCAGCTCCTCAAGTACAGGACATGACAACTGTCCCTGGTCCATCCATATCAAGTGAATCTAACTCATCTGATGTTGCCACTCCTACTGTCATTGATTCAGAGTCACCAAGCTCGAGTGATCCCCCTCCGACTACTCAAGCTACTACTAAAGCACCGGCAACAGTAGCAGCTCTTGAACCAACCCTTGTTGAAGTCGTTCTAGAAGCTCCATCTCCGGAAATCCTGGAAACTGTGATAGATACATCACTTGCTCAGTAGTCCTCTTCTACTCGCACGACTCCAGCACAGGAGCTTCCACTTCACAGGCTGTCGTCACTCGAAGTAGTTCAAGATCTACCCCCAGGTGGTTATGTGGACCCCGACACTTTTCAACAGACATATCAACCTCTCCCACATACCACCAAATGGACACGAGATCACCCCGTACATCATATCATAGGCTACCCCAACGCACCTGTTCAGACTTGATCCGCTACCGCAAATGACTGCCTCTTCTCTTCGTTCCATAGCCACATCGAACCCTCAATCGTCTTCGAAGTGCGAAATGATCCAGACTGGGTGATAGCTATGCAAGAGGAGCTCAATCAATTCGAGAGCCTCAAAGTATGGTGACTTGTTCCCAGGATAAAGAACAAGACGGTGATTGGGACGAAATGGATCTTCAAGAATAAAAAGGAAGAAGATGGAATTGTAGTACGATACAAAGAACGCCTGGTAGCCAAAGGATATCGCCAACAAGAAGGAATTGATTACGATGAGACGTTCTCACCGGTTGCTCGGATTGAAGGATTCGAATGTTCCTTGCCTACAACGCCCACAAGAACTTCATTGTGTTTCAAATGGATGTGAAGACCGCGTTTCTGAACGACGTTCTCAAGGATGAAGTTTATGTATCGCAACCCGAAGGCTTCGTGAGTACTGACAAACCACATCACGTATACATTCTTGACAAGGCCTTGTATGGTCTCAAAAAGCACCACGAGCCTGGTATGATGCACTCTCTTCATTTTTAATTAAACTTGGATTTTCCAAAGGTAAGATCGATACCACCTTGTTTATTAAAAAGGAAAATCATGATATCATTCTTGTACAAATCTATGTTGATGATATAATCTTTGGCTCAACAAACCCCAAGTATTGTCATAACTTCTCATGAGCAAACATTTTCAAATGAGTATGATGGGTCAAATGAATTTTTTTCCTGGGTCTTAAAGTTAAACAATTAGCCACAGGAATTTTCATCAATCAATCTAAGTACATCTTGGATATTCTTCAGAAATACCAGATGGAAAATTATGCACACATGAAAATGCCCATGTCTATAGGTACTAAGCTACACTCCGATCCTGACGGAAAGGATGTGGATGCTAAGACATATAGAGGTATGATTGGTTCCCTGATGTACTTGACGGCTAGCAGGCGAAAAGATTTCAGCCAAAACCAAAAGAATCTCATTTAATTGCAGTTAAGCGTATATTTCGTTACTTAAAAGGTACTGCTGATCTTGGCTTATGGTACCCGAAAGAAACAGGTTTTGAGCTGACAACTTATTCAGACGCTGACCATGTCGGAAACATGTTGGATCGGAAAAGTACGTCGAGACATGTTCAGTTCTTGGGAGATCGACTTGTCAGCTGGGCATCAAAGAAACATAACTGTGTCTCAATCTCTACCGCTGAGGCAGAGTATGTAGCAGCCGCCAGTTTCTGCTCGCAAGTGATATGGATGTGAACCTAGCTTAAGGACTATGGTTTTCACTACTCGAAGATCCACGTTTACTACGACTCAAAGAGCGCAATTGCCACATCTAGCAATCCCGTCCAGCACACGAAGATGAAACACATAGATGTGCGCTATCATTTCATCAAAGATCATGCTGTAACACCCTAAAAATTGGGACAAACAAAAATTTCCGGAATTAGAAATGTGGTATATAAAATATGCCAAAGCACGAGCCTTCCCAAAAAGGGAACAATATACGCCTGTTATAATTACAAGTTTGTAATAAATAAACAATGAGGAAAAAACAACCCTCTATGATTATTGTCATAGTCGCTCTCGCTTGGTCACTCTCGTCGGGGATGTACCAAGACCATCCCACGGCTCCCGACTTTGCCACGCGACTATGATTATTGTCATAGTCGCTGGTCACTGTCGCCCCGTGCCCCCGACCTGCTGGTTCTTTGACGTTTTTGACACGATGCACCCATAAGAATTATTAAGATTTAAAGATATTGATTAACATAACAACAAGGCCTTATCTACATGCATAACTAGCAAATTTTAGAGTGAGAGAGAAGTTACAGTTAATAAGCACTTACCTTAATTTTCCAGATGTTACAATCCTCCCCACCGAATAAGGATTTCGTCCCCGAAATCACTACAATTCAAAATAAATGAGGGTATCTCTTTCTCATGTCCTATTCCGACTCCCACGTCACGTTTGCACCTCAGTGGTGCTTCCATTGGACCTTTACCATTGTTACTTCTTTGTGTCGCAATTGCTTCGTCTTTGATCCCAATATAGCTTCTGGTTCTTCCATACATCGGTTGCCATTGTCCATCCGAATTTCCGTCAAAGGAATAACACTTTCCTCTTCGTCTAGGCACTTGCGAAGGTAACGCACGTGAAATATAGGGTGGATCCCGTCCATTTCTGGTGGCAAGTCCAATCTATAGGCTTGGACTCCAATCTATAGGCTTGGACTCCAATCTATAGGCTTGGACTCCAATCTATAGGCTTGGACTCCAATCCTCTCCAAAATGGTGAAGGGTCCAAGAAACGAGTACTAAGTTTTCCGCGCTTCCCGAAACAGATGATCCCCTTCCATGGTGACACCTTCAACATAACCCTCTCTCCCACTTGGAACTCGACCGGTCTTTGCTTTTTCTCCGCATAGCTCTTTTGTCGGTCTTGGGTCGCCTTTAAACGCTCCCGGATACTTTTCACCTTATCCGCTATTTCTTCTACTATTTTCGGTCCCGCAAAATGTTTTTCTCTTGCCTCGAGCCAACACACTGGTGTCCTATACTTCCGTTCGTATAGCGCTTCCAACGGTGCCATTCCAATGCTCGAATGATAACTGTTATTGTACACAAACTCCACCAATGGTAGATGTGAATCCCAATTTCCTCCAAAGTCTATGACACATGAACGAAGCATGTCCTCGAGAGTTTGGATTGTCCTCTGACTTTGACTGTCGGTTTGAGGATGATATGTCGTACTCAATTTGACTCTCATGCCTAACTCTTTCTGTAGCCCATCCCAAAACTTGGAAGTGAACTGACTACCCTAATCCGACACAATGGATAGTGGGACACCATGACGTGACATCACTTCATTAATGTAGATCTTAGCTAATTTGTCCATCGGCATCGTCTCTCTCATCGCCAAACAGTGCGTGCTCTTAGTGAGTGTATCTACCACCACCCAAAGAGTGTCATGTCTCCGCAAGTTCCTTGGTAGCTTAGTGACGAAGTCCATCGTGATATGCTCCCACTTCCATTTTGAAATGGCTAGTGGTTGCAAACTCCCATAAGGCTTTTGATGCTCTGCTTTGACTTGAAGGCAAGTAACGCATCTCTCCACGTAACTGGCCACATCGAGCTTCATCACCGGCCACCAACAATGTAGCTTCAAATCTCTATACATCTTGGTGATACCGGGATGTATGGAGTACTTTGACTTGTGAGCCTCTGCCAGGAGGAACTCATGGTTTCACCCAATCTTCGGCACCCAAATCCTTCCTTGGAATAGCTTAAGTTCGCGACTATCTTTCGTTAGTATCTCCCATTGTTTGACCATGACTTTAGCCTTAAGATTCTCTTCATGAAGTGCTTTGGCTTGACTCACTTTGATGTCCTCCACTAGGCTTGATATTACATCAATTCTAGTAAGGGTTACCTTGACTTCACTCCCATGACTCTTTCGGCTCAAAGCATCCACCACCACATTGGCCTTACCGGGGTGGTAAAGCAATTCACAATCATAATCCTTCAAAAGCTCCAACCACCTCCTTTGTCGCATGTTGAGGTACTTTTGGTCGAATACGTACTTCAAGCTTTTGTAGTCGGTGAATAGTGTTTACTTAGTTCCGTAGAGGTAGTGCCGCCATTGCTTCAAAGCAAATACCACTGCCGCTAACTCCAAATCATGAGTAGGATAATTCTTCTCGTGGTCTTTGAGTTTTCGTGACGCGTACACGATCACCTTCCCCCTTTGCATAAAAACACACCCGAGACCCATGTTAGAGGCGTCGCTATAAACCATAAAGTCTTCGGATCCTTCGGGTAGGGATAAGATTGGTGCCTCGCATAACTTCCTTTGTAGAGTCCAAAAGGTTTTTTCTTGAGTCTCGGTCCATATGAACTTCACGTTCTTACTTGTCAATGATGTGAGAGGAGAGGTGATCTTCGAAAAGTCTTGAATGAATCGTCGGGAGTAGCCGGCCAAACCCAAGAAACTTCTTATCTCCATTGGACTCGTCGGTGGTTCCCAATTCATCATTGCCTCAATTTTCGCCGGATCTACTTTCACTTTATCCTTTGATACCACGTGGCCCAAGAATTGGACTTCTTGTAGCCAAAACTCGCACTTTGAAAATTTCGTGAATAACTTCTCTTTTCGAAGAATTTCCAAAACCTCTCGCAAATGTCGTTGATTCTCCACCTCGTCCCGTGAGTAAATCAGAATATCATCGATGAAGACTATAACCTATTTGTCCCAAAAAGGTTGACATACTCGGTTCATCAAGTCCATAGATATGGTCGAAGCATTAGTCAACCCGAATGGCATGACTAGGAACTCATAATGACCGTATCTTGTCTGAAACGACGTCTTCGGAATATCGCTCTCCTTCACCCGTACTTGTTGGTAACCATACCATAAATCTATCTTGGAGAAACATCCCACTCCTTGCAATTGGTCGAAGAGGTCGTCGATTCGAGGAAGTGGATACTTGTTCTTGATGGTGACCTTGTTGAGTTCTCGGTGGTCGATGCACATCTGCATGGACCGTCCTTCTTCTTTACGAATAAAAATGGAGCTCCCCACGATGACGAGTTCGGTCGTATAAACCCCTTCTCGAGAAGTTCTTGTAGTTATGTCATCATCTCTTGCATTTCCATCGGGGCTAGACGATAAGGAGCACGAGCGATAGGTGTGGCACCCGAAGTAAGGTCGATATGGAACTCTACTTGTCATTCCGGTGGCAGTCCGGGTAGATCTTCTGGGAAGACATCTAGGTAGTCGCGCACCACGTCCACATCTTCCACCTCCTTATTTTCTAATTTAGCGTCGATCATGTAGGTCAAGTATAAAGTACACCCCTTGGCTAAGTTATTTCGTGCTTTGATTGACGAGATAATCATGCTGGCTTTTTGGTTCTTCTCTCCGTAGATTATCACTTGTCTACCCTTAGGTAAGTGTACTCTAATTAGTTTCCTGGAACAAAATATACCGGCATCGTACTTAGCTAGCCAATCCATCCCAAGAATCACATCGAACCCTCCGATACCCACCAGAAGCAAATCTATTACAAAGGACTCCCCATCTAATTCTAAGGTGCACCCAACAAAGCATTCCCAAACTAACAAGTGTTCCCCATTGGCTACCTATACTACTAGAGCATCAGACAACAAGCTAACAGGAATGGTGAAATTCTTGCAAAAAGAGGTAGACACAAAGGAACGGTTCGCACCAGAATCAAACAAAACGCGGGTAGGTAGAGAGTTTACTAGAAAGGTACCCGACACCACATATGTCATTTCCCTTGCTTCATCCGCTTTCATTTGGAAGGCCCGACTTGGCACCTTCGGTGGGATCTCCTTCTTTGGCACAACCCTGCTGGAAGCTCTTTGATTGCCCCTTGCTAACTTGGGACAATCTCTCTTGATGTGCTCTGGCTCGCGACACTCGTAGAAAACTCCCCGGGAGGGGAAATCTCTACCCATGTGGTCCTTCCAACCATACTTAAAGAACTCCATCGAATTAGAGAAGGGCTTCAGATTACAAGGCCCGAAGTTCTTGCTCTTACACTTGAGGCACCACCTCGCTTCCCGTCGTGGCTCCATGATCCTCCCCTCGTTGAAGGGTTTGGATGATCGAGCGGGCCTGGTTGGCCCTTCCCATTTCCGCTTCTCTCCTTGTTGCTTCTTCTCTTCTCTTTCTTGGAGGATATCATCCTCCACCAACTGGGACTCCTCGATGACCTCTTGTAAAGTGTTCACCTGCGCATTCCTCACACCCGTCTTCATTTCCTCTGGCAAACCTCTCAAATAGGCCTTCATCTTTGACCTATCATCAGTTACCAAATGCTCAACCAAACTGAGCTTCTCCATAAATTTCTTTGAGTAGTGGGCGATCGACAGACTACCCTTCTTCAGATTCCGAAACTCTTCTTCTATCTTGTCGAGGGCCCTTTCATTGCAAAATTTCTCCATTATCTTCTTTTTGAAGGTTGGCCAAGTGAGCTTGGCCTAAACCTCCGGTGTAAGTGACTTTCGGGTAACGTTCCACCAACTCAACGCATCCCCTCTAAGTACTTGAGAAGCAAACTTGACCCTTTGAGAGTCGCCGCATTCACTTGACTCGAATGTCATCTCTACATCTTGTATCAAGTTCATGCACGCTGCTGAATTAGTCATTCCGGAGAATTCTGGAGGTCGACTACATAAAAAGGATTTAAAGGAGCAACCCCCTTCTTTCTTCTTTTCGACTCTAATCACATGCTCCTCCGTCCCAATCGCATTTTCGGCACCACCTGATCCAATCAGTGCATTGTCTCCCATTGCTTCGAGTCTTCGGTTGCTTGTATCATGGTCCTCTAATATCTTCATCAATCGTTCGCCCCCACTTATCTATTGCAGAAATCATCATCTGCATGATACTTGCCAATAAGCCTGATTGGGGGCCCACTTCTTGGACTATTAGGTTGTCGGTCTCTAAATTCACTTGTGGAACTTGGTCCACCACTCCCTCCAACAAGGTGGTCCTTTGAGGAACAGTCGGAACAACCATTGGATTTTCCCTTCTTGAAGTCTCTAGAGCTGTGACACTCGTCTCATTACCCTCATCGGGCACCACCACCCGATTCCTAGTGTTTACCATTGTGAACTGTCACACATGATAAATATCATACCGATTAATTCTTTGAAAGATTAGCGGTTCAATATGTACTACTACAAAGATTAATCATTATAATAACAGTTTCAAGCACACTCACGTATTTATAAATTCATAATAGCATCGGCTAAGTGAAATCGTGAATGTATATTACATAAGAATTATCGTTATCATCATCACAATTTTCAATCATTGCAATTCCGTAATCCTAACACTCTACCCACCTACGAATGCTCTACCCGTATGGACAGTGATACTATAGGCACAAGTAGTTTAAGTCTAGACATACTAAAATCGACACCTAGTTCGTTTAAACTAGAGCTCTGATACCAATTTGTAACACCCCAAAAATTGGGACAAACAAAAATTTCCGGAATTGGAAATGTGGTATATAAAATATGCCAAAGCACGATCCTTCCCAAAAAGGGAACAATATACGCCTGTTATAATTACAAGTTTGTAATAAATAAACAATGAGGGAAAAACAACCCTCTAATCTAAATCCTATCTAGGAAAAAGATTAACTCATGTTGTCATCCAACTCCAAAATGTGACTTCTATAATTGGCGTTCCAAAATATTCCCAAGCTCGCCTCTAAGGTCAACTAAACCATCTTGGCGGTCGCGCCGCTAGAACCTAAGATACACATCAAAGCAATCAAGTGTTAGGCCAAACGAGCCTAGTGAGTTGAACAATAACATGGCATAATCAATTAAATCAATTATAGACAATAAGGGCCATAAACGAATCAATGGGGGAGACCCATCACATCAAAGAGTTTCACCTCAAGTCAATGTACCCTAATGCTCACTCTCATGAGCAACATCCTGAAGGTCCGACACACTTGAAGACTACCTCCCAGGCATTACTCCAAATGGCGGAGGTCTAGGTGCATATCGTCATGGTGGCACCCTAAGACTACATCATCCTAGTGCTTACTCATGGTTCATCCAATATACATACAACATCCATCTCTATACATATTTCAAATCAACAAGATACATTATAAGACCTCACATAGTTCAAATCCCATTTTTGGTCTAAAACCCTAAAACATGCAATTTCATCAACAATATTCACCAATCACATAATGACATAATATCATAACCAATATGTTGCCAGTAATAGCCTCATCAAGTCCCACATAAAGAACATTAACCAAACCCAACGAATACCAAAAGTAAGAATTAGGTCAAACTTATCAGGTGATCAAATAAATGCATAATTATGAAGTAATGACAACTAGCACTTCTAGATATGTATTTCATTTGAAAAGGTTTAATAGAAATTCACTAGTTAGGTTTTGGTTAAAAACCTAGAAAAGTTATCAAACCCTAAGATTTGAGAAGATGAGAGGTTGAGAAAAAATCCCCATTAGTTAGCTTTAAATGAAGCCTTGAGTGCTCCTCCCAAAGTCCACCAACCTCAAGAGCTTGAAATGAATGTGGCTAGGGTTTTGGGGAAGAAAATCGCCCGAAGCACTCTACTATAGACTCTCAAGAAGAAAAAGTAAAATAAATGCAAGCAACCTGGTTGGAAGGTGTTTTTAAACTCACAGTGCTCATTAGCGACAGTGCCGGCACTATCGCGGTGGTATAATTGTGCCACTTCCCCGACTTACGGTACATGTACCACGATTGTGACAGGGCGATAATGCCCTTGTCACTCTCGCTTGGTCACTCTCGTCGGGATGTACTGAGACCATCCCCCAGCTCGCGACTTTGCCACACGACTATGACCATTGTCATAGTCGCTGGTCACTATCGCCCCATGCCCCCGACCTGTTGTTTCTTTGACGTTTTCGACACGTTGCACCCATAAGAATTCTTAAGATTTAAAGATATTCATTAGCATTACAACAAGGCCTTATCTACATGAATAACTAGCAAATTTTAGAGTGATATAGAATTTACAGTTAATAAGCACTTACCTTAATTTTTCGTATGTTACACATGTCGATAGAAGTACAATCGAACTCTACTTTGATAATACAGAACAACAGATAGCAGACCTGTTTTCTAAAGCCTTGGACGAAAAACGCTTTCAATATCTAGTGTCCGGGCTAGGTATGCTTAATCTGAAAGTTTGACCCTTCTACAGACCTGTACGAATCTCATTCAATAACGAATGACTGTGACTTAATGATCCAGTGATTTTTCTCTGATGCTCAAGTTAACACTGATTGGTTTTTACATTTTACTCGTAAAGTTCTGTACTAGTTTCAAACTTCTATATTGGTAAGTTAGAATTCGTTCTTTCGTTTGTTTCCTTTGTTTTTTTTCAGTTCGTTGTGTTTCATTTCATCTTTCAGTTCGTTACTTTAGTTGCTTAAAGCTTCTGTCGTTTCTATAGAGTTAACAGTTTGCTCATGTGTCAAGGGAGAGCCACACCGTGTGGATTCTGTTAGTCTTTATCTTCTTATTTAGAGGGGGAGCAGGTAAATTTTCTTGTGCTTTGTCTTTCACATGTCAAGGGGAGAGTCATTTTCATTATGGAAAACGTTTTTCCATTTAAGGGGTAGCATCAAAAGTTTTGACTTTCGAAAAAGGTAAGCTTGTGTCTTTCATTAAAATTCATTAATTTTTTTTAAGTTCAACGGATAACCTGGCAACCGGGAAACCCAGTTTCGGAAACCCGGTACACCCGAGTCTCCCCAGCCCCTAAAGGGTTTGATATTTATACTCGGCCGACCCGGGGGTTTTGATTTTCATCAACCCCGGGCTCCTCTCTCTATCTCTCGGTATCTCTTCCCTCTCTATCTCCCGGTCTCTCCTTCTCTCGCCTTCGCTCACATCTCGATCACATCTCTCTTTCTCGAACCCACACGTACGTTCTTATCTCTCTCTCGATTTCCTATTGGTGTGCTTTACCCGAATCGATCATCGGTGCCTTCAGGTTAGGTTATTTCTCAACCGTTCACAGCGACCCTTTCGATCTCCCAGGAATCGGGTACGCCGCCCCGTTGCCACCGCAAACGACAACCCTCACCACCACACGCCATCACCGCTGTGGCCCTTGGCACTCTCACGAAATCAGCCACTTCTACTATTTCAATTAGAGGAGTTGAAATCGATTAGGGGTCGTTTTAGTTTCATAATTAGCTCCATTTTATTCGATTAAGGGTTTATGTATGTTATCTACGTTGTGTTTTGGGTCAATTTGGTTGATTTTTCGATTCATGTTGATTTTGCGAGTTTGAGTAATGGTTTATCCACTCCCGGTCTCAACCGGGACTATCGTCGACCTTTAATCGACTGGACTTATCGCTGCCGTAGACAGCATGTTTTTATATTGGATTGAAATTCTTTGGATTGTAAATCGCTTCTTGTTTAGTCCTTATTTGAAATTGGTTGATTTAGTTGATTTTGGTTATGATTGAGATGATCTCCTATTTATTTCGATTTCCATTTGTGCCAATCTATTCCCAGATAACGAACTCCTGGGACCACTGGGGTTGGTCTTTCCCGGTATCTCCTGGGACGATGACTCCCGATACCATTTTGTCCCGGGACCGCCCTACATCTCACCACATCTCCCGACTCCTCCTGACTCCTCCCGACCTTGGTCTCCCCGGTATATTGAACTCCCGAGGTTTGACCCTCCTGGTACCGACTCCTGGTACTTGCCTAGGTTGGAGTTACTATTCACCGAGGCGTCTCGTGGTCCTTGAAACCCCATGCCATACTGTCTCCTGGTACATGTGCGCCCGGGGCCTATCCCTCCCAGGGTCATGTATTTGAACTCCCAGGGAATTCAACTTCTGGGGTCTTGACCTTATAGCCATCCATCCATGATTATTTCCATCTATATTATGTGTGTCAATTTTGTAAGATTTATAAAATGGGGACTCGTCAAGATTGAATCTTAAATGCTCATTTAAGCATAGCGATTTAATACTTCACCTGTGTCTCCCTGTTGACTTGTGTGATTCGTTTATTGAGAAAGTTTCTAGTTATCTGCTTAGATTTCTCAGGTGTCGTTGTTCACTTCTCATTAACTGATTGTGTTGGAATTCTTTTTTCTCAATTAAAAGGATTTGGGGTCTTTTGGAATTTAACTTGAGACTTAGATTCCGGTTAATCTTTACCAGAACCTTGCCAACACATGTTCCTAAAGCTAACTATCGCATCCTAACAGGTACCATGGCCCAGAATCCAAATCTAGAAATTGATCCAGTCACCGATGCCGCACTGATCCATCCAGCTCAATACGTCCCACTCACTCCAAACAATTTTCACTTGGACTTCTCACAGCTCCAAGGCCAACACCCGGTGATCATTGAGATCCTCAGAGGCCACCCTAGAAATTGAAACATGACAGTATAAAGACAAGATAATAGTGAATCGATAAATGTACTGATCCTCAGAGATCCTCAAAGGACTTCTCACACGCCAAACAATAAAAGTACTGAACCGATGTGTGTAAGAATACTTGACAGTATAAAGACAAGATAATACACAAGTATTGTTCTTTGAGAAACACACGGTCAGTTAGTCATCAAAGTATAGATATGAAAAAACATTTAAAATCACACATCGAAATTCATAAAACATTTAGGTGAAAACCCTAGAAATTGATGAAGATGAAAGAGAAGATAGAGAGGATGAATATATCTTAGCTCTAGCTTCCAAACCTTTCTAGACGATGAAGAATCTCTTGAAACACTCTAGGTTTGGTTCCTTGAATGCATAAAATCCGAATTTAGGGTTTGAGGGTCGGTTCGAGAGAGGAAAGGGTGAAATGGGGAAAGGTTAGCATGGAATAAAGCTGAAATTCGCGATTTTATAACAATTAGGGGTCGTCCGCGATTGTGACTTGGCGACTATGCCCATGGCATAGTCGCGTGGCATTCTCTCTCTCCCAACACCACCCGCGATACACTAGCTGCAATAGTGCCCCGCGACAGTGACCCTGGCATAACTGCCAGGCACTATCGCCCCATGTGTACCGAGAGGCTCTCCCTTCCCACGACATTGCCCCTCGATAGTGACACATGTCACAGTCGCGTGTACTGTCGCCCAGACCAAACAGGGCCGAAAACCGGGTGTTACAATACTCCCAACCTTAGGGTGATTTCATCCTCTAAATCTAGTTCACTCTAATCACCTTTGATTACTAAACTCTACACCATATGGATCACAAGTCTGATAACGGTTGTCGCGTACACCACCGAGAGATAATGCTCTAGCTATATAAACCACAATTAACGTCATTTTCCATTAAACGACCGATTCCTTTCCTCCGAAAATGCGTTTCTACCCAATTCATCCGTGAAGGGGTGTTTGATAACCACTTGACAAGGCCGCCCCACTGATTTTCGTGAGGACTATCACACCCACTATCCACCTTGATACACCACACTCATACTAGAGTGAACATCGAACCTTATCGAATAAGCTTTCTAACCATACGATCTCGGTCATCTCCCAACCTTAGATAACACGTACTATCCCACGGCAACTTGTGACCTCAACTTTTCATTGGTTAATTCGTTCCAGTTCAACACGATTCTGAATCCGTATTCTAATAATCAACACCAACCCAAAGAATTCCCAAAATTTCTTAATAATTCAATCTTGATATTGGTAAGGCCTTCCTTCCAAGGACGTACCAACACGCTTTACGGGGAGTTAGTTAACCTAGATTAGGCTATCACACAATTCTTATCTATTCTCAACTTCAAACACTCCACCAATAAGATTTTACCACGGCAAGAACATTATACACGACAATACTTAATTTCCAACATCTAACTACTTTTATGTTCTGACACTTACAGACTAACATTCCTTATGGTCCAACTAGAGTACTGCAACACTCCAAACATCCATTGACCTCAAAAGAACAAGTCGACTTACACTGAACTGATCCCTAAAAGATTAAAGTTGACACCTAATATGGAATTAAAACTCCAAATCATTCAGCTTTACGAACAACCATAACATCATCATCATTCACGAATACCCATTAAGATGGTACACCACCAAAACCCAACATGCTGTCGAACAATAATCCATCAATTCAGATATGGCCGTAAGCAAACAACTACACAAGGCTAAAACCCAAAGATTTACAGAAGTGGAAAGATCATCACTTAATTAACTGGGAGAAAGCCTAACTCTGCTATCTTAAATAGTCAACTCTGGTCGGCCTTTATGAGGTTGAATTCTCTTAATTCAAGGTTGCCAACAATTTGGATCATTCACATTTTCCATTCCGAAGGGCGTCTCCAATCCCTTATTACAACTTCTTTCTCAAGAGGGTTTAAATCTATAGCTCTAATGAGTTCAAGGATTTTCAACTATAGGACTCAACACATATGGCAATTGAAATTTTACAAGATTTTCAAACGCAATTCTTTATAACAATTAAGCATGCACGTAAAAGTTCGCTACCGCTTACTCGATAATTGTGCAAAGTGGTCCCAAACGCCACTCATATAAAACCATTTCAAAAACCGTTTGCTCATTATCCAAGATAATAATGACAACAACAAAAGATGTGCAACAAACTTTTCAAATGGACCACGATGGTCCTAACTTGCATCAATTTATGCTATGTATGTGAAATAATTTTCTGTACAAAAAAAATAATGTGTAACAAATAATTGTACAAATTTCAAAAGAGGGACTTCCCAAGTTCAAGCTCCAAAATTCTCTTTTAACCATAAAATGACATGGGATAAAATTTCCCAACAAGACCCGCATACATCAATTTATTTCCCAAATCTAGTTATACGATAGGTGCATGAGATTTGGCCAGACGTAAGATAATTTAAATCGATTTCAAGATTTTAAACCGCATAATTAAATGCTCAAAGTCCCAAAATAGTGGCTACCATGACATGCACATCCATAAACCAATATAGTGCATCACGTGAAACTATAACAGTAAAATCAACAACTGAAGAAGGTACAAAGCAAAAGTTCAGTTCGGACCATCATAGGTCCTTCATATGTTTACTCACGCCAAAAGTATAAATCAATTCAAATGCTAAGTAGTGTACAACAAAACATACTTGTATAAAACTCAAAGTGCAAATATGTGATGCTAAGACTCTCAAGACGTCTCTTGCGGTTGCGAAAAGACATGTGCAAGACCCGCGTAAGACATGACGTTCAATAAAACTCATAAATTGACATGCAATATAATTAAAGCCTACACATTTCATAATTAACTCTTGCGTAGTAAAACATCGTAAATAATACTTCATAAAACTCAACAAAACTCACACGGAATAAAAATTTCCAATAAAACTCGAACACGAAAACATGGGAATAACTTTTTCCTCTAAAACCTTAACATATGTGGAGGAGGTCCAATGTCAAGGTCATAAATCGCAGTTACTTATTCAAGGCTCTAAACAACATCAAAACAAGGACATCACAATATCCGAAAATGGTGTTAGACAACAGCGAGGATAAAGAAAATCTTGACAAAGTCTACAATCGTATGCAATAAAACAATTTTATGCATGTTTAAACTCATGGTTTAAAATCTTGTGTGTGCTAAACGTATTTCCCAAAATTTCGTAATTCTACTCACATTATGATTTGAGAACATGAGAAACAATTGATGCAAACTTATTTTAAATACAAATTTCGTGCATGAATTTGGTCGACACTCCACATCTCGAAATCACGTTCCTCAATTTCCCTTCATACTATTGTCATCCGGATGTTCAAACATCTTAAGGTATTCATCGAAGATTTCATCGGTTCTCCTTACAAATTTTCCTCGAATAATGTCGATTCCCTAAGCCTATGGTTCTAAACCAACCAATAACTCTGACCCAAAATGGTCAAAATGCAGTTATCATGCTTACCCATCACTCCAAAGTACAATGCTATAAACATCAACTCTTCTATTGGGTACTTGCTTAGAAACTTCTTCACTACCCCGACGGTCTTCGCACCAAGGCAATTCAAGCATACACATGTAACATGTAGGTTCACCATAACACTGGCCAGGTGCAATTATGAACGTACCCTACATGGTCATCCTTTCTACTCTCGACGAGTTTCCCGTTTCTAGCGACTCTATCAACCTCGAGATATCCTATCTTAAAGTGTGTTAGATCCCATTTTAGACAAACAATTGAAGATACTCCATCGAAATGTAGAGATAAGATGAAAATTAAGAACATAATAATCAAGAACTCATGTTATATGCTTTGATTCATTGATGGAGGGGAAAATGGGAAGAACACCACAATAAACATGTAAACGACTCTCATTAGTATGTGTGTGTGAAAAATGTGTTCTCTCCAAAAACCTAAATTATCAAATGAACCATGGGCACCTATTAATAGGGACCATTTACAATAAAAATACTTAAGCCCATACAACTAATTAAAAAGCCCAAAATACAATTCTTTATAAAAAATTCAATTAAAATGGGGGCTAATTTAAGCTAATAATCTCCCCCTAATGTTTTATAAAGAAAGCATCATCATATTGTCTCCCCTTTGCTTTTTTTAGAAGCTTTGGTGTGTCGTTCTTCAAATCTTCAAAGCATCATAAGCTCCCCCTCAAATGTAGGCTCATATTCTTGAAAGACTTAGACGAATTACCCCATTTTGTCCGGCTTTCATGTCTCAACTTCACCGTTGTTTTGACCATCAAGGAGCCTAATTGAGAGAAAACATAAAACATGAACATTGAACTATAGCCTCTTAGATTTCTAAAGAGCTTTGATTCATCGATTTTGGATGAAAAATGAGTGGGTTGTGCAAGTTTTCCCACAGTTGCGCGTAACAGTCGTCAAAACAAAAAATTTGATTCTTAAGATCCCGTTGAGTAAGCGTTCAGCACTGAGCCTTAAACTTGAATAACGGAGGAGGGAGTGACAAACAATTTGTCACATATGTAGCTTTAAACCATGAAGAACCGATGAGAGAACACCGTTCTTGAAAGCGGAAAGAGCACGAGTGAAATGCGATGCTTTCGGTCCAGCACCCTAACGCAGACATTGAAACAGATTATGGCATGTCAGCTCATGGAATTTGAGAAAACTTAAATAATTAAAGTCGTACGTATGTGTTTTAGCAATCTAACGCAACTGGACTCATGTAAATCGGAGCTTCGAGTAAAAAGTTGTGCGCGTGTTTCTAAAACAGCGCAATGCTGTCGGAAAATTCGAAAAAATCGGGCTTCGGGTTCTTGGCCCATTGCGACCTCTGGACCATCAACCTCTGATACGCATCCTCTGATCTACCTCTGGTCCTCCCCTCTAGTTGTTGCTGTTCTGTGGTTTTGGTCCACAAAGGCTCTGGGGACAACTTTAAGAGCCTCTGTGCCTCTTAAGAGCCTCTCTGAGAATCATTTATGCATGCTTACCTCTTAAGAGCATCTCTGAATCGCCTCTGTATATCAGCCTCTGATGTGCATAATCTGCACTTTTGAACTTCTGCACGTGTTTGGCCTGCCTCTACAAAGCATAAGCATCTCTGTGTAGCTTCTGAACAGCCTACAGAACAATCTTATAGAGGCTCTACGCACCAGCCTCAGAGGCTCTGTGCATCAGCCTCTGTATCATATATTCTGCGTCTATGGACAGCTTCTGCAAAGCCACAAAGAAGCTCTGTGCATCAGCTTCTATGCACAACTTCTGCAAATATATTCTGCATAGTTTGATTAAGATCTGCATTGTTGCTTCGAGCACAAGAGTTGTAAATTAACTCTGCATATGAATCGAGCTCTGCACAAATTTGTTAGCTACGAAATCAGCAAGGGCAGATTTCTGATTCTTATCGCTGTCCTCAACCAGAGCTTCTGGACCATACAACCAGAGCCTCTGGACCTTCTGGCCAGAGCCTCTGCACATATCTCTGATCAACCTCTAGGCAACCTTAGTTCACGCTCTGGATATACAGAAATAATCTCTGTATATACTGCATCTTTAGAATCTGGACATTCTATGAACTTCTGCACATAAACAGACTTACGATTGGGCCTGGATTGCAACAACTTATCAAAGATCAAAAGCAAAGCATTGATGCATTTTGATACTAGAAGCTCATCTTCTGTTTTGATCAATTTTGGAATTCGAACATTGACAGTCCCTTTCTGTTTTAAACCAACAACAGCAGCTTATCTATTTTGGCTCGAATTTGGACGTAAACAATAACTTTCTGATTCTTTTGTAGTAAATTGAACACAAACAGTAGCCAATACTGTTAGGACAGCGGTTTTGCACATTTTGAAACCGATTATGTTTCACTTCTTTTGAGCACACAGTTAACATGAACAGTAGCAAACAGATTGTTCGATCATAATTCTGCATAATCGAATCTGTCCATAAACTTTTTTTTGTTCCACGTTTGTTTTTGTTCTCTGCTGTGTTGCGGATGTTCTCTGTTGATCCAAACTCTCTCAGTGATTTGATAACGACCCTTTTCTATACTTAGTGAAAATTACGTTTTAATATGTATTAGTGTTTCACCATCAGCGATCAGACTGAGTCTGTTCAGTTATCGTTGATAGTCTTCTTATAAACATCTAGTATGTATTAGTGTTTCACTATCAGTGATCAAACTGATCCTGTTCAGTATCGCTGATAGTTTCTGATGTAAATAGTAACGTAATCCTTGAAGACAAGTCTCGCGTCAACAGATGTTCATATCTGAATCGAAGACGAAGCTGTTGAACAAAGACAAGTCTACTAGTGACCTGATGCGGATATCAGTGAAGCAAAGACGAATCTACTTATACGCGAAGGAACATGAGGAAAAGCTTCAGCGATCGCTGAAATCTTGATATCTCTGAAGAAAGAAATACTCAGCGATCGAATGATCACTTGGCTTATGTCTCAAGTTTCCTTTTGTCTCTCCTTGCACAACTTAGTACGATATGTCAGAACGGACATGTCTCTGCCACAATTCGTACAACACCTCTGTCTTCTACACTGTTCATTGTCCGGCCGAAAGCATGTCTTCCAAAAGTCAGACTACCAAAGCCAATCAGTGAACGCCACGTGTAAAGTGCCCTGCCATGCATTTAATGCATAGGGTATAAATAGGAAGATCACCCCTTCATCTAAAGTGTGCTCAATCATTGAACCCCATATAGAAACCCTTGTTTTCTATATCTCTTAATCCCCCATTCTCTGAATTTCTTGTTCAACCATCTTAGTGTTTCTTAAGTTTGTTTAGATTGAGTCTGTCTTAATCTTATTCCGCAACAAACTTGTAAATTGTATTTGATTTATCAATAAACAATTTATTAAACCTTAAATTCTTGTGTTTGTATTCAACCCCCCCCCCCTTCTACAAACTTGTTAAGCACCTTAGGGACCAACAAGTGGTATCAGAGCAGTTTGTTTAATCTAATAAACAAGATCTTGCTTTATTCTCTTCTTTGTTGTTCTATATGGCACTTAACACAAACACAAACTACTATGATAATGGTTCACTTTCTAAACCTCCTCGATTTAGCAGAGATAACTTTTCTCTATGGAAAAATCGAATGATGGTATTTCTTGAAGGTGGGGATCCTACTATACCTGAATATATAGAAAATGGACCCTATGAACCTGTTAGAATTATAGTTGTTGTTCCTGCTACTGCCACCACTGAAGTTGTCCCTGAACGATATGTCGTTAAGGAAATAAGACAGTGGAGTGATGAAGATAAAAAGAAGGTAGGAATAGATGCAAGAGCAAAGACCATTATTTCAATGGCTCTGCCTGATGAAGTTTTCCATTCCATCATGCATCTGAAAACTTCTAAAGAAATGTGGGAAACCATATGTGTTCAATATGAGGCTACCACTGAAATCCAAGAAACTCGTAAGATTAACTTGGTAAGACAGTATGAAAGTTTCATCGCTGGTAAGAATGAATCTCTCTCTGACGTTCATCAGTGGTTTAACTGCTTAATCATTGACCTAAGAACTATTGATAGGACCTATTCTAATTCTGAGGTCCTAACAAAATTCTTAGAATGTCTTCCTAAAAGTTGGGACAGTTATTCAATATGTCTTAAGCTTACAAAAGACTTAAATTCTCTTTCTCTCAGCACTCTATATGGAATATTGCTCAACTATGAGCAATCGAATCTCCTGAAGAAGAATCTTGTAAAAGATTCTAAAGACTCCAAAAGCACTCCTGTTGCTTTAGTCTCTTCAGAGATAATTCTGTTGGGAACTGAAGAAAAACTCAAGTATGGTTAATGCTGCTAGTTCAAAATTACTACTGCTAGAAGACTTAAAGGTTAGTACTGCTGAGTGTTACTACTGCTAGTACTATTAATACTGCTAGTCAAAGTTAGTGCTGCTTGAACAAAGTTAGTACTGCTTAGCTAGTTAGTACTGCTAGTGGTTAGTACTGCTTAGTAGTTAATGCTGCTAGAAGGAAGTTAATGCTGCTGAAGATTAATATTGCTTATATGATGAAGATTCGTATGAAAGGATATACATGGAAGCTTAGAGATATACATAGAAGATATACTGAAGATATTTTATTTATTGTAATTATCTTTGTATTCAGTATATATATTGTATTGTTTAGAATAGTTAGATAATTTTTGTTTTTCATTCTTTTAGAGAGAAAATCAACCTCAAGGCATAGATCCTAATTCTAGAGAAGTAGAATTCGTATTGGTGAGCCTGTTCATCAATATTGAGGTTGAGTGAGTAATCTTGTAACTTCAAAGCATTCAATAAAAGCTTACAGTTTGTTATTCATATTTTCTGTGTTGATTTACTGTTTCATTGAATATCAAAGTGTTATTCCGCAAACTTATTTGATATTGTTTCTGAGAATTAATTCTTGTTGAGAATTCGATCCTGACAAGTGGTATCAGAGCCTGATTTCTCAGAAACAACTATTCATCATGGAAAATCTTGCAGAATCAAGCAGTACTTTGGTCTCAAAGGTTCCAATGCTTAGACCCAATGAATTTGATATGTGGAAGATCAGAATCAAGCAGTACATACTCCTCACTGACTATTCTATGTGGGACATCATAGAGAATGGTCCTTTTGAAGCAGGAAAGATTGGTACAGATGGAAAGAGAACTCCACCAAAAACTGATGCAGAAAGAAAGATCAGACAGACAGAGATGAAAGCCTTGAGCACCTTGCTCTTGGCTATTCCCAATGAATATCAACATCAGTTCTGTAACTGCACTGATGCAGAGATGCTCTGGAATGCTCTGGAGAAGAGATTCTCTGGTCCCAAAAGTACCAAGAGAAATCAGAAAGCCATTCTGAAACAACAATATGAGAACTTTATGTCAACCAAGAATGAGTCCATGACTCAAACTTTTGACAGGTTCAACAAACTCATTGGTGAACTAGCTACAGTGGGAGTACAAATTGATCAAGATGATCTGAACAGAAAGTTTCTAAGGTCCTTGAGTGATGAATGGACCATGTATACTGTATCTTTCAGACAGAATGATCAACTGGAAGAAAAGGAACTTGATGATCTTTATAATGATCTAAGAGTTTTTGAATCTGAGGTAGAGGCTAAAAAGAGGCCTTCTGGGTATGTTCACAATGCAGCACTCCTTTCAGCATCAACTGATTCGACTTCCAACCTTGAATCAGTTAGTCCTGTCAATGGAACAAACCAAGAGAAAGGCACTGAAACTGTGTTTGAGGCCTTTCTGGCAAGTCATGGAAACTCTTCTCTCATTAATGATGACTTGGAACAACTCAATCCAGATGATCTTGAAGAGATGGATATTAAATGGCAGATGGCCATGCTCTCCATGAGAGTTAAAAAGTTCATCAAAAGAACTGGGAGGAACAACTTCTCCCAAAGAAGAGAAGATGGAGTAGGATTTGACAAGTCCAAGGTAGAATGTTACAAATGCCATCAAAAGGGACACTTTGCTAGAGAATGCAGAAGTGGAATGTCTCAGAATAACAACCACCAACAAGCTCAATCTGGAAGCTTCAACAGAAACTCTGTACAAGCCCTTGTATCTCAACAAGGTATGGGGTTTGATTGGAGTGATCAAGCTGAAGAGGCTATTCAGAATCAAGCTCTAATGGCAGAGGTGTCTAGTCTCCCTATAGAGGTAACTTCCAATCTTTGCTCTCAAAATTGCATTAACACTGTTAAAAGGTATAGGGATCACAACCAGAACATGAGTGATGACCTTAAGAGATTGGAAAAAGACATAAAAGATTATGTGAGGATTGTTGAGAGATTTGAAGAACAGATTAAGGGTTTTCAAGCTAATGAGCTTCAACACTCTTATGACACAAATTACTGGAAGTGGGAGAAGAATGACTTAGAGCTTCAACTGACCAGATCTAAAGAAGAAAGTGAAAAGCTAAGAGGAGAGCTAGCTAAAGTCAAACTTGATGTAGAAAAGTTTTCTAATGCTTCCAAAACAATGGATTCTTTATTACAAACTCAGATTCATGATAAACTGAGAAGAGGTATAGGGTACAATACCACACCACCACCCTATAACAACAACTACATCCCTCCTAGTTCAGAGCTGTTAGAAACTAAGGATAGGAAGGATCTACCTAAGGGAGCCACTGAAATAGATCCCTTAGATGAAGTGGTTGTTAAGGATAAAACTGAGAAAGAAGTTGTCAAGGATAAGGACAATACTGTGAGTGGTGAGATTTCTAAAGAAAATCATATTATCACCAATGAGGAATGTGGAAAGCACTGGATCAAGTCCAAAGAGATAGAAAAGACTGAGGGAAAGAACAAGAAGGTTCACTATAAGCAGACCACTGTTGTGAACCCTATTCCTTGCAAACAGTGTGATTGCAATAAAGCCAAGAGCCTAAATTCTAGTTTAAAAAGAGGAAATCAAAGAAACTGGAATAATCAATGGGCTCAGAAACAAAGAGTTTATCTGAATAAAATCAATAGACCAAAACCTTGTTTTATATGTGGCAAGTTGAATCATTTGGCTAAGTATTGTTACTTTAACCCTATTAACCAACAGATGAACTTTCAAAGATTTATGCAAAAATCTGTGGGTTATAGGAAGGCTGGAAAGAAACATGTGATAAAGAAATATGTTAAAAGTAAAGGCACTTTAAAGAAAAAGATTTTAAAAGAAAGTATCAAAATGTGGGTGCCTAGAAGTACTAACAGTATTAGTACTGCTAACACAGTTACTACTGCTAACAGTGTTAGTACTGCTGAAAATATTAATACTGCTAATACTGTTAATACCTCTTCAAAAGTTAATACTGCCAACACAGTTACTGCTGCTAACACAGTTACTGCTTCTAACAAAGTTAGTGCTGCTAAGCATGCAAGTGCTGCCAAGGTAGTTAGTACTTCTAAAACTAGTACTGATTCTAGCAAACATAGTTCCAAACCTATTATTGTAACAAAGTACTCCAAGAATGAGGAGTTAAAGTTCAAAAATCTTGTCAAGAAAGAGTGCAAATATTTTGATGAGAAAGGGGTACCCAAGACCACTTTGGCTTGGGTTCCTAAATCATACTAATTGATTTATTTAATGTGCAGGGCAACCAACAGCTCAAGGGAAAGAGCATATGGCATGTTGATAGTGGTTGCTCTAGGCACATGACTGGCAACATGTCATGCCTTCAGGATTTCAAGCATATTAATGGAGGACATGTTGCATTTGGAGACAATCTTACTGGTGGTAAGATAAGTGGAAAAGGTAATGTCACCAAAGGTAAGATGACATTTGAGGATGTCTACTATGTTGATCAATTAAAGTACAACCTGTTAAGTGTATCACAGGTTTGTGACAAACAACATAGTATATTATTTACAAATACTGAGTGTATGATCCTTGCTCCAGGGTTCAAGGTAGTTGATGAAAACATGATACTACTTAGAACTCCAAGGAAGGACAATGTTTACTGTCTTGATTTGGACAATGTTGATAGTGATTCATCTTTAAATTGTCTTGTTTCAAAAGCTTCTATAGATGAATCCTCCCTTTGGCACAGAAGGATGTGTCACATGAATTTCAAGACTATGAACAATCTTGTGAAAAATAACCTTGTAAGAGGGTTACCTTCAAAAGTCTTTTCATGTGATGATCATTGTGTTGCTTGTCTTAAAGGCAAACAACACAAAACTTCTCATAAGACCAAAGAGTTAAATTCTGTTTCTACTTGTCTCCAGTTATTGCATATGGATCTGTTTGGTCCTACAAATGTTATGAGTATAGGCAAGAAATCTTACTGCTTGGTTATTGTTGATGATTACTCCAGATTTACTTGGGTATATTTTCTAAGGACTAAGGATGAAACAAGTGGTCTTATCAAATCCTTTATTCTAAGAATTGAAAACCAAACTAATCAAAGAGTAAAAGTCATTAGATCAGATAATGGAACTGAGTTTAAAAATCATGATCTAAACACTTTTTGTGAAGAGAAAGGTATTGAGAGGCAATATAGTGCTCCTAGGACTCCTCAACAGAATGGTATTGCTGAAAGGAGGAATAGAACACTAATAGAGGCTGCTAGATCTCTGTTGGCTGATTCAAAATTGCCAATTACCTTCTGGGCTGAAGCAGTTAATACTGCTTGTTATGTCCAAAACAGAGTTCTAGTGGTCAAGCAAAAGAACAAGACCCCATATGAGCTTTTAAATAAAAGAAAACCTTTTATTGGTTTCTTCAAACCTTTTGGGTGTCCTTGTACAATTCTAAATACCAAATCTCACTTAGGTAAGTTTGATAGCAAAGCAGATGATGGATTTCTTGTGGGATATTCATCTCAGAGTAAGGCCTACAGAATATTTAACTCTTCTTCTAGAATAATTGAAGAAAGTGACAATGTCAAATGCAATGAGAGCACACCAAATCCTGTTGGATCTGGACCTCAGTGGCTATTTGACATTGATTCACTAACTAATTCTTTTGGTTTCAGTAGTGATGATTCTACAGGAACAGGATGTGGAGGATCAGGGATCACACAAGTCTCAGAAAGCATATCTAAATCTGTGATATTTCCCATACCCACAGTGCATTCTGGTGAAGACTGTGAAAAGGAATCATTTACTGGACCAAATCAGAGTGAAGAAGAAACTAGAGATGAGGAGACTCAAGAAAATAAAGAATCAGAAGTGTCATCTGAAAACACTTCAGTTGAGTTGCATGACTCTAATCTAGAGGCTGGACTGAATGAAGAACCTAGTCATAACACAAGAGTTCAAAAGAATCATCCTCCACAGCTGGTAATAGGAGATATCTCTTCTCCTATGATGACTAGACATCAAAGCAGGCTTCAAGAAATGCAAGATCAACAGCATACAGTCCTTTCTTGCTTTCTATCCCAGCTTGAGCCTAAAAAGGCACATGATGCTATGAAAGAATCTAGCTGGATAGAAGCAATGCAAGAAGAACTGTTACAGTTCAAGCTACAAGATGTATGGGATCTAGTAGACCTTCCTAAAGGTCACAGAGCAATTGGCACAAAGTGGATTTTCAGAAACAAGAGAGATGAAAGAGGTATTGTCATAAAGAACAAAGCAAGGCTGGTGGCTCAAGGCTATACTCAAGAAGAGGGTATAGATTATGAAGAAGTTTTTGCACCTGTGGCTAGGATAGAAGCAATCAGACTATTCCTCGCCTATGCTTCTTACATGAACTTCAAAGTCTATCAAATGGATGTAAAAAGTGCTTTTCTCTATGGATCAATTGAAGAAGAAGTATATGTCTGTCAACCACCAGGGTTTGAAAACCCAAGCTATCCAGACAGGGTATACAAATTAAAGAAAGCACTTTATGGACTACATCAAGCCCCAAGAGCATGGTATGACACTCTGTCATCCTATCTCTTGGAAAATGACTTTGAAAGAGGAGTCATTGATAAGACTCTATTTATCAAAAGAAAGAAGAAGGATATCTTGCTGGTCCAAATCTATGTTGATGACATTATCTTTGGATCTACAAGAAACAACATGTGCAAGGAGTTTGAGGATTTAATGCATCAGAGGTTCAAAATGAGTTCCATGGGGGAACTTACTTTCTTCCTTGGACTCCAAGTTCAACAGAAGTCAGATGGCATTTTCATATGTCAATCCAAGTATGTGCAGGATATTCTAACAAAGTTTGGTTTCTCAGAATCAAAACCTGCCAGCACACCTATGGAAACACACAAGCAGATCACAGCAGATCTTGAGGGGGAGGATATGGATGTGCATCATTATAGATCCATGATTGGCTCTCTCATGTATCTCACAGCATCAAGGCCAGATATAATGTTTCCAGTCTGTGTATGTGCAAGATTTCAAGTTAGGCCAAAGCAATCTCACTTTCAAGCTGTTAAGAGGATATTCAGATATCTCAAAGGGCAACCCAGGTTGGGACTTTGGTATCCTCATAACTCACCTTTTGACCTAATAGCATACTCAGACAGTGATCTAGGTGGGGCAAACTTGGACAGAAAATCTACTTCTGGAGGATGTCAGTTTTTGGGTGCTAGACTAGTCTCATGGCAGTGCAAGAAACAAACCACAGTATCCACATCTACAACAGAGGCAGAGTACATAGCAGCTGCAAGTTGCTGTTCTCAAGTCTTATGGATTCAGAATCAAATGTTGGATTATGGGGTAACCTTTCTACACACTCCAATCTTTATTGACAACAGCAGTGCTATTAGCATTGTAAATAATCCAGTCAAGCACTCAAAGACAAAGCACATTGAAATCAGGTATCACTTTATAAGAGATTGTAATGAAAAGAAACTTATTCAAGTTGTCAAAGTTCACACTGATAATCAGTTTGCTGATCTATTCACTAAAGCTTTTGATGTGGGTAGATTCACTTTCTTGGTAGCAAGTGTGGGAATGATAAACTCTGAATAATCTTCTACTCAAAAAGTGGTTTTATACCTGTATATTTTTATTCTTGGTGTTACTAATCTTCTTTTTCAGGATATGCATAGCAGTACTCAGTGTTTAGCAAGTTTAAAAGGAGTAAGTATAGTTAATACTGCTAGTGGTTAATACTGCTTTCAGTTAATACTGCTAGTGGTTAATACTGCTTTCAGTTAATACTGCTAGTGGTTAATACTGCTTTCAGTTAATACTGCTAGTGGTTAATACTGCTTTCAGTTAATACTGCTAGTGGTTAATACTGCTTTCAGTTAATACTGCTAGTGGTTAATACTGCTTTCAGTTAATACTGCTCGTGGTTAATACTGCTTTCAGTTAATACTGCTAGTGGTTAATACTGCTTTCAGTTAATACTGCTAGTTAGTTAATACTGCTAGCCGTTACTACTGCTAGTAGTTAATACTGCTCTAGGTTAATACTGCTTATATTCCGAATACTATAAATACTCTTTGCCCGCCTAAAAGTTCATAACGACTCTTTGCATACTGTTCTCTTGCGCTCAAAACCTTTTCTCTCTCAAGTTCGAAGTTTTCAGGCAAGTTTTCACTAAGACCAATGGCATCCATGACGTTCATCGACGAGCACAACGAGATTGCGATGCTACAAAAGCCAAAGCAAGCTTCAGGATTTCATCAGATTGTGGATTTCCTTAAGACAAGCCACATTGCTCATGCTCTTACTGTATCCCCTACAATCTACATTGAGCATCAAAGGCAGTTCTGGGCTAATGCAACCATTGTTGTGGAAAATGGTGTGCAAATGATCAAGACAAGAATCTGTGATCAATCACTTACAGTTACTGAAGAGGTTATTCGCATCAGTCTACGTCTAGACGATGCCTCTGGTATAACTTCTATCCCAAATGATGAACTGTTTTCAACTCTTACAAGAATGGGGTATGGAGGCCCATTGGGTGTTTTCAAATTTTCTAAAGCAAAATTCTCACCCCAATGGCGTTTCTTTGTCCATACTCTTATGCATTGTATATCCAAAAAGACTACTGGATGGAGTGAGTTCAGCAGCACTATTGCTTATGCTTTGGTGTGCTTGGCCACTGCCAGAAAGTACAATTTTTCTAAAATGATTTTCAATGATCTTGTCTCAAACATGGGAAACAAAAAGAGCTTCTTTATGTATCCCAGGTTTGTTCAAGAAGTTATTACTAATCAATTGACGGATATACCTCAACCTGTTGGGGTATATGTACCTAAACCCCCCAAAGGCAAGGTTTTCTCAAATATGAGAAGATCTGCTGGGGACTCTGAAGGAGTTGACACCCCATTGTTCTCTACAATGATGGTGGTGTCCCAAACCAATGAAGGTATGGCAGCAGGGTCAAGGCCCCCATTAGACCAACCCACTGCTAGCCAAGCCCAATCTTCCCTCTCAAAATCAATTCCCCAGTCCCTTCTTGAAAAACCAACCTCTCCCATCACCCAAACCTACAAGAGAAAACAGGTAAAGAAGGCTCCTTCCCTTCTTGTACCATTACCCACTAAGCCTATAAGCCCTCTAAGGGAGAATTCTCCCCTAGAGAATATCCAAAGGGAAACCACAAGGGTGTCTCCCAACCCAAAGGAGGTGCTCTCTGAGGAGGAGGTAGAGCATATGGGTGATGAGGCTGCCACTACTCCTGCTAGCACAAAGGAGGAAAGTGGTAACATCAATAAGACCTCCCCCATGGCAACTTTGAATGAGCAATCATTTGAAGGTCCCTGGTGCCAAGAAACCACAGGGGTGGATAGTGCTTCTGCTAGGCAGAAGACTTCCACTACTAAAAGATCCAATGATCCTTCAATAGGGGGTAACACTCCTGGAGAAGGTGAGGACAGATATAACTATGATGAATTGATGGAGGCAATGGGCAACATCAACATGGATGTACTCAAACAAGGCAAAGATATAGAAGAGCTTAAACTCATCGTTCTGTCACAACAAGAACAAATCATCAAGTTGCAGCAAATGGTAAGAAAATTGATTCTGCAAAGGAAGAAGAAACAATTTGTGCTCAGAAGAAGGAAACCAGTGACTGATGCTCCCAAAAAGGGGGAGTCAGAAGTTGATGCCAAAGCTAAGGGGGAGCAAGAGGAAAAACATGATGTTGAGGGGGAGAATGAGCAAGCAGCAGAAACAGAGCCAGCAGCAGAAACCATTAATACTGCCAGTTCAAGTAAAGCAGCAGAAATGGTTAATACTGCTGAGCTGAAAGAAGCAGCAGAAACAGTAAAAGAGGTCCTTACAGAGCTTGAGGTTGCAGAGACACTCATCAAAGCCAAACATGATACTCCCAAGGTCACCTCAAAGGCCAAAGGAGTTGTCATAAAAGAAAGAGGTGATGCAGCAAAGAACTCTAGCATTGAGAAGGTGATGGGTAAAGATAAAGGTAAGGCAAAGCTAGTTGAATCTGATAAACCAATGAAAAAGCAGAAGCTGATTGAATCAGATGAAGCTCTAGCTAGGAAGATACAGGCTGAATTTGAAGAAGCAGAAACCATGCAAGTGCAAAAGGATAGAGAGATAGCTAAAGCAATGGCTGCAGAGTTAAACAAAGCCTATCAACAAAGCTTAGCAACAGAACAAGCCAAGCAGAAAGCCACATCTTTGAGGAAGCCTGATAAGATCAAAATGGCTGCAAGGAAAAGACAACCTTCAAAGACATACCTGGGTGCTCAAGAGAGAAAGAAAATGATTACTTTCCTCAAGGGTGCAGTAGGTGTCAAGGTAGAGATGTTTTCAAGGATGTCTTTTGAGAAGCTCAAGAAGATGTATGATGCTGAGATGATAAAGCTTCAAGGAGATGATCTTGCAAGGGTTGAAATGGAGAAAAGAATGAAAGAAAGCAATGATTTCTTACAAAAACCATTCCCTGATGAGCAAGAAACTCCAGAGAAGGAAACAACAATTGGTGAAAGTCTAAGGACTTTAAAAAGAACAAAGATGATTGCCAGGAGAAAGCCTACAAAGAAGCCTAGATTAGTGGAAGAAGAGGCTGAAAAGGTTGCTGAAGAAGAAGAGGCACCTGAGTCATCTACAATGAAAGAACCTGCAAGTACTGAGGATGTCAAGATGTACATGGTTGTGATGGACAAAGTGCCTGAACCAATTGCAGCAGAACCTGTAGGAGTTAAACCTCCTGAAGTCATTCACTGGGATGTTTTGAAAGTAGATGGCAAGGAATATATCAGACTGAAGAGAAAAGATGAAAAGTATGAAGTCTACAGTACTTGGGCTAAAATTGTCAGAACATGCTCAAGGTCTGATATTGAAGAAATGTTTGATATAGGGATGAAGTTGTATGCAGATCAGTTGAAAGCTCCAGGAATTTCAATTACAAAACTGGTGATGGAGTATCTGTGTATGATGTTCAAACCTGATGAAGTGGAGGAAATCATAAGGAGTGTTTTTCAAGCAGTTACCAATTGGACTTTGTATGAAACTAGTGGCGTATATTCTGTGACTTTGGATAGAAATCACATTGAATACTTCCTAGTGGATAAAGTATACAACCATAGCAGATTGAAACTTCATTTAATGTTGAAGAAGAAGCTTGGATGTGGTGAAAATTCAGAAATGGCTAAATATTTGATCCAAAGAACAATTAATCAAAGTTTGGGATTGGATGCAAATACTGGAATTTAGGTCATGATGAAGTTTTGGGAGCATCTTGAAGAAGATCTGAAGAACTTGACTTCTTTTCTTAAAAGTCAAGTTAGGGGGAGATTGTTGGGAACTGAAGAAAAACTCAAGTATGGTTAATGCTGCTAGTTCAAAATTACTACTGCTAGAAGACTTAAAGGTTAGTACTGCTGAGTGTTACTACTGCTAGTACTATTAATACTGCTAGTCAAAGTTAGTGCTGCTTGAATAAAGTTAGTACTGCTTAGCTAGTTAGTACTGCTAGTGGTTAGTACTGCTTAGTAGTTAATGCTGCTAGAAGGAAGTTAATGCTGCTGAAGATTAATATTGCTTATATGATGAAGATTCGTATGAAAGGATATACATGGAAGCTTAGAGATATACATAGAAGATATACTGAAGATATTTTATTTATTGTAATTATCTTTGTATTCAGTATATATATTGTATTGTTTAGAATAGTTAGATAATTTTTGTTTTTCATTCTTTTAGAGAGAAAATCAACCTCAAGGCATAGATCCTAATTCTAGAGAAGTAGAATTCGTATTGGTGATCCTGTTCATCAATATTGAGGTTGAGTGAGTAATCTTGTAACTTCAAAGCATTCAATAAAAGCTTACAGTTTGTTATTCATATTTTCTGTGTTGATTTACTGTTTCATTGAATATCAAAGTGTTATTCCGCAAACTTATTTGATATTGTTTCTGAGAATTAATTCTTGTTGAGAATTCGATCCTGACAAATTCCATCTCAGCGATCTACTCTCACCATCACTGAGTTAGATTCTGAATCTGAGGATCTATCAGACCCTGATCTTTCAGAGTTTGATGAGTCCTTAGCACTCTTGACAAACTCTTTTAAGAGATTTGCAAGAAAGAGCAACTTCCGAAGAAGTAAGCCTCTCTCTCTTACTGAAAAGCCAAAATCAACACCTATTGATAAGGCTACTGCTACTTGCAATAACTGTGAAAAGATTGGACACTTCGCTAGTGAGTGCATGTCGAAAAAGGTCTTCAAACCTTCTACCTCAAGAAGATCCAGTGATGACAAATACCTAAAGCTAAAGAACAAATATCAAAAGCTGAAAAGCTACAAGCGAAAAGGTAAAGGTCTCATCGCTGAAGAACATGACTGGGATGAATCAGAAGAATCAAGTTCTGATGAAGAAGAAGTCGCAAATCTTTGCCTCATGGCCGAGATTAAAGAAGAAGTAGAAGAACCATCTGAACCTTCTATGAGCTACATATCATCTCAGGTATCTATCTCCACAAATCCCTCTCTGCCTGAAGCTGAGAGAAGTCGCATTGTTGATGTGCTGACGATTGACCTCTATAATGCTCTCAACGACAAAACTCAAGCTCAGAATAAAAATGTTCATTTAACTCAAGAGTTAGAGAAATGTCATGAAAAGATCAGAGAACTAAATCTTTTAGAAGAAAAGTTGAAAGATCAAGTCATTATAAATGAAATCATCAGCATTGAACGCGAACAAGCCATCGCTGCTCTAAAAGCAGAAAAGGCTCATGTTGAAAAATGGTGCAAATCATCAACAAAGATCTCTAAGATAATAAATGCTCAAACTCCTGAAAGTGATAGAACTGGTCTTGGCTTCTGGACACCTCAGGATAAGCCTAAAGAAGAAAGTTCCTCGCTTAAGTTTGGAACGTTTGTCACTTCTTTCGTTGACACTTCTTATAATCAATTCTATCCCTGTTCTTCTTCTAATTCTTTCCTTGAGGAAATATGTCACACCCCGCTAAAGCGGAAACACGAGGTATAACAGCTCCGATGTCATTGCATAAGATTATAACATACCCACATTTACTTAACTTTCAAAATACATTACATTTTTAAGAACATAGTATCGTCATTGTTTACAATTCCCAAACATAAAATATAACGATACACATAAAGCAAAAATAATCTTGCTTCAAAATATGAAGTGCGCTGATAAAACATCATGGAATTACTTTCTTGATTCCTGAAAAGCATGAATAAAAACCAAGGTCAACTACAAAGAGTTGGTGAGTTCACAGGTTTTAAATATGCACAAATCATTTTTATATGCAAGTTGACATTTGTAAAACATTCGTATAACCCAACTCCAATTCTTTGATTCATGAGCACCACAATTTACTTTCTTTACGATAAGTGTATGCAAATACAATATTACGTTGAGCCACTACTAAGCCATCCCTGACCGATTTCAACGCCCCCAATGAACTAACTCAGCGGTGGTTCATGCCACATGTTTAGTCATCTTATCTAGTATAGTGCACCCCTGCTCGTCAGCATAAGGTGGGCTTGTCACACCAAATAGCGCTATCCACTAATACTATAGGCCCGATTTTCTTCGAGTTAATAGTAGTGTCACGGGGTCTTAACATTAAAAACTCAACACATCAATTGCATACTTATCATATAGCTTATAATTCCAAATGCTTTTAACAAAGCCTTATAAATTGCCAATTCGCAATACTTTCAAACAATTCTCATGAATCTTTAAATACGCAATTTAAACATGCTTTCCACCCCAAAATCAATTAAAACGATAAAAGTGGGGCTGTGAATACTCACCTTGACGAAAGTAACGAGTGAAGCTTTACTTTAATACTTATGGAATTTTGTCACGCCCTTAATTTCCCTATACAAGAGTTGCCATAAGGAAACACATTAATGCCCTATTCCGATGTCCAACCAATATGTCCAATTGTCCCAGGAAATGCCATTATATAAATTCTTTAGTCCATATCCATAATTAAACTATACAAAGTTCCAAAATACAATAAAACAAAATTTTATACTTAAGAAGGTTACCTTTCTGGATTCAGCACATGCTGTCCAGAAAGTTGTTCGATAAAATCAACACGGAAGCTTAACTTCCCAAGAGAATTATTTAATCACAAATTTTGTGATGATACTATAATATGATTAGAGTAAATCTGCATTTTTTTATAATTTTTGAATAACTTTTGATCCTTCAAATAATTTTTACAAAATAGAGTGTCACTGATTTTCGGATCAGTGACATACCTCACTTGCAACAGGCTTTTGAGGTATCAATTCTTGTAATTAGATAGTGATCCATATATGGATGCAAACCTAACTCAAAATACTAACATTTGGAAAAAGATTCACTCATTTTGGATAAGTAATGAGGGAGTTATGGTCTTTACAAGATAGGTGTATGAATCTGTCTTCACTGGACAGATTGCACCATTTTCTTGTAAAATCCATTTAAGTGCCCAAATCAACTCCAAATTCAGTGTTTTCGGACTTTTTAGAAAGCTAACACTCTAAATTAAAGTTTAGAAGCAAAAACCCCAAATTTGGACAAGTGGTTTGTGAGTTGTGCAAGCTAGAAGTGAAGTCTATTTTCTGGACATATTCTAGAATGAAATAAATACTATTTTATACCACCAAATAATGATCATTAGACATGGTTTTTGGATATAAACCATGTCTTCACTCCTCATTACATAATAAACTAACTTATGCATCATGGATTCATTGCAATCAAAATGCTCATCCACATGCATGCATGAACATAACACCATATAAAATGACATTAACACTATTGTTAAGTTCTTAATCATGTGGAACTTGGGAAATTCCTTCATAAGAACATTTTTATACTAACATTCATTGTAACAAGAGTCAAAAACTCACATTATATACATCAAAGATAATCCTTCTCATCATCAAAATTTCAATCACATGCAAGACAAAATAAACACTAAATTTATGACTTAACACTATTTAAAAACTCTTTAATCATATGAGATTGAACAATCTCATCCTAAGAGTTTATTTATGCTCAAAATTGATGTAAATGCATATATTTCAATCCAACATTATTAAAATTTTGTGGTCCAAAACCACATTTCATAAAATTATCATTTCTTGAAGAAATCCCATAATAATACACTTGGAAACCCTAGTTTCATTGGAAGATCATTTAATGGTTCATTAGCAAATATATTGATACTAATGTATCCCATTTCACTTCCAAAACTTGGATTGCACAACATTTACATGAAAAGATATGAAATATACAACTTTTTGATAATAAACTTGAAAAATGAAAGTGTTAAGTGATTACCTTCACAAAAGGAGATGAAGACTTGAATTCTAACTTCAATTTGGAGATGGATTCTTGATTGGATTTTGATTCTTAGCAATGAGAAGAAAAGAAGAAGAAAAAAATGGTGATGGTGGTGGTGGGTTTTCGGCCGAAGAAGAGAGAGAGGAGAGGGAGAGGAGGTGAGGAGTTGATCTTGAAAATGAGGAGTGTTAATTGGTTTTAATTTGGTTTTTAATTAAAGAAAATAATTAAAATAGGTAGATTTAGGACAAGTGTCTAGTGACTCACCAACACATATAAAAAAAAATTTAATTTAATACCATTAGTTGAATTACTAGCTTTAAACTATACAATATCAGATATATTTGAGAACCGAAATACCCGATTCTCAATTTTTGCTAAATAAATGACAATTTGAAAATTTTGCAATGCAAGAGAAATTAACATACTGATTTATATAGTTTACGGATTTTGGACTTTTATTCCCTTATTTGGCATTTCTGGACAGTGGCGGTCAGATGCGGAACTGTTCCGGGTTTTTAACGCAACTTCTAAATTTTTCGGGAAACTTTTTATCTTAAAGGCTTTTAATAAAAATTTAAAAGTGACAAAACTTATAAATTAATCTGAGGGTGCTAACCTTAAGATTCAGAATTTGACAGGTGTCACAGTCTCCCCTCCTTCAAAGAATTTCGTCCCGAAATTTATGACTGATATTTCTGGACAGGCTTTTCATTAAACAACTTAGGGTACTTGCGTTTCATGAAATCTTCTCTTTCCCAAGTATATTCAGGTCCATGACGTGAATTCCAACGGACCTTTATGATTGGAATTTTGCTGCGCCTAAGACGTTTAGTTTCGCGATCGAGAATCTCGATAGGTTCCTCTCTAAAACATAGGCGTCCATCAACTTTTACTTCATCTGGGGACACAATCATTGATTTGTCTATCAGACATTTCTTTAAATTTGACACATGAAAAGTGTCATGAATAGCACTTAACTCTTGAGGTAGACTCAGCTTATAGGCTACTGGTCCAATTCTTTCCAGTATCTCAAACGGACCAATATATCTTGGACTTAGTTTACCTCTTTTCCCGAATCTGATCAATCCTTTCCATGGTGATACTTTTAAAAGAACTTTGTCCCCTTTTTGGAATTCTAATGGTTTTCTGCGGTTATCCGCATAACTCTTCTGACGATCCCTTGCAGCTTTGAGTCTGTCCTTGATGATTGATATTTTATCGGTGGTTTCTTGTATAATGTCAGGCCCAATCAGTTGACTATCACCAATTTCCACCCAACTAAGTGGAGATCTACACTTACGTCCATAGAGAGCTTCATATGGCGCACATTGAATGTTGGTGTGATAGTTGTTATTGTAAGAGAATTCAACTAACGGCAGATGCTTATCCCAGCTTCCTCCAAAATCTATAGCACACGCGCGTAGCATATCTTCCAAAGTTTGAATGGTCCTTTCCGTTTGTCCGTCTGTCTGTGGATGATATGCAGTACTCAGATTCAACCTGATACCCAGCGCTTTCTGAAATGCTTGCCAAAATCGGGAGGTAAAACGACTATCTCTATCAGAAATGATAGATAAGGGTACTCCATGCCGAGAGACAATTTCGTCTATGTACAATTGTGCCAATCTTTCTATTTTGAAGTCTTCTCTTATAGGGAGAAAATGCGCAGATTTCGTAAGTCGATCCACAATGACCCAAATCGCGTCGTTCCCTTTTCCAGTCCTGGGTAGTTTGGTGATAAAATCCATAGATACCTGATCCCATTTCCATTGTGGTATCTCAGGTTGTTGAAGAAGTCCAGAAGGCTTTTGATGCTCGGCTTTGACTTTAGCGCAAGTCAAACATTTACTTACAAATTCAGCAATGTCCTTCTTCATTCCCGGCCACCAATAATATTCTTTCAACCCTTTGTACATTTTATCGGCTCCTGGGTGAACCGAATACCTTGATCGGTGAGCTTCTTCCAGAATCATTGATCGCAGATTATCAACCTTTGGTATCCAAACTTTATTCTTGAAATATCGTACTCCATCTGACCGTGATTCAAACTCTTTTTCCAAGTTATGCAAGGCTTCACAACAAAGATTTTCTGTTTTCAATGCTTTCTCTTGGGCTTCACGAACTTGTGTCTTAAGGCTTGATTGGACCAACATTCCCAAAGCTCGTGTCCTTATTGGTCTTACTCTTTCTTTCCTGCTTAATGCATCAGCTACCACATTAGCTTTACCAGGATGATACTTTATTTCGCATTCATAATCATTAAGTAGCTCAACCCATCTCCGCTGTCTCATGTTCAACATTTTCTGATCAAAAATATGTTGGAGACTTTTGTGATCAGTATAGATGGTACATTTAGTGCCATAAAGGTAATGTCTCCAGATTTTTAATGCAAACACTACTGCTCCCAATTCCAAGTCATGAGTGGTGTAGTTCTTTTCATGAACTTTGAGTTGTCTTGACGCATAAGTTATAACCTTATTCTTCTGCATTAATACACATCCTAAGCCTTGATGTGATGCGTCACAATACACCACAAAGTCATCCGTACCTTCCGGTAACGCAAGAATTGGTGCGTCACATAACTTGTGCTTAAGTATTTGAAATGCTTCCTCCTGTTTTTCTTCCCAGACAAATTTCTTATCCTTCTGTGTCAGTGCTGTCAGCGGTTGAGCGATTTTTGAAAAATTCGCTATGAACCTTCGGTAGTAGCCTGCCAGACCAAGAAATTGACGAATTTCTGTTGGTGTCCTTGGGGTTTCCCATTTCTTGATGGCTTCAACTTTTGCCGGGTCAACATGAATTCCTTTTTCATTAACTACATGACCCAGAAAGTGTACCTCTCGAAGCCAAAATTCACATTTGGAAAACTTAGCATACAACTTCTGATCTTTGAGAAGTTCTAAGATCAACTTCAAATGTCTCTTATGATCTTCCTTGCTTCGTGAATAAATCAAAATATCGTCTATGAATACAATCACGAACTTGTCTAAATACGGCCGACAGACTCTATTCATTAAATCCATGAAAACTGCCGGTGCGTTCGTCAATCCAAAGGGCATAACTAGAAACTCATAATGCCCATAACGAGTTCTAAATGTCGTCTTATCAATATCCCCTTCACGAACTCTCATTTGATGATATCCAGATCGCAAGTCAATCTTTGAGAAGTACGTTGCGCCTTGTAGTTGATCAAACAGATCATCAATTCGAGGAAGTGGGTATCGATTCTTGAGGGTTAACTTATTGAGTTCTCTGTAATCGATACACATTCGGAATGTCCCATCTTTCTTCTTAACAAAAAGAACTGGAGCTCCCCATGGCGAAGAACTGGGTCTGATGAATCCTTTGTCAAGCAGCTCTTGGAGTTGTTCAGACAGTTCTTGCATTTCGGATGGCGCCAAACGGTATGGTGTCTTAGCCACTGGTGCAGCTCCCGGAATTAAATCAATGCGAAATTCGACTTGTCTCGGTGGAGGTAACCCAGATAGATCTTCAGGAAATACTTCGGGAAAGTCTCGAACCACAGGAATATCTTGCAAACACTTCTCCTTGATCTCTTTATTGACTACATGAGCTAAAAACGCACTATATTCTTTCCTTAAATACTTCTGCATCTTTATGCAGGACACTATTCTTAACTTCCTTTTGGATTTTTCTCCGTGTACTATAAGTACTTCTCCTTTAGGTAACGGAATTCGAAGAGTCTTTTCGGAGCAACATATTTCCGCTTGGTTATTAGACAACCAATCCATGCCCACAATTATGTCAAAGCTTCCTAACTTGATTGGAATTAGATCTATCTTAAATTCCTTTTCAGCTAGACTTAGGGTACAATTCGAAAATACATCTTCAACCCTAATCTCTTGTCCGTTAGCGAACTCAATAACATAAGTTTCTTTTAGTTTTTGGGGCATTTGATTAATTTTTGATCTAAAACTTAATGACACAAAGCTTCTATCTGCTCCGAAATCAAATAATACAGATGCACGAAGATTATTTAAGAGAAACGTACCTGTGATCACATCCTGATCCTGTCTCGCTTCTTCCGCTCCAATTTCAAATACTCGGCCTCGTGCTTGACCTTTTTGATTCCTCTGATTGACCGGTCGAGTCTGGTTTACGTTCATCCTTCTGATAAATTTGGGACAGGCATTTCTGAAGTGGTCCTGACTCCCACACTCAAAACAAGCTCGCCTTCCCCCATTCTTACAATCTTTCGCATAATGACCTCCTTTGTTACATTTGAGACAAATAACACAATTTCCGAAATGATGATTGTTGCACTTTCCGCATCTCGGATATACTTCCTTTCCTTTATCAGCTGTTTGAGTCTGAATTCCATAATTACCCACCGTTCTCTGTTCCTTTCCTCTTCTCTTGTCAAACGGTCTCCTTGAAATTTCCTCAACCTTCCTTTTTCCTTTGACTTTATCGTGAATGAAAAGCCCCGATCGATTGGCATTATTGGTGAGCTTGGTTGCCAGATTTACCGCCTCCTGAATAGTTTTTGGATTACCCGAGGTCACATCCCCTCGGATTTCTGGAGCTAAACCCCAGACATACCTGTCTACTCGATTCTCTTCTGGTGTAAGCAGATGTGGCACCATCTTCGCCAACTCATGAAATCGTGCAGTGTACGTATCAATGTCGTTTCCTTTCATCTCATGCTCCCATAATTCTGCTTGTAATTTCTGCATTTCGCTTCTTGAGCAATATTCTTCCTTAAGCATTTCTTTAAACTCATCCCAAGTGAGTTTGTTAGCTACTTCCCTTCCTCGAGTCTGCACTTGAGTGTTCCACCACGTCAGTGCTCTTCCTTGTAGTAAACAAGCTGGGAATTCTACTTTGTTTGCTTCCGAGCACTTACTTATGTGGAGAACGGATTCCATTCCTTCAATCCAAGATAATAACCCAACCGCTCCTTCGGTACCGCAGAATTCCTTTGGATTACAAGACCTAAAATTCTTATATGTACATTCTTTTTCTATATTTGCATCGGCTCTTGGTTGATTAGGTTGGTTAACATTTAAACCTGCTGCTATCTGACTGACTATGTTAGGAAGTGTAGCTAAGATTTGCTCGGATACGAGTCGTGCAATCTCAGGATCTCCTCTTCTTGGCGGCATAATTCTAATGCAACAATTTATTTTAAAGCCTCGTTAATATTTAATTCCAAATCCTTATTTCCCTTATTTCTATCCTATAATCTTAATACAATATAAATTGTATTTGTTTATTCAGACATCCAATACATCATACATCAACCTCATAGAATTTAAATTCACAGTTCATAAACATACATAAACAATATATCATAATCATATTCATCATCATTATAATACTACGTCAAGCATTCAATATTCATCCAAAAGTAATAGCCAAGCTATTTAATAATGTACTAATATGACGAGTTACATGTCCAAAAAGAAAGTTAGTCACCCAAATCTCCAACCATGATTCGTACTACTGATGCCTGAAAAACAACATCATCGCCCATGCTATCACAATTACTAAAAGTCCCATCATCACAGATAAGCAAGAGTGCAGCCATGCTACCATAGCCCTAGTTTCCATCAGTTCCCTCACAAACCCACTCATAGATTGATCGCCCATACTTACCATTGATATAAGCCCATTTAAAATCTGATCGCTTGAATTCATTATAGTCATGAGTGCATCAATGGAATGCTCATGATGGTTTACCTCCATTCTAACTCTCTCCACTTCTCGGGCCATACCCGAAACCCAGTAGTTTTCTAATGTTGTCATACCGGCTGGTTGAGACACTGGTATTCCAGCGCATGGTGGTGGTGATACCCTCCGACCCCTAAGTCGAGAAGGCCCCGCCTCGTCCCTACGTGGGACAGGTGTACTCTCTCGCTCGAAAGTGGCGGGTGAAGTCGGCTCCAAAGTAGGTGTGACCGATCTCTCCGGTGATCGATCAGAATCTGAATAATCGTGCTCAGATGGGTCATAGTCGTCACTCGTCGGAGAATTTCTTCTAGGGATGTAAGTGAGGTAGCCTGATCCGTCAGGCGACTGTTCTTGGTGAGATGGTGATCGTGACATAATGACTGCGATAATTAATAAAGTTTTAATTGTCAATCATGCTATAATTTTTATTAAAAACCAAAAATACCACGCAACTCACATAACAGTCATGCTTTTCATTTTTGTATCAAAAAGTTTCTATTTTTAGTAATTCCTAGTATAGCCAATCCATGTCCCCTTTATACACACTTAAATTAAACAAAGGTGATCAAGCTTTGCATAAGTTAAAATATGATAATGTGAAACACATCTTAGTTATACTACAGCGCACTTTAATTTGAAAACTTTATTTGTAAAAGGTTATAGTGTGTGGTTTTAAAACAAAACCGGTATTCCCTATAACCTATGGCTCTGATACCAAATCTGTCACACCCCGCTAAAGCGGAAACACGAGGTATAACAGCTCCGATGTCATTGCATAAGATTATAACATACCCACATTTACTTAACTTTCAAAATACATTACATTTTTAAGAACATAGTATCGTCATTGTTTACAATTCCCAAACATAAAATATAACGATACACATAAAGCAAAAATAATCTTGCTTCAAAATATGAAGTGCGCTGATAAAACATCATGGAATTACTTTCTTGATTCCTGAAAAGCATGAATAAAAACCAAGGTCAACTACAAAGAGTTGGTGAGTTCACAGGTTTTAAATATGCACAAATCATTTTTATATGCAAGTTGACATTTGTAAAACATTCGTATAACCCAACTCCAATTCTTTGATTCATGAGCACCACAATTTACTTTCTTTACGATAAGTGTATGCAAATACAATATTACGTTGAGCCACTACTAAGCCATCCCTGACCGATTTCAACGCCCCCAATGAACTAACTCAGCGGTGGTTCATGCCACATGTTTAGTCATCTTATCTAGTATAGTGCACCCCTGCTCGTCAGCATAAGGTGGGCTTGTCACACCAAATAGCGCTATCCACTAATACTATAGGCCCGATTTTCTTCGAGTTAATAGTAGTGTCACGGGGTCTTAACATTAAAAACTCAACACATCAATTGCATACTTATCATATAGCTTATAATTCCAAATGCTTTTAACAAAGCCTTATAAATTGCCAATTCGCAATACTTTCAAACAATTCTCATGAATCTTTAAATACGCAATTTAAACATGCTTTCCACCCCAAAATCAATTAAAACGATAAAAGTGGGGCTGTGAATACTCACCTTGACGAAAGTAACGAGTGAAGCTTTACTTTAATACTTATGGAATTTTGTCACGCCCTTAATTTCCCTATACAAGAGTTGCCATAAGGAAACACATTAATGCCCTATTCCGATGTCCAACCAATATGTCCAATTGTCCCAGGAAATGCCATTATATAAATTCTTTAGTCCATATCCATAATTAAACTATACAAAGTTCCAAAATACAATAAAACAAAATTTTATACTTAAGAAGGTTACCTTTCTGGATTCAGCACATGCTGTCCAGAAAAATGTTCGATAAAATCAACACGGAAGCTTAACTTCCCAAGAGAATTATTTAATCACAAATTTTGTGATGATACTATAATATGATTAGAGTAAATCTGCATTTTTTTATAATTTTTGAATAAATTTTGATACTTCAAATAATTTTTACAAAATAGAGTGTCACTGATTTTCGGATCAGTGACATACCTCACTTGCAACAGGCTTTTGAGGTATCAATTCTTGTAATTAGATAGTGATCCATATATGGATGCAAACCTAACTCAAAATACTAACATTTGGAAAAATATTCACTCATTTTGGATAAGTAATGAGGGAGTTATGGTCTTTACAAGATAGGTGTATGAATCTGTCTTCACTGGACAGATTGCACCATTTTCTTGTAAAATCCATTTAAGTGCCCAAATCAACTCCAAATTCAGTGTTTTCGGACTTTTTAGAAAGCTAACACTCTAAATTAAAGTTTAGAAGCAAAAACCCCAAATTTGGACAAGTGGTTTGTGAGTTGTGCAAGCTAGAAGTGAAGTCTATTTTCTGGACATATTCTAGAATGAAATAAATACTATTTTATACCACCAAATAATGATCATTAGACATGGTTTTTGGATATAAACCATGTCTTCACTCCTCATTACATAATAAACTAACTTATGCATCATGGATTCATTGCAATCAAAATGCTCATCCACATGCATGCATGAACATAACACCATATAAAATGACATTAACACTATTGTTAAGTTCTTAATCATGTGGAACTTGGGAAATTCCTTCATAAGAACATTTTTATACTAACATTCATTGTAACAAGAGTCAAAAACTCACATTATATACATCAAAGATAATCCTTCTCATCATCAAAATTTCAATCACATGCAAGACAAAATAAACACTAAATTTATGACTTAACACTATTTAAAAACTCTTTAATCATATGAGATTGAACAATCTCATCCTAAGAGTTTATTTATGCTCAAAATTGATGTAAATGCATATATTTCAATCCAACATTATTAAAATTTTGTGGTCCAAAACCACATTTCATAAAATTATCATTTCTTGAAGAAATCCCATAATAATACACTTGGAAACCCTAGTTTCATTGGAAGATCATTTAATGGTTCATTAGCAAATATATTGATACTAATGTATCCCATTTCACTTCCAAAACTTGGATTGCACAACATTTACATGAAAAGATATGAAATATACAACTTTTTGATAATAAACTTGAAAAATGAAAGTGTTAAGTGATTACCTTCACAAAAGGAGATGAAGACTTGAATTCTAACTTCAATTTGGAGATGGATTCTTGATTGGATTTTGATTCTTAGCAATGAGAAGAAAAGAAGAAAAAAAAATGGTGATGGTGGTGGTGGGTTTTCGGCCGAAGAAGAGAGAGAGGAGAGGGAGAGGAGGTGAGGAGTTGATCTTGAAAATGAGGAGTGTTAATTGGTTTTAATTTGGTTTTTAATTAAAGAAAATAATTAAAATAGGTAGATTTAGGACAAGTGTCTAGTGACTCACCAACACATATAAAAAAAATTTAATTTAATACCATTAGTTGAATTACTAGCTTTAAACTATACAATATCAGATATATTTGAGAACCGAAATACCCGATTCTCAATTTTTGCTAAATAAATGACAATTTGAAAATTTTGCAATGCAAGAGAAATTAACATACTGATTTATATAGTTTACGGATTTTTGGACTTTTATTCCCTTATTTGGCATTTCTGGACAGTGGCAGTCAGATGCGGAACTGTTCCGGGTTTTTAACGCAACTTCTAAATTTTTCGGGAAACTTTTTATCTTAAAGGCTTTTAATAAAAATTTAAAAGTGACAAAACTTATAAATTAATCTGAGGGTGCTAACCTTAAGATTCAGAATTTGACAGGTGTCACAAAATATCCAAAGACACTAAGTCTGCGGATAAAAAAAATCCATTCTTTGTCCTTAGAAGGCTACCAGGAAAGCAAAGCTGAAAGTTCCTTTTAAACCTTCAGCAAATCAATCCTCTAGCTCTATGATAGAAATCTTTGATCTCTGTCCTCCAAAGCTAAAGATTGATCTTAAATCCACGAGATCTGAAGAAATGAAAATTCCTCCCAGATCTCATGAGAAAAGCCTTCTCGGACCTGGTCCTGCTCATCTTAAACTTGCATAACCTTCTACTTCTAGTCCTAAAACCGTTTTCAAATACAGAAAATGTTATCACTGTGTTTTAACTGACCATATTGCAAGCAAATGTCCAACTGCCACTAAAGCTAATAAAACAGCTAAAGTGAAGATAAATGCCTCTAAAGCTGAGAAGGTCACCAAAGTTGAAAAATCGACCAAGGTGAAGAATACCACCAAGGTTAAGAAATTAACCAAAGTGAAGATCACCACTGAAGCTGAATCTTCATCTGCTGTGAAGACTGCTGAAACTTTCTTATCCACTAACTCTAAAGGACCTATTGAAAAGTGGGTACCAAACAACGCTTAATCTTTCTTATGTGTGCAGGGATCAAAGGGCATCTGGTATCTCGATAGTGGATGTTCTCGTCATATGACTGGACAAAAAGACCTCCTCACTGAATACAAGAAAGAGAAAGGTCCCTCTGTGACCTTCGGAGGAAATGGAAAAGGATATACCCGAGGGTTTGGTGTCCTCAGCAATGGGACAACTACCTTTCGAAGAGTCGCTTATGTAGATGGACTGAAGCACAACCTTCTGAGCATCAGTCAGCTATGTGACAAAGACTACGAAGTTCGCTTTTCTAAGAAAGCATGTTCAGTGGTGGATGAGAAAGGAAAACTTGCTCTCAGTGGTTATCGCAGAGAAAATGTCTATGTAATAGATATGGACTCTACTATCACTGAAAACTTATGTTTTCTCTCTAAGGCCTCTTCTGATGTCAACTGGCTATGGCATAAAAGGCTCTCTCATCTAAACTTCAAAACCCTGAATTCTCTCTCATCTAAGGAACTGGTTTCTAGTCTTCCTCAGCACTCATATGCTAAAGAATCTCTCTGCTCAGCATTTGAAAAAGGAAAACAAACAAAAGTTAGTTTCAAGTCTAAACAAGTTTCCTCAGTGACAAGTCCTCTTCAGCTCTTGCATATGGATCTGTTCGGCCCTGTCAACATCCAATCAATAGCTGGAAAGAAATATACGCTTGTCATTGTAGATGAATTCTCTCGTTATACCTGGGTTATCTTTCTTCACTGTAAGAGTGATACTCCAGAAGAACTAATATCTTTTGTTAAAAAGATGGAAGTGCTGAATAATCTTACTGTTCGTTCAATAAGAAGTGATCATGGAACTGAATTCAAAAACAATTCCCTGAACAACTTCTTTGAGAACAAGGGAATCTCTCATAACTTCTCTTCAGTAAGAACACCTCAGCAAAATGGAGTCGCTGAAAGAAGCAACAGAACGATCATTGAAGTTGCTAGATCAATGCTCAGCGATTCTCACCTCCCTACTCAATTTTGGGCAGAAGCTGTAAACACTGCATGTTTTACTCAAAACAGATCGCTGATAGTAAAGCGATTTGGGAAGACATCTTATGAACTTTTTCATGGAAGGAAACCTTCTATCAGTTTTCTTCATATCTCTGGTTGTCAGTGCTTTATCTTAAACAACAGAGATCAACTTGGAAAGTTTGACCCAAAAGCTGATGATGGAATATTTCTAGGATATTCCTCCATCTCCAAAGCCTACAGAGTTTTCAACAAAAGAAGACAATCTGTGGAAGAAACAATTCATGTCACATTCGATGAAACTCGCTCAGCGAACTCTAAACCAATCACTGACAATGAAGAGTTAAATGCTTGGATGTTCTCTCACTACAGAGAAACTGAACCTTTCTTCTCAAACCATCAGCATTCAGATCCTCCAGCCGCTGATGATGATCCAAACATTATACCTCCTAGCGCTGAATCAACTCATGGGTTTCAGCTGAACTTCTAAACACTTTGCTACCATCAGATCTACCTCTGTCTGAAAACCTCTCTGATAACAACCGTCTGTCCACTACTCAACAGTTAATTGCTGATGAACCTCAAACATCCTCATCAGTAAACATCCCAATTGTTGATCCAACCTATGAATTAAGCGATCATGCTCCTGCTTAGCGATGGACCAGAGATCACCCAATAGATCAAATTATTGGTGATCCAGATGCAGGTATTCAGACACGACGAAGCTCAGGTAATATCTGTCTCTTCGTCAACTTTCTTTCTTTAATAGAACCAAAGAAGACTGATGATGCCCTCAGAGATCCAAACTGGGTCAGCGCTATGCAAGAAGAGCTGACTGAATTCTCTCGAAACAAAGTTTGGAATCTCGTTTCTAGACCATCTGATAAAACTGTTATAGGCACCAAATGGGTGTTTAGAAACAAGTTAGATGAACATGGAACTGTAACCCGCAACAAGGCTCGACTTGTTGCTCAGGGATACAGACAAGAGGAAGGTATAGACTATGATGAAACCTTTGCCCCTGTGGCTAGGCTCGAAGCAATTCGACCATTCTTAGCTTTTGCAGTCTATAAAGACTTCATCGTCTATCAAATGGATGTAAAATCAGCGTTCCTAAATGGAAAGCTGAATGAAGAAGTCTATGTAGAACAACCTCCAGGGTTCTATGACCCTAAGTATCCAAATTATGTTTATAAATTGGATAAGGCTCTCTATGGTCTTAAACAAGCCCCTCGTGCTTGGTATGACACTCTCTCATCATTTCTTATCTCTGAAAATTTTGAACGTGGCAAGATTGATAATACGTTATTTTTCAGAAAGATAAAAGGTCATATAATTCTTGTACAAATTTATGTCGATGACATCATATTTGGTTCTACTAACCCATCTATGTGTACTCGATTCGCTGAAAGAATGAAGAAAGAATACAAAATGAGTATGATGGGTGAGCTGACATATTTTCTTGGTTTTCAGATTAAACAATCTGACAAAGGTACTTTTATCAGCCAAGATAAATATGTTAAAGATATGCTGAAGAAGTTTGATCTTACTCAAACTTCAGAAATGAAAACTCCTATGGCACCACCCCTGACACTTAACAAAGATCCTTCTGGAAAACCTGTTGATGTCACTGCCTATAGAGGAATGATAGGCTCCCTGCTGTATCTTACAGCGAGCCGACCTGACATTATGTACTCTACTTGTTTATGTGCACGCTATCAATCTGAACCCAAGGAATCCCATCTGATCGCTGTTAAGCGAATCTTCAGATATCTGAAGGGAACTCCTAACCTCGGTCTTTGGTATCCCAAAGACTCAGGGTTCGATCTAACTGGTTATTCTGATAGTGATTTTGCAGGCTGTAAACTTGACAGAAAGAGTACCACTGGTGGATGTCAACTCTTGGGAGGAAAGCTGGTAAGTTGGACAAGCAAAAAGCAAAATTCAGTGTCCACTTCCACAGCTGAAGCTGAATACGTAGCCGCTGGAAGCTGTTGTTCTCAGATCTTATGGATGAGAAATCAACTATTAGATTATGACCTTCAGCTATCAAAGATTCCTATCTATTGCGACAGCACTAGTGCTATCGCTATAGCAAATAATCCAGTGCTAGATTCAAAGACGAAACACATAGAGATCAGATATCACTTTATCAGAGATCATGTGATGAATGGTGATATTGAACTTCACTTTATCCCTACTGACTTTCAGCTTGCTGATTTATTCACCAAACCTCTTGATGAGACAAGGTTCAACTTTCTCATCAGTGAGCTTGGAATGCTGAATCTTGAAGAATAAATCTTCAGCGTTCATGCATTGTGTCAGTAATCATAAGTTTCCCTTTTATCATCTCTCTGATAAACAATCTGACTCTCAAGTATGTTTTCTCAATCCCTACAACTGAATCTTCATTCAGTTAAGATGTTTTTCAAAATATAAACTTTAATCACTGAAACTTTCTTCAAATGATTAAAAGCTTTTTGAAAAATAAATTTAACACTGATATTTCTAGTCAGTGATCCTTTTAAAAGAAAATCTATCCCTATCTTTTCCATCAGGGATACTTTCAAAAAGAAAAATCTATCGCTGACTTTTCTTCAGCGATAATTTCAAACGGACAAATGAACAGTCTCTCTCTTCTATGACGTCATTTGAACCGACAATCCACGACATGCCTTTTTCTGACACGTTCGTCTGTTGCTCTTCTATCCAATCAACTTCGTGGGACGTGTCCATGTCATGATGAGCATTTGCTTTCCCGCCTCTCACATTCTCTCTCCTCTCTCACACGTATAAAAGGAATGTTTTTCCATTCTTATCATTTTACGCTTTCTGGAAATACTTTCAAAGCAAGAATACTTTCTCAAGCATTTGCATCATCTTCTTCAAAGATCAACAGGTTATTCTTGATCTTTTTTCTTTTCTTATCTTAAATCTTTTTACATAAACCTCCATTTATGGGTTTATAAGATACTAATCACATAAAATCATTTTCATTTTTTGATTTTATTCTTTAAAAACCATGTTATTTTGATTATTCTTCATTCAAAATCTTTGGTTTTTCTTCTTGTTCTTGTATCTTATATTAAGAACATCTTTTTAATTGTTGATTTTCTATGTTTCTTTTCTCAAATAGAAACTAGAAAATCTTCTTTATTTTTAGACTAAAATCTTTTCTTCTACTCTTGTATCTACTCATATTCAGAATGGCTCAATCTGCACTTGTCGCCTCTAAGAACGTCAAGTTCGCCATCACTGAATCAGAGCTTCCGAAGAACAACCATCTCGCTCGCCTTGATTTTGACGGTGTTAAGTATCCACATCTGAGGAAAGCTCTGCGTTTTCCTGACAAACCCAGGAATGGATTCGACGCCCTGCCAACTGACGCTGAACTCATCCAATTCCTGGATGCCATGGAATATGCTTGGGAACCCAAACCAAGGACGACTATTCCAAACAAGAAGCTGACTCTTGTGAAGAAGGCACTGATGCCTTCCCAGCTAAACTACATCTTCTCACACTTCATTCAGTGCATGAGTGGGAAGAGTGGGTCACTGGACCAAGCCAGCAAGGTTCAGGTCCAGATGGCTTACTCAGTGATAGCTGGACGAAACTTCGACTATGCAACAGCCATCTTTGACGACCTGAAGTCAAAGATAGAGAAGACCGAGAGGGATCCCAAAGTCCCCTACGTACGCTTTATCTGCGTGTACCTGAAGTTTCTCTACCCTACTACTTACCCCACCAACTCGGATGCCTCTTTTTCGAAAGTAGGTCAGCGCTCTCTAGAAGTCAAGCCGCTCCCCAACGAGGTAAGTATCTCTGAACTTCGCTCCCGACTCTCTCTCCTCACTTCTTCTACTTCAGTGGCCACGCAGGAGGTTCCTTCTTCTGCTATCCCTGCCGCTACCCCTTCCAAACGACCATCAACTGGCTCCCTTGGTCCTTCGAAGAAGGCCAAGGTGACCAAGGAGAAAGCTACTTCTAGCTCTATACCTAAGGATGTTTCTCTACAAACTTCCTTGGATGCTTTCGTGGGTCTCTCCTCCACATCCTCAGCGACAACCACTTCAACCGTGCCAGCGATCTCGGTCGCTGTCACAACAACAGTGACGCAACCCACAATCTCAGTTCAACAACCTGAGGTAACTACCCCTATCCCTACATCTTCTATCCCCATCTCTAGTCCTTCTATTTCTTTGATCTCTAACCCTTCATCTATCTTTACTCCACACTTTGGACCCATAGGACCTGAACATCAATCTTTTGAGGAATCTTTACAATTCTACAAAATGTTTGATAATTCAGGTATCCCTATAACCTTAAACACTTCTCCTAACTCACCATATAAGTCTGTTTCTCAAAAACTAACTTATATTTCAGGTCCTACTTTGGCGACTGTTGACACCAATGTCAACAATCTGAGTGCAAATGTGGAATCTATGACTGCCTCTCTCAACAACACCACCAACGCTGTTCAATCAGCTGGTGAAGCACTGAAGATGCTGACTGCCACCTGCGCCTCCAAAGCTGACGTTTCTCACATCGCTACTCTCCAAGAAGCGATTGACAAAGTCAGGGAGGACTCACAGCAACAGGTTGCAGCTCTGACTACAAAGGTTGATGCCTGTGAGGTCCTTCTTCAGCAGATCCTTTCCCGCCTGAAGGAACCAGCTCCAACTCCTGCTCCTTCATTTACAGAAGACGATCGCAACGCTCTAGACGTAGTTGTGGAGTTTATTCATCAAGCTACGTCCGATATCCCTGTACTTGAAGACCGGCTCAAAGGACTGGAAGCTGAAGTCCAGAAGTTGTCCACCGCTGAGACCTCTACTACTTCCCAAGATCTCTCCCTTCGTAATAATGACAAAGAGGGGGAGAAAGCATCTGAAGAAAATAAGGAGAAAGAAGCTGAAGCTACTGAACAACTGAAGGAAACTCCCTCTCAGGTTGAGGGGGAGATAGTTGCTGACAAAACCCCTCCCACCATCGCTGGTCTAGTCGATGATGAAGAGGAGGAAGAGGACGATGATGAAGACCTTGATCTTGAAGATCAATAGGATGATTCTCATCAAGATGATAATGATGATGATGACGATGAAGATCAATCTCTATGGTGTTCTTCAGCCGTCACTTCGTCAGCGATAGCTTCGAATGAAGTTATCAAAGCAGGGGGGAGTCAAGAGACACCTTCAGGAACCCCTTCCCAAAGCAAAGGTGCAACTGCTGAGGGAACCCTGAAGATGATTTCACTACCTGAGGAGAATCCTTTTCAGGTATGCCTTACTCTTGTTCCTTTTTCATTCTATAAAAATCCCACCCCTGTTTCTTTCTAGCCTTTATCTCTCTCCTTCCCTAAAATAAATCTAACCTTTTTCTTTTTCTGACCAGACATTTCTCTCCCCTGCTTAAGGGTAAAGAGCTCCAAATAATCCTAGCTGCTAAAGCTGATGACCAAATAATCCCAATCTCTGTCCGAGAGATTGATGAAGAGGATGAAGAAGAAGAAGAGTCCCTGCAACATCATGGAAGGCCCTCTAGACCATCTCACTGGTCAGAGTAAGAGAGAAAGAAAAGAACATAGATGATCTCTCATTTGGAGAGTCAACGACGAAAGGTCCCCTCTCAATCATCAGATCTGGAGTTCCTGACTGAAGCTGAAATTGAAGAATCCGTCAGGGTTGAGAAGCTGATTGCTGACTGTCAAAGAGATGCCTCTCTGGCTCTCAAAATTCAGTCTTCTCAAGTCAAAGACAAGAAGCTGAAAAGCAAACCAGTGGAAGTTCAGGCAGCTCTTTTGAGAGAGATTGAAGAGGAACGCTCCAAAGATAAAGCGGTCAGCGATAATTCTATCGATTGGTGCAAACACAAAATCGACTATCGCTCTGACCCACTGAAGATCGTAGCGGTTGCTATCTCTGGAAGAAAGAAGAAGGATAAACTCTCCGTCACCATGGAGATTACCAGAGAGGATGGAAGTTGCAAGGCTATGTTCATTTCAAAGCTGGAAGATCTTGGCTACATGGAGTGGCTTGAGTTCAAAGATGCACTGAAGAAATCAAAGTCTACATACAGAGGTTATGTTGAAAGGGTAAACGATGCCCTCATCAATAGAGTCGCTGCTATACTAAAAGTGCCATCCACTCTTCCTCCAAAGTCCAAGCAAATCAAGATAAAGCCTATCTCCTCATCTGATAATGTCGCAGTGATCAGGAATGAAACCTCCATCAAAATCTCAAGAGAAGCTCTGTTCGGTCCTCCTCCTGATCTTTCAGTTCTGGATCTATCTCTGCCTCCTGGCGGACCATATGCTGCGGGACAAGTACTCAAAGAACCTTTTGGAATCTTCTTTAGAGATGACGAGGAACAGCTCAGATTTCAAAGGGTCTCTGAAATCCTTATCTGTCCCCTCGCTCTTCTCAAGGATCTCATGTGCCTATGGTGTACTCTCTCTCCTGCTGCTGAGCCAATCATAGCGATCATCTGCAAAGAATCTTTAGAGCGAAGGCAAAAAGGAGAAAAAATACCTGAGTACTTGATCAATCCTCCTAAACCCTCTTTAGATAGCTGATAGATTAGTTTCTTTTCTTGTAATCTATTAGTTTAACTTACAGTAGTTAGTACATCACTTGTACTTGTAATTTTCATTCCTTGTAATTCTTTTCTTGGATTAATGAGAATTTCAGTGAAGTACTTAACTCTATCAGTACTGTAAAAGATCCCTCAAAATAGTAATTGGGACATGTATGTTATGAGTCCTGATTATTCCATCATTGTGAACTATAAAGTAATTTTCTTCAGTTACTTTGTCATTATCAAATAGGGGGAGATTGTTGATCCAAACTCTCTCAGTGATTTGATAACGACCCTTTTCTATACTTAGTGAAAATTACGTTTTAATATGTATTAGTGTTTCACCATCAGCGATCAGACTGAGTCTGTTCAGTTATCGCTGATAGTCTTCTTATAAACATCTAGTATGTATTAGTGTTTCACTATCAGTGATCAAACTGATCCTGTTCAGTATCGCTGATAGTTTCTGATGTAAACAGTAACGTAATCCCTGAAGACAAGTCTCGCGTCAACAGATGTTCATAGCTGAATCGAAGACGAAGCTGCTGAACAAAGACAAGTCTACTAGTGACCTGATGCGGATATCAGTGAAGCAAAGACGAATCTACTTATACGCGAAGGAACATGAGGAAAAGCTTCAGCGATCGCTGAAATCTTGATATCTCTAAAGAAAGAAATACTCAGCGATCGAATGATCACTTGGCTTATTACTCAAGTTTCCTTTTGTCTCTCCTTGCACAACTTAGTACGATATGTCAGAACGGACATGTCTCTGCCACAATTCGTACAACACCTCTGTCTTCTACACTGTTCATTGTCCGGCCGAAAGCATGTCTTCCAAAAGTCAGACTACCAAAGCCAATCAGTGAACGCCACGTGTAAAGTGTCCTGCCATGCATTTAATGCATAGGGTATAAATAGGAAGATCACCCCTTCATCTGAAGTGTGCTCAATCCTTGAACCCCATATAGAAACCCTTGTTTTCTATATCTCTTAATCCCCCATTCTCTGAATTTCTTGTGCAACCATCTTAGTGTTTCTTAAGTTTGTTTAGATTGAGTCTGTCTTAATCTTATTCCGCAACAAACTTGTAAATTGTATTTGATTTATCAATAAACAATTTATTAAACCTTAAATTCTTGTGTTTGTATTCAACCCCCCCTTCTACAAACTTGTTAAGCACCTTAGGGAACAACAATCTCAATTGAAGACTAGATTTGAGAAAATAAAGGATTTGAATCGATTTTTGGTTTCTTGTTTGATGGGTCAAAGTTGGTTTACTTAAATGATGACGAATTGAAAATTTGTTGTATGAATCTTGAAGTTGCATTAACAAATGGTGATGATTGTGATTGTTAGAAGATGATGATGATTGAAAGAGACGATGAATATGTTGAAGGCTTGAGACTTCGATATATTGATTGAGAGAATAAACGTACAATATGTAAAACAACAATGAGAAAAGTTAACCTAGACTAGAAGATACAAGGGTTTTATATACAGAGACTATATGGGTCCACGTGCCTGGGCCTTATACACATATATACACTAACATCCCCCCTCAAACTCAATCGGGAGAAGAATGAGCCAGATGGATTTTGGAAACTAGATCACGAAACTGTCCTGGTAGATGAGCTTTAGTGAAAATGTCGGTCGGTTGATCAATAGTTGAAATAGGAAGAAGTTGTATAGTCTGACGAGTCACGTGTTGATGAACAAAGTGACAGTCAATTTCAATATGCTTCGTTCGCTCGTGAAAGACATCATTGTGAGTCGTACTCTTGATTGAAGCCCTTGGCTACAAGGCGAGCTTTGTACCGATCAATAGAGCCATCATATTTTGTCTTGATTTTGAAGACCCATTTGGAACCAATGGGTGACTTACCCAGTGGAAGAGGGACATATTCCCATGTCTGAGCTTTGTCAAGAGCCTGAAGTTCCTCAGCCATAGCTTTTTGCCAATCAGGATTAGAGGAGGCTTCCTTGTAGGAAGTAGGTTCGTGATTAGACAGCAAAGTAGCATAAACATGATAATCACGAAGATGAGCGGGAACTTGTCTTACCTGATCTGATCGTCTAACATTCGGAGATTGAGACGTTCCAGGAGCCAAAGACTCAGCAGGCAGCTCAGATGTTGGTTGTGCGGATGGAGCAGATGATTGATGTGGATCAGGAAAATTAGGAGAAGTAGGCGGTGTAGAGGCAGGAGACTCTGAAGGAGAGGCGAATGTGGGAGGTGTTTGAACAATAGGCAGAGATGAAGTGATGTCAGATTGGAGTGAGTCCAATGAGACGGAAGCATCAGTAAAGAATGGAGCGGTGAAGCTAGAGGACTCACGAAACTTAGATATAGAAGAAAAAGGAACATGATCCCAAAAGATAACATGACGAGATATAAGAAGACGCTGGGAGATAGGATCCCAGCAGCGATAACCCTTATGCTCAATACCATAACCAAGGAAGCAGCAAAGTCTGGAGCGAGGTTCAAGTTTGGTATGTTCATGAGGTTGTAACTGAACAAAACACGCACTACCCCAAACTTTTAGAAGTTCATAGGCAGGAGTGATCTCATGAAGAGCCTCATAAGGAGACCTATTATTAAGAAAGGGAGTAGGATGACGATTGATAGTATAAACTGCAGTGAAAGCAGCTTCACCCCAAGAGCGTTCTGGACATTTTACAGAAATGAGAAGATTGCGAACCGTATCAAGAATATGACGGTGTTTGCGTTCGGCACGACCATTTTGAGGTTATGTTCTGGGACAGGAGTACTGAGAGAGTCCCCTGAGATTGAAGAAAGGAGAGAAGATATGACTCTTTATATTCCATAGCATTGTCAGCCCTAAGAATCTTTATAGATTTTGAGAATTGGGTGTGAATCATCCGAGCAAACATAATATAAATTTTAGGTAGCTCCGAACGATGTTTCATGAGATATATCCATGTGAAACGTGTATGATCATCAATACAAATAACAAAATATCGAGCACCCGCCATGGATGGATGTGGTGTGGGTCCCCATACATCAGAATGAATAAGATCAAAAGGAGAAGTAGAATTAAATTCATTTGTTTCAAAAGATAAAGCATGATGTTTGCCAAGTTTGCATGATAAACAAGAAATATTGTCAGTTGACATACAATTTCCTAACACCCCTAAGTTAGCTAATATTTTATTCTGGCTAGAGATAAGTGACCTAGCCGGGCATGCCACAAGTCAAAGGAACAAGTCCTGGAAACTGAGGCAACAAGACTTGAAGAGAGTAATGGAAGACGAAGGTAGACCACTTTAATCATCCGTCCAACTTTACAGCCGAGTCCAAGGATCTGCTTGGTCTTTGGATCCTGTACAACACAACCAGAAGAATGAAATAAAATGATCAGATTATATTCTAGAAGCTGCGCAATCGAAACTAAGCTCAGAGATAGTTTCGAAACATTTAGAACATCCGGTAATTGTATATGAGGAGTGGAGACATTTACACTAAAAGATACCGGTAGGCCAGTGTTGTCAGCAGTTCGCACTAACGTAAAATGCTGAGGTGGTTTCTTAGAAACAAAACCATCGGTGCAGGGAGTCATATGATTGCAACACCCAGAGTCAAAAAGCCATACATTACCTGATGCAGTTGAGTGTTGAGAATTCATACCCATAGCACCAGACATCATCTGCTCCATGAGCTCCTGATTGCGACGCATCAGTTCCATGAGGTCAGGTGAGGAGGCTGGAGAGACCTCGTTATCAGCGAGAGTAGACCCAGCAACAGTGTGAGTCCGGTTCTGAGGGCCAGTGTTCTTTGAGTTCTTAGGGCAGTCAGACTCATAATGGCGTGGATGAGTGATACCACTCCGACGGCACTTGCGAATAGGACAATCAAGAAGAAGATGAGAAGTAGAATGGCAAAAGGCACACTCAGATGTGTTCATCTTTCCCACATATTTGGAATGGTTGTTATTGGTCCATTTACCTTTGGACTTGGGATGAGACGTGTAGAGGACGCTATCAGTAGTGGGCATCGATGAACGCATGTGAAGACGGGTTTCTTCACTTAACAATTCTGATATGGCTTCTTCAAATGTAGGTAGTGGTTGCCTATGAAGAAGAGAAGCACGAACATTCTCAAATTTATCAGTAAGACCCATCAGAATGGTGATCAAATGTAGCTGGTTGAAGTAGGTTGTGAATTGTTGAGTTGTTTCATCAAAAATTTGTGGTGCTCCAAGACTTATATGATCTCTGAAAGACTGCATTTCAGAGATATAAGAGTTTATGGATTGATCAGGAAGCTGACGTTTGTTCTGAAAGGTGGTCCACAGTTGATATTGATGAGATACGCCCGATGACGTGTACCGCTTAGCGAGAAAATCCCAAAGACTTTTGGCAGTGACATAGCCAAGAAATTGTTGGTTGATCTCAGGAGTAGTGGAGGCATTAATGAAAACCAGAATACGGGCATTATTGATGTCCCACTCATTCATGCGTTTTGCAAAATCAACAGCATTCTCAGTTGTTGCCTGAACTGGAAGTTTGGATGCATCAGTAACATAGGTGTAAAGCCCATGAGATTTTAGCAGAATTGTCATATGGTGATGCCACAGGATGTAGTTGCTACCATTGAAAACAATCGAGATGGGATTTGAGTGACTGAGATTGGCAGCCATGGATGTGATGAGAAACAGTTCAGAATTGCACTAGAGTGACCGGTATCGACCGGTCTGATGTTGCGACCGGTATGAACCGGTAGGGTGTTGCAACCGGTATGGACCAGTAGACTTGTGAACGGTATGGACCGGTAGGGTGTGCGACCGGTATGGACTGGTAGGGTGTGCTACCGGTATGGACTGGTAGTGTGTGGACCGGTAGGGTGTGCGACCGGTATGGACCGGTAGGGTGTGCGACCGGTATTCTTCTGGGGGTACAGCGACGATTAGGGTTACAGGAACGTACCCGGGAGTGTGGCGATGGCGATGAGAGACAGAGAGGGCGGCGTCGGCTGGGTTTTCGATTGACTGCAGCGACGGCGAGATAAGGAGCGACGGCGAGAGAAGGATGATGACGATGAGAGTGAGGAAGAAAGCAAACCTACAGCTCTGATACCATGTTAGAAGATGATGATGATTAAAAGAGATGATGAATATGCTGAAGCCTTGAGACTTCGATATATTGATTGAGAGAATAAACGTACAATATGTAAAACAACAATGAGAAAAGTTAACCTAGACTATAAGATACAAGGGTTTTATATACATAGACTATATGGGTCCACGGGCCTGGGCCTTATACACATATATACACTAACAGTGATATTGATGGGAAGTATTTGTTTATGGAATTGCAAATTTTGCAGGAAATGTTACCGTCTGAAGCATATAAAGGAGAAAAGCCATGGACATCAATTTAGATTTTGGAGTTTGCAAAGAAGATGGATATGTTTCCAAATGTGTTGCTTGCGTATAGGATTTTGCTGACTGTACCCGTAACGGTAGCATCTGCTGAAAGAAGTTTTTCAAAGTTAAAGTTATTGAAGTCATATCTACGGTCTACCATGAGTCAATAAAGGCTAAACGGGTTAGCAATTTTGAGTATTGAAAGTAAATTTTTAGCGAATGTCGAATATGAAAAATTGATTGATATTTTTGCTTCAAGAAATGTACGAAGACATCGTTTTAGGTGATGTAGGTTTATATTTTGTAATTTAGGGTTTTCGTTTTATGCCCCCCCCCCTTGTACTTTTTATTTTAATTAATAATAATCGGAGTAGGGATGACTGATAGCCGCTAGTTTGACTAGGTTCCAAACCCTTTAAAAAATCGTATATTTTGTCGTTTCATTTACTTAAAATCGCCTAGGGCATTTTTTTAGCATCTTTGCACAGGGCATCAAAATCCTTAGGAACGGCCCTGATCGGATGTGAAGAAGGTTGACATGGAGTGCTAACATAAGTATGCTAATTTTCAGATTGAATATAGAAAGAGGAGTGTAGTTGACTTTTCATTTGCTGAGGCTATGGAAGTAGTTCCTCCTCCAAAAAAGTCGAGTTTAGAAAATAAATGGTGGGATCAAGAGAAGGAATGAAATCCTTCAAGCTGTAAAGTCATCATCACCTTCTGAGGATTAAGGTATGACAACTAATTTCTCATTACTGTTTTGTTTCCTTCTTCTTTTTCTTTGTGATTGAATGTGTTCTTGTTGGTTTTGATAAATTAGATATCATAAAAGAATGAGAATTGATTTGGATGATTGTGCAGGAAGCAATAGAGGTTTTAGTTGGACATTTGCAGAGAAGTTGGAATTGAAAAGGAGGAAAAAAGAAGAGAAGGAGAAAAAGAAAGTGGCTAATTGATTCAATTGTCAACGACTACTTGTTTGGTCAGACAAATATGATGGTAACCCCACCCATAGCACTATGAAACAAGTATATATCTAGGTATAAACATGTATATATTTAGGTATATATAGGTGTAGCCTTAGGTTCATTTGAGAAATGGTAAATATATGAGAAATAGAGAAGTAATCGTAGCCATTCATATGGTCAAGATCGGATTTGACTGGTCAAATATTGCGGATTTGACTGGTCAAGAATTGCGTCTTTGACTGATCAAAAGTTACGGCTACTCCAAAAATAGAAGGACAGTTTCGTAATTTTTACAAAATACACGGGTTGAGTTCATATATAAATCTGTATAATTCACATATGAATTGTATGTTCATATCTGAATCAGTGTAATTCACATATGGACTTTTTTAACTGATTCATATATGAACCTTTGTGATTCATATATGAACTAATTAACTGTAGGTTCATATGTGAATCAGTTGAACTAATTAACAGATTCATATATGAACTTTTTTATTTCACATATGAATTAATTAACTGATTCATATATGAATTATATATGTTCATATATTATGAAATCGTCCCGTGTATTTTACGAAACTACCCCTTTATCTTATGTAGACCACGCAAAGAATTATCTGGTGCTTCACAGTCAAAGCCGCAAATGTTGACCAGATGAATGGCTAGGATTACTTCTCTATTTCTCATACATTTATCATTTCTCAAATGAACCTCTCCCTATAGGTGTATATATATATATATATTTGAATCATCTCAAATGAATGAATGTAAGTAAAAATGATGATATTATGTATGTTGCAAGTGTTGGATTCATGTATTAGAGTTCAATTAATTTCATCATCTGTTTGTTTCTTGTTTTTTTCCCTTTCACTTGTTAACAAACATCTCTTTCTCAACCACTTGGGTTGTAGCGCACTGGTAAATCCTTTAGAGATGTAGTGGAAAATCTCATCTACCCAGGGTTCAAATCCAGTCGCTGCCAAAGCCCTTGTGGCCATGGAGGTTCACCTGCGATGGCTCCAGGCCATTCGTTGTCGCCCGGGGATTAGTCGGTGCGCGTAAGTTGGCTCGAAAACCCACGGTTACCAAAAAAAACATCTCTTTTTCTCTCATTCTCCTCGGTTTTAATTGTCTTCACAAAACATACATCTCAAAGAAAAAACTACCATATGTCAATATTATAACAACTTTTTAAAATATAATTATGACTTTATCAAATCACTATTATACCATAATTTGTGATTGTTAGGAGATGAATGTGCTGAAGGTTTGAGACTTCGATATTTTGATTGAGAGAATACACATACAATATGACAAAGTAGAAAATGAGATTCTTAACCTAGACTAAAGGAAACAAGATATTTATACAGACACTATATGGACCGGGCCTTATACATACATGGGCCTTGGGCCTTATACACTAACATCCCCCCTCAAACTCAATCGGGAGAAGAATGAGCCAGATGGAGTTTGGAAACTAGATCACGAAACCGTCCTGGTAGATGAGCTTTAGTGAAAATGTCGGTCGGTTGATCAATAGTTAAAATAGGAAGAAGTTGGATAGTCTGACGAGTCACGTTTTGACGAACAAAGTGACAATCAATTTCAATATGCTTCGTTCGCTCGTGAAAGACATCATTGTGAGCGATCTGAATCGTACTGTTGTTGTCGCACCACAATGGAGTGGGAGAATGTTGAGGAGCCCCCATATCAGAGAGTAGCCAGCGTAACCACACAAGTTCTTGAGCCGTGTCAGCAAGTGCTCGATACTCAGCTTCAGTACTGGATCGAGCGGTGAGAGATTGTTTCTTGCTCCTCCAAGAAATGAGTGAGTCTCCAAGAAAGAAACAGTAGCCGGTAGTGGAGCGACGATCAGTCATGTCACTGTCCCAATCAGCATCAGAAAATCCGCGCAATGTCAATGATGATGTGGATGTAAAATGAAGACCGTCAAACATGGTCCCTTTTAAATATCGAAGGATGCGCAGGACAGCAGCATAGTGATCGGAACAGGGTGCAGACATGAACTGACTGACTGTATAAACAGCATAGGCAATGTCAGGACGAGTCACTATCAGGTAAGCAAGTGACCCCACCAACTGTCGATACAAAGTAGGATCACGCAGAGGAGGTCCAACATTCGGAGTTAAATGAAGGTTGTGCTCAAGAGGAGTGGATGCAGTTTTGTTGTCAGTAAGCCCAGCTTTTGACAAGAGATCGAAGGTGTATTTGGCTTGACAAAGATAAATTCCCGAAGGATCTGAGAGCACCTCAAGACCAAGAAAATAGTGTAAAGAACCAAGATCCTTCATCTCAAAGCAAGAGCTAAGAGATGTCTTGAGATGAGCTATGCTTGTAGAGTCACTGCCAGTAATAATCATATCATCCACATACAAAAGAAGTAAGATTGTGCCAGCCTCAGTGATCCGAGTAAATAGTCCGGAATCATAGTGAATGGGTGAGAAACCCAGAGAGGTGACTGTGGAACTGAATTTCTCAAACCAAGCTCTCAGAGCTTGCTTGAGTCCATAAAGATCCTTCCGAAGACGACAAACATGACCTTGTGGAAGTTGAACGCCTGGAGGGGGTGTCATGTAGACTTCCTCAGATAAGTCATCATTCAAGAAGGCATTCTTAACATCCATCTGAAAAAGAGGCCATTGCTTGGTAGCTGCGATGGCTAGGAGACTGCGAACAGAGGTGACACGAGCAACAGGTGCAAATGTCTCCTCATAATCAATGTCGTACTATTGATTGAAGCCCTTGGCTACAAGACGAGCTTTGTACCGATCAATAGAGCCATCAGATTTGGTCTTGATTTTGAACACCCATTTGGAACTAATGGGTGACTTGCCCGGTGGAAGAGGGACAGATTCCCATGTCTGAGCTTTATTAAGAGCCTGAAGTTCCTCAGCCATAGCTTTCTGCCAATCAGGATTAGAGGAGACTTCTTTATAGGAAGTAGGTTCGTGATTGGACAATAGAGTAGCATAAACATGATAATCACGAAGATGAGAAGGAACATGTCTTACCCGATCTGATCGTCTAACATTCTGAGATTGAGACGTTCCAGGAGCCAAAGACTCAGCAGGCAGCTCAGATGTTGGCGGTGCGGATGGACTAGATGATTGAGGTAGATTAGGAACACTAGAAGAGGTAAGATGTGTAGAGGCAGGAGACTCTGAAGGAGATGCGAATTCGGAAGGTGTTTGAACAATAGGTGGAGACGAAGTGATGTCAGATTGGAGTGAGTCCAATGAGACAGAGGCATCTGTAAAGAACGGAGCGGTGAAGGTAGGGGAATCACGAAACTTGGATATAGAAGAAAAAGGAACATGTTATCATAAGGTAACGTGACGAGATATACGAAGACGTTGGGAGATAGGATCCCAGCAGCGATAACCCTTGTGTTCAATACCATATCCAAGGAAGCAGCAAAGTCTGGAGCGAGGTTCAAGTTTGGTATGTTCATGAGATTGTAACTGAACAAAACACGCACTACCCCAAACTTTTAGAAGTTCATAGGCAGGAGTGATCTCATGAAGAGCCTCATAAGGAGACCTATTATTAAGAAAGGGAGTAGGATGACGATTGATAGTATAAACTGCAGTGAAAGCAGCTTCACCCCAAAAGCGTTATGGATATTTTACAGAAATGAGAAGATTGCGAACCGTATCAAGAATATGACGGTGTTTGCGTTCGGCACGACCATTTTGAGGTGATGTGCTGGGACAGGAGTACTGAGAGAGAGTCCCCTGAGATTGAAGAAAGGAGAGAAGAGATGACTCTTTGTATTCCATAGCATTGTCAGCCCTAAGAATCTTTATAGATTTTGAGAATTGGGTGTGAATCATCCGAGCAAACATAATATAAATTTTAGGTAGCTCCAAATGATGTTTCATGAGATATATCCATGTGAAACGTGTATGATCATCAATACAAATAACAAAATATCGAGCACCCCCCATGGATGGATGTGGTGCGGGTCCCCATACATCAGAATGAATAAGATCAAAAGGAGAAGTAGAATTAAGTTCATTCGTTTCAAAAGATAAAGCATGATGTTTGCCAAGTTTGCATGATAAACAAGAAATATTGTCAGTTGATACACAATTTCCTAACACCCCTAAATTAGCTAATGATTTTATTCTGGTTAGAGACAAGTGACCTAGCCGGGCATGCCACAAATCAAAGGAAGAAGTGCTGGAAACTGAGGCAACAAGACTTGAAGAGGGTAATGGAAGACGAAGGTAGACCACTTTAATCATCCGTCCAACTTTACGGCCGAGTCCAAGGATCTGCTTGGTCTTTAGATCATGTACAACACAACCAGAAGAATGAAATAAAATGATCAAATTAGATTCAAGAAGTTGTGCAATCGAAACTAAGCTCAGAGATAGTTTCGGGACATTTAGAACATCCGATAATTAAATATGAGGAGTGGAGACATTTCCACTAAAAGATACCGGTAGGCCAGTGTTGCCAGCAGTTCGTACTGACGTAAAATGCTGAGGTGGTTTCTTAGAAACAAAACCATTAGTGCAGGGTGTCATATGATTGCAACACCCAGAGTCAAAAAGCCATACGTTACCTGATGCAGTTGAGTGTTGAGAATTCATACCCATAGCACCAGACATGATCTGCTCCATGAGCTCTTGATTGCGACGCATCAGTTCCATGAGGTCAGGTGAGGAGGCTGGAGAGACCTCGTTATCAGCGAGAGTAGACCCAACAACAGCCTGAGTCCGGTTCTGAGAGCCAGTGTGCTTTGAGTTCTTAGGGCAGTCAGACTCATAATGGCGTGGATGAGTGATGCCACACCTATGGCATTTGCGAATAGGACAATCAAGGAGAAGATGAGCAGTAGAATGGCAAAAGGAACACTCAGATGGGTTTGTCTTTCCCACATATTTGGAATGGTTGTTGTTGGTCCATTTACCTTTGGACTTGGGGTGAGACGTGTAGAGAACGCTATCAGTAGCGGGCATCAGTGACCGCATGTGAAGACGAGTTTCTTCACTTAACAATTCTGATATGGCTTCTTCAAGAGTGGGTAGGGGCTGCCTATAAAGAAGAGAAGCACGAACATTCTCAAATTTGTCTGTAAGACCCATCAGAATAGTGATCAAATGTAGCTGGTTGAAGTAAGTTGTGAACTATTGAGCCGTTTCATCAAAGATCTGTGGTGCTCCAAGACTTATATGATCTCTAAGAGACTGCATTTCAGAGATATAAGAGTTTATGGATTGATCAGGAAGCTAACGTTTGTTCTAAAAGGTGGTCCACAGTTGATACTGATGAGATAGACCCGATGATGTGTACCGCTTGGCGAGAAAATCCCAGAGACTCTTGGCGGTGACATAGCCAAGAAACTGTTGGTTGATCTCAAAAGTAGTGGAGGCATTAATGAAACCCAGAATACGAGCATTATTAATGTCCCACTCATTCATGCGTTTAGCAAACTCAACAACATTCTCAGTTGCTTCCTGAATTGGAAGTTTGGATGCACCAGTAACATAGGTGTAAAGTCCATGGGATTTTAGCAGAATTGTCATATGGTGATGCCACAAGATGTAGTTGCTACCATTGAAAACAACCGAGATGGGATTTGAGTGACTGATATTGGCAGCCATGGATTAGACGAGCAACAGTTCACTGACAATGACCGGTATGGATGAGCGATCGGTATGAACCGGTAGTTGCGACCGGTATGGACCGGTATAATGATCGACCGGTATGAACCGGTGGTTGCGACCGGTATGGACTGGTAGAATGTTCGACCGGTAAGGACCGGTGGTTGCGACCGGTATAGACCGGTAGAATGAGCGACCGGTATAGACCGGTAGAATGTTACGACCGGTATGTTACGACCGGTAGAATGTTACGACCGGAATCCTTCCGGTATGCGACTAGGGTTTCAAAAAACAAACAGATCGATCGATGTCGGCGATCGATGTCCGCTTGATTCAAAAGAGATTCAAAGGCGACTAGAGAGAGAGGTGATGGCAAGAAACAGCGGCGACGACGAGAGACGGCGAGAGGCAGAGGCGGCTGCGGCGGTAAGAGTCGAATGTGGTTCGGATGAACAGTGACGATGAACAGTAAAATCGATGAATAAACCTACAGCTCTGATACCATGTTAGGAGATGAATGTGTTGAAGGTTTGAGACTTCGATATATTGATTGAGAGAATACACATACAATATGACAAAGTAGAAAATGAGATTCTTAACCTAGACTAAAGGAAACAAGATATTTATACAGACACTATATGGACCGGGCCTTATACATACATGGGACTTGGGCCTTATACTTTTTCCATGAACTTCACAAGTCAAAGTAGATTTTTCCCCATATTGGATTGCATGTATCATAATATAACTTGTAGGCTTTGTATGAAAGTAACACAAGCCACAGTTAAAACTCATGAATAATGAAATTATGGTCAAAAACAACCAATTGCATATGTTGTAAGAGATGGTACATAAATATTTTAAAGTGTGTAACAATATATCATTGCAAACAACTTCACTCGCCTATGAAGGCTTTTTAAAGCATATTTTAGGATAGGAAAAGGAGACCGAGGCTTTGATATCCTTAAAATTGTCAAAATATTTGATATCCTTAGGGTCTCCTATGAAATAGCAAGGCAGTGAGATAAATATTTCATATGAGAAAACATTAATATACGCACTTCCTTGATAAGACTATTTCTACATGTGTTCATTAAAACCCATCAGCTTTAAAACATAAGAAACCAAATTTTCATATCCATATCCTTATTTTAAAATTTAAACCAAAAAAAAAAGCTACAAAACCTATTAGGATCATCTCTATCTATAGATGATCTTTATCAGATGATCTTTATTTGGGTGATTCAGTTGTAGTCAAATAGGATTGCTTCATCTTTATCTGATAAGCTTTAGCTTTAGTATTAGTATTCGGATAGGTCTCTTCTATGATTGTATAAAAAAGGTTTGTGGTAAAAAAATGAAACAACAATAGATTCTCATTCTCCATATAAATTTTCAAAAACCATCAGAACCATAAAATTATATCGAGATCGAGAGGATGGAGGAAGAACCCAAAAAAAAAACCTATCAAAACGAAATCGAATTTGTTAGGGAAGAAGATAAAAGAAATTGAGAGGAAAATAGAATAAAGAAGGAAACAAAATACTAAGGTCGCGTTAACCCAAATCCCTCCAAATTCATTCCAATCCTGTGTTTGGTTTGCAGGAAAGGATTTTGTTGACCGGATTTTAAATCCCTTGACCATTTTAAAATCCCTTACCTGATGGATTTCAAAATCCTTTGCAATTGGCATGGATTTGAAATCCCCCCAAATCCAAATCCCTCCTTGAAATCCAATTCATTCCCGCAAACCAAACGCGTCCTAAGGGTCTGTTTGGTTTGCAGGAATGGAATGGATTTGGGGGGATTTGGATTTCAAATCTATTCCAATCTCGTGTTTGGTTTGCAGGATTGTCTGGATTTGAAATCCTTCAAACATAGGATTTTGAAATCCTGTGGGGGGTGGTTGGGATTTCAAGAGATTTCGAAGGATTTGCATATAATAATGTTTTAGAATATGTTAAAAAAGTTTGTTTTTCAATAATCAATTAATAATAAGGTAGTTTAAATATTTCTATAATTATTTGTAATTTGTTTTTACAAATCTATACTATATTATAAAGATAGACATAAAAAACTCTTAAAAACAAGTCTTAAAGCTTAATGTATCGCTATTTAATGTTAATTACTTAAAAAACAGCCATAAAAGCTGTATGTACTACATTTAATGCTATTCATTCATTTTCAATCATTATCTCTAACCATTTTAACTCCCCTAAAATAACTCTCACCATATTTTAGATATAAAAAATCTAAAATATAATTAAAAAATCATACAGAATATTTTAAACCAAAATAAATTAAACAAATTACATTATATTATTAAATTATTAAACCAAAATAAATTACATTATATTATTAAGTCTAAATTAAACAAATTTATATAAAAAATCTTTATCACTATCTCACAACCATCCAAAATCGTAATGTAAATAGACAAAAAACAGAAAATAAAATGAAACGTTAAAATCGTGATATATCTAGCTACATTGCGCGAGTACACTTCTAGTTATTTATAAAGAATGGAATTCAATTTCATTCCAAATCCTAAAAACCAACCACACCAAACATTTCAAATCATTCCAAATCCAAATCCCTTCAATTCCAAATCATTCCACGAAATCCAAATCCCTCTAAACCATTCAATCAAACCAAATGCGCCCTAAGAAGACAATGGTGCTTGCCTTGAAAAGAAAAAGGGGAAAGAAGATGACGACGAGGCCCGCATGGTGACAAGATGGACTAGGAGATTTCAACACTACAAGAAAAAAAGTTAGTTAGTGATCAAAATTTTACTGACTACTTATATTTTAGTCACTAACTTTGACGTTAGTGTCGATAAAAAAGGTCGTTATTAAAATTTGGTCACTATAATAAATTTAGCGGCAAAAACTAAAATTTGGTATTACTAATTCTTATGACAACTAATGTCTATAAATGGACTCAACAATTGTCATTTCTATAATGATTTAATATATATATATATAACATATTAAACAGTCAAATGTTGTAACTTTTATAAGAGAGTATCATTTGCTACTTGCTTGTTGAATCAAATATTTAAAGAATCAATCAATCTGTCCGGATGAAGTGGAGGTATATGAATGCCCTATGGCCAAATTGGCCTTTCAAGTGTGCTTCTGGTTTTGTTCATGGAATATCTAAACCAGGGGCGGACTTGTATTGTTAAAGGTGGGGGAAAGTCACCCACTAGAATGGCCAAAGTTTAGTTTACTCAAGGTAAAATTAATCTTTTTTTACTCTTATAATCGGATTTTTTTATATCCCATGGCTCCAGGTCGTCTAAATTTCTGGATCCACCACTTTATTGAGGAAATGGTATGGTGTATGGATAAGGATTTAGGCTGGCTATTATTGCAAAAGTAGGATTTTGGATTAATGATTTCATTTGGGCTAATGGGATTAGTTAAAATAATTCAGTAGTATCCACCATTATTGAAGTTTTGTATTCTACCACAAAAATACATTAATGTCTCAAAAAAAGGTCTACAACGATGAACCACCTTTCATAAACCTCTTTGAATCTTGTTGATTCAGACATATTCAACAATTTTTTTATAATTTTTTTAAAATAAATAACTAAAATCAGAATTTCTAAAAAGAATTATATTTAATTTCAACAACTTATCTATTTTGGAAATTTCAATCTTTATTATATTCTTAAAATATTACTAGAAGCGTACTCGTGCAATGCAGCGAGATACATCACGATTTTAATGTTTCATTTTATTTTTTTGTCGATTTACAGTACGATTTTGGATGGTTTTGAAAAGTGATAATGTTATTTTTATAAATCTGTTTAATTTAGGCTTAATAATATAATGTTTCATATAAAAAAATCAAGTTTTTTTGTTAGAATTCAATAATTATCTTATATATTTTAATGATATCTAGAAAAAACAACCAATTACATATTTAATAATATAATTAAAACAAAATTATAGTAATATAATATATTAATTAATAGTGATATATGAAAAGGTCCGCATAAAAGGAAAGCCCTGCACATACCAAATTGGTGGGTGTTAGAAGTCTGTAGTAGTAATATGTATCTTGTGCTTTGATACTTGTAAATTAAGAGATTTTTAAAATCTTACATAAAATGATGGTACTTTGTGCCTAATAATTTGTTTTTAAGAGTTTTTTATGTCTGCTTTATAATATAGTATAGATATAATGAAATAGACTTTTAAAAATAACTTATATAAAATAATACTCCCTATGTCCAAAATAAGTGTCTACATTATTATTTTAGTTTGTTCCAAAATAAGTGTTCACTTTCAATAATAAATGTCTACTTTTTATTTCTGTCATTAATTATGTGATGGATAAAATTTATCTCTCTATAATTAAGTGTAAAATTTTCTTTTTGTTAATTAAAAAGTGTAATAGTTACACATTCCTAAAATTGTGTGATTTTTCATTGCGGACATTTATTTTGAGACGGAGAGATTAATAATTAAATTTCATTGGTGAGAATGAATAAAAAATTAATCTCTCTCCACACAACAAGTTTTAGAGAATTCTATAAAATTGAAGTTTTTTTAATTTTCTCTATTTTAGGGAATAATATAAATAATTTGTTAGAGTAAAATAGAAGGAAAAAAAACTATTACCAAAAAACTCATTAGGTATGTTCTTAGAGCATCTCCAACACCATTGCTAAAATAGAAAAAAAAATGGGTTTTTGTTCTCTAAACTTCTCCAATAGTTTTGCTATCTTGTTTGCTATAATAAAGAAAAGTTGAAAATTTTCCAAGTTTAGAGAATTCTCTAAAACTTGATGGTAGGAGAGAGAAATGATTATTTTATTCAATCTCACCAGTGAAATTCAATTTTTATTATTTTATATTAAGATTTTTTAAAAAGTGTATTGGGATGATAAATTATAAAATATTATAATAATATAAGTTGTTTTAAAATCTCTAAAATAGCAAATCTGTTGGAGATGAATGTAATACTTTTTAGAGATTTTCATTTTTGGTTTTCTATTTTAGAGAAATTATAACAATGATGTTGGAGATGCTCTTATGCTGTTTATATTCCATATATTTATGTCTGTTTGCAATTATGGTTTTTCAAAAACATTGATTTCCCAAAAACACAAAAACATTGATTTCCCAAAAACAACCTTTCTCCAAGGTTGATTGTTAGGAATTGTGTAACTTAGAGATGGTATCGAGACCGGATAAACTTAAGAATCGTGTTGGAAAGCACTTTCCAAATACAACAATTCGACCCTATAAGCCTTGAGTTCACGAATTTTATATTGGGATAATTCTTAAGATTTCTCTCTTTTTCAAAGGCTGTGAAAAGAGATTTTTTTGTATATCCCCAGATTCTCACATTACATGTTTAAATAGGAGATCGACGGTTATTGGCGTTTAGGCGGTTATTGGCGGTTAGGCGGTTATAACCATAAATGGATAAGATTAAAAAGTAGTTACAACCGAATTCTATAAGCTATCAGCGACCAGCTATCACCTATCAACGACAGCTATCAGACTTTCAGCGATAGCCTTCCGATTTTTCAGCGATTCTTAAGATAAAGTTGATGATGCACAAGTCATCGGTTCGAGTTTTGTAAGACGGTTAATATTTTATTAGTTGTTCTTTGAGGCCTCAAAAATCAATCAAGATGTGTACAAATTAGTCCGAACATCCACGATTAAAAATTTTAATTTTTGCATTTAATCTACTCAATAAAACAACTCATTTGCTTTTTATCATACAACACAAAGAACTAACTTATTAAAATATTTAGGGACGTTTGGTTCACATAATGGAATTTGATGGAATTAGAATTCGTCGAAAAAATTTGACTTTGAATAAATTGGAATGGAATTTGACCATACGTTTGGTTGGTAGGAATTCAATTCCTTCCCTTAAGTCAAGGAATGATGAATTCTTTAAATTGTGGAATTCAATAGAATTGTAAGGATTTCATAGTTTTCATTCCGTAAATCAAACATGGGCTTGGAATTTAATCAATTGAATTGGTCATTCCAACTCCTTCAAATTCAATGAACCTAACAGCCCCTCAGAGTAAACTATAATTTTTTGTCCACGTGGTTTGTGAAAAGTAACTATGTCCTTCTCTATGCTCTCAAAATTACATGTTTTGCCGTTATAGTTTGCAAATCATTGCTATAAGGTTAACTCTTTCGGTGGTTTACCGTTAAGTACAAACAAAGATTTTAAACACAAGGACGAAAAAACCAATGAATTATAAACCACAAATGGAAACTATAATTTCAAAAGTAGGAAAATGAATAACTTTCAACAAACCATAGAGACAAAAAACCGTAGTTTACTCTAATATTTATATAAAGAGCATATACTCACGTACACTCGTTAACCTTTGGTAAGATTTACACCCTCAAACTCATGGGAGTCTTGTAAAGCTGACCAATAACCCAGAAACTGCTGGGCTGAGGAGCCTTTAGTAAGATTGTAAGAGCTAAAATATTTTACATGTCAAAGTCACAGATAAAGGGAAGAGCACACATCAAATAACAATCTACAAGTAAGTTGTTACAAATAGCCATATCCTGTCAGAAAATCTAAAATTAAACACCATCAACAACCATAGATCAAAGGCCAAGAAAAACAGCAACGCCACCATGAAACCACCGTACAAAGGTGGCTATCTATACACCACCGCAGTTAGCCACTGCTACCCCATAATCCACCAACCGAGACTCAGTCCCATACAACACACGGCCAATGTGGAGACCAACAAAGAAAGAAAACCCAGAAAATCTCCTTAAATTACCAGAAAAAAATAAAGTTTTAAGACTTGATTAGGACAAATTACAGAATATCAGGAATAATACCCATTTTGAGCATATCTTCTAGCATCAAATATCACCGCTAACATAACACAAACTTTGTCTGAGACTTTTCTCTCCACACCATCTTGACCTCTTTCATGGAGCTGGATTTGATAAAAAGGCAAAATTGACTACGGGTTTAGCCTATTTGAGAAAATATCCCAAGAGCAGGCCGAGCAAACCGATGAGAACAACATATATGAGAGGTATACCACCACTGCCTTTGTTGCCTTGACGTTTCAACAGTTCCTGCACGAAACAAGGTCGCCAAATTATAAACCAAACCAACTCAGTATATCCCAATAGAGGTAGGGTCTGGGGGCAGGATGTACACAGACCTTGTCCCTACCCCAAAGGGTCTCTGTTTCAGTAAAGACCCTCAGCTGACATGTGAGAAAAGTAGTATATCAACATTGAAGTGTGTGCAATCACCAGGGGGGAGGGGCTATGTGGGGGCATATGGTGGCTTGTGCCACCACTTTGTGGTTCCATTGTTCCTCAAGGGTGTCATCGTAAAGTTTTGTTGTGTGCACCTATATTTCTTAAAAACTAAACTTATGACAAAAGTTTGTGTTGGCTGAGTTGGTTCAAGTCTCTAGATTAAAGTTTCTTGTGTAGAGATGGAAAGTTTTACCCGTTAGGGCGGGGATTCCCCACTTTAACGGGTAACGGGGCGGGACGGGGATTTGTTTTCATACCCGAAGCGGGGTTGGGGCGGGGGCGGGGATGGCATTACCCGCCCCTAATCCGTCGCCAATTAAATTTTTAAATTTATTTGATATATGTATATAGTGTGTATAAATAGATATATATGTATACATTTATTATTAAGTGATAAATATATTTTATTTTCAATATTGATGATTAATGTAGTGACCATTTATTATAATTTTAGTTTGAAGGTACTTTTTTTATATTTTTTTTACTAATCGGGACCCAACGGATTCCGCCGGGGATTCTTTCCCCCCGAACCCATCGGGGATTAATCAGGGTGGGGTCGTGGACGGGGGGTTTAAACGGGGGTCGGGTTCGGGGATGCATTACCCGTCCAATACCCGCCCCATTTCCATCCCTAACAAAGAAGGGTGTCTTTGAATCTTTGCTTTGAGAAATTTTCTTGTTTTTCAGCTCTTAATTATGTGTTTCTATAGTGTTTTTTTTTAAAGAATTGGGGTAAAATTGTGGTGGAAGGGTTTCAAAATTCAACCCATGACCCTTACTTGCAAATGCAAGCAAACTAACCAGGAGATCTATTATTCCCTCCGTCCCAAAATAAATGTCCACAATGAAAATGACACACAGTTTTAGGAATGTGTAATTATTACACTTTGTAATTAACTAAAGGACATTTTTACCCTCAATAATAGAGAGAGTTTCTCCATCACATAATCAAGGGTAGAATGGGGAAATAGACACTTAATTTTTTCAAAGTGGACACTTATTTTGGAACAAACCAAAATAGAAACGTGGACACTTATTTTGGGACGGAGGAAGTATTGTTTTGTGAAACAACAGGTACAGACTGTAAGATGATAGAAGATGATGTCTACAAATTACTTTACTAGAAGTATTAGTAAAAGAGAAGGTAATCTAGTAACTAATTATGTTGAGAACAAGGCAAAAAAAAGCCTAGAGGTAAAGGTATTTTTTTGTTGCGAGTTGCAGATTTGTAGAACTGTGGATTGAAAATGAAGACTTGTAGCATTGGATTTAGTTGCAAAATCAAGATTTGAAGGCAACAAAATGAGTTGAGTGGTAGTAAACAATGGAGTCTCGAATGGAAGTAGTGAGAGCAAAATCAAGATTGTTCATGAAGCACCACAGGATACAATGGGGTTTCACATTCAGTTTACAGTACTTGTTGCTTGTTTACACACACTCTCACCTATACCATGCTCGCTTGTTTCTTTTAATTTTTGTTTTGCAAGCCGGGGGCTTTAAAGGAGACAGCCTCACTACCCCTTGGGGTAGAGGCAAGGTACGTATGCATCCTACCGTTCAGACCCACCTCTGCGTGAGATTTACTGGGTTAGTTTGGTTTGGTTTATTCCGAGTGTAAGTAGCAGTTAACATCATCGTGTTTTCCATTGGTTTTACTAGGGGTTCTTTCTATGACTTCTAAAAATGAATAAGTTGCCTGACCAAACAAAGATAACATAGCTCATAAGTCATAACCTTTTTAGTTCTTCCCCTTTCCCAAGTAACTTATGGCTTCATTCCTGGTAAAGTTGATATCACATATTTCTTTTTCTTTTCTTTTTGCCTTACAACTACAGAGCAAGTGCTTATGTAGGCAAAGGAAAGGTTGATGACTTCCTATCAGTCCTAGGGCTGTAAATGAACCGAATGTTCAGTGAACCATTCGGCGGGAAGTTCGTTTATTTAATAAATGAACGAACATGAACACATTTTTTTTTTCGTTTAGTTAAATGAAAGAACATGAACAATTGTCTCATTCGTTCATTTACGTTCGTGAACGTTCGTCCATTTATGTTCGTTTACGTTCGTTTATGTTTGTTTACGTTTGTTTATATATATAATATATTTATATATTATATGAAATTAATATGTAAAATCATTAATTAAATTAATTTTTTAGAATTCCTTTTTATACCTAAAGTTTACCCGGTTTTTCATTTTATTATGTAATTTTTTTACGAACGAAATGATGAGTAACGGTGGTTGTTTTTGTTCATTTGTGTTCGTTCATTTATGTTCGTTCGTTTAGCTCTTAATGAACGAACATAAACGAACACGAACAAACATATTTTCTTAATGAACGAACATGAACACAAAAAATTTCGTCCGTTTACCGTTCGTGTTCGCTCGTTTGTTCGGTTAAGTTAAACGAACGAACACAAACAAGTCTCCGTTCGTGTTCGTTCGGTTTGTTTACAGCCCTACCTATCACAATCGAGAATATAATGCTATGCAAATATGAGCCAAGTATATCCTGAATGCAAAGGCACAAATATATAAATTCAAGCAAGTTGGATGCCAACAATGAATATGGAAAATATGCAATGAATTTTGAAGTACATTAACAGAAAACAGAAGTAAATTGCGAGCAAAGCAAGTGTAAAATATTATACAACAGAACAAAAATAAACAGAGTTATACTTTAGATTTTAGAAGCAGCATTACGATGGGTGTAATACCAATGTTCTAAGAGGTGCGTCCTATGGCACGACATGGTCCGATGCGCTTTTTTTTTGTAAGGCATTATTTGATCTTTATTATACTTTTTTTTACCCTTTTAGTGTTTTAGTTTTTACCTTGCCTCACGCCATTAGAACCTTGTGTAATTCATTTCATTGTAATATTCAAAATGCCTGACACTATATGCTTTAGTGAAGGTGTCACTTAGAAGTATATCTGCTCAAATTTAAATTCTAAAGTGAGCCAAGTGTCAAGTCATGTTGGTGATGAGCAATCCTGTAAACATAAGGCAATAAAAAATTCCTTATTTCCGAGTAAATTTTTATTCATTCTGGAACTAAGAACTCCTATATTTATAGATCATCATAAAAAATAAATAAGAACCATCTACAAGACGGAAGCTACGTAATAATGAAGATTTAATAGCACTCGGCAGTTGTTAAGAAATCAGCAAACAATAAAGATATGTACCAGTTCTTGATTAAGCTTGTTAGTTTGCTGAATGGCAGAATTCTTCTCTTCAGTCAGCTTAGAAATAAGGACCCTCGCCTGAATACAAAATGAGGTGGATATAAAGAAGCGATGTTAAAGTATGTGTAGAAGATCAAAGCTTATAAACCTTGAAGTACAATTTAACAAGGATGCAAGCAAATGAGAATTCAGTGACAAGCAGAAAAAAAACTGTCTAATTGCAGTGTGTCACAGAATAAATTTTCTTATTTAAGCAGCCTGAAAGGTTTTATAAAGGTAGAGCTAAGGAACTCCTCATTTTTTCAATAAATACTTGGAATTAATAAGATAACCTACAGATCTATGGTGTAATAATAAAAGCAAGGAACAAACAAACAGTGCAATACAAAAGGAAGAAACAACAAAACAAGGATGGGAAAGAGTAACCATATGCAGGGACATGAAGCAGAGGATTGTCGCCACCCGCGGCGGGCCGGGGGGGGGGGGGGGGGGGGAGTATGTACATAGGCCTAGCCTCTACCCCAAGGAGTAGTGTGGTTGTTTCCGTGAAGTAAGAAGAATTTGATACAAGAAAGAAATATAGGCTGAAAATTGGAAAGAAGTAAGGCTAGTTAAAAGCAAACAACACCACAAAAATGGAGGCTAGTACAAGGAAGCAAAGCTATACAACCCCCAATCTGACTTAGGATCTGGTAACCTATCTGTCAACTACCCAACCCTGCCAGGCTGCCACCCCCACCCTCTTTTTAAGGATTAAAGGAAGTAAAAATTCCAATATGCATCTGAGAATTGAGAAGAGCATGAGAAAATTACTACCCAAGTTAGATGATCTTTCTTAGAGTTTAATGATTCCACTAATCATGGTTGAATATGGAACAGTGAATGACAAAGAATCCCAGCTGAGTGAAATATAACAAATATTTTTGCATTATGCTAAGCTTCAAGTATCCAGGGATAAACCGACTATGAGTCGGCAAGACAAATCTGAAGGATACAATTAAGAATTGAGCTTTTGTTGAAGAAAAATGATAAGAGTCTGAATTCTGAGAATGACTGCTAGGGGCATAAAACAACTCAAATCTGAGAGCTTCATCCATATAGCAGACTTTAGACATAAATTATTCCGTTAACAAATAATAGGTAATTTAGAAAATAACCTCTGATGACTTCTCATGAGATTCAGCAAATGCTCTTGGAGCCTGCAAATATCAAAATGAATGCACTTAAATGTCAATCTCTAAACTGATTTGCATGCTTAAGAATGTATATCATATTAGACAACAAACCATTTCAAAACTTACAGCATTAGATTCGATTGAGTTTACTGTCCCATTGTCAGATATTGAAGCCCTTGGAGAGGAACCCTCCTCTGACCCTTCTCTTACTGGTGATGGTGGTCGTGGGGGAGCAACATAATTAACTTTTAATTTGCATTCCTCCACTTGATTGCCTGATTCCTTGTTGAACTATTATGAGTCAAAAGATATAAGTTTCCATCTACAGAGTTAATAGTTTTAACTTTGAAGACAACTGGATCAGCAAATTAATTACCAGCTCTGGGGTGATATCTTTTGGGGAAGCTCCAGGACTTGCAACTGCACTTTGAAGCAAAAACTTATCCTTGCATTGCATGTCAGGAGGAGCCTCCTTTTGAGCTTGCATTGTAACTAAACAATGAAGACGTAAGTTTTTAGCCAACAGATACGCATGCATAGGTATGCTAACTTCTTCTATTAGTTGCATCAGAAATAATCAAATATCTAAACCCTCAGAACTATATTCTAATAATAGGCATCAGATTGTGTTTATATTAAAATGATGAATGTGTTTGCAGGTGTTTGCATGTGAGAAAGTTAAACAGCCGGTTGACGCATTGAATTTGATACTTTAAATAGGCAATAGAAGCCCAAGCGAGATGATCAAACAAAATGAAAAGTAAATAAAAAGTAAAACTAATACAGCAAGTTAAAAGACACCTAAAGTATAGGTGGATAAAAACTATTTAAGATCATCTGTCCTATTTCTTGTGAGTTGTGTCCCATACTCTGTCCACTTTTACATCATTCACTTACTCTAACAGAGTACATCAATGATGTATTTTGAATGCATGACATTAATGTGTGAAAAGCATAACATGCAATTTGGGACCCAAGACTTGTACATTGGTACACACTTGATATGTTCCATTCCATGTATACTCCTCCACCTAAAATATAAAATCAACTTTACTTTTATTTTGTTCCAACTCACATGAGAAAATCAAAACATGGTAATTAACAAATTATGAGCGCTTTATTGGTGAAAAGTATAAGCATATACAAGCCTTAAGTGCAGGAGCCAGGAGGGGAACATCTTATATATACACATGTAAATGGAAAAGTATGTTCTTTTTTTGGAATTCCACAAAATTGACTCGTACACATATCATGTGTGTTACAATCTTTCAAACCAGTATCATATGAGATAGGGTCCTCAAGAGGGAAGATATCTATTATTTCATACTCGATCTGGACATTGGAAATGAAACACCTGAGGAATCACATAGCTCCTATAACTATCATTTGAGTAGAAGTTGATTTTGTTAGGATGACAAACGGCCAGTTGCATAAAAATCTCATAGAGCACATATATAATTTCCTAAACTATAGGAAATATGATGAAAACTCATGTATACAATCTCTATGTGTAGTGAGTTGTAATTTTAGTCAGAGATAATAAACAGTTCTCTTAATAATTAAGTTTTTAGAAAAAATCTTCAATATTTTAGAATTAAGGGAATATATATTATGCATATTATAATAACAATAATAAGCAACAGCCATTTTCAATGCACAGGACAAGCAGTTGGAACTCATGGTTGGAACTAAAGTGGTCAAACACAAACCGGAAAGGAACAACAGGCAACAAAAACAAGCAAAGGAAATGGTAAGAAGCGAACCTATGACATCACAAGTAGAGTGAGGCCACACAATGCCAGTGTTAGGCCGAACGCAATACTTCTTCGGATTCGTAGTTTTCACCTGCAATTTAAGCAAAACCCTTAAAATTGATCTCGATTCTGCTCTAAACTTTGATAAAAACCTAACGGGCGTAGTTGAGGTACAAAATCAACAAGTTGAGATGACTATAATTACTTATACCGAGTTAACTCGTGGAAATTCCTTAACCAATAAGCCTTACATGTCCATTTTCACTTGGTACTTCGAAACAGAGAAACCAAGAACACTGAGTTTAAATTCAAAGAAGAAGAAGAATACCTTGAAAGCCACATGACTATCCGTTTTATTCTTTAGTTGCATGGAACATGAGATCTGCTTCTTCAATTCAACTATACAAAAACACAAGCGAACTAAAGATCATAACAAATTGATAGGGGGAAAGGGCAACAGATCTGAAATGAAGTCGCGAATCATGAAATAAACTGATTTAACCAGTAAAAAATCGTAAAATTTACAAGGAAACTGAAGCTCTTGAGGTTCGATACTGAGAAGCTCCCCCATAGTCTATGTCCTTTCTGTTTTCTGGAACGAGATCGCTGATTAAGTCTTCGCCGGATACGTAGAGATAAAAAGGTAAGACTAACCGGCGGTTAGCCGGAGAAGAAATATTCTGTAACCGGCGGCTGGGAATCTATAGAGAAAGAGAGAGTACGTGCGACGACAACGATGACGATGTTTCTTTTTGTCACGTGATTAGGCAATTTATAGCATCTACAATCACATAGACTTATCAAAACTCCATAACTTTGCGATATCATCTATATCTCTCTGTCATATCAGTCTCTCTTTCCTACATATTTCATAAATCTTTTACTTTCAATAATGTATCGGTCCATAATTTATATAATAATCAGGCCCGGCCCTGGGACCGTGCAGCCGCACAGGACATCAAAGTCCATAGGGGCATCAAATTTTTATATATTATTAATATAGGTATAATAATTTGGGTTTGGGCTAAAAAAAATTAAAGCCCATGGTGTATATTTTCTATTTGGTAATTGGTAGGTTTGTTTTTTTATATCAAATACTCAAAGCCCAATCCCACAGTTGGATAACTGGATAGAGAATGAAAAAAATACGTTTCAATTTTCAATTGATCGACTCTTCCAATTGATCGATTATTCCAATTTTCAAAGCGGCGTTCCACTTCCAGAGAAGATGAAATCGGCGATTGCAATTTTAACGGTAATGAAGCCAGTAGGCCGATTGCAATCGGCGACTATATATACCAGTATGCTACCATCAATCGATTCACAGTAGTTACTGTTTATGTCAAAAATTTCCCAAGGAAAATTTAAGGTAAATGTGAAGCATAATCCAACCAAAGAAAGTAACTCCAGTAATCGTACGACAATAAAAAATAAAGTAAAGGAGACGAGAGAATTGGTGACGCGGAAAAACCCCTAAATGGGTAAAAACCGCGGACGAGTGTGAGTCGTCGTGCACTATGGACGTCAATCAGGGACGCCGTCCTTGAGAACAAGTGTTACAAGTGTAATACAATGTAAAACAATACAATAAAGTAAAGTTGGTCGTGCGTCGTGTATAATTAGACTTCGGTCGTGCGTCGTACGACAAACAACAATAGGCCTTGTGGACTTCGAGAGAAACTGAGTGAGCTTGAGAACGTAATTCGTGAGCTTCTAAGGTCTGAGCATCAGATGTCTTGAATTTGATGATCCATCTTCATATTTATACTCCATTTTTTCGTTGATACGTCTTGAATGCGTATCTTGATCATTAATGGAATGAACGCTAGATATTGATGATAGTGTCCGTTACGTCCGTTGTTATTGATGATGGCTTCCGTTATAATCTTTAGTCATAAATGTTTTTGAATCCTGCATTAAACATGATATAACGTATGTTGTAGGTTAGTAACTGAAATCAGGTCGTACGACAGAATTTATCGGACGGGTTTTAGGTAGTTTAGTCATGGTAGCTCAAAGGAAGAACGTCGATTATCTCTTTGGTCGTACGACGATGGACTGTTGGAATTCCTACCCAAACAGTTTGCCCCCAAATTTAAAATTCAAGCGGAAACTTTTTGAAATTTAAATTTAAAATCAGGACACGTGTCATAGAAGAACGCGGGTAGTTCGTATGGAACTGAACCTGTTTGTTTCCAACTAAACAATGACGTCATTTTCTGCCAAATAAATGGTTTTGACAGCTAATATGGGACAGGTGTCATGTATTCATTGGATGCACTCGAAAGGTTGCCTGACACGGACGACACGTGTCGATTCGTCGACTGGCGATTTTGATTTTGATTTGATTTTTTGGTGATTTGCTTTTCCGATTTTCAATATAAATAGGGATTGCCCTCAATCTTTCCCTTTTTTATGCTTACCCTTTTTAGAGATTGTTCACCTCCAGCAAGATACTTTCCGAGCGATCAGAATCCTTTCCGTTCTAAATTCGAGGTTTAGAGTTCTATTTAAGGTACGACTTCCTGTTTTCCCTCTGTGTCGATTATATGCGTAGGAAGTCCATAGCTAGAAAACCTAGGAAAGCTTGGGATATCCTTAGTTATTGGCGTGCGACCCTGAATATCCCAGATTTTCAGATGTCGACCGAACCCGTGAGTGTGTATAGGGAAGAGGAGAACTTAGATTATTTTCAAAAATTGACCAGGATTCCAGATGGAATCAATCTGATGACACCGGAAGATTTAAAGTCGGATGAGGTTCCGAAGGGGTACTGCGTTTTATACGAGTATCCCTTCAAGATAGGTTTTACTTGGCCATTTAGTCCTTTGGTCAGGGCGTTTTTGGATGCGTTCGACTTGACGCCTGGACAGTTAATGCCTCAATTCTGGCGGATTGTCCAGGTTGTCGAGCGTCTTACGGTCGATTGGGAGGTTTCGTTCAACTTGAACGACCTCCTGACTGCTTACAGCGTTCGGGCGGATAATTATCACAGATATAGCCTATTCCCTCGAACGAAGGGAGATAATGTATTGGTGCATAATACTGCGGTGAACGACCGTGGTTGGAAACGCCAGTACGTTTTCATCCAAGGGCGTCTGTGAGCGACGAGGACAGCCAATGGTTGTCGTCCGGGTGGAATGAATCGGGTAGGTTTACTGCATTGTCGTGCGTTTTATTTTTTATAATATATATTCTAATGGCTTCTTTCTCTGTTCGACAGTAATCGACTTCTCTAAAGTGAAGCCGAATCGCGACTCTCACAACAAGATTCAGAGGATCTTGGAGAGAAGTATCGTTGATCGTTCGTTCTCTGCTTGGTAGAACGACGAAGAAGAGGAGGTCGTCTTTGTGAAAGAAGCAACGTTCGTCGAGGGTTCTTATCGAGAATAAGAGAGGAAAGAAGGAGAAGAAGAAAGAGAAGAAGAGATGACTGGTATGTCGCTCGATAGTGTTTTTATTTTCGTATTGCATGTTTTTTCTAACTTATTTTATTTTATCCAGGAGATGCACCTACAAAGTCGTCCGCCCTTAGACGAGCCGAACAACTGGAGCTTGCCCGCCAAGGGAGGGAAAAAACAAAGAAGAGATCTGCCCCTTCTACGGGGGTAGACACAAGGCGGGTCTGAGGCAAACCCGACTCTCGCCCAAGAAGACGGGTGACGCTGCTCTATCGTCCCTTGCAGGGACGACACCATCGAAAGGAACCGTTGCTGGGATCGAGCTCGGAGGCTCGACTCAGGTGACGAAGGACGCCCCAATGTCGGGGGTGTCGGGCGTTGATAAGCCCTTTTCTGCACCTTCTTCCTCTTCTAAGAGTGAGGAGAAGAATAAGGAGAAAGTGGGAGAGACGACATTCGAAGTCACTCTCCCATCTGACTTTATGGCCAATGACGTCCTCGAGAGGGACGTCATTTTTCCACACCTGAGAAAATTCCTCCTCCCGACCTTCTATGATCGATACAAGGAGTCTCGGGTCGAGGACACGGGGGCGCACGCCGCTGGTCTTTCTTTCATGGTAAGTCTTACTTATTTTCTTTTTTCTTTGTTATTCATTTTTCTTAATATTAACTCTTTTCCTTTCTGCCTTGTAAGCTTTCCAAGCCTGTCTAAGCTTCTTTGCTCAGACGGAAGGTCTTAGGGTGTCCTTCCCTGACGTCAAGAAAAGGGCCGACGAGGCTCTTGCAAGGGAGAAGGTCGCCCTGGAGGCGGTCGAGGCTGAAAAGGCGAAGGTCGAGAGCTTCAAGACTAAACTCACCGATGCCCGAAGTCTACTAGAGATTTCGGATCGTGAGACGGATCGTGAGAAGGTTAAGCTCAGGGATCGACTCCTTGAGCTTGAGGCGTCGTCGACCAAATTGGAGGTCGAGAGGATTAAAGCCGTCACTACTGCTGCTGCTTCTGCTGACGAGGTCGCGTCTCTCAAGAAAAAGATCGAGGAGCTGGAGGGTGACATAAAGGACCTTGAGGAGGAGAATAGGCAAGTTGAGGTCTTCTCCCGTGTCACGGCCCGAGCCGCTTTGATGAGGCGCCATCTGAATGGGAAGAACCCCATGGCGTCGACCGCCGAGGAGCTCAAAACTTACCTCGACACCGTGGGGACCGAAAGGGACCTCGATGAAGATGATGACCTGGAAGGGAGTGATGACGGAAAAGAGGCGGCGGCAGTAGCTGATGTCGTGCAAGATCAACCTGACGTTCCTCCTTCTTAGCTCATTTCCCTTTGAATTTATTAAGGGTTGGCCGTCTGTGGTCGTTCCTTATACTTGTAGTTTTTCTTTTGGACATCTAATGAAAAATTTTCTTTTGTCCGTCGATGCTTGTCACTCGCTTTTCTTTTTCAAATTTATATTTTATCGTACGTCGAATAAGTTAAAAAGATATGTAGTCACGGTATATCACATATTTAACCACACCATCATTCAATAATGTGTTATAATGAAATCAACCAATATCTACGATTGACCAAATGCGATTGTAATCATGGTTCTCAGATCTAAGCAAAGATTAACCTTTATCGTCAATTACGATCGACTGTACACGTACGATCGTATGAGCATTACCCGACATAAAGGTTTTTTAATTAAGTCGTGCGTCCTTGCAAAAAATAACGTTATTGGGGTGGTCGTTGGTTTGACCAACGACCCTACGATGCTTAAGTCAGTAATCTTTCTTAAGAAGCAACCAAAGGAAATAAATTAGGAATTTAAAAGAAATACCTCTTTAAATGAACTGCATTCCAACTTCGTGGGATATCTCGACCGTCGAGGGTTTGGATTTTATAGGCTCCTTTACCCACGACGCCAGAGATTTGGTAAGGGCCTTCCCACTTAGTGGAAATGTTGGATCCCAGATTTAATCTCACAGCAATGATATAAACAATAAGAGTAATAACAGCGGAAGCAATATAGTTTAATATCAAAGGAGATTCAAATATCATAGTTCATAAAGCAAATAGATAAACAAGATATTCTTTGAATAAAATATTCAACTTATATTATCAGTTATAAGACTTCTTAAGCACACTTTGAACAATAAGGTGATGGTCCTATTTATAGGACCATAAAGTAAACATTGTACTTATCTGACAAATAGAATCATGGCTTGAACAGTATCTTACCTAAGAGGTAAGATCAAGATATTGAACAATGTCTTACCTAAGAGGTAAGATCAAGACATGCTTGAACAGTGACCTACTCTAGAAAGTAAATCTTATCACAAGGTGACGTGTCATCTGTTCTTCTTTGTCAAGAAATTCAGAGTGAACATCTTCAGAGCTCTGAAGTAGGATCTCTGATGAGGGGTTCTCTGATGTCTTTATGAGAGACTGTCTCTGAACTGACTTCAGAGACATACATGCTTTCTTCAGACTGACTCTGAACTGACTTCAGAGACAGACTTGCTTTCTTCAGACTGACTCTGAACTGACTTCAGAGACAGACTTGTTGATGTCCCTTGAAAGTCTTTAGATGAAGACTTAGTTATTTTCAATACTTTCATTGGTTTAGATTTGGGGCTAACAATATCCCCCTAATTACTGAAAATAAACAAAGAACACATAGAACATTTAAACTAGAAAGCAAAGAGGAGAAAGTCATCCTCTGTAAATATTACTTCTCATAAGAATTTGGAATTACAAAAGAGAATAATATTCAAAAAAAATAATCAGAACCTATCACTAGAACATATCCTATGAAACTTCATGATTAGCTCTCTGAAGTTAATCATTGAGCCAATTTCCAAGTCTAGTTTCGCCAGTAGGTCTGCTCTGTGCCGTTCTTGCTTTACATGAATCATCTTTTGTACGCCTTTCAAGGTTTCATTAGAATACTTCGCTACTTGCGAAGCTAGAAAGATTTTCTTCTCTTGGTTCACTCTAAAGATAAAACCCAAAGGTTCTTCAATGATTGATCCAGTCTTCTGTTTGTCCAGGTTTTTGATGGTTTCCTCTGGTTCAGTCACTTGGAGCTTTTCTTCACCCAAGTTCAGAGCAATCTGAAAGTCTCGTTTGGCTCTGTGTTTGATGTAAGCTTCCATTGCCCGTCTTACTTCAACCATGCCCATTCTTATCTCCCTCCTTCCTGAATCGTATCTCGCAGAGCAATATGCATAGAGATGAGTGAGATCATACAGATTTAGATTTACGAGATCATTATCATTGAACTCGTAAATCTTCTGATCATATCGAGTCACCACATAATGCCTATATATGATTTTGTTGAAGGCGAATGTCTTTTCAGTGATTTTCTCAACTTTTATTATTGGAGCATCGTTGAGAACCGCCTTTCTTGGTGATGTCTTTGCCTGTATGAATCTTCGTTCGTAGTCTGGCATATCCTCTCTGATTCTTGGATTCAGAGGGATTACTTGTGTGTCTCCCATATTGAACTCGCAGTAGATATGCCAAAAGTGATCTTCTATTGATGCTTCAGGAGTGGATTCTAAGAATGTGCGAGGATGAGTGAAGACCTTGGCTGGTAAACCGATGCTTGTTTTCTGAACAAGATTCTCTTGAGGAGCCTGTTCATCAACAACCATGGTTTCTTTGTCCTTGAGCTATGACTGAGTTATCTCTGAAGGCTGTTCAGAGATATATCCATCTATCTCTGGAGATTCTCTTAATTCTGAAGCTGTTGAGATATGATGAGGTTGAGCGTTTTTCAAAACATACTCTTCGACATCAATTACTTCGATCTCATTTCCTGCAGCTTCTTCCTCTCTGTCAGAATCTTTCTGTTCTTTCTCAGACTCAGACTCTGAGTCAAAGGCATCTTTCATCACCATTGGTTGTCTTTCGGGTGATGAGAATGCATCTTTAGATGATGTAGAGAAGTCTACAAGTTGTTCTTCTTCCTCTTCCAGAGCTCCAATTTTCTATGGAGTTGCATCGGTAACTGGAGTGATGGAACACCTGGTGTTGATGAGGCGAAAAGTATTACCGGTGCTGTGAATGATTGCAAAGTTCGGTTTTCATCAGAAGAGGTGGTGTTCCTCTCTGGTTCCTTCTCTTGAACTGGTGCAGAGGGAGCAGCTTTAAAGGTGTGCGCGGTTGTATCTTTGATCTCCCTATCTTGTGATTCAGAGTTCTCATCATCATCTGAATCCTCAGAATCATCAAATCTGGCTTTCTTCACTGCATCGCTACAAGTCCCACCAGAAAACTTGCGTTTGTATTTGGGAGAGCTTGGTTCAGCGATTTCTTTTCCTTTGGGATCCAGAAGTTTCTTCTGAATGGATTCGATTGCCTCTGAAGCCGCAGTTCTGATTTCAGCAATCTGGTCCTCTGATTTATAGTTGTGAAGTTCCAGAGTAGCTTTGACCTGCTTCTGAGCAATTGTAGAGATCTTGGAAGAACAAGTCAGCATTCTGCTCATTATTGCGGATTTGAAAGAGGCCAGGTCACTTTTAGTGATGAGGTCTTCAGAAGTTCGAGGTGGCAGCTGTGGTGTTGCTGATGGTGCGCTGACATGTGGTACAGAGGCTTGAATTGTAGTTTTGATGAGATTAGAGATAGAGGCCATTTGATCTGTTGAGAGTGAAGATGATCTGGTGGCTACTACCTCATCCCTCAGTTCATGTAGAGCCTTCTGGACATCGATGGTTGTAGATGCTTGACTTTGAAGAGATGCATTCTGAGCTTTAAGATTGGCTATCTCCAGAGATGATTGAGCCTTCTGTCTGAACAGTTCTTGTTCCAACTCTTAGATTCTGTTTGAGGAGTCCAAAAGTTGGGTCTTCAGAGTGGAAACCTCTGCTCTGAGGTTTGTGTTTTCAGAGCGAAGAGCAGAGGTCTCTGAACCGTCAATTCTCTGAAAGTTATGCTCATTCATGGAGCCTTTGACTTCCTCACAGAATCTCTGGAACTCAGATTTAGTGAGAAGTTCAGAGAGGGGTACATTGGTTACAACACATGTAGCCAATTTTTCCTCGAGTTCAGAGGAGCCTTCGTTCAGAGCTGTTTTGATGTTGTCTCTGGAAGGACTTCCACTCAATCCTTGATGTTCCAGATAATCATCTCTGAGTGTTCTGTTCTCAACCAAGTCCTCCTCCTCAGATTTAGAGGACTGGAAGTGAATGTGGGAGTTGAGCTTGCGATCCAGGCAAGTCAATCCTTGTGCTTGTAGGTCAAGCCATTGTCCCTGAGTTGGACATCTACTTCTGGATATCCTAAAGGGTGAGAGATGATCCACAGAGGCATCATTATGTGTAGGATTTCCGGATGTACTCTGAGGCAACTGAGTAATTAAAGTATTGGCTAAGTCCTGTGAAGAGGGCTTATCCAGAATTTGAGTTTCCTCAGTTATGTGAACTTCAGAGGTGGAAAAAGGTACCTCTGAAGTGGCTGGTTGGTTTGGGTTCGAGGTGTACACCTCTGATTCAATAACCATTACCTCTGGATCAAGTAGGTTAGATTGTGTGGTTGCACTGGGAGATGGGGTTGGTGTCCTAAAATATATGTGCCTTGAGGCATCTTTTTGTATGGAAAGGAAGAACTCTCAGGTTTCTCCAAGTCCTTAGAAGACTTGCTCTCTTCTCTCTGAGAATCTTCAGAGCTAGTCTCTGAAGATTCATCCTCACTTTCCTCAGAGATAGTCGAGCTATCCTCTACACTAGCAGATGAGGTTTCTTCCCTTACTTCCTCATTGACAGCCCTTTCAAGTGCTCTGTCATCTCTCTCAACTTCGGTTTCTCTAGCAAGAGTACCCTCTGGTTCACTCTTGTGAGAGCTCTATACTTCAGGGTCCTCAGATCCCTCTGAAGCCGAGATTCTCTTACTTTCCATTCCAGGTTCAAGACCTAAGTGTGTTGGGGTTCCCAGAACTGGTTCTAGTCCTTGGGCAACACTAAGATAAGAAGCTAAGGCTACAGATTGAGGATTTACCTGATTCAGCATGTGGTGAGGGATCCTCCTTGCTTCTGGATAGCCTTCAGATAAAATCGTCGGTTTGAAGCTGTTCATTATGTAGAAAGGAGTTTTGGGTTGTTCAGGGCCGATCAAAATATGAAGCTTCTCGATCGCAGCATGGATGATTAGAGACAGAAATCTTGGGAATGTTATTGAAGGAACTTTGGATGATTGGGTCGTTTGTTCAGGGTCCTTTGCTAAGCATTTGTTCTTCTTCTCTATTGATGTCAGAATCATATCAAAGATTATGCCGACCATGTCCAAGTTGTGATTGAAGAATAGGGCATACATGATTGACAGAATTTCTGGTGTTGCTTGATCCATGCTCCCTAGTTTGCAGGTGAGAGTTCTGTTTAGGACAGAGAACATGAAGTTCCAGATTGGTGGTAGGTGTTGTCGTCGGAAGTTGCTCAATCTGGTAATTTCAGTGTTGTAACCTAGCATTCGAATAAACTGTAATAGGGTTTCAGTAGTTGGGCATTTTTCAAAACGCGTGATTTGAAGTTCCTCAGCTGTTAGGAGTGGGAGAACTTCTCTTAGAACAGTAGGATTGATGAGTATTCGACATTTTACAACTTGAGATATGTCGAACTCGCCGATTATTCCGTTATGTGCATCACTGTAGTGACTGGAAGAATACCTTTCCAAGAAAATAGGAAAGGGGCGCCATTTTTCAATAAAAAATTGAATATTTTCTTTGTGCTGACTAGACAAACCTTTCGCCTTAAGAAGTAATTTACGATATCACTTGTAATAAAAAGGTTCAGTTAAAATGAAATTTTAATTTCAAATGATATAAAAATTGCTTATTAATTAAAAAGTTCCTGTTTGAGGAATGACTTGGTCTTTAAGTTTTTGACTCCCCCTTGACAGATGATTTGAAAAAAAATCCTCAATTTCAGAGACTCTGAGATTAATCTCAGAGACTCTGAGAAGATTTCAGAGACCATTTTCAGAAACTCTGAGATAAATTTAATTTGATTCAGAGACAAAATTCAGAGATTCTGAGTTGACATTTGAAAAGTTCTTTCTCAATTTCAGAGACTCTGAGACAAAATTCAGAGACTCTGACATGTCTTCTGAAAAGTTCTTTTTCTCTCAATTTCAGAGACTCTGAGATGTCTTCTGAAAAGTTCTTTTTCTCCCCCTTGACAAAAGAACAACTTTTTATTTTTCTCCCCTTGTCATGTGTTTGGAGAACATTCAGAGACTTGTATTGATATATGCTACTTGGTTCAGAGGCTCTGATTATTTGATCAAGAGACTCTGAGTTTCTTCCTTGTTAGGTAGACATATTCAACATTCCTAACTTGCTAATTAAAAAATTGAACCTTCGTTCATCTAAAGCTTTTGTGAAAATATCAGCAAGTTGGAGATCAGTTGGTACAAAATACATTTCTATTGTTCCCCTTTCAACATGATCTTTTAAGAAATGATACCTTACATCAATGTGCTTTTGTCTTTGAATGCTGTACTGGATTGGCAGAGATGGCTATGGCACTTTTTGAATCACACAGAATGGGTATTCTTTCATATTGTTGGCCATAATCTCTGAGCTGAGTTTTCATCCATATTACTTGAGAGCAACAACTAGCAGCAACAACATATTCTGCCTCTGCAGTTGAAGTTGAAACACAGTTTTGTTTCTTGGATGACCAACTTACCAGCTTATTGCCCAGTAACTGACAGCACCCAGAGGTACTTTTTCTGTCAAGCTTACATCCTGCATGATCTGCATCAGTGTAAGCTGTTAGATCAAAACTAGAAAGTTTTGGATACCAGAGGCCTAATGATGGTGACCCTCTTAGGTATCTGAAAATTCTTTTGACAACAGATAAATGATATTCTTTTGGATTTGCTTGATATCTAGCACAAAGACATGTTGCAAACATTATGTCAGGCCTACTTGCAGTTAAGTATAATAGTGAACCTATCATGCCTCTGTAGGTTTTTATATCCACAGATTGTCCTAAAGGATCAGAGTCAAGTTTGACTCCGGTGGCAAGAGGCGTTTTCATAGAAGTTGAATCATTGAGTTTGTATTTGTTTAAAATTTCAGAGACATATTTAGTTTGACTTATGAAAGTGCCTTCTGAAGTTTGTTTTACTTGTAAGCCCAGAAAGAAAGTTAATTCTCCCATGAGACTCATCTCAAATTCACTCTTCATCAACTCTGAAAACTTGTCACAATACTTTTGATTTGTAGAGCCAAATATAATGTCATCAACATAAATTTGTACTAATAGCATCTCATTTTTGTACCTTTGATGAATAATGTTGTATCAATTGTGCCTTTGTCAAATCCATTTTTAATCAGAAAAGTGGACAGAGTTGCATACCAAGCTCTTGGAGCTTGTTTAAGTCCATACAGAGCCTTATCCAAATAATAAACATGATTAGGAAACTCTGTACTTTCAAATCCAGGTGGTTGCTGGACATAAACTTCTTCATTTAATTTACCATGTAGAAAGGCAGATTTAACATCCATTTGATAAACTTTTAAATCCTTTGTGTGCAGCATAGGCTAAGATTCTGATTGCTTCTAGCCTAGCTACAGGTGCAAAGGTTTCATCATAATCAATACCTTCTTCTTGGCAGTATCCTTTAGCAACCAACCTGACTTTGTTCCTGATTATTATTCCATCCTCATCCTTTTTGTTTCTGAAAACCCATTTTGTTCCAATTGCAAATTTTCCTTTGGGAAGGGGAACTAGGGTCCAGACTTTGTTTCTTACAAACTCTTGAAGTTCATCCTGCATTGCAAAAATCCAATGAGGATCTTCAAGAGCTTCTTTTACCTTCTTTGGTTCAATAATGCTCAAAAAGTTTACGTAGAAGCATTCATTGATTGTTGCAGATCTTGTTTTAACTTCTTCTGATGAGGATCCAATGATTTGATCAATTGGATGATCTTTTGTTTTATAGATCGTTCTGCAACACCTTTTTTTATTTAAATTGAAATTGAATAATTTTCAAATAAAAATATCTTCATTTCGAAATTCCATTGGATTCTAGTGGAGAAACGTATTCTATAATAGTAAAACAATTATTTCAGATTGATCGGAATAAATAGATGTATCAAAGAAATAGACTTGAGTCCTACGTCAATTCCATATATGGATTAATAACTACAAATATTGAAGATAAACCCTAATATAGTACCAACTTTATTAAAAAGTCAAGTACAACTTTATACACTACAATAACACTAGTAGAGAGTATGGTAAGAAATAAATTTATTTCTTACTTACCATACTCTCGGATCTCATAGAATACCGCCGATTATAGCCCGTTGATTTCATTTAAGACGCAAAAATAGAATTCTTTTCATTTGATTTCTTTAACTAAAGTAATTAATCATTTTGACTGACTGTTTTTACGTAAATTATAAGTATAAAAGCAGTAGGAACTAAAATGAACAGTGTAGTAGCAATAAATGCAAAAATATTTACTTCCATAATCTCATATTTTTTTATTTCACAATAACTCGGGATTTAATTCCATAGAGATGATAAATCTTTCACCGTCAATTCAATGAATGCATTCCCTATCGATGATCTTGAATCGGATCAATATCATGAATAACAATATCTGAGCTATTAAATTAATTCGTCGTCGAGAATTGAATATTATAACATACGAAGATCTTTTATCCATACCGAATCCAAGATTGGATTCCCGGCCCAATCCAAAGTTCCTTTATTTATCCCTCTTTTCTATAACCTACCTTAGATCATCCTTGTAGAACCATCAAATGAAGTAGCATATAACCACCTGTCCGTTTCCATTAACTACAAAACCCTAACAAACAATACAAAGCGGAGTGGAAAAAGAGAGGAATTAGGTTCTAAACGTTGTTTTTTTAATGATCCAATTTTCTTTGGAATACAAAGAAGTATGATAAATATAAGTCGCAGGAGCAAAGATGGAATATTCTATCAATTTCACTATTTTAGTTATTTTCATTTTAGTTTAGGGTTTGTTCTTTCTTCGACATAATCCTGAAAAAAGGGGGGAAAACCCTCGGAATTAAATTATGCTCTTTGTCCCTTATTTCACAGAAAATGGAGAGGCAAATTGATGTACTTATTGGATCCGTCGGGACTAACGAAGCTTGAACCTGCAACGTCCGCCTTGACAGGGCGGTGCACTTGACTATTGAACTATAATCCCAAGGGAATCAGAAGGGATCTAACAGAAAATTTTGATTCTTTTTTATTCTCTCATATCAGGTATTTCTTATCAATGACATGTTAAAACTACGAAAGAAAATGACACTTTGCCAGTGAGTGTAGGTCCAAGAAAGTTGTGAAACCTTATTCATCAACAAGATCCAAAGATGACAAGTACCAAAAGCTGAAAGATAAATATCAAAATATGAAGGACTATAAGCGTAAATGCAAAGGACTTATCATTGAGGAACATGACTAGGCAGACTCAGATAACGAGTCAGCCTCAGAAGAAGAAGATGCGACCTATCTTTGTCTCATGGCCGAGATTCAAGAAGTGAAAGATGAAACATTTGAAGCTTCTACCTCCTCCACTCAAACCTCTAACTCCTCTCAAGTGTCAAAGATGAATGATCCCTTTCTTACCAGAGCTGATAGACGCTTAGCGATTGATTCGTTGAATGTTGACCTTTACAATGCTCTAAATGGGAAAACTCAAGCTGAAAAACTAAATATTGACCTGATAGAATAGCTTGAAAATCATCATATAAAAATTCAAGAGTTGAATAAGATCGAAGAAAGCTTAAAAGATTAAGTCATTGTAAATGAAATAATCAACATTGAACGCGTGTGAGGTCCAATTGAGATGCTGATTGGTTTGATTATATGAAGAACAAGAAATCATAGGGTAGAAATCAGTATATTATTGAAAGCAAAATAAAATCTACACTAAGAGAGCAAAAGGCAAAAACGACTACATTGTTGAAGAGTTGGAATTGATCAATTGAAAAGTTAACCTAAACTAGAATACATGATTCCTATTTATACCCAATATTCCCTTGTACACAATTAAGCCCAAACCCAATACAAGGCCCATTACAATATATTGATTACTTTATAAAACTTCTAAAATAGAACATAAAATATGTTCTAACAACATGAGTAAGCTATAGCTGAGTTATAAGTTGAGAAAGCCACTTTCGAAGGATGATGTAAATCCTTAACAAAGATAACTGAGATTATAGGTGCTCGGATACCTAATCAGGTTAAGAGTTGTCTAAGATATGATTATGAAAAGGATAATCCTAAATGAGATCGTTCCATGCTTAAATTCGGAATGTTCATCTTTTCTATCCCTGACACCTGCTCATTTCAATGTTCTTATTCTTCCACTCCTATCGCTGAGGAAACTCCTAAGAGTTCTAAGTGCTTGGAAAAAGGCAAGTCCATTTCCATCACAACCCCCAAGACTAACAAGATCTCTAAGCTAAAGAAAACTTCTTTCAAGCCTTCAGCTGGTCAACCTTCAACTTCTAGAACTAAGATATCTGGATCTTTTAGAGACCTAATCCAAAGCTAAAAGTTGACATATGTAACACCCGTAATTTTCGGTAAGTAAAGGCCACCCGGACGTTTTTGTAATGTAGAAATGGCGGGAATTTTGTTGGGAAATCATGATTTTAAGTCCCTTAGAGTATCGGGGGTATTGGCATTGAAAAAGTTGAGTTTCGGAGCTTGGTGCGAGCACGACTACAATGCCTGGCGACTATGACAGTGTCATAATCGCACCTGGCAAAATCGCAGCAAGAAACAGAATGAGGGGGGAGTCTGGCGACAATGCCCTGGGCATTGTCGCATGGCAATGTCGCACCAGGGGGCAAGAAGGCTGTCAAATACGTGATTTTGCTCATTCTTCATTTCTCACTTCTCCTTTTCACTCCCAACCCTCTCTAAACTCTCCCAAGAACACCTACTTTCATCTATGGTGATTTTGGAGAATCTTTGGCTCAAATCCTTTGGTATTGTGGGGTAAACCATCATCAAGTGGTAGATTGGAAGCTATGACCAAGAGTTCATCATCTTCATCTTCAACCTCAAGCTCCATTCTAGGGTTTTCTAGGTTTTCATCAAAACCTAAGTGGTAAGTGTATCCCTTCCATTTCTAAACCTTAATATAGGTTATAAATGCCTCCTTGATGATTTCCTAGTGTTTGATTTCTCAATTTCGGATTTGATGGTTTTGGAGAATTTAGGTCAAAAATTAGGGTTTTGGTCAAGTTGGAGATTTTGTTGTAAAACGTTTGGGGATCGGTTTTAAATGGTTGAATTAGTATATTCATGGTTGGAATCTTGTGATGATAGGTTTTTGGAAGGTTTTGCTCGTGGATTTGGAATTCTTCAAGGAAGCTCAAGTTGGGGGTAAAATCTAGATTTAGCCTAAATCTAGCGAGGTGAGTTCAAGTTGATTTGTGAAAACGGTGTGCATGCCAAAATGATTATTTTAAAGTGTTTGTGTTTTACATTAAAATGTTAACTGCTGATAAGTTTGGTTATTTGGGAGTATTTAACTTTGTAAACGTATAAAACACCCATCTTGGGGATTTCTGAGTATGTTGTTAAATGCATCGAAATGAAAATGATTTGATGACTCATTTACCTAAATGGAAAGTATTGGGTATGAATGCATTTTATTATTGTTGGTATTACGTGCATTTTGTATCGGGAAATGTTTTATGTTGGAGTTTATTTTATTTAGTTGAAGCATGTGTTTGCATAAATTCGGTCCTTGCATTTTATTGCATTTTGCGGATTTTAGCATATGTCGTTTGATTGGTTGAGCTTAAGGCTCAATTTTAGGCTTTGTCGGGTAATGGGGACTTTTGTCCGGTTTTAATAACTTAAAGTGGAGCTTTGGGTGTGAGTTGCATTTATTGCACTTTATTTTGGAGAATACATGTTTTGAGTGCGTATGTCATTCATTTGGAGTCATGTATTTTAGACTTTAACGCATTGGATCCATAGGCATGTAAGTCGGTCGTGTTTAATGGTGAGGACCCTTGGGATTCTCACTTCGGGAAATAATGTCGTGTTGGCGTTGGTGTCGTCCCGGTTGTTTGGTGAAGAGGAACCTTTATAGGTTGTACTTCGGGACCATTGGGTCTTGTGTTTGGATGTCTAATTCTTGTGCACGAGGTTAGACATCAAGAGTTATCAAGTAAAGAGCTGAGGCTCCTATCTTGAATGCTAGGGAGTAGGCACTAGGGGTCGAATGAGTACCCTGAGGATGAAACTCCGCTAGAGACCGAACATGCAATAAGATCGTGTATCCTTGAGGTGTAGCTCGGCGGAGCAGGCAATGGGAGATACAGTGTTTGAGACTCGAAATAAAGTCCGAATCGAGGTGTAGCTCGGTAGAGTAGGCAATACAGTCACGATCTGAGGTGTAGTTCAACAACATGGTTATGTGGCTTAACTTTGTGTTCCGCCACGTACAATGGGATCGGGTCTCCCCCGTCACCGGAAGGTGTTATTTGGGTATTGACGGGTATTACTTTTATATCCATATTTTCGGTGACGTGTTGCGTATATGGGTCTGTTTACCCAAGATCTGTGGGTTGTGTATTATGCCCGCCCACGTTTGGGGTGTTTCGCGAAGTAAAATATTATTTCGAGTTATTATAAATTGAGAGTTTGCTTATCGTTTACGTTTTGGGTGAGTTTAGGGATAAAATGGTTTTACGAAAGAAGGGTCAAGTAGGGTCCCTGGTTTTAAAGGTGTTTTTGGGAAATGTTGTTGTTTGATATTTAAAGTAAATCTTTTGATTGTCCACGATTTAAATTGCATTCTTTCCCTTTAACAAATATAATCATTTCATGTTGTAAACTCTTGAACTCACTAGGCGTTAGCCTAACCTTTTTATTTGTCGGCATGTGCATCAGGTTCCGGATGGGGGAAGAGATTCTATCGTTTTGGTGAAGTGTTGAGTGCTAGGAGTTTGTGCATGGGTGAGTGGCCTAATGAAGTCTTCCGCTTAGTCGTTGAGAAGAGCAACTGTTTCTTTTGGGTTTTAGTAACACCCGACCTTGATTAGTCTTTATACGAGACTTGACCTATTATTTGTTGAAGTTAAATCTAGTGTTTTATTAGAAGTGGCTCAAGTGATGAATTGTAGTATAGATTTTATACTTATTGGATGTTTAATTTAAAGTTTTTAAATTAGTTGCTCTTTCCGAATTGAGGGTGCTACAAGTTGGTATCAGAGCTTAAGTTTGAGAGAATTAGGTATTGATTTTCGGATGCCTAGACTCAAACTAGCGTTCTTCTAAGTGATTGAAAGTGAAATTTCACCATTAGGTACCTTAGGATATGATATTTTAAGGTTGATTGAGTCACTAGAAACGGGAAACTTATCGAGGATGGCAAGGATAATCATGTACGGTACGTTCATAATGGCACCTGGCCAGTGTTATGGTGAACTTACATTTACATGGGTATACTTGAACTACCTTGGCGTGATGACCGTTGGGGTAGTGAGGTTGTTTTTGAGCGAGTGACCGATAGAAGAATTGATGCTTATAGCATTGCCATATTGGAGTGATGATTAAGCACGACGAATGCATTGAGTTGACCATTTTGGATCGGAGTTGTTGGTGGAATTAGAATCATAGGCTTATCGAGTTGTCTTTATTTCAAGAAGAAAATTGTAAGTTAACCGAATAAGTGTGATTATTACTTTTCGATGTTGAACATCCGGATGACGATAGTGTGGCTATGAGATTGAGGAACGTGGTTCTAAGACACTGTGATGCCGACAAAAAGTCATACGCAAAATTATTTCTGAAAGAAGTTTGCACCAATTACCTTTCATGTTTTCCAAATCATAAAGTGAGATAAATTATGAAATTTTGGAGAAACGGTTAGCACGCACCAGATTTTAAACGTGAGTTTAAACATGCACGGAATTGCTTATTGCACGTAGTTGCAAAATTGTATTGAAAATCACTCCACTCTCGTTTTGTGTCTAACGCTATTTCGAACATCGCGGTGTGCGTATTTTGTTGTTGATTTAGTCTTGGGCAAGTGACTATAGTTTGTGACTTTAACATTGGATCTCCTCCACATATGTTAGAGTTTTTGACGAAGAGTTATCTCCCACCATTTTGGTGTTTGGGTTTCATATAGAATTTTATTACGAGTGATTTTGTGGATTTAAGGTGGTGATTTTAATGGCGTCCGGTTGTGTTATTTTCCCTTGGGTTCTTGAGCGGGCAGTTTGGTTGCATATAGTATGCATGCATGTCTTATTTGGAGATTTCGCCATCGTGTTTTAGCCAATGTTTTAAAATGACGAAAGCATATTGTTGATTTGACCTTGAACTTGAGAAATACGTAAATTGTTTTACATTTTTAACCAGAGTGCATACACATGTTGCAGTGCTAGTTTTGTGAGAATTCTGATGCATGCAAGTCCGGTCGTGGAATGTTATTCCGTGTGAAATTATGGAATTTTGTGAAGTGTTATTTTATAACGCTTTGCTATGAGTAAGGGAACTATGAAATGCATAGGCTTTAATTATGTTGCGTGTAAATTTATGAGTTATTCGAGTCTCATGCAAGTTTGTTGAAAAATGACACTTTGTTTTGCATGGTGGTAAAAAGGGAAACTCCAAAATTTTCAACATTTTTAGACATATTGTTGTCTTATGCTTTTACGTAGGAAACGAAAATTTTGACACCATTTGATTTTTAACGTTAATGAGTTTATGAAAATTTGGTTGGGGTCTTTATGACGTCTTATTTTGCGACATTTTGAGTCGCGTAGATAAAATTTTGGAAGGTGAATACTGACATCATTGTGTGCGTTAACTTATGAAATTTCGTCTAATAGTCTGTCTCATACGAGTTTTGCACCGGTATTTTCGCAACCGTAAAAGAAGTTCTAAGAGTTTTATAAATGAATGGTATCCCATATGCTATTTTGGAGAGTTGCAACATCGTGGGATTGCATACAAGTGTTATTCGTTGTATGCTGTTTAGAATTCGATTTGATCAGACTGGTGGTGTGAGTAAACATATGAAAGATTTATGTTGTTTTGTATTGAACTTCTGCTCCGAACATGCTTTAGTTGTTGACCTTACTGTCACAATTTTTCGCGATGCATTAATTGAATTATTGGTTTGCATGTCGTTGTAATTACTGTTTTGGACAAGTGTTTATCTGTGAGGCCCATAGTTTGAACTCGATTTAAAACTTATTTACGTTCCTATCGTTTTGCTAAATTTGAGGAATAAACTGACATATATGGACCTTGTTGGGGATTTTATCCTCCGACGTTTTGTGGTTTAAAGGAAAAGATTTTAAAGTCAAAATTGTGAATTTCTCTTTTGGAGTTGTACGAGCATTTTGTTGCACATGTTATAGTGCGGAAAATTATCTTCATATAATATTATAAATTGATGCATGCTAGGACCATAGTAGTCCATTCGAAAATTTTGTTGTGCATCTTTTGTTACTGTCTTTAGTAACGCAAGTATTGATCAAACGAGTTTTGAAATGGTTTTATATGCATGACATATGTGACCATTTTGCACACCTATCGAGTGAACGATAATGGATTTTTACCGCACCATTAACTGTTGTAAAGCTTGAATATTTGAAAGTTTTATAAATTTCAAATTGGCATTCTGGGTGAAAAACCTTGAACTCATTAAGGCTATAGATTTAAACCCTATTGTGAAGGGAGTTGTAACTAAGGAACTTAGGAGTCCTTGGGAATTGAAGCGGTCAGCTTTAGAATTTTAGATTCTGATTTATGAATCGGTTCACGCATGAATAATTGAGGTAATAGATTCATGTCTTTCTAGTTAGCTAAGGGGTGATCTTTATGTTTCGGAAAACTGGCTGGGTAAGGCCTTGTATGAGTATCTGCGCCTGGTTGGGGTTGAATTGATGGGTTGTTTGTCTGTTTGACATCATGTTATATGTTGACGGTGTACCGACTTATTGGGTTTTCGGGAACAAAGGAATTTTTGTGTTCCGCCTGTTAGGGATGTAAGATTTGGAATATTAGTCCTCTGTTAAGTGTCAACCTTAATGCGACAATACTTCTGTAATGAAATATCGGACGGGATGTCCACGGTTTCGTTATCACCGTTTTGGTTTTAGGCGTCGACTTGTCTTCTTGAAGTCCATAAATCTTGGAATGTTTGGAGGTATTCCGTTAGATCATGATAAGTGATGACCTCTCGGAGGTGAAATTTAAAAGAAGATTGGATGTTGATAATTAAGTATTGAGGTGTATAGGTTTTCCAATGTGATAAAGATCCTATTGTGGGAATGTTTTGAGGTTTGGAAGTAGATCGACGTTGAGTGATTGTCGGATCTGCATTAACCAGCTACCCGTAGAGAGCGTATTGGTACGCCCTTGGAATGACAGTCGTATCAATATCGAGTGTGGATCATTAAGAATTCTGAGAATTCTTTGGAGTTTGATGTCGATCATTGGTTTGGGGTTCAGAAACACATGGATCCGAAGTGAATTGGTCGGTGAGAAGTTGAGACCACAAACTACCTTTGAGGTAGTACGTGTCACCCGAGGTTTGGAGACAACCGCAGTCTCATGGTTTAAGGCTACATTAGTAAGATAATTGTGTACTCGGATATAAGTGTAAAGTGACCAAAGGGACATTTGTCTTGAGTATCAGCATAAAGTTATTGTGGTTGTTCCGGTAAGTGGATTAGGGAAAATCTAATATGCGGGCAGCGTTGAATGGGAATCTAGATTTCGGGGACGAAATCTCTTTTACGGTTGGGAGGATTGTAACACCCGTAATTTTCGGTAAGTAAAGGCCACCCGAACGTTTTTGTAATGTAGAAATGGCGGGAATTTTGTTGGGAAATCATGATTTGACCATCTTGGGGATTTTTGAGTATGTTGTTAAATGCATCGAAATGAAAATGATTTGATGACTCATTTACCTAAATGGAAAGTATTGGGTAAGAATGCATTTTATTATTGTTGGTATTACGTGCATTTTGTATCGGGAAATGTTTTATGTTGGAGTTTATTTTATTTAGTTGAGCATGTGTTTGCATAAATGCGGTCATTGCATTTTATTGCATTTTGCGGATTTTAGCATATGTCGTTTGATTGGTTGAGCTTAAGGCTCAATTTTTGGCTTTGTCGGGTAATGGGGACTTTTGTCCGGTTTTAATAACTTAAAGTGGAGCTTTGGGTGTGAGTTGCATTTATTGCACTTTATTTTGGAGAATACATGTTTTGAGTGCGTATGTCATTCATTTGGAGTCATGTATTTTAGACTGTAACGCATTGGATCCATAGGCATGTAAGTCGGTCGTGTTAAATGGTGATGACTCTTGGGATTCTCACTTCGGGAAATAATGTCGTGTTGGCGTTGGTGTCGTCCCGGTTGTTTGGTGAAGAGGAACCTTTATAGGTTGTACTTCGGGACCATTGGGTCTTGTGTTTTGATGTGTAATTCTTGTGCACGAGGTTAGACATCGAGAGTTATCAAGTAAAGAGCTGAGGCTCCTATCTTGAATGCTAGGGAGTAGGCACTAGGGGTCGAATGAGTACCCTGAGGATGAAACTCCGCTAGAGACCGAACATGCAATAAAATCGTGTATCCTTGAGGTATAGATCGGGGGAGCAGGCAATGGGAGATACGGTGTTTGGGACTCGAAATAAAGTCCGACTGGAAGTGTTGCTCGACGGAGCAGGCAATACAGTCAAGACTGGAGGTGTAGCTCGGTAGAGCAGGCAATACAGTCACGATCTGAGGTGTAGTTCGACAACATGGTTATGTGTCTTAACTTTGTGTTCCGCCACGTACAATGGGATCGGGTCTCCCCCGTCACCGGAAGATGTTATTTGGGTATTGATGGGTATTACTTTATTATCCATATTTTCGGTGACGTGTTGCGTATATGGGTTTGTTTACCCAAGATCTGTGGGTTGTGTATTATGCCCGCCCACGTTTGGGGTGTTTCGCGAAATAAAATATTATTTCGAGTTATTATAAATTGAGAGTTTGCTCATCGTTTACGTTTTGGGTGAGTTTGGGGATAAAATGGTTTTACGAAAGAAGGGTCAAGTTGGGTCGCTTGTTTTAAAGGTGTTTTTGGGAAATGTTGTCGTTTGATATTTAAAGTAAATCTTTTGATTGTCCACGATTTAAATTACATTCTTTCCCTTTAACAAATATAATCATTTCATGTTGTAAACTCTTGAACTCACTAGGCGTTAGCCTAACCTTTTTATTTGTCGGCATGTGGATCAGGTTCCAGATGGGGGAAGAGGTTCTATCGTTTTGGTGAAGTGTTGAGTGCTAGGAGTTTGTGCATGGGTGAGTGGCTTAATGAAGTCTTCCACTTAGTCGTTGATGAAAGTCCAAGATCAATGAATCATAGAGAGAGAAAGTAGAGAGAGAGCAAAGAGAGTGCAAAGTATGTAATCAGATTAATGTGCGTGAAGTTCTTACGCGGAACAAAGACCAAAGGGACTTAAATACCCTTGGTCAGATACAACACAGATAGACTCTAAACACAGTATATGACCAAGCCCTATAAATACAATGATTACTATAAAATCAGACCTAACAATCTCCCCCTTAGTAATCATTGGCGCTTTGGTCTTCAAAATTCATCTTTTAAAACAGCACAGACCATTAAAGCGACTTTGTGAAGCTTTCTGACTTTTAAGAAAAAATTTCTTCTCAGCATCTTTCAGATTAAGTTGTCTTTGCTGCCTTGAGCTCTAGACGACACACCTTTTTGAATGATCTTGAATGAACGGTGGTGATCGGAGCAGAAACAGCAAAAAAATTAGTTGTAGCTGAGAGAATAGAATCTTTGAACGAATCTTGATCAGCAGATAAACATTTGTGCTCTTTGTCTCTTTATCATCTCCTTAACATCTCTTAATTCTCCCCCTCATGGCCTTGATGATCGGGATCATCTTGGTCATGTCGGCGCTTAAGAGACGGATCGGCCTCTGTTCTGCAGCTTTGTTGAAGATTATCAAACCGGTTAGCAAGATCAGAAAAATATTGAGTCATGAAAGACCTTAAATCTGCAAAACTAGTTCGAACTTCTAATCTGAAAGAATGGAATTCATCAGATAGCGCTGTAATCCTGTCAGAATCAGATGAAGGCACTTGAGGAATGTAAAGCATCTCTGTGTCTGAACCTGTGGCCAAGATAATCTGCGTGGAATGGCTGGATTGCTTCTGAGTACACTTCTAACATTCAACTTCAAAAATTTGATGAATGGAATGAACTTGCGTTTCTTGTTGGTAAGCTTGTCATGCACCACCTCCGAGAGTTCGGTCCAGAAAATAAATGTGAAGTCGACATGCAAGTCATAGACGACTGCATGGAACAATCGGAGATAAAGTAGACTTGCACTGTCTGTGCCAGAATGTTTCGATGAAAGGCACCTGATAATAACCGAAAAGAGAGCATACCAAACTGGAGGAAGATTAGACTTATCAAAATCACGAACTTTGTTCAATGTACCAACATAGCCAAGATTTCTCATTCCTTCAAAAACTTCCTCTTCAGACGGAAAGATGTCATATGTAGTTCGACCTGGTCTAGAGTTGGGCTCAGGAAGCTCCAGTATGAGACGTAGACGCTTATATGAAAGAAAGGAATCGTATTGATCAATCTGCATATCAAATCTCTGCGGACGAGCAAGCTCATTCTTTGTAATTGTATGCCATGCCTGCTGTAGATAAACTACAGGAACATCTGCGCAGTAAGAGAGAGCAGGGGCGAGTGGATGACCTCTGAGAATTGCTCGAATCACCGGATGTATCTTGATTCTGTCAAAATCCACGTGGTAGTTATTCGGTTTGTACGGCATATACATGATCGTTGGAAAAACATCATTGGGTGAACGTCTAGATGCAGATAGATTTGCTCCAACAGAAAGAACAGATGGCATAGGCGTCTCATGAGAAGCCCGATCAGAAGGATCATCGAGAATAACGTTCTCATCCTGAATTACTGGATTAGTATTGGTTTGAGAAGACATATGAATACCTGTACAACAAAAATGAAGAAGAATTAAACAAAGTAAGAAAACTGAAAATTGAAAAAATTTCTAAGTCTGGTTTGCGCATCTAGTTAGACACGCAAAGGGAGGTTTGCGCATTGAACGTGATACGCAAAGGACAGTTTGCGCATCATGCATGATACGCAAACTGAAGTTTGCGTATGCAGTTCAGTACGCAAACTAAGGTTTGCGTGTTGAATATGATACGAAAACTAGACTTGAAAAAATTTTCAACACAACACAAGGTTTGCGGATCACTAAGGTTACACAAAGTACACTTTGCGTATCCAACAGGTTACGCAAAGTAGACTTTGCGTATCCTAAGTGTTACGCAAACTAATAAAAACAAACATACAAACAAACACTGAGGTTTGCGTATCAAGTTAGATACGCAAACACTGAGGTCCTTCAGATAAAATGATCATCATGTCATTTCCATTCTTTTGTCGTTCAATGAAGTTCAGGAACCGATCTTGCCACTGAGTAAATTCATTTTCATCTATCAGCACTGGTGGACGATTTTCTGTACCCAATGATATCATAATGTCATTTTTGTAGAACTGAGCTTGATAAGCAAACTGTGTAGGATCCATAGTTGACAATCTTCAGGGAAAAAAATTCCAGACTTTTTTTTTAAACGAGAGCAGAAGGTTGCGCAAACTGAGCTTTGCGTAAACCAAGTGATGCGCGAACTGAGCTTTGCGTAATCCAAGTGATACGCAAACTGAGCTTTGCGTAAGTCGAGTGATGCGAGAACTGAGCTTTTCGGGACAAGAAGGTTGCGCAAACTAGGCTTTGCGTGTGAAGGCTGATGCGCAAACTGGGCTTTGCATATGCTGAGGGATGCGCAAAGTAGCTTTAATACGCGAATTGAAGTTTCTCGGAAGCAAAAAGAAACGCAAAGTATCTTTGCGTAAGAGGGCTATTGCGCAAACTAAACTTTGCGTACGCTGAGAGATGCACGAACTAAGCTTTGCGTAAGCTGTTGGATGCGCAAAGTTGAACTTCTTGATACGAAAACCTGAAATACATGAACAAGATTAGTAGGACACGCAAATCCAACTAAGAATTTGCGCAAAGTAGGAAGAACTTGCGCAAAGTTGAGATCTTGCGCAAACCGAAGAAAAAACACAAAAACTTCTAAAAAATCGATTTCAACACCGATTTTGATGAAATTTTCTTATACAAATACGATCGAAAACACCTTTTCAACACATTTCAATCAAAAATTTCGATTAAAATCCACAAAATCTAAATTTCGTAAATCACATAGTTCGTTAAAAACGTTTTTTCAGAAAATCACAAAACCTCAAAATCAACCTTCAAAACTCGAATTTCTTAAAAAAACATTGTGAATCAAAAGTTTTCTACTATCAAAATCGAATCCAACAAACTGATTTTCAAAGAAATTCGTTCAAAAACACATCCGAATTTGATGAAAATCAAGAAAACGAGATTTTCTTGAAAAAAATTCAAGAAAATCGATCAAATTTTCGATTTAAACCACAAATTCAGATTCTAAAAATCATTCTCTCAATCCTCTCAAGATTCAGATTGCTCTGATACCAATTGAGAGTCCAAGATCTCTAAATCTTTAGAGAGAGAAAGTAGAGAGAGAGAGCAAAGAGAGCGCAAAGTGTGTAATCAGATTAATGTGCGTGAAGTTCTTACACGGAACAAAGACCAAAGGGACTTAAATACCCTTGGTCAGATACAACACAGATAGACTCTAAACACAGTATATGACCAAGCCGTATAAATACAATGATTACTATAAAATCAGACCTAACAGTTGAGAAGAGCAACTGTTTCTTTTGGGTTTTAGTAACACCCGACCTTGATTAGTCTTTATACGAGACTTGACATATTATTTGTTGAAGTTAAATCTAGTGTTTTATTAGAAGTAGCTCAAGTGATGAATTGTAGAATATATTTTATACTTATTGGATGTTTAATTTAAAGTTTTTAAATTAGTTGCTCTTTCCGAATTGAGGGTGTTACAACATAAAACCAAAGAAATCAGAAGAACTGAAAGTTCCTCCGAGATCTGAGAAAAAAAGAATTCTTGGTCCTGGTCCTGCTTACTTAAAGCTTTTTAACTCTTTTGCTTTTGGTCTGAAAGCTACTTTCAGCTGTAGGAAATTTTATCACTATGGAAATGTTGACCATATAGCTAGTAAATGCCCCAATGCCACTAAACCTGAGAAATCAGCTAGAGTGAAGAAGACTACCAAAGATGAAAAGTCGACTAAGGTAAAGAAAGTCACTAAGGCTGAGAAACCTGCCAAAGTGAAAAGCACCACCAATGTTAAGAAATTAAGTAAGGTAAAAGTTACCACTAAAGTTGAGTCATCAACCGAAGTGAAGAGTGTTGAACCTCTCATCTCCACTAACTGTGCTGGACCCTTTGTAAAATGGGCATCAATTCAAAATTTAACTTGTTTATGAATGCAGGATTTGAAGGGTATCCGTATCTCAATAGCGGATGCTCTAGAAACATGGCTGGGAACAAGCCCCTACTCACTGAATACAAGGAAGAGAAAGGTCCCTTAGTGACCTTTGGTGGAAATGGAAAAGGCTACACTAGAGGGTTCAGTGTGCTGACTAATGGAGTAACTACATTCAGAAGAGTTGCCTACATTGAAGGTCTGAAGCACAATCTTCTCAACATTAGTCACTGTATGACAAAGATTTTTAGTGAATTTTTCTTAAAGAGCATGTACTATCAGTGACAAGAATGGAACACTTTCCCTCAGTGGTACTTTCATGGAAGATGTCTATGTAATCAATATGGACTCTTCCACACTGAAAATATTTTCTTTCTATCTAAAGCCTCTTCTGATGTCAACTGGTTATGGCACAAAAGACTCTCTCATCTTAACTTCAAAACGTTGAATGACCTATCAAGAAAGGAACTTGTCACTGGCCTACCTCAACACTCATATGCTAAAGAATCTCTCTATTCAACATGTAAGAAAGGAAAAAGAAAACAAAAGCTAGTTTCAAATCTAAACAAGTTTCTTCAATGACCACCCATCTCCATATACTTTATATGGATTTTTTGGCTCTGTCAATATACAATCCATCGTTAGAAAGAAGTGTACTCTCATCATCGTGGACGAACACTCAAGATATACATGAGTAATGTTTCACAGATCAAGAGTGACACTCTAGAAGAAGTCCTTTTCTTTGTACGAAGAATGGAAGTACCAGACAATCAGAATGTTCGCTCAATAAGAAGTGACCATGGTACTGAATTCAAAAACAATACTCTGGATAACTTCTTTGAGAGTAAGAGAATTTCTCATAATTTCTCAACTGTGAGAACACCACAGCAAAATGGTGTCGCTGAACGCATAAACTGAACCATCATTGAAGAACTCGATCTATGCTCAACGAATCTCATCTACCAAATCAGTTTTGGACTAAAGCTGTCAACACTGCATGCGTCACTCAAAATTCATTCTGATTGTTAAGTGATACAAGAAAACAACTTACGAACTTTTCTATGGAAGAAAGCCAACTCTCACCTTCCTTAATATCTTTGGTTGTTACTGCTACATCTTAACCAACAGAGATAATCTTGGAAAGTTCGATCGTAAAGACGATGAGGGAAAATTCCTTGGATATTCTTCACTATCCAAAGCTTATAGAGTGTTCAACAAAAGAAGACAAACCATTGAATAAACCATTCATGTCACCTTTGATGATTCACGTTCAGTTAACTCAAGACCTATTCTTGACAATGAAGAACTGAACCAATGGATGTTTTCTCATTTTGGAGAACCTGAATCATCCTTCAGTAATCATACCCAACGCTAACAATGATCCAACCATCATTTCAAGCATGCAAAGTAGTGGAGTTGAATCCACTTCATGGATCTCAGTGTTCCCATAACCATATTTCCTCCTTCCGATTCATCACATGTTGATCCTTCAAATGCTAAATCACCTTCAACCTCTGAACCTCCCTTAGTCAATATAGTTCAATCCGAAACTCCTAGACTGATTGTTGAATAAACAAATGTTGAAGTCTCTTCCTCAGCACCTGAGCCTCTACCAACTGAAGACTCAGAACCAACTCCTCAGCTACTTTATTAAAGATGGACAAAGAGTCATCCTATCGACCAAATTCTCGGTGATCCAAACACAAGTATTCAGACACGAGGTGGTTCAGGTAATATTTGTCTCTTTGTTAACTCCATCTCTCTTTTTGAACCTAAGAAAACTGAAGATGCACTCAAGGGTCCAAACTGGGTCAGCGCTATGCAAGAAGAGCTTATCAAATTCGAAAGAAACAATGTTTGAAATCTAGTCCCTCGTCCATGTAGCAAAACTGTTATAGGCACCAAATGGGTGTATTGCAACAAACTAGATGAATATGGCACTGTAACCCCAAACAAGGTTAGACTTGTTGCTTAGGTATACAGACAAAAGAAAGATATGGACTATGATGAAACCTTTGCTCTAGTGGCGAGGCTCGAAGCAATTCGATTATTCCTAGCCTATGCTGCTTATAAAGATTTCAAAGTTTATTAAATGGATGTATAGCATGCCTTTCTTAATGGCAAACTCATTGAAGAAGTCTATGTTGAACAACCACTAGGGTTCCTCCACCCTAAGGATATAGGTTATGTCTGTAAGCTGAATATGACTCTTTACGAAAACAAGCCCCTCGTGCTTGGTATGACACCATGTCATCTTTTCTACTCATTGAAAAGTTTGAACGTGGAAAGATTGATATCACCCTATTTCTAAGGAATATCAAGGGTCACATTATCCTTGTTCAGATATATGTTAATGGCATCATATTAGGATCGACGAACCCATCACTATGTGTTTAGTTAGATGAATGCATGAAGAGTGAGTATAAGATGAGGATGATGGGTGAACTAACATATTTTCTGGGTCTTCAAATTAAGAAATCTGAGAAAGGAATATTCATAAGCCAAGGTAAGTATGTTAACGACATATGCTAAAGAAATTTGATCTCACTCAATGTTCAACTATGAAAACTCCTATGGCACCACCACTGACACTGAACAAGGATCCCACTAGAACACCTGTAAATGTCACTGCCTATAGAGATATGATCGACTCCTTCCTGTATCTCACAGATAGCCGACCTAATATCATGTACTCCACTTGTCTCTGTGCACGATATCAATCTTAACCCAAAGAATAACATTTGATTGCTTTAAAGTAAATATTAAGGTATCTGAAGGGTAAATCCAACATAGGTCTTTGGTATCCTAAAGACTCAGTGTTTGATCTAACTGCATATTCAGATAGTGATTTTGCAGGATGTAAACTGGATAGGAAAAGCACCATTGGAGGTTGTCATCTTCTAGGTGGAAAGTAGGTGAGTTGGACGAGGAAAAAACAGAACTCAATGTCCATATCAACCGCTGAAGCTGAATATGTCATCTTTGGTATCTGTTGTGCTCAGGTCTTATGGATGAGAAATCAACTCATCGATTATGACCTTCAGCTATCAAAGATCCCCATCTACTGCAATAGTACCAGTGTTATTGCCATAGCAAACAATCCAGTGCTTCAATCTAAGACCAAGCATAATGAGATCATACACCTTTTTATCAGAGATCATATTATGAATGGTGATACTGAACTTCATTTCATTCGCACTGAGTACCAACTCGCTGATATTTTTACAAAACCCCTTGGTGAACTTGGAATGTTCAACCTTGATGAATAACTCTTCAGAATTTAAGATTAACTAAGTGATGTATGTTTCAGTCTTATCACTCTATCACTGAACTCTTCTAAAATGTATCTCACTCCAAAGGTATATTTTCTTTTCTTTATCACTGAAAGTTTAGTCCTTGAGACTTAACAATCAGTGATTATTCTTTAAAAATTGAAAATCAATTCTGAATTTATTTAGGTGATTAAAAGCTTTTTAAAAAAGATAATGAAGAGTCAATCTTTATTACATCATTAAATTGGTTTTTAAAATGGAAATGCAACTGGACCATATAATACCCCACGTTCTGACACACGAAGACTTTTCAAATTCATGTCCAATCAAACTCCTCGGACGTGTAAATGTCATTATGACCAAACGTCTCTTTCTCTCTAACCCTACCTATAAATTCCTTACACTCTATAAAAACTTCTAAAGAAAGAAATCTTTCGCTCTCTATGCAAGAACACACACTCAAGTTTTTCTTCATTCTCAACCAAAAACAGGTTTGTGTTACTGTTAGATCCAAGTTTAGGCAAACAAAAGAAGAACTCCCTATAAAAGAAGATATAAGAGAGAAATGAAGAAAAATTAATTATAAAGCTCATCTCATATGCTTTGATTGATGATCAATGGAGGGGAAATTGGAAGAACACCACACTAAACATTTAATCGACTCTCATGGACTCACCTAGTCTGTGTGTGTAAAGTGTGTTCTCTCTAAAAACCTAATGAACAAATGAGCCATGGGAACCTTTATATAGGGCCCATTTACAATAAAAAAGTCTCAAGCCCATAAACTAGCTACAAAGCCCAAAATACAATTTCTTTATAAAACACTCAATTAAATTGGGGGCCAATTTAAGCTAACAATCTCCCTCTAATGTTTTATAACGAAAGCATCATCATATAGTATCCCCCTTGATTTCTTTAGAAACTTTGGTGTGCCATTATTAGAGTCTTCAAAGCATCACAAGCTCCCCCTCAAATGTAGCCCCATCTTCTTGAAAGACTTAAATGAATTACCCCATTTTGTCCAGCTTTCATGTCTCAACTTCACCACTGTTTTTGACCATGTGCTTGGATGTTCTGATCAAACTTCTGTAGTTCCTATACTTAGCCTATTTTTCAATACTTCTATACATTAAAGTTGGAGCTAAAAATAATTAAAGACATGATAAGAACCAAACCAATCAGATGCATATCTACGATCAACGAAATCATTCAATCCACAGTTGGAACAACAAACACAATCATGAGATAGTTGAAGTAATTGCTGAATGGAATAAACTTTCAAAGGAAACAATCCATTACGTTCAACCAAAGTTTTAGAATTAAAAATATCATGACTGTTATTTTTTTACCTAGAATCAAAGTTGGATTAACTGATTTCATCATGCTCTCCTTAGACTTCTTAGCTACCCACTCGTATTTGACTTCTTTCCTTCGACAAAAAGTATATGAAATACCGTTAAACTCATACTCAGAATTTTTGAATTTTGAGGATGGTTTCTTGTTTGAGCGTCCGATATTTTTCTCCTTCTATGAACGACTTTTAGATTTAGATTTAAAAGATTTGTTCACATAAGTTTTTTGAGGGGCTGATTTGGAACTCTCGCCCTTGTAAAAATTTACCGGAGGCTCACAAGTGGAATTCAGAAAATCCACATGACTTGGGAGTAAAGAATTGAAATCAAATTGGTCTAACTGACTGTCTGGACACACGTCGGAATTCATAAATGTTGAAAATTCCATTTCCTCATCACAAGGAACCTTATCACTTGTGGGATTCGGGAAACTGGAAGGATTTGTGCTTTGAAGTCGATCATTCGCGGAAGCATTTTGAAAATCAGAATGGTGATCCTTTTGGAAATACTTTAACTGAGGCTCTTTTCCTTTATCAGAAGAATTTGGTGAAGAAAATCACCCAAAAATGCTTTACAGGAAGAGGTGTCTGAGGGTGGATACGAATTTCCTGACAGATTAATTTTCTCACCTTGGAGGATGTCAGGCTTAGCTTGAAGATCAACTTTGTGAAATTGTTCTTTCTTTAGATCTGCTGCCAAGGCAGACAGTTGTGAAGTAAGCTTATTTATCTCTGTCTGGAGATATTCCTTTTCCTCCCAAGATCCAGATTCCTTTTGATCAAAATTGAGGCACTTAAGTTTGGATAATAAATCTTGTTTTTCCTTTTGAAAAATGATTCTTTCCTGTGCAAATGACTCTTCTAGCTGAACGATTTTCTTTTCTAAAATCAAAGGTGGAACATAGATTTTGTGGTCCATCGATTCTTCCTCAACAGGTTTTGAATCAAGTTCAACCTGAGAATAGCTTCGAAAATAGTCATTTGACAGAAAAGTGGGTTTATCGGTGTTATACGACACATTCAATGAGTCATAAAAAAGGAAGTTGCATGGTGACAGTATTTTTCCTTCTCAAAGTTTCCAGTTCCGGATCCTCATCATCAAGTGACCCAATCCATCTGATTTTGTACTCTGGATAAGTCATATCCAAACCCAAAAATTCAAAAGCATATAAAGTGGGTACATTGGACAACGCCTTTTTCAGATAATGCGGGTTATCGTAACCGAGACCCTTCTCTTGATTAGAGTGTTGGAATTCTTTAGGTGCGTTCAAATGAATTGTGTGTTCAGTTTGACCAGTTTTATGCAGTTTCAGTTCGAGATCCTTTAACTTTTCAGTTAAGTTTTTATTTTTATTTTCACACGAAACACGTTGACCGACAATCTCAATTTTCTCATTTTCTGACATACGTAGTTTATCAGTAAGTTCATCTACTTTGGTCTTTAATTCCGCGGACTTTTGAAAAGATCTAAAATTTTTCTTTTGACTTGAAATTTCGCACAATTATCCAGCATTTTCTGCAAGAAGATCCTCTAGGGTCTTCTTCTGTGTGGACACTCGTGTTTCTAAAGTGTAGATGAGGTGGGATTTTTTTTTAAGGTTCTCTTGTAAGAGTCTAACTTTTTTCATGGTGATTTCCATCTGATCAATTAAGGTTTTATGTGTAACACCCCGAAATCTACGGGCGAGAGAAAGACAAATTGTTGGCAGTGCTTCGCGCGAGTGTCCGCGCGGGTCAAAACGCGTTGTGTTCCGCATGGGGTTCTGTCCAGAGGACAGCGCGCGTCTCCGCGCAGGTTGGGTCGCACCACCAACCGCGCGCGCGCACTGTGCCCTGATAAAAGAGAACTAATCGGCCTCCACCTCATTTTCCAACCTAAATCTCAAAACCCTCCTCTTTCTCTCCCAAGAACCGACCTCCACCCTCCCCAATGAACCCCAAACTCGTTTTGGGGGTTTTTCTCCCAAAACCAAGTATCCTCCATAATCTAGCAAGATTTTGAGAAGCTAGAGCTAAGGTACCTTCATCCCTTTCACCTCCTTCACCAATGTTTTCTAGGATTTCAACCATCCTTGTTCTCCCATTCGTGGATTGGAGGTTTATGCCCATTTTGCTGAACTAGAGGTGTTTGGTTGGTGGATTCAAGCTTGGGTTGAAGTAATCTTCTTCTTCTTCATATATGGAAAATTAGGGTTTTGGTATAAGTTGAGATTTCAGGTGTAATGTTTGGGGAAAACGATTCTTTATGGTTGAATATGTTTACTTATGGTTGGAAATGTATGGATTTAGGTTTTTGGAAGTTTTGGCTTGAGAATCCAAGTATTCTCCAAAGGAGCTCGAGTTGGGGTAAAATCTAGATTTAGCCTAAATCTAGCAAGGTGAGTTCAAGTTGATTTGTGAAAACGTTGTAGATGCCAAAATGTCTATTTTAAAGCATTTATGTGTTTTGCGTAAAATTATCAACTGTTGAGTTAGTTGGTAACTTTTGATCATTTGAAGTGTTTAGCTCATTAAATTTTGTAAAACACCCAATTTGGGATTTTTGGGAATTTTGATGGATAAGTCATAAATGGAAGTGTTTTAATGATTATTGCATAAATGGATATTTAGTCACAAATACATTCTTAGTGTTTGACGGGTTTTATGCATCATTCATATAATGGGACGTTTTGAAACTAAGAGTGTGTGAGTCCTTGGGAACATTTTGGAAATAATACTCTTTTTGGGTTCTGGGTCGAAGGCCAATGGTATTTTGAGAATTAAAGATTTTGGGGAAAAGATTTAATTTGGTTTATGTAACCATATTGACTCTCGTGTTTTAGCCAAACGTCTATTAAGCCTTTTGGGGCTTGATTTGTACTCGTTTGAGTCTTTGGAACATTTGTTCAGTTTTGGTAGCTCGTTAAGGAGCCTTAGACGTACGGTGTACTTAGTTGCATCTTAATTGAGAGTTACATGTTTTGAATGCGTTAGTTCATTCTTTTGAGTCATGTAACATTTTAGACTGTAATGCATTGGATCCATAGGCATATGAGTCGGTCAGTTGGTTTAGTCGGGGACTTTATCCCCGTTTCGGACTGGATATTGTTTAGGGCTAGCGGGAGCTCGAGGTAGAGATCGTGGGTGGTTGAACTCGATAACCGTGTAACCTTTGTTGAGAGCTCGAAGTAGATATCGTGGGTGGTTGAACTCGATGCCCGTATGTGATCCAGTCTGGTTACTCTTCGTGGAATTTAGTGTCCGCGTTTGAAGTCTAGCGAGTGGTCCCCAAGTCATGTTGTTATGTAAGCTTGGGGTGGTGCCCATAGTGAGCTGGATACGAGGACTTGTGACTTTGTGGTGAGACTCATCTAGTGGTCGAGTAGACACTAGGGTTTTTTGGGTATCTTGCGGTGGTAGCTTGGTTGGGAGCCGGATACGGGGATCCATGACTCTATGTGAAGCTCGAGAACATTGATAAGTGGCTTAATTTGTGTGCCCGCCACTTTCGATGGAATTCGGGTATCCCCCGTCACCGAAAGATGTTGTTTTTGGGTATTGAGTTTTATTATCCAAGTTTTCGGTGGCGTCTTGTGTAAATGGATTTTAGCCTTGATTTATGGGTTGAGTATTATGCCCCACCCGTGTTTTGGGTGTTTCGAGATACAAAGTTTTAACCGCATTTTTATGAATGGAGAGTTCGATTTCTATTCACATTTGAGTGAGTTTTGGGTTGGAATCTAGTTACGAAAGAACGTTTTATATTGGGATCTTATCCTTCAAGTAGTTTGGATTTGAAAACATCTATATTGGTGTTTCATTGCCTAAAATGCATATCATTAGAAAACGAGTCGTTTTCATATTCAAAGCATATCGTTTTGAAAGATTATGATTTAAACTGCATTACCTCTTTTCAACGAAATCTTTATTCATGTGGAAAACTCTTGAATTCACTAGGCGTTAGCCTAACCTTTTTATTTGTCGGCATGTGCAACAGGTTCTGGTTGGGTGTAGCTCTAGTGACACTGTGCAGAGAGGAGTGCTAGTTGTGTGCTCAAGAGGTGGTTACCATAGTGAAGTCTTCCGCACTTGTTTCGAGAAGAACAACTTATAGTTGGGATTTAGTAACACCGACTTTGGTCTAGTCCTTGTATAAGACTGGAGTTTATATTTGTTGAGGTTAGATAGAAAGTTTTATTTTGGAGAGTTATCTTTTACTTGATTTAATATCAAAATTTTTAATTAGTTGCTCTTACCAAATTTGAGGGTGTTACAAGTTGGTATCAGAGCTTAAGTTTTAAAGAATTAGGTATTGATTTTAGATGCCTAGACTCAAACTAACGTAATTTTAAGTGATTGGATGAGAGATTGCACCATTAGGTACCTTAAGATTTGATGATTCGAGGTGAGTGGAGTCACTAGGAACGGGAATCACGCCGAAAATGGCAAGGATGATAATGTACAGTACTTTCATAATAGCACCTGGCCAGTGTTATGGTGAACCTACGAGTTACGTGTGTATGCTTGAACTGCCTTGGTATGATAACCGTTGGGGAAGTGAAGAAGTTTCTAAATGGGTAGCCATTAGAAGAAGTTGATGATTTTATTATTCGTCACTTGGAGTGACGGTAAGCATGGTAATTGCATTAAGTGGACCGTTTCGGGTCAGATTGATTGGTTGGATTAGAACCCTAAACTTTCGGAACCGATGTTATTTCAAGGAGAAATTGTGAGGTGAACCTATGAAGTCCTTGATCTTTGCCTTAAGATGTTGAGCATCTGGATGACGATAGTGTAACTAAGAAATCGAGAAGCGTGGTCTCAAGGTGTTGAGTGTAGATCAAATTCATGCACGAAATGTATTCTTGAAATAAATTGCATCGACTATTTCTCATGTTTCCAAATCGTCATATGGATTATATTACAAATCTTGGAGCAATGTTTTAGCATGCACAAAGTTGTTTTATGGCATGAGATTGCAAGCTTTGTTGAAGATTTTCTTTATTCACATTGTTGTCCAACGTTATTTCAGATTTTGTGGGTGCGTATTTTGATGTTGTGTAGGGACTTGGATAAGTAACTGCGGTTTACGATGTTACCATTGGATCTCCTCAACGTATGTTAAGTAGGGGTGTTCGCAGTGCGGTTTGGGACAAAACCGCAAACCGCACCGCATGTGCGGTTTGAGCATTTTCCCAAACCGCAAACCGCACCGCATATACCTCAAACCGCACCAAACCGCACCGCGAAATGCGGTGCGGTGCGGTTTATGCGGTTTATCTCTATCGCACTTTATGCGTACAATCCAAAAATTATAAGTTTAAAATACATTAGCAAATCAACGATTTAGTGACTGTAGTCCAAAAAAATAAAGAGTTTGAATATATCCAACTCCAAAATGCATAATTAAAAATAGTCAAAGAAATAGTCTAAAAAAATAAATTGTTTCAATACGATAAACGAATAAAGTGACGTTTCCAACTTTTTCTTTCGTCTTCATCTTGACTCCCAATTGCCAATGGCCAATTTTTTTCATTTGTTGGGCCTTAAACTTTTAAGAAGGCTTATAAATACTTAAAGTCCATAATTAAAATTTAAAAAAACAAGCCCAATTATATAAATATTAAATTAAATTATTATATATATATATATATATATATATATATATGTTTAAAATTAAAAATTTAAAAGTAATATAAAAGGTGCGGTGCGGTGCGGTGCGGTTTGAACCGCGGTTTGAAAACTCAAAACCGCACCGCATAGTGTGGTTTGGTAAAAATACAAACCGCAAACCGCATCGCGAAAGTCCTAAACCGCGTTTTACGGTGCGGTGTGGGAGGTTTGTGCGGTTTGGCGGTTTGGATGAACACCCTTAATGTTAAGGTTTTGGACGTAAAGTTATCTCCCATTATCTTGGTGTTTGAGTTTTATTGGGGATTTTAATTCATGCGATTTTGTGAATTTAATGGGGTGACTTTAATGGCGTCAAGTGGTATCGTTTTCCTTGAGCTTTGTGTGAGTTGTTTGGTTGCATATAGTATCCATTCATGTCTATTTGGAACTTCCGCCATAGTGTTTTAACTAACATTTTAGAACGATGAGAGCATATTATTATTTGGCTTTGAACTTGAAACCGACATAGATTATTTTACGTTTTAACAAAGTGCATGCACATATCACCTTACTAGTTTTGTGAAATAAAATGTTCATGCAAGTTTTGTTGTTCGAACTTTTTCCGTGCCTAGTTGTGGCTAAAAGAGAGAAAACTTTGAAAGTTTGATATCATGGAAAATTCTATTTTGGGTTTACAAGCATTTTACCGGTACGACCTGAAGTTTGGAATCAAACTAAATTATTCTTACGTTTGATCAAATCGCATGCATCTGTCTTTACAAAATTTTGCGGATATAAACTGATGTATGCGGGTCACATTGGGAATTTTATTTCATGACATTATATGGTTAAATGTGAAATCTTGGGATTTGATTTCATGAATTTCCCCTTCTGTATTTTGTACAAACGCTTTGTTATACACTGTTTTAGTACGCAAAACTATTTCTCATTCATTACATAAATTTATGCATGTTGGGACCATAGCGGTACCTTTGAATAAAGTTGTTAAAATATCTTTCGTTTGTGTCAGTATTAGCTTGATTATTGATCAAATATTTTCTGAAATGGTTTTATATGAGTGGCGGTTGTGACCACTTTGTACACCTACCGAGTAAATGGTAGTAGATTTTATTCGTATGTCTAATCGTTATAAAACTTTTGCATTTAGAAGTTTTATGAAATTCTAAATTGGCATAGTAGTTTGAAAAAAAAATCTTGAACTCATTAGAGCTATAGGTGCATACCCCCCTTGTGATAGAAGTCGTGTTTAAGGACTAAAGGAGTCCCAGGAGTTTGAAGTGTCGGAGGACCTGGCTTATGGTCCGTTTTGAACATTGAATCTCAGCTTTGTGATCTGGTTCACGCACGGATAACTGGAATATTAGATTTACACATTCTTTTGGGTATTTGAGTGTGATCCTTCTACTTTGGTAAAACCACGGGTTAAAGCATTGGTGGTTGTTTACCTATGGTCGGTTATGAATTGCTGGATTGACTTTCGACACCATGCATAGGTCGGGTGTGTGCCATCCGGAAGAGTTTTCAGGAATAAGGAAAATACGGTGATTCGTTTGTTTGAATTTTAGTACCATGATAGGTGTCAACGTTAATTCTTCAATGCAAGTCTGGAATAAAATATGTGGTGGTGTACCCATATTTGCAACATAGTCGTTTGAGAATAGGTGTCGACCCTCGATTCGGAGGACAGTGACCGTTGAGGTGCTTCGTTACACTCTCGTAGAAATTTGGTGTGTCTGCAAGTTAAAGTGACAACCTTAAGGATATTAGATGCTAGCAATGATGGATCGATCATGGGTAATTCTGTAATCAGCAAGGTTCCCGCTGATTTGGCAATCGATGCTGAAATGTATTACGGGAGTTGTGTAACCATGGGGTTGAGGTGATCCGCTATCTGTAGGTGTTGTGCTTGTGTCGGCTTGAGGGATGGATCTGATGATGTGTTGTATCGGATAAAGCTAGGGCTAGGAATCTCGTCCAGGAAAGGACGATAATCCTTTATAAGATTGATTATTGGAGAAAGTAGTGAGACCGTCGAAGTAGACCTTAAGTGGAATTCGTTATTAAGGAGATCGTGGCGTGTCAGAATTAGAAGTAATTAAGGGTAATGTTCGTCTTGGGGTGACCTTGATGGAAGTGGTTAGACAGGGTCGTAAACTACGCTTGAGGTGGTAAGTACGATTTAAGGTTGGGAGGCAACCGAGGCCTTAATGATGGGAAGATGGATTGATAAGGGCTTGAGGTTCATTCCGTCATCGGGAAGGTATGTCGAAAGTTGAGAACGGGTACGCGACGGCTTCTTATGAGGAATTTAATGAAAACCTTAAAATGGGATGCGATCGGTGCGTATAGGAGGCAAGGGTTTGTGAAAGTATTCCCTCGTGGATAGGAAACCCATTTGTTTTCGCTAAATGCAGTAATGAGCGTTTGGTTGGTGCCAGATTTCGAGGACGAAATTTCGAGGACGAAATCTCTTTTCAGGTTGGGAGGATTGTAACACCCGAAAATCTACGGGCGAGAGAAAGACAAATTGTTGGTAGTGCTTCGCGCGAGTGTCCGTGCAGGTCAAACCGCGTCGTGATCCGCATGGGGTTCTGTTCAGAGGACAGCGCGCGTCTCCGCGCAGGTTGGGTCGCACCAATAACCGCGCGCGCGCACTGTGCCCTGATAAAAGAGAACTAATCGGCCTCCACCTCATTTTCCAACCTAAATCTCAAAACCCTCCTCTTTCTCTCCCAAGAACCGACCTCCACCCTCCCCAATGAACCCCAAACTCGTTTTGGGGTTTTTTCTCCCAAAACCAAGTATCCTCCATAATCTAGCAAGATTTTGAGAAGCTAGAGCTAAGGTACCTTCATCCCTTTCACCTCCTTCACCAATGTTTTCTAGGATTTCAACCATCCTTGTTCTCCCATTCGTGGATTGGAGGTTTATGCCCATTTTGCTGAACTAGAGGTGTTTGGTTGGTGGATTCAAGCTTGGGTTGAAGTAATCTTCTTCTTCTTCATATATGGAAAATTAGGGTTTTGGTATAAGTTGAGATTTCAGGTGTAATGTTTGGGGAAAACGATTCTTTATGGTTGAATATGTTTACTTATGGTTGGAAATGTATGGATTTAGGTTTTTGGAAGTTTTGGCTTGAGAATCCAAGTGTTCTGCAAAGGAGCTCGAGTTGGGGTAAAATCTAGATTTAGCCTAAATCTAGCAAGGTGAGTTCACGTTGATTTGTGAAAACGTTGTACATGCCAAAATGTCTATTTTAAAGCATTTATGTGTTTTGCGTAAAATTATCAACTGTTGAGTTAGTTGGTAACTTTTGATCATTTGAAGTGTTTATCTCATTAAATTTTGTAAAACACCCAATTTGGGATTTTTGGGAATTTTGATGGATAAGTCATAAATGGAAGTGTTTTAATGATTATTGCATAAATGGATATTTAGTCACAAATACATTCTTAGTGTTTGACGGGTTTTATGCATCATTCATATAATGGGACGTTTTGAAACTAAGAGTGTGTGAATCCTTAGGAACATTTTGGAAATAATACTCTTTTTGGGTTCTGGGCCGAAGGCCAATGGTATTTTGAGAATTAAAGATTTTGGGGAAAATATTTAATTTGGTTTATGTAACCATATTGACTCTCGTGTTTAGCCAAACTGTTATCCCCAACTCTAGATTGTAAAAGTATTGAAAATATCTAAGTCCTGTTTAAGAGGATTTCTAGAGACAAACTTTAGAGAACGAACCTGCCTCTGAAGTACATTCCAGAGATGGGACTTTTAGCAGAAGACATCAAAGATGTCTTCATCAGAGGCTCTGAAGACCTCCTCAGAGCTCTGAAGACATTCTCTCTGAAGATGGCGCTGATCATATTTCTACATGTATCAGAAGAACAGATGACACATCATTAGTGATAAGATTTACTTTATAGAGTAGGTCACTGTTCAAGCATGCTTCTATTTATCAGAATAGCACACTGTTCACTTTATGGTCCTATAAATAGGACCATCACTCCATTGACAAAAGTGTACTTTTTGATATCTTGTATCTGAAGAATCAATTGAATATATTTCAAAGAAGATCTTGTTCTTTCTATATATTTATTATATGAACTGTGATATTCGAATATGCTTTTGATATTAAACTATATTGCTTCCGCTGATTATTACTCTTGTTGTTTGTATCATTATTATTGTATGATTAAATCTGGGATCCAACAATTGGTATCAGAGCCTCCTTTGTTTTCTAAACATAGAAAGATCATATCTGCATACTCGGATAGATTTATATCTTACTGATTCAAGCTTTTGAAATCTATGCATGTTCATATAAACCTTGGTTTATTAAAAAGAACTTCATATGCTCCAGATTTGAAAGTAAATCACAGTTACATCCTTTGATAAAAGATCTTCATAGAAAAGCATCAGTTCTTCAAATCTTCATCTTTTCTTCACAAAATGGCAAACTCTAGTATAAGTGTCATTTATACAGCTGGATCATTAACCAAACCTCCTACACTTCTAAGGGATGAATATCCTCAATGGAAGATAAGGATGGTAAATTTCTTGGAAGGTATGGACAGGGATCTTTTAAGATCAGTGAACGATGAACCTCACCAACCAATGGTGTTGGTACCCAGAGTTCCAGCAACAACAGATACTGCTGAAATACCTGCATACCATGAAAAGAAAACATCAAACTTCACTTAAGAATAAACTAAAATGATGGAAAATGACTCAGAAGCTGTTAGATTACTCATTATGGCCATTCCCAATGATATCTTCCAAGAACTTGATTCTTGTGTAACTGCAAAAGAGATATGGGATGAATTGTTAAATCAACTTGAAGGTGGCCTACAAACTCAGAAAAACAGGAGAAATCTTTGCATCAATGAATATCATGATTTTCATGCACAGCTGAAGAAACCTTACACCAAACATACTCAAGGTTCACCATTCTCATCAATAAATGCAGAAAATTTGGGGTCATGAGGACAAAAGAAGAAAACAATGTTCTTTTCCTTAAAAGTCTAAATGAAGAATGGCCACAACTGTCCATGTCAATACAAGCCAATCAAAATCTTGAACCATGGTCACTGACTGACATTTATGGCACCCTGGTAGCACAGGAAAAAGAAGTTGTTAAACAAAAATCAAAAACCTCTTTAGGTGGACAACTTGCACTAATTTCAAAACAAAAAGGTGTATTACAAGAAAGCAAAAACGGAGAAACAAATAACTATTTGAAGAAGGAACCTAAAAGAAAATCCAAGAAGGTTCTGATGACTGAAGAAGTTGAACACTCAGATTCAGACTCAGATGATGACATCAATGCGTTTGCCAAATCTCTTGCATTAATCACTCATCAATTTAACAAGAAATTTGGCAAGAAAGTTTTTGAAGGAAGAAGAGATGATGAAGAAAGAAGAGGAAATCCAGAAAGAAGATTTCAGAAAGCTGATTATCAACAAGAGCCCAGATCTACTCTGCATAGTGATCAAAAGGGTGTCCATTTCATCAATCATGAAACTACTCAACAATCAAGAACTCAACAACCATTTCAACCAAGGTATCCTCGACCTCAAAGGTACTTCCAGCCATAACCACAAGTTCAGAAGACAGAATCAGTTGCTGCTCTTCCACCAAACCAGAATGATAGGAGATGTTTCAGATGTGGAAAGCTAGGCCATTTCTCTACAAATTGCAGAGGTAGGCTTATCAAAGATCAAGACTACTACAAGAACAAATACAAGTACAATGTCAAAGAAAGAGTACTTGTTGCAGAGATGGAAGATTGGTTGTCAGACTCTATCAGTGATGGAGAGGAAGAACCTACGAATCTCTGTGGTATGGATTTTACAGATGAGCAGACCGATGGATCATCAGAGGACTGCTCTAAAAAGGTAAACTCTCCTTCCACCTCTGAAAGTGAACTTGAATTGGATGTTATTAAGCTAACAGATGAGTTTCATAACTTAAAGCAAAAACTTGTTGAGGAAAAAGAAAAAAGAAAGCAAATGACAAAAGATCTTAGTTTTTACAAATGGGAAAAAGATCTTCTTGAGTCAGAAAAGAGAGACATTTTTGTTGAGAAATCTGAACTTGAAAAAGCTCATAAACAAAAAGAAAAATCTTTCTTAGAAAAATTCAAAGAACTTGAGAAAGTTTTAAAAGTTAAAGAAGAAGAAGTAAGAAGATCTGAGTATGAAAGGCTCAATTATGTTGCCTTAACCAACTTTTTTCAAAAAGTAAGAGAAATCCTACATCAATCTCTAGAAAGGAAAGAACTTCAAATCAAAAGCTATCTAGATGCTCAAGATGTCCATATAAAAATAAATATTAAATGGACACTCAAGGGTTGGGATTCAATGAATTGGATTCATTCACTGGATTGAAGAAAACTTCACTTTCTTCCACTTTCTGTATAGGAAAGGTCCAGAGCTCTGATTGTCCATCTCTGAACAATTTCAAGAGAACAAAAACCTCAGAAGGGTCAAAAGCAAGAGCTCTGATTTTTAAAAATGTTGCATACTCTGATGTAAAAAACTTTCAAGAACCTATCTTAAAGATAGAAAAAGAAACTTCAGAGGTACTTTTCACAAAACCTTAGAGCAATGATCCCAGAGATATTTTCAAGTTTGATGCATTTATCATAAAAGAATCAGAGACATCTGAAATAAGTACCTCTGAAACAAGTACTTCTGAAGATGAACCTCAGAGTTCACTTCATCCAGATGCTCCTCTGTATTCACCAATCTCAGATGAATGCATCAGAACTACATTTGAGGATGACATCAAAAGAATAAATAAAGAAAATGTCATAGCTGATTTGAAAAAGAAAGACAACATGAAAAGAATCATTAAAGTCTGTAGACCCAAGGAAATCAAGAAACCTACAGAGGTAGTTATTTCTAACAAGGCTAAAAGAGACTTTCTTGACTCTGATTCTGAATCTGATCCAGAGATAGATGAACAGATATTTTGTAGACCAGAGGAAGTAATTCATAAAAAGATAGAGACTGTTGGTTCTGGAATTTTGAACATTTCTATTTCTGTTTTGAAAAATAAACTCAAAATACCAATATGTCCTGATTTTGCAAACATGTGTCTACAAGCAAAAACTTCTCTGGACCTTGAAAAAGAATTACAAGAAAAGGCAAAGAACAAAACTAACACTTCTAAACTTTACACCTATAAACCAATCAAGTTTACTCCTGAACAAAAAGGAAAATGGCAAGAAATTAACCATTCTGATCCTGTTTGTACAGTGAGCAACAAAGAGAAGAGGATGTTTTTGAACAAGAAAAGACAACTTGAAAAGAAGGTTGTCTTTCAAACTAGAAGAAAGGAAGTAGTTAGGAATACATGTAATATTCCTAGTACTAATTTGAAAAAGAATCAAAATGTATCAAATACATTTAATGAAATGAAAAACCTTGCTTCTAATTCTTCTTGTTTTGTAAATTGCAATTGCATTCAACTCTTGATAAAACTGAAAAATCACTTCAGAGGTTCTCATTGTTTTCTTAATCAGTCTCTGAATAAAAATTCAAAGACAAAGCCTCAAAAGAAAAAGGACAACTCTGTCAAAACATCAAAAGATGAAAAGGCAAGTATTCAAAGAAATCATCAGAAACCTAACAAGACAGGACCCATAATGAGATGGGTACCTAAGAAACTCTAATCTGTCTTGCAGAAACAGTCTATGCCTATCTGGTACTTGGATTCTGGATGCTCAAGGCATATGACTAGAGATAAAGAGTTACTATCCTCTTACAAAACAAAATCTGGAGGAGCAGTAACTTTTGGAGACAATATACAAGGTCAGATTAAGGGTTATGGTGAGCTATCAAGAGGTAATGTTTCTGTATCAAAGGTTGCTTATGTTGATGGATTAAAACACAACTTAATCAGCATAAGTCAACTTTGTGACCATGGATTTGATGTGAAATTTCAAGAAAAACATTGTTCACTTCTTCACTCAAAAACAGGTCAAGAAATGCTCAGAGCTGACAGAAAGGGTAATCTATATAGAATGAATTTTACCAAACACATAAAAACTGACTCAGAGAAACTTTGTTTAGTATCTCTGAACAGTGAAAATGTATGGCTCTGGCATAGAAAGTTTTCTCATCTCAACTTTTCTTCACTTGATAAATTGGTTAAGCTAAATCTGGTTTAGGGGTTACTATCTCTGAAGTTTAACAAAGATCATATTTGTTCTGCTTGTGAAATGGGAAAAATGAAAAGATCTTCCCACAAGACCAAAAGTGATAATAACTGTCCAAAACCCTTGTACATGTTACATGTGGACCTCTGTGGTCCTATCTCTATGCAGAGTCTATCAGGTAAAAAGTATATTCTAGTTCTGATTGATGAATACTCTAGATATACTTGGATAGAATTCATCAGAGCCAAGTCTGATGTACCTGATATTTTAATAAGATTGTTAAAAAGACTGCAGGTTCTGTTCAATAGCAAAGTTCAGAAGCTGAGAAGTGATAATGGGACAGAGTTCAGAAATGCCAAAATCAACTCATATCTTTCAGAAGAAGGCATAACTCCCAACTTCTCTGCAGCAAGAACCCCTCAACAAAATGGTGTTGTTGAGAGGAAAAACAGAACACTTGTTGAAGCTGCAAGAACAATGCATGCAGGATCTGATCTTCCCATAAACGTTTGGGCAGAGGCAGTGGCTACAATCTGTTTCACTCAAAATAGAGCTACCATTGTCAAAAGATTCAAGAAAACATCTTATGAACTCATTAACAATAGGAAACCTAATGTTAAATATTTCCATGTTTTTGGATGCAGAGGTTATATTCTGAATGATCGAGAGTCTCTTGGAAATTTTGACAGGAAAGCAGATGAAGGCAAATTCATTGGATATTCATTAGCCTCAAAAGCCTTCAGAGTGTTCAATCTGAGAACAAGAACAATCCAAGAGAGTATCAATGTATCTTTTGATGATGACAAAAGTCTTGCCACCAATGATGTCAATTCAACTGCCAAAAATATCTTTGAATCATCAAAGATAAGAGAATCTGAACTAAACAAAATATTTGAAGACTTCTTTGATGATGAAAACTCAGAGTTTATGTTCAGAGATATTCAAAGAGCAACTTCAGAGGAACCTCAAAATACAGGTACAACTCTCTCTGGTCCCTCTGAAGTCACAACTTCTGCTTCTGTGTGTTCTAGATTCTAGTTTCTAATCAGTAACAATTAATCAAAACAAACAAATTCAAACAATTACCTGTTTTGATTTCACTTCTCAATTCAATTACAAACTTTCTCTCTCTAGAACTCTCTCTTTCTCTCTCTACAAATCTCTCTCTCAAATATAACTCTGTTTAAGATTTCTTACAACTGAATTCTCTCTTTCAGAACAGAAAAATAGAAAGCTATTTATACTTACAACTAAAATACAAAACAATAAACTTTGACTTTATTAAAATAGACTTTGACTTTAATGAAAGTTGACTTTCTCAGATTTGACTTCTTAAACTTTGATTTTTGACTTCTTGATCTTGTATCCAACTATTTCATGCTCTAACAATCTCCCCTTTTGGATTCAAGATCACTGTTGAAAGATCTAGCAATTAAGTCTTCACTTTTAAGCTTTGTCAGCATAATCTCCCCTTTTTCTTTGACGGTATTCTTTCCAAAACTGTCTTAAAAAACGATTAACAATCTCCTCAAAACTTTCACAAGATACTTTCAGACTTTGGAAAGAAATTATCTTCAGAATCAGCTCAAATTGCTTTAGCAGATAATCTTCAAAGAAAATTTCCTCAAATCTTCAGAATCTTCAAATCTTTACTTTGAACTTTTCTGACTTGGATATTTCTAAAAATCATCTCTCAAAACTTTATCATTTCTTGATACCATCTCCCCCTTTTTGATGATTTGAGCATCTACATCATCAAAACTTTTCTTCCAAGAAATGTCTTCGACCATTCTGATCTGTCAAACTGAGCCTCTGATTCTGTGATCCATAACCAAGTATTCATCTAGATCTTTTCAAATCCAGACAAAATAAGAACATGTAACTCCTGAATCAACAAATGAATCAGTTAAAATGCCTGTCAGTAACACAAAGTCACTGTGTGTAACGAATACACAATATAAAAGAGCTTTTTGATGTTCACTCCCCCAGGGCTTCCATCCAATCATCAAAACACCACAAAGGAAATTTCTATGAATGTTATAACAAAGAAACAAATTCTTTGTGTGTTCGTGCAAGTATAGAAAGAATTAAGCACGAATAATTGCTTTTACAAAGGCTCAACATAGTGTAAACCACTGAGACAACAGTAGATAAACACAGACTCTAAGTGCATGATTGAAGTGCGAAGGCGGGACAGACTTCCTTGTTTTTCAATATCCAGATTTTCCAAATGAAAACCAGATAGCATATGTGCTGTGTCCCCTTGAAAATATGAAACACTTTCTTTTTGAGAAGAAAATGAGTGGTTGGTGGGGTATTAAGCAAGAGTTGGCACGTGCTATTTGCCTGTTTCAATAACGTTCACCAAAGAATTGTGAAACGCTAGTAATGTGGCTGCCCAACTCAGAAAGTATTTGGTGTAGAGTTTGATATTATTTTACTCTGATCTCACACCCTCTTTCTTTTGATCATTAAGCTCACTACTAACCAATCTCTCATTTCCATTTTACCTCGTCACACCCACACTCATATCTTTATAGACTCCTCACACTCAATCACTAAGGATTAACTTATTGGGTAGAAATCACTGGTTAACGTGATTCCATAGAAGTTCAGTTAATTCCTAGCACAAAGAACCCATAATTTCCTATGAAGCATATGTTGCTAAAAAAGATTTAACTTGAACAGTTAAAGCTCAAATACAAATGTCAGACAAATATATGCTCATAAAATATAATCATGAATATATGAGCATTTTTAATCATTGAAGCATTTTCAAACAAGTATATGAAATGAATAAACATGAATGCAAAAGGCTTGTTTGAAAATCTGACATTGTATGAAAAATGATCAGAAATGAATGATATAACAACCAAAGCTTAAGGTCAAGAATAATGGATATTGTCTATACGAAACAAAAATTTAGACATTCTTGAAATGATGTTTCGAAATGAAATATCGCTCAAAATTCTTTGAATACAAGCGGGGTGTCTTACCATCGAAATTATGTTTCAATATGATACATGGTAAGAACAATTTGAACAAAAATTAAACCGATGTGTGTGAATACTTGAAAGTATACAGAAAAGACAATACGCAAGTATTTATCTTTGGAAACACACGGTTTATTTATCAATTAAGCACAAAATAAAATGAAAACATTTAAAATCACACTTCCAAATTATAAAATCTGTTTAAGAATTGGGAAGTGGTTTGAACATTTCAGAACATGTTTTCTATATCTGAAAGTTGTCCTTCTTTCAGATATATTTGAGATTAAGATAAGAAATTTACCTTTTCGCGCAATCTTAAATCTCATAAAATCAGCTAAAAAATCATAAAGATATGATCTTGATAGCTTCCTCTCATCCTGCACAAGTCTCAAAGTCTAGTCAAAGCAATTTTTATTCACAAAATTTATTCAAATGTAAAAGACATAAAGCAGTAAAACGATTAAAGTACGAATTCTGATCTGAAATAATCAGAAATCACAGTCTTACTCCTTTTGATATGACTTATGTGCTCCCCCTAAAATCATGCATCACAAAAAATTTGTCATTTAAGAAAAAATGCAGAAATTAGTTATGCTCCCCCTCAAAATAATGTAGATCATCTAAAATCTTCTCTTACTACCCCTGAGATCATGAGCAAACAATTAAAGTGCAGATATCCTTCAAGCATAATGATAAAGAAAATGATGAAAAATTACAATACATAACTTTATTAGGTAACAACCGATTATGTCTTAAGATTTAACATACCAAGCTTAGAGACAAGAAAACTAAATCTCTGTTCATCTAATGGTTTGGTAAATAAATCTGCAAGTTGATAATCTGTTTTTACAAAATAAAGTTCAATTGTTCCTTTTTCTACATTATCTTTTATAAAATGATACCTGACGTCAATGTGTTTGGTTTTCGTATGCTGGACAGGATTAGCAGATATCGCGATTGCACTCTTCGAGTCACAATATATTGGAATTTTATCAAACTTGAATCCATAATCTCGCAGCTGTGTTCGCATCCACAGAACTTGAGAGCAGCAACTAGCAGCAGCTACGTACTCTGATTCAGCAGTCGATGTGGAAACGCATAATTGTTTATGTGATGCCCAGCTAACGAGCTTGTCTCCAAGAAATTGAATGTGACCTGAAGTGCTCTTTCTATCCAACATGCAACCTGGATGATCTGCATCTGAATAGGCAGTCAGTTGAAAACCAATATCCTTAGGATACCACAGACCAAGATCTGCAGTCCCCTTAAGATACCTAAAAATCCTTTTGATAGCAGCCAAATGGGATTCTTTAGGAGCAGCTTGATATCTGGAACATAAACATGTTGAAAACATAATATCTGGCCTACTTGAAGTAAGATACATTAACGATCCTATCATACCTCTATAAGTTCTAACATCAACACTTTTACCTGAAGGATCAGTGCTAATTTTAGTACCTGGTGCCATCGGGGTTCCAATTGGTTTACAAATTTCCATTTTGTACTTCCGAAGAATATCCAAAATGTACTTAGATTGGTTAATGAAAATCCCCATTGAAAATTGTTTAACTTGTAATCCGAGAAAGAAATTCATCTCTCCCATCATACTCATTTGAAAACGTGACACCATGAGGTTAGAAAAGTTTTTGCAATATTTAGGATTTGTAGAGCCAAATATTATATCATCAACATATATTTGAATAAGGATGATATCGACTTTTTCCTTTTTGATGAACAAAGTGGTATCAACCTTACCTTTGGAAAAACCTGACTTGACCAAGAATTTAGATAGAACATCATACCATGTTCGAGGGGCTTGTTTTAAACCATACAGAGCTTTGTCCAAGATGTAGACATGATCTGGCTTATCTTGATTGACGAACCCTTCTGGTTGAGACACGTATACTTCCTCCTTAAGAATGCCATTCAGAAAGGCTGTTTTCACATCCATTTGATAGACTGTGAAACTCTTATGAGCTGCGTAGGCTAGAAACATGCGGATTGCTTCTATACGCGCTACTGGAGCATACGTCTCATCGTAGTCTATGCCTTCCTCTTGTCGGTAACCTTTGGAAAAAAGTCTAGCTTTGTTCCTTATGACGATACCATCTTCATCCTTCTTGTTTTTGAATACCTATTTAGTGCCAATCACGGATTTACCTTCCGGTTTTGGAACTAATCTCCAGACCTTCAGGGCTTCAAACTGATTTAATTCTTCTTGCATAGCAGATACCCAGTCTCCGAATCAGCAAGAGCCTCTGATACTCGTGTTGGCTCAATCTTACTGAGGAATGAGTCATGCATACATTGATTAAGAGTCGCTGACCTCGTTTGTACAGGAGTATTAAGATCTCCAATTACTTGAGGTAATGGATGTTCTTTGGTCCAGCGATACTCATGAGGAAGTGGATTAGATACTGATTGAACATGATCATCATCTTGAAATCCACTATCAGGCTCTTCAGTTTGATTAACAGGAGGGGGGTTTGCAGTTGAAGTTCCAGGTGCAGAAGCGTCAATTGGAACAGCAGAATCGAGCTATTGAGTAGACATTATATCACACCCAACTGAAATAGTTACTTATGGATCAGCAATTACTTGTATATCTTCAACTGTAGGAGTAATTGTAGGAATGTGAGTTTCTGACTGAACGGAGGATAGAGGTTCAGTTATAACTTCTGAAGTGACTGGATGACTGCAACTTGTGTCTTCAGACCTGTCAGTCACAGCAGATTTAGGTATATTAGATCCTAGAAACTCATCATAAAAGAATTCAAATAACAAATCTAAATCAGTTAAATGTGAAATAGATGTAGAAGCGTTATTCGAATTTTTCTCTGTAGAAACAGGTCCTGGACTGATCTGCCCAGAAGCTATTACGCCAGTTTTCACGGGTTTTGAACTGAATTGTTCAGAAGCCATATCTTCATCAAATGTTACATTGACGCTCTCGACAACTGTCATTGACTTTTTCAGATAAACACGGTATGCTACAGATGTTGAAGAATAACCAATGAAGATACCCTCGTCCGCCTTAGCACTGAATTTATTCAGACTCTCTCTGTCGTTAAGCACAAAACACTTACACCCAAATACGTGAAAATACTTAATTGTCGGTGTTTTGTTGTTGATCAGCTCATATGGAGTCTTTTGAAAACGGCGGTGTATCATGGATCGATTTTGAGTATGACATGCAGTTGACACAGCTTCTGCCCACAAAAATAGAGGTAGATCGGATTGACTGGCATAGTCCGAGTGGCCTCGACTAGCGTCCGATTTCGCCTTTCGACTACTCCATTTTGTTCAGGCGTACGAGCAACAGAGTACTGATGTGATATCCCGATTGATTCGAGATATTCTTTAACGGTTTTGTTTTTGAACTCTGTGTCGTTGTCAGTTCGAAGAAACTTGACTTGTCTCTGCATATTCACCTGGGTCGTCTTTAAGAAAGTAATGAGAACTTCGGGCGTCTCATCTTTTGATCGAAGAAATTTGACCCACGTGTATCTTGAGTAATCGTCCACAATAACCAACACGTATTTCTTTCCACCCAAACTCTGAGTTCTCATTGGACCGCACAAATCCATATGTAACAATTCTAATGGAGAAATAGTGCTTGGTTCAGGCTTCGGTTTACGCGGATCTCTCTTCATCTTACCCTTCTCACATGCAGCACATAAGTGTTCTTTCTCGTATTTCAGCTCAGGAAGTCCTTTTACCAATTTCCCATTAACCAACTTGTTGATATAACGAAAGTTCAGGTGTGATAAACGTCTGTGCCAGAGCCAACTTTGTTGCATTGAAGCTTTTGTCATTAAGCAAACTTGATTGTCAATCTGAACTTTGGACAGGTTGATGGTATAGAGGTTTGTCTTTCGATGTCCACCTAAGAGTTCTGTGCCGTCTTCAGTACGAACCGAGCAACTCTTAGATTTGAAGTTGACCTCTAACCCTTTATCGCAGAATTGACCAATGCTAAATAAGTTGTGCCCCAAGCCTTTGACATAACTCACCTTACTTATCGTTATGTTGTCTTGAATGATGTCACCATATCCTAAGATTGGTGAAAGCTGATCGTTTCCAAATCTTACATTTCCACTGAATTTCTCTGTATAATTAGAAAATAAAGCTTTTTGCCCAGTCATATGCTTGGAACATCCACTGTCCAAGTACCACATATGCCGGGTCTGCAATAGAAATCAGGAAACAATAGATTTAGGTACCCATTTAAAAACGGGTCCTAACAGATTAGTACAAGATTTTGGTATCCATTTGAAAATGGACCCTCTGTTCTTTTGAAAACCTTTAAAAATATTTGATTTTGAAGAGTAAACATGATAAGATCCATACCAATCAGGAGAATTATGAGAATAAGCAAAATCAGTTCGTCGATAATTATGATGATATTTAGTAGTAATAAAAGATAATTGAATCAATTGCTTTATTGAATAACACTTGTAAGAAGTTACAAGGTTTTGTTTATGAGAAGCACATTGACCAACTACATCTGAATCACTACTAACAAATTTAGTACAAGAATTATCAGAAACTGATCCAGCTATCTCATCATCCTTCCGTTTTGGTAGCCATTCAGTTCGAGCTTTCGACTTTTTCTTGCTTATATCTGAAACAAAAGATTTAGATTTATTAGGAAAAGCAAATTTCTGAGATTGATTTTTCTTTTGTGTACCAGTGTATTTCGGTTTCTGTAATCGCTGTTTCTTATGTTTCTTACCTTGTGCATAGTAATCAGCAGTTACAGAAACTGATTCACCAACCTTAGCTGATGATTCACCAATATTAAAACCACTTGGTAACACTTTTTCAGTTATAAGACAAGTAGAATGATCAGGAAGAGGAGCATTGAATTCAAACATATCCATTTCTTCTATGCACCCATCATCAGAGTTTAAAAAATCATTTGCAGACGCAAATAAGTCATCAAAATTATCATACAATGTTTGAGATGTCTTTGAAACTGTAGAACACTTTGTATATTTAGATTGAAAAACAGTGTTCTTTAAAACTGTAGAAAACACACTTTGTTGAATATCAACCAAAAGTTTTTCATCAGATAAAACATTTTCCAGCTCAACTATTTTGCTTTCCAGAACGAGTGGAGGAACATAGACTTTTGCAATAGAAGGTTTTGCCTCCATCTCAGAAACAGAATAACTAGAAAAATAATCGTTTGAAAGAACTTTTGGTGTATCTGAAAGATAACTATCATTTAACTTTGCATAGTTAAATGGTAGTTGCATTTTCTTTACATTCTTTCTATTTTCAGTTTCTTTGGCCTCAACTTCTTCTGGTAATTTGGTAACAAATTTGGGTTTTAAATGAGTATGTTTACCAGCACAAGCAAGAAAATCAAAATTATATAATGCTGGTTGTTTTCTGATGGCTTTCTTTAAGTAATGGGGGTTTTGAAAACCAAGACCCCATTTTTCTTTAACATCAGCCTCTTCGTTAGGTGCATTAAGAAAAATGGTTTGATCTGTTTGGCCTCTTGCATAGAGTTTGGTTTCCAGACCATTTACCTTCTTATTCAAAAGCTTGTTCTCAACCTGCAATTTATGAACAATTAGTGCAGATTCTCTTTTCTCAAACTCATACTTAGAAATTTTAACTTTAAAATCAGAAATCTTCTTTTCAAAACAATCTACTTGAAGTTTAGAATCAGAAGCAGACTTGCGTAAAGAATCAATTAGATCTTTGTTCCCAATAACAGACTTATTAAGCTCAAAGATCTTATTGTTTCTTTTAGCAACTCTTTCTTTTTCTTTCTTCAGTTTTACTTGAAGATCATTAAGCTCAACCATCATAGCTTCCATTTTGGTTATGAAATCTTTTTGAGTTAAGTTTATTACCTCATCAGCCGTCTCGTCATCTGACTCATCATACTTAACATCTTTTCCCATTAGACAGAGATGAGCAACTTCTTCTTTCTCTTCCTCTTCACCTTCTGAATGATCCAACCAAAATTCGTCTTCAGCCATTAATGCTATGCCAGCTTCTTGCTGTTTGGCCAATAGCAACTTATTCTGATAGTACTGAGAATTACAAACTTTTGGCTTTCTACAATCTTTTGTAAAATGACCAATCTTGCCACAGTTGTAGCATTTGACTGGATCACTTGCTGGCTTTTCAACAACAGTGTAGTCATTCACAAACTTCTTCCTTTCATCAGGTTTCTTCTCAACATATTTGTTCTCTTCATGTCGCTTTCCTTTAACTCTTTCTCGGTGTTCATGATTCTTGGAGCTTGATGAAGAATATCTTTGAGAATTTGATCCCGGCTTCTTATAGAATTTCTTTTGGAAAGCTCGGGTCAGTAAAAGCATAGCTTGTTTGAGACTTTCTCCATCATCACCATCTGATTCAGATTCAGATTCAGAACTTGTAAGCACTTTCTTCTTTTTCTTCTTCTCTTTCTTTTCTTTCTTCTTCTCTCCGGCCACTAGAGCAATAGGATCAGGAACTTTTTCTGCATTCTTCTTTTCAGCTCTTTTCTCCTCAACTTCCTCTTCATTTTGCTTCAGAGTCTCATAGACTTCGTGAAGAGGTATTTCACTCAAGTCTTTCATCTGCTTCATCCTACGTGTATGTTTCTTCCATTCAGGTCGTAGGATACTCAGAAATTTGACATTGTTTTCCAGCTGCTTCTTTGTCACTTTTTTCTTCGTCAGTTCATTCAGAAGCAAAGTAAACCGTTCATATGTGTCTTCCAAACTCTTATTCTCTTTGGCTTTGAATTTCTCATAGCTATTGATGCAGTTAGCCACTTTCATCTGATTCCCTACCTTGGATCCCATCATCATCTTTTGTAATTGATCCCACATCTTTTTAGCATCATCCTTGTAGCTATCAATCTTGATGTAAATGTCATTAGGAATGCTTTGAAGTAGAAGAGACCTTGCTTGCTTGTCTGCTTTATATCGGCTTTTCTGTTCTTCAGAGTACTGTGAGACATCCACTTTAACTGGTTTTGTCTTTTGTTCTTTTTCCTCATCACCATGTCCATTATCAGATGAATCATCATTAGCAGGTACTTGAACTATGATTGGTTTCATAGGACCTTCTGTAATTGACAAAAGAATATTCTCTCCATTTGTGTGCCGGTCTACGAAATCAAGGAATCGGTCCTTCAATTGTTCATACTCTCCTTTAAACAGTACAGGAGGCTTGACATCAGTGCCTATAGAAAGAGCGTCTTTGGAAGTCATCTTGTCTGAACCTGTTTTGAAAAATATATCCAATAAGAAACTAGAACTGATCGTTAGTCCAAAATATGAAATCACAAAAATACAAGAAATCTTGAAATAGAAATTCAGAAATTTAGATCACAATCAGAATTTTTGTCCCCCTCCGCAGACTTAGCACGGGGGTCCCGCTACCCGGTTAGCGGGTGGGGTCAAGGGGCAACACCCCTAGAGAAAATTTTTTCACTATTAAAGGGCATATTACAGTTTTGAAAAAAATTTAACTAAGTGACAAAACTCGCAAGTCACTATAAAACTCACAAGTGCTTAAACTCGCAAAACCCTATTCACTGATAAACACGTAGATCGAGACTTGCGCGTTTGAGAAACTCGCAAACACAGGCTTGCGTGTTCTGATAAACTCGCAGATTGCTAAACTCGCAGATCGATGAAACTCGCAAGACACTATTCCCTCTGAAACTCGCTAACGCCTAAACGCGCATATTATTATTTACGACGAAACTCGCTAACTAAGGTGTGCGCGTTTCCAAAACTCGCTCGTCAATGCTTGCGCGTTTTGAACAAACTCGCTAGCTATACTTGCGCGTTTCCACACTTAGAATTTTTTTTCTTGAAATTTCAAACTCGCACATCGAATGAACTCGCAAACCACTGTTTCAGCTCAAACTCGCACCCTTTGATTAGCGCGTTTGAAGAACTCGCTAACCACTATGTGCGCGTTCTGGTCCTTAGAAAATTTTCCAACTTTTCCAAACTCGCAGACTTCAACTAGCGTGTTTCTAAAACTCGCTAATCGTTACTTGCGCGTTTTGACTAAAATCGATTTCCTTCAGCTTGCGCGTTCTAACGACGAACTTGCGCGTTCTTCAGATCTAGCGCGTTCTTCAGAATATCGACCCGAAAATTGATTTTTCCATCTGTTTTGCGATCAAACCTTTTTGAATTGGTCTGAAACTTTGAATGGATGCTCGATTACAATACTAGAACATATTACAATGCAAGAATTTCGATCTAAAACTCAAAAATTACAAATTTGATTTGAACACAGTGTCAAGAACTCATGAACATAAAAAACCACAAGAATTCGAAAAATTTGAATTCATTACAGTGCAATTCACAAATCTTTCTATACAAACTCAATCTATTACAAATTTTTGATTACAGGTTCAAGAAATGAATCAAGACAAACTGAAGGACAATTCTCTTCAGAAGCAGAAGATGAACAAGAGACATCTGAAGAGTTTCCAGAGACATCTCTTGAAGAGACTTCAGAGCCTGCTTCACTATCTCTGGAACTCACTTCAGAGCCTCTAAACAGTACAACAGAGATGCCACCAAATGCTATCTAAGAAGCTCAAACTCCACCTCATATTCATGATCCAATCACAAGATGGACAAAGGATCATCCCCATGATCAAATCATTGGATCACCTTCAGATGGAATCAAAACCAGATCTGCCACAATCAATGAATGCTACTTTGTAAACTTTTTGAGCATCATTGAACCAAAAAAGGTAAATGAAGCTCTTGAAGATCCTCATTGGATCTCTGCCGTGCAGGATGAGCTTCAAGAGTTTGAGAGAAACAAAGTCTGGACCTTAGTTCCACTTCCTAAAGGAAAATTTGCAATAGGAACTAAATGGGTCTTCAGAAATAAAAAGGATGAGGATGGCATTATAATCAGAAACAAAGCTAGGTTGGTTTCAAAGGGATATTGCCAAGAAGAAGGTATTGATTATGATGAAACCTTTGCACCCGTGGCTAGGCTAGAAACAGTTAGAATCTTCTTAGCCTATGTTGCACACAAAGGGTTCAAAGTGTATCAAATGGATGTTAAATCTTCTTTTTAAATGGTACATTAAATGAAGAAGTTTATGTTCAGCAACCACCTGGATTTGAAAATATAGAGTTTCCTAACCATGTTTATTATCTTGATAAAGCTTTGTATGGACTTAAGCAAGCTCAAAGAGCATGGTATGCTACTTTGTCCACATTTCTGTTTAATAACGGTTTTGAAAAAGGTACAATTGATACAACTTCGTTCATAAAAAGGTAAAAAAATGAGATGCTTTTAGTACAGATATATGTTGATGACATTATATTTGGCTCTACAAATCATAAGTATTGTGATAGGTTTTCAGAGTTGATGAAGAGTGAATTTGAGATGAGTCTCATGGGAGAACTAACATTCTTTCTAGGCTTACAAGTAAAACAAACTTCAGAGGGTACTTTTATAAGTCATTCTAAGTATGTCTCTGACATTTTGAAAAAATATAATCTCAATGATTCAACTTCTATGAAAACACCTATTGCCACAGGAGTCAAACTTGACTCTAATCCTTCAGGAAAATCTTTAGATGTCAAGACTTACAGAGGCATGATAGGATCACTTCTATACTTAACTGCTAGTAGGCCTGATATAATGTTTGCAACATGTCTCTATGCTAGATATCAAGCAAATCCAAAAGAATCTCATTTGTCTACAGTAAAGAGAATTTTTAGATACCTCAAAGGCACACCTTCTTTAGGTCTCTGGTATCCTAAACTGTATAATTTTGATTTAACAACATACACTGATGCAGATCATGCAGAGTGCAAACTAGACAAAAAGAGTACCTCTGGATGTTGTCAATTATTGGGATATAAGTTGGTTAGTTGGTCATCTAAGAAGCAGAACTGTTTTTCAACTTCTACTACAGAGGCAGAATATGTTGTTGCTGCTAGTTGTTGCTCTCAAGTCATCTGGATGAAGACTCAGCTCAGAGACTATGGCTTACAGTATGACAGAATTCCAATTCTATGTGATTCCAAAAGTGCCATAGACATCTCTGCTAATACAGTACATCATTAAAAAACAAAGCACATTGATGTAAGGTACCATTTTCTAAAAGATCATGTTGAAAAGGGAACAATTGAAATGTATTTTGTACCAACTGAACTTCAACTTGCTGATATTTTCACAAAAGAATTAGATGAACGAAGGTTCAATTTCTTAATTAGCAAGTTGGTAATGTTGAACATTTCTACCTAAAACAGGATAACATCAGAGTCTCTGATCCACTCATCAGAGCATGTTCAACCAGAGCCTCTGAAACTCATTTCAAAGCCTCTGGACTTTTCACAAATGGTCAAAATCATTCTTTTGTATCCCTAAGCATCTGTCAAGGAGGAGAAGATAAATTTAATACATTCTTTGGTCAAGGGGGAGCAAAAGAACCTTTCATCTATCAAGGGGGAGCAAGAGAATTTTTTAGCTTAGTCTCTGATATTCACCTCAGAGTCTCTGATCTTGTCTCTGATATTTATCCCAGAGTCTCTGATCAAGTCTATGGTATTCACCTCAGAGTCTCTGATCTTGTCTCTGATATTAATCTCAGAGTCTCTGATCTTGTCTCTGAGATTCATATCAGAGTCTCTGATCTTTTCTTATTTTTCTCATTTTGAGAATATTCGAGCAAAATGTTTATTTCTCAAACAGAATTGATTCTCATTGTCACTTTTTTTTTCTAAATAAATAATATTTAGAAAAAAAGTATTTCTTTTCAGAAAATTAAATGCGTGTATGAGCTACACCTTTTTGGATAACCATTCTTTTTCAAAAATCTTACTGACGGTTATCTGACATCAAGAGTCCCTTCCCTATCCTACTATACGTGTCACCTATTTATTAGGGGAATAATGGAACGTCCTTCTGACATTAGAACACACAATCATCGTTTCCATTACCTTTATCTCTCTACCCTTGTCCATAAAAACCCATTCCTTCCTCCCTTTATTCTTTATGCGCTCAAAATTTTCATCCCTAAATACTCTCTCTCCCAAAAGCAAGAAAACCTGCAACAATGGTCACTCAAGCTCAAAACTCAGCCGATTCCAGCAGAATAGTTCCAAGTATCAACATGGACCAATTTGATGTACCGGTGAAAGGCAACAACTACCATTTGGATATCACCCCTACGAAGTTCGACGAACATTTTCGTCCTGTGCTGCAGTTTCTTAGCAAGTGCGAACTGAGAGATGTCTTCACCGACTATGCTTTCGATGTTCCTCTCAGGTTTGTCCAACAATGGTGGTATTAAAGTGAATACAATGACTAACAAGAAGGGTTGGTCGGGTATATTGACCTAGGAGAAAAGGGCATAAACGTCAGAATCACCCCCAACACACTGACTCGCAGATTCAACTTGCCCACTCTTGCAGATCTTCAAATTCAGCAGTTTGTGAAACCACCTACTCAGGATGTTATCATTCAATTTCTTCTACACTTGGGCTACAACAAGGAGATCACACGTCTGAGTCAGTTCAGACGTCAATACCTTCCTCCCACATGGAATTTCATGTTAAGTGTGTTGAATCGCACTCTTACATGCAAAATTGGAAGCCATGATCAGACACACCCAACCATTCTTGCTATCATGTATGCTCTATTCTTCAACCGGAGCATTAATATGGCGTATCTTCTATTCTGTGAGATACTGACTGCAGTGGACAAAAAGAACAAAGATTTGGCTAAAGGCAAAAGCCAATTTCAGTACTGTTTCCTTGTTTCATTTCTGTTGTCATTCGTCGTGCCATGGAGAGATTCTCTCTCACTGAAGAAGGCCCAAGAACATCGTTGTTCATAATGAACTCCTTCAAACCAACAGTGGTTCCTCCTCACCCTAATGAGAGAAGGTTTCCACAAACAATGCTTCAGTACATTCCTGTTGATTCTGACACCCGTCTCATACTTAGTCGTGTTGCTCAACCATCAGAACCGATGGTGAGATCCCCAACACATTTAGGTTCTGAACCTGAGCTAGAATCAGAGAGTGACATCTCTGATACTGCTCAAAATATTCACAGAGAGCAACCACAGGGTGGCTCTGTGAGAGTGAGCGAGAGAAAACAAGAGAACCCTTCATCTGAAGAAGAGCCTAACTCTGTCAGAGGAGAGGAAGGTGAGTTAGAGCGCACACCAGAGGGTGAGTTTCTGAACCTAGCATCCGAGAGTGGTAAGGTAGAAAAAGATGCCCTTGATGGCATAAATGAGCGATTCCAAAACCCCAATCCCCGTGCTAACATATCTACTGTACAAGGTGGTCCAGCACCAGTGGACATTGAAACAGAGGTGCACACCTCGAGCCCTTCCCAAGGCAGCCGCTAAGAGGCAACTTCTTCTGCCTCTGAAGCACACACCCAAGGGGCAACCTCTAATATGGCTAAGTCCTACCAACAGGACTTAGACCAAGACAAAAGTACTCATTCACCCCAGAGTATGCAACCACCTCACACTCATGATTCCTTTGTGGCTTATAATATCATGAATCGTCCCTTAGATCAGGAGAGACTTCAGATCTCTCGTAAGGATTTCCTGTCAGAGAAACAATGGCATGACCTTCTAACACGACGACTCCTTAGCCTGGACAGCAAGGTGTCCACACATATTAGGTTCTCATCATCATCTACCTCTGACTCTGATGATGGTAGACCTATTAGAACCCTTTTTAGAGAAATCCTTGAAAAATGATTCTCAAGGATTAAGGGGAAGTCCTTCCGGAGTCAACATCAAACAAATTCCGAAAGAAGGCCCCTCTGAACTCGAGGGAAAATTAGAATCATGTGTTGATTCTAATGTCACCCCCTCTGATTATGTCACCAAGGAAGAGTTCAAAGTCTTTGGTGATGAAATCAGAGACTCTCTGAAGGAGATTAAACTTCAATTGTAGAAGACCTTAGAGGCCTCTGCCTCTAACTCTGAAGTTGCAAAGCTCACTTCAGAGGTCTCTGAGTTGCGCACCACACTCCACTCTCAGAGCTCACGCCTAGAGGCTCTGAAAAAGCATATCATTGTCAACTCTTCTATTTTGTCCATGGAAATTCAAGAATCCAAGGAAGAGCTCATCCAATCCATTCCACCTCCTTCTGCTCCCAGACCAACATTTGAGGACTTCTCTCATTTCAAAGAGGAAGTATTGAGATCATTAGCAGAGGCGGTTCCCAGGATCCCAATACCAACCGCTGCTCCATCTCTTACGATATCTTCAGAGCTTGTTACAAAAGCTGATCTCCACAACTTTTCAAAAACCCTTACCAGCAGCATGATGACAATCTCTAGTAAGTTTGTCACCAAGGCCGGTCAGCAGAGCAAGTCTTTTGAAGATCTTCTGAAGCATGCCATTTCTTCAGAAGAAACATTAAAAAGGAAGGCACCAGAGGTAGGATGCTCTAAAGAGGATAGAAAGAAGGCCTGATTTGAAGGCTCTGATGACCATGATGATCAGCCTCAGGGGTCATCAGATCTTCAAAAGGGGGAGAAGACTTCATCACCCAAAGTTGCTGAATCAACCAAAGAGTCAACTCCCTCTGGATCTAACAACAGAAAGCAAGGAAAAGAACCAGAGAGGCACTCCACCTCTGTTGAAGACAATCAAATGCTTCTTGCATCTCCAGTACCAGTAATCTTCTTAGCACCATCAACATCAGGGGATCCAATGGTTCCTATTATAAACGCTGAACCAGAGACGATTGGGGCTCTGGAGGAAGATGAAGACGAACAGTTGATAGACTTCTCAACCTCTGATGATGCATTCTCATCACCAGAAAGACCAAATATTGTGATGAGAGATGCCTTCGGATCAGAATCTAAAAAAGAAGAAAAATCTGATTCTGATTCTGAAGAAAAAGTTGTTGAAGAAGTTGAAGTAATCGATGTTAAAGAGTATGTTTTCAAAAATGCTCAACCACATCATACTTCAACTGAAGCACAATTAAGAGAATCACCAGAGATTGATGAATATATCTCTGAACCAAATCAAGAGCAATCACAACTGAAGGAACAAGAATCAGCTCAACTGTCTGCTGAAGAAACAACCATGGATGTTGATGAACAGGCTCCTCCAGAGGATCTTGTTCAGAAGACAAGCATTGGTTTACAAGCCGAAGTTTTCACCCATCCTCCTACATTCATTTCCTCCAAACCCAAAGCCTCCATAGAAGATCATTTTCGATATATCTACTGTGAGTTTAATCTGGAAGACACTCTAGTCATTCCTCTGAATACAAGAATCAGAAAGAACATGCCTGACTATGAACGAAGATTCATCAGAGATAAAACTACTCCAAGAGCAAAGGTCCTCTCTGATGATCCAATCATCAAAATCATCAAAATCTCTGAAAGAAAGTTTGCCTATAACAAGATCATCTACAGGCACTATGAAGTCATTCGCTCTGATTAGAAGGTTTACGAGTTTAATGATAATGATTTCGTAAACCTAAATCCATATGATCTACCTCACTTATATGCATACTGCTCTGCAAGATACGACAAAGGAAGGGAATTCAGAATGGGCATGTTTGAAGTCAGAATAGTAATGGAAGCATATGTTAAACTCAGAGCAAAACTTGACTTCCAGATTGCTCTGAATCTGGGCAAAGAAAAACTAGGAGTGATTGAACCTGCGGAGACAATCGAGAATCTCGATAAGCAGAAGACAAGATCAATTATTGCAGAGCCTCTGGGTTTCGTCTAAAGGGTGAATCAAATCAAGAAAATCTTCCTTGCTTCAGAAGTATTGAAGTACTCTGATGAAACCTTAAGAGGTGTGCATAAGCTGATTCATGTGAAGGAAGAACGACATAGAGCAGATCTTCTGGCGAAACTAGACTTAGAGATTGGCTCAATGATTAACTTCAGAGAGCTTATTATGAAGTTTCATGGAATCTGTTCTAGTGATAGGTGCTAGTTTATTTCCTTATTTTTGAATGTTACTTTCTCTATTATGAATTTCCAAATGCTTGTGAGAAGTAATATTTAAGAGGATGATTTTCTCCTCTATGCTTTCTAGATTAAAATTTTTTCTGTTCACTGCTACTCTTGCATTTTCTATTTTCAATACTTAGGGGGAGATTGTTAGCCCCAACTCCAGATTGTAAAAGTATTGAAAATATCTAAGTCATATTTCAAAGGACTTCCAGAGACAGACTTTAGAGAACAAACCTGCCTCTAAAGTACATTCCAGAGATGGGACTTTCAGCAGAAGACATCAGAGATGGCTTCATCAGAGGCTCTGAAGACCTCCTCAGAGCTCTGAAGACATTCTCTCTAAAGATGGCGCTGATCATATTTCTACATGTATCAGAAGAACAGATGACACATCATTAGTGATAAGATTTACTTTCTAGAGTAGGTCACTGTTCAAGCATGCTTCTATTTGTCAGAATAGCACACTGTTCACTTTATGGTCCTATAAATAGGACCATCACTCCATTGACAAAAGTATGCTTTTTGATATCTTGTATCTGAAGAATCAATTGAATATATTTCAAAGAAGATCTTGTTATTTCTATATATTTATTATATGAAGTGTGATATTTGAATCTGCTTTTGATATTAAACTATATTGCTTCCATTAATTATTACTCTTGTTGTTTATATCATTATTATTGTAAGATTAAATCTGGGATCCAACACAAACGTCTATTAAGACTTTTGGGGCTAGATTTGTACTCGGTTGAGTCTTTGGAACATTTGTTCAGTTTTGGTAGCTCGTTAAGGAGACTTAGACGTATGGTGAAATGAGTTGCATCTTAATTGAGAGTTACATGTTTTGAATGCATTAGTTCATTCTTTCGATTCATGTAACGTTTTAGACTGTAATGCATTGGATCCATAGGCATATGAGTCGGTCAGTTGGTTTAGTAGGGGACCTTATCCCCGTTTGGGACTGGATATTGTTTAGGGCTAGCGGGAGATCAAGGTAGATATCATGGGTGGTTGAACTCGATAACCGTATAACCTTTGTTGAGGGCTTGAGGTAGATATCATGGGTGGTTGAACTCGATGCCCGTGTGTGATCCATTCTGGTTACTCTTAGTGGAATTTAGTGTCCGCGTTTGAAGTCTAGCGCGTGGTCCCTAAGTTATGTTGTTATGTAAGCTTGGGGTAGTGCTCTTGGAGAGCCGTATACGGAGCTAAGTCTTGCGGTGGTGCCCATAGTGAGCCGGATACTCGGACTTATGACTTTGTGGTGAGACTCATCTAGAGGTCGAGTAGACACTAGGGTCATTGGGTATCTTGTGGTGGTAGCTCGGTTGGGAGCTGGATACGGGGATCCATGACTCTATGTGAAGCTCGAGAACATTGATAAGTGGCTTAACTTTATGTGCCCGCCACTTTCAATGGAACTCGGGTATCCCCTATCACCGAAAGGTGTTGTTTTTGGGTATTGAGTTTTATTATCCAAGTTTTCGGTGGCGTCTTGTGTAAATGGATTTTATCCTTGATTTATGGGTTGAGTATTATGCCCCACCCGTGTTTTGGGTGTTTTAGGATACAAAGTTTTAACCGGATTTTTATGAATGGAGAGTTCGATTTCTATTCATGTTTGAGTGAGTTTTGGGTTGGAATCTAGTTACGAAAGAACGTTTTATATTGGAATCTTATCCTTGAAGTAGTTTGGATTTGAAAATGTCTATATTGGTGTTTCTATGCCTAAAATGCATATCATTAGACAACGAGTCGTTTTCATATTCAAAGCATATCGTTTTGAAAGATTATCATTTAAACTGCATTACCTCTTTTCAACGAAATCTTTATTCATATGGAAAACTCTTGAACTCACTAGGCGTTAGCCTAACTTTTTTATGTGTCGACATGTGCAACAGATTCCGGTTGGGTGTAGCTCTATGGTCATCTTCTGCCATGAGAGCCTTACCAATGGTCATCAGACAGGTTGTGCCAATGGTCATCTTCTGCCATGAGAGCCTTACCAACTTCCTTTTGCTTGGCCAAGAACATCTTGGCCTTGTAGTATTCGGAGTTACGAACGACTTGCTTTCGGCATTCTTTGGCAAAATGGCCCAGACGACCACACTTATAACATTTGATTGGATCATCCTTGGTTTTCTCATCATGCTTCTTCTCGACCTTCTTTCCTTCATCAAATCGTTTCTTACCTTCATACTTCTCCTTGGGATCATGTCCCTTGTGAGGTGTGGTGGAGTACCTCTGATTGTTTGATGATGGCTTTTTAAAGAACTTATTTTTCTGAAAGGCTTGAGATAGGAACAACATAGCTTCCTTGATTTGATTGTATTCTAGATTTGAATCGCTGTCAGTCTCTTCTAGTTCAGAATCACTCTTTACTGGTTCCTTTTCGGAGGCGTGACTGTAAGATCGATCTCTTTTGTCTGAGAGGAGTGCTAAAGAACCAGCCACATGTTTTTCGTCCGACTTTTGATTTCCCATCAGTTCGAGAACTTCATCTTCGTCCTGTAAGAGCATTTCAAATAGTTCATGCAGGGGAAGATTCTCCAGGGTTTGAGTATGGCGTATATGTGAAACAAACGTCTTCCATTCTGGCTGGAGGTTGTTCATGAACTTGATGTTGTTCTCAGTGTTCGTTTTACTGATTTTGTTTTTGTGTAGCTCGTACAGAAGGTGGTTGAACCATTCGTATGCTTCAGTGAGCGTCTCACCTTTTTCTCGCCTTGAAGCTATGTTAACGAGCAATGCAACTAGTGATCTTTAACTGATTGCTTATTCTTCTGCCCACCATCATTTTGTGAATCTGGTCCCACATTCCTTTTGTTGTGTCCTTGTGGCGATCGATATTTGCGTATACGTCGTTGGTCAAGCTTTGGATAATGCACATGTTTGCGAGACGTTCCCAATCATACAGTTTCTTTTCTGGACCCGTCATTTGAGTGAGTGTCTTTGGGACCATACGAGCAGGTACACCGGTAGCCTCATTTGCAGGTATTTTAGTCATTAGAGTAGTAGACGGTCCTTCTATCAGGGACTTGTGTATCTCTGGAAAAGCATCATTTGATTCAATGAATGTCATGAACCTATCGTACAATTGTTGGTATTCCCCCTGATAAAGGACATGAGGTTTCTTATCAGTCCCAATGGCTAGAGCATCTCTGGAATTCATCTTTAATGCACTGTACTGATCGCGAGACAAAGTATTTGATCCGAAAAAAAATCTTAGACCTAGCTAGGACCCGGGAGACACGGACCCGGGAGACATGGACCCAGGAGACAAGGACAAGGACCCGGGAGAGCAAGGTCCTGGGGTACAAGGTCCCGGAGGCAAGATCCCAGGAGAGTCCGGGAGATTGAATATGGGATCGAGTTCTTTGAAAAAATCGGCGATAAACAGAAAATCGACCAAGAAAATGCTTTTAACACAGAAAATTACCCAAAGATTTTACTAAGTAATCGCAAACCCAGACTTAATTAGACAGTATAAACCCTAAAACCACAAACAATTTACTTCAATTTTGATTTACTAAGGATGAACACAGAGTAATAACCCAAAAGAGAATTTGGGTTAATCGATGGCAATCGATTAACCAAAATCGACCAGAGAAGCCTTTAAAACAAAGTTTGAACATAGAATTCGCTTATCAAAACCAAACAAAGACAACCACATATTCAATTTAATGGTAAGTTAAAACTCAAGAAATCGATTATGAAGAACACGATCAAACGAACTAGAAGTCGATAAAACAAAAATCGATAAAAAGAAGGGTTTAGACAAACCTTTTGGATCAAAAATCTTGTCTCTTTGCTCTGATACCAATTGTAGATCTCAGAAACAGTGCAATCACGATAATAATCAAGAATCAATAAGAATTTATCATAACTACTGGTCATATGATTAAATTTATCAATAAAGGGTTTAAGGTATACAGAGTGAATTTCAATAAGGATTAGTAAACCTGAATGACTATTAACCTAGAAAACTAGGTTAAGCAAGAAATAAATATGAGGCGTGCAAGCTCTTAGGGCCCAAAAGCCCAATAACAAAACAACTTTAAGAAATTGTTAAGTCAAAATATTGTATCCAAGATTTAATAGGAAAGTCAATATTGTAAAGTCAACATAGTCAAAGTCTAGAATAGTCAAAGTTATATTAGTTTCCTTAGTGTTTAAGTCTTTGTTAGACTTGTGGTATAAATAGGTTTAGGGTCTTGTAATTGTGCTAAGAACCTCATTGTAAAATCATTTAGATGTGTGATTTCAAGATCTACTTTCTCTCTCTAGTTCATATTGTTAGATCTTGATGAGAAATGCTTGATTTGTTTGGGATTTTACATTCACAATTGGTATCAGAGCTATACCAAACAATTTCAGAAAGTTTTTCACAACAAATTTCGATCGATTTCTGGAGTTTTGGATCAAAAAGTTTGATTTTCTGAAAATTCTCAAGAACACGAGAGTTACTGTTCATTCGATTTTTTTCATTGAAAAATCGATTTTGATGCAAGAAAATGGAATTATTGGATTCGATTTGTGTTTTGGATTGTTTCTTGTATTGATTACATCTCGATTTTTGAACTAAATCGATGTCAATTTCTGAAATTTTGGTTTCTTGAAAAATACTTTTCGAACACTAGTTGAATCAATTTTGTGTGAATTGTTGTTTTTATTCTGAAATTGATATTAGATGTGTTTAGTATTGATTTTAGATGGTACTGATACGTTTTCAAGATTCAATTTTGCAGATTTCATTTGATTTAGATCGATCTGAGAAATTTCATAGTTGCGACTTCAAAATTTCAATTCGTGTGGTCTGTAAATCTGATTTACGCCAATACCTTCTTCAACATTTGCACAATTTGCATTCAAAATTGATTGTGATTGGTTGATATTTTTTAATGGGACGGTGGCTAGGTTAGAATTTGATTGGATGTTAAGTGATAATGGGACGGTGAAGTAGTATATTTCATGTGAATTCAAGTATTGCGCCACCTGGATTATGAGTTTTGCGCTAGCCACATATAAAATTTTGCGCCACTCATTTTGTATACTTTGCGCCAACAACAATTCTTTTGCGCCACTAACATAAAATGAGTTTTGCACTTTTGCGCCATCAACTTCACCGTCATTAATTTTTGATTGGTTGTTTGTTTGTGTTGATCCAAACTCTCTCAGTGATTTGATAACGACCCTCTTTTATACTTAGTGAAAATTACGTTATTATATGTATTAATGTTTCATCATCAGCGATCAGACTGAGTCTGTTCAGTTATCGCTGATGACCTTTCTGTAAACATTAATATGTATGTGTTTCACTTTCAGCGATCAAACTGAGTCTGTTCAGTCATCACTGATCGTTTCCTATGTAACACAGTTAACGTAATCCCTGAAGACAAGTCTCGCGTCAACATAGTTCATAGCTGAATCGAAGACGAAGCCACTGAACAATAGATAAGTCTACTAGTGACCTGATGTGGATATCAGCGAAGACCAGACGAATCTACTTACGCGAAGAAGCCTGAGGAAAAGCTTCAGTGATAGCTGAACTTCTTTATCTCTGGAAGAAGAGATACTCAACGATCAACGATCACAAAGCTTATGCCTCAAGTTTTCTTTTGTCTTACCTTGCACAACCAGTACAATGTGTCAGAACGGACACGTCTCTGCCACAAATCGTACACCAACTCTGTCAACTACACTGTTCATAAAGCGGCCAAAAGCATGTCTCCAAAAGTGAGACTACCAAAGCCAATCTATGAATGCCACGTGTAAAGTACCCTGCCATGCATTTAATGCATAGGGTATAAATAGGAAGCTCACTCCTTCATCTGAAGGCGTGCTCAATCCTTGAACTCCAAAATAGAAACCCTTGTTTTCTATCTCTCTAAAAATCCCCCATTCTCTGAATTTCTTGTGCAACCATCTTAGTGTTTCTTAAGTTTGTTTAGATTGAGTCTGTCTTAATCTTATTCCGCAACAAACATGTAAATTGTATTTTGATTTATCAATAAACAATTTATTAAACTTTAATTTCTGTGTTTGTATTCAACCCCCCCTTCTACAAACTTGTTAAGCACCTTCGGGACCAACAAGTGGTATCAGAGCAGTTTGTTTAATCTAATAAACAAGATCTTGCTGTATACTCTTCCTTGCTATTCTAAAATGTCACTAAACACAAACACAAACTACTATGATAATGGTTCACTTTCTAAACCTCCTCGATTTAGCAGAGATAACTTTTCTCTATGGAAAAATCGAATGATGCTATTTCTTGAAGGTGCGGATCCTACTATACCTGAATATATAGAAAACGGACCCTATGAACCTGTTAGAATTATAGCTGCAGTTCCCGCTACTGCCACCACTGAAGCTGTCCCTGAACGATATGTCGTTAAGGAAATAAGACAGTGGAGTGATGAAGATAAAAAGAAGGTAGGCATAGATGCAAGAGCAAAGACCATTATATCAATGGCTCTGCCTGATGAAGTTTTCCATTCCATCATGCATCTAAAAACTTCTAAAGAAATGTGAGAAACCATATGTGTTCAATATGAGGGCACCACTGAAATCCAAGAGACCCGAAAGATTAACTTGGTAAGACAGTATGAAAGTTTTATCGCTGGTAAGAATGAATCTCTTTCTGACATTCATCAGCGGTTTAACTGCCTGATCATTGACCTAAGAACTGTTGGAAGGACCTATTCTAATTCTGAGGTCCTAACAAAATTCTTGGAAAGTCTTCCTGAAAGCTGGGACAGTTATTCAATATGTCTTAAGCTGACAAAGGACTTACATACTCTCTCTCTAAGCACTCTGTATGGAATATTGCTCAACTATGAGCAATCTAATCTCCTGAAGAAGAATCTTGTAAAAGATTCTAAAGACTCCAAAAGCACTGCTGTTGCTTTAGTCTCATCAGAGATAATTCCATCCCAGCGATCTACTCTCACCATCACTGAGTTAGATTCTGAATCTGAGGATTTATCAGACCCTGATCTTTCAGAGTTTAATGAATCCTTAGCACTCTTGACAAACTCTTTTAAGAGATTTGCAAGAAAGAGTAACTTCCGAAGAAGTAAACCTCTCTCTCTTACTGAAAAGCCAAAATCAACTCCGGTTGATAAGGCTACAGCCACTTGCTATAACTGCGAAAAAATTGGACATTTTGCTAGTGAGTGCAGGTCTAAAAAGGTCTTCAAACCTTCTACCTCAAGAAGATCCAGTGATGACAAATACCATAAGCTGAAAAACAAATATCAAATGCTGAAAAGCTATCAGCAAAAAGGTAAAGGTCTCATCGCTGAAGAACATGACTGGGCTGAATCAGAAGAATCATCTTCTGATGAAGAAGAAGTCACTAATCTTTGCCTCATGGCTGAGATTAAAGAAGAAGTAGAAGAACCATCTGAACCTTCTATGAGCTACATATCATCTCAGGTATCTATCTCAACAAATCCCTCTCTACCTGAAGCTGAGAGAAGTCACGCTGTTGATGTGCTGACGATTGACCTTTATAATGCTCTAAACGACAAAACTCAAGCCGAAAATAAAAATGTTTATTTAACACAAGAGCTAGAGAAATGTCATGAAAAGATCAGTGAACTAAATCTTTTAGAAGAAAAGCTAAAATATCAAGTCATTATAAATGAAATCATCAGCATTGAACGCGAACAAGCCATCGCTGCTCTAAAAGCAGAAAAGGCTCATGTTGAAAAATGGTGCAAATCATCAACAAAGATCTCTGAGATAATAAATGCTCAAACTCCTGAAGTGATAAAACTGGTCTTGGTTTTTGGACACCACAGGATGATCCTAAAGAAGAAAGTTCCTCGCTTAAGTTTGGAACTTTTGTCACATCTTTCTTTGACACTTCTTATAATCAATTCTATCCCTGTTCTTCTTCTAATCCCATCCCTGAGGAGATATCTGCAAAATCTAAACCTGCAGATAAAGGAAAGTCTATTCTCCCTCAGAAGGCTTCCAAGAAAACCAAACTGAAAGTTCCCTCCAAACCTTCAGTGGATAAACCTTCTAGCTCAGTGACAGAAATCTTTGATATCTGTCCTCCAAAGCTGAAGGTTGATCTAAAGCCCGTGAAATCTGAAGAAATAAAAATTCCTCCCAGATCTCGTGCTAAAGGCATTCTTGGAGCTGGACCTGCTCATCTTAAGTTTTCAAAACCTTTTGGTTATAAAACCACCATCAGATATAGAAAATGTTATCACTGTGGATTCACTGACCATATTGCGAGCAAGTGTCCAAATACCACCGAAGCTGATAAAACAGCCAAAGTAAAGAAAAATGCCTCTAAGGCAAATAAAGTCACCAAAGTGAAAAATACCACTAAGGTTAAGAAATTAACCAAAGTGAAGATTACCACTGAAGCTGAATCTTCATCAGCAGTGAAGACTGCTGAATCTTCCTTATCCACTAACTCTTAAGGACCCATTAAAAAGTGGGTACCAAACAAAGCTTAATCTTCCTTATGTATGAAGGGATCAAAGGGCATCTCGTATCTCGATAGCGGATGTTCTCATCATATGACTGGACAAAGAGACCTGCTCACTGAATACAAGGAAGAGAAAGGTCCCTCTGTGACCTTTGGTGGAAATGGAAAAGGATTTACCCGTGGGTTTGGTGTCCTCAGCAATGGGACAACTACCTTTCGAAGAGTCGCTTATGTAGATGGACTGAAGCACAATCTTCTAAGCATCAGTCAGCTATGTGACAAAGACTACGAAGTTCGCTTTTCTAAGAAAGCATGTTCAGTGGTAGATGAAAAAGGAAAACTTGCTCTCAGTGGTTATAGAAGAGAAAATGTCTATGTAATAGATATGGACTCTACTATCACTGATAACTTATGTTTTCTCTCTAAGGCCTCTTCTGATGTCAACTGGCTATGGCATAAAAGGCTCTCTCATCTAAACTTCAAAACCCTGAATTCTCTCTCATCTAAGGAACTGGTTTCTGGTCTTCTTCAGCACTCATATGCTAAAGAATCTCTCTGCTCAGCATGTGAAAAAGGAAAACAAACAAAAGCTAGTTTCAAGTCGAAACAAGTTTCCTCTGTAACAAGTCCTCTTCAGCTCTTGCATATGGATCTATTTGGCCCTGTCAATATCAAATCAATAGCTGGAAAGAAATATACGCTTGTCATTGTAGATGAATATTCTCGCTACACCTGGGTTATTTTTCTTTGCTGTAAGAATGATACTCCAGAAGAACTAATATCTTTTGTCAAAAAGATGGAAGTGCTGAATAATCTTACTGTTCGATCAATAAGGAGTGATCATGGAACTCAATTCAAAAATAGTTCCCTGAACAATTTCTTTGAGAACAAGGGAATCTCTCACAATTTCTCCTCAGTAAGAACACCTCAGCAAAATGGAGTCGCTGAAAGAAGAAACAGAACGATCATAGAAGCTGCTAGATCAATGCTCAGCGATTCTCACCTCCCTACTCAATTTTGGGCAGAAGCTGTAAACACTGCATGTTTTACTCAAAACAGATCGCTGATAATAAAGCGATTTGGGAAGACAGCTTATGAACTCTTTCTTGGAAGGAAGCCTTCTATCAGCTTTCTTCATATCGTTGGTTGTCAGTGCTTTATCTTAAACAACAAAGATCAACTTGGAAAGTTCGATCCAAAAGCCGATGATGGAATATTTTTAGGATATTCCTCCATCTCCAAAGCCTACAGAGTTTTCAACAAAAGAAGACAAACCGTAGAAGAAACCATTCATGTCACGTTTGATGAAACGCGCTCAGCGAACTCTAAACCAATCGCTGACAATGAAGAACTGAATACTTGGATGATCTCTCACTATAGAGGAACTGAACCTTTCTTCTCAAACCAACAGCACACTAAAACTCCAGCTGCTGATGAAGAACCAAGTATCATACCTCCCACCGCTGAATCCAACTCATGGATTTCAGCTGAACCTCTAAACACACTTCTACCATCAAATACATCTACGTCTGAAAACCCTTCTGAAAGCATTGGTGTATCTAATGTTCAACAATTACTAGCTGATGAACCTCAAGCATCTTCATCAGCGACTGCTCCTATTGTTGATCCTATCGCTGAAATAAGCAATCTTGCTCCTGCTCAGCGATGGACCAGAGATCACCCCATAGATCAAATTCTTGGTGATCCAGATGCAGGTATTCAGACACGACGAAGCTCAGGTAATATCTGTCTCATTGTAAACTTTCTTTCCTTAATAGAACCAAAGAAGACTGATGATGCCCTCAGAGATCCAAACTGGGTCAGCGCTATGCAAGAAGAGCTGACTGAATTCTCTCGAAACAAAGTTTGGAATCTCGTTCCTAGACCATCTGATAAAACTGTAATAGGCACCAAATGGGTGTTTAGAAACAAGTTAGATGAACATGGAACTGTAACCCGCAACAAGGCTCGACTTGTTGCTCAGGGATACAGACAAGAGGAAGGCATAGACTATGATGAAACCTTTGCCCCTGTGGCCAGGCTCGAAGCAATTCGACTATTCTTAGCTTATGCAGTCTATAAAGACTTCATCGTTTATCAAATGGACGTAAAATCAGCTTTTCTGAATGGAAAGCTGAATGAAGAAGTTTATGTAGAACAACCACCAGGGTTCTATGACCCTAAGCATCCAAATTATGTTTATAAATTGGATAAGGCTCTCTATGGTCTAAAACAAGCCCCTCGTGCTTGGTATGACACTCTCTCATCTTTTCTTATCTCTGAAAATTTTGAACGTGGCAAGATTGATAACACGTTATTTTTCAGGAAGATAAAAGGTCATATAATTCTTGTACAAATATATGTTGATGACATAATATTTGGTTCTACTAACCCATCTTTATGTGCTCGCTTCGCTGAAAGAATGAAGAAAGAATATAAAATGAGTATGATGGGTGAGCTGACATATTTTATTGGTCTTCAGATTAAACAATCTGACAAAGGTACTTTTATCTGCCAAGGTAAGTATGTTAAAGATATGCTAAAGAAGTTTGAACTCACACAAACTTCAGCGATGAAAACTCCTATGGAACCACCGCTGATACTTAACAAGGATCCATCTGGAAAACCTGTTAATGTCACTGCCTATAGAGGAATGATAGGCTCATTGCTGTATCTTACAGCAAGCCGACCTGACATCATGTACTCCACTTGTTTATGTGCACGCTATCAATCTGAACCCAAGGAATCCCATCTGATCGCTGTAAAGCGAATTTTCAGATATCTGAAAGGAACTCCTAACCTCGGTCTTTGGTATCCCAAAGACTCAGGGTTCGATCTAACTGGTTATTCTGATAGTGATTTTGCAGGCTGTAAACTTGACAGAAAAAGTACCACTGGTGGATGTCAACTCTTGGGAGGAAAGTTGGTAAGCTGGACAAGCAAGAAGCAAAATTCTGTGTCCACTTCCACAGCTGAAGCTGAATACGTAGCCGCTGGAAGCTGTTGTTCACAAATCTTATGGATGAGAAATCAGCTATTAGATTATGACCTTCAGCTGTCAAAGATTCCTATCTATTGCGACAGCACTAGTGCTATCGCTATAGCAAATAATCCAGTGCTACATTCAAAGACAAAACACATAGAGATCAGATATCACTTTATCAGAGATCATGTGATGAATGGTGATATTGAACTTCACTTTATCCCTACTGACTTTCAACTTGCTGATATATTCACCAAACCTCTTGATGAGACAAGGTTCAACTTTCTCATCAGTGAGCTTGGAATGTTGAACCTCGAAGAATAATTCTTCAGCGTTCATGTGTTATGTTAGTAATCAAAAGTTCCCCTCTCATCATTCTCTCTGATAAACATTCTGACTCTCAGGTATGTTTTCTCCTTTCCCTCAAAATTTTTTTTTACAAAACTTTAATCACTGAACTTTCTTCAAATGATTAAAAGATTTTTTTGAAAAATACATTAATCACTAATATTTCTAGTCAGTGATCCTTTAAAAGGAAAAACTATCTCTATCTTTTCTAAAAGGGATACTTTTAAAAAGAAAAATCTATCGCTGACTTTTCTTCAGTGATCATTTCAACGGACAAATGTACAGTCTCTCTCCTCTATGACGTCATTTGAACCGACAATCCACGACATGCCTTTTCTGACACGTTCGTCCGTTGCCCTTCTATCCAATCAACTTCGTGGAACGTGTCAATGTCATGATGATTTTTTTTCTTTCTTTTCCCGCTTCATTCTCTCTCTTCTCTCTCTTCTATCTCATCGTATAAAAGGTATTCTTCTCTCCTTTATACGGTTTACGCTTTCAAAACTTTCAAAGCAAGAAGCATTCTCTCAAGAACACTCAAGCAAGTAAACCCAGAATATTGAATCTGCAACTCTTTTTCTTCAAGATACACAGGTTTATTTCATGTTTATATGCTTTGTTCGTACGTTTTTATTCTTTTTAAAATCCTACTCGATTTCTATGGATTTTATTAAACGTTTTTTTTTGTAAAAACTAAAGATCATTCTTTCTGATTTTATGTTTTTAAAGTGTTCTTCATTCCTTCTACCCAGAACACTATTTTTCTCCTAAAAATAACTTGATAGTTTTCCAGTTTCCCTTCTTCTATGGAAACTGGTAATCATATTATTTTTAATCTAAATCATTTCTTCTATTATGCCTCTTTCCATAACAGAAATGACACAGTCTTCAATCGTTGCTTCCAAGCATGTACGATTCGCTCTCACTGAAGTTGAGATTACTAAATGTAATCATTTGGCCAGACTCGACTTCAAAGCTGACAAATACCCACATCTGGTGGAAGCTGCTGAATTCCTCAAGCAGTCATGCATAGCTTACGCGATCACTGTGGATCCTAAGCCCTCCAAGACTCTACTTCAGCAGTTCTGGTTCACTGCTGATGCAACTGAACTTACCAACAGGAAAGGCGAACGAGTCCCTGCTATCTCGTTCAGCACGGAATTAGGGCCAGGGAGCATGACCGCTCTTAGCCTCAGAAAATATTTAAGATTCCCTGACAAACCAAAGAGTGGGTTCGACGCACTCCCCACTGATGATGACCTGATATCCTTCCTAGACGCAATGGGCTATTGTTGGGAAAACAAACCAAGATCTTCTATTCCCAACAAGAAGCTCACCAAGATCCTAAAAGCTCAGATGCCATCACAACTGAACTTTATCTTCTCGCACATAATTCAGTGCATGAGTGGGAAGAGTGGTTCGCTGGATCAAGCCAGCAAAACACAACTGCAGATGGCCTACTCCGTTATCGCTGGTCAAAACTTTGACTACGCCACAGCCATCTTTGAAGATCTGAGGTCGAGATTAGAGAAGCCTGAACGAGATCTCAAGATCTCATACGTACGTTTCATATGTACGTATATCAAGTTCCTCTATCCCAACACCTATCCCACCAAAGATGATGGCACCTTTGCCAGGGTAGGTCAACGATCACTGGAGGTCAAGCCACTCGCCGACGAGGTAAGTATCTCTCTTCTTCGCTCTCGTCTTTCTCTCTATTCTTCTTCATCTTCAGCGACCACGCAGACGGTTCCTTCGTCTGCTATCCCTGTCGCTACCACTACTTCTAAACGACCATCAGCTAGTCCGATTGGTCCTTCCAAAAAGGCCAAAAAGACTAAGGAAAGTACACCCTCTAGTACTATACCTGAGGGAGCTTCTCAACAAGCTGCCTTAGATGCTTTTGTGGGTCTTTCCTCCACAACTTCAGCAGTCACTCATACTGCCGTGTCAGCGATCTCGCTCGCTGTCACATCATCAGTAACCCCACCTACTATCTCATTCCCTGAGATTAACCCCATCCCTACTTCTATCCCCAAAACTCTTCCCTTCTCTCCTCACTTGGTCTCTGAACCCGCCACCTCTTCTTTCCCTATAGGACCTGAGCATCAAACTTTTGAGGAATCTATGCAGTTCTACAAAATGTTTGATACGTCAGGTACACCTATAATCCTAAACACTTCTCTCCCCCCCTCTCCAAATAAGCCCATATCTGAACTAACATTATTTTCAGGTCCTAGCTTGGCGTCTGTTGACACGCATGTCAACAGTCTAGGAGAGAAGGTGGACGCACTCACCAACACCATCAATGAAACCACCAGCGCCGTAAATCAGGTTGGTGAGGAGCTGAAGAAGTTGACCGCCACTTGCTCATCTAAAGCTGAGAACTCTCAACTTTCAGCTGTTGAAGAACAAGTCGTCCAACTCAGAGAGTCCTCTCGACTCTTTCAAGGGCGATTTGAGTCTCTTACCGCTGAAGTTCAGGGTCTCTCTTCAAAGGTTGAACTCTGCACGTCCCTTCTTCAGCAAATTCTACAAAAAGTGAATGCACCAGCTCCAGCGCTGCCTCCCTCCTTCACTGAAGATGATCGTACCAACCTCAACATCGCTGTGGAATTCATTCATGATGCCACATGCGACATCCCTGCGGTTGAAGACCGGGTTAAGCGTCTGGAGGCTGACGTTCAAGTGCTAAAAGCTTCAACAGCTACTCCAGCAGCTGAACAATCCCCTACCGCTGATAATGACAAAGTGGGGGAGAAAACTGAAGAAACTTCTATTGCTGCTGGGGAAGCTAAGACTCCAAAGGAACCTCCCTCTCAATCTGAGGGGGAGAAGGCAAAAGAATCCTCATCAATTCACTCCATTCTCTTTAAAGAGGATGAGGAAGAAGACGATGAAGAGGAAGATGATCTAGATCTTGATGATCAAGAAAAGGATCAGCCCTCCGATGACGACGACGACGATGAAGACCAATCTATGTGGTTCTCTAAGCCGAACGTCGTATCAGGGACAACTTCTCAAGAGGTTGTCAAAACAGGGGTGAGAGGTGATACATCTTCAAGTGTTCCTTCGCAAAGCAAAGACAAGCAACCAATCGCTGAAGAATGCTTGAGGACTGGATCACAATCTGAGGGGGAGCATCCTTCTCAGGTATGTCTTTCAATTGTACCACTCTTCTACTCTTTCCAAACCCCTATGTTGGGAACTGAAGATTCTACTAAGTGTAGTTACTACTGCCAGAACAAGTTGAAGATTAATACTGCTGAGTGTTACTACTGCTAGTGTTAATTAATACTGCTAGTCAAAGTTAGTACTGCTTGAACAAAGTTAGTACTGCTTAGCTAGTTAGTACTGCTAGTAGTTAATACTGCTTGCAGTTAATGCTGCTAGATGAAGTTAATGCTGCTGAGCATTATTAGTGCTGCTAAAGAGATCCGGATGGAAAGAATGACAGCTGGATATACTGAAGATATACTTAGAAGATATACATGGAAGATATACTGAAGATTTGTTTATTCTTTGTAATTATCTTTTTATTAGTATATGTATAGAATATTTAGAATAGAGAAACAGAACTTTTAGATAACTGTTTTTCAAGAGAAAAATCGACCTCAAGGCATAGATCCTAATTCTAGAGAAGTAGAATTCGTATTGGTGAGCCTGTTCATCAATATTGAGGTTGAGTGTGTAACCTTGTAGCTTTAAGCATTCAATACAAGTTTACTGTTTGATCATTATATACTGTGTTTGATTACTGTTTTATTAAATATCAAAGTGTTTTTCCGCAACTTCTTTGATATTAGTTTCTGAGTATTAATTCTTGTTAAGAATTCGATCCTGACAAGTGGTATCAGAGCTTAATTCTCTCAGAAACAGTTATTCATCATGGAAAATCTTACAGAATCAAGCAGTACTTTGGTCTCAAAAGTTCCAATGCTCAGATCCAATGAATTTGACATGTGGAAAATCAGAATCAAGCAATATATTCTCCTCACAGATTATTCTATGTGGGACATCATTGAGAATGGCCCATCTGATGGAGGAAAGATTGGTGAAGATGGCAAAAGAACTCCTCCAAAGACAGATACAGATAGGAAATCAAGACAGACAGAGATGAAAGCCTTGAGCACACTGCTCTTGGCCATTCCAAATGAGTATCAACACCAATTCTGCAATTGTACTGATGCACAGATGCTCTGGAATGCTCTAGAGAAGAGATTCTCAGGTACTAAAAGTACCAAGAGAAATCAAAAGGCAATCTTAAAACAACAGTATGAAAACTTCATCTCAACTAAGAATGAGTCCATGACTCAAACTTTTGACAGGTTTAATAAACTAATTGGTGAACTAGCTACTATGGGAGTACAGATTGATCAAGATGATGTGAACAGAAAGTTCTTAAGGTCCCTTGGAGATGAATGGACCATGTACACTGTGTCATTCAGACAGAATGATCAGTTGGAAGACAAAGAACTTGATGATCTGTACAATGATCTTAGAGTTTTTGAAGCTGAGGTGGAGGCAAAGAAGAAGCCTTCTGGATATGTTCATAATGCTGCACTCCTATCAGCATCAATTGATTCTACTGCTAACTCTGAATCAGTTAATGCTACTAATGGATCAAATCTAGATAAAGGCACTGATTATGCATTTGAAGCTCTTCTTTCTAATCATGGAAATTCTTCTTTGATCAATGATGACTTAGAACAACTTCATCCTGATGATCTGGAAGAGATGGATATTAAATGGCAGATGGCCATGCTCTCCATGAGGGTTAAGAAGTTTATAAAGAGGACTGGAAGAAACAACTTCTCACAAAGAAGAGAAGATGGAGCAGGGTTTGATAAATCAAAGGTAGAATGCTACAAATGTCATCTTAAGGGACATTTTGCTAGAGAATGCAGAAGTGGAATGTCTCACAACAACAACCATCAACAAGCTCAATCTGGAAGCTTCAATAACAATAGAAACTCTGCTCAAGCCCTTGTTTCTCAACAAGGAATGGGGTTTGATTGGAGTGATCAAGCAGAAGAAGCTATTCAGAATCAAGCTCTTATGGCTAAAGTATCTGATCTCCCATCTGAGGTAAGTTCTAATCTCTGCTCTAAAACTTGCATAGACACTGTTAAAAGGTACAGGGATCACAATCAGAAGATGAGTGATGACCTGAAGAGACTAGAAAAGGATATAAAAGACTATGTGAGGATAGTAGAGAGATTTGAAGATCAAATCAAAGGTTTTCAAGCCAATGAACTACAACACTCATATGATACCAATTACTGGCAGTGGGAGAAAAAGGATTTAGAACTTAAACTGACCAAATCTAAAGAGGAGAGTGAAAAACTGAAAGAGGAGTTAACCAAGGTTAAGCTTGATGTAGAAAAGTTTTCCAATGCTTCTAAAGCAATGGACTCCTTACTGCAAAATCAGATTCATGATAAATTAAGAAGAGGAATTGGGTATAATGCCACACCTCCACCATATAACAACAATTACATTCCTCCTACTTCAGACCTGTTAGACACCAAAGATAGGAAGGACTTGCCTGAGGGAGCCACTGAAATAGATCCCTTAGATGAGGTAATTGTTGAGGATAAGACTGAGAAAGAGGTTGGCAAGAGTAAGAAGAACAAGGTGAGTGGTGAGATTTCTATAGAAAACAACATTATCACCAATGAGGATTGTGGAAGGGCTTGGATCAAATCCAAGAACATAGAGAAGACAGAGGAAAAGTCTGATAAGGTCCATTATAAACAGACCACAGTTGTGAATCCAGGTCCTTGCAAACAGTGTACTTGTAAGAAGAATGAACCCCAAAAACAGGACAAAAAGAAGGGAAATCAAAGAAACTGGAATAATCAATGGGCACATAAACAAGGGGTTGATATGAGTAAAATCAATAGACCAAAACCTTGCTTTATCTGTGGCAAATTGAATCATCTTGCAAAATTCTGTTATTTCAATCCTATGAACCAAAGAATGAATTTCCAAAGATCCATGCAAAAACCCTTTGGTTATAAGAAAATTGAAAAGAACCATGTGGCTAAGAAAATTGTTAAAACTAAAAGCCACATGAAGAAAAAGTATTCTGTTAAAGAAAGTGTCAATATGTGGATTCCTAAAAGCACTAAAACTGTTAGTACTGCTACCACAAATAGTGCTGCTGACAATGATAGTGCTGCTAGAAGTAATACTACTGCTAACAATGTTAATGCTGCTAACAAGGTTAGTACTGCTAAACCTGTTAGTACTGCTACACCTGTTAGTACTGCTAACTCTGTTAGTACTTCTAAGGTTAGTACTGCTTCCAGTATTGATTCTGCTAAGCCAATCATATTGACAAAGTACTCTAATAAAGAGTGCTCTGAGTTTAAAAACCTCATTAAAAAGGAATGTAAATACTTTGATGAGAATGGCAGACCCAAGATCACTTTGGCTTGGGTCCCCAATCATACTAATTGATTTATTTAATGTGCAGGGCAACCAACAGCTCAAGGGAAAGAGCATATGGCATGTTGATAGTGGTTGCTCTAGGCACATGACTGGCAACATGTCATGCCTTCAGGATTTCAAGCAAATTAATGGAGGACATGTTGCATTTGGAGACAATCTTACTGGTGGTAAGATAAGTGGAAAAGGTAATGTCACCAAAGGTAAGATGACATTTGAGGATGTCTACTATGTTGATCAATTAAAGTACAACCTGTTAAGTGTATCACAGGTTTGTGACAAACAACATAGTATATTATTTACTAATACTGAGTGTATGATTCTTGCTCCAGGGTTCAAGGTAGTTGATGAAAGCATGATACTACTTAGAACTCCAAGGAAGGACAATGTTTACTGTCTTGATTTGGACAATGTTGATAGTGATTCATCTTTAAATTGTCTTGTTTCAAAAGCTTCTATAGATGAATCCTCCCTTTGGCACAGAAGGATGTGTCACATGAATTACAAGACTATGAACAATCTTGTTAAAAATAACCTTGTAAGAGGTTTACCTTCAAAAGTCTTTTCATGTGATGATCATTGTGTTGCTTGTCTCAAAGGCAAACAACACAAAACTTCTCATAAGACCAAAGAGTTAAATTCTGTTTCTTCTTGTCTCCAGTTATTGCATATGGATCTGTTTGGTCCTACAAATGTTATGAGTATAGGCAAGAAATCTTACTGCTTGGTTATTGTTGATGATTACTCCAGGTTTACTTGGGTATATTTTCTAAGGACTAAGGATGAAACAAGTGATCTTATCAAATCCTTTATTCTAAGAATTGAAAACCAAACTAATCAAAGAGTAAAAGTCATTAGATCAGATAATGGAACTGAATTTAAAAATCATGATTTAAACACTTTTTGTGAAGGAAAAGGTATTGAGAGACAATATAGTGCTCCTAGAACTCCTCAACAGAATGGTGTTGCTGAAAGGAGAAATAGGACACTAATAGAGGCTGCTAGATCTCTGTTGGCTGATTCAAAATTGCCAATTACATTCTGGGCTGAAGCAGTTAATACTGCTTGTTATGTCCAAAACAGAGTTCTAGTGGTCAAGCAAAAGAACAAGACCCCATATGAGCTTTTAAATCAAAGAAAACCTTTTATTGGTTTCTTCAAATCTTTTGGGTGTCCTTGTACAATTCTAAATACCAAATCTCACTTAGGTAAGTTTGATAGCAAAGCAGATGATGGATTTCTTGTTGGATACTCATCTCAGAGTAAGGCCTACAGAGTGTTTAACTCTTCTTCTAGAATAATTGAAGAAAGTGACAATGTCAAATGCAATGAGAACACACCAAATCCTGTTGGGTCTGGACCTCAATGGCTATTTGACATTGATTCACTAACTAACTCTTTTGGTTTCAGTAATGAGTATACAGGAACAGATGGTGGAGAATCAGAGATCCCACAAGTTCAAGAAAGTATATCTAAATCTGTGATTTTTCCCATACCCACAGTAAATGAAGACTGTGAAAAGGAATCATTTACTGAACCAAGTCAGAGTGAAGATGACACTAGAGATGAGGAGACTCAAGAATCAGAAGTGACATCTGAAGACACTTCAGTTGAATTGCATGACTCTAATCTAGAGGCTGGACTGAATGTAGAACCTAGTCATAACACAAGAGTTCAAAAGAATCATCCTCCACAGTTGATAATAGGTGATGTCTCTTCTCCCATGATGACTAGACATCAAAGCAGGCTCCAGGAAATGCAAGATCAACAGCATACAGTGCTCTCATGTTTTCTATCCCAGCTTGAGCCGAAAAAGGCACATGATGCTATGAAAGAATCTAGCTGGATAGAAGCAATGCAAGAAGAATTGTTACAGTTCAAGCTACAAGATGTGTGGGATCTAGTAGACCTTCCTAAAGGTCACAGAGCAATTGGCACAAAATGGATCTTCAGAAACAAGAGAGATGAAAGAGGTATTGTTATAAGAAACAAAGCAAGGCTGGTAGCTCAAGGCTACACTCAAGAAGAGGGCATAGATTATGAAGAAGTTTTTGCACCTGTAGCTAGGATAGAAGCAATCAGACTATTCCTAGCCTATGCTTCTTACATGAACTTCAAAGTCTTCCAAATGGATGTAAAAAGTGCTTTTCTCTATGGGTCAATTGAAGAAGAAGTATATGTCTGTCAACCACCAGGGTTTGAAAACCCAAGCTATCCAGACAGAGTATACAAATTAAAGAAAGCACTTTATGGACTACATCAAGCCCCAAGAGCATGGTATGACACTCTGTCATCCTATCTCTTGGAAAATGACTTTGAAAGAGGAGTCATTGATAAGACTCTATTTATCAAAAGAAAGAAGAAGGATATCTTGCTGGTCCAAATATATGTTGATGACATTATTTTTGGTTCTACAAGAAACAATATGTGCAAGGAGTTTGAGGATTTAATGCATCAAAGGTTCAAAATGAGTTCCATGGGGGAACTTACTTTCTTCCTTGGACTCCAAGTTCAACAGAAGTCAGATGGCATATTTATATGTCAATCCAAGTATGTGCAGGATATTCTAACCAAGTTTGGTTTCTCAGAATCAAAACCTGCCAGCACACCTATGGAAACACACAAGCAGATCACAGCAGATCTTGAGGGGGAGGATATGGATGTGCATCTTTATAGATCCATGATTGGCTCTCTCATGTATCTCACAGCATCAAGGCCAGACATTATGTTTCCAGTCTGTGTATGTGCAAGATTTCAAGTTAGGCCAAAGCAATCTCACTTTCAAGCTGTTAAGAGGATATTCAGATATCTCAAAGGGCAACCCAGATTGGGACTTTGGTATCCGCATAACTCACCTTTTGACCTAATAGCATACTCAGACAGTGATCTAGGTGGGGCAAACTTGGACAGAAAATCTACTTCTGGAGGATGTCAGTTTTTGGGTGCTAGACTAGTCTCATGGCAGTGCAAGAAACAAACCACCGTATCCACATCTACAACAGAGGCAGAGTACATAGCAGCTGCAAGTTGCTGTTCTCAAGTCTTATGGATTCAGAATCAAATGCTGGATTATGGGGTAACCTTTCTACATACTCCAATCTTTATTGACAACAGCAGTGCTATTAGCATTGTAAATAATCCAGTCAAGCACTCAAAGACAAAGCACATTGAAATCAGGTATCACTTTATAAGAGATTGTAATGAAAAGAAACTTATTCAAGTTGTCAAAGTTCACACTGATAATCAGTTTGCTGACCTATTCACTAAAGCTTTTGATGTGGGTAGATTCACTTTCTTGGTAACAAGTGTGGGAATGATAAACTTTGAATAATCTTCTTCTCAAAAAGTGAGGTTATACCTGTATATTGTTATTCTTGGTGTTACTAATCTTCTTTTCAGGATATGCATAGCAGTACTCAGTATTTAGCAAGTTTAAAAGGAGTAAGTTTAGTTAATACTGCTAGTTCAGTTAATACTGCTCGTGGTTAATACTGCTCGCGGTTAATACTGCTAGTTAGTTAATACTGCTAGTAGTTAATACTGCTTGCAGTTAATACTGCTAGTAGTTAATACTGCTATTTCAGTTAATACTGCTAGTTCAGTTAATACTGCTTGTGGTTAATACTGCTCGCGATTAATACTGCTAGTTAGTTAATACTGCTAGTAGTTAATACTGCTATTTCAGTTAATACTGCTAGTTCAGTTAATACTGCTCGTGGTTAATACTGCTCGCGGTTAATACTGCTAGTTAGTTAATACCGCTAGTAGTTAATACTGCTTGCAGTTAATGCTGCTAGTGGTTAATACTGCTCTAGCTTAATGCTGCTTATATTCCGAATACTATAAATACCTTTTGCCCGCCTAAAAGTTCATAACGACTCTTTGCATACTGTTCTCTTGCGCTCTAAACCCTTTCTCTCTCAAAGTTCAAAGTTTTCAGGCAAGAATCTTCAAGGTCTATGGCATCCATGGCGTTCATTGATGAGCACAATGAAATTGCGATGCTCCAAAAGCCAAAACAATCTGAAGGTTTTCATCAGATAGTCGACTTTCTGAAGTCGAGCCACATTGCCCATGCTCTCACTATGTCTCCAACTATCTACATTGAGCACCAAAGGCAATTCTGGGCACATGCCACCATTGTTACTGAGGATGGTGTGCGAATGATCAAGTCGACAGTATGTGGCAATCCATTGACAGTTACTGAAGAGATAGTACGCATCAGTCTACGTCTAGACGATGCCTCTGGTATAACGTCTATCCCTAATGATGAACTGTTTTCTACTCTGACAAGAATGGGGTATGGAGGCCCATTGGGTATTTTTAAGTTCTCAAAAGCTAAATTTTCACCCCAATGGCGTTTTCTTGTTCATACCTTGATGCACTGCATTTCTAAAAAGACTACTGGATGGAGTGAGTTCAGCAGTACCATTGCTTATGCTTTGGTCTGTTTGGCCACTGCCAGAAGGTACAATTTTTCACAAATGATTTTCAATGATCTTGTCTCAAACATGGGAAACAAAAAGAGCTTTTATATGTATCCCAGGTTTGTTCAAGCAGTTATTAACCATGAATTGACGGATATACCTCCATCTGTTGGGGTATATGTACCTAAACCCCCAAAAGGCAAGGTTTTCTCAAATATGAGAAGATCTGCTGGGGACTCTGAAGGAGTTGACACCCCATTGTTCTCTACAATGATGGTGGTGTCCCAACCCAATGAAGGTATGGCAGCAGGGTCAAGGCCCTCATTAGATCAATCCACTGCTAGCCAAGCCCAACCTTCCCACTCTATATCTATCCCACAGTCCCTACTAAATAAGCCCACTTCTCCAATTACCCAAACTTATCAAAGAAAACAGGTAAAGAAGGCTCCTTCCCTTCTTGTACCATCACCCACTAAGCCTTTAAGCCCTCTAAGGGAGAATTCTCCCCTAGAGAATATCCAAAGGGAAACCACAAGGGTGTCTCCCAACCCAAAGGAGGTGCTCTCTGAGGAGGAGGTAGAGCATATGGGTGATGAGGCTGCCACTACTCCTGCTAGCACAGAGGAGGAAAGTGGTAACATCAATAAGACCTCCCCCATGGCAACTTTGAATGAGCAATCATTTGAAGGACCCTGGTGCCAAGAAACCACAGGGGTGGATAGTGCTTCTGCTAGGCAGAAGACATCTACTAATAAAAGATCCAATGATCCTTCAATAGGGGGTAACACTCCTGGAGAAGGTGAGGACAGATATAACTATGATGAATTGATGGAGACCATGGGAAACATCAACCAGGATGTCATCAAGCAAGGAAAAGAAATAGAGGAGATGAAGCTGATAATTCTATCTCAACAAGTTCAGATCACCAAACTGAAGAAAATGGTGACAAGATTGTTACAGAAAAGGAGAAGGAAACAGTTTGTGCTAAAGAGGAGGACAAGTGTTGAAGATGATTTCAACAAGGGGGAGAATTCAGAGGCTGAAGCAGAAAAAGAAAGTATTTCTGAGATGGGATTTGATGTTAAGGGGGAGAAAGCTGCAGAAACAGAAGCACAAGAAGTAGAAACAGATAATGTTCAAGCAGCAACAGGGCTATCTGTTGAAGAATTGGAAATAGCTGAAACCTTAGTAAAAGCAAAGAATGACACTCCTAAGGCTACTCAAAAGGCTAAGGGAGTGGTCATCAATGAAGGAGACCTTGAAAAGAAGACACAAGAAAGAAATGAGGCAGGGTTGAAGGATACAAAGGGTAAAGCTAAGATGATTGAACCTGAACAACCTGCAAAGAAGAAAATTCAGATAGAACTGGATGAAGAAGTGGCAAAGCAGCTTCAGGCAGAAATGGAAAGGGAGGAACAACTTCAATCTGAGAAGGATAGAGAGCTTGCACTGAATATGGCCAGAAAACTAAATGAAGAGTATCAGAAGAGCATGAAAACAGCAGCTCAGGCCAAGCAAGTACAAGTAAAAAGAATGCCATTCAAAAAGCAGAAAAGACAACCCTCCAAGACCTTTTTGGCCAATCAGGAAAGAAGAAAGATGATAAACTTCCTGAAAGGTGCAATTGGTGTTAAGGGGGAGATGTTTACTCATATGGCATACTCTCAGGTTGAAGAGCTATACAGGAAGGAAATGACAAAGCTCCAAGGGGATTCCTCTCAAAGGGAAGAAGCAGAAAGAAGGATGAAAGAGAGACATGATCTCAACATCCAACAACCATTCCCTGAGAAAACCACACCTTCCAAAGAAGAAGCAGAAGAGAAGAAGGAAGAACCTGGAAATGTTGGTAGAAAAGCCAAGTCTGGAAAAAGAGTGAAAACAATTGCTCCAAAAAGGCAGTTGAAAAGGCCTAGGGTGGAAGAAACTGAAAAGGAAGCAGAACCTTCAATCACATCCCCAACAGAGCCAGTACAGAGCCCAGAGCAGGTCACTAAGCAAACTGATGAAAGTATGGATCCGTACATGACAATAGTGGAACCTTTGAAAGCTGTTCCAATCTCTATGCAAGCTCCAGAGATCATCTTCTGGGATATTCTGAGAGACAATGGAAAGAATTTCTTCAGAATCAAGAGAGCTGATGGTTCATTTGAAGCTTATTCAACATGGGGGAAAGTCATCAGAAGTTGTTCAAGAGCTGATATGGAAGAACTATATAAAGTTGGGATGAAACTTTATGAACCTGTGTTGAAAGGTACTGAAGAGAATCTTCTCAAAGTGACATTGGAATACTTGTGCATGATGTTTGAGCCTGAAAGAGTGCACCATAGGATTAAAGATCATATGCATGAGTTCATATTCAAGAAGATTGACAAATGGATACTGTTTGAAAACTGTGGAGTATACATGATTACTATTGACAATTGTTATCATGAATACTACCTGGTGGACAAAATATATGAACATAGCAAGGAGAAGTTAGAAGGGATGCTTAAAGCTACACTGGTTTGTACAAAGGATTCAGAAATGGCCAAGATTGTGGTGAGAAGAACTGTAAATCAAAGTTTGGGCCTAGATCCAAATTTGGGTAACTAAATGTAAGGTGTTGAAAGCATCTTGAAGAAGATCTGAAGAACTTGACTTCTTTTCCTAAAAGTCAAGTTAGGGGGAGATTGTTGGGAACTGAAGATTCTACTAAGTGTAGTTACTACTGCCAGAACAAGTTGAAGATTAATACTGCTGAGTGTTACTACTGCTAGTGTTAATTAATACTGCTAGTCAAAGTTAGTACTGCTTGAACAAAGTTAGTACTGCTTAGCTAGTTAGTACTGCTAGTAGTTAATACTGCTTGCAGTTAATGCTGCTAGATGAAGTTAATGCTGCTGAGCATTATTAGTGCTGCTAAAGAGATCCGGATGGAAAGAATGACAGCTGGATATACTGAAGATATACTTAGAAGATATACATGGAAGATATACTGAAGATTTGTTTATTCTTTGTAATTATCTTTTTATTAGTATATGTATAGAATATTTAGAATAGAGAAACAGAACTTTTAGATAACTGTTTTTCAAGAGAAAAATCGACCTCAAGGCATAGATCCTAATTCTAGAGAAGTAGAATTCGTATTGGTGAGCCTGTTCATCAATATTGAGGTTGAGTGTGTAACCTTGTAGCTTTAAGCATTCAATACAAGTTTACTGTTTGATCATTATATACTGTGTTTGATTACTGTTTTATTAAATATCAAAGTGTTTTTCCGCAACTTCTTTGATATTAGTTTCTGAGTATTAATTCTTGTTAAGAATTCGATCCTGACACCCTATTACTTTCTAGCCTTTATCTCTCTCGTTCTAAAAATACACTTATCCCTTCTTTCCTTCCTTTTCTAACCAGACAGTTCTCACCCCTGCTTAAGGGTTCTGAACTACAAATAATTCCAGCTGCTATCGCTGAAGAAATAATCCCAATCTCTATCGCTGAGATTGATGAAGAAGAAGAAGAAGATTCCCTGGTCCATCCAGGAAGGCCCTCTCGATCATCTCAATGGTCAGAGGAAGTGGTGAAGAAAAGAGTTGAAATGATCGCTCAACTAGAAAGTCAACGGCTGAAAATCCCTCTTCAAACATCCACAGAGCTCGACTTCCTCACTGAAGCTGAAAGAGAAGAATCTGCCAAAGCTGAGAAGCTGATCGCTGAATGCAAACGAGATGCCCAACTCGCTTTAAAGATTCAATCCTCTCAAGTTAGGGACAAAAAGCTGAAAAGCAAACCTGTGGAAGTTCAAGCAGCACTACTGAAAGAAATTGAAGAGGAACGCTTCAAAGAACAAGAGATCAACGATAAGTCTATAGAATAGTGCAAACAAAAGATGGATTATCGTTCTGATCTTCTTCCAATATCAGCCGTGACTATCTCTGGTCGCAAGAAGAAAGATCAACTCTCAGTGACCATGGAGATTACCAGAGAGGATGGAACCCAAAAAGCAATGTACGTATCAAAACTTGAAATCTTCGGATTTACGGAATGGTTAGAGTTCTGGGATGCGCTGAAGAAATCCAAATCTACATACAGAGGCTACGTTGAAGGACTCCTTGAAGCCCTCATAAATAGAGTCGTTTCTGTACTAAAGCTGCCATCTCCTCTTCCTCCCAAATCTTTGAAACTCAAGAGAAAAATTGGGTCCTCCTCCTCTGAAGATGTCGCCATCATCAGGAATGAAACTTCTATCAAATTTTCAAGAGATGCACTGTTTGGTCCTCCTCCTGATCTTTCAGTTCTGGACTTATCTCTGCCTCCTGGTGGTCCTTTCCAAGCTGGTCAAGTAATCGACAATCCTTATGGAATATTCTTCAGAGATGATGATGAGGAACTCAGATTTCAAAGAATCTCTGAGATTCCTATCTGTCCTCTGAATCATCTCAAGGATCTCTTATGCTTATGGTGTGACTTCTTCCCTGCTGCTGAAAAAATTAAAGAAATTATCAGTCAAGAATCTTTGGAACGAAGACAGAAAGGAGAAGAAATACCTGAGTATATGATCAATCCTCCTAAATCTTCTTTTAATAGCTGATAGATTAGTTTTCTTCTCTGTAATCTGTTAGTTGTACTTACAGTAGTTAGTTACTCACTTGTAATGTTTTTCATATCTTGTAATTCCATCCCTGAATTAAATGAAAATAGCAGTGATGTACTTAACCCTATCAGTACTGTAAAAGATCCCTCAAAATAGTAATTGGGACATGCATTCTATGAGTCCTTTTTATTCCTATATTTTGAATCAAAGTAATTTTCTTTTGTTACTTTGTCATTATCAAATAGGGGGAGATTGTTGATCCAAACTCTCTCAGTGATTTGATAACGACCCTCTTTTATACTTAGTGAAAATTACGTTATTATATGTATTAATGTTTCATCATCAGCGATCAGACTGAGTCTGTTCAGTTATCGCTGATGACCTTTCTGTAAACATTAATATGTATGTGTTTCATTTTCAGCGATCAAACTGAGTCTGTTCAGTCATCACTGATCGTTTCCTATGTAACACAGTTAACGTAATCGCTGAAGACAAGTCTCGCGTCAACATAGTTCATAGCTGAATCGAAGACGAAGCCACTGAACAATAGATAAGTCTACTAGTGACCTGATGCGGATATCAGCGAAGACCAGACGAATCTACTTACGCGAAGAAGCCTGAGGAAAAGCTTCAGTGATAGCTGAACTTCTTTATCTCTGGAAGAAGAGATACTCAGCGATCAACGATCACAAAGCTTATGCCTCAAGTTTTCTTTTGTCTTACTTTGCACAACCAGTACAATGTGTCAGAACGGACACGTCTCTGCCACAAATCGTACACCAACTCTGTTCATAAAGCGGCCAAAAGCATGTCTCCAAAAGTGAGACTACCAAAGCCAATCTATGAATGCCACGTGTAAAGTACCCTGCCATGCATTTAATGCATAGGGTATAAATAGGAAGCTCACTCCTTCATCTGAAGGCATGCTCAATCCTTGAACTCCAAAATAGAAACCCTTGTTTTCTATCTCTCTAAAAATCCCCCATTCTCTGAATTTCTTGTGCAACCATCTTAGTGTTTCTTAAGTTTGTTTAGATTGAGTCCGTCTTAATCTTATTCCGCAACAAACTTGTAAATTGTATTTTGATTTATCAATAAACAATTTATTAAACTTTAATTTCTGTGTTTGTATTCAACCCCCCCCCCTTCTACAAACTTGTTAAGCACCTTCGGGACCAACAGTTTGATAGTGGGGCGGTAGTGGAATTATTTGTGTGGATAACAGTTTGTTATTCACATTTTCACCGACCATTTGAAGTGTTAGTGGAAGAAAGATTTGCGATAGATTCAATTTACATATTAGTGGGGCGGTGGATGGAGATTATTTTGGTTTTTGCGCCATAAACTACTCGCGCAAAACATCACTCTGCGCCACCTTCATTGAAGTTTTGCGCCACATCTTTTATCAATTTTGTGCCAATCATTCATATCAATTCAAGTTGTGAATAATAAAAGTTAGTGATTGGAAAATCATTATTTTTGCGCCATCCAAGTGATGTTAATTTGTGCAGATTAATTTTGACCATTCACATGATCTGATTCAAGTGTCTTGAGAGTTTCTGCAAATTTCAGTGTTTTTGAGAGTTCCAGCGATTGGATTTTCTGAGATAATTTTTTGGTGATCTAAGTTTGACTTTCAGTTAAACTTTTCTGAATTGTTTGGGAATGATCATTCTTATCAAACTGATATTTCATTCAAGATGATGATTGCAGGTTCTTTTTGGAACAGGTTAAAAACACCACAGTTGTACAAAGGAGAATACGAAAAGTGGAGAGATAATTTTTTAAACTCTGTAGATAAACATGAGTTGGGTTACTATATCAGATTATCTTTGACTGAAGGAGAGATGAAACCTCAAATTCCAATGAAAAATTGTACTGAGGAACAGGAGAAGAGACAGAGAGCTGATAATAATTCTCGACATTTTATGATACGTGAATTTTCTCTTTATATTTCTCGTGAAATTACTGATAAAATAAATATCTACAAAATGACAGGTAAAGAGTTGTCGGATTGTATGGAATGGTTGATCAAAGGGCCAAAGGTTTTGTCTGAGCTAAAAGGAAAGATTTCTGAGTTGGAAGCTAAAACTCAACAAGCAGTTTCTGTTGAAAGCTATGAGAAAAAGATTTCTGATCTGAAAGATGCTAATGCTGATCTTCAAAAGAGAATATCTGATTTGGAGAAAAAGCTTGCTAAAGATAAAGCTGATTTTGAGAGTGAAAAAAAATCTTTTGCAAAGAAGTTCTCAGATTTTTCAAGAAAATGTGCTGATGAGAAGAAAAGAAGTTGAGCTGAAATGTATAAAACTTTCTCAACAAGTTTCTGATTTTGAGAAAGTACTCATCTTGGAAAGAGAGAAGTTTGCTAAAGAGAAGAAGGCCATTGAACAAAAGAATGTGGGAGTTTTCAAAGAAATATTCGGCCAAAGAAAGGATGCTGAGAAGGGGTTTGAAGAAGAAAGAAACATATTTGAGACTGAGATTAAAAAGTTGACTGTCAAGTTATCTGAACTATCTGAGAATGCACTGAAAGAGCAGAAAGCGAAGTCTGAGTTTGAGACAAAGATTGACCTTCTTGTAAAAGAAAGAGACAATCTTGCTTCAAAGATTAAAGAACTTGAAAAGACAGCATCAAGTTCAAATCAGAAAACTGTTTCTTCCAAGAGGTCAGTTAAATCTTCTGATCAGATTCGTAGTACTAATGTTTTCTATGATAGAAATATAGATGGTTCAGGTACACATCAAAGAAGAAGGAGATACAAAGAAGAGAAACTGGTCTGGAAGAAGAAACCAGTTGAAGATAAAAAGAAAGATGAGCTGAAAAGAAATAATTCATGTGTACATACACACAAAGCCAAGAAGAACAATGCGCATAAAGGTAAACCTGATCATATATACTCGAGAGATCAATTAATCAGGTTGTCAGGTAAGAAATACTATTGTTCTTATTGCTGTACACATGATCCTATTCACAAGACCAACGATCATTTCTGGTATGGTTCTTATTCAATTACCCCCACAAGAACTGCAACTAACATTCATGGACCCAAATACCAGTGGATACCAAAACCAAAAACTGATTATGTGTTGCAGGCACCTCAAGTCAAGGGGGAGTAAGAGAACCAATGCTTTTGAACAAAGCAGTTCAAAACCCGGACTTCAAAGTTGAAAGACTATGGCTTCTAAGTACATCAGCTCAAGACCCGTACTTCAACGGAGTTTGACTTCTAAACACAACAGTTTAGGACTCATACTTCAGTGATCAAAAGACCTTACTCTGGTAATACTTTGCATCTGATAAGATATGACGCTCTACAATTCACAAGGGAGTTGTATAGATCTCTATTTTGTGCTTTTTCATTGACAATATACTTACGATATGACGGTCTACAATTCAAAGGGAGTTGTATTGATCTCTATCTTGTATTTTAACTGACATATTTCAGATGCATAATTTAAGGGGGAGTAAAGGTGATGGCTTCTGATTACAACAGAGCAGGACCCATTCTTCAATGTTCAAACATGGATATTTTGCAAATATCCAGGGGGAGCTAAATAGACTTAAATCATTTTATCATAATTTGAGGGGGAGCTTAAAGGTAAATATCTTCTAATCCTAGATCTCTGATTGTTTGGAAGAAGAAAAACTTTCAAGCATGAAAAACGGTTTCTAAAATGTTCAAACCACTTCTAGTTCTCAAAAGATTTCATGAATTTGGAAGTGTGACTTTTAAATGTTTTTCAATTTTGAGCTTTCATGTTTAACTGACCGTGTGTTTCCAAAGATCAATACTTGCATATTATCTTGTCTTTATACTGTAAAGTATTCACACACGTCGGTTCAGGACTTCATTTGCATTTGTTATTACCATGTCTCATAACAAACCAATCTTTCGATGGTAATACCCTCGTTTGAAACTCATTGTTGTTGAGCATCAATCATCTTTTTCTAATCGTGTGCTTTCATTGCAAACTTTTTTATATTCGTTCATATAAATAAAATATCCAATTCTTTGATTCCCTAACCATTTGATTTGATCTGATTGATACATTGTCAGATTCTCAAAACAATTCTCTTGATTTCATTTCATTCATTCAATATTCTTGTTTTGAGAAATCTTTAAAGTTCAAATGCTCAAATTTCATTCATATTTTTAAATGAGCATACATTCTGACACTGTTATCTTTTTGAGCTTAACTGTTCAAGTTAAACGGTTGAGCAACGATTCTTCTTAGGAATTACATGGGATTCGTGTGTGAGCTTAAACAGAACTTCCATGGATTCACATAAACCTGTGTTTCCTACCCAGGAAGTTATCCTTGAGTGATTGAGGGGTGAGGGGTCAATATCAAAGAGTGGGGGAGATAACTCATCCGGTTGAGTTATTCTCATTGTGCTGAGCGGTAAAATGGAAATGAGAGTTTGGTTAGAAGTGAGCTTTAATGTTAAAAAGAAAGAGGGTGTGAAAACAAAGTTAAAAGAATATCAGAACTCTGTACCAACTACTTTCTGAGTCGGGCAGCCACATCTACTAATTGGTTCACATTCTTTGGTGACCATCATTGAAAAAGGCAGTGAGCCCATGCCAACTCTTGCAATTACCCCACCAACCACTCATTTCCCGAAAAAGAAATGTTTCATTTTCATTGGGGACGCAGCACATATGCTATATGGTCTTCACTCGGAAGATTTAGATATTGAAAAAGAAGGAAAGTTGCCCCATCTTCGCACCTCTTTCATCCACATTGAGTCCGTGTAATATCTGTTGCTGTCTCAACAGTTTACACAATTTGAGCCTGAAAAAGCTAAGTAGCTTGAATCATTCATACACTTGCACGTACACACAAGGAATAATTTTTTTGTCATAACATTCATAGAAAATTCCTTTGTGGTTTTTCGATGATTGAATCGAATCCCTGGGGAAGTGAACATCATAAAAGCTCCTTTCCAATGTACATATGTTGTACAAAGTGGCTCTGTGCTACTTACCGGCATACTAACTGTATCATTTGTTGATTCAGGGTTACCACGTTTATTATATCTGGATTTGAAAAGATTCGGATATATACATTTCATGAATTGACGGATACTCAGATCAAAGGGCGGAGAATGTCAAATTATTATGAAGGGGAGATTGTTAGTCATTACAAAGAGGGAAATCAAAGCAAGTGCTGAAATTAATGAAGTTTTGATGATCATGATGCTCACAATCATCAAAAAGGGGGAGAAATTTCTGAAAGATCAATTTCAAAGCTATCAAGAAGATGTCAAAGTGAAGATAGACTTGGAAAGAAATTCTGAAAGTTATGTCAAAGAATTTAAAAGATTTTGAAGATAGATGATTCGAGAAAGTTTGTTTTTCTGAAGACTGTCAAGAGATCAGAGTGATGAAGATACAGTTTTGAAAGATTTCTCAGAGATGAAAGAAGTTTCAAAGAGTTTCAAAGGAGTTTCAAGAATTCTGTTTCGTGTTCAAGACATGTTGACTTTCAAAGATACAAAGTGAAAAAGACTTTTCAAGATTATTCAAAGGCTGAAAGACTGAAGATTGTAAAAGCTTCAAAGTTCAAAGTTGTCAGAGACAAAAGTTGAATAATCAAGTGTTGAAGACTAGCATCAATTTTTTATTAAATCTTGAATACAAAGGGGGAGATTGTTAAGTCAAAATATTGTATCCAAGATTTAATAGGAAAGTCAATATTGTAAAGTCAACATAGTCAAAGTCTAGAATAGTCAAAGTTATATTAGTTTTCTTAGTGTTTAAGTCTTGGTTAGACTTGTGGTATAAATAGGTTTAGGGTCTTGTAATTGTGGTAAGAACCTCATTGTAAAATCATTTAGATGTGTGATTTCAAGATCTACTTTCTCTCTCTAGTTCATATTGGTAGATCTTGATGAGAAATGCTTGATTTGTTTGTGATTTTACATTCACAAAAAATTACATTTTTCACCCCGAACTTCTATTTAACATATAATTCAACCTAACATATGTACTTCTTGCCATTGATTGATTGAATCCTCATCGGTCCACAGAGGTCCATTTGTATCATCTTTAATGGTGATTTGCAAGAAGATTCCACCTTTGCTTTGTGGGAACCTCATTTCATCTTTTCCATTTCACAAGTTGAGCATAGGGAATCTTTCTCACATCTCATGTCTGGTAGACCTCGTACTAAGCCTTTGCTTGCTAATTTATTGATGTCGTTGAAGTTTTGGTGAGATAATCTTCTATGCTAAGTCCAACTCTCTTCTTTTGTTGTTAGACTAATATTGTATTCAAGATTAAAAGTGAGGGTTTGTATTGTCATTATGTAATTGTTTGAGGGTTTATGTTTTAAAGTCAACAAATGTTGACTTAGTATAAATAGGTTTCCTTTGTCTTAGATTCTGTAGACAAGTTATGCACACATAGATACGAATTCAAAGATTGTGGTAAGAACTTGTACACATAGTGAACACGTGAGATCTGTGACTAGAAGTTAGATTTGTGATTAAGTGTAATTCAAGTATTTGATCTAATAAACTTGTGTTCTAAATGATTGTGTGATTATATGGTAGTAAATTTGGGTCACAATTGGTATCAGAGCACAGAAATTCATCGATTTGAGAGTTTTTATCGAGTTCGCATTCTGTCGAAGTATCTTGAGTGAATTTTTGCACAAAAATGAGTTTTTGGTAAAAATTTTGGCATAAGTTTGGTCGATTGATGTGCTGAAACAGATGTATCGGATTGAATTTCAAAGAAAAACATGTTTTGATTGTGAAATTAAGATTTTTGAAGGTTTTTGTTTGAACGAATGTCAAACACTGTTTGATTGATCTACTCATGCTAGAGTGTAAATTTGATTGTCATATTGAATTGGATTGATCTTTGTATTAACTTGATTGATTTTGCAAGGTTATAGCTTCTGCTTTGGAGATCTGGATCAATTTCTGGATTGAAATTTGACTTTTTACACTTAAAAACCAAGAACTCGCAAGATTCAAGAAATTCGTATGAAGAACTCGCTAGTTTGATAGAACTCGCAGATAGAATTCACAGATTATTTTTCTAAATTCTTCAAGTAAAGAATATGCAGCTCACTAGTCTACGGAAATCTCGTAGAATTCGCATAAGTCTTTGTGAAATATTATAAGTAAAGAATTCGTATAATTCCTTTATACGAAAAGCATAGAATTCGCATAAGATTTTATTTGACAAGATAAGTCAAGAATTCGCAGATGTGTCTATTACGAATTCTGAGGAATTCGTATTTGTGTCTTGAGCGAAAGCAAGAATTCGCATTACTCTGCATTACGAATTCTGAAGTTTTCGCAAAGTGCTTTCAAAAATCTTTCTAAGTAAAGGATTAGTATCCTTGTAGCTTACGAATTCCTTTTGCGAATTCTTGTTGCCGATTGTTTTTCAAAAAATAACCAAGGATAGAATTTGCAGAAGAGAGACCTGGGAATTGTGAACTTTTCGCATATACCTTGTTACGAATTGCTTAGTTTGTTGTTCTCTCTGGCCTACGAATTCTTAACTTGTGCGAATTTTAAGCTTCTTTTTGCGAATTTTAAGTGGTTTACGAATTCTGGTACACTTGATTTGCGAATTGTTTCTTGATTAAAGTTGCTTGCGAATTCTGAACTTGGAATTTTTAGAAATTTATTTTTCTGAAAGTTTTCAAGTGTTTCTCAAGTTGTTGAATTTAAAGATCAGTACTAGCTATTTTTTCTTGTTTGTGCAGATTACTTAATTCTTTCATCATGTCTAAAGAGTTGCTTTCTATGGGTTCTCAATCGAAACCTTCGGTCTTGTCTATCGGGGAATATTCACAGTGAAAGAGGAGAATGATTCAGTTCTTAAATCATAAGAACAGAGATTATATGAAGTCTATTATTGAAGGTCCAGTTCAGCCAGTGGTAACAGTACCTGGACAAGCGGCCACAAAGACTTCTCCTGAAATTCTAGTTAGATATGTGCCAAGACCATATCAGTACTATAGTGAGAGGGAGAAAGAGCTTCACAAAATAGACGATGAGGAACTTATCTATCTCACCATGGCTATCCCAAATGACATCTACATCCGTGTAGATAGTAGGGAATCTGCTAAAGCCATGTGGGATGAATTGGAGAGACAATTTGTTGGGAACTGAAGAATTCATCAAGTGTGGTTAATGCTGCTGGTTCAATGTTAATACTGCTAGAAGACATAAAGGTTAATACTGCTGAGTGTTACTACTGCTAGTGTTAATTAATACTGCTAGTCAAAGTTAGTACTGCTTGAACAAAATTAGTACTGCTTAGCTAGTTAGTACTGCTAGTAGTTAGTACTGCTTAGAAGTTAATGCTGCTGAAGATTAATACTGCTTATATGATGAAGATTCGTATGAAAGGATATACATGGAAGCTTAGAGATATACATGGAAGATATACTGAAGATATTTTATTTATTGTAATTATCTTTGTATTCAGTATATATTGTATAGTTTAGAATAATGAAGTTTTTTTTAATTTTCATTCTAGAGAGAAAATCAACCTCAAGGCATAGATCCTAATTCTAGAGAAGTAGAATTCGTATTGGTGAGCCTGTTCATCAATATTGAGGTTGAGTGAGTAATCTTGTAACTTCAAAGCATTAAATACAAGTTTACAGTTTGTTCTTCATATTTTATGTATTGATTTACTGTTTGATTGGATGTCAAAGTGTTATTCCGCAAACTTCTTTGATATTGTTTCTGAGAATTAATTCTTGTTAAGAATTCGATCCTGACAAGTGGTATCAGAGCCAAACTCTCTCAAAAACAGTTATTCATCATGGAAAATCTTACAGAATCAAGCAGTACTTTGGTCTCAAAAGTTCCAATGCTCAGATCCAATGAATTTGACATGTGGAAGATCAGAATCAAGCAATATATTCTCCTCACAGATTACTCTATGTGGGACATCATTGAGAATGGCCCATCTGATGCAGGAAAGATTGGTGAAGATGGCAAAAGAACCCCTCCAAAGACAGATGCAGACAGGAAGACAAGGCAGATAGAGATGAAAGCCTTGAGCACACTGCTCTTGGCCATTCCAAATGAGTATCAACACCAATTCTGCAATTGTACTGATGCACAGATGCTCTGGAATTCTCTAGAGAAGAGATTCTCAGGTACCAAAAGTACCAAGAGAAATCAAAAGGCAATCTTAAAGCAACAGTATGAAAACTTCATCTCAACTAAGAATGAGTCCATGACTCAAACTTTTGACAGGTTTAATAAACTAATTGGTGAACTAGCTACTATGGGAGTACAAATTGATCAAGATGATGTGAACAGAAAGTTCCTAAGGTCCCTTGGAGATGAATGGACCATGTACACTGTGTCATTCAGACAGAATGATCAGTTGGAAGAAAAAGAACTTGATGATCTGTACAATGATCTTAGAGTATTTGAAGCTGAGGTGGAGGCAAAGAAGAAGCCTTCTGGATATATTCATAATGCTGCACTCTTATCAGCTTCAATTGATTCTACTGCTAACCCTGAATCAGTTAATGCTGCTAATGGAACAAATCAAGATAAAGGCACTGATTTTGTGTTTGAAGCTTTTCTTTCCAATCATGGATCTTCCTCTTTGATTAATGATGACTTAGAACAACTTCATCCAGATGATCTGGAAGAGATGGATATTAAATGGCAGATGGCCATGCTCTCCATGAGGGTTAAGAAGTTTATAAAAAGGACTGGGAGAAACAACTTCTCCCAAAGAAGAGAAGATGGAGCTGGGTTTGATAAATCAAAGGTGGAATGCTACAAATGCCATCTGAAGGGACATTTTGCTAGAGAATGCAGAAGTGGAGTGTCTCACAACAATCACCAACAAACTCAATCTGGAAGCTTCAATAACAACAGAAACTCTGCTCAAGCCCTTGTCTCTCAACAAGGAATGGGGTTTGATTGGAGTGATCAAGCAGAAGAAGCTATTCAGAATCAAGCTCTTATGGCTAAAGTATCTGATCTCCCATCTGAGGTAAGTTCTAATCTCTGTTCTAAAACTTGCATAGACACTGTTAAAAGGTACAGGGATCACAATCAGAAGATGAGTGATGACCTTAAGAGATTAGAAAAAGATATCAAAGACTATGTAAGGATTGTAGAGAGATTTGAAGATCAGATCAAAGGTTTTCAAGCCAATGAACTCCAACACTCATATGACACCAATTACTGGCAGTGGGAGAAAAAGGATTTAGAACTTAAACTGACCAAATCTAAAGAGGAGAGTGAAAAACTGAAAGAGGAGTTAACCAAGGTTAAGCTTGATGTAGAAAAGTTTTCCAATGCTTCTAAAGCAATGGACTCCTTACTGCAAAATCAGATTCATGATAAGTTGAGAAGAGGAATTGGGTATAATGCCACACCTCCACCATATAACAACAATTACATTCCTCCTACTTCAGACCTGTTAGACACCAAAGATAGGAAGGACTTGCCTGAGGGAGCCACTGAAATAGATCCCTTAGATGAGGTAGTTGTTGAGGATAAGACTGAGAAAGAGATTGGCAAGAGTAAGGAGAACAAGGTGAGTGGTGAGATTTCTATAGAAAACAACATTATCACCAATGAGGATTGTGGAAGGACTTGGATTAAATCCAAGGACATAGAGAAGACAGAGGGAAAGTCTGGTAAGGTCCATTACAAACAGACCACAGTTGTGAATCCAGGTCCTTGCAAACAGTGTGCATGTAAGAAAAATGAGCACCAAAAACAGGACAAAAAGAGGGGAAATCAAAGAAACTGGAATAATCAGTGGGCACAAAAACAAGGGGTTGATCTGAGTAAAATCAATAGACCAAAACCTTGTTTTATCTGTGGCAAATTGAATCATCTGGCAAAATTCTGTTATTTCAATCCTATAAAACAAAGGATGAATTTCCAAAGATCCAAGCAAAAACCCTTTGGTTATAAGAAAATTGAAAAGAACCATGTGGCTAAGAAAACTGTTAAAACTAAAAGCCACATGAAGAAAAAGTCTGTTAAAGAAAGTGTCAATATGTGGATTCCTAAAAGCACTAAAACTGTTAGTACTGCTACCACAAATAGTGTTGCTAACAATGATAGTGCTGCTAGAAGGAATACTACTGCTAACAATGTTAATGTTGCTAACAAGGTTAGTACTGCTAAACCTGTTAGTACTGCTAACTATGTTAGTACTTCTAAGGTTAGTACTGCTTCTAGTGTTGGTTCTACTAAGCCAATAATATTGACAAAGTACTCTAATAAAGAGTGTTCTGAGTTTAAAAACCTCATTAAAAAGGAATGTAAATACTTTGATGAGAAAGGGAGACCCAAGATCACTTTGGCTTGGGTCCCCAATCATACTAATTGATTTATTTAATGTGCAGGGCAACCAACAGCTCAAGGGAAAGAGCATTTGGCATGTTGATAGTGGTTGCTCTAGGCACATGACAGGCAACATGTCATGCCTTCAGGATTTCAAGCATATTAATGGAGGACATGTTGCATTTGGAGACAATCTTACTGGTGGTAAGATAAGTGGAAAAGGTAATGTCACCAAAGGTAAGATGACATTTGAGGATGTCTACTATGTTGATCAATTAAAGTACAACCTGTTAAGTGTATCACAGGTTTGTGACAAACAACATAGTATATTATTTACTAATACTGAGTGTATGATTCTTGCTCCAGGGTTCAAGGTAGTTGATGAAAGCATGATACTACTGAGAACTCCAAGAAAGGACAATGTTTACTGTCTTGATTTGGACAATGTTGATAGTGATTCATCTCTAAATTGTCTTGTTTCAAAAGCTTCTATAGATGAATCCTCCCTTTGGCACAGAAGGATGTGTCACATGAATTTCAAGACTATGAACAATCTTGTTAAAAATAACCTTGTAAGAGGTTTACCTTCAAAAGTCTTTTCATGTGATGATCATTGTGTTGCTTGTCTTAAAGGCAAACAACACAAAACTTCTCATAAGACCAAAGAGTTAAATTCTGTTTCTTCTTGTCTCCAGTTATTGCATATGGATCTGTTTGGTCCTACAAATGTTATGAGTATAGGCAAGAAATCTTACTGCTTGGTTATTGTTGATGATTACTCCAGATTTACTTGGGTATATTTTCTAAGGACTAAGGATGAGACAAGTGGTCTTATCAAATCCTTTTTTCTAAAAATTGAAAACCAAACTAATCAAAGAGTAAAAGTCATTAGATCAGATAATGGAACTGAGTTTAAAAATCATGATCTAAACACCTTTTGTGAAGAAAAAGGTATTGAGAGGCAATTTAGTGCTCCTAGGACTCCTCAACAGAATGGTGTTGCTGAAAGGAGAAATAGAACACTAATAGAGGCTGCTAGATCTCTGTTGGCTGATTCAAAATTGCCAATTACCTTCTGGGCTGAAGCAGTTAATACTGCTTGTTATGTCCAAAACAGAGTTCTAGTGGTCAAGCAAAAGAACAAGACCCCATATGAGCTTTTAAATCAAAGAAAACCTTTTATTGGTTTCTTCAAACCTTTTGGGTGTCCTTGTACAATTCTAAATACCAAATCTCACTTAGGTAAGTTTGATAGCAAAGCAGATGATGGATTTCTTGTTGGATATTCATCTCAGAGTAAGGCCTACAGAGTTTTTAACTCTTCTTCTAGAATAATTGAAGAAAGTGACAATGTCAAATGCAATGAGAACACACCAAATCCTGTTGGGTCTGGACCTCAGTGGCTATTTGACATTGATTCATTAACTAACTCTTTTGGTTTCAGTAATGAGTATACAGGAACAGGTAGTGGAGAATCAGAGATCACACAAGTTCAAGAAAGTATATCTAAATCTGTGATTTTTCCCATACCCACAGTAAATTCAGTTGAAGACTGTGAAAAGGAATCATTTTCTGAATCAAGTCAGAGTGAAGAAGACACTAGAGATGAGGAGACTCAAGAAAACAATGAAGTAGCATCTGAAAATACTTCAGTTGAGTTGCATGAATCTAATCTTGAGGCTGGATTAAATGAAGAACCTAGTCACAACACCAGAGTTCAGAAGAATCATCCTCCACAGTTGATAATAGGAGATATCTCTTCTCCTATGATGACTAGACATCAAAGCAGACTTCAGGAAATGCAAGATCAACAGCATACAGTGCTTTCTTGTTTTCTATCACAGCTTGAGCCTAAAAAGGCTCATGATGCTATGAAAGAATCCAGCTGGATAGAAGCAATGCAAGAGGAACTGTTACAGTTCAAGCTACAAGATGTGTGGGATCTAGTAGACCTTCCTAAAGGTCACAGAGCAATTGGCACAAAATGGATCTTCAGAAACAAGAGAGATGAAAGAGGTATTGTTATAAGAAACAAAGCAAGGCTGGTAGCTCAAGGCTACACTCAAGAAGAGGGTATAGATTATGAAGAAGTTTTTGCACCTGTAGCTAGGATAGAAGCAATCAGACTATTCCTAGCCTATGCTTCTTACATGAACTTCAAAGTCTATCAAATGGATGTAAAAAGTGCTTTTCTCTATGGATCAATTGAAGAAGAAGTATATGTCTGTCAACCACCAGGGTTTGAAAACCCAAGCTATCCAGACAGGGTATACAAATTAAAGAAAGCACTTTATGGACTACATCAAGCTCCAAGAGCATGGTATGACACTCTGTCATCCTATCTCTTGGAAAATGACTTTGAAAGAGGAGTCATTGATAAGACTCTTTTTATCAAAAGAAAGAAGAAAGATATCTTGCTGGTCCAAATCTATGTTGATGACATTATTTTTGGTTCTACAAGAAACACCATGTGCAAGGAGTTTGAGGATTTAATGCATCAAAGGTTCAAAATGAGTTCCATGGGGGAACTTACTTTCTTCCTTGGCCTCCAAGTTCAACAGAAGTCAGATGGTATTTTCATCTGTCAATCCAAGTATGTGCAGGATATTCTAACCAAGTTTGGTTTCTCAGAATCAAAACCTGCCAGCACACCTATGGAAACACACAAGCAGATCACAGCAGATCTTGAGGGGGAGGATATGGATGTGCATCATTATAGATCCATGATTGGCTCTCTCATGTATCTCACAGCTTCAAGGCCAGATATAATGTTTCCAGTCTGTGTATGTGCAAGATTCCAAGTTAGGCCAAAGCAATCTCACTTTCAAGCTGTTAAGAGGATATTCAGATATCTCAAAGGGCAACCCAGATTGGGACTTTGGTATCCTCATGACTCACCTTTTGACCTAATAGCATACTCAGACAGTGATCTAGGTGGGGCAAACTTGGACAGAAAATCTACTTCTGGAGGATGTCAGTTTTTGGGTGCAAGACTAGTCTCATGGCAGTGCAAGAAACAAACCACATTATCCACATCTACAACAGAGGCAGAGTACATAGCAGCTGCAAGTTGCTGTTCTCAAGTCCTATGGATTCAGAATCAAATGTTGGATTATGGGGTAACCTTTCTACACACTCCAATTTTTATTGACAACAACAGTGCTATTAGCATTGTGAATAATCCAGTCAAGCACTCAAAAACAAAGCACATTGAAATCAGGTATCACTTTATCAGAGATTGTAATGAAAAGAAACTTATTCAAGTTGTCAAAGTTCACACTGACAATCAGTTTGCTGATCTATTCACTAAAGCATTTGATGTGGGTAGATTCACTTTCTTGGTAACAAGTGTGGGAATGATCAACTCTGAATAATCCTCTTCTCAAAAAGTGGTTTTATACCTGTATATTATTCTTGGAGTTACTAATCTTCTTTTTCAGGATATGCATAGCAGTACTCAGTGATTAGCAAGTTTAAAAGGAGTAAGTAGTTAATACTGCTAGTAGTTAATACTGCTTTCAGTTAATACTGCTAGTAGTTAATACTGCCTTCAGTTAATACTGCTAGTAGTTAATACTGCTTTTAGTTAATACTGATAGTAGTTAATACTGCTTTCAGTTAATACTGCTAGTAGTTAATACTGCTTTCAGTTAATACTGCTAACAATTAATACTGCTAGTAGTTAATACTGCTAGTTAGTTAATACTGCTCGCAGTTACTACTGCTAGCAGTTAATACTGCTAGTTAGTTAATACTGCTCGCAGTTACTACTGCTAGTAGTTAATACTGCTAGTTAGTTAATACTGCTCGCAGTTAATACTGCTAGTAGTTAATACTGCTAGTTAGTTACTACTGCTCGCAGTTAATACTGCTAGTAGTTAATACTGCTATAGGTTAATACTGCTTCTATTCCGAATACTATAAATACTCTTTGCCCGCCTAAAAGCTTATAACGACTCTTTGCATACTATTCACCTGCGCTCTAAACCCTTTCTCTCTCAAAGTTCAAAGTCTTCAGGCAAGAATCTTCAAGGTCAATGGCATCAATGGCGTTCATTGACGAGCACAATGAAATCGCAATGCTCCAAAAGCCAAAACAAGCAGATGGCTTTCATCAGATAGTCGACTTTCTGAAGACTAGCCACATTGCCCATGCTCTCACTATGTCTCCAACTATCTTTATAGAGCATCAGAGGCAATTCTGGGCACATGCCACCATTGTTAATGAGAATGGTGTGCGAATGATCAAGACGACAGTATGTGGCAATCCATTGACAGTTACTGAAGAGATAGTTCGCATCAGTCTACGTCTAGACGATGCCTCTGGTATAACTTCTATCCCTAATGATGAACTGTTTTCTACTCTGACAAGAATGGGGTATGGAGGCCCATTGGGTATTTTTAAGTTCTCAAAAGCTAAATTTTCACCCCAATGGCGTTTTCTTGTTCATACCTTGATGCACTGCATTTCTAAAAAGACTACTGGATGGAGTGAGTTCAGCAGTACCATTGCTTATGCTTTGGTCTGTTTGGCCACTGCCAGAAGGTACAATTTTTCACAAATGATTTTCAATGATCTTGTCTCAAACATGGGAAACAAAAAGAGCTTTTATATGTATCCCAGGTTTGTTCAAGCAGTTATCAACCATGAATTGACGGATATTCCTCATTCTGATGGAATTTATGTACCAAAACCCCCCAAAGGCAAGGTTTTCTCAAATATGAGAAGATCTGCTGGGGACTCTGAAGGAGTTGACACCCCATTGTTCTCTACAATGATGGTGGTGTCCCAACCCAATGAAGGTATGGCAGCAGGGTCAAGGCCCCCATTAGATCAATCCACTGCTAGCCAAGCCCAACCTTCCCACTCTATATCTATTCCACAGTCCCTACTAAATAAGCCCACTTCTCCAATTACCCAAACTTATCAAAGAAAACAGGTAAAGAAGGCTCCTTCCCTTCTTGTACCATCACCCACTAAGCCTTTAAGCCCTCTAAGGGAGAATTCTCCCCTAGAGAATATCCAAAGGGAAACCACAAGGGTGTCTCCCAACCCAAAGGAGGTGCTCTCTGAGGAGGAGGTAGAGCATATGGGTGATGAGGCTGCCACTACTCCTGCTACCACAGAGGAGGAAAGTGGTAACATCAATAAGACCTCCCCCATGGCAACTTTGAATGAGCAATCATTTGAAGGTCCCTGGTGCCAAGAAACCACAGGGGTGGATAGTGCTTCTGCTAGGCAGAGGACTTCCACTACTAAAAGATCCAATGATCCTTCAATAGGGGGTAACACTCCTGGAGAAGGTGAGGACAGATATAACTATGATGAATTGATGGAGGCAATGGGCAACATCAACATGGATGTACTCAAACAGGGCAAAGATATAGAAGAGCTTAAACTCATAGTTCTGTCGCAACAAGAACAAATCATCAAGTTGAAGCAAATGGTAAGGAAACTGATTCTGCAAAGGAAGAAGAAACAGTTTGTACTCAAAAAGAGGGACAAAGTTCAAGATTCTTTCAACAAGGGGGAGAAGCATGAAGGGGAAACTGTTGAAAAGAAAGCTGAAGTTGAGGGGGAGACAGAGAAAGAGATGGAAACAGAAACTAAAGAAGCAGAAACAGGGCTCTCTGTGGAAGAAATGGAGATAGCAGAGACTTTAGTAAAAGCAAAGAATGACACTCCTAAGGCTACTCAAAAGGCCAAAGGAGTGGTCATCAATGAAGAAGAACCTCAAAAGAAGAAAATGAAGGAGGATATAAAAGGAAAAGGAAAGATGATTGAACCTGAACAACCTTCAAAGAAGAGGAGTCAAATTGAAATGGATGAGGAGATGGCAAAGCAGCTTCAAGAGCAAATGGAAAAAGAGGAGCAATGTCAAACAGAAACTGATAGAGAACTTGCAAGGATAATGGCCAAGAAGTTAAATGCAGAATACCAAAAGAGTTTGAAAGAAGAAGCTCAAACAGCAACTCAGGTCAAGAAACTCCAAGTTAAGAAGATGCCAATTCAGAAACAAAAGCAGAAAAGACAACCCTCCAAGACATTTTTGGCCAATCAGGAAAGAAGAAAGATGATAAACTTCCTGAAAGGTGCAATTGGTGTTAAGGGGGAGATGTTTACCAATATGGCATACAGTCAGGTTGAGGAATTGTACAAGAAAGAAATGGCTAAACTCCAAGGGGACTCATCTCAAAGGGAAGAGGCTGAAAGAAGAATGAAGGAGAGGTATGACCTAAATATTCAACAACCATTCCCTGAGGAGACCACACCTTCAAAGGATAATGCTGAAGAAATGAAGGAAAAACAAGAGAATGCTGGTATAGAAATCAAATCTGCAAAGAGGGTGAAGACAATTGCTTCCAAAAAGCAGTCTAAAAGGCCAAGAATGGAAGAAAGAGCATAAACTAAAGCAGAATCTTCAGTCACACCTTCAGCAGAACCTGTGCAGAACTCAGAACAGTCCAAAGAGCAATCAGATGAGCATGTGGGGCTCTATATGACTATAGTAAAACCTGTACAGGCTGTTCCAATCTCCATGAAGGCTCCAGAGATTATCTTTTGGGACATTCTAAGAGATAATGGAAAGGATTTCTTCAGACTTAAAAGAGTTGGTGGTGCATTTGAAGCATATTCAACCTGGGGGAGAGTAATCAGAGGTTGTTCAAGAGCAGACATAGAGGAAATGTACAAAGTGGGAATGAAACTCTATGAGCCTGTGTTGAAAGGTACTGAAGAAAATCTTCTCAAAGTGGCAATGGAATACTTATGTATGATGTTTGATCCAGAGAAGGTGGTGCATAGAATTAAAGATCTTCATCATGAGTATGTGTTCAAAAAGATTGATCATTGGATACTCTTTGAAAACTGTGGTGTGTACATGATTACAATTGATAAATGTTATCATGAGTACTACCTAGTTGACAAAATATATGATCATAGCAAGCAGAAACTTGAAGGGATGCTGAAAGCTAAGTTAGTATGTACTAAGGATTCAGAAATGGCCAGAATTGTGGTAAGAAGAACTATCAATCAAAGTCTGGGCCTAGATCCAAATTTGGGCAACTAAATGTAAGGTGTTGAAAGCATCTTGAAGAAGATCTGAAGAACTTGACTTCTTTTCCTAAAAGTCAAGTTAGGGGGAGATTGTTGGGAACTGAAGAATTCATCAAGTGTGGTTAATGCTGCTGGTTCAATGTTAATACTGCTAGAAGACATAAAGGTTAATACTGCTGAGTGTTACTACTGCTAGTGTTAATTAATACTGCTAGTCAAAGTTAGTACTGCTTGAACAAAGTTAGTACTGCTTAGCTAGTTAGTACTGCTAGTAGTTAGTACTGCTTAGTAGTTAATGCTGCTAGAAGGAAGTTAATGCTGCTGAAGATTAATACTGCTTATATGATGAAGATTCGTATGAAAGGATATACATGGAAACTTAGAGATATACATGGAAGATATACTGAAGATATTTTATTTATTGTAATTATCTTTGTATTCAGTATATATTGTATAGTTTAGAATAATGAAATTTTTTTAATTTTCATTCTAGAGAGAAAATCAACCTCAAGGCATAGATCCTAATTCTAGAGAAGTAGAATTCGTATTGGTGAGCCTGTTCATCAATATTGAGGTTGAGTGAGTAATCTTGTAACTTCAAAGCATTAAATACAAGTTTACAGTTTGTTCTTCATATTTTCTGTATTGATTTACTGTTTGATTGAATGTCAAAGTGTTATTCCGCAAACTTCTTTGATATTGTTTCGGAGAATTAATTCTTGTTAAGAATTCGATCCTGACACAATTCTAGGGTACTGAGAAATCAATTCAAGCCAAGCTGAATCAAAGCATTAATGCTTATGAAGGCTTTCATGCAAAAGAAGGAGAGACACTTATGGATACATGCACAAGATTCAATGTTATCCTGAATGACTTGAGAAGGAATGGGATGAACAAAACTGTATCTGAGATAAATTACAAATTCATCAAGAATTTGAATCCTGAGTGGAAGAGCTATGCAATTAATATTCAGATGACAAAATACATGGCACTGGAAGATGTGAATGATATATTCACAACATTATCTCAACATGAAGATGAGGTAAAGCAACTTAGTGAAGAGAAGAAGATTGTCAAAGATTCACTTGCCTTGTTGTCTGAACGAAAGAAAGAATCAAGCTCTAAGACCAATTCCTCATCCAAATACAAGTCAAGGAGATCCAGAGATCTTCAAACAGAACTGACTGACTCTAGTTCTGATTACTCCTCCTCTGAAGCTGAGAAACATTCTGATGAAGATGTTCAAAGATTTGCTGATAATCTTGCCCTCATCACAAAGCAGTTTCAGAAAAGCTTTGGCAAGAAAAAAATATTCAAAGTTAAAGTATGAGGGATACAAGAAAGTAAATTAGACAAGTACAAGCCAAGATTTGAGAAGAAGGATGGAAAGCGAGATGAGAAGAGAGATGAGAAAAGAGTTGATAAAAGAGAAGAAAAGAAAGAAGAGAATGTTGAGCCTAAGCACGACAGGTGTTATAATTGTGGTAAACCTGGTCATTTATCAAAGAAGTGCAAGTTCAAGACAATAAAGAATTCAGAGTACTATGCAAAGAAATCACTGATTGGAAAGAAGGTAGAAGATGGAAAAGACCTTATGGCTGAGGAAGAGAACTGGTTCTTTCAAAGCTCCGATGAAGAATCAACACATTTTAATCAAGTGTGTATTATGGCCAAGGTGAATGATGAAGTTGAAACATCTTCTAATCTGTCTGATTGTGATTCAGAGGTAAGTACTCTTTCAAATTCTAAACATGTTCAATCTCTGATGGCTCAGATTAAAAACAAGGAAAAAGAGTTTGAAATTTTAAAAGTGAAACTTAACAATGAAAGACAATCAATGATGAATTTTCGTGACGAAAATGCATTATTGAAAGTTGTTGTTGAGGAAAATGAATCTGAAAAGGATGCTTTAAAGAAACAAAAAGAAGATTTGAAAATCAAAATTATTGAGCTTGAAATAGATCTTGTTAATTTAAATTCTGAAAAAGGTGATTTTAAAATCAAGTTTGAAGCTTGTTTTCAGGAGCGCAATGAAGCATATTGCAAAATTAAACAACTTGAGGACTTGAATTTAAAGAGAGGACAGACTGAGCAAACATTGAATTTATTAACAAATAAACTCCAAGATGTCCGATTTTACAATGCTAAAACGGGATTAGGTTTTGAAGAAAATGATGTTTTGAAACGAGCTCCAGAAAACTTGTATAATTTTGATAAACTGGGCTCAACACCTAAGAAAATCCCAAGCATTCATGATATTTTTATTAAAGCTGAAACTCTCATGTCTAACATCTCTTCTAAAGGTAAAGAAGTGATTGATGATGATATATCAAGTTATGCTAATTCAGTCTCAAGTTTTAAATCTGTTGGATTTTCTTATAAGGAATTGAACAAAAGTTATAAAACTAGAAAACCTGAATTTGTTGAATTTTAATCACTGTTTTCTACATGTTCCCCAATAGAATCAGCCAACACTGAAACAGACATTCCTGAAACTCAATGTCAGTATGATGAATATGAATCAGAAACTGATACTGAGAATCAAGTTCCAATAACTGAATCAATCATTTATGAATCCCCAAAAGAGATTAATATTGATGAGTCAATAGATGTCTATGAATCATAGCATTAAAACTGATTTTTCAAAGAAGATGACTGAGGAGATTTTTACATGATGAATGCTTCAGATCCTGTTCCTATCTCTAAAGAGTTAAGTGCTTTAAAAGTTGATTTGTTTAAACAAAATTTGAATGAGAAAAAGATGTTTGATTCTCAAACATGGAATGTTCATTCAAACCCAGAGTTTGAGACTATCACTTCTAAAACCTCTGTTGTTTATACTGATACTCCTGAATATCCTCTAAGTATTTTTCAAAAAGGTGAAGCTTGTGGTATTTCAAAGAAAAAATCATCTTCTAAGAAGAAAAACTGACAAGATTTCATTTCCTGTTTCAGATTTGATAAAGCAAAATGATAAAGGAGAATGGGTGAAGGAGAAGTGTGAAAATAAAGTTGTTGAAAATAAATGTACTGTCATTGATAGTGTTAGTTTGAAATGTACAAGTTCAAACGATTTGAAATGTCAACAGTGTATGAATGTTTATACTCATAGTGATAAATCAAAGCTATTGACATTTTCTCGTAAGAACTTTATCTGCAAACACTGTCATGACAACTCTTTCAAACTTCACACCATTCCTCCTAAATCTAAAGTTTCTAGAAAGGCATCTCGGGCTAAATCTGTTTCTAAATCCTCGACACAACATGTGAAAGTCTTTCATGTTAAGAATGATTATCTTTCTAGAAAACAGAAGTTTAATGAGCTTAAGGTAAAAATGATTTGGAAATGGATACTTAAGCCTCGTTATGAATGGCGAATCAAGGCTAAGGTAGATGATTTAAGTAAATTGCAAAAATCTAACCAAGAAGGACCCATCTGGATATGGGTACCTAAGAAAAAGTGATTTGTTCTTTTTGCAGGCCTCACATCTGTGGTACATAGATTCAGGACGCTCGCGTCACATGACTGGATTTAAGCATCTTCTACATAACTATGTTGAGGCACCTGCAGGAACAATGAGTTTTGCAAATTCTGAGCTTACCGGATTCATTCAAGGACACGGTTCATTAACAAATGGCACCATAACAATCAAGAAAGTACTGTTCGTAGATGGTCTTGATCATAATCTTTTCAGCACTAGTCAATTCTGCGACAGTCAATTTCAAGTTCGGTTCACTATTGATAGTTGTTTAATTGAAGATAAGGACGGTTGTGAGATCTTCAAAGCTAAAAGACATGGAAATTTATATGCAGTGCATTTTCCAACACTCTCTAGAACTAGACATGTCTGTCTAATTGCCAAAGCTTCAAGAGTTGAAAGTTGGATTTGGCATCGGCGCCTGTCTCACCAGAATTTTCAAGCGATAAATCATTTGGCGAGACATGGAATAGTTAATGGTCTACCAAAACTACGGTTTGAGAAGAATTCACTTTACCCCACCTGTGAGATGGGAAAGATGAAACACAGTTCACATAAAGCAAAGACATAATTTTCTTGCTCAACACCTCTCGAGCTTATACATATGGACCTTTGCGGCCCGATGAGGACTCAGTCTATAAATGGGAAGAAATATATATTGGTTATGATTGACGAGTTCTCACGATACACATGGCTGGAATTTCTGCGAAGCAAATCAGATGCACCAGAGCTTATCATTGCTTTTCTCAAGAAAATCCAGGTTCGACTTCAATTGTCGGTAAAGACTTTGAGAAGTGACAATGGCACAAAATTTAAGAATTCTACTCTTAATAGTTATCTCGTATCAGTCGAGATATCACATAACTTTTCTGCTGCCTATACTCCTCAACAAAACGGCGTGGTCGAAAGAAAAAATCGAACCCTGGTTGAAGCGGCAAGAACGATGCTAGCTTATTCTGGTATTCCATTGTATCTATGGGCTGAAGCTGTTGCTACTACATGCTTTACTCAGAATCGTACTATTGTGATAAAAAGACATAAGAAAACAGCATATGATCTTATAAATAAGAGAAAGTCGAATATTAAATTTCTTCATGTTTTTGGTTGTAGGTGTTACATCCTCAATAATTGTGATAATCTTGGTAAATTCGACAAGAAGGCGAACGAAGGCTACTTTATTGGATACTCTTTGACGTCAAAAGCCTATCGGGTCTACAATAGACGAACCAAGACTATCATGGAGAGCATGAATGTGTCTTTTGACGAATCATCCACATTGACTTCTGAACAAAGCAGTTCAGAACTAAAGCTAAAACAGAAAGCTTCTATTCAAGACAGAATAGAACCCAAACCGTCACAAACTAAGTCTTCTGACTCACTTTCTAAAACATCTGAGTTAGATTTACTATTTTTTGATGCATTCATGGATATTTGTGCAGATTTCGACAAATCAAATATATCCGCATCAAGTTCAGAGGTTCCAATCATAACTGATGCTATATCAGGACCTTCTGAACAAATAAAAACAACCTCATCAGTACAACTACACCGGTCATTTATGAAGATTCTAACATTGAATCTGTTTCTGTAGATACAACTTCTGGAAAAGAAGTCCCGAGTACTTCTTCTGTGGCTCCAGAATTACTTGCTTCAGAAAATGTTGTACAAGATGTCCCGAGTTCATCTGAGGTTGATGTGAATTTACCTGCAATATACGATGAATATGATGAAGAAAACACGCAGATCTATGTTCAACCAATTTTAAGCACTACAAGGTGGACACGAGATCATCCTCTACATAATATAATAGGTGACGTGCACAGTGGAGTTCAAATGCGGGCGGCATCTGCAAATTTTTGTCTTTATTCGAGTTTCCTTAGTTCCCTTGAGCCGAAGAAAGCATCAAAAGCCTTGCGTGATCCATATTGGATTTTATCCATGCAAGATGATCTTCTACAATTTGAGCGGAACAAGGTCTGGCGACTTATCCCACTACCAGAAAGAAAATCAGTGATTGGCATAAAGTGGGTATTCAAAAATAAGAGAGATGAAGCAGGAGTTATGGTTCGAAATAAATCTCGCCTCGTTGCAAAGGGTTATTGCCAACAGGAGGGAATTGATTATGAAGAAACATTTGCTCCTGTAGCACGACTTGAAGCCATTCGAATATTTTTATCTTACGCAGCCCACAAGAATTTTACGGTCTATCAAATGGACGTAAAATCTGCTTTGTTGAAGGAGATTCTTCATGAACAAGTTTACGTTGCTCAACCCGAAGGTTTTGTTGATCCTAAACACCCGGATTATGTCTACGTACTAGACAAGGTTTTATATGGACTCAAACCGGCACCGAGAGCTTGGTACGAAACGTTAACATAATTTCTACTTGCTTCAGGGTTTAAGAAAGGTACTATCGATACTACTCTTTTTCTGAAGAAACAAGGTGAAGATATGATCCTAATTCAGATTTATGTGGATGACATTATTTTTGGTTCTACAAATCCTAAATTTTGTTAAAAATTTTCAAAAATCATGGAATCTCGATTTGAAATGTCGATGATGGGTGAACTGACTTTATTTCTTGGTCTTCAAGTAAAACAGTTACCCGAATGCATTTTCATTAATCAGTCAAAATACATTAGAGATATCCTGAAAAAGTTTAACATGTCTGAAAGTTCAGTGATGAAAACACCAATGGCAACGGGCACACTTTTAGATGTTAATCTTTCTGGTAAATCTGTAGATCAAAAAGTGTACCGTAGCATGATTGGTTCATTATTGTACTTAACAGCAAGTAGACCGGATATTATGTTTGCCACGTGTTTCTGTGTTAGGTATCAAGCTAACCCGAAGGAATCACACCTAGTCGCTGTGAAACGAATTCTTAGGTACCTCAAAGGCACTCCCGAGTTAGGCCTTTGGTATCCTAATGGTTCGAGTTTTGATCTAACTGCCTACACAGATGCTGACCATGCAGGGTGTAAGCTGGATCGTAAGAGCACCTCTGGATCGTGTCAGTTTTTAGGTAACAAGTTGGTTAGCTGGACATCAAAGAAGCAGAATTGTGTATCCACATCTACCACTAAGGTTGAATATGTAGCCGCTGCAAGCTGCTGTTCACAAGTCCTTTGGATGTGGACACAATTAAAGGATTTTGGCTATTCATACCAACGAGTTCCTATTTACTGTGATTCAAAGAGCGCGATAGCAATAACGGCTAATCCAGTGCAGCACTCCAAGACTAAACACATTGATGTATGGTACCACTTCATCAAGGATCATGTGGAAAAGGGCGACATAGAGATGCATTTCGTGCAAACAGACTACCAGTTGGCTGACCTTTTCACCAAGTTGTTGGATGAAAAAATGTTCACTTTTCTTGTCAGCAAATTGGGAATGCTAAATGCCAAACCATGATTCGAGGGGGAGTGTATCTTACTTTGTGCTTTAATTGCTTATATCTTGGATATTATGAACAATGTCTATTTTTCATCGTGTATTGACGAAGGCGGAATAATTTATATAATGATTACCAAAAAAAAAATCATTACTGTGCAGGTTATATTGACAATGGCTCTTGAATAATTCAGTTCAAGACTCGTTCTTCAATGTTTCAGAACTATGGTTTCTGGTTACATCAGATCAGAACCCGTTCTTTATTGGTAAAAATGAGTATTACTATTCTCATCGGAGAATATGTAATCATGGCTTCTGAATACTCAATTCAGAACCCGTACCAAAATGTTTTTCTTCTGATGGATGCTTAAATGAAAACATCTTTTCTAGAAGTTTTTGATTTGAGGGGGAGTTAATAGTTATATCTTTTAGGGGGAGGAGATATTAGCTAAATGTATTTTCATTGTTATATTTTTCTAATAACTTGAATTTTTACAGATATCAAGATGGAGGATATCTGAGTTTTTGTCAAGGATACTTCACTGAAAATATTCATTTCAGGGGGAGTTAAGGATTTTGATCTAAAGGTATATATTTCTAATCCTTATACTCTATCACTTGTTGAAAGAAGAAGAACTTTCACTTGTGCAAAATGGTTTCTTAAATGTTCAAACCACTTCGCGTTCTCAAATGTTTTATGAATTTTGAAGTGTGATTTTAAATTACTTTCATATGGATACTTTACTGCATATCTGACCGTGTGTTTCCAATGACAAATACTTGCGTAATTGTCATGTCTTTATACTTTGTCAAGTACTCATACACACATCGGTTCAGTATATTTCTTGACTTTGTTATTACCATGTATCACATGTTAAATCTTTCTATGGTAATACTCCCAGTTGTATTCAATGTTGTTTGAATCAAACGTCATTTCATCATTTTATGTGCTTTCATTGATAACATGTTTATATTTTGTTCATATAAACATTTTACGTCTTTGATTTCCCAAAATATTATTCTTCATGAATTTTTGATCTGATTAAATCATTGTCAGATTCTCAAAACATTTCTATTCTTTCATGATTATTCATTTATACAAAGTTTTGAGAAATGTTCAATGCTTAAAATGCTCATCAAAAATCAGAGAGCATACATATACTGACATTGATTTCTTGTGCTTTAATGTCAAGAAAATCATTGAGATACATGTTTTTAGGAACATACATGGGATTCAGTGTGAGAGCTTAAAAGAACTTCCATGGATTCACGATAACCAGTGTTTCCTACCCAGGAAGTGTTCCCTGAGTGATTGAAGGGAGAGGGGTTAAAAAGATTGAGTGTTGGTGTGTGAAGAGGTAAAATGGAAATGATAGATTGGTTAGAAGTGAGCTTTAATGTTTAAAAGAAAGAGGGTGAGAGATCAGAGTAAAAGAATATCAGACTCTGCACCAAATCTTTCTGAGACGGGCAACCACATAATCTGATTGGTTCACATTCTTTGGTGACATCATTGAAACAGGCAGTGATCCCATGCCATCTCTTGCATACAACCCCACCAGCTACTCATTATTTTCTTAAGAAGAGAATGTTTCACATTTTCTAGGGAAGCAACACATAGGCTATTGGTTCTTCACTTGGAAGATACTGATATTGAAAAAGAAGGAAAGTTGCCCCACCTTCGTCCCTTTATTATGCACATTGAGTATATGTATAACCTTTATTGTCTCATTGGTTTACATACTTTGAGCCTTATGAAACACAATCATTGTGCTTAATTCTTTCATAACACAAGCACGAGCACACATAAAATCTGTTTTTCTGTCAGAACATTCATAGAAAATATCTTGTGTTTTTCGATGATTGGATGGAAGTCCTGGGGAGTGAACATCACTTCAAGCTCCATACATTGTACATTCGTTGTACACAATGGCTTTGTGCTATTGACAGGCATTCCTAACTGTTTCATATGTTGATTCAGGGTTACAACTCCTAATTTGTTTGAATTTGAAAAGATTCAGATGAATACATTTATGAATTGATGGCTCATTCAGATCAGATGAACGATTTTCTCATATCATTCTTTGGAGGAGACTGATAATTTTCCTATCTGGGGGAGATTGTTATTATTAATCAAAGGGAGAGATTATTCATATTTCTTCACAAGGGGGAGATTGTTAATCATGAAGCCTATGCTAAATTTCTCATTTGGGGGAGATGTTCCAAAGACGGATCTAAACTTGAAGAGTTTTATTGATTTTTATTCTCATAAATCATTAAAAAGGGGGAGATAAATCAGAGTTCAAGTTCAGATGATTAAAGTTTGTATCAAGAAAGGGGGAAAGATGATTTTTCAATGTCAGATTTCAGAAGATGTAATGAAAGGTGGAGACAAAGTTTGAAAGTTTTGAAGATTAGTCAAAGTTTGAAGACTTGAATGATTGAGAAGATTATAGCAAAGTTTGTTGTGCTAAAGAGAATGGATTGTTGTAAACAAAGGGGGAGAATGAAGATTGTGCTAAAGCTGTAAAAGGTTTCAAATATACAAAGTTTGTTGAAGATGTCAAAGCTAAAAAGATTCAAAGCTGAAGATTATTCTGAAGATAAGAAGACTTGAAGATTATTGTCAAAAAATTTTAATGTTGAATCCAAAGGGGGAGATTGTTAGACTAATATTGTATTCAAGATTAAAAGTGAGGGTTTGTATTGTCATTGTGTAATTGTTTGAGGGATTATGTTGTAAAGTCAACAAATGTTGACTTAGTATAAATAGGTTTCCTTTGTATTAGATTCTGTAGACAAGTTACACACACATAAATACGAATTCAGAGATTGTGGTAAGAACTTGTACACATAGTAAACACGTGAGATCTGTGACTAGAAGTTAGATCTATGATTAAATGTAATTCAAGTATTTGATCTAATAAACTTGTGTTCTAAATGATTGTGTGATTATATGCTAGCAAATCTGGGTCACATTTGTTGCCTTTGAAACTAAGCAAATTGGTCTTGAAGCATATAGAGTAGGAAAATTAACAGCATAAAGATCACAGTTGGGTCTAAAATATGCTAAGTCTGGATAGTGCTGCTGAGACTTGAAGATTACTACTGTTGAAGACATTTGTATTGCTACTTGAAGAGATTACTACTGCTAGTAGTATTAGTACTGCTTGAAGGGTTAGTACTGCTTGGAGAGTTAGTACTGCCAGTTGGAAGTTACTACTGCTAGCATGTTAGTACTGCTGATGATAAGAAGATACTGCTAGAAGAATTAATGCTGCTGATGTTGATAAGGATAATTTGTTACTTGAAGTGAAACAAAAGGCGTTGAAGATAATTATGGAATGGATGTGGAGGATCAATGTTACTTTCATATTTATCTTGTAATCTGTTTTGTTAAAATAGTCTAGAAGTCTTAGATTATTGAATATAGATGTCTTTTGTTTTTGCAGAGAGAATAAGCCTCAAGATTCTTCGTGATCCCTTCTTTAGAGAAGTTTTGAACGTCTGTTGAGTCTGTTCAACAGATTAAGGCTTTGTTTGTAATCATCAAGTTAATTCAATACAACTTGTGATTTGAATTCATACACTGTTTCATTGTTTTCTTGTTAAAGTGTTATTCCGCAACTTCTTTAACAAAGTTTCTGAGTGTTTATTTAAATTCTTGTTTTGAATTTCGATCCTGACAAGTGGTATCAGAGCGGTTAGGAACTCGGAAATCAATAATCATCATGAACGGATCAAACGACAGTGTTCTTGTTTCAAAGGTTCCCATGCTCAAACCTAATGAGTTTGACATGTGGAAAATCAGGATCAGGCAGTATATACTTCTTACAGACTACTCAATGTGGGACATCATTGAGAATGGTCCCTCCAGTGAAGGAGAGATGGAAGCAGATGGCAAGAGACCTCCAACAAAGACTTATGGAGAAAGAAAGATGAGGCAGACTGAGATGAAAGCCTTGAGCACTTTGCTCTTGGCACTTCCTACGAAATATCAACATCAGTTTTGCAACTATCCTGATGCCAAAATCTTGTGGAATGCCTTGGAGAAGAGGTTTTCAGGTACCAAAAGCACTAAGAGAAATCAGAAAGCAATTCTCAAGCAACAATATGAAAATTTTATGTCTATAAAGAATGAGTCTATGACTCAAACCTTTGATAGGTTCAACAAGTTGATTGGAGAATTGGCCACTGTTGGTGTCATGATGGACTAGGATTATGTCAACATAAAGTTTCTAAGATCTCTTGGTGAAGAATGGATAATGTATACAGTATCCTTCAGGAAGAATGATAATCTGGAGGATAAGGAACTTGATGACCTGTACAATACTATCAGGGTGTTTGAAACAGAGGTTGAATCAAAGAAGAAGCCATCTGGATATTCTCACAATGCTGCTCTCCTATCATCTACTACTGATTCTTCTGCTAATACAGAATCAGTTAGTGCTGCTTATGGCTAAAAACAGGACGGACCCAATGATTCTGTTTTGGAAGCTTTCCTTGCTAGCCATGCTAAATCTTCTCTTATCAATGATGATCTGGAGCAGATCAATGTTGATGATCTTGAAGAGATAGACATCAAGTGGCAAATGGCAATGCTCACCATGAGAATCAAAAGATTCATTAAAAGAACCGGAAGAAACAACTTTGCCATGAGAAGAGAAGATGGTGCTGGATTTGACAAATCCAAGGTGGAATGCTACAAGTGTCATAAACTTGGGCACTTAGCAAGAGAATGCAGAGGAAGAATTTCTCAACAGCATGGGAGAAACAATCAACAATCAAAGTCCACAAACTACAACAACAACAGGAACTCATCTCAAGCACTTGTCTCACAAGAAGGAATAGGCTTTGATTGGAGTGATCAAGCAGATGAGGAAATCCAGAATCAAGCATTGATGGCTGAGGTTTCAGAGTCTTCTAGCACAGCAATCCCCATGGAGGTAAAATCTAAACTTTGCTCTAAAGCCTGTCTTGAAACTGTTAGAAAGTACAAGGATCACAATCAGACCATGTGTGATGATCTTAAAAGGTTGGAGAAACATAGGAGAGAGTCTAGTTTGATTATTGTGAATTTTGAAGAACAGATCAAGGCATATCAGACCAATGAACTTCAACATTCATATGATCACAACTATTGGAAGTGGGAGAAGAAGGAGTTAGAGATTAAGATAGAGAAGGCTAGAGAGGAATGTGAGAAAGTTAGGAGTGAATTTAAGAAGGCCAAATTAGACATTGAGAAATTTTCCAATGCTTCTAAAGCAATGGACACTTTACTCAAATCTCAAGTTCATGACAAACTGAAGAGAGGTATAGGCTACAACAACACCCCTCCACCTTACAATAACAACTATATTCCACCCACCTCAGACCTCTTAGAAAGACAAGATAAAGAGGACTTACCTGCAGGAGCCATAGAAGTAGATCCACTAGACAATGTAGTGGTTGAGGTAGAGTCTGAAGAAGAGAACACTGAGGATAAGAATAAGGAAGACCAGAAAGAAATTCCCCTAGAAAATCATATTCTTACAAATGAGAGGGGGGTAAACCATTTGTCAAGAGTGAGAAAGTGGAGATGTCTAAGATAGGGAAAGAGAATGTTAAGAGTGAGCAAGTTGAGACCTCTAGGAAAGAGAAAAAGAGTAAGAATGTAGAAACTTCCAGGAAAGGGAAGGAAAAGGTATAGGGAGTTCACTATAAGCAAACTACTGTTTTAAATCCCTGTACTTGTCAACAGATCAAGCCCCATCAACATGATAAAATAAGGGGAAATCAGAGAAACATAAATAACCAGTGGGCTCAAAAACAAGGAATTGATCTAAGCAAAATCAATAGACCAAAGTCTTGTTTTATTTGTGGCAAGTTGAATCATTTAGCCAAGCACTATTATTTCAATCCTGTTAACCAAAAAATTACTTTTCAAAAACAAACACGAAATTCTGTTAGTTATAGGAAGCAATCAAGACCATCGAGGAACCACATGGCTGATAATGTGAGAACAACACCAATGAAAACTGACACTGCAAAATCTCATATTCAGAATAAGTTTGCTAAAGCAAAAGAAAATACTCCAAGCAAATCAAGGAGTAACTCAAAGAATAAGAAAGCAAACAACTTTGTCAAAATTTGATTCCAAAAGGCACTAAACCTGTTAGTACTGCTACCTCAAATAGTACTACTAACAGAAATAGTGCTGCTGATAGCAATACTATTGCTGACCAAGTTAGTCCTGCTAACAAAGTTAGTACTGCTGACCAAGTTAGTACTGCTAACAATGATAGTACTGCTACCAGTGTTAAAACTGTCAAGCCTATAATTATGACAAAGTATTCCAGCCATGAGATTCCTAATTCTGATCATCTCATCAAGACTAAGCCTACTGAGTATAAGTATATTGATGAGAAAGGGCAACCCAAGACCATTTTGGCTTGGGTTCCCTCAAGACACTAACTGTTTTATCTTATGTGCAGGGCAACCAACAGCTCAAGAGGAAGAGCATTTGGCATGTAGATAGTGGTTGCTCTAGGCACATGACAGGTAACATGGTCTGCCTTCAAAATTTCAAAAGGTTTGATGGAGGACGTGTTGCTTTTGGTGACAATCCAGCAGGAGGTAAGATAAGTGGTAAAGGTATGGTTTCAAAAGGTAAGATGACTTTTGAAGATGTTTACTATGTTGAGCAATTGAGATACAACCTGTTAAGTGTATCACAGGTTTGTGACAAGAAACATAGTATATTATTTAGTGATACTGAATGTATTATCCTTGCTCCAGGATTCAAGGTAGTTGATGAAAATATGATACTACTTAGAACTCCTAGAAAGGATAATGTTTATTGTTTGGATTTAGAGAGTGTTTCATCTGATTCATCACTAAACTGTCTGTTTTCAAAAGCTTCTTTAGATGAATCATCTCTTTGGCACAGAAGGATATGTCACATGAATTTTAAAACTATGAACAAACTTGTGAAAAACAACCTTGTGAGAGGTTTGCCTCAAAAAGTGTTTTCATGTGATGATCATTGTGTTGCATGTCTTAAAGGCAAGCAACACAAAACTTCTCATAAGTCCAAAGAAATAAACACAATCTCTTCACCCCTTCAGTTATTGCATATGGATCTTTTTGGACCAACAAATGTTATGAGTATGGGTAAGAAATCCTATTGCTTAGTCATTGTTGATGACTTATCTAGATTTACTTGGGTATATTTTCTGAGGACTAAGGATGAGACAAGTGGATTGATCAAATCCTTTGTCCTTAGGATTGAAAACCAAACAAATCTAAGAGTTAAAGTCATCAGATCTGATAATGGAACTGAGTTTGAAAACAGTGACTTAAACAGCTTTTGTGAGACTAAAGGTATTGAGAGACAATTCAGTGCTCCTAGGAGTCCTCAACAGAATGGTGTTGCTGACAGGAGAAATAGGACATTGATTGAGGCTGCTAGATCTCTGTTGGCAGATTCAAAGCTACCCATTACTTTTTGGGCAGAAGCTGTTAATACTGCTTGTTATGTCCAAAACAGAGTTCAAGTAGTCAAATCCCAAGGAAAGACAACTTATGAACTTTTCAAAAAGAAGAAACCTTTTATTGGATTTTTCAAACCTTTTGGGTGTCCTTGAACAATTCTCAACACCAAATCTCATTTAGGCAAGTTTGAAAGAAAAGCTGAGGATGGATTTCTTGTTGGATACTCCTCTCAGAGCAAGGCATACAGAGTATTCAACAGTTCTTCCAGGATTATAGAGGAAAGTGACAATGTCAAATGCAATGAGAACACACCAAATCAGATTGGTACAGGTCCTGATTGGCTGTTTGACATTGATTCACTAACTAAGTCTTTGGGTTTTAGTAATGAGCAAATTACAGGAACAAGTTCAGAAAAGGTACAAGAACAGAGACAAGAGTTTGTGCTGTTCCCTATACCTACAGTTGATCTTGTTGAATTTTGTCAACAAGAAAAGAAAGATGATTCAGAAACAGAGGATTCTGAACTAGAACAGGATGACGAGGATAAAGGTGAAAAAGAGGATGCTCATCCTTCAGGTTCAGGAAATACAGGTCCTGAAATGCCCACATTGTCAGAGAATGATACTGATGATGAAAATTCTTCAGTTTTTGGTGGAAACACTCCTAAAAAGATTGACTCCAATCTTCATACAAATATTAATGAGTAGGTTTTCCATCAAACAAGAACTCAGAAGAATCATCTTCCTCAATTAGTGATTGGTGATATCAATTCCCCCAGGATCACAAGGCATCAAAGTAAGTTAGGAGGATTGAAAGACTTACAGTCAGGTTTGTTGTCTTGTTTTCTATCCCAGATTGAACCCAAGAAGGCTTATGATGCAATGAAAGACCCAAGCTGAATAGAAGCAATGCAAGAGGAGTTGCTGCTGTTTGTGCTGCAACATGTGTGGGATCTGGTTGACCTTCCACAAGGACACAGGGCAATTGGAAATAATGGATTTTCAGGAATAAGAAAGATGAGAGAGGGATAGTGATAAAGAATAAGGCCAGACTTGTGGCACAAGGGTACACATAAGAAGAGGGGATAGACTATGAAGAAGTATTTGCACCAGTAGCCAGAATTGAGGCAATCAGGCTGTTTCTAGCCTATGCTTCTTTCATGACGTTTAGAGTATATCAGATGGATGTTAAGAGTGCATTTCTATATGGGAAAATTGATGAAGAAGTGTATGTTTGTCACCCTCCAGGGTTTGAGAATCCTAACTTTCTTGACAAAGTATATAAATTAAAGAAGGCACTCTATGGGCTACATTAAGCACCAAGAGCATGGTATGACACTCTGTCTACCTATCTCTTGGAAAACGATTTTGAAAGGGGAATCATTGACAAGACCCTTTTCATTCAAAGAAAGAAGAAGGATATCCTGCTTGTACAAATCTATGTGGATGATATCATCTTTCGATCCACAAAAGATAATATGTGCAAGGAGTTTGAGGAATTGATGCACAAAAGATTCAAGATGAGCTCTATGGGTGAACTCACATTCTTTCTTGGTGTGGCCCAAGATTTACTAGCACAAACACATACAGATTATCACAAAACACTTTGTTTATTAATCACAAGAATTACATCAAGTCATAGATCTATTAGTGATTAACCTTTCAAGATAGAATGTGTTTGTGTGTGTACTCAATGTGTGAAACTATGTGTTTCTCTCAACTACCACCAAGATTACACCTTCACTTTCACATACTTACTCTCTTGCTTCTCTACAAGTCTCTTAGAAATAATACAAGGACTTGCTTATATATAGGTCAACATGACCAAGAAAGGTCAAACCTTCTAAGCTCATTACAACTCACACACAAACACTAATTACAACAATGACCCTCATTTAATCTTGAATACAATTACAGTCTAAAAATCTCCCCCTTTGGATTCAAGATTAAAAAAAATTTGGCAAAAATCTTCAGGTCTTCATATCTTCAGAAATGATCTTCAACTTCGAATCTTTTTCTGGCTTTGACATCTCGAAAACTTTGACAATTCTTCAAAATTATCTCTCCCTTTGAAATAGATTTTGCATAAACTCTGACTTTCTTTCAAACTCTGACTTTCTCTTTGATAAGCTTTCTTTAACCTTTGACTTTAAACATCTGAAAACTTTATCCCCTCTGAAATCTTTAAACCTTCAATCTGATATTGAACTTTTGATTATTCTCCCCCTTTTTAATGATTTGTCAGAATCAAAATCATTAAAACACTTCAAGGTCAGATTCGTCATTGAATGAACTTCCCATCGTCTTATAAGCACATTCTTCATGAACTTTCATCTCCTTCTTTTAAAAAATAGACAATCTCCCCCATATAGGAAAATTATAAATCTCCAAAATATGATGTGATAAAAATTGTCATCTTATCTGAAAGAACCGTTGAACCATGAATGTATTCATCTGAATCTTTTCAAATTCAAACAAAATAAGAGGTGTAACCCGGAATCAACATATGAAACAGTTAGAAATGCCTGTCAGTAACACGAAGTTACTGTGTACAACGAATGTACAATATAAAGAGCTTGTTTGATATTGACTCCCTAGGACTTCCATTCAATCATTGAAAAACACAAGGTAATTCTATGAATGTTCTGACAGAAAAACATATTCTCTGTGTCCTCGTGCTTGTGTATGAAAGAATTAGCACAATGATTGTGTTTCATAAGGCTCAACATATGTAAATTACTGAGACAACAATAATTGTACATGGACTCAACGTGCATGAGAAAGGGTCGAAGGTGGGACAACTTTCCTTCTTCTTCAATATCAGTATCTTTCAAGTGACGATCCGATAGATTATGTGTTGCTTCCCCATAAAATATGAAACATTCCCTTTTTAAGAAAAGAATGAGTAGCTTGTGGGGTTGTATGCAAGAGATGGCATGGGCTATTTGCCTATTTCAATGATGGTCACCAAAGAAATGTGAACCAATCAGTAATGTGGTTGCCCGGCTCAGAAAGATGTTTGGTCCAGAGTTCTGATATTCTTTTAACTCTGTTCTCTCACCCTCTTTCTTTTAATCATATAAGTTCACATCTAACCAATCTCTCATTTCAATTTTACCTCAGCTAAATCCCACACTCAATTCTTTTAGACCCCTCTCCCCTCGATCACTCAAAGGATTTCTTACTGGGTAGGAAACACTGGTTATCGTGAATCCATAGAAGATCTATTAAGCACTCACACTGAATCCCATGTTCCTAAAAAGTACATGTTGTTCAATGATTTTCTTGACATGTAAAGCACAAGAAATCATATGTCAGTGTATATATGCTCATCAAAGATCAGAATTGAAATTTGAGCATTTTAAACAGTTAAGATATCTCAAAACTTTAGATGAATGAATAATCAAGAAAGAATATAAATGTTTTGAGAATCTGACAATGATTAAGATCAGATCAAACTATCATGAAGAAATAAAAATTTGGGAATTCAAAAACGCATGTTGTTTATATGAACAATATATAAACATATTATCAATGAAAGGACATTAAAATGAAATGACGTTTGATTCAAACAACTGTGAATACCAAACGGGAGTATTACCATAGAAAGATATATCATTTGATACATGGTAATAACATAATTAATTTGAAAATACTGAACCAGTGTGTGTATGAATACTTGACAAAGTATATAGGAAAGAAAATACACAAGTATTATTCTTTAAAGAATACACGGCCAGATAAATAATAAAATTCACAAGTAACCAAAAATCATTTAAAATTCACACTTCTCAAATCAGAAAAACATTTTAAGATCGTGAAGTGGTTTGAACATTTTTTTAAAAAAAATTTCACAAGTAAAAGTTGTTCTTCTTTCACAAGTGTTATAGTATAAGGATTAGAATGATATACCTGTAAATCAGAATCCTTAACTCCCCCTGGAATGAATATAACAATTAAAATATCCTTGACTAGATATCCTCCCCCTTGATATCTGTAAAACGTCAATCTTTTTAGAAAATTTATTATAAAAGATATAGCAATATAATATCTAAACTCCCTTTCAAACAAAAACTTCTTGAAAAGATGTAATCTTGAAAGCATCCTTCAGAAGAAAACATTTGAATATGGGTTTTGAACTGAATTGTCCAAAAGCCAATGTCACATAAAATGTCCTGCAAGAAAACGATTTTGGTAATCATTATAAAAATGATTCCGCTTTAGTCAGATAGCATATGATGGAATATCTAAAATATATGCAAATAAAGTACAAGATTAGAAAACTCCCCCTAGAATCATGAATTGGCGTTTAACATAGCAAGTTTACTAACTAAAAAGGTAAACCTCTTTTCATCAAACGGCTTGGTGAAAAGGTCAGCCAACTGGTAGTCTGTAGTCACGAAATGCATCTCGATATCGCCCTTCTCAACATGATCCTTTATAAAATGATAACGCACGTCAATGTGTTTCGTCTTGGAATTCTGTACTAGATTACCTTTATTGCAATCGCACTCTTAGAATCACAGTAGATAGGGACTCGTTGGTAAGTATATCTGAAATCTTCTAACTGTGTTCGTATCCAGAGGACTTGTGAACAGCAGCTTGCGGCAGCTACGTATTCAGCCTCAACGGTGGATGTAGAAACACAATTTTGTTTCTTAGATGTCCAACTAACCAACTTATCACCTAAGAACTGACAAGAACCAGAGGTGCTCTTTCTATCCAGTTTGCATCCTGCATGATCAACATCAATATAGGCAGTTAAATCAAAAGACGAACCCTTAGGATACCAAAGGCCTAACTCAGTAGAACCTTTAAGATACCTAAAAATCCGTTTTACAGCGACCAGGTGTGATTCCTTCGGATTAGCTTGATATCTCGCACAGAAACATGTAGCAAACATAATATTCGGTCTACTAGCTGTTAAGTACAGCAGTGACCCAATCATGCTACGATACACTTTTTGATCTACTGAATTGCCAGAAAGATCTGCACCTAAAAGTTTGCCCGTTGCCATCGGTGTTTTCATCACTGAACTGTCAGTCATGTTAAATTTTTTTAAAATATCTCGAATATATTTTGAACGATTAATGAAAATGCCTTCGGGTAACTGTTTTACTTGAAGACCAAGGAAAAAATTCAGTTCGCCCATCATTGACATTTCAAAACGAGATTCCATGATTCTTGAAAAAAATTTACAAAACTTTGGATTTGTAGAACCGAAAATTATGTCATCTACATAAATCTGAATCAGAATCATATCATCACCTTGCTTTTTCAGAAAGAGAGTAGTATCAATTGTACCTTTCTTGAATCCTGAAGCGAGTAAAAATTGAGTTAGAGTTTCGTACCAAGCTCTTGGTGCCTGTTTGAGTCCATACAAGGCTTTGTCTAAGACATAGACATGATCAGGGTTCTTTGGATCAACGAATCCTACTGGTTGAGCAACATATACTTCTTCATGCAATATCCCATTTAAGAATGCTGATTTTACGTCCATTTGGAGGACTGTAAAATTTTTATGCGCTGCATAGGATAAGAAGATTCGTATCGCTTCCAGTCGTGCCACAGGAGCAAATGTTTCTTCATAATCAATCCCCTCCTGTTAACAATAACCCTTTGCAACAAGGCGAGATTTGTTTTGAACTACAACTCCAGATTCATCTCTCTTATTTCTGAAAACCCACTTTGTTCCAATAACAGATTTTCCTTTTGGAAGTGGTATAAGTCGCCAAACTTTGTTCCTCTCAAATTGTAGAAGTTCATCTTGCATCACCAGTATCCAATCTGGATCGCTCAAGGCTTCTGAAGCTTTCTTTGGCTCGAGAGAACTTAAAAAACTTGAATATAGACAAAAATTAGACGATGTTGCACGCGTTTATACACCAGACTGTGCATCACCAATGATATTATGAAGTGGGTGATTTCTTGTCCATTTCATTTTACTTGGAATCGGATGAATTTCAACTTGAGTATTATCTTCCTCATATTCATCATATACTGCAAGTAAGTCTTTATCAACCTCAGATGTGCTCGGGACATCTTGTACAGCCTCTTCTGAAGTAAATATTTCCGGAGCAATAGAAGAATCACTCGGAACTTCTGTTGCAGAATTTGGATCTGCATGCACAGAATCAACATTAGTATCTTCAGAATGTATATGTGTAGATTTACCTGATGTGATTGATATTGTGACATTTTCAGAAGGTCCTGAAATATCTGCGACTATAATTGGAACCTCTGAAGTTGATGCGGATATGTTTGATTTTTCAAAATCTGCACATATATCCAGAAAAGCATCAAAAAATAATAAGTCTAATTCAGCTGTAATTTTATTTGAATTAGAAGACTTATTCTGTTTGACTTCAGGTTCTATTCCATCTTGAATAGAAACTTTATGTTTAAGCTTGAGTTCTGAACTATTGTGTTCAGAAGTCAACGTTGCTGATTCGTCGAATGACACATTAATGCTCTACATGATCGTCTTGGTTCGTCTATTGTAGGTCCGATAGGCTTTAGACGTTAACGAATAACCAATGAAATAGCCTTCGTCAGCTTCTTGTCAAATTTACCAAGATTGTCTCGATCATTGAGAATATAACACCTGCAACCAAAAGTACGAAAAAATTTAATATTCGGTTTTCGACTATTAATAAGTTCATACGCTGTCTTTTTATTTCTTTTGATGACAATCGTGCGGTTTTGTGTGAAACACGCAGTGGCTACGGCTTCAGCCCACAGAAACATTGGCAATTCGGAATAGGCTAACATTGTCCTTGCAGCTTCCACCAGTGTTCGATTCTTCCTTTCAAATACTCCGTTTTGTTGAGGAGTGTAGGTAGCAGAAAAGTTGTGAGAGATCCCAACAGATATGAGATAACTCTGAAGCTTTTCATTCTTGAATTTCGTGCCATTGTCACTTCTCAAAGATATAACCGACAATTGTAGTCGAACCTGGATCTTCTTTAAAAACTCAATGATCAGCTCTGCTGCATCTGATTTGTTCCTTAAAAATTCCAGCCAAGTATATCTGGAGTACTCATCTATCATGACCAAAATATATTTCTTACCATTGATAGACTGAGTCCTCATCGGGCCGCAAAGGTCCATATGTATCAATTCAAGAGTTGTTGAAGATGAGAATTCTGTGTTTGCTTTATGAGATGTTCGCTTCATCTTTCCCATTTCACAAGCGGGACAAAGAGAATTCTTCTCAAACCTTAGTTCTGGTAGACCTTTGACAATGCCTTGTCTCGCCAACTGATTAATTGCATCAAAGTTTTGATGAGACAGATGCCGATGCCATATCCAACTTTCAGCTCGTGAAGCTTTTGCAATCAGACAAACAGGTCTTGATGCAGAAAGTGTTGGAAAATTCACAGAATAAAGATTTGCATTCCGCTTGGCTTTAAAACTGCACGACCATCTTTATCTTCAATATAGCAGCATTTATCAGTAAACCGAACTTGAAATTGACTATCGCAGAATTGACTTGTACTGAAAAGATTATGATCAAGTCCTTCCACGTATAGTACTCTTTTGATTGTCACGGTGCCATTTCTTAACGATCCGTGTCCTCGAATATATCCTGTAACCTCAGAATTAGCATAACTTACAGTACCGGCAGGTTCCTCAACATAATTGTGAAGTAGATGCTTAAATCCTGTCATATGGCGCGAGCTTCCTGAATCTATATACCATATATGTGAGGCCTGCAAAAAGAACAACTCATTTTAGGTACCTATATCCAGATGGGTCCTTCCTTGTTAGCTTTTCGCAACTTATCAACATCATCTACCTTAGCCTTAATTCGCCACTCATAGCGAGGCTTAGGTACCCATTTCCATACCATTTTAACATTAAGCTCATGAAATGTTTTCTTTTTCGAAAAATTATCAATCTTAGCATGAAAATTTTTAGCCTGATGAGTTAAGGAATTTAAAGTTGATTTGACATGAGATGTTTTTCTGGCAACTTTAGATTTAGGATGAATGGAAGGAATGATAAAAGCATTATCATGACAGTGTTTGTAGATAAAATTCTTACGTGCAAATGTCAAAAGCTTAGATTTATCCAATGAAGTACAATCAATCATACAACTTTGACATTTGGAAACGTTTGAATTTTTACACATCAAACTACCACTATCACTGATATTACATTTATTTTTAGCGACTTTATTTTCCTTCACATTCTTCATCCTTTCTCCTTTACCATTTTGCTTTTTTACATCTGAAACAGAAAATAGAATCTTGTTAGTTTTCTTTGAAGAAAATGATTTTGGCTTTGAAGTACAAGAAGCTTCTCCTTTCTCAAAAATACTCGGAGGATATTCTGGAGTAGTAGTATAAACAACTGAAGTTTTAGAATTAACAGTATCAAACTCTGGATTAGAATGAACATCCAGTTTTTAGAGTCAAACGTCTTTTTCTCCTTTAAATTTTGTTGAAACAAATCATTTTTTAAAAAATTTAACTCTCTAGAGAATTCTTTGTTTTCTTCAAAAGACTTGTCAAATTTGAATTTGAGATCAACATTCTCATCTTCTAACTCTTCAATTGTCTTTTAAAGATCTGTGATTCCATCTTTTCTATAATAGGAACAGGATCAGAAGCATTCATCATTTCTGTAAAGATCTCCTCAGTCATAATTTTTGAAAAATCAGAATTAAGGTTTTGATTCATGATATTTTCATCTTTTGATCCATTTGAAGAATTAGACGTGAATAAATCAGATAATAACACTTGATTCTCAACATTAGTTTCTAAATCAGATTCATCAAACTGACACTGAGATTCAGTATTATTTTCATCAATCTTGGCTGATTCTGTTGGAGAAAATAGAGACGTAAAATCACTAAATTCTATCTTTCTTGTTTTGTAACTTTCATTTAAATCTTTATAAGCAAAACCAACAGATTTTAAACTTGAAATGGAATCAGCGCAAGATAAAGTGTCATCATCATTCACAACTTTACCTTTTACAAAAGTATCATGAATATCAGGTTTTGTAGAAGTAGAGCCCATTTTATCAAAATTATACAAATTTTCTGGTGCTCTTTTCAAAACAGTATTTGGTTCAAAACCTAAACCTTTTTTAACATTATAAAATCTGACATCTTGGAGTTTGTTTGTTAAAAGATTTAATGTTTGCTCAGTCTGTCCTCTTTTCAGATTTAAATCCTCCAGTTGCTTGATTTTACAATATGCCTGGTTTCTTTCTTGAAAACATGCTTCAAATTTTAGTTGAAAATCACCTTTTTCAGCATTTAAGTTTACAAGATCTCTTTCAAGCTCAGATATTTTTGAATTTAAAACATCTTTGTCCTTTTTCAAACAATCTTTCTCAGATTCTTTTTCCTTAACAACATCTTTCAACATTGAATTTTCATCACGAAAATTCAACATTGTTTGTCTTTCATGACTAAGTTTGCCTTTTAAAGTTTTAAACTCTTCTTTCATGAATTTAACTTGAGCCTTTAAGGATTGAATACGTACCTCGGAACCACAGTCGGAATGATCAGAAGATGATCCAATGTCCTCATCTACTTTGGCCATCATACACACTTAAGTAAAGTGTGCAAATTCATCATCAGAACTCTTGTAGAGCCAATTCTCTTCTTCCGCCATTAAGTTCTGACCATCTTCCACCTTCTATGCTAACAAAGTTTTCCGAGCATAATATTCCTAATTCTTTGTTCACTTGAACTTGCAATCCTTGGAAAAATGATATGGTTTTCCACAGTTATAGCATCTTCCATATTTCGGCTCAGTCTCTTCTTTCTTTCCTTCTCTCTTCTCTTATCGTTTCTCTTCTCGCTTTTCATCTCTTTTCTCTCCTGTTTTCTCATACTTCTTTTCAGATCTCGGTTTGAACTTGTCTTTCTTGTAACTCTCATATTTCGGCTTGTACTTGTTCTTTCCAGAGCTTTTAAACTGCTTTGTGAGAAGAGCCAGATTTTCAGCGAATCGTTGCATATCCTCATCTGAATTTTCTTCACTTTCAGTAGAAGACTTATCAGTGCTTAAATCAGTAACCTCAGTGAGGAGAGCTCTGGATTTCCTTGACTTTGTCTTGTAAGAAGAACTGGACTTAAAACTTGACCCTTTCTTATGTTCAGACATTAAGGCTAGAGAATCTTTGACCATCTTCTTTTCAGCACCAAGCTGCTTTACTTCATCCTCATGCTGAGATAAAGTTGTGAAGATATCATTGACGTCTTCTTGTGCCATGTCCTTAGTCATCTGAATGTTGATAGCATAGCTTTTCCATTCTAGGTTCAAGTTCTTGATGAACTTATAATTGATCTCTGATTCTGACTTGTTCATGCCATTTCTCCTTAGATGATTTAATATCACATTAAAGCGGTTGTATGTTTCCAACAAAGTCTCTCCTTCTTTCGCATGAAAGCCTTCATATGCATTTATACTCTGATTCAGCTTTGCCTGAATTGACTTCTTTGATCCTTGAAACTGTTTCTCCAATTCATCCCATAACTCTTTTGCAGATTCCCTACTATCTACTCTATTGTAGATATCATTAGGGATTGCCATAGTGAGATAGATAAGTGCCTCATCATCTAGCTTGTATCTTGCATTTTCCACATCAGTAAAGAATTGATATGGTTTTGACACATATCGATCTGGGATAGCTGGAGATGTAGCTGTGGCTGCTTGTCCAGGTACAAACGATTGTGGATTTCCCGGACCATCTATGATAGATGTCATATAATCTCTGTTCTTTAGATTTAAGAACTGAATCATTCTTTTCTTCCATTGTGAGTAATCTCCGACAGACAAGACCGGAGGCTTCAGATGAGATCCCATAAAAAGAAATTCATAGCTATAGGTTAAACAGAAGAAAGATGGCATTTTCATAAGTCAATCCAAGTATGTGTAGGATATACTTACAAAGTTTGGATTTTCAGAAGCAAAGCCTGCAAGCACACCTATGGAAACACACAAACAAATCACTGCAGATCTTGAGGGGGAGGATGTGGATGTTCATCATTATAGATCCATGATAGGCTCCTTCATGTATCTAACAGCTTCAAGACCAGACATTATGTTTGCTGTATGTGTGTGTGCAAGATTTCAAGTGAGGCCTAAGCAATCTCACTTTCAAGCAGTCAAAAGGATCTTCAGATATCTCAAAGGACAACCTAGGTTGGGTCTTCGGTATCCTCATGACTCACCATTTGATCTGCTTGCATATTCTGATAGTGATTTGGGTGGTGCAAACTTGGATAGAAAGTCTACATCAGGACGATGTTAGTTTTTGGGTGCAAGGCTAGTTTCATGGCAGTGTAAAAAGCAAACCACAGTGTCCACCTCCATAATAGAAGCGGAATATATAGCTGCTGCAAGCTGTTGCTCACAAGTGCTATGGATTTAGAATCAGATGTTGGACTATGGTATTACTTTTCTTGACACTCCCATCTTCATTGATAACAACAGTGCTATAAGCATTGTTCATAATCCGGTGAAGCACTCTAAAACCAAGCATATAGAAATCAGGTACCATTTTATTAGAGATTGCAATGAAAAGAAGTTAATTCAGGTTTTGAAAGTACACACTAGTAACCAATTTGCTGATCTATTCACCAAAGCTTTTGATGTAGGTAGATTCACATTCTTGGTCACAAGTGTGGGCATGATAAACACTGAATAAGCCTCTTTTGATTTTCTTCATGTACCATTTCTGTATAGATTCTTCAATGTTTACTTTCTCATATTTCATTGTGCATGGTGCTGCTAACCATTTGTGTTTAAGTGTTTCAGATTGCTTTGCTGATTAGATACTTGGTACTTCTGGTTAAGTTAATACTACTCTCACTATTACTCCTGCTGACAGTTCAAAAATGGTTAAGTATGGTTACTACTGCTAGGTGGTTTATACTGCCAGTGCAAAGTTACTACTGCTTTCCTTATTTCTACTGCCAGGCAGTGTTAATACTGCTAGTATGTGTTAATACTGCTGGTATGTGTTAATACTGCTGATATGGGTTAATACTACGTGTATGGGTTACTGCTGCTAGGGTACTTAGTAATGCTTTTAACTGAATCCCTTACCCTATAAATACCCTCTCTGACCGCCAAAACCCAAACGGCTCTTTAAATTTCCATTGAGTTTTCATCCTCTCTCACTCTCTAAAATTCTTGATTACCAGACTGCAAACCCTAGTTTTGATTCGAACCCTAGACTCGATCAGAAAGATGGCATAACTTGATTTCGTTGATGACCACAATGAGCTTGCAATGTTACAAAAACCCAAACAAGCTGAGGGTTTTCATGCAATTGTGGATTTCTTAACATGATCACATATTGCATATGCGCTAACTGTAAATCCTACCATCTATGTGGAACATATGCGACAGTTCTGGGCAAATGCATCCATCCAGACTATTGATGGCAATCAGTTCATTCCATCAAGGGTCTGTGATAAACCTATCACAATCACAGAAGGCTGCATAAGCACTCATCTTCATCTAGATGATGCCTCAGGTATTTCTATTCTCTCAAAGGAAGCTCTATTTCAAGAAATTGGTAGAATGGGGTATGAAGGTCCTACTGAGGTTTACACGTTTTACAAAAGCAAATTTTCACCTCAGTGGAGATTCTTTGTTCATACTCTTCAACACTGTATATCTCACAAGACAGTTGGATGGAGTGAGTTTAGCAGTACAATAGCTTATGCTCTTGTATGCCTAGCTACCTCCAGAAAGTTCAATTTTTCCCAAATGATTTTAAATGATTTGCTGACAAACATGGATACCAAAACCAAAACCAAAAGATTTATATGTATCCAAGGTTTGTACAAGAGGTACTAAACATGGAATTGACGGATTTACCCTCTTTTGAAGAGGTATATGTACCTAAACCTCCCAAAGGGAAGGTATTTTCCAATATGAGAAGGCCTAGTAAGGACTTTTTTGGAAAAGACACACCATTGTTCTCTACAATGATGGTTGTGTCCCACCCACATGGTGAGGCATCAGGGTCACATCCCATATCTGACCAACCCACTGATGACCTACCCACACAATTCACTTCAAATGTTCTTCCTCAGATCCTTGTTGATAAGCCAATTCCCCCAATCACTCAAAAATATACAAAGAAAAAGGTACAGAAGGTTCCTTCCCTTCATGTATCTACAACCCAAAAGCCTACAAGCCCTCTAATGGAGCATTCCCCATCAGAGAATATCCAAAGGGAATCCACAAGGGTGTCTCCCAACCCCAAGAAGGTGCTTTCTCAAGAGAAGGATGAGCATGTAGGCAGCAAGGCTCACACTACTGATTCTGCACAAGGTGTGGGTCAGGACAGTGTGAATATGGCTAAGACCTTCCCCACGACAACTTTGGATGAGAAATCATCTAAGGGACCCAAGTGCCAAGAAACCAAAGGGGTAGTAGGTGCTTCTGCTAGGCAGAAGGCCTCTACTAAAAGATCTCATGATTCTTCAAGGGTGGTAAACACACCTAAATGAGGTGAGGACAAATATAACTATGACGAATTGATGAATACCATTGGCGAGGTGAACCTGGATGTACACAATCAGGGTTTGGAGATAAAGGCGATGAAAAAGGTGATCATTTCTCAACAGGGACAGATAGACAAACTCAAGAAGATGGTGCTTAATTTGGTGCACAAAAAGAAGAGAAAGCATTTTGTCTTGAAGAAAAGGGAAAGTGCTCATGATGCTTCCAAAAAGGGGGAGAATCAAGAAGCTAAAGTTGAGAAGGAAAGTTCAGTTGGTATGCAATTTCAATTTGAGGGGGAGATTGGTGGTGAAGCTGAAAAGAATGTTGAGGAGAATAAGAAGGATCATGGTGTGAAAGCAGCAGAAACAGTAGGGAAAGAAGCGGTAATTCAACCAGTAGTAGAAACTGAAGAAGCAGCAGTAACTACTGAACCAGCAGTAGAAACTGCTAAAGCAGTAGAAACAAATAAAGCAGCAGCAGAAAAAGGAATGTCTATGGAAGAAATGTATTATGTTGGAATTTGTTAGAGCATACTCATTTAAAACCCAAATTTGTTACCAAATTACCAGAAGAAGTTGAGGCCAAAGAAACTGAAAATGGAAAGAATATAAATAAAATGCAACTACCATTTTACTATGCAAAGTTAAATGATAGTTATCTTTCTGAGAGACCAAAAGTTCTTTTAAATGACTATTTTGCTAGTTATTCTGTTTATGAGATTAAGGCAAAACCTGCGACTGCAAAGGTTTATGTTCCTCCACTCATTTTTGAAAGCAAAATAGTTGAGCTTGAAAATGTTGTTTTTGATGAAAGACTTTTGGTAGTTATTGAACAAAGTGTGTTTTCTATAGTTTTAAAGAACACTGTTTTTCAATCTAAATCTACAAAGTGTTCTACAGTTTCAAAGGCACATCAAACTTCGTCTGATAATTTTGATGACTTATTTGAGTCTGCAAATGACTTTCTTAATTCTGATGATGGGTGCATAGAAGAAATTGATATGTTTGACTTCAATGCTTCTCTTCCTGATCATTCTACTTGTCTTATAACTGAAAAAGTGTCACCTAGTGGTTTTAATATTGGTGAATCATCAACTAACGTTGGTGAATCAGTTTCTGTAACTGCTGATTACTATGCTCAAGGTAAGAAACATAAGAAACAACGATTACAGAAACATAAATACACTGGTACACAAAAGAAAACTCAATCTCAGAAATCTGCTTTTGCTAATAATTCTAAATCTTTTGTTTCAGATATAAGCAAGAAAAGGTCGAAAGCTCGAACCGAATGGCGACCAAAAAGGAAGAATGATGAGATAGCTGAATCAGTTTCTGATAACTCTTGTAATAGATCAGTTAGTAGTGATAATGATGTAGTTGGTCAACTTGCTTCACCTAAACAAAACCTTGTAACTTCTTACAAGCGTTATTCAATAAAGCAATTGATTCAATTATCTCCTATTACTACTAAATCTTTTCATTATCGGAGAAATGATTTTGCTTATTCTCATAATTCTAATGATTGGTTTGGATCTTATCATGTTTATTCTTCAAGATCAAATGTTTTTAAAAGTTTTCAACGAAAAGGAGGATCCATATTCAAATGGATACCAAAATCATGTTCTAATCCTTTAAGACCCATTTTTAAATGGGTACCTAAAATTATTGTTTCCTGATTTCTCTTGCAGACCAGGCATATGTGGTTTATTGTCTAATTATACAGAGAAATTCAGCGGCAATGTCAGATTTGGGAACGACCAAGTTTCACCAATCTTAGGATATGGTGATATCATTCAAGACAACATAACGATTAGGAAGGTGAGTTATGTCGAAGGTTTAGGGCACAACTTATTTAGCATCGGTAAATTCTGCGACAAAGGGTTAGAGGTCAACTTCAAAGCTAAGAGATGTTCGGTTCGTTCTGAAGACGGCACAGAACTCTTAGTTGGCAAGCGAAAGACAAATCTCTACACTATCATTCTTTCAAAGGTTCAGAATGACAGTCATGTTTGTTTATTATCAAAAGCTTCGATGCAACAAAGTTGGCTTTGGCACTGACGACTATCACATCTGAATTTTCGTTATATCAACAAGTTGGTAAAAAATAAGCTGATAAAAGGACTTCCTGGACTGAGATATGAGAAAGAACACTTGTGTACTGCATGTGAAAAGGGTAAGATGAAGAGAGCCGCACATAAACCGAAGCCTGAACCAAGAACTAATTCTCCACTAGAGTTGTTTCATATGGATCTCTGCGGTCCGATGAGAAAACAAAGCTTAGGAGGAAAGAAATACGTGTCGGTTATTGTGGACGATTATTCAAGGTACACATGGGTCAAATTTCTTCGATCAAAAGATGAGACGCCCGAAGTTCTCATTAATTTCTTAAAGACGACCCAGGTGAATATGCAGAGACAAGTCAAGTTTCTTCGGACTGATAACGGCACAAAGTTCAAAAACAAAACAGTCGAAGAATATCTCGAATCGGTCGAGATATCACATCAATACTCTGTTGCACGTATACCTGAACAGAATGGAGTAGTCAAAAGGCGAAATTGAACGCTAGTCGAGGACGCTCGTACTATGCTTAGCCAATCGGACTTACCTCTATTTCTGTGGGCAGAAGCTGTGTCAACTGCATGTCATACTCAAAATCGATCCATGGTACACCGCCGTTTTCAAAAGACTCCATATGAGCTGATCAACAACAGAACACCGACAATCAAGTATTTTCATATATTTGGGTGTAAGTGTTTCGTGCTTAACGACAGAGAGAGTCTGAATAAATTCAGTGCTAAGGTGGACGAGGGTATCTTCATTGGTTATTCTTCAACATCTGCATCATACCGTGTTTATCTGAAGGAATCAAAGACAGTCGTCGAGAGCATCAATGTAACATTTGATGAAGATATGGCTTCTGAACAAATCAGTTCAGAACCCGTAATCACCGGAGTATTAGCTTCTGGACAGATCAGTCCAGAACCTGTTTCTACAGAGAAAAATTCGGATAACGCTTCTACTTCAGTTTCACATTTATCTGATTTAGATTTGTTATTTGAATTCTTTTATGATGAGTTTCTAGGATCTAATTTGCCTAAATCTGCTGTAACTGACAGGTCCGAAGACACAAGCTGCAATCATCCAGTTACTTCAGAAGTTTTAACTGAACTTGTATCCCCCATTCAGTCAGAAACTCACATTCCATCAACTACTCCTACAGTTGAAGATACACAAGTAACTGATGAGCCAGAAGTAACTGTTTCAGTTGGATGTGATATAATGTCTACTCAACAGCCAAAGTCTGTTGTTCCAACTGATGCTTCTACACCTGAAACTTCAACTGCAAACCCCTCCTATTATTCAAAGTGAAGAGTCTGATAGTGGATTTTTAGATGATGATCATGTTCAAACTTCATCAACTCCACTCCCTCATGAGCATCGCTGGACCAAAGAGCATCCTTTACATAAAGTAATTGGAGATCTTAACAAGCCTGTACAAACTAGGTCAGCGACTATTAATCAATGTATGCATGACTCATTCCTCAACAAGATAAAGCCCACGCGAGTATCAAAGGCTTTAGCTGATTCGGATTGGGTATCTGCCATGCAAGAAGAATTAAATCAGTTTGAAGCCCTGAAGGTCTGGAGATTAGTTCCAAAACTGGAAGGAAAATCCGTAATTGGTACTAAATGGGTATTCAAGAATAAAAAGGATGAAGATGGTATCGTCATAAGGAACAAAGCTAGAGTTGTTGCCAAAGGTTACCGGCAAGAGGAAGGCATAGACTACGATGAGACGTATGCTCCAGTAGCGCGTATAGAGGCAATCCGCATGTTTCTAGCCTACGCAGCTCATAAGAATTTCACAGTCTATCAGATGGATGTGAAAACAACCTTTCTGAATCGCATTCTTAACGAGGAAGTATACGTGTCTCAACCAGAAAGGTTCGTCAATCCAGATAAGCCAGTTCACGTCTACATTTTAGATAAAGCCCTGTATGGTTTAAAACAAGCCCCTCGAGCATGGTCTGATGTTCTATCTAAATTTTTGGTCAAGTCAGGTTTTTCCAAAGGTAAAATTGATACCACTTTGTTCATTAAAAAGGAAAAAGCAGATATCATCCTTATTCAAATATATGTTGATGATATAATATTTGGCTCTACTAATCCTAAATATTGCGAAAACTTTTCTAACCTCATGGTGTCACGTTTTGAAATGAGTATGATGGGAGAGATGAATTTCTTTCTCGGATTACAAGTTAAACAATTTTCAACGGGGATTTTCATTAACCAATCTAAGTAAATTTTGGATATTCTTCGGAAGTTCTATATGGAAAATTGTAAACCAATTGGAACCCCGATGGCACCAGGTACTAAGATTAGCACTGATCCTTCGGGTAAAAGTGTTGATGTTAGAACTTATAGAGGTATGATAGGGTCTTTAATGTATCTTACTTCAAGTAGGCCAGATATTATGTTTTCAACATGCTTTTTTTGTAGATATCAGGCTGCTCCTAAAGAGTCCTATTTGGCTTCTGTCAAACGGATTTTTAGATATCTGAAGAGCACCGCAGATCTTGGTCTGTGGTATCCTAAGGATACTGGTTCTCAACTGACTGCCTATTCAGATGCAGATCATGCAGGTTGCATGTTGGACAGAAAGAGTACTTTAGGTCACATTCAATTTCTTGGAGATAAACTCGTTAGTTGGGCATCAAAGAAACAATTATGCGTTTCCACATCAACTGCTGAAGCAGAGTATGTAGCTGCTGCCAGTTGCTGCTCTCAAGTATTGTGGATGTGAACACAACTGCGAGACTACGGATTCAGGTTTGATAAAATTCCAATATATTGTGACTCGAAGAGTGCAATCGCGATATCTGCTAATCCTGTCCAGCATACGAAAACCAAACACATTGACGTCAGGTATCATTTTATCAAAGATAATGTAGAAAAAAAGGAACAATTGAACTTTATTTTGTAAAAACAGATTATCAACTTGCAGATTTATTTACCAAACCCTTAGATGAAAAGATATTTAATTTTCTTGTCTCTAAGCTTGGTATGTTAAATCTTAAGACATAATCGGTTGTTACCTAATAAAGTTATGTATTGTTATTTTTCATCATTTTCTTTATCTTTATGTCTGAAGGATATCTGCACTTTAATTGTTTGCTAATGTTCTCAGGGGGAGTAAGAGAATATTTTAGATGATTTACATTCATTTGAGGGGGAGCATAACTAATTTCTGCATTTTACTTAAATGACAAAATTTTTATAATGCATCATTTTAGGGGGAGCATATAAAATCAAAAGGAGTAAGACTATGATTTCTGATTGCTTCAAATCAGAACTCGTACTTTAATCGTTTTACTGCTTTATGTCTTTTACATTTGAATAAGTTTTGTGAATAAAGTTGCTTTGACTAGACTTTAAGACTTTTGCAGAATGAGAGAAGCTGACACGATCATATCTTAATAACTACAGTTGATTTTATGAGAATTAAGATTGAGCGAAAAGGTAAATTTCTTATCTTAATCTCAAATGTATCTGAAAGAAGGACAACTTTCAGATATAGAAAACATGTTCTTAAATGTTCAAACCACTTTCCGATTCTTAAACAGATTTCATAAATTGGAAGTGTGATTTTTAAATGTTTTCATTTTATTTTGTGCTTCAAAGTTTACAATCAGTGTGTTTCCAAAGATAAATACTTGTGTTTTGTGTTTTCTATATACTTTCAAGTATTCATACACATTGGTTTGATTTCTTGTTCAAATAGTTCTTACCATGACTCATATTGAAACATAATTTCGATGGTAAGACACCCCGCTTGTAATTCAGTGTATCTTGACCGTCATTTCATTTCGAAACGTCATTTCAAGAATGTCTATATTTTTGTTTCGTATAGACAATATCCGTTATTCTTGACCATAAGCCTTAATTGCTATATCATATCATTTCTGATCATTTTCATACGATGTCAGATTTTCGAACAAGTCTTTTGCATTCATGTTCATTCATTCAATATACTTGTTTGAAAATACTTCAACGTTTTCAAATGCTCAAATCTTCATGATTATATTTTATGAGCATACATTCATCTGACCTTTGTATATGAGTTTTAACTGTTAAAGTTAAATCATTATGAGCAACACGTTCTTTTAGGATCATACATGGGTTCTTTGTGCTAGGAATTAACTGAAATTCTATGAAATCACGTTAACCAGTGATTTCTACCCAAGAAGTTAATCCATAGAGATTAAGTGTGAGGAGTCTAAAAGAAATAAGTGTGGGTTGTGTGATGAGGTAAAATGTAAATGAGAGTTTGGTTAGAAGTGAGCTTAATGATTAAAAGAAAGAGGGTGTGAGATCAGAGTAAAAGAATATTAAACTCTGCACCAACTACTTTCTGAGTCGGGAAGCCACATTACTAACGTTTCACAACTCTTTGGGGAACGTTATTGAAATAGGCAACTAGCCCATGCCAACTCTTGACTAAACCCCACCAGCTACTCATTTTATTCTCAAAAAGAAAATGTTTAATATTTTCAAGGGGACGCAACATATAATCTATCTGGTTTTCATTTGGAAAACCTGGATATTGTAAAAGAAGGAAGTTTGCCCCACCTTCGCACTTCAATCATGCACATTGAGTCTGTGTTTATCTACTGTTGTCTCAGTGGTTTACATTATGTTGAGCCTTAAAAAGCAATTATTCGTGCTTAATTCTTTCTATATGTGCACGAACACACAAGGAATTTGTTTTCTTGTCATAACATTCATAGAAATTTCCTTTGTGGTGTTTCGATGTTTGGATGGAACCCCTGGGGGAGTGAACATCAAATAGCTCCTTTATATTGTGTATCAGTTACACACAGTGACTTTGTGTTACTGACAGGCATTTTAACTGATTCATTTGTTGATTCAGGAGTTACATGTTCTTATTTTGTCTGGATTCGCAAAGATCTAGATGAATACTTGGCTATGGATCACAGAATCAGAGGCTCTTGGACAGATCAGAATGGTCAAAGACATTTCTTGGAGAAAAGTTTTGATGATATCAATGCTCAAATCATCAAAAAGGGGGAGATGGTATCAATCAATGATAAAGTTTTGAGAGACGATTTTTAAGGAAATGTCCAAGTCAGAAGATTCAAAGTAAAGATTTGAAGAAGATCAAAGAATTTCTGAAGATTTGAGTAAATTTTCTTTGAAGATTATTTGCTAAAGCAATCTGAGCTGATTCTGAAGATAATTTCTTTCCAAAATCTAAAAGTATCTTGTGAAAGTTTTGAGGAGTTTGTTAATCGTTTGAAGACATTTTTGGATAGAATACCATCAAAGAAAAAGGGGAGATTGTAGTGACAGAGCTTAAAAGTGAAGACTAAATTGCTAGATATTTCAACAGTGATCTTGAATCCAAAGGGGGAGATTGTTAGAGCATAAATCTGTTGGATACAAGATCAAGAATACTGAAGGTCAAAGTTTAAGAAGTCAAAGCTAAGAAAGTCAACTCTCATGGAAAGTCAAAGTTTTTTGTTAATAAAGGCAAAGTTCATTGTTTTGTAGTTTTAATTTCCTTGTGATTGTTGTGGGTATAAATAGTTTTGTTTTTCTGTTTTTAGTAGATATAACTAACATAATATATTTTAGAGAGAGAGAAATATGTAGAGAGAGAAAGAGAGAGTTCTAGAGAGATAAAGTTTGTAATCTTGGAATTTGAAAGTGAAATCAAACAGGTAATTTGATTGAAATTTGTTTGTTGATTAATTGTTTGTGATTAGATACTAGAATAGGGAATAACAGGATGAAGTTGTATGAAGACAGGATTCAGCAAGGAGCTCAGGATGATACAAGGCTAATCATGGATTGGATATGTCTTATGTTTGAACCTGACAGAATATAACTTGAAAAGCAGAATGTGTTGAGATCGCGTTTGCTTAAGCAATGCAGAGTTTATGCTTTGTTTATGTCAAAGGCAAAGATAGAGTATTATCTGGTGGAAAAGCAGTATAAGCATGATGTGATCAGATTAAAAGGTATGCTGCAATTAAAGCTGAGTGGTGGAAGAGGATCAGAAATGGAGAAGGATCTAATCCAGTTACTCAAAGAGAAGAATCAACAAGAGCAGCATAAACCACAAGAGCAGCAGAAACAAGTAGATTATGTTGAAACTCAAGAGCAGAATGAAGAGCAATCAAGTCAACAACCTCCAAAACAGCAAAGTCAATCTGATGAATAGTTTGATTTGTATTTAACAGTGACAGATGAAGAACCATTGAAAATTGATCCTATCTCAGTGAGAGCTCCAAAAATCATTCATTGGGATACCGTGGTGGATAAAGGCACAGAATTCTACAGGATCAAGAGAATGGGTGACAAGTATGAGGTCTATTCAACTTGGGATAAGATCATCAGAAGTTGTACCAGATTTGATTTGGAAGACATGTACAGGGTTGGATTGGGTTTGTATGGTGACTTGTTGAGAGGAGCAAGGATGAGCTTAACAAAGATGGCTCTGAAGTATTTGTGTATGATGTTTGACCCTGATAAAGTTGAATATCTTATCAAAGACTTGCATCACAGAGAAGGATTTAACAGCATTGATCATTGGGTGCTTGTTGAAAAATTTGGAGTATATGTCATAACTATTGATAACAACTTTCATGAGTACTATATGGTTGATAAGGTGTATGATCACAGCAGAGAAAAGTTGCAGGGGATGCTGAAGGCTAAGTTGATCTGCACTACAGGTTCAGAGATGGCAAGAATTTTGATTAGACCCGTTCTTCAATGTTTCAGAACTATGGTTTTTGGTTACATCAGATCAGAACCCGTTCTTTATTGGTAAAAATGAGTATTACTATTTTCATCAGAGAATAATCATGGCTTCTGAATACTCAGTTCAGAACCCGTACCCAAATGTTTTTCTTCTGATGGATGCTTAAATGAAAACATCTTTTCTAGAAGTTTTTGATTTGAGGGGGAGTTAATAGTTATATCTTTTATGGGGAGGAGATATTAGCTAAATGTATTTTCATTGTTATATTTTTCTAATAACTTGAATTTTTACAGATATCAAGATGGAGGATATCTTAGTTTTTCTCAAGGATACTTCACTGAAAATATTCATTTCAGGGGGAGTTAAGGATTTTGATCTAAAGGTATATATTTCTAATCCTTATACTCTATCACTTGTTGAAAGAAGAAGAACTTTCACTTTTGCAAAATGGTTTCTTAAATGTTCAAACCACTTCGCGTTCTCAAATGTTTTATGAATTTTGAAGTGTGTTTTTAAATTACTTTCATATGGATACTTTACTGCATATCTGACCGTGTGTTTCCAATGACAAATACTTGCGTAATTGTCATGTCTTTATACTTTCTCAAGTACTCATACACACATCGGTTCAGTATATTTCTTGACTTTGTGATTACCATGTATCACATGTTAAATCCTTCTATGGTAATACTCCCGGTTGTATTCAATGTTGTTTGAATCAAACGTCATTTCATCATTTTATGTGCTTTCATTGATAACATGTTTATATTTTGTTCATATAAACATTTTACGTCTTTGATTTCCCAAAATATTATTCTTCATGAATTTTTGATCTGATTAAATCATTGTCAGATTCTCAAAACATTTCTATTCTTTCATGATTATTCATTTATACAAAGTTTTGAGAAATCTTCAATGCTTAAAATGCTCATCAAAAATCAGAGAGCATACATATACTGACATTGATTTCTTGTGATTTAATGTCAAGAAAATCATTGAGATACATGTTTTTAGGAACATGCATGGGATTCAGTGTGAGAGCTTAAAAGAACTTCCATCGATTCACGATAACCAGTGTTTCCTACCCAGGAAGTATTCCCTGAGTGATTAAGGGGAGAGGGGTCAAAAAGATTCAGTGTTGGTGTGTGAAGAGGTAAAATGGAAATGAGAGATTGGTTAGAAGTGAGCTTTAATGTTTAAAAGAAAGAGGGTGAGAGATCAGAGTAAAAAGAATATCAGACTCTACACCAAATCTTTCTGAGCCGGGCAGCCACATAATCTATTTGGTTCACATTCTTTGGTGATCATCATTGAAACAGGCAGTGAGCCCATGCCATCTCTTGCATGCAACCCCGACAGCTACTCATTATTTTCTTAAAAAGAGAATGTTTCACATTTTCTAGGGAAGCAACACATATGCTATTGGTTCTTCACTTGGAAGATACTGATATTGAAAAAAAAGGAAAGTTGCCCCACCTTCGACCCTTTATTATGCACATTGAGTCTATGTATAACCATTATTGTCTCATTGGTTTACATACTTTGAGCCTTATGAAACACAATCATTGTGCTTAATTCTTTCATAACAAAAGCACGAGCACACAGAAAATCTGTTTTTCTGTCAGAACATTCATAGAAAATACCTTGTGTTTTTCGATGATTGGATGGAAGTCCTGGGGAGTGAACATCACTTCAAGCACCATACATTGTACATTCGTTGTACACAATGGCTTTGTGCTATTGACAGGCATTCCTAACTTTTCATATGTTGATTCAGGGTTACAACTCCTAATTTGTTTGAATTTGAAAAGATACAGATAAATACATTTATGAATTGACGGCTCATTCAGATCAGATGAACGATTTTCTCATATCATTCTTTGGAGGAGACTGATAATTTTCCTATCTGGGGGAGATTGTTATTATTAATCAAAAGGAGAGATTATTCATATTTCTTCACAAGGGGGAGATTGTTAATCATGAAGCCTATGCTAAATTGCTCATTTGGGGGAGATGTTCCAAAGACGGATCTAAACTTGAAGAGTTTTATTGATTTTGATTCTCATAAATCATTAAAAAGGGGGAGATAAATCAGAGTTCAAGTTCAGATGATTAAAGTTTGTATCAAGAAAGGGGGAAAGATGATTTTTCAAAGTCAGATTTCAGAAGATGTAATGAAAGGTGGAGACAAAGTTTGAAAGTTTTGAAGATTAGTCAAAGTTTGAAGACTTGAATGATTGAGATGATTATAGCAAAGTTTGTTGTGCTAAAGAGAATGGATTGTTGTAAACAAAGGGGGAGAATGAATATTGTGCTAAAGCCGTAAAAGGTTTCAAATATACAAAGTTTGTTGAAGATGTCAAAGCTAAAAAGATTCAAAGCTGAAGATTATTCTGAAGATAAGAAGACCTGAATATTATTGTCAAATTTTTTTAATCTTGAATCCAAAGGGGGAGATTGTTAGACTAATATTGTATTCAAGATTAAAAGTGAGGGTCTGTATTGTCATTATGTAATTGTTTGAGGGATTATGTTGTAAAGTCAACAAATTAGTATAAATAGGTTTCCTTTGTATTAGATTATGTAGACAAGTTACGTACACGTAAATAAGAATTCAGAGATTGTGGTAAGAACTTGTACACATAGTAAACACGTGAGATCTGTGACTAGAAGTTAGATTTGTGATTAAGTGTAATTCAAGTATTTGATCTAATAAACTTGTGTTCTAAATGATTGTGTGATTATATGATAGTAAATCTGGGTCACATTTGTTGCCTTTGAAACTAAGCAAATTGGTCTTGAAGCATATAGAGTAGGAAAATTAACAGCATAAAGATCACTGTTGGGTCTGAAATATGCTAAGTCTGGATAGTCCTACTGAGACTTGAAGATTACTACTGCTGAAGACATTTGTACTGCTACTTCAAGAGATTACTACTGCTAGTAGTATTAGTACTGCTTGAAGGGTTAGTACTGCTAGAAGAACAGTTAGTACTGCTTGGAGAGTTATTACTTCCAGTTGGAAGTTACTACTACTAGCATGTTAGTACTGCTGATGATAAGAAAATACTGCTAGAAGAATTAATGCTGCTGATGTTGATAAGGATAATTTGTTACTTGAAGCGAAACAAAAGGAGTTGAAGATAATTATGGAATGGATGCTGAAGATTAATGTTACTTTCATATTTATCTTGTAATCTGTTTTGTTAAAATAGTCTAGAAGTCTTAGATTATTGAATATAGATGTCTTTTGTTTTTTCAGAGAGAATAAGTCTCAAGATTCTTAGTGATCCTTTCTTTAGAGAAGTTTTGAACGTCTGTTGAGTTTGTTCAACAGATTGAGGCTTTGTTTGTAATCATCAAGTTAATTCAATACAACTTGTGATTTGAATTCATACACTGTTTCATTGTTTTCTTGTTAAAGTGTTATTCCGCAACTTCTTTAACAAAGTTTCTGAGTGTTTATTTAAATTCTTGTTTTGAATTTCGATCCTGACAATCACCAAACCTCTTAGCTTTGAAGATCTCAACTCCATCCTTATCATTAATTGAACAACTTTTAATAGAAAACCTAACTTAAAAATTACTATCACAAAATTGACTAATGTTGAATAGATTGTGACTTAACCCATCAACAAATAGTACTTTTTGGATAGTGATGTTTCCATTTGTTAGCTTTTCGTAACCTCTGACGAAACCAGTACTCTTATTTCCAAAACTAATTGTTACCTCGAAGTCAGAATCTGGATTGATGCCCTTAGTGGTGGTTTCCTCATCATTCAGCTTGGCCATCAAGTTGTAATGCACTTGAGTGAAATGAGCTTCCTCTTCATCTGAAGTCTCATCTAGCCAATTATCTTCCTCTGTCATAAGAGCTTTACTCTCTTCTTGCTTTTTCACCAACTGAGCTTTCTTTGTATAATATTCATAATTCTTTACCTTCTTGAAACGACAGTCTTTTGAGTAATGTCCCAACTTTCCACAATCGACGCATCTGACATTTTGTACATCTGCTTTCTCTTTCTCCTCCTTCTTCTCATCTTTCACAAAAACTTTCTTCTCATATTTACCCTTATACTTGTCTGCTATTTGATATTCCGGTTTGCTCTTAGAATAATACTTCTCCTTTCCAAACAGTTTGTTGAAATTATGAGTCAGTAATGCTTGATTTTCAGCAAAACTCTTTAAATCATCATCAGAATCCTCTTCCTCTTCAGATGAGTCCTTGATAATTTCAAATAACTACTCTGACACAAATGAAGCTTTAGATTTCTTTGACTTTGAAGAGCCTGACTTTACACTGTTCTTTTTCAGCAAGAAGTGCAAAAGACTCAGCAACCAACTTCTTTTCAGCACTTATCTGTTTGACTTTTGTTTTCAGGCTAAATTATAGTCACAAAGAGATCATTCACATCCTCCTGATTTATATTCTTTGTCATATGCAGGTTGATAGAATAAATATCCCATTCTGAATTCAGGTTCTTTACAAACTTGTAATTGATCACATACACTGTCTTGTTTAGCCCGTTTCACCTTCTTTAGCCTTGAACCCCTCATAAGCATAAATACTCTGGCTCAGCTTTGCCTTTATGGATCTTTCTGTACCTTGTAGTTGTCTCTCTAATTCATCCCACATAGACTTTGTTGATTCTCTATTATCCACCCTGTTATTAGATCATTCGGGATGGCCATCGTCAATAGAATGAGTTCTTGCTTATCAATCAGTGTATGTGCCTTTTCCACATCATTGAAATACTCATAAGGCTTTCGGATTTGTCTTTCTGGTATTTCAGGAGAGGTGTGATACCACCACCTATCAGTCCCGACGAGTGGGGATATTCTTTTTATCCATAAACAAAAAGGGGGAGAGAGATTCCTGCCCGTAGTAGGTCGGCCGCCCTACCTAAACCAATCATCATATCGGGAGAGGATTGATTGAATGAATCTCATTTCACACTGATAGGAATGGGGGTTATTACTCAGTTAAAAAATCTAAATTGGAAAAGAAGTATCCCATTGGTTCATCATTAGTAGAATTGTTGCAGGTGTACCAGGTACTATAATCTAAGGTTTTGTAGGACCTTGAAGAATAGACTTCATCAATTTCTTGTCCTTGTTGTTCAATAATTGGATCATCCTCCGTCTCCATTGAGGATATTCTCCGATAGATAAGACTGGAGATTTTGACTGAGAACCCATGCTCAATAAATCCTTAGATATCTTTAAATCTGTAAAAATATGAACTTGATATCATCGTTAGCAAAGAATCAGAAAAAACTTTGACTTTGAAAAAGTCTAACTTGGTCAACAGATTAAATTTCTCAAAAATGGTTAAGTCTAGATGTCGTAGGCCAAAGAATGAACTTGTCGCAGGCTAACTTGTTTTACTTGATGCAACCAAAAGAAACTTACTTGTCGCAAACCAAGTAAATTTACTTGACGCAACCAACTTGTCGTAAGAACTTGACATAGACCAAAGACCCGAGAACTTCACTTGTCGTGTCCTTCGTCTTGCGTCAACCTAACTTGACGTATCATACTACACCCGAGAAGTATCTTGTTGTATGTAACGACTTGCGTCAATCTGACTTGTCGTATTAGGTTACTTGCGACAACTTCTATGAACAGTAACTTGACGTACGTTATTCCTTACGTCAAGTATACTTCTCGTATACAACTACTTGCGTCAAGTAGCTTGTCGTATTCCACTCTTGCGACAACTATACTTAGTCAAAATCCACACAATTCAGAAGATGAATCTTGCGTCAAGTTCGTTGAATCTTGCGTCAAGCGTATGAATGTTGTGACAAGTTTGAATCTTGCGTCAAGTCGACTCAAAATCCAAAATTGGCCATATCTTTTTCAATTCTTCGACTTTTGCAAAATAATTTGTAGATTTGTTCTCGATAAATTTCTGAACACTTTTATAGATTACAACTTCGATAAAAAATCCTTGAAAATCGAACTTCGATCTGAACATAGTGTTTTACATATGTCGAACAAAAATTACACAAAAACTCAAAATTGATCAAATTTGTTGTGTATTAGGCTATATGATCTAAACAAGAAGTGATCCAAACAACAAATCGAATGCACTACAATCAAAGTTTGATCCAAACAAATCAAATTTGATAAAATTCGAATCCACAACAGTAACTACTCTTGCGACTTCTAAAAACTTCAAAAATCGACCATTTTTCTGAATTCTTTGTTCAGGTCTGATACCAATTGTTGTTCCAGTATCAAGTCCAATCAATCTAACACTGATTTATGAATCACAAGTCATTTGTATTGATTATAAGATGTATTACAATGAGTTTCTCTCTTTAAAGCATACGACTTTCTCTCACTAGAATCACAAGTCTCACTTGTCTACAATGACACTCTCTCTTGATTCACTTTGTGTCACATACACTACAAAGACACTCAAACTATTTATAGGAAGTCAACAAGGTTGACTTTTACAATTCAACATACAACTATTAAAAAATGACCCATTTGAATCTTGAATACAACACTATGGTCTTACATGTATGATTCGATTCGTGAGGGATTTCCTCAGGTCCTGTGGTCTCAATGTTAGCTCTGAGATAGGCAAGGAGCACGAAATCAGCATCAGTGGGGACAAACACTGACGAATCATTTGTTCGTGTAGTAGAGACCAAATGAGAAGGAAAGACAGCAATTGTTGTTGAGAAGGGGTCAATGCTTACGTGCATTAGATGAGCACTGGCAACACTCGAAATAACATGCTTAGTGATTTGAGTCACTAAGGTGACTTAGGTAGATGCCAGAGAAGCTTCAACACTGGAAGAAGGCACTGAAGTTGCTGGTGTGGTTGTTGGAGATGTTGTGGAGCTGACAAGAATTGAACGATGGAGGACTGTCGAGAGTCCTTCTACGATTTATGTGGCTTCTTTTTTTGGGTCTTCTTAGACTTCTTTGAAGGACTAAGGATGGTTTGAGATTGTTTTCTCTTCGATGAGGACAAGATTGTAATGACTTGGGTATTTGTTCCATAGTCTTGTCACTAGTGGAAGCAAAGAAGTAGATGAGAAGGATTTAGGGTAAGAAATTATGAACATACCTGAAAACATGCTCGCATCAGCGGATGAGGGTTTTTTGTCTAGTCGTCTTCCAGTCTTGAAGATATAAATGTCTCCATTCTTGGGGTATTTCTCACCCATGATCCTCTAAAAGGTGGCCCTGAGGACTCAAACATAAGGGACAACGCTTTCCCTTTTTATTGTTGGTGAGGCGTGAGAGAAGATCATCGAAGATGAGTTTGGTGAAATCGATATTCCTCCCATGGATCACTGAGTATCCAATGTTTAGCGCCATACGGCTTGCTTGGTCATGGCAGTCTATCTTTCCACCCATGCATTGGATAAAATATGAGAAGAGGAAGTACCACTGAGTAGACATGCAGTTATTCTCAACTTTTATCAGGGTCTTCATTGGGATACTATTCTTTGTCGGCCAGTCCTAGTTGATTTCATCAAGAAAAATGATGATTTTACTGTTGGTTGGAGTTGTTCATAGATCTTAGCTCTTGGCAGATCAAGAGTAACTCTAAAGGTATCCAAGCCGAAGGTTCCATTACCTTCATCAATCATGAAGGAGATCTTTGTCACCTCTTGGCCTTTGTCGTTCACTGATTAAACAACCTCAACAGTGAACCAGAACTGCTAAAAGAGTGACCTGATTCCTAGAGCAGCAACAGTAAGGGTCTGTTTGATGGAGTAGTTCTTCAGGAAGTTGGTTGCATCCAAGTAGTGTTCTTTACCCTTGGGGATGTCAAGAAGGGCCAGATGGTTGTTTGTCTTGAACACAACATCTTTGAGTTGGAATTGGACAAAGGTAGCAACTTCCATTTCTAGATTGTTAGGAAGGACAAAATTGATAAAAGAATGAGGGTGTTAGATACACAAGACAAGTCTTCTAAATAGCATGTAGAAGGAGAAGATGAAGAAATTAATATAAACCTTGAAAAAAATATGGGTTTATTTGAAGATCATCTAAAAAGTTTTTAGGGCTTTTAGTGTTTTAAAAATCATGAAAGAAAATGATTTTAAGAAGAAAGGGTTTGTTTGTTCTTATTTTGGGAATAGATTAAGTACAAACAAGGATTTTGAAGGAGAAATAAGCAAAAGCAATGTAACTGTTAGCTTAAATTAGCCCACAATTTAATTGAGTGTTTTATAAAGAAATTGTATTTTGGGCTTTGTAGCTAGTTTATGGGATTGAGCCTTTTTATTGTAAATGGGACCTATATAAAGGTGCCCATGGCTCATTTGTTATTAGGTTTTTGGAGAGAACACACTTTACACACATAGACTAGGTGATTCCATGAGATTCGATTAAAAGTTTAGTGTGGTGTTCTTCCAATTTCCCCTCCATTGATCATCACTCAAAGCATATGAGATGAGTTTTATAATTAATTGTTCTTCATTTCTCTCTTATATCTTCTTTTATATGGAGTTCTTCTTTTGTTTGCCTAAAATGGGATTTAACAATTGGTATAAGAGCCAATTGAAGAAACTTTTTTTCAATTTGGTCATCTATGGCAACAATTGAAGATTATATGATTATTTTGTGGTTTTGGTGCTTAGATTGATTCAATCACATGAGCCTTAACCCAAATATCATTTATGTGATTTATTCACTATTTTGTGCTTATTTGATATCCAATTTTTTTATTTAGATGTGATTTGGATGATCCTTGATAGAATAGATGTTTTATTCTACACAAAATCTGATTTTTACGCACCACATGTTTGATGAAATAATGCATATGTTAATATTTCATTCTATTTGGACCAAATCTGATCAGATTTATTTCATGTGTGTGTTTTAAATCTTTTCTCATTCATTGGTCTAACATTTGATAAACACTAAGTAGATGGTTGATCTATGATCCCATTCTTGTGTATGTTTTAGTCCATAGCCTTTAGGGCATGTTGGATTAAGGTTGTTTGTGTGTCCCAGTGTTAACTATTCAATCAAGCAAACATATAATCAACACAATTAAGCAAACCTGGTATTGACTAATAAAACGAATTGAGCAATTACAATTGTTCTTGATGATGAAATCGAACTATCTCTGCTTCTATCTCTCTCTGTATCCACGACGCAAACTACAGCTAGCCTCTCAATAATAATTTCTCAATTAGCTCTCTCTAAAACCTAATTAACACTAAAACAACTTAATTTATACTAAGTCCTTATTAGCCAAATGGGCTTGGCTAGGCTTGGCCCAACAACAAAAAAACAAAGACTAAATATGAAAATACGAAAAACACACTTTGACTATTTATTACAAAAGAACCCTAGACTATTTATTCAGACGACTTTATCATCTTTGACTTCAGATTTCCATCTTCAGATAATGATGATCTTGAATCTAATAAATATGTGCTTTAACAATCTCCCTTTTTGGATCAAGATCATTTCTCTTTAAGCTCAGAAAATGCAATCTTCCTCTTTGTTTTCAGAATGTAACAATCTCCCAATCGATGAAATCTCTTGGAAAGAAATTATCTCCAGTTTCTGTGTGGAATGCTTTAGCAAATCATCTTCAAAGAAAATTTCTTCAATTCAACATATCTTCAGAAATTCGTTCAAAACTTATATTCTCCACATTTCTTGGTTGATGCTTCTCCCCCTTTTTGATGACAGGAGCAAGGAGTTCATCAAAACTTTTCTTCAAGAAATGTCTTCCACCACTGATCTTGCAAACAGAACCACTGATTAACCGTCAATTCATAAAGATGTGCATCCAGATCTTTGCAAATCCAGACAAAATAGAAATGTAACCCCTGAATCAACAAATGAACCAGTTAAAAATGTCTGTCAGTAACACGAAGTCACTGCGTGTAACGAATAAACATTATAAAGGAGCTTTTATGATGTTCACTCCCCCAGGGCTTCCATTCAATCATCGAAACACCACAAAGGCAATTTTTATGAACGTTATGACAAAGAAACAAATTCTTTGTGTGTTCGTGCAAGTGATAGAATAAATTAAGCATAAGATGATTGCTTATAAGGCTCAAAATGTGTAAACCACTGAGACAACACTTAGTTCAACACAGACTCAATGTGCATGAATAAAGTGCGAAGGTGGGGCAGACTTCCTTCTTTTCAATATCCAGATTTTCCAAATGAAAATCAGATAGCATATGTGTTGCGTCCCCATTGAAAAATGAAACATTTTCTTGTTGATAATAAAATGAGTAGCTAGTGGGGTAATGTCAAGAGTTGGCATGGGCTAGGTGCCTGTTTCAATAATGTTCACCAAAGAAATGTGAAGCATTAGAAATGTGGTTGCCCGACTCAGAAAGTAGTTGGTGCAGAGTATACAAATTCTTTTACTCTGATCTCACACCCTCTTTCTTTTATCATTAAGCTCACAGCTAACCAAACTCTCTTTTAACAATTTCTCTCATCACACATCCCACACTCATTTCATGGAACTCCTCACACTCAATCACTAAGGATTTACTTCTTGGGTAGGAGACACTGGTTAACGTGAATCTATAGAAATTCAGATAAGTCCTAGCACACTAATACCATGTTATCCTATGAAGCATATGATGCCCAGGTGATTTAACTTGATCAGTTAAAGCTCAATGATGAATCAGAAAACATTTAAAAGCACACTTCCAATTCAAGAAATCTGTTTGAGAATCGGGAAGTGGTTTGAACATTTAAGAACATGTTTCCTTATGATTGAAAGTTGTCCTTCTTTCAACCATAGATGAGATGAAGATAAGGAGTTATACCTTTTGAGTGCAATCTTACATCTCACGAAGTCAAGCTTAAAGTCATAACGATATGATCTTTGAAGCATCTCTCAACCTACAATAGTCTAAAAGTCTAGTCAAAGAAACTTTTTTCACTAAAATTTAAATGACATAAACCAGTAAAACAATTATTGTACGAGTTCTGATCAGAAATAATCAGAAGTCATCGCCATACTCTTTACTTGTATGCTCCCCCTAAAATCATGAATCACTAACAATTTATCAGTAAGTACGATGCATTATGCTCCCCTTCAAAATAACAATGACCATCTATACGATACTTCTCACACTCCCCCTGAGATCATGAACAAACTATTAAAGAGCAGGTATCATGCAGAATTAATGATAAAGAAATGATGAAAAGACACAACAAGAAACTTTAATAGGTTACCACAGATTATGTCTTAAGATTTAGCTTACCAAGCCTAGAGACTAGAAAATTAAATCGCTTTTCGTCTAAAGGTTTGGTAAACAAATCTGCAAGCTGATAATCGGTTTTTACAAAGTAAAGTTCAATTGTTCCCTTTTCTACATTATCTTTTATAAAATGATACCTGACATCTATGTGTTTGGTCTTCGTATGTTGAACAGGATTAGCTGTAATCGCAATAGCGCTCTTCGAGTCACAATAGATTGGGATTCTATTGAAATAAAACCCATAGTCTCGCAGTTGAGTTCTCATCGACAAGACTTGAGAATAGCAGCTAGCAGCAGCTACATATTCCGCTTCAGCCGTTGATGTGGAGACACATAATTGCTTCTTCGAAGCCCAACTGACAAGTTTATCTCCGAGGAATTGGATATGACCCGAGGTGCTCTTCCTGTCTAACTTGCAACCAACATGATCTGCGTCTGAATAAGCTGTTAGTTCAAAGCTTGTATCCTTAGGATACCACAAACCAAGATCTGCAGTCCCTTTAGATACCTAAAAATCCGCTTAACAGTAGACAAATGGGATTCTTTAGGATTGGCCTGATATCTAGCTCATAAGCATGTAGAGAACATTATATCCGGCCTACTAGAAGTAAGATACATTAAAGAACCTATCATCCCCCTATAAGTCCTAATATCAACAGCCTTTCCCGAAAGATCGGTGCCAATCTTAGTACCAGGTGCCATCGGGGTACCAATCGGTTTACAATTTTCCATTTTGAACTTCCGAAGAATATCCAGAATGTATTTAGATTTATTGATAAAAATCACCGTTGAAAATTGTTTGACTTGCAATCCGAGAAAGAAGTTCATCTCTCCCATCATGCTCATCTGAAAACGTGACACCATGAGATTTTCAAAGTTCTTACAGTACTTAGGATTTGTAGAACCTAAAATAATATCATCCACATATATTTGAATAAGAATGATATCACCTTTATCCTTTTTAATGAAAAGAGTGGTATCAACCGTATCTTTTGTAAAACCTGACTTGACCAAGAACTGAGATAGAATATCATACCAGGCACGAGGAGCTTGTTTCAGTCCATAAAGAGCTTTATCCAAGATGTAAACGTGATTAGGCTTATCTGTATTTACAAACCCTTCTGGCTGTGAGACGTAGACTTCTTCCATGAGTACTGCATTTAGAAAAACTGTCTTCACGTCCATTTGATAAACGGTGAAGTTCTTGTAAGCTGCGTAGGCTAAGAACATCCGAATTGCCTCTATCCGCGCCACTGGAGCATAAGTCTCATCGTAGTCTATCCCTTCCTCCTGCATATATCCCTTGGCAACAAGTCGTGCTTTGTTACAGATAACGGTACCATCTTCATCTTTCTTGTTTTTGAACACCCATTTCGTACCAATGATGGTTTTACCTTGAGGTTTGGGTACGAGTCTCCAAACTTTGAGTGCTTCAAACTGATTCAGCTCATCTTGCATCGCAGTTAACCAATCTGAATCGGCAAGGGCCTCAGATACACGAGTAGGCTCGATCCGATCTTGCTTAGAAAGGATTCATACATACATAGATTTCATGTTGCGGACGTAGTTTGCACTGGTTTAGAAGGATCTCCAATAATTTGATGTACCAGATGCTCTTTGGTCCACTTATGTTCATGAGGGAGTGGATTAGATGTAGATTGATCATGTTCAGCATCTAGAAATCCACTGTTATCTCCTTCATATGGTTCAGAATTAACGGGGGTTTCAGTTGAAGTAGTCGTTGTAGAAGTGGCAGTAGGTACTGCTTGGTCAGTCTGTTGATCAGTCCTTACAGTACATCCTACTGAGTCAGCTACTTCTGTGTCGTCGGTGTTGGTCACAACTTCAACTGTCGGAGTAGGCTTTTGAACTGAAACTTCTTGCTGAATCGGGGAATTGGATTCAGTAGAGATATCGGAAGTGGTTGGATGAGTAGTCAGCGAGTCTTCCATCCTGTCAACCACAACAGATTTAGGCACACGAGATCCAAGAAATTCATCATAAAATAGTTCAAATAATAAATCCAAATCATATAATTTAGAAGTAGACGATGAAGCGCCATCTGATTTGTTCTCTTGAGGGGCAGGTCCTGGACTGGTTGGCCTAGAAGCTAATACTCCGGTAATAACGGGTTCTGAACTGACGTGCTCAGAAGCCATTTCCTCATCGAATGTAACATTTATGCTTTCGATCACAGTCTTCGACTTTTTCAAGTAAACCCGATATGCAGTAGATGTAGAGGAATAACCAATGAAGATGCCCTCATCTGCCTTAGCACTGAACTTGTTAAGATTCTCTCTGTCGTTTAGAACATAACACTTAAAACCAAAAACATGAAAATATTTAATGGTTGGTGTTCGCTTGTTGATCAACGCATACGGAGTCTTTTGAAATCGGCGGTGTATCATGGAACGATTCTGAGTGTGACATGCAGTCGATACAGCTTCAGCCCACAAAAATAAAGGTAATTCAGATTGGCTGAGCATTGTCCGAGCTGCCTCGACAAGTGTACGATTTCGCCTTTCGACGACTCCATATTGTTGGGGCGTACGTACAACAGAGTATTGATGTGATATCTCGACTGATTCGAGATATTCTTGAATTATCTTATTCTTGAACTCTGTGCCATTGTCAGTTTTGAGAATCTTGACTTGTACGTACTTCTTTCCGCCTAAGCTTTGCGTTCGCATAGGACCGCACAAGTCCATATGCAACAACTCTAAAAGAGAGCTGGTACTCGGTTCAGACTTTGGTTTGTGTGGGGTTCTCTTCATCTTTCCTTTTTCACATGCTGCACACAAGTGTTCTCTTTCATACTTTAGCTCTGGAAGTTCTTTCACTAGCTTACCACTGACCAGCTTGTTGATGTACCAAAAGTTGAGGTGAGAAAGCCGTCGATGCCATAACCAGCTTTGTTGCATCGAGGCCTTTGATAATAGACAGACCTGATTGTCAGCCAAGACCTTTGACAAGGTGATGGTGTAGAGGTTTGACTTGCGAGTGCCGACCAATAGTTCTTTTCCTTCTTCAGTGCGTACTGAACATGTCTTGCCCTTGAAATTAACCTCTAAGTCTTTGTCGCAGAACTGGCCAATGCTGAATAGGTTGTTCCCTAATCCTTCAACGTAGCTCACCTTCTTGATCGTGAGATTTTCGTGTACAACATCTCCATATCCCAGAATTGGTGAAAACTGATCATTTCCAAAACGAACTGTGCCGCAGTATTTGTCCGTATAATTAGACAACATACTCTTCTGCCCGGTCATATGCTTGGAACACCCGCTATCCAAGTACCACATATGACGGGTCTGCACAAAACAAATCAGGAAAGAAGAGGTTTAAGTACCCATTTATAAATGGGACCTCCACTGTTAGTACTTGATTTTGGTACCCATTTAAATTTGGGCCCGCTTTGTCTTTGAGAACCATAAGCATGATAAGACGAATGATAACAATAAGATGAAACATTATATGAACCATACCAAACATCAGAATATTTACGAGAAGCATAATCACATTCACCACAATTTAAAAACTTTTTATTAGATGGTGCTAACTGGAATAATTGCTTTATAGAGTATTTCTTGCGAGAATCAACAAGAATAGATTTAAAAGTAGCAACATTCACAATCAATTCATCTTTACTAAAAGTATTTTTATTAAAACTAGAACTAGATTTAGCTTTCTCGTCTATCTTCTATTTCGGTATCCATGCAGTCTTAACTCCAACCCTTTGCTTTTTCATATCTGAAACATTTGAAACTTTAGGATTAGAATGATGAGAAGTAAAAGAATGCTTCTTCTTTGGCTTACCCGTGGTGATCGGTTTCTGTGAATGCTGAGATTTTCTTTTCTTACATTTCGTATTCTTAGATTTCACAGAGACTGATTTGTCAACTATCATTGATGTTTCACCTTTTTCAAACACACTGGGTAATCCAAAAGAATTAACAACACAAGATGAATGATCAGGAAGTTTAGAAGTAAAATCAAATTGAGCAACACAATCATTTACAACACCTTCAGAGTTTAAGAAATTAAGCTCATTATCAAGTGAACCAGACCTGTCATCAGAATTTAAAGCCTTGGAGAATTTAGAAAAATCCGTATTTTTGAACACTGTGGAAAATACAGTTTCTTCTAAGTCCATCAAAATTCTTTCTTCTGTAAGAGCATTCTCGAGTTTAGAAATTTTACTTTCCAAAACTAGAGGAGGGACGTAAAGCTTACTTTCGATGGGTTTAGCCTCCAATTCTTTTACAGAATAACTCTCAAAATAATCATTTGAAAGAAGTTTTGATTTATCATAACTATAACTGTTATTCAGCTTTTCATAGCGAAATGGAAGTTGAACTTTAGTTGTGTTCTTTCTTTTATCATATTCCTTAGCTTTATCTTTTTCAGACAGACTAGTCCAAAAGGGTTTGAGTTCCTGATGTTGAGGAGCCAATAGCATAAACCTAAAGTCATAAAGTGCAGGCACTTCAGATATACCCTTTTTGAGATGATGTGGGTTCTTGTAACCAAGTCCCCAAGTATCGGGTTTCTCTTTAGGTTTGTTCAAATGAATAGTGTGTTCAGTTTGACCTAAAGTATATAATTTCTCTTCCAAAGCATTTACCTTGTCTAATAAAGATTTCTTTTCTTTTGAAGTAGAAAAATACCTTTTAGAAAGCTCTACAGACTTAAACTCACATTCTCTATATTTAGAAACAGTTTCAGATAACTCTTTATGAATTATAGTATTTTCTTTAGTGTAGGTGTCTATATTTTTGTGCAAAGTTTCAATTAATACATTTTTCTCAGCAATATCATTACTAAGTTTATGTATAGATTGATTTTTCTCATTTATGACACCTTTCTCACGCTTCAGTTTAGAATCTAATTCGTGGAGTTTAGACATCATGACATGCATCTGGTTCAGAAAATCAGATTCAGTTAAGTCACATACCTCATCAGTATCTCCGTCATCAGAATCAGCTTCAGCTTCTGACTGCTTCTTCCCCATCAAGCACAGGTGTGCTGTCTCATCCTTCTCTCCTTCTTCAGATTCTTGATCCCAATGGTCGAGCCAGTATTCATCCTCGGCCATTAATGCTTTTCCAGCTTCTTGTTGCTTGGCTAGAAGCATCTTATTCTTGTAATAGTCGGAGTTTCGGACTTTTGGTTTGCTGCAGTCCTTGGCAAAATGACCGAGTCTGCCACAGTTGTAGCACTTTATCGGTTCTTCCTTCTTGGACTCTTCGGCTCCATCCTTCTTCTTTTCTTCGGATCTCTTTTCTTCAACTTTCGCCTTATGCTTGTAGTTATTCGAACCAGACGAGTACCTCTGACAATTGGAGTTTGGCTTTTTATAGAACTTCTTTTGGAAAGCCTTGGTTAACATTAGCATGGCTTCCTACAGTTGTTCACAATCGTCAGAGTCAGACTTTGCCTCACTATCAGCCTCATCTGATTCAGATGCTATCACCTTCTTCTTCTTAGACTTCCTCTTGACCACAAGAGCAACTGGATCAGCAACATCTTTGTCAGTCTTCTTCATCTCAGCCTTGATTTCATCCACCTCTTCCTCATTCTGTTTGAGGATTTCATAAACTTCATGAAGTGGAATGTCGTTAAGATCTTTCAACTGCCTCATCTGTCTGGTGAATCTCTTCCACTCGGGCTGAAGGTTGCTGGGAAATTTCACATTCAGCTCAACTTGAGATTTGTTGATCTTGTTCTTGCTGAGCTCGTTCGGCAATGTGACAAATCTGTCATAAGTGGCTTCGAGTGATTCTCCAGCTTTGGCTTTGAATTCTTCATAATTATTCAGGCAGTTGGAAACTTTGAGTTGGTTGCCGACTTTAGATCCAATCATCATCTTCTCCAACTGATCCCACATTTGCTTGTCGGTAGCATTGTAGCTATCAATCTTGTCATATATTTCATTCGGTATGCCTTGGAGAATAAATGATCTTGCCAGCTTGTCACCCTTGTGTTTCTTCAGCTGATCTTCCGAATATTCACCAATCGGTAATTTATACTCTGTCTCTTCTTCTACACCATTTTCTCCAGCTACAGTAAGAACCTTGGTTGGAGGTGTCATGATTCTTTCTTTTAGAGATTTTCTGATATAATCTCCCAAAATCATGTCGATCGATGAAGTCCAAGAATCTGTCCTTCCATTGCTCGTACTCCCCCTTGAAGAGTACTGGTGGCTTCACATCTGTTCCGATAGCAAGAGCTTCCCGAGACATCCTTATTGGTATTGAGACAATCAACTTGATGAGATCGTTAGAAAAAAGTATCAGATAAAAACTATACTAAAAAATTTTCAGAAAAATAAATTTCCAAAAATATTTAAATGCAGTCTCTCACACAGTATAAAACACAAATAGATTAAACACAGTTAAATCTAATGCAAAAATCAGATATATGTCGAGGACAGAGGTGCAAAGGACGGTTTGCGCGAGAAGTTGGTCGCGCAAAGTAAAGATTTGCGCTAGACATGGTTGGCGCAAAGTTGAGATTTTCGCGAGCAGTGGAAGGCACAAAGTAAGTTTTGCGGGTGAAGTGGGTCGCGCAAAGAAGAGGTTTGCGTGACACGTGGGTGGCGCAAACAGAGGTTTGTGCGAGAGATGGGTGACGCAAAGTGAGATGGACCAGGGACTAACTTGACCGGTACCTTGCTCGACCGGGATGTTGCTTCGACCGATATTAGCTTGGAACGGTATGATGTCGACCGGTAAGATGTTGGATCGGTAAAGAGTATGAACCGGTATAAAATCGACCGATAGAATGCTTTGACCTGGATAATGCTTCGACCGATATTGGCTTGAACCGGTAGAGGTCTTCGACCGGTAAGATGAGATGACCGATATAGAGTGATATTCGACCGATAAACGCTTGTGAGAGGGCTGACCGATAATAAGCAAGGACCGATAATAACAGTGTATGCCGGGCGACCGATAATAAGCAAAGACCTATAAGGACAGTGTATGCCGGGCGACCGATATGTTCTTGAAGTTTTCGACCCAGATAAGCACAAATCAATCCAGAAAATAATAGATAACTCGAATTAAACTATCAAACTTTGCTAATACGATCAATTAACCAACTAGAACAGATTGTAATCAATTAATTTCAATAAAAACCACTCTAAGAGAGATTTGATTTCTGAAGCAGTGTCGAGTCGTGAACGAACCCAGAACAGCAAAAATCAACAAATTGATTACCGAAATCGATGCAATACTAAAAAACAATCAATACCAGGTCAAGATAATTTGCTAATCAAACACAATCCAAACAATAACAACTTGAATGAATAATCACACAATAATAAATTTTGAATCTTTGACAGAAAAACAGAACCGAATAAAAATTCAATTCAATCTGTAACTTGATCTGATACCAATTGTGTGTCCCAGTGTTAACAATTCAATCAAGCAAACATATAATCAACACAATTAAGCAAACCTGGTATTGATTAATCAAACAAATTGAGCGATTACAATTCTTCTTGATGATGAAATCGAACTATCTCTGCTTCTATCTCTCTCTGTATCCACGGCGCAAACTACAGCTAGCCTCTCAATAATAATTTCTCAATTAGCTCTCTCTAAAACCTAATTAACACTAAAACAACTTAATTTATACTAAGGCCTTATTAGCCAAATGGGCTTGGCTAGGCTTGGCCCAACAACAAAAAAAAACAAATACTAAATATGAAAATACGAAAAACACACTTTGACTATTTATTACAAAAGAACCCTAGACTATTTATTGAGACAACTTTATCAGCTTTGACTTTAGGTTTCCATCTTCAGATAATGATGATCTTGAATCCAATAAATATGTGCTTTAAGATTGTTGATCTTTGATCTAGTTTTATTTATACTTGAGATTGGACTCTCTTTTTGCTCAGATTTTGGGTTGTTAGGTTTTGGATCTGTTTGGGATTAGCAAATGCTCAAATCAGTCATCAATCCTCCTACTCTAATAATTTTGTGAGTTATTGGTTTTTGATCTATGATCAAACCAATTTAGTTATCATGAAGAGTTTTATAAAAATGTAGTCGCTCGTGGACCATTGAGATTTCAAGCTTATTATGAGCAGACTTCGAATTTTTTACAGCAGTCCTGTGTATCCAGGAACCTGTCCAGGTATGTTTAAATGAAATTATGCATAATGGATGCAAATTGTTCCATGGATATTCCTTTTGGCATGCATTTGGGAACCACAAAGTGACCAACAACCAAGAAATAATCTTGCTTTCAAGTTGTTTATGGCTTGTGAAGCAGATTTACAGGCTCTATTTGGATGCATAGGTTTTAACATGCCATCTAAAAAGACCACAACTAAAATGGACTGTTCGAAGCCTAATTTTTCGCACATGGCTCCAAAGCACTGCATTCGGGCTGCTGAAGCTGCAAAAGTATCTCATCTTTACTATATGCTAACAAATATTAGTATTGATATAGGAAGATTGGAGGACTTGTTAGAAGCAATACTTGATCTCTGTTGTCTTCAAATTAAAATGATTGTTCACAGATCACTTCGGTGTTGCATGTGGTCTTGAAACACATTTCGATTATGGAAAGCAAATTATGCAGCAGTGTACTGTGCTCAGGAACAATGTCATTCTTAATGAATCTTCCACTGTAGAATTTGATTTTTATCAGATGTTGTCCAGATATTGATTTAAAGGAATCAATATAGTTTGTTTGTTATTTGATTCAAAGATCATGCTTAGTTGTTGTTGAAAGTTGGTGCATCTGGGTTTGCTACTTCTGTTGATGGAGGTTTGACTAATGGTTTTCAACAATCAAAGATATGCCATCCTTCTATATATTAGAACAGAATGTTGTATCGATTTGATGTAATCGATAATCTGAAAATTGTGCAAATCAAAATCTTGCTAGATACGTATTCATTTTTATTGTTTCAGAGTTCAAAAATCTGAAGTCCAGGTTCTATGAAAGAATTGATATGTAGGAATGACTATAGATTTGATACCATGGTGTAACACTCTAAAAATCAGAGTAAATTTAAAACCTGGAATTATGGCAACATGACACTTGTATTGATATAAACCTCCATAAAAAGGGGAATCAGTCCTTAAGACTTTACAAAACCTGCACAAACATAGGATTCATCAACAAACTAATCTAGACATCTCTATCAAGATTACATCAGTCGACAATCCATAATTCACTAAAAGAATGGGACTTAACAATTGCCCAGTTACAATACTAGTCATCTTAAAATGTCTCGAGACCAAACCCGTCTCTCAAAACCCTAGCAACCCACCGCTAAGGGAAACCTGTTATACACATCATTTGAGAAAAAGTGTTAGGCTAAAAGACTAGTGAGAACATACAGTTCATAAATCTCAAGAGATATAATCAAATGCATCAAAGTAAATCCTTCTAAAGGTTTAGTTATGCAAATACAGTTCTTTGATAATATACGGACAACCGGTCCAAAACACATCTTCCGATGACGGGGATTACCCGATTTACCTAGGATTATAGTGGAACACAAAGTAAGCCACAAATCCGAGTTATGAGCTAAATACATGGAACCATGGCCACGAACGCTTCGGTCCGTACTACGATGTGAGGGAGACCCCCAAGGAACCAGTCATACTCTTTCGTTAGACTACATTTGACCCATGGCTAGTAACCGGTCTCACATAACCGTACTAAGTTCCCCCGAAGATCAAATGTATCTAACTACAACAGAAGGGGTACAAACATCCCAACAATAAGCCGACTCGATACCTAGGGATCCACTAGTATAATCATGACTTGTCACAATATTTCATGTGACCATTTTAAAGCTAGATAAACAGCTTTCAACACATTTATATTTCAAAATACCATTTTCCAGACCAACTGCTGGTAAGAAAGAAAATCATAAAACCAGTATATATACATTCTTTCAATAAGCCACAAACATGGGCAAGTAAAACATCATTTTACTTCTAATAAGGCGGAACCCATCATTTTAGTCAATACTGATCGGCAACCCGAAAATCACCAAAACTTCATTTATATCAAAATGTAGAGAACATGAAATCATTCCGTAGAAATACTTCGGATTTCGCAAATAAGAGTTTTGACATGTATAAAGTTTGTAAAATGGTAGTAGGAACTCACCAGTAGGTTTTAGAATAAAACCCGAAAAACCAGATAACGATCACGACGTAGAGGTGAAGCTTAAAACACCGACCCCTTGCTATAAACACCGCAAACTAGCAACCAAACGAGACTCGAATATCGAAAGAAGAAAAGGAAAAAGAAAGAGAGAGAGAGAGAGAGACTGAGAAAAGGAGATATTTCTTATATCTCTCAAATGAGATATTTAAGGCAATCTTCAAAAGCAATCTGACAGGGCGCACGACCCATGCGCCCTCAAAGAAGGAAATGCGCACGACGCGTGCGCAAGCCCACTGCCTCGCCGCTGTTTCATACGCACGACCCGTGCGTTTTCTCTGAAGTCGTGCGCCATGCAGAACAGTGCAGAAACCTCCATTTTTCCTCTAAACATCTTCGCAAAACGGCCAAACGAAATTCGGGGTGTTACACCATGATGTATATATCTCGAAGAGTGCCTACAGAGGTTTGTTTCTGTTGATTCAGACTATTGTTGTCCATGTTGATTATGTGTTAGAAATGCACAGTAACAAAATGTACATATTCGAATAATAATCAGCAGCTTAGCAATCTCATTGTCACGTAGCAAAAAAATTTATTGCTAAAACATAGTTGGATTCATAAGCATACATATTTTGAAGTGTAGCAGGTTATACAACAAATTCATCTGGTTGCTGTAGAACAAAAAGCTAGTTGTTGTGTTTGAACTCGAATTTGTATAGAATGACATATTCAACCAGATTGTAGTTGTGTTCATATTCGATACATGATCAAGGTTTTGATCACGCTTAACCACAGAGGCTGCAACAGAAAGTTGTTGATATTCATGTTATTCAAAAATTCAAGTCTGCAGCATAATTTGGTTTTTTTCATATTGTTCTAGATTTGTGCAGACAGATGTTGATCCACAGTTACAATTAAGTGATCAAATTGATGGCAGCCTTGTAGCCTATTCTTGTTACACCAGATGATGATCAAGGTTGTCCAGACTTTTCTTCAACAAATTTAGTTGTTGCTGTTGGTTTAAAACTGAAAGGGGGTGTTATGATCAAAATTCCAGACTTGCAGACTTACAGTCATGATTGTTCAGAGTTTCTGATAGTTTCAAAATTTGATAAAGAAAAGTTCAGCAGATCGCTCAAGTTATTGTTCAAACAGGTAGTAGTTGCTGTCAAATCATAACAGAAAGTTGTTGTCAAAACAACAAGTTGGTGTAATTTAAAACAAAACAGATTGTGTTGTTAATTCGAAGTGCGGCTGTAGATTTGGTAGAAAGCTTCTATTTGATCTGTGCAGGTTTGTAAATCTGTTTACAGAGGCTAAGAACAGAAAGATGTGCATAGTTCAGAGAAATTTGCAGTTAATTTGATCAAAACAGAAATATTAAGATGACTTGTTGTTGGTTGATTGTGTTCATACAAATTTCATTGAGTTATGCCTTAAGTATTATGATCATGTTGGTTTAATATTTGATCAAAAGTTGTCCAGACGTGTATATCTAGAGATGGTTTCATGCTATTCAGAAGATGGTTCAACGATCAATCAGATTCCAGAGCCTCTGTAGGTTGTCTAGAACCTATGTAGAGGCTGTGAAGTGTAGAAGTTGTGCGCATAAGTTGTCAAGAAGCCACATAGAGGTCTATCTAATCTGTGCAGAGGATGCACATACGTCTAGAGCATGTCCAGAAGCTCTGGTGACTGATCTCTTAATCAGAAAGTTGTGGTTAAGTTCAAAACAGAATGTAAAACATATGTTGTTGTCCTGTTGAGCAAAACAGAAATTTGATGTTGTTGGTTGATTCAAGTGAGTTGTGGACAGATTTGATTTTCATAGAAGACTTGATTTCAGAGGTTAAGAGCTCTCTGCAAAAATACACAGAGGTTGTTATGCAGAACCTCTGTTAGGCTGTCCACAGAGGTACTTAAGATGTTGTCTAGAGATGCTCTTATTCAAGCACAGAGGTTGTCATGCACAGAGGCATGCACATAAGACCTCTGTTCACAAGCAGAAGTTCAGAGGCAGAAGATGTGCTCATCAGAAGTTGCACAGAGCCTCTGTAAGGCTGTCCAAAGCATGCAGAAGTGATTAAGAGGTGCACAAAGGGTTGTTGGTGCAGAGCTTCTGTAAGCAATACAGAACCATCCACAGAGGCTCTGTGACCAAAACCTATGAAAAGCAGCGACCAGAGGGGAGGACTAGAGTTAGACCAGAAGTAGATATATCAGAGGTCGATGGTCCAGAGGTCGCAATGAGCCTAGTGCCTAAATCCCGAATTTTTCAGATTTTCTGAAAGCATTGCGTTGTTTCAGAAACACGCATACAACTTTTTACTCAGAGCTCCAAATGACATGTGTCCAGTTGCATTGGATTGCTAAAACACAGAACTATGACTTTGATGTTTTGAGTTTTTTGAAAATCCATGAGTTGATATGCCAGAATCAGTGTCAAAATCTGCATTAGAGTGCTGGACCGAAAGCATTGCATTTCACTCGTGCTCTTTCCGCTTTCAAGAACGGTGTTCTCTCATCGGTTCTTCATGGTTTCAAGCTACATATGTGACACATTGATTGTCACTCCCTCCTCTGTTATTCATATTTAATTCTCAGTGCTGAACACTTACTCAACGTGATCTTAAAAGTCAAATTTTCTGTTTTGACGACAGATCTTCGCAGTTGAGGGAAACCTTGCACAATTCGCTTATTTTTCATCCAAAATGGATGAATCAAATCTTGTTGGAAAGATTTTGTCGACACTCTGCTAGAGGACACATAACCTGATAATGTTCTTCAGATCAAAGAGCCTCTGTGATCACTCACAGATCCTCTGCGATGGCTAACCTCTTGAGACTGTTCAAAGATTTCGGCAAACTCGGTCCAAGACAAGGTCACATGCAGATCACGTGAAGCCTGTTGTACGAAGATTTCTAGATCACTTTTCCATAGCGTACGATCGTTTTACTTTCCAGGTGGCATTCCGTTTATGGAATGTCAGCCTTTGTCTTGTACTACGGGGTGCATCCTCCTTGTATATTATAGAAGCACCACCGTGAGTTTTTGCATGCGAGCACACACACTAGTCTGATTTAGAGATTGTATTGCCCTGAGAATATTTGCACACACCAGTGCATGTTCTTGGTGTTCCTGAAGCAAATCAATGAAACAGTGTTTTGAGTAAATTACTTGATATATTTTGGATTATGTTTATTGTTTGTGTGTGTGTCTACTACCTTGCATGTTCTACTTTTTCTACATACTAGAAACGCTTCCGCACACTTATTCCTTAATGAGTGTGTAGCTAAAAGTCCATCAAGTAAAGAACATCATTATTGGGATCAACAATTGTAACGTCCTAAAATTCAGAGTAATTTAAAACTTCATAAATAAGGCAATATGACATCTGTATTGCTATAAACTTCTCAAAAAGTGCATCAGTCCTTAAGACTTTACAAAAACCTATATGGATTTAGAATTCATCAACAAACTAATATAAACATAACTATATAGATTACACCAGTTGACAATCCAAAATTCATCAAAAGAATGGGACTTAACAATGTCCAACTATCAACACTTTAGTCATCTCAAAATGCCTCGAGGCCCAACTCGTCTCTCAAAACCCAGTGCATCCCACCGCTAAAGGAAACCTGTTATACATATCATTTGAGAAAAAGTGTCAGACTTAAATCCTGGTGAGAACATACAGTTTATAAAGCTCAAAAGATATAAACATTTGTATCATAAGATAATATTTTCAAAGAGGTTTAATCTTACAATTGAAACCTTTGCCACAACTGGGCTTTTTCGTTATAAACATGTTATCAAATGACCAACGATAAAAAATTTTACCAAGGATTGCGGCGTAACACAAAGTAAGCCAAAATCCGAGTTATGAGATAAACAATTGGAATCCAAGGATACGAACACATAAGTCCGTGCTACAACGTGAGATCTAGCCCCAAGCAAAACCAATGTATACTCCTTCACTAGGATCAATATGAACCATGGCTAGTATCCGGCCTCACATAACCGTACCAAGTTGCCCCCGAGGATCATATGCATCTATAGCTATAAAATGGGGAATGTGACATCCCAACAATACAGTCGTCTCAAAACCTAGGGATCCGCTAGTAATGGTACAAACTCGTCACAACAACAGATGTGACCAACCATAAATAAACATATGGTATAAACACATTTTATAAACAAAATGTCATTTCCAGTTCAACTTCTGGTAAGAATGAAAATCATTAAAATGAGTTCTTAAACATTCTTTTCATATATCCACATAATGTACAAGTAAAACATCATTTTACAACATTAAGATACGATCCATCAGTTTAGTAAACACAATGATCGGGAGCCCTAAAATCTCCCAAAACTCAAGTTATATCAAATATGTAGAAAACTTAAATCTGAAGCCATTGAGATATATAGGAGTTCCAAAAGGTAACTTTTGATATGTATAAAGTTTAAAATGATAGTAGGAACTCACCAGTAGATTTTAGGATAAAACCCGGAAAACCAGATAACGATCACGACGTAGAGGTGAAGCTTAAAACACCGAAACCTCGGATCAAACACCAAATATTAACTACCAAACTCTAGAGAGAGAGAGAGAAACGATTTAGAGAGAGAGGAGAGAGAGGAGAGAGAGATTTTGAGATTGAGAGAATGAGATCTTTGGGAAACTGAAACCCTTAAGTCGGCCAGGGTCTTTCGCTGGTTATGCCGCGACCTCAACTCGCGGCATAACTCGCCCGTGCCATAAAACCCTAAAACCAACTGAGGCTTTCGCGGCTAATGCCGCGACTACCTCTCTCATGCAAGTCGCGAAGCTCGTAAACCCATAATCAACAGTGGACATCGCGACTTATGCCGCGACTCCAAGTCGCGAGCAAGTCGCGAAACTCACTGGATGTTCACATTTTCACCGGAAACCACGCATGCGAACGATAAACTAATAACGGTGATAACGACAAGAGTTAAACACAAGATTTACAACGATACATATAATGAAAATCCAGGGTGTTACAATCCTTCCCAACTTGGGAATGATTTCGTCCCCGAAATCCCAACTATAGAAAAAGATGAGGATATCTCCGCTTCATATCCTCTTCGGATTCCCATGTCACATTTGCTCCACGGTGATGCTTCCACTGCACCTTGATCAATGTGACTTCTTTGTGACGCAACTTCTTAGACTTTCTTTCTAAGATCGCGTCAGGCTCTTTTACACAACGGTTACCTTCGTCTACTGTCAACTCGGAGAGAGGAATAACGCTTTCCTCTTCCGCCAAACACTTCCGAAAGTAACAAATATGAAACGTGTTGTGGATTCTGCTCAATTCTGGCGGTAGTTCCAATTGGTACGCTTGCAACCATACTCGCTTGAGCACTTTGAAAGGTCCGAGGAAACGGGGACTCAACTTCCCACGCTTTTCGAACCATATAATACCTTTCCATGGTGATACCTTAAGCAACACATGATCGCCTACTTGGAATTCCATCGGCCTCTTCTTCTTATCGGCATAACTCTTCTGCCGATCCTGAGCCGCTTTCAATCTTTCACGAATACATTTGACCTTATCGGACGTCTCTTGCACGATTTCAGGTCCGACAAACTGCTTTTCTCCCGCTTCAATCCAACACACGGGAGTTTGGCACTTTCGCCCGTACAATGCTTCAAAAGGTGCCATTTCAATACTCGAGTGGTAGCTATTGTTGTAAGCGAACTCCACCAAAGGTAAGTGAGAGTCCCAACTACCCCCGAAATCGATGACACAAGATCTCAACGTGTCTTCCAATGTCTGGATCGTTCTCTCGCTTTGCCCGTCGGTTTGTGGATGGTAAGTCGTACTCAACTTAACTCGTGTACCAATCTCTTTCTGAAACCCATCCCAAAAGTTCGAAGTGAACCGACTGTCGCAATCTGACACGATCGACAATGGTATGCCGTGCCTCGAGACTACCTCATCGATGTACAGTTTCGCTAGTTTGTCCATCGGTAATGTCTCGCGCATGGCCAAGAAGTGAGCGCTATTTGTTAATCTATCAACTATCACCCAAATGGTATTGTGACCTCGAAGAGTTTTAGGTAAGTTTGTCATGAAGTCCATAGTGATATGCTCCCACATCCACTCGGGAATCTCTAGAGACTGAAGACTCCCATACGGTCGTTGATGTTCGGCCTTAACTTGCGAACACGTCACACAACCCTCAACGTAACGCGCCACGTCAAGTTTCATTACCGGCCACCAATAGTGCAGTTTCAAGTCCCTGTACATCTTTGTACTCCCCGGATGAATGGAATACTTGGACTTGTGTGCATCTTCAAGCAACATATCACGGTTACCCCCAAGCTTGGGTACCCACACGCGACTGTTGAACAGTTTTACCCCACGGTTATGTTCCGTTAAGAGCAAACGTTGCTTTGTCATGACTTCCTCTTTGAGATTCTCTTATAACAGTGCTTGAACTTGCGATGCTTTGATCTTTTCAACAAGACTAGACACCAACTCAATTCTCGAATGGGTAGCCCGAATACAACCGCTATAGTCCTTTCGACTCAACGCATCGGCTACCACATTTGCCTTACCAGGATGGTAAAGCAACTCACAGTCGTAATCTTTAAGCAACTCGAGCCACCACCGTTGTCTCATATTCAACTCTTTCGGATCAAAGACATACTTCAGGCTCTTATGATCTGTAAAGAGTGTACACTTCGTTCCATAGAGATAGTGTCACCAAAGCTTCAAAGCGAACACTACAGCTGCTAACTCCAAATCGTGGGTAGGATAGTTCTCTTCGTGTATTTTAAGCTGCCTCGAGGCGTAAGCGATTACCTTGCCCCATTGCATCAACACACAACCTAAACCCATTTTCGAAGCGTCGCTATAAACCACGAAGGCTTCTGACCCTTCAAGTAACGATAAGATCGGAGCTTCACATAACTTCTTTTGAAGGATACGGAAAGCATTCTCTTGTGTTTCGGTCCATTCGAACTTCACATTCTTCCGAGTCAAAACTGTCAAGGAAGAAGTGATTTTCGAAAAGTCTTGGATAAATCTCTGGTAGTACCCTGCCAGACCCAAGAAACTTCGAATCTCTGACGGACTCTTGGGAGATTCCCAATTCATCATAGCTTCAATCTTGGAGGGATCCACTTTCACTCCATCTCGAGTGACAACGTGACCCAGAAATTGTACTTCTTTAAGCCAAAAGTCACACTTGGAAAACTTGACGTACAATCTTTCCTTTCTCAACACTTCAAGCACTTCCCGCAGATGTTGTTCATGTTCTGACTCGCTCTTGGAGTACACGATATGTCATCAATGAATACAATGACCGACTGGTCGAGGAATGGTCGGCACACTTTATTCATCAAGTCCATAAATATCGCCGGTGCGTTCGTTAGATCAAAAGGCATTACAAGAAACTCGTAATGGCCGTAACGCGTTCTGAAAGCTGTTTTCGGAACATCTTCTTCACTCACCTTCACTTGGTGATAACCCGAACATAAGTCAATTTTGGAAAAACAACCCGCTCCTTGAAGTTGATCGAACAAGTCGTCTATTCTCGGAAGCGGATATTTGTTCTTTACTGTATCTTTGTTCAACTCACGATAGTCAATGCACATTCTCATCGTGCCATCTTTCTTCTTGACAAACAAGACCGGAGCTCCCCAGGGTGACGAACTCGGTCTTATAAAGCCCTTCTCCAAAAGCTCTTGGAGTTGTGCCATCATTTCTTGCATCTCTGACGGCGCTAAACGGTAAGGAGCTTTAGCAATTGGTGCTGGTACAGACACAAGATCAATCCGAAACTCTAACTGACGATCGGGTGGTAACCTGGGCAAGTCGTCCGGAAAGACATCTGGAAACTCACGCACAATCTTCACATCTTCTAGCTTTGATTTCTCAAACTTGGCACCGATCACATAGGCTAGGAAAGACGGACATCCTTTTACTAAACACTTGCGTGCCTTTGCCATTGTGATTATTGCCACTTCACCTTTTCTCTTTTCACCATATATGACAATGACTTCGCCAGAGGGGTTGGGAAGTCGAATCAACTTCTTGGAACATACGATCTCGGCGCGATTGTTTGACAACCAATCCATGTCGACCACAACATCAAAACCCCCGATTAACATCAGCAGTAGATCGATCGAGAATTCTCTCCCTTCGATACTAAGAGTACATTGCTTCAGAACATCGTGGATCAGAACTTGACTACCATCGGCTATTTCTACCACTAATGCATTCTCAAGACTAGTAGTGGGCATAGAAATCTTCTGACAGAACAAATCAGATACGAAAGAGAAACTGGCACCTATATCGAATAAAATACGAGCAGGTACATAGTTTATAAGAAAAGTACCCGATACCACATCAGCGGATGCCTTGGCCTCATCGGCCGTCATCTGACATGCTCGTCCCGGAACCCTAGGAGGGTTCTCCTTCCTTGCACTCATAACCGACACAAGTTTCGGGCAATCTCTTTTCACGTGCCCCGGTGCCTTGCACTCATAAACGACAAGTCCTATGACCGGGCAATCTCTGATAGTGTGACCAGGCTTCCCACACTTATAACAAGTTTGATAAGTGGTGTTTAGTTCGACACTTGTGGCACCACCTAGCTTCCTGCTGATTGTTAAAGTTTCGGTTTCTGCCAAAAGGTCGTGATCTCTTGGGATGAGCAGAATTGCTCTCCCACTTTCTCTTATCAGCCACCACTACAGCTTTCAAAGCTTTGTTCCTTGCGAACATCTCCTCCATGTACTGAGCTTCTTCAACCATCTCGCGGAGGTTAGAAGCTTTAGAATTGTGGACCATAGATTGTATGTCCGTAGGTAGGCCATTCAGATAGGCCTTCATCTTATCCTTCTCTGTTGGGGCAGCGTGCCCCACCAGATCAAGCTTCTCCATGAACTGACGGGTGTACTCCTTCACTGTGAGGCTTCCCTTTACCAGAGACCGAAATTCTTTCTCGATTCGGTCCATTGTTCTTTCATTGTAGAACTCTTCTAACAGCTTTTTCTTGAATTCGGCCCAAGACAACTGAGCCAACACAGCAGGAGATAGGGTGGATTGAATGACATTCCACCAAATGAGCGCAGTATCCCTCAGTAGTTGGGTACTGAACCGCACTCTCTGATCATCTCCGCATTCGGAAGAGCCAAAAGCTAGCTCGACCGCTCGAATCCACTTCACACGCATGATTGGGTCGTCGGAACCAGAGAACTCTGGAGGTCCGCAACCCAGAAAGGACTTGGAGGAACAACTTTTCCTATTTCCCGGAGCACCAACAATCCCGTGCTCGTCAGCCCTGACCCCTGCACCAGCGCCTACAGGACCCGCTACAATGTTTTCCACAACCGTCTCACTCCTCCGATTGTTCACATCGCGGTCCTCAATCACTTTCAGCAGAAACTCTTGCTGCTTTGCCATCTCTTCCCTCATTGCCAACATCATGTTGGAAATCATCTTAGACGGGGAATTAGCATCCCTGATGACTGGGTGGGATGAAGCCAGGTCTACTCGCGGAATGACCTATGGCCCCCCACCTTGCCCTTGCTGAACAGGTGGTCGCACAACAACCTCAACTCCCTCCGGCTGACCAGTGGTGGAGGCTATCGCTTCCAGACCATCAACACGCGTACACGGTCTACCACGCGTATTCACCATGCCAAACTGCTTCACAGAATAGGAAAAGAGATAAGAAAGAGATGGAATAAACATAAAGGAAACGTACTACTACATTACCAATCGTCATAGAAATAGAAATTCAAGCACACTTACGTACGATATACTCATAATAACATTAGCTAAGTGAGATTATGAACATATAACACATAAAGGTTCTCGTCATGATTGCCACAACGCCTGATAAACGCACCTTCCATTGACTCTAAGACTAACCCATCTTAGAAGCTCTACCCGATCTCACGAATCAATTCTTATCATACTCAGTCTAAGTCTAGACATCTTACATTCATGCCTAGTTCACTTAAACTAGAGCTCTGATACCAACAATGAGTGTGTAGCTAAAAGTCCATCAAGTAAAGAACATCATTATTGGGATCAACAATTGTAACATCCTAAAATTCAGAGTAATTTAAAACTTCATAAATAAGGCAATATGACATCTGTATTGCTATAAACTTCTCAAAAAGTGTATCAGTCCTTAAGACTTTACAAAAACCTGTACGGATTTAGAATTCATCAACAAACTAATCTAAACATAACTATCTAGATTACACCAGTTGACAATCCAAAATTCATCAAAAGAATGGGACTTAACAATGCCCAACTATCAACACTTTAGTCATCTCAAAATGCCTCGAGACCCAACTCGTCTCTCAAAACCCAGTGCATCCCACCGCTAAGGGAAACCTGTTATACATATCATTTGAGAAAAAGTGTCAGACTTAAATCCTGGTGAGAACATACAGTTTATAAAGCTCAAAAGATATAAACATTTGTATCATAAGATAATATTTTCAAAGAGGTTTAATCTTACAATTGAAACCTTTGCCACAACTGGGATTTTTCGTTATAAACATGTTATCAAATGACCAACGATAAAAAAATTTACCAAGGATTGCGGCGTAACACAAAGTAAGCCAAAATCCGAGTTATGAGCTAAACAATTGGAATCCAAGGATACAAACACATAAGTCCGTGCTACAACATGAGATCTAACCCCAAGCAAAACCAATGTATACTCCTTCACTAGGATCACTATGAACCATGGCTAGTATCCGGCCTCACATAACCGAACCAAGTTGCCCCCCGAGGATCATATGCATCTATAGCTACAAAATGGGGAATGTGACATCCCAACAATACAGTCGACTCAAAACCTAGGGATCCGCTAGTAATGGTACAGACTCGTCACAACAACATATGTGACCAACCATAAATAAACATATGGTATAAATACATTTTATAAACAAAATGTCATTTCCAGTTCAACTTCTGGTAAGAATGAAAATCATTAAAATGAGTTATTAAACATTCTTTTCATATATCCACATAATGTACAAGTAAAACATCATTTTACTACATTAAGATAAGATCCATCAGTTTAGTAAACACAATGATCGGGAACCCTAAAATCTCCCAAAACTCAAGTTATATCAAATATGTAGAAAACTTAAATCTGAAACCATTTAGATATATAGGAGTTCCAAAAGGTAACTTTTGATATGTATAAAGTTTAAAATGATAGTAGGAACTCACCAGTAGGTTTTAGGATAAAACCCGGAAAACCAGATAACGATCACGACGTAGAGGTGAAGCTTAAAACACCGAAACCTCAGATCGAACACCAAATATTAACTACCAAACTCTAGAGAGAGAGAGAGAAACGATTTAGAGAGAGAGGAGAGAAAGATTTTGAGATTGAGAGAATGAGATCTTTTGGAAAATGAAACCCTTAAGTCGGCCAGGGTCTTTCGCGGGTTATGCCGCTACCTCAACACGCGGCATAACTCGCCCGTGCCATAAAACCCTAAAACCAACAGAGGCTTTCGCGACTAATGTCGTGACTACCCCTCTCATGCAAGTCGCGAAGCTCGTAAACCCATAATCAACAATGGACATCGCGACTTATGCCGCGACTCCAAGTCGTGAGCAAGTCGCGAAACTCACTGGAAGTTCACATTTTCACCGAAAACCACGCATGTGAACGATAAACTAATAACGGTGATAACGACAAGAGTTAAACACAAGATTTACAATGATACATATAATGAAAATCTAGGGTGTTACAACAATTATCGTTCAAAGTTTGATACACTACGTCGTAAATAAAACGCAAGTCCAAACGGGTATCGAAGATGGGTGTTCCTTCTAACCCCAAAGGACCCATTTACGAATGGGTTCCTAAAAAGACTTAACCTGTTTTGCAGAAAGGTCATGTGTGGTATTTAGATTTAGGCAGCTCCAAACACATGACCGAAAGAAAGGAGATTCTCACGAAATTCACCGAGAAGTTTTGTGGGAATGTACGTTTTAGGAATGATCGCTACTCTCCAATCTTGAGATACAGAGACATAGTTAAGGACAACATCACCATCAAGAAGGTTTCCTATGTCGAAGGTCTTGGTCACAACTTATTCAACATCGGTCAATTCTACTACGAGAATCTGGAGGTCAACTTCAAAGCCAAACGGTGCAGCGTCCGGACTAAAGATGGAAAAGAATTGCTTGCTGGAATGCGTCGTACAAATCTCTACACGATTGATCTCTCATCTCTGAAAGCAGAAAAGGAAGTTTGTTTGATGTCCAAAGCTTCAAACGAACAAAGTTGGTTATGGCATCGTAGACTCTTGCACCTGAACTTTAAGAACATCAATAAGTTGGTACTCGACGGACACGTGAAAGGCATGCCAGATCTCAAGTTTGAAAAATATCACCTGTGTGCCGCATGCGAGATGGGTAAGATGAAGAAGGCTTCACACAAGCCTAAAGCCGCTTTGAGTACTTCACGGTCCCTCGAACTCATCCACATGGATTTGTGTGGACCGATACACGTTCAGAGTATCAACCACAAGAAGTACGTTCTAGTCATGGTCGATGATTTTTCCAGATACATGTGGGTCAAATTCCTTCGATCCAAGGATGAGACCCCCGAACTGATCATCTCACATCTGTAGAGCGTTCAAGTCAATCTCAATCAATCAGTTCAGACCATCAGGACGGATAACGGCACAGAGTTCAAGAATCAAGTGCTTGACGGTTACCTTAACTCAGTGGGAATCACCCACAACTTCTCAGCTGCTTGTACTTCATAGCAAAACGGGGTTGTAGAGCGCCGCAACCGAACTCTTGTGGAATTCGCACGTACGATGTTATCCCAGTCTAAGCTCCCGCTTTTCCTATGGGCAGAGGCAGTTGCAACCACATGCTACACTCAAAATCATTCTATCATCAACAAGCGGTTCAACAAGACGCCATACGAGGTCATCAACAATCGTGTCCCGAATTCAAATATTTTTATGCATTAGGGTGCACGTGCTTTGTAGTGAACGACAAGGACGATCTCGGCAAGTTCAGCCTAAAGGCGGACAAGGAGTATTCATCGGCTACTCATCTCAAGCCCAAGTCTACAGAGTCTACAACAAACGGACAAAGATCGCCGTTGAGAGTGTGAATGTGACTTTTGATGAGACCGCTGATATGGCTTCTGAACACCTCAGTTCAGAACCCGCTTTAACTGGTGTGTTACCTTCTGGACAACTCCGTCCAGAATCTACACAATCTCTAATAAATTCAAATCAAGCGTCTATGTCACAAGCCCATCTTTCTGATTTGGATTTACTTATTGAGCATTTTTATGATGAATATTTTAATCCTAAGCCTAATGATATATCATGTAATAGGATTGCAGCTCCTCAAGTACAGGACATGACAACTGTCCCTGGTCCATCCATATCAAGTGAATCTAACTCATCTGATGTTGCCACTCCTACTGTCATTGATTCAGAGTCACCAAGCTCGAGTGATCCCCCTCCGACTACTCAAGCTACTACTAAAGCACCGGCAACAGTAGCAGCTCTTGAACCAACCCTTGTTGAAGTCGTTCTAGAAGCTCCATCTCCGGAAATCCTGGAAACTGTGATAGATACATCACTTGCTCAGTAGTCCTCTTCTACTCGCACGACTCCAGCACAGGAGCTTCCACTTCACAGGTTTTCGTCACTCGAAGCAGTTCAAGATCTACCCCAAGGTGGTTATGTGGACCCCGACACTTTTCAACAGACATATCAACCTCTCCCACATACCACCAAATGGACACGAGATCACCCCGTACATCATATCATAGGCTACCCCAACGCACCTGTTCAGACTTGATCCGCTACCGCAAATGACTGCCTCTTCTCTTCGTTCCATAGCCACATCGAACCCTCAACCGTCTTCGAAGTGCGAAATGATCCAGACTGGGTGATAGCTATGCAAGAGGAGCTCAATCAATTCGAGAGCCTCAAAGTATGGTGACTTGTTCCCAGGATAAAGAACAAGACGGTGATTGGGACGAAATGGATCTTCAAGAATAAGAAGGAAGAAGATGGAATTGTAGTACGATACAAAGAACGCCTGGTAGCCAAAGGATATCGCCAACAAGAAGGAATTGATTACGATGAGACGTTCTCACCGGTTGCTCGGATTGAAGCGATTCGAATGTTCCTTGCCTACAACGCCCACAAGAACTTCATTGTGTTTCAAATGGATGTGAAGACCGCGTTTCTAAACGACGTTCTCAAAGATGAAGTTTATGTATCGCAACCCGAAGGCTTCGTGAGTACTGACAAACCACATCACGTATACATTCTTGACAAGGCCTTGTATGGTCTCAAAAAGCACCACGAGCCTGGTATGATGCACTCTCTTCATTTTTAATTAAACCTGGATTTTCCAAAGGTAAGATCGATACCACCTTGTTTATTAAAAAGGAAAATCATGATATCATTCTTGTACAAATCTATGTTGATGATATAATCTTTGGCTCAACAAACCCCAAGTATTGTCATAACTTCTCATGAGCAAACATTTTCAAATGAGTATGATGGGTCAAATGAATTTTTTCCTGGGTCTTCAAGTTAAACAATTAGCCACAGGAATTTTCATCAATCAATCTAAGTACATCTTGGATATTCTTCAGAAATACCAGATGGAAAATTCTGCACACATGAAAATGCCCATGTCTATAGGTACTAAGCTACACTCCGATCCTGACGGAAAGGATGTGGATGCTAAGACATATAGAGGTATGATTGGTTCCCTGATGTACTTGACGGCTAGCAGGCGAATTATGTTTTCGACATTTTTGTGTGCAAGATTTCAGCCAAAACCAAAAGAATCTCATTTAATTGCAGTTAAGCGTATATTTCGTTACTTAAAAGGTACTGCTGAACTTGGCTTACGGTACCCGAAAGAAACAGGTTTTGAGCTGACAACTTATTCAGACGCTGACCATGTCGGAAACATGATGGATCGGAAAAGTACGTCGAGACATGTTCAGTTCTTGGGAGATCGACTTATCAGCTAGGCATCAAAGAAACATAACTGTGTCTCAATCTCTACCGCTGAGGCAGAGTATGTAGCAGCCGCCAGTTTCTGCTCGCAAGTGATATGGATGTGAACCTAGCTTAAGGACTATGGTTTTCACTACTCGAAGATCCACGTTTACTACGACTCAAAGAGCGCAATTGCCACATCTAGCAATCCCGTCCAGCACACGAAGATGAAACACATAGATGTGCGCTATCATTTCATCAAAGATCATGCTGTAACACCCTAAAAATTGGGACAAACAAAAATTTCCGGAATTAGAAATGTGGTATATAAAATATGCCAAAGCACGAGCCTTCCCAAAAAGGGAACAATATACGCCTGTTATAATTACAAGTTTGTAATAAATAAACAATGAGGAAAAAACAACCCTCTAATCTAAATCCTATCTTGGAAAAAGATTAACTCAAATTGTCATCCATCTCCAAAATGTGACTTCTATAATTGGCGTTCCAAAATATTCCCAAGCTCGCCTCTAAGGTCAACTAAACCATCTTGGCAATACTCATCAAAGCAATCAAGTGTTAGGCCTAACGAGCCTAGTGAGTTGAACAATAACATGGAATAATCAATTAAATCAGTTATAGACAATAAGGGCGAAAAAAGAATCAATGGGGGAGAAGCATCACATCAAACAGTTTCACCTCAAGTCAATGTACCTTGATGTTCACTCTCATGAGCAACATCCCAAAGGTCGGACACACTTGAAGACTACCTCCCAGGCATTACTCCAAATGGCGGAGGTCTAGGTGCATACTGTCATGGTGGCACCCAAAGACTACATCCTCCTAGTGCTTACTCATGGTTCATCCAATATACATACAACATCATCTCTATACATATTTCATATCAAAAAGATACATATATAAGACCTCACATAGTTTAAATCCCATTTTAGGTCTAAAACCCTAAAACATGCAATTTCATCAACAATATTCACCAATCACATAATGACATAATATCATAACTAATATGTTGCCAGTAATAGCCTCATCAAGTCCCACATAAAGAACATTAACCAAACCCAACAAATACCAAAAGTAAGAATTAGGTCTAACTTATCAGGTGATCAGATAAATGCATAATTATGAAGTATTGACAAGTAGCACTTCTAGATATGTATCTCATTTGAAAAGGTTTAATAGAAATTCACTAGTTAGGTTTTGGTTAAAAATCTAGAAAAGTTATCAAACCCTAAGAGTTGAGGAGATGAGAAGTTGAGGAAAAATCCCAACTAGTTAGCTTTAAATGAAGCCATGAATGCTCCTCCCAAAGTCCACCAACCTCAAGAGCTTGAAATGAATGTGGCTAGGGTTTTGTGGAAGAAAATCGCCCCCAAGCTCTCTACTATCGACTCTCAAGAAGAAAAAGTGAAATAAATGCAAGCAACCCAGATGGAAGGTGTTTTTATACTCACAGTGCTCATCAGCGATTGTGGCCGGCGATAATACCCTTGGCACTGTCGCGGTGGGATAATCACGCCACTTCCCCGACATACGGTACATGTATCGCGATTGTGATAGGGCAAAAATGCCCTTGTCACTCTCGCTTGGTCACTCTCGTCGGGGATGTACCAAGACCATCCCACGGCTCCCGACTTTGCCATGCGACTATGATTATTGTCATAGTCGCTGGTCACTGTCGCCTCGTGCCCCCGACCTGCTGGTTCTTTGACGTTTTTGACACGATGCACCCATAAGAATTATTAAGATTTAAAGATATTGATTAACATAACAACAAGGCCTTATCTACATGCATAACTAGCAAATTTTAGAGTGAGAGAGAAGTTACAGTTAATAAGCACTTACCTTAATTTTCCAGATGTTACAATCCTCCCCACCTAATAAGGATTTCGTCCCCGAAATCACTACAATTCAAAATAAAAGAGGGTATCTCTTTCTCATGTCCTATTCCGACTCCCACGTCACGTTTGCACCTCAGTGGTGCTTCCATTGGACCTTTACCATTGTTACTTCTTTGTGTCGCAATTGCTTCGTCTTTGATCCCAATATAGCTTCCGGTTCTTCCATACATCGGTTGCCATTGTCCATCCGAATTTCCGTCAAAGGAATAACACTTTCCTCTTCGTCTAGGCACTTCCGAAGGTAATGCACGTGAAATATAGGGTGGATCCCGTCCATTTCTGGTGGCAAGTCCAATCTATAGGCTTGGACTCCAATCTATAGGCTTGGACTCCAATCCTCTCCAAAATGGTGAAGGGTCCAAGAAAATGAGTACTAAGTTTTCCGCGCTTCCCGAAACAGATGATCCCCTTCCATGGTGACACCTTCAACATAACCCTCTCTCCCACTTGGAACTCGACCGGTCTTTGCTTTTTCTCCGCATAGCTCTTTTGTCGGTCTTGGGCCGCCTATAAACGCTCCCGGATACTTTTCACCTTATCCGCTGTTTCTTCTACTATTTTCGGTCCCGCAAAATGTTTTTCTCTTGCCTCGAGCCAACACACTGGTGTCCTATACTTCCGTTCGTATAGCGCTTCCAACGGTGCCATTCCAATCCTCGAATGATAACTGTTATTGTACACAAACTCCACCAATGGTAGATGTGAATCCCAATTTCCTCCAAAGTCTATGACACATGAACGAAGCATGTCCTCGAGAGTTTGGATTGTCCTCTGACTTTGACTGTCGGTTTGAGGATGATATGTCGTACTCAATTTGACTCTCGTGCCTAACTCTTTCTGTAGCCCATCCCAAAACTTGGAAGTGAACCGACTACCCTAATCCGACACAATGGATAGTGGGACACCATGACGTGACATCACTTCATTAATGTAGATCTTAGCTAATTTGTCCATCGGCATCGTCTCTCTCATCGCCAAACAGTGCGTGCTCTTAGTGAGTGTATCTACCACCACCCAAATAGTGTCATGTCTCCGCAAGTTCCTTGGTAGCTTAGTGACGAAGTCCATCGTGATATGCTCCCACTTCCATTTTGAAATGGCTAGTGGTTGCAAACTCCCATAAGGCTTTTGATGCTCTGCTTTGACTTGAAGGCAAGTAACGCATCTCTCCACGTAACTGGCCACATCGAGCTTCATCACCGGCCACCAACAATGTAGCTTCAAATCTCTATACATCTTGGTGATATCGGGATGTATGGAGTACTTTGACTTGTGAGCCTCTGCCAGGAGGAACTCATGGTTTCACCCAATCTTCGGCACCCAAATCCTTCCATGGAATAGCTTAAGTTCGCGACTATCTTTCGTTAGTATCTCCCATTGTTTGACCATGACTTTAGCCTTAAGATTCTCTTCATGAAGTGCTTTGGCTTGACTCACTTTGATGTCCTCCACTAGGCTTGATATTACATCAATTCTAGTAAGGGTTACCTTGACTTCACTCCCATGACTCTTTCGGCTCAAAGCATCCACCACCACATTGGCCTTACCGGGGTGGTAAAGCAATTCACAATCATAATCCTTCAAAAGCTCCAACCACCTCCTTTGTCGCATGTTGAGGTACTTTTGGTCGAATACGTACTTCAAGCTTTTGTAGTTGGTGAATAGTGTTTACTTAGTTCCGTAGAGGTAGTGCCGCCATTGCTTCAAAGCAAATACCATTGCCGCTAACTCCAAATCATGAGTAGGATAATTCTTCTCGTGGTCTTTGAGTTGTCGTGACGCGTACACGATCACCTTCCCCCTTTGCATAAAAACACACCCGAGACCCATGTTAGAGGCGTCGCTATAAACCATAAAGTCTTCGGATCCTTCGGGTAGGGATAAGATTGGTGCCTTGCATAACTTCCTTTGTAGAGTCCAAAAGGTTTTTTCTTGAGTCTCAGTCCATATGAACTTCACGTTCTTACTTGTCAATGATGTGAGAGGAGAGGTGATCTTCGAAAAGTCTTGAATGAATCGTCGGGAGTAGCCGGCCAAACCCAAGAAACTTCTTATCTCCATTGGACTCGTCGGTGGTTCCCAATTCATCATTGCATCAATTTTCGCCGGATCTACTTTCACTTTATCCTTTGATACCACGTGGCCCAAGAATTGGACTTCTTGTAGCCAAAACTCGCACTTTGAAAATTTCGTGAATAACTTCTCTTTTCGAAGAATTTCCAAAACCTCTCGCAAATGTCGTTGATTCTCCACCTCGTCCTGTGAGTAAATCAGAATATCATCGATGAAGACTATAACCTATTTGTCCCAAAAAGGTTGACATACTCGGTTCATCAAGTCCATAAATATGGTCAAAGCATTAGTCAACCCGAATGGCATGACTAGGAACTCATAATGACCGTATCTTGTCTGAAACGACGTCTTCGGAATATCGCTCTCCTTCACCCGTACTTGTTGGTAACCATACCATAAATCTATCTTGGAGAAACATCCCACTCCTTGCAATTGGTCGAAGAGGTCGTCGATTCGAGGAAGTGGATACTTGTTCTTGATGGTGACCTTGTTGAGTTCTCGGTGGTCGATGCACATCCGCATGGACCCGTCCTTCTTCTTTACGAATAAAAATGGAGCTCCCCAAGATGACGAGTTCGGTCGTATAAACCCCTTCTCGAGAAGTTCTTGTAGTTATGTCATCATCTCTTGCATTTCCATCGGGGCTAGACGATAAGGAGCACGAACGATTGGTGTGGCACCCGAAGTAAGGTCGATATGGAACTCTACTTGTCATTTCGGTGGCAGTCCGGGTAGATCTTCTGGGAAGACATCTGGGTAGTCACGCACCACGTCCACATCTTCCACCTCCTTATTTTCTAATTTATCGTCGATCATGTAGGCCAAGTATAAAGTACACCCCTTGGCTAAGTTATTTCGTGCTTTGATTGACGAGATAATCATGCTGGCTTTTTGGTTCTTCTCTCCGTAGATTATCACTTGTCTACCCTTAGGTAAGTGTACTCTAATTAGTTTCCTGGAACAAAATATACCGGCATCGTACTTAGCTAGCCAATCCATCCCAAGAATCACATCGAACCCTCCGATACCCACCAGAAGCAAATCTATTACAAAGGACTCCCCATCTAATTCTAAGGTGCATCCAACAAAGCATTCCCAAACTAACAAGTGTTCCCCATTGGCTACCTATACTACTAGAGCATCAGACAACAAGCTAACAGGAATGGTGAAATTCTTGCAAAAAGAGGTAGACACAAAGGAACGGTTCGCACCAGAATCAAACAAAACGCGGGTAGGTAGAGAGTTTACTAGAAAGGTACCCGACACCACATCTGTCATTGCCCTTGCTTCATCCGCTTTCATTTGGAAGGCCCGACTTGGCACCTTCGGTGGGATCTCCTTCTTTGGCACAACCCTGCTGGAAGCTCTTTGATTGCCCCTTGCTAACTTGGGACAATCTCTCTTGATGTGCTCTGGCTCCCGACACTCGTAGAAAACTCCCCGGGAGGGGAAATCTCTACTCATGTGGTCCTTCCAACCATACTTAAAGAACTCCATCGAATTAGAGAAGGGCTTCAGATTACAAGGCCCGAAGTTCTTGCTCTTACACTTGAGGCACCACCTCGCTTCCCGTCGTGGCTCCATGATCCTCCCCTCGTTGAAGGGTTTGGATGATCGAGCGGGCCTGGTTGGCCCTTCCCATTTCCGCTTCTCTCCTTGTTGCTTCTTCTCTTCTCTTTCTTGGAGGATATCATCCTCCACCAACTGGGACTCCTCGATGACCTCTTGTAAAGTGTTCACCTGCGCATTCCTCACACCCGTCTTCATTTCCTCTGGCAAACCTCTCAAATAGGCCTTCATCTTTGACCTATCATCAGTTACCAAATGCTCAACCAAACTGAGCTTCTCCATAAATTTCTTTGAGTAGTGGGCGATCGACAGACTACCCTTCTTCAGATTCCGAAACTCTTCTTCTATCTTGTCGAGGGCCCTTTCATTGCAATATTTCTCCATTATCTTCTTTTTGAAGGTTGGCCAAGTGAGCTTGGCCTAAACCTCCGGTGTAAGTGACTTTCGGGTAACGTTCCACCAACTCAACGCATCCCCTCTAAGTACTTGAGAAGAAAACTTGACCCTTTGAGAGTCGCCGCATTCACTTGAATCGAATGTCATCTCTACATCTTGTATCAAGTTCATGCACGCTGCTGAATTAGTCATTCCGGAGAATTCTGGAGGTCGACTGCATAAAAAGGATTTAAAGGAGCAACCCCCTTCTTTCTTCTTTTCGACTCTAATCACATGCTCCTCCGTCCCAATCGCATTTTCGGCACCACCTGATCCAATCAGTGCATTGTCTCCCATTGCTTCGAGTCTTCGGTTGCTTGTATCATGGTCCTCTAATATCTTCATCAATCGTTCGCCCCACTTATCTATTGCAGAATTCATCATCTGCATGATACTTACCAATAAGCCTGATTGGGGGCCCACTTCTTGGACTATTAGGTTGTCGGTCTCTAAATTCACTTGTGGAACTTGGTCCACCACTCCCTCCAACAAGGTGGTCCTTTGAGGAACAGTCGGAACAACCATTGGATTTTCCCTTCTTGAAGTCTCTGGAGCTGTGACACTCGTCTCATTACCCTCATCGGGCACCACCACCCGATTCCTAGTGTTTACCATTGTGAACTGTCACACATGATAAATATCATACCGATTAATTCTTTGAAAGATTAGCGGTTCAATACGTACTAATACAAAGATTAATCATTATAATAACAGTTTCAAGCACACTCACGTATTTATAAATTCATAATAGCATCAGCTAAGTGAAATCGTGAATGTATATTACATAAGAATTCTCGTTATCATCATCACAATTTTCAATCATTGCAATTCCGTAATCCTAACACTCTACCCACCTACGAATGCTCTACCCGTATGGACAGTGATACTATAGGCACAAGTAGTTTAAGTCTAGACATACTAAAATCGACACCTAGTTCGTTTAAACTAGAGTTGTGATACTAATTTGTAACACCCCAAAAATTGGGACAAACAAAAATTTCCGGAATTGGAAATGTGGTATATAAAATATGCCAAAGCACGATCCTTCCCAAAAAGGGAACAATATACGCCTGTTATAATTACAAGTTTGTAATAAATAAACAATGAGGGAAAAACAACCCTCTAATCTAAATCCTATCTAGGAAAAAGATTAACTCATGTTGTCATCCAACTCCAAAATGTGACTTCTATAATTGGCGTTCCAAAATATTCCTAAGCTCGCCTCTAAGGTCAACTAAACCATCTTGGCGGTCGCGCCGCTAGAACCTAAGATACACATCAAAGCAATCAAGTGTTAGGCCAAACGAGCCTAGTGAGTTGAACAATAACATGGCATAATCAATTAAATCAATTATAGACAATAAGGGCCATAAACGAATCAATGGGGGAGACCCATCACATCAAAGAGTTTCACCTCAAGTCAATGTACCCTAATGCTCACTCTCATGAGCAACATCCTGAAGGTCCGACACACTTGAAGACTACCTCCCAGGCATTACTCCAAATGGCGGAGGTCTAGGTGCATATCGTCATGGTGGCACCCTAAGACTACATCCTCCTAGTGCTTACTCATGGTTCATCCAATATACATACAACATCCATCTCTATACATATTTCAAATCAACAAGATACATTATAAGACCTCACATAGTTCAAATCCCATTTTTGGTCTAAAACCCTAAAACATGCAATTTCATCAACAATATTCACCAATCACATAATGACATAATATCATAACCAATATGTTGCCAGTAATAGCCTCATCAAGTCCCACATAAAGAACATTAACCAAACCCAACGAATACCAAAAGTAAGAATTAGGTCAAACTTATCAGGTGATCAAATAAATGCATAATTATGAAGTAATGACAACTAGCACTTCTAGATATGTATTTCATTTGAAAAGGTTTAATAGAAATTCACTAGTTAGGTTTTGGTTAAAAACCTAGAAAAGTTATCAAACCCTAAGATTTGAGAAGATGAGAGGTTGAGAAAAAATCCCCATTAGTTAGCTTTAAATGAAGCCTTGAGTGCTCCTCCCAAAGTCCACCAACCTCAAGAGCTTGAAATTAATGTGGCTAGAGTTTTGGGGAAGAAAATCGCCCGAAGCACTCTACTATCGACTCTCAAGCACAAAAAGTAAAATAAATGCAAGCAACCTGGTTGGAAGGTGTTTTTAAACTCACAGTGCTCGTTAGCGACAGTGCCGGCACTATCGCGGTGGTATAATTGTGCCACTTCCTCGACTTACGGTACATGTACCGCGATTGTGACAGGGCGATAATGCCCTTGTCACTCTCGCTTGGTCACTCTCGTCGGGATGTACTGAGACCATCCCCCAGCTCGCGACTTTGCCACACGACTATGACCATTGTCATAGTCGATGGTCACTATCGCCCCATGCCCCCGACCTGTTGTTTCTTTGACGTTTTCGACACGTTGCACCCATAAGAATTCTTAAGATTTAAAGATATTCATTAGCATTACAACAAGGCCTTATCTACATGAATAACTAGCAAATTTTAGAGTGAGATAGAATTTACAGTTAATAAGCACTTACCTTAATTTTCCGTATGTTACACATGTCGATAGAAGTACAATCGAACTCTACTTTGATAATACAGAACAACAGATAGCAGACCTGTTTTCTAAAGCCTTGGACGAAAAACGCTTTCAATATCTAGTGTCCGAGCTAGGTATGCTTAATCTGAAAGTTTGACCCTTCTACAGACCTGTACGAATCTCATTCAATAACGAATGACTGTGACTTAATGATCCAGTGATTTTTCTCTGATGCTCAAGTTAACACTGATTGGTTTTTACATTTTACTCGTAAAGTTCTGTACTAGTTTCAAACTTCTATATTGGTAAGTTAGAATTCGTTCTTTCGTTTGTTTCCTTTGTTTTTTTCGGTTCGTTGTGTTTCATTTCATCTTTCAGTTCGTTACTTTAGTTGCTTAAAGCTTCTGTCGTTTCTGTAGAGTTAACAGTTTGCTCATGTGTCAAGGGAGAGCCACACCGCGTGGATTCTGTTAGTCTTTATCTTCTTATTTAGAGGGGGAGCAGGTAAATTTTCTTGTGCTTTGTCTTTCACATGTCAAGGGGAGAGTCATTTTCATTATGGAAAACGTTTTTTCATTTAAGGGGGAGCATCAAAAGTTTTGACTTTCGAAAAAGGTAAGCTTGTGTCTTTCATTAAAATTCATTAATTTTTTTTAAGTTCAACGGATAACCCGGCAACCGGGAAACCCAGTTTCGGAAACCCGGTACACCCGAGTCTCCCCAGCCCCTAAAGGGTTTGATATTTATACTCGGCCGACCCGGGGGTTTTGATTTTCATCAACCCCGGGCTCCTCTCTCTATCTCTCGGTATCTCTTTCCTCTCTATCTCCCGGTCTCTCCTTCTCTCGCCTTCGCTCACATCTCGATCACATCTCTCTTTCTCGAACCCACACGTACGTTCTTATCTCTCTCTCGATTTCCTATTGGTGTGCTTTGCCCGAATCGATCATCGGTGCCTTCGGGTTAGGTTTTTTCTCAACCGTTCACAGCGACCCTTTCGATCTCCCGGGAATCGGGTACGCCGCCCCGTTGCCACCGCAAACGACAACCCTCACCACCACACGCCATCACCGCTGTGGCCCTTGGCACTCTCACCAAATCAGCCACTTCTACTATTTCAATTAGAGGAGTTGAAATCGATTAGGGGTCGTTTTAGTTTCATAATTAGCTCCATTTTATTCGATTAAGGGTTTATGTATGTTATCTACGTTGTGTTTTGGGTCAATTTGGTTGATTTTTCGATTCATGTTGATTTTGCGAGTTTGAGTAATGGTTTATCCACTCCCGGTCTCAACCGGGACTGTCGTCGACCTTTAATCGACTGGACTTATCGCTGCCGTAGACAACATGTTTTTATATTGGATTGAAATTCTTTGGATTGTAAATCGCTTCTTGTTTAGTCCTTATTTGAAATTGGTTGATTTAGTTGATTTTGGTTATGATTGAGATGATCTCCTATTTATTTCGATTTCCATTTGTGCCAATCTATTCCCAGATAACGAACTCCCGGGACCACTGGGGGTTGGTCTTTCCCGGTATCTCCTGGGACGATGACTCCCGGTACCATTTTGTCCCGGGACCGCCCTACATCTCACCACATCTCCCGACTCCTCCTGACTCCTCCCGACCTTGGTCTCCCCGGTACATTGAACTCCCGGGGTTTGACCCTCCTGGTAGCGACTCCTGGTACTTGCCTAGGTTGGAGTTACTATTCACCGAGGCATCTCCTGGTCCTTGAAACCCCATGCCATACTGTCTCCTGGTACATGTGCGCCCGGGGCCTATCCCTCCCAGGGTCATGTATTTGAACTCCCAGGGCATTCAACTTCTGGGGTCTTGACCTTATAGCCATCCATCCATGATTATTTCCATCTATATTATGTGTGTCAATTTTGTAAGATTTATAAAATGGGGACTCGTCAAGATTGAATCTTAAATGCTCATTTAAGCATAACGATTTAATACTTCACCTGTGTCTCCCTGTTGACTTATGTGATTCGTTTATTGAGAAAGTTTCTAGTTATCTGCTTAGATTTCTCAGGTGTCGTTGTTCACTTCTCATTAACTGATTCTGTTGGAATTCTTTTTTCTCAATTAAAAGGATTTGGGGTCTTTTGGAATTTAACTTGAAACTTAGATTCCGGTTAATCTTTACCAGAACCTTGCCAACACATGTTCCTAAAGCTAACTATCGCATCCTAACAGGTACCATGGCCCAGAATCCAAATCTAGAAATTGATCCAGTCACCGATGCCGCACTGATCCATCCAGCTCAATACGTCCCACTCACTCCAAACAATTTTCACTTGGACTTCTCACAGCTCCAAGGCCAACACCCGGTGATCATTGAGATCCTCAGAGGCCACCCTAGAAATTGAAACATGACAGTATAAAGACAAGATAATAGTGAATCGATAAATGTACTGATCCTCAGAGATCCTCAAAGGACTTCTCACACTCCAAACAATAAAAGTACTGAACCGATGTGTGTAAGAATACTTGACAGTATAAAGACAAGATAATACACAAGTATTGTTCTTTGAGAAACACACGGTCAGTTAGTCATCAAAGTATAGATATGAAAAAACATTTAAAATCACACTTCGAAATTCATAAAACATTTAGGTGAAAACCCTAGAAATTGATGAAGATGAAAGAGAAGATAGAGAGGATGAATATATCTTAGCTCTAGCTTCCAAACCTTTCTAGACGATGAAGAATCTCTTGAAACACTCTAGGTTTGGTTCCTTGAATGCATAAAATCCGAATTTAGGGTTTGAGGGTCGATTCGAGAGAGGAAAGGGTGAAATGGGGAAAGGTTAGCATGGAATAAAGCTGAAATTCGCGATTTTATAACAATTAGGGGTCGTCCGCGATTGTGACTTGGCGACTATGCCCATGGCATAGTCGCGTGGCATTCTCTCTCTCCCAACACCACCCGCGATACACTAGCTGTAATAGTGCCCCGCGACAGTGACCCTGGCATAACTGCCAGGCACTATCGCCCCATGTGTACCGAGAGGCTCTCCCTTCCCACGACATTGCCCCGCGATAGTGACACATGTCACAGTCGCGTGTACTATCGCCCAGACCAAACAGGGCCGAAAACCGGGTGTTACAATACTCCCAACCTTAGGGTGATTTCATCCTCTAAATCTAGTTCACTCTAATCACCTTTGATTACTAAACTCTACACCATATGGATCACAAGTCTGATAACGGTTGTCGCGTACACCACCGAGAGATAATGCTCTAGCTATATAAACCACAATTAACGTCATTTTCCATTAAACGACCGATTCCTTTCCTCCGAAAATGCGTTTCTACCCAATTCATCCGTGAAGGGGTGTTTGATAACCACTTGACAAGGCCGCCCCACTGATTTTCGTGAGGAATATCACACCCACTATCCACCTTGATACACCACACTCATACTAGAGTGAACATCGAACCTTATCGAATAAGCTTTCTAACCATACGATCTCGGTCATCTCCCAACCTTAGATAACACGTACTATCCCACGGCAACTTGTGACCTCAACTTTTCATTGGTTAATTCGTTCCAGTTCAACACGATTCTGAATCCGTATTCTAATAATCAACACCAACCCAAAGAATTCCCAAAATTTCTTAATAATTCAATCTTGATATTGGTAAGGCCTTCCTTCCAAGGACGTACCAACACGCTTTACGGGGAGTTAGTTAACCTAGATTAGGCTATCACACAATTCTTATCTATTCTCAACTTCAAACACTCCACCAATAAGATTTTACCACGGCAAGAACATTATACACGACAATACTTAATTTCCAACATCTAACTACTTTTATGTTCTGACACTTACAGACTAACATTCCTTATGGTCCAACTAGAGTACTGCAACACTCCAAACATCCATTGACCTCAAAAGAACAAGTCGACTTACACTGAACTGATCCCTAAAAGATTAAAGTTGACACCTAATATGGAATTAAAACTCCAAATCATTCAGCTTTACGAACAACCATAACATCATCATCATTCACGAATACCCATTAAGATGGTACACCACCAAAACCCAACATGCTGTCGAACAATAATCCATCAATTCAGATATGGCCGTAAGCAAACAACTACACAAGGCTAAAACCCAAAGATTTACAGAAGTGGAAAGATCATCACTTAATTAACTGGGAGAAAGCCTAACTCTGCTATCTTAAATAGTCAACTCTGGTCGGCCTTTATGAGGTTGAATTCTCTTAATTCAAGGCTGCCAACAATTTGGATCATTCACATTTTCCATTCCGAAGGGCGTCTCCAATCCCTTATTACAACTTCTTTCTCAAGAGGGTTTAAATCTATAGCTCTAATGAGTTCAAGGATTTTCAACTATAGGACTCAACACATATGGCAATTGAAATTTTACAAGATTTTCAAACGCAATTCTTTATAACAATTAAGCATGCACGTAAAAGTTCGCTACCGCTTACTCGATAATTGTGCAAAGTGGTCCCAAACGCCACTCATATAAAACCATTTCAAAAACCGTTTGCTCATTATCCAAGATAATAATGACAACAACAAAAGATGTGCAACAAACTTTTCAAATGGACCACGATGGTCCTAACTTGCATCAATTTATGCTATGTATGTGAAATAATTTTCTGTACAAAAAAAATAATGTGTAACAAATAATTGTACAAATTTCAAAAGAGGGACTTCCCAAGTTCAAGCTCCAAAATTCTCTTTTAACCATAAAATGACATGGGATAAAATTTCCCAACAAGACCCGCATACATCAATTTATTTCCCAAATCTAGTTATACGATAGGTGCATGCGATTTGGCCAGACGTAAGATAATTTAAATCGATTTCAAGATTTTAAACCGCATAATTAAATGCTCAAAGTCCCAAAATAGTGGCTACCATGACATGCACATCCATAAACCAATATAGTGCATCACGTGAAACTATAACAGTAAAATCAACAACTGAAGAAGGTACAAAGCAAAAGTTCAGTTCGGACCATCCTAGGTCCTTCATATGTTTACTCACGCCAAAAGTATAAATCAATTCAAATGCTAAGTAGTGTACAACAAAACATACTTGTATAAAACTCAAAGTGCAAATATGTGATGCTAAGACTCTCAAGACGTCTCTTGCGGTTGCGAAAAGACATGTGCAAGACCCGCGTAAGACATGACGTTCAATAAAACTCATAAATTGACATGCAATATAATTAAAGCCTACACATTTCATAATTAACTCTTGCGTAGTAAAACATCGTAAATAATACTTCATAAAACTCAACAAAACTCACACGGAATAAAAATTTCCAATAAAACTCGAACACAAAAACATGGGAATAACTTTTTCCTCTAAAACCTTAACATATGTGGAGGAGGTCCAATGTCAAGGTCATAAATCGCAGTTACTTATTCAAGGCTCTAAACAACATCAAAACAAGGACATCACAATATCCGAAAATGGTGTTGGACAACAGCGAGGATAAAGAAAATCTTGACAAAGTCTACAATCGTATGCAATAAAACAATTTTATGCATGTTTAAACTCATGGTTTAAAATCTTGTGTGTGCTAAACGTATTTCCCAAAATTTCGTAATTCTACTCACATTATGATTTGAGAACATGAGAAACAATTGATGCAAACTTATTTTAAATACAAATTTCGTGCATGAATTTGGTCGACACTCCACATCTCGAAATCACGTTCCTCAATTTCCCTTCATACTATTGTCATCCGGATGTTCAAACATCTTAAGGTATTCATCGAAGATTTCATCGGTTCTCCTTACAAATTTTCCTCGAATAATGTCGATTCCCTAAGCCTATGGTTCTAAACCAACCAATAACTCTGACCCAAAATGGTCAAAATGCAGTTATCATGCTTACCCATCACTCCAAAGGACAATGCTATAAACATCAACTCTTCTATTGGGTACTTGCTTAGAAACTTCTTCACTACCCCGACGGTCTTCGCACCAAGGCAATTCAAGCATACACATGTAACATGTAGGTTCACCATAACACTGGCCAGGTGCAATTATGAACGTACCCTACATGGTCATCCTTTCTACTCTCGACGAGTTTCCCGTTTCTAGCGACTCTATCAACCTCGAGATATCCTATCTTAAAGTGTGTTAGATCCCATTTTAGACAAACAATTGAAGATACTCCATCGAAATGTAGAGATAAGATGAAAATTAAGAACATAATAATCAAGAACTCATGTTATATGCTTTGATTCATTGATGGAGGGGAAAATGGGAAGAACACCACAATAAACATGTAAACGACTCTCATTAGTATGTGTGTGTGAAAAATGTGTTCTCTCCAAAAACCTAAATTATCAAATGAACCATGGGCACCTATTAATAGGGACCATTTACAATAAAAATACTTAAGCCCATACAACTAATTAAAAAGCCCAAAATACAATTCTTTATAAAAAATTCAATTAAAATGGGGGCTAATTTAAGCTAATAATCTCCCCCTAATGTTTTATAAAGAAAGCATCATCATATTGTCTCCCCTTTGCTTTTTTTAGAAGCTTTGGTGTGTCGTTCTTCAAATCTTCAAAGCATAATAAGCTCCCCCTCAAATGTAGGCTCATATTCTTGAAAGACTTAGACGAATTACCCCATTTTGTCCAGCTTTCATGTCTCAACTTCACCGTTGTTTTGACCATCAAGGAGCCTAATTGAGAGAAAACATAAAACATGAACATTGAACTCTAGCCTCTTAGATTTCTAAAGAGCTTTGATTCATCGATTTTGGATGAAAAATGAGTGGGTTGTGCAAGTTTTCCCACAGTTGCGTGTAACAGTCGTCAAAACAAAAAATTTGATTCTTAAGATCCCGTTGAGTAAGCGTTCAGCACCGAGCCTTAAACTTGAATAACGGAGAAGGGAGTGACAAACAATTTGTCACATGTGTAGCTTGAAACCATGAAGAACCGATGAGAGAACACCGTTCTTGAAAGCGGAAAGAGCACGAGTGAAATGCGATGCTTTCGGTCCAGCACCCTAACGCAGACATTGAAACAGATTATGGCATGTCAGCTCATGGAATTTGAGAAAACTTAAATAATTAAAGTCGTACGTATGTGTTTTAGCAATCTAACGCAACTGGACTCATGTAAATCGGAGCTTCGAGTAAAAAGTTGTGCGCGTGTTTCTAAAACAGCGCAATGCTGTCGGAAAATTCGAAAAAATCGGGCTTCGGGTTCTTGGCCCATTGCGACCTCTGGACCATCAACCTCTGATACGCATCCTCTGATCTACCTCTGGTCCTCCCCTCTAGTTGTTGCTGTTCTGTGGTTTTGGTCCACAGAGGCTCTGGGGACAACTTTAAGCCTCTGTGCCTCTTAAGAGCCTCTCTGAGAATCATTTATGCATGCTTACCTCTTAAGAGCATCTCTGAATCGCCTCTGTGCATCAGCCTCTGATGTGCATAATCTGCACTTTTGAACTTCTGCACGTGTTTGGCCTGCCTCTACAAAGCATAAGCATCTCTGTGTAGCTTCTGGACAGCCTACAGAACAATCTTATAGAGGCTCTACGCACCAGCCTCAGAGGCTCTGTGCATCAGCCTCTGTATCATATATTCTGCGTCTATGGACAGCTTCTGCAAAGCCACAAAGAAGCTCTGTGCATCAGCTTCTATGCACAACTTCTGCAAATATATTCTGCATAGTTTGATTAAGATCTGCATTGTTGCTTCGAGCACAAGAGTTGTAAATTAACTCTGCATATGAATCGAGCTCTGCACAAATTTGTTAGCTTCGAAATCAGCAAGGGCAGATTTCTGATTCTTATCGCTGTCCTCAACCAGAGCTTCTGGACCATACAACCAGAGCCTCTGGACCTTCTGGTCAGAGCCTCTGCACATATCTCTGATCAACCTCTAGGCAACCTTAGTTCACGCTCTGGATATACAGAAATAATCTCTGTATATATACTGCATCTTTAGAATCTGGACATTCTATGAACTTCTGCACATAAACAGACTTACGATTGGGCCTGGATTGCAACAACTTATCAAAGATCAAAAGCAAAGCATTGATGCATTTTGATACTAGAAGTTCAAGCTCATCTTCTGTTTTGATCAATTTTGGAATTCGAACATTGACAGTCCCTTTCTGTTTTAAACCAACAACAGCAGCTTATCTATTTTGGCTCGAATTTGGACGTAAACAATAACTTTCTGATTCTTTTGTTGTAAATTGAACACAGACAGTAGCCAATACTGTTAGGACAGCGGTTTTGCACATTTTGAAACCGATTATGTTTCACTTCTTTTGAGCACACAGTTAACATGGACAGTAGCAAACAGATTGTTCGATCATAATTCTGCATAATCGAATCTGTCCATAAACTTTTTTTTGTTCCACGTTTGTTTTTGTTCTCTGCTGTGTTGCGGATGTTTTGAACAATAGGGACAACAGCTTTCTGTTTTTATTTTAACAACAACAACTTTCTGGATGAACAGAACCTGCACATTTTGAACACTTTTACTGCACATAATCAGTCCATTATTAAATCTTTCGAACCCAGTTGCTGCTGCACAATTCTAACATAGATAACAACATATTCTGGTGCACACAATAAATCTGACAGCAGCAAGTTTGTGCATTTTGACACACTGACAGTTGCTGCACTATTCGAATTCAACAACTTGGTATGACAGATCTGATTTCAAGCATCTAAAGTGCAATCTGCACATTTCGAACACAATTTCAAATTCTGTTTTAAACCTCTTGAATCACAAGACGTGCAACACTATTTCAAAACTGTCTCAAGCTCTTTAGTTCAAAATTGTATAGGTGGACAGACTTTTGAAACAAATTCTGCTGCACTATTTGAAATGCCATTACCATGGACAGATCCTTCCCTTTTTGAACTCTGGATAAACAGGACTGCTGTCAAAAATTCGAAGTCTGCACATGACTTTATGGACCGCAACATCTTCTGTTAAACAGAACTCCTATTTTTGGTTAATCAGCAGCTTAACAGTAGCTTAATCTCACAGTCAACAGATGCAGTCTTCTTTTCGAATTCACTGATTACAACAGTAGGCATGCTTCAAAAATTGAACTACCATTACTCTATTCATATCAAAACAATACCAAATATTTTACTGATTTAACACTAAACCATCATTTCCAGAGTTCGGGATTAAGCCTTGATTGAATTCTAGAATGATTAACATAACCAAATTCCATTTTGCCATTACAAGTCAGCTTTCATGCTGCATAAATGTCTAGAGAAGTGCAGAAATCCAGAAAAATAAAAAATACTGAATATTCTTGATCAATTTTGGAATAACAAATTGTGCTAATTTTGGACAGCCTATACCCACAATCTGTGAAATCTTTATGCACACAACTAGAATTCTCAAATTGACAATCTGTCAAAACTTCTAAACTTGGAATGTACTGCTCATGATAAGAATTTATGTGTCTGTTTTTAACAGACCAAACAAGATAACCACGACAACATACTGATCTTTGCATAATGTTTCACCATTGATCTCTACTCAAAAATCTTTATTCAAACTCTGTATTAACATCACAGAATTGAACTTCTTTTCAGAGGTTGAAACTTCTTTTCAAATTGATGACTCACAATAACACAAAGAGAAAGTCCTATCTTGGAAAACATAAAGGCCACTTCAAAAATCGACAACCTTACTACCAAGGACAAAAGCACATACAAGGATGGGATCATAGATCGACCATCTTCTTAGTGCTAACAATTTAGACCAATAAATGAGAGAGATCAAAGACACACACATGTAATAAAACTGATCAAGTTTAATCCAAATAGACATTAAATCTTCTCATAGACATTTCATCAAACATGTGGTGTGCAGAGATCAGATTTAGTGAGAAATGATATTTGTGTTTAGGCTCATGTGATTGAATCAATCTAAGCACCAAAACAACAAAATAATCATCTGATCTTCAATTGTTGCCATAGATGACCGAATTGAAAAAAAGTTTATTCAATAGGCTCTGATACCAATTGTTAGATCTCATTTTAGACAAACAAATGAAGATACTCCATCGAAATGTAGAGATAAGATGAAAATTAAGAACATAATTATCAAGAACTCATCTCATATGCTTTGATTCATTGATGGAGGGGAAAATGGGAAGAACACCACAATAAACATGTAAATGACTCTCATTAGTATGTGTGTATGAAAAATGTGTTCTCTCCAAAAACCTAAATTAACAAATGAGCCATGGGCACCTATTAATAGGGCCCATTTACAATAAAAAGGCTCAAGCCCATACAACTAATTAAAAAGCACAAAATACAATTCTTTATAAAACATTCAATTAAATTGGGGGCTAATTTAAGCTAACAAAGTGTCTAATAGTTCAATCTCATTTCTACATACATAGAAGAACGCTAGTTTTAGTCTAGGTATCCGAAATCAACACCTAAATCTCTCAAACTTAAGCTCTGATACCAACTTGTAACACATTCGAATCTGGAACTAACAACTAATTTAAAATTTTCTAAATACATCGATAATTGATTCACCTACAACAACAATTTAAGGTTTAACTTCAATAAACACATTTCATTCTACGTACACAGTCTATTATAGGGACGGGTGCTACTAAAACCCAATAACAGTCACTATCTCCAAAGCGCAGAAGACTTAACCAACTACTTACCCTCGTGAAACACTAGGGCTCATCTCTTCAAAGTACTGCTAAAACCATTTCCTCAACTGGAACCTGATGTACATGCCGACAAATAAAAAGGTTAGGCTTAACACCTAGTGAGCTCAAGAGTTTTCATCATATATATATATATATATATATATATATATATATATATATATATATATATATATATAAAACACTAACGTTAAGAATGTTATCTAAATCGTGATTTCCAAGATGATAATTGTTAGTGTATTGTTGTATCCATGATTTAAAGTGTCAAAGTCAAAGGTTGTAAAGTCAAAGTCTTGTAAGTCAATCATGTATAAATATCTTTAGTGTGTAGGTGTTTGTGAGTAAATTACATTGTAAGGAATATAAGAGAAATAGTATTGTGAGTGTTCTGGTATTCATATGACTTAAGAGATATACGACATAGAATTTTCTCTCTCTACTCTCTCTCTAGAACTTGTTCATAATTGTCAAATATATTTAATCTTGATTGATTTGCTTGAATCTGTGGACTTACATTTGGTATCAGAGCAGACCAATCTATTCAGAATGGATTGAATTACATTTGATTTGATCGAATTTTTTGATTCTTGAAAAAACACGCAGACCGTTTTTCTGAAAATCACTGTTGCATTGAATTGTTCTTGTTTAGGCGTTTTTAGTGCTAGATAATGGGTTCATAGTAATCGATTTGTGGATTAGAATCTTTCTTGTTCATACTTAATCATGAAATTCGCACTAATTCACATCCAATTTTGAATTTTTGTGGGTTTCGGTTTTGAAAATGTCGAACACTGTACTGATCATTGCACTACACTTTTGTTGTTTTTGATCGTATTTGTGTACTAGAAAAGTGTTCTATTTCATAGTACGATCATTCTTGTGCATTTTGGAGTCTTGATTGCAGGTTTTTCAAAGTTATGATAAAAATCCGTGTTCAACACTGAAGAACACGCAAGATTCAAAGAATGCGCAAGATTCATATCGAAGAACACGCACGTCGAAGAACACGCAAGAAGTGAAGAACGCACAAGATGAATTTTCTCTATGTTTTTCTGTTTTCTGCGAGTTCTTGACCAAAACGCGCATAGATCAATCTGCGAGAAGTGGAAACTCGCACAAGTCTGTTTGCGAGTTCTTGGTTTTTAATGCTTTGATCTGGGAGTTCTGTTGTTTTGCAAGAAGTTATTTTGCACGAAGTTAAAGTATGAAAAATTTTCTAAGTATAGGAACCCGCAAACGCATTGCGAGAAGTTTATCTTCAGAACGTGCACGCCTTGATTTGCGAGAACCAAGAACACGCACGACTCTATTTGCGAGAAATCAGAACGTACGACCCTTTTAGCGCTAACCTTGAACGCGCATGCTTTGTTCTGCGTGAACTTAGTACGCGCATAAGACTGTTCGCGCGAAGTGTATCCACAGTGTTATGCGAGTTTCAGTGTTTTGCGAGTTTTGTGTCTTATAAATTTTTTTCAAAGTTTTTTAAGTTTTGATCAAGTTTGACTCATCAAGTCAAGTTTGTTTCTGAATATTTTGGACGATCATTTCAAGCATACTATTCAAGATGTCTACTATATTACCGGGGAAAGATTGTGCTATAATGTACATGCTTGAAATACCTGCTATAGAAGCTTAACGGGATAAATTGAAGATTCAGAATTCAAAGCTTCTAAATCAGATTCAGGAGTTGAAAACTAAATTTTTAAATTTTGAGAAAACTTCTAAATGTGCAAAATGTATTAATAAATCTAAATCTGATCTTGCAGGTATCATCAAGACAAAAGAGAAAGAGGTTAGATTGAAAGAGAGAGAGATAACCAATCTTCAAAGCCAACTGAAGACAACTGAAAAGAAATCATCAGAGCTGAAAGCTGAATCAATTGATCTTCAACAAAAGTTTAAGGCTTTTGATGATAAAATATCTGCATTGGAAGCTAAAAATGCTGATCTAATGAAAAATCTAAATGCAAATACAATCAAAGGTGATCTGGAGAAAATCTACACTCAAAAGCTATCTGATTTTTCTAAGAAAGCTTTTCAAAAGAAAAAGGATTTGGAGCAAAGATGCTTAAAACTCTCGAAGCAAGTATCAAAATTCGAAAAGATTGTAATAAATGAAAGAGATACTTTTAGAAAAGAGGGAAAATTTCTTGCAGATAAAACAATTGAACTTCCCGAGCAGATCTCTACATTACAAGACTTACTTGAAAAGGAAAGAGAAATCTTTCAAGAGAAGAAGAAGTCTTTTGATGTTGAAAAGAAAAAGTTTGAAAAGAAAAATGCTGGGATTTTCAAATAAATTTCTGAAAAGAACAAGAACTTAGAAAAAGACTTTGAGCAAGAACGTCAAATCTTTGAAAGTGAAATATCTAAGCTCACATCAAAGATATCTGTTCTATCATCAGACATTCAAAAAGAACAGATGGCAAGATCTGATTTGAAAAAGAAGTTTGACACACTTTTTGATGAAAGAAACATTTTGTCCGAAAAGATAAAACAACTTGAAGATGTAAATGTTGAATTATCTGATAAGATTTCAGCTGATGTGATTAGTCAATGCCCTTTTGATAATTCAACTGAATCAGTTTGTTCTTTTAAAATTGCTTCAAGTTCCATTCATGAAAATGTTTTCAAAAAGAACAGTGTCAAATCAAATATTGTCAAATCAAATCAAATTCTTCCATCTAATTTGTTTTATGACAAATCTATTGATAGTTCAACAAGTTTTTATGAAAAAATCTCTTGAAAAGAATTCTTCCAAGAAATGACAGATGGTGTGGAGAGTGAAAGGTTCTCCTGATGACAAGAAGAATGACAAATCATTTGCATCCACATCAAAAGCCAAGAAGAAAAATGCACATAAAGGTAAATCATTTGGTAAACCTGATATGTTTTATTCTGCTAATCATTTGATCAGGATTGCTCAAAATAAGATTTGTTGTTCTTACTGTGGAGAAAGTGATTTTGTTCAAAGAAAATCTGCTCATCACGGGTATGGAACTTACAGAACTACTTCTCAGAAAAGTAAACTTAAAAGTTTTAAATCTAATGAGAAGTGGATTCCTAAATCTAACCAACCAGGACCCAAATACCAGTGGGAACCAAAACCTGTTTAAACTGTTTTGCCGGTACCACAGGTTTAGGGGGAGTAAGAGCAATGGTTTCTTATTATATCAGATCAGAACCCGTTCTTAAATGTTAAAGAATTTTAGCTTCTGATTACAACAGATCAGGACTCGATCTTTAATGTCAAATAATTATGGCTTCTGATTACAATACATCAGGACTCGATCTTTAATGTCAAAGAATTATGGCTTCTAAACATAACAGTTTAGAACCCGTACTTCAAAGAATAGTTTGTTCAGATAAGGATGCCATGCACATTATCTGAATCTAAATCATTTTATCATGATTTTCGGGGGAGCTTAAATGTTTGTAAGGATCTTCTGATCTAGATCTTTGATTGTTTGAAAGAAGAACAACTTTCGAACATGAAAAATGTTTTCTTAAATATTAAAACCACTTCTGGTTCTTAAAAGATTTCATGAATTTAGAAGTGTGATTTTTAAATGTTTTTCATTATTGAGCGTTAATGTTTAACTGACCGTGTGTTTCCAAAGATCAATACTTGTGTATTATCTTGTCTATATACTGTCAAGTATTCACACACACATCGGTTCAATACTTCATATTGACTTTGTTATTACCATGTCTCATAATAAAACAATTTTTCGAAGGTAATACCCTCGTTTGATTTCATTGTTGTTGAACATCAGTCATCTTTTCAATCTCTGTACATTCATTGCTTAATTGTTTATATTCTTTCATATAAACAACTGTCAAGTTCTTTGATACCCTAACCATTTCATGTTCATATCTCATGATATTGATCTGATTGATACATTGTAAGATTCTCAAAACAATCCTCTTGATTTCATTTCATTCATTCAATATCCTTGTTTTAATAGATCTTCAAAATTCAAATGCTCAAATTTCATTCATATTCTTGATGAGCATACATTTATATGACAATGTTATCATGTGCTTAACTGTTCAAGTTCAACTGTTGAGCAACTATTCTTTTTAGGAAAAAAATACATGGGATCAATGTGAGAGCTTAAACAGAACTTCCATGGATTCATGTTAACCAGTGTTTCCTACCCCGGAAGTTATCCCAGAGTGATTGAGGGGTGAGGGGTTTTAAATCAAAGAGTGGGTGAGATAACTCATCTGATTGAGTTTTTCTCATTGTGTTGAGCGGTAAAATGTAAAAGAGAGTTTGGTTAAAAGTGAGCTTTAATGATAAAAAGAAAGAGGGTGTGAGAACAGAGTTAAAAGAATATCAGAACTCTGCACCAACTACTTTCAGAGCCGGGCAGCCACATCTATTGATTGGTTCACATTTTTTGGTGACCATCATTGAAACAGGCACTAGCCCATGCCAACTCTTGCAATTACCCCACCAACCACTCATTTCTTTCTTGAAAAAGAAAAGGTTTCAATTTCTTTAGGGACACAACATATTTGTTATCTGGTCTTCACTCGGAAGATTTAGATATTGAAAAAGAAGGAAATATGTCCTACCTTCGCACCTCTTTCATACACATTAAGTTCATGTAATACTTGTTGCTGTCTCAATAGTTTACACAATTTGAGCCTGAAAAAGCCTAAGTAGCTTTAATCATTCCTACACTTTCACGTACACACAAGGAATATGTTTTCTTGTCATAACATTCATAGAAAACTCCTTTGTGGTTTTTCAATGATTGAATGGAAGCCCTGGGGGAGTGAACATCACAAAATCTCCTTTCCAATGTACATTTCCTGTACAAAGTGGCTCCGTGCTACTTACAGGCATTCTAACTGTATCATTTGTTGATTCAGGGTTACAATTCTTATTATATCTGAATTTAAAAAGATTCGGGTATATACATTTCATGAATTGACGAATACACAGATCAAAAGGGCGGAGAGTGTCATTTTATCACAAAGGGGGAAATAAATATTCAAAGATTGTGATGACTTGAAAAGGTTTTGATGATTTTGTTGCTCACAACTCATCAAAAAGGGAGAGATAATTTGGAATTTTGAAGTCAGTTGACTATTTGAAGTTGATATAATCAAGCCTGATGAAAGTTTGTCAAAATGGGGAGATATATCTGGAGTTTCAAGTTAGATTATAAGTCAGACAGATGAAAGTTTTGACCAAGAATCTTATCAAAAAGGGGATATTAAAAAAAGATTCTGACAAAAATGCTTGAAAGATGATTCAAGAAAGTTTGTTTTCCAAAGACTAATCAGAGATCACAGAGATGAAAATACAAGCATTGAAAGATTCCTCAAAGATCAAAGAAGTTCAAAGAGTTCAACTTTTTGTTCAAGGCTTGATGACTTTACAAAGCAAAAGTTAAAGACTTTTCAAGATTCTTCAAAAGCAGTTTGTTTAAAGATTGCTAGAGCTTCAATGTTTAAAGTTGTCAGAGATAAAATTTTGAAGAATCAAGAGCTGAAGACTATTGTCAAAAAAAATTTAAATCTTGAATACAAAGAGGGAGATTGTTAGTGTATTGTTGTATCCAATATTGAAAGTGTCAAATTCAAAGGTTGTAAAGTCAAAGTCTTGTATGTCAATCATGTATAAATATCTTTAGTGTGTGAGTGTTTGTGAGTAAAGTACATTGTAAGGCATATGAGAGAAGTAGTATTGTGAGTGTTCTGGTATTCATGTGACTTAAGAGATATACGATATAGAATTTTCTCTCTCTACTCTCTCTCTCTAGAACTTGTTTATAGTTGTCAAATCTATTTTATCTTTATTGATTTGCTTGAATCTGTGGACTTACATTTGGTATCAGAGCAATTACAATAATACGTTCAATCTGAAGCAACCAAGACAAAATACATTAAATCTGAAAACGATCTACTTTCAACATTCACCCTCTTTGGGATTAAAATCACAAAACAAAACGCTTCTCCCAATCTAAGTCCAAAACCCAAAACTCACGTAAAACATAACTGACACTTTAATAATCAAATACTGAAAAACGTAGATAAACTCCAACTTCCAAAACATCCCTAAAACATGGATAAGGTCCAATAATCAAAACCTTAGAACATGGGTGACTATCCATACTCAAAACATCACCGAAAACATGGATTATAAAACTCTATACTGAAATCAACACCTTTTGATGACGGGGGAGATCCACTTACATTATACGCGATGAAACACCAAAGTGGGTCACATAGCTATGTAGAAAACCAAAACGTATGGTTTATACTCATAAAACATATTGAGTTCAACTACTCCAAGTGTATTGCTCGAAAACGTCAAGTCAACTCCTTTAAGTCTATTCTTGAGAGTTCCAAAGGGGGAACTTGTGCACAAAGAGAATTACACCTTACTGCCCATGGGACGCTGACCGACCATATAGGTCCACACCTTACTTACCATGGTGACCCGATGCCTATTCCATGCCAAAGTGGTGAACTTGTCCAAAGCGGGACATAAAGAACACCGTGCCTATGGATCCATTGCACTAAGTAAAACATTACATGACTCAAAACGAATGAACTAACGCATTCAAAACATGTAATTCTCAAATAAGATGCAGTAAATGCAAATCATGACCAAACGCTCTACATTGAGCTATTAAAATCGGACAAGTGTCCCCAAGACCCAACAAAATCCAAACCGAGCCATAAGCTCAACAAATCCAAAGACCCATTGTTGAAAATCATGAAATGAAATCAAATTTATACAACCCGACTTTATGTAAACCCATACTCTAAAATATATAATTAACTACATCATAGTTTAGATTGGGACAACTCATTTTCCAAGTGAATTATATCATTTGCTCCTTAAAAAACGTCCCATAACACAAAATCAAACACTTATCTAAAACACACAATAAAATGCATTTATACCCCAACTTTACTTCATGAAATAAATCATTAAAATACCAATGTGTATAATTTAGTTATCAAAATGTTAAAAATCTCAAACGTTGGTGTTTTACAAAGTTTATAAAAGCAAACACTTCAAATAATCAAGATTCGCCAAATAAATCAATAGTGAATCATTTTATGTAAAACATATAAACACTTTAAAATAGACATTTTGGCATGTACACCGTTTTCACAAATCAACTTGAACTCACATTGCTAGATTTAGGCTAAATCTAGATTTTCCCCAACTTGAACTCCTATGAAGAAACTTGGATCTTTAAGCCAAACACTTCCAAAAACCTATATCCATAAATTTCCAATCATAAATAATCGTATTCAATCACAAAGAATCGTTCCCCAAACATTATACATGAATATCTCAACTTATGTAAAAACCCTAATCTCCATAGATAAAGAACAGAGGAGGTTACCTTATCCATAACTTCAATCCACCAACCAAAATACTTCTAGGTCACCAAGTTGAGCCATAAACTCCCAAACTTCCAAAATGATGGAAAGGGTTAGGTGAAAACCCTAGAAATTCATGAAGATGAAAGAGAAGATAGAGAGGACGAAGATATCTTAGCTTTAGCTTCCAAACCTTTCTAGATGATGAAGAATCTCTTGAAACACTCTAGGTTTGGTTCCTTGAATGCATAAAATCCGAATTTAGGGTTTGAGGGTCGGTTCGAGAGAGGAAAGGGTGAAATGGGGAAAGGTTAGAATGGAATAAAGCTGAAAATCGTGATTTTATAACAATTAGGGGCCATCCGCGATTGTGACTTGGCGACTATGCCCATGGCATAGTCGCGTGACATTCTCTCTCTACCAACACCACCCACGATACACTAGCCGCGATAGTGCCCCGCGACAGTGACCCTGGCATAATTGCCAGCCACTGTCGCCCCATGTGTACCGAGAGGCTCTCCCTTCCCGCGACATTTCCCCGCGATAGTGACACATGAAACAGTCGTGGGCACTGTCGCCCAGACCAAACAGGGCCAAAAACCGGGTGTAACATATTATCATATTTATATTTGTTGTAATGTAATTCATCATAGAATCATACATATACTTGATGTTAGTGGTTTACCTTTTCTCTTTCTCTTTGCTGCGGGATTGTATTATAGTGTTCAATTACACAATTGTGTGCTTAAATTAAGTGAAGCAATATCATGCAATATCATATAAAAATAATAGTAATGTACAAACCATCTTACGAACAACATATTAACTACAAGTGCAATAATCTCAATATAACAATTTCATATGTGAAATAATGTCACATTTTAACCACTATCATATCCCAAACATCTTCACAATTGAAGAATCATCATATGCACTTTTATTACCAATGTTCATATGTGAAACTAGTTTAGACTTTTGCTTCCAGTGTTCATATGTGAAACTATCCCCTTGTGAAAATGTGTGAACTAGTTTCATTAGTGAATGAATAGAACATAAAAACCATAGTAATGTACAAACAATATTATGAAACATTCATGAAAGCTCCAAGTGCAGTAATCTCAATAAAACAGTTTCATTAGTTAAATACTGTCACCACAATCATATGTCAAACATCTTCACAATTGAACAATCATCATATGCACTAGTTTATTTACAAGTCATCATAGTTCATGTTTGATTATTGATCATGTGGGAACAATAATCATGTGTGACCATTGTTCATCCGTAAATAGTGTCATGTTAACACGATCTAAGTGAAATAGTCTTAGTCTAGAAATTTGTTCATAAGTGGTCAATGTCCATTTTGAAAGTGGGCAATGTTCATGTGTGAATCAAATTGAACAAAAACATAAACTTCACATGATATGTTCATATATGAAACATGTTCATTAAGAAAATCTTTAAAAGTGCACTATTATCATATTCAAAGCAGAATCATATCTAAAAATAACAACTACACATTTTATGTACATAAATTCAACATAACTATTAACATATCTCAATCTTCTTTACAAGTTGTTCATGTAGTCACATTTTTCACTTGTGAACACTGTTCACAAGTGAAAACCTATATTATAAATAGGTTCATAAGTGAAATTGTCTCATTTCAACAGGTTAATAAATGAAATTAGCTCAGCCATGAAAAGTATTCATAATCTTCACATGGGATTTTTGTTCATGTGTCCTCAATCTTCGTAGGTGGAGATTATAATTTCAGCAAGCTCATATGTGAAAGAGTCTCAAACTTAAAATCAGGTTCACAAGTTAACTGGTCTCATACTTTAATCATTGTTCATGTAGGCCAATTGTTCACTTGTGCACACTGTTTACAAGTGAAACAGTCTCATGTAAACAGGTTCATACATGAAATATTCATAATGTTCATGTGGGATTTTTGTTCATGAGTGCACAATGTTTGTAGGTGAAGACTACCATTTCAGCAACTTCATACATGAAATGGTCTTAGACTTAAACCAGGTTCACAAGTGAAAAGTTTTCTCAAGGGAAAGTTTTAACCAGAAACAACAGTGAAAGACGAAACCAAATATGTTAGAAGTCCCAGTGAAACCTCTTCACAAGTGAAAAGTTTTCAATGCAAAGTTTCACAGTGCCTAATGTTTAGGTGTGAATCAAATTAAACACTTACATCACATAGTACACAAGGAATTTTTTTTAATGACATTGTTTATGCTCACTTTCTAAACCCTAATCCCAAAAAACATATAAATGCATGATCCGAAAATAGGAAACCCTTCGATTCAGATTTATATATGCAAAACCTAATCAAATAACTTATATGATTCATTATATTAAAAATCGTACCTTCATCTGATTCCACTCCGATTAGTGGCATTCGAAGAAAGCCCAATGTTTTTTTGCGACTTTGTTCACTATGTAACACCCTAAAATTTTGAACAAATTTAAACTTTTAAAACATCGGCAATATGCCGTTTAAAAACCGAAGGGAATTATAAACCTGGAATTTATAAAGTGGAAGTAACATCCGTAACTGAGATCACCCAAAAAGGGGAAAAGCATATATGCGTTTACAACTTAAAAAAGATGGAAAGATAATTGATAACCTAATAATCTAAACTATCATAAAATTTAGATTACGCCCGGGTGACATTATGTTCCCCAAAAACTTCTATAACTGTGTGAACGCCAAATCCCCCAAAGGAACTATTCCTAAAAGGTTTGTGTCCTAGAGGACTCAACTCTCCTCTCATGACCGAGCCGCCCCACCGCTAAGAGAACCTGTGTTATTCCCTGTTTCTAGTATCTAATCACAAACAATTAATCAACAAACAAATTTCAATCAAATTACCTGTTTGATTTCACTTTCAAATTCCAAGATTACAAACTTTCTCTCTCTAAAACTCTCTCTCTCTCTCTCTCTACAGATTTCTCTCTCTCTCAAATGTATTCTGTTAGTTACATCTATTAAAAACAGAAAAATAAAGCTATTTATACCCACAACAATTACAAGGAAACTAAAACTACAAAACAATGAACTTTGACTTTATTAACAAAAGACTTTGACTTTCCATGAGAGTTGACTTTCTCAGCTTTGACTTCTTAAACTTTGACCTTCAGTATTCTTGATCTTGTATCTAACAGATTTATGCTCTAACAATCTCCCCCTTTGGATTCAAGATCACTGTTGAAATATCTAGCAATTCAGTCTTCACTTTTAAGCTCTGTCAGTACAATCTCCCCTTTTATTTGACAGTATTCTTTCCAAAAATGTCTTCAAACGATTAACAATCTCCACAAAACTTTCACAAAAACACTTTCAGACTTTGGAAAGAAATTATCTTCAGAATCAGCTCGGAATGCTTTAGCAAATAATCTTCAAAGAAAATTTCCTCAAAAACCATTATATCTTCAGAAATTCTTTGATCTTCTTCAAATCTTTACTTTGAAACTTCTGACTTGGACATTACTATAAATCGTCTCTCAAAACTTTATCATTTCTTGATACCATCTCCCCCTTTTTGATGATTTAAGCATCTATATCATCAAAACTTTTCCAAGAAATGTCTTTGACCATTCTGATCTGTCAAACTGAGCCTCTGATTCTGTGATCCATAATCAAGTATTCATCTAGATCTTTACAAATCCAGACAAAATAAGAACATGTAACTCCTGAATCAACAAATGAAACAGTTAAAATGCCTGTCAGTAACACGAAGTCACTGTGTGTAACGAATACACAATATAAAGGAGCTTTTTGATGTTCACTCCCCCAGGGCTTCCATCCAATCATCGAAACACCAAAAAGGCAATTTCTATGAATGTTATGACAAATAAACAAATTCTTTGTGTGTTCGTGCATGTGTAGAAAGAATTAAGCACTAATAATCTGTTTTTAAGGCTCAACATAGTGTAAACCACTGAAACAACAGTAGATAAACACATACTCAATGTGCATGATTGAAGTGCGAAGGTGGGGCAGACTTCCTTCTTTTTCAATATCCAAATTTTCCAAATGAAAACCAGATAGCATATGTGCTACGTCCCCTTGAAAATGTGAAACATTTTCTTTTTGAGAAGAAAATGAGTGGCTGGTGGGGTTATTAACAAGAGTTGGCATGGGCTAGTTGCCTGTTTCAATAACGTTCACCAAAGAGTTGTGAAACGCTAGTAATGTGGCTGCCCGACTCAGAAAGTAGTTGGTGCAGAGTTTGATATTCTTTTACTCAGTTCTCACACCCTCTTTCTTTTGATCAATAAGCTCACTACTAACCAATCTCTCATTTCCATTTTACCTCGTCACACCCACACTCATTTCTTTATAGACTCCTCACACTCAATCACTAAGGATTAACTTCTTGGGTAGAAATCACTGGTTAACGTGATTTCATAGAAGTTCATTTAAGTCCTAGCACAAAGAACCCATAATATTCTAATAAGCATGTGTTGCTCAAAATGGTTTAACTTTATCAGTTAAAGTTCAAATACAAATGGCAGATGTAAATATGCTCAGAATATAATCATGAAGATATGAGCATTTCGAAACATTGAAGTATTTTCAAACAAGTATATTGAAACAATATATATGAATGCAAAATACTTGTTTGAAAATCTGACATTGTATGAAAATGATTTAGAAATGAAATGATATATCAATTAAGGCTTATGCTCAAGAATAATGGATATAGTCTATATGAAACAAAAATATAGACTTTCTTGAAATGAACGCTTCGAAATGAAATGACGCTCAAGATACATTGAAGTACAAGCGGGGTGTCTTACCATCGAAAACATGTTTCAATATGAGACATGGTAAGAACAATTTGAACAAGAAATGAAACCAGTGTGTGTGAATACTTAAAAGTATATGAAAAGATAATACACAAGTATATATCATTGGAAACACACGGTTTGTAAACTTTGAAGCTCACAAATAAAATTGAAAACATTTAAAATCACACTTCCAATTCATGAAATCTGTTTAAGAATCGGGAAGTGGTTTGAACATTTAAGAATATGTTTTCTATGATTGAAAGTTGTCCTTCTTTCAACCATATATGAGATTAAGATAAGAAATGAACCTTTCTGTGCAATCTTAGATCTCATGAAGTCAGCTGAAGTCATAAATATATGATCATGTCAGCTTCTCTCATCCTGCATAAGTCTTAAATTCTAGTCAAAGCAACTTTATTCACAAAATTTATTGAAATGTAAAAGACATAAAGCAGTAAAACGATTAAAGTACGAGTTCTGATTTGAGATAATCAGAAATCATAGTCTTACTCCCTTTGATATTATATGCTCCCCCTAAAATCAGGCATTACAAAAATTTTGTCATTTAAGTAAAATGCAGAAATTAGTTATGCTCCCCCTCAAAAGAATGTAAATCATCTAAAATTTTCTCTTACTCCCCCTGAGAACATGAGCAAACAATTAAAGTGCAGATATCCTTCAGACATAAAGATAAAGAAAATGATGAAAAATAACAATACATAACTTTATTAGGTAACAACCGATTATGTCTTAAGATTTAACATACCAAGCTTAGAGACAAGAAAATTAAATCTCTTTTCATCTAAGGGTTTGGTAAATAAAACTGCAAGTTGATAATCTGTTTTTACAAAATAAAGTTCAATTGTTCCTTTTTCTACATTATCTTTGATAAAATGATACTTGACGTCAATGTGTTTGGTTTTCGTATGCTGGATAGGATTAGCAGATATCGCGATTGCGCTCTTCGAGTCACAATAAATTGGAATTTTATCAAACTTGAATCCATAGTCTCGCAGCTGTATTCGCATCCACAGGACTTGAGAGCAACAACTAGCAGCAACTACATACTCTGCTTCAGCAGTCGATGTGGAAATGCATAATTGTTTCTTTGATGCCCAGCTAACGAGCTTGTCTCCTAGAAATTGAATGTGACCTGAAGTACTCTTTCTGTCCAACATGCAACCTGCATGATCTGCATCTGAATAGGCAGTCAGTTGAAAACCAGTATCCTTAGGATACTACATACCAAGATCTGTAGTCCCCTTCAGATACCTAAAAATCCTTTTGACAGCAGCCAAATGGGATTCTTTAGAAGCAACCTGATATCTAGAACATAAACATGTTGAAAACATAATATCTGGTCTACTCCATGTAAGATACATTAACGATCCTATCATCCCTCTATAAGTTCTAACATCAACACTTTTACCCGAAGGATCAGTGTTAATCTTAGTACCTGGTGCCATCGGGGTTCCAATTGGTGTACAATTTTCCATTTTAAACTTCCGAAGAATATCCAAAATGTACTTAGATTGGTTAATGAAAATCCCCGTTGAAAACTGTTTAACTTGTAATCCAAGAAAGAAATTCATCTCTCCCATCATACTCATTTGAAAATGTGACACCATGAGGTTAGAAAATTTTTGTAGTATTTAGGATTAGTAGAGTCAAATATTATATCATCAACATATATTTGAATAAGGATGATATCTGCTTTTTCCTTTTTAATGAACAAAGTGGTATCAACTTTACCTTTGGAAAAACCTGACTTGACCAAAAATTTAGATAGAACATCATACCATGCTCGAGGGGCTTGTTTTAAACCATACAGGGCTTTATCCAAAATGTAGACGTGATCTGGCTTATCTGGATTGACAAACCCTTCTGGTTGAGACACATATACTTCCTCCTTAAGAATGCCATTCAGAAAGGCTGTTTTCACATCCATCTGATAGACTGTGAAATTCTTATGAGCTGCGTAGGCTAGAAACATGCGGATTGTCTCTATACGCGCTACTGGAGCATACGTCTCATCGTAGTCTATGCCTTCCTCTTGCCGGTAACCTTTGGCAACAAGTCTAGCTTTGTTCCTTATGACGATACCATCTTCATCCTTTTTATTCTTGAATACCCATTTAGTACCAATTACGGATTTTCCTTCCATTTTTGGAACTAATCTCTAGACCTTCAGGGCTTCAAACTGATTTAATTCTTCTTGCATGGCAGATACCCAATCCGAATCAGCTAAAGCCTCTGATACTCGCGTGGGCTATATCTTGCTGAGGAATGAGTCATGCATACATTGATTAATAGTCGCTGACCTAGTTTGTATAGGCTTGTTAAGATCTCAAATTACTTGATGTAAAGGATGCTCTTTGGTCCAGCGATGCTCATGAGGGAGTGGAGTAGGTGAAGTTTGAACATGATCATCATCTAAAAATCCACTATCAGACTCTTCAGTTTGAATAATAGAAGGGGGTTTTGCAGTTGAAGTTTCAGGTGCAGAAGCATCAGTTAGAACAGTAGACTCTGACTATTGAGTAGACATTATATCACATCCAACTGAAACAATTACTTCTGGATTATCAGTTACTTGTGTATCTTCAACTGTAGGAGTAGATGTTGGAATGTGAGTTTCTGACTGAACGGGGGATACAAGTTCAGTTAAAACTTCTGAAGTGACTGGATGATTTCATCTTGTGTCTTCGGACCTGTCAGTCATAACAGATTTAGGCAAATTAGATCCTAGAAACTCATCATAAAAGAATTCAAATATCAAATCTAAATCAGATAAATGTGAAACTGAAGTAGAAGCGTTATTCGAATTTTTCTCTGTAGAAACAGATTCTGGACTGATCTGCCCAGAAGCTAATACTCCAGTGATTACGGGTTCTGAACTGATTTGTTCAGAAGCCATATCTTCATCAAATGTTACATTGACGCTCTCAACGACTGTCTTTGATTCCTTCAGATAAACACGGTATGCTGCAAATGTTGAAGAATAACCAATGAAGATACTCTCGTCCGCTTTAGCACTGAATTTATTTAGACTCTCTCTGTCGTTAAGCACGAAACACTTACACCCAAATATATGAAAATACTTGATTGTTGGTGTTCTGTTGTTGATCAACTCATATGGAGTCTTTTGAAAACGGCGGTGTACCATGGATCGATTTTGAGTATGACATGCAGTTGACACAGCTTCTGCCCACAAAAATAGAGGTAAGTCCGATTGGCTAAGCATAGTACGAGCGGCCTCGACTAGTGTTCAATTTCGCCTTTCGACTACTCCATTCTGTTCAGGTGTACGTGCAACAGAGTATTGATGTGATATCCCGACCGATTCGAGATATTCTTCAACAGTTTTATTTTTGAACTCTGTGCCGTTGTCAGTTCTAAGAAACTTGACTTGTCTCTGCATATTCACCTGGGTCGTCTTTAGGAAAGTAATGAGAACTTCGGGCGTCTCATCTTTTGATCGAAGAAATTTGACCCACGTGTATCTTGAATAATCGTCCACAATAACCAACACGTATTTCTTTCCTCCTAAGCTTTGTGTTCTCATCGGACCGTAGAGATCCATATGCAAAAACTCTAATGAAGAACTGGTGCTTGGTTCAGGCTTCGGTTTATGTGCGACTCTCTTCATCTTACCTTTTTCACATGTAGCACACAAGTGTTCTTTCTCATATCTCAGTTCAGGAAGTCCTTTTACCAACTTATCTTTTACCAACTTGTTGATATAACGAAAATTCAGATGTGATAGTCGTCGGTGCCAAAGCCAACTTTGTTGCATCGAAGCTTTGATAATAAACAAACGTATCGGTCATTATGAACCTTTGAAAGATTGATGGTGTAGATATTTGTCTTTCGCTTGCCAACTAAAAGTTCTGTGTCGTCTTCAGAACGAACCGAACATCTCTTAGCTTTGAAGTTGACCTCTAACCCTTTGTCGCAGAATTTACCGATGCTAAACAAGTTATGCCCTAAACCTTCGACATAACTCACCTTTCTAATCGTTATGTTGTCTTGAATGATATCACCATTTCCTAAGATTGGTGAAACTTGGTCGTTCCCAAATCTGACATTGCCGCTGAATTTCTCTGTATAATTAGACAATAAAGCTTTATGACTGGTCAAATGCTTGGAACAGCCGCTATCCAAGTACCACATATGTCGGGTCTGCAAGAGAAATCAGTAAACAATAACTTTAGGTACCCATTTAAAAACGGGTCCTAACAGATTAGCACATGATTTTGGTATCCATTTTAATATGGATCCTCCTTTTCGTTGGAAAATTTTAAAAACATTTGATCTTGAAGAATAAACATGATAAGATCCAAACCAATCAGTAGAATTATGAGAATAAGCAAAATCATTTCTTCGATAATGAAAAGATTTAGTAGTAATAGGAGATAATTGAATCAATTGCTTTATTGAATAACGCTTGTAAGAAGTTACAAGGTTTTGTTTAGGTGAAGTAAGTTGACCAACTACATCATTATCACTACTAACTGATCTATTACAAGAGTTATCAGAAACTAATTCAGCTATCTTATTATTCTTCCTTTTTGGTCGCCATTCGGTTCGAGCTTTCGACCTTTTCTTGTTTATATCTGAGATAAAAGATTTAGAATTATTAGGAAAAGCAGAGTTCTGAGATCGAGTTTTCTTTTGTGTACCAGTGTATTTCTGTTTCTGTAATCGCTGTTTCTTATGTTTCTTACCCTGAGCATAGAAATCAGCAGTTACAGAAACTCATTCACAAACCTTAGCTGATGATTCACCAATATTAAAACCACTAGGTGACACTTTTTCAGCTATAAGACAAGTAGAATGATCAGGAAGAGAAGCATTGAAGTCAAACATATCAATTTCTTCTATGCACCCATCATCAAAATTAAGAAAGTCATTTGCAGACTCAAATAAGTCATCAAAGTTATCAGACGAAGTTTGATGTGCCTTTGAAACTGTAGAACACTTTGTAGATTTAGATTGAAAAACAGTGTTCTTTAAAACTGTAGAAAACACACTTTGTTCAATATCTACCAAAAGTCTTTCATCAGAAACAACATTTTCAAGCTCAACTATTTTGCTTTCAAGAATGAGTGGAGGAACATAAACCTTTGCAGTTGCAGGTTTTGCCTTCATCTCAGAAACAGAATAACTAGCAAAATAGTCATTTGAAAGAACTTTTGGTGTCTCAAAAAGATAACTATCATTTAACTTTGTATAGTTAAATGGTAGTTGCATTTTCTTTATATTCTTTATATTTTCAGTTTATTTGGCCTCAACTTCTTCTGGTAATTTTGCCTTAACATCAGCCTCTTCGTTAGGTGCATTAAGAAAAATTGTTTGATCTGTTTCCATATACCGGTTCTCTTCATGTCGCTTTCCTTCAACTCTTTTGAAATGCACGGGTCAATAATAGCATAGCTTGTTTGAGACATTCTCCATCATCACCATCTGATTCAGATTCTGACTCAGAACTTGTAAGCACTTTCTTCTTTTTCTTCTTCTCTTTATTTTCTTTCTTCTTCTCTCCTGCCACCAATGCAATAGGATCTGGAACTTTCTCTGCCTTCTTTTTCTCAGCTCTTTTCTCTTCCACTTCTTCTTCATTTTGCCTCAGAGTCTCGTAAACCTCATGTAACGGAATGTCATTCAGATCCTTCATTTGTTTCATCCTACGTGTATGCTTCTTCCATTCAGGTTGTAAGATACTCAGGAATTTGACATTATTCTCCAACTGCTTCTTTTTCACTTTGTTCTTTGTCAGTTCATTCAGAAGCAAGACAAACCGTTCATATGTGTCTTCCAGGCTTTCATTATCTTTGGCTTTGAATTCTTCATAGCTATTGATGCAATTAGCCACTTTCATCTAATTCTCGACCTTGGATCCCATGATCATCTTTTGTAATTGATCCCACATATTCTTAGCATTTGCCTTGTAACTATCAATCTTGATGTAGATTTCATTCGGGATACTTTGAAGAAGAAGAGATCTTGCTTGCTTATCAGCTTTAAATCAACTTTTCTGTTCCTCTAAATATTGACCATACTCCACTTGAACTGTTTTCATCTTCTGTTCTCTTTCCTCAGTACCATCTTTACTATCAGATGAATCATCATCAGGTATTTGAACTGTGATTGGTACCATAGGACCTTCTGTAATTGACAGCAGAATGTTTTCCCCATTTGCATGTCTGTCTACAAAATCCAGAAATCTGTATTTCCACTGTTCGTATTCTCCTTTGAACAGAACAGGAGGCTTGACATCAGTGCCAATGGAAAGAGCATCTTTAGAAGTCATCTTGATTAAACCTGTTTGAAAAGATATGCAATAAGAAACTAGAACTGATCGTTAGTCCAAATATGAAATCACAAGAAAATCTTAAAATATTGAAATATTGAAAAATCAGAAATTAAAAAAAATTTGACTAAGTGACAAAACTCGCAAGTCACTATTCACTGTGAAACTCGCAGACTGAGTCAAGCGCGTTTGAGAAACACGCAAACAAAAGGGTGCGTGTTTTGAGAACTCGCAGATAGCTGAAACTCGCAAGTCGTTGAAACTCGCAAGAGACTGTTCTCGATGAAACTCGCTAATGCCTGAACACGCAGATCACTATTCACTGATAAACACGCAGGTTTAGGCGTGCGTGTTTGAGAAACTCGCTAGGCACTACTAGCCCGTTTTGATAAAACTCGCTAACCACTGTTTACTTATAAACTTGCAAGCTAAGGCGTGCGCTTTTCTTGAACTCGCAGTTGCCTAGATGCGCGTTTGAGCAAACTCGCAAGTCAAATGAACTCGCAGATCATAGTTCCACTGGAACTCGCAAGCTTAGTCTTGCGCGTTTCAACACTTAGAAACTTTTTCTCAATTTTCAAACTCGCAGATAACACCTAGCGTGTTCTATGAACTCGCTAATAACGCCTTGCGCGTTTTGGCCAAAAATGAAATTCTTCAGCTTGCGCGTTCTATCGAAGAACTTGTGCGTTTTGCTGATCTAGCGCGTTCTTCAATGTGTCGAACCAAACCTTGATTTTTCCATCTGTTTTTCGATCAAACCTTTGTCAATTGGCTTGAAACTTTGTATGAAAGATCGATTACAATACTAGAACTAATTACAATACAAGAATTACAAAAACAAACTCAAATTTTAACATTTTTATGCGATTTACAGTGCTTAAGAACTCGTGACTCAAAACTCAACAAAAATCACAAATTCATGAGAATTACAGTGCAATTCGTGAAATTAACTAAACAAACTCTATCAATTACACTTTCCTAACAACACCTGAATGATTTCAACTCCTAATTCACACAAAAACTCGAAAATCGATCTGGATATTCAAGAACACAGTGTCGACTTGTTTCTTGATCTGATTTCACTTTTGGATCTGCTCTGATACCAATTGTTATTCCCTAAAACACAAGTTTTATCTATGTTCTAGTATGTAATCACAAACAATTAATCAACAAACAAATTTCAATCAAATTACCTGTTTGATTTCACTTTTAAATTCCAAGATTACAAACTTTCTCTCTCTAGAACTCTCTCTCTCTATAGATTTCTCTCTCTCTCTCAAATGTATTCTGTTAGTTACATCTATTAAAAACAGAAAAATAAAGCTATTTATACCCACAACAATTACAAGGAAACTAAAACTACAAAACAATGAACTTTGACTTTATTAACAAAAGACTTTGACTTTCCATGAGAGTTGATTTTCTGAGCTTTGACTTCTTAAACTTTGACCTTCAGTATTCTTGATCTTGTATCCAACAGATTTATTCTCTAACAACATGATATACACATCAATTCAAAAAAAGTGTTAGGCTTGGAGCGTATTGAGATCAACCAATACATGTAAGAATAAAGAAAGTGACACATATTTAATATATCAAATAATCAACATCAATGAAAATATCCATCCAAGCTTCCAACATTTATATTTCCTCCATGCTCAATGGTGGAGATCCGCATCACCATAGGTTGTGACAGAACACATAAGTAGGCCACAATACGTATGACACACATATCAAGAATGGATTTTTACCAGTATCAACTCTATCCAAGATTTTAGCCGTTTGGACATCTAATCTATCCAAGTCTTTAGTCCATGTAAACATGGGTTCAACTCTTATCCAAGTCTTTACCCCAAAGAATCCCAAGTTCAACCCTATCCAGGTCTTTACCTTGAAACCTCACCATTTTTTATGTTTCATGATTTCCTCATTTTATCAGCTTGCACTTATCAACAATCCCCATCATGTGAATTACATAAAATGTAACACCCGGATTTCAGGTAAGTATTGGGAATCCATTAATCCTTGCATTTTAATTGATTAATTGAAGTTAATTGTTTCTTTCATATTACCTTTCTATTTGTGACTTTTATCTACATACATGTTGCCTTATGTGACCTTAGTAGTACTGTTAAAATTGAATATGTGTTCGTGCGTGTGTCGGTTACCTTTCGTGAAAAAATCAGGTCCTTGCAGGTTGGGGGCGACATTACCCCAGCGACAATGCCCTGGGAAAATTCTTCGGGCATAGTCGCCCAGGGCGTACCGTGGGATGGGTTAAGGCCGCGACAATGCCTCAGCGACAATGTCATGGGCAAAGTCGTTGGGCAAAGTCACCTAAGGCATACCACAAGGTGCGTGGAGGTCGCGACAATGCCCCGACGACAATGCCATGGGTAAAGTCATGGTGGCATTGTCGCCCACGTCGCCCAACTTTCTGATTTAAATCTATTCAAGCCTCATTTATGTTGGAACACTTTACGAAAATGGGAGAATAACCTCTTAGGGTGATTTTGGGTTCTTCAAACACCTACCTCATTTAATTCTAGGGTTTTGACTAGTAGGAGCATTTATTGATCATCAAAGCTCAACCCAAGTTCATTTATTGAAGTATTGGTTCAAGATTATCACTATTCTCCATCAAATCCATCTTTGTGCAACTTCTAGGGTTTCATCTTTTCTAGGTTTTAATCAAAAACCTAGATTGTGAGTTTACTAAACTTTTGTCAAGACTAAATACACATTATAATATTCTACTTGTTATTATTGTATCTTTACTTGAAATGCTCATCTCTACATGTTTAAGTATTTGAGGTTTTCCTTATGATTACATGTCTATATATGTCTTGCCATGACTAAATGGAATGCATAAATTGTCATGGGGATGATTCTCTATTTGAGATACTATTTGATGGTATCATGTTTATATGATGAGATATTGGTCATACTAGTCTTGTATCGGACCTTATATTGATTGGGATGGTGATATATTACCCATGGTTGGTATTGAAATATCTTTGGTATATTGTGCCTTGAAACCTCTTATAATGCATGTTGGACGAACCAAGTTAGTAGACACTAAGAGGATGTAGTTTTGGGCGCCACCGTGATGGTATGTGCCTAGACCTCCGCCATTCGGGGTAATGCCATGGTTGTAGTCCTCGGGTGTGGCGGGCCTTTCGGTTGTCACTCTTGTTAGTTGGCATCAAGGTATATCGACTCTTTGGGTGGAACTTGATTGGTGCTATGGGTCTCCCCTATTGACTCAACATTTAATGAACAATAGGTTAACTGCTGACAAGAATTGTATGTGGATTTATATGATATTTCTTGTACACGCTCACTAGGCTTTTTGGCTTAACCCTTGTTTGGTGTCGATGTGTATCTCAGGTTCTAGCGGCGTCGTTTCTAAGCAGGCGTAGTTGCTTTGGGTGAGAGCTTGGAGGAAATTTGCACTTAGACATATATTCTTTTGAGAAGACGTTTGGGTTTATAGATGACACCCTTTTTGTAATATCTTTTCTAGATATAGAAATTAGATTAGTTGGTTGTTATTTATTTGTTTGTTAAATTACAACTGTAATTAAACAGGTTTGAATATTTTCCCATTTTTTGGAGGCTCTTGCTATGGCAATTCTTATATACCACGTGTCCGTTTTTTGGATTTTTGTTATCCCTATTTTTAGGGTGTTACAAGTTGGTATCAGAGTTTTAGTTTAAGTGAACTAGGTATTGTTTAGCATATCTAGACTTAAGCTTTAGACATTATTGTTTCACTGTCCACTTGGGGTAGAAGTCCTAGGTGGGGAGAGTGTTAGGACATACAGAATTACGTAAACTAAGAGTTGTAATTGTGGTAACAAGAATCCTTGTGTATGATATGTTCATAATTTCACTTAGCTACTGCTATTATGAATACATTGTTACGTGAGTATGCTTGCAAATGCCGTTATTATGATAATTGAAATGTGTATTAGTACGTACAATGAGTTCAACTCACTTAGTCTTTTCTCAATCTCCTTCTCATACGTTTATGGCAGATATCAAAGGTAAACACTCGGAGCAGGTTACAGAATATGCCAGAGGGTCACGTGGAAGTGGAATCTACTGCTGACCGACCTCCTTTGGTCACAACCTCTGAGGGACCTCCCATACCCACTATCTTGGGAGGAGGACCCGAACAGATCTCATGCACGAACATTGCGGCTAGCAATGCTATCATGGAGGAGGTGACTATGGAGACCAGAATCAGGGATAGTATGATGCTAGCCATGAACTCGACCATGCTAGTCACCGCCAACACGAGACAATGGCGGAGAATATCGTGAATGGGTCGGGCGGTGGACCGGCGGCCGTGGGAACGGAAGAACATGCTACTATTAGAGAGAAGCGAAGGTAATCCGGATTCACTTATAATACTTTTCTGGGGTGCCACCCAAAGGAGTTTTCGGGTTCCTCAGATCTGATCGCTTGCATGTATTGGCTAAATGAGGTAGAAATGGCCTTCGAATCTAGCGAGTGCGACGATTCACAACGGGTCAAATTTTCCTCTCAGCTACTCAGGGGAGATGCCTTGATCTGGTGGAATCTCACCCGTTCTGTCCTTACTCCCGAAGTACTCGCCAAGTTAACTTGGCCGATTTTCAAGCAAAAGATTATGGACAAGTACTGTAGTGAGCGGTCGTTAGACAAACTGGAACAGGAATTCAGGAATCTGAAGAAGGGGACTCGGTCCATTACCGACTACTCCAAGTTCTTTCTAGAAAAGCTGAATTTAGTGGGACATCTGGTCCCTGATGAGAAGTCAAAGATTAAAGCTTATCAACTTGGGTTACCGGCTGGGATGAGGACGGCGGTAAGAAATGCTAGAAGATCAACATTACAAGATGTTATTGAGGAGTCGTTGCTAGTGGAAGATGACATACTAGCAGGATGTGAAGAGAAAGGGCAGACTGGGGAAAAACGGAAGTGGGAAGGGTCATCTGGGCCCATTCGTCAATTTTAGCCGTTTGTAAGTGGAAGAGTCGATGACAACTGTCGTGAGGATCGGTGGTGCCACAAGTGCAAGACCAAGCACTCTGGCCCATGCAATCCAAGGTCTTCCTCAGGTCCCAACGGATGTGCCAAGTGCGGTAAAAAGAGTCACGCAACTCGAGAGTGTCCTATCCGGGGGTCGGTGTGTTTCGAATGTCGGGAACCGGGTCACATGAAGAAGGATTGCTCGAAGTTAGTGGGTGTCAACCGTGGAAGTTCGTTTGAGTCAACGGCAAAGGTCGAGCAACCGTCGAGAGCGCCAAGCCGAGTTTTTCGGATGACTGCTGAGGAGGCAAAGGAGACGGCCGATGTAGTTTCGGGTACGTTCCTAGTAAACTCCTTGCCTGCTCGCGTATTATTTGATTCGGGTGTTACGTGTTCTTTCGTGTCGAATATTTTCTGTAAGCTATTCGTCACTCCTATTAGTGTTCTCCCCGATGCATTAGTAGTAGAAGTAGCTAATGGGGATCAAGTGATCGTCTGAGATCGTTTTTACAACTGTACCCTTGAAATAGATGGTCATCCCTTTGAAGTAGACTCACTACCTATGGCTATAGTAGGGTTTGACGTAGTCATCGGTATGGATTGGCTGTCAAGGCATAAGGCCGACATCTTTTGTTCTAAAAAGATGATCCAAGTGCCTTTGGAGGGAAGTGGTGTAGTCACCATCTATGGGGAGAAAGGGAAGATGAGTAATCTTATCATCTCCTCTCTTAAGTCTCGCAAGTTTCTAGCAAAGGGTTACCCTTCGTATCTAGCTTATGTGGTGGACGTGAAGAAAGAGAAGAAGTCGGTGGAAGATGTGAAGGTCGTGCAAGACTATCCGGACATCTTTCCGGAAGACTTACCCGGGTTACCACCGGAGCGACAAGTGGCGTTCCAAATCGACCTCACTCTGGGAGCGGCTCCGATAGCCCATGCTCCCTACCGATTGGCCCCGACGGAAATGAAAGAGATGATGACGCAACTTCAAGAGCTATTAGATAAGGGTTTCATCTGACCGAGTTCATCACCTTGGGGAGCACCGGTATTGTTCGTGAAGAAGAAGGACGGATCCATGCGGATATGCATCGAGTACTGAGAGTTGAACAAAGTCACGGTGAAGAACAAGTATCCTCTACCTCGAATCGACGATCTTTTTGACCAATTCCAAGGCGCGGGATGCTTCTCGAAGATTGACCTTCTGTCCGGATACCATCAAGTGAGAGTGAAGAAGGACATTCCGAAGATGGCTTTCCGAATGCGATACGGTTACTACGAGTTTTTGGTGATGCCTTTCGGTTTGACCAACGCTTCGGCCGTATTCATGGGCTTGATGAACCACTTGTGTCACCCATTCTTGGACAAGTCCGGGATTGTCTTCATCGGCGATATTTTAATCTACTCGAAAGACAAGTCCGAGCATGGGGAACATTTGCGGGAAGTTTTAGAAGTTTTACGTAGGCAGAAGTTATTTGCGAAGTTCTCAAAGTGCGAATTATGGCTCCAAGAAGTGCAATTCTTGGGGCATGTGGTGTCTAAAGATGGAGTGAACGTAGACCCGGCAAAGATCGAGGCGATGATGAGTTGGGAGCCGCCAACGAGTCCGACGGAGATTCGAAGTTTCTTGGGTTTGGCGGGCTATTATAGATAGTTCATTCAAGACTTCTCCAAGATAACTACGTCGTTCACCTCACTTACAAGAAAGAATGTCAAGTTTCTTTGGACCGATGTGCAAGATGGATCTTTCCAAACGCTCAAGAAAAGATTGTGCGAAGCTCTGATCTTATCCCTACCCGAGGGATCGAAAGACTTTGTAGTGTATAATGATGCTTCCAAGATGGGGTTTGGGTGCGTACTAATGCAACGGGGGAAAGTAATAGCGTATGCGTCGCGGCAACTAAAGAACCATGAAAAGAACTATCCAACTCATGATTTGGAATTGGCGGCGGTGGTTTTTGCCTTGAAGCTATGGCGACACTACTTGTATGGTACGAAGTGTATTCTCTTTACCGACCACAAGAGTCTTAAGTACATCTTCAATCAAAAAGAACTCCACATGCGGCAAAGAAGGTGGCTTGAGCTTCTAAAGGACTATGATTGTGAATTGCTCTACCATCCCGGTATGGCCAACGTGGTGGCGGATGCGTTGAGCCAAAGGAACTATGATGGTAGTGTCAAATTATCCCTCACCAGGATCGACGTGGTATCAAGTTTGTTGGAAAACATCAAGTCGTGTCAAGTGGAATCTATTAAGGAAGAAAATCTCAAATCTGAGGTTATGGCGAAGGAGAGAGAAACATTGACAGAAAACAGTCGTGGACTTAAACTCTTTCAAGGATAGATATGGGTGCCAAAGTTTGGGGGAAACCGAGACCTACTCCTTGAATAGGCCCATAAATCGAAGTATTCTATTCATCCCGGAAGTACCAAAATGTATAGGGACTTGAAATTGAACTATTGGTGGCCGATGATGAAACTAGACGTGGCTAGTTACGTGGAGATGTCTCCAAGTCAAAGCGGAACATCAAAGACCGTACGAGAGTTTGCAACCGTTGTCCATCCCCGAGTGGAAATGGGACTGTTAGCTCCAAATCTTCTGTTTGTTAAAAGTGTTGAAAATACCCGTCCTATTTCTGAGGACTTCCAAAGATAGACTTCAGAAGACACAGACTTCAGAGGACGAAGACTTCAGAGGACAAACCTGCCTCTGAAGTACTTATCAGAGATTGCAACTTTCAGCAGACATCAGAGATGGCTTCATCAGAGGCTCTGAAGACAACGTCAGAGCTCTGAAGACATTCTCTCTGAAGATGGCGCTGAAGACTCCTGAAGTATCAAAACAGATAACCAATCACTTAGTAATAAGATTTACTTTATAGAGTAGGTTACTGTTCAAGCATGTCTTGAGCTTACCTTTTAGGTAAGACACTGTTCAAGCATGCTTCTATTTGTCAGAATAGTACACTGTTTACTTTATGGTCCTATAAATAGGACCATCACTCCTTTGACAAAAGTGTGCTTTTTTTGATATCTTGTATAAGAAGAATCAACTGAATATATCTCACGAAGATCTTGTTCTTTCTACTCGCTTTATATACGAACTGTGATATTTGAATCTGCTTTTGATATTAAACTATATTGCTTCCACTGTTTATACTCTTGTTGTTTATATCATTATTGCTATAAGATTAAATCTGGGATCCAACAATTGGTATCAGAGCCTCCTTTGTTTTCTAAAACAAAGAAAGATCATATCTGCATACTCGGATAGATTTAATTCTTACTAATTCAAGCTTTTATTATCTGTGCATGTTTGTGTAAACCCTGGTTTATTAAACTTCATATGCTCCAGATTTAAAAGTAAATCACAGTTACATCATTTAATAGAAATATCTTCATAGAAAAGCATCAGTTCTTCAAATCTTCATCTTTTCTTCACAAAAATGGCAAACTCAAGCATAAGTGCCATTTATACAGCCGGATCATTAACCAAACCTCCTACACTTCTAAGGGATGAATATCCTCAATGGAAGATAAGGATGGTAAATTTCTTAGAAGGCATGAACAGGGATCTGTTAAGATCAGTGAACGATGGACCTCACCAACCAATGGTGTTGGTACCAAGAGTTCCAACAACATCAGATACTGCTGAAATCCCTGCTTACTATGAAAAGAAAACTTCAAACTTTACGGATGAAGAAACTAACATGATGGATAATGATTCAAAAGCTGTTAGATTACTTATAATGGCCATTCCCAATGATATCTTCCAAGAACTTGATTCTTGCGTAACTGCAAAAGAGATATGGGATCAGTTGTTAAATCAACTTGAAGGAGGTCTACAAACTCAAAAGAACAGGAGAAATCTTTGTATCAATGAATATCATGATTTTCATGCATTACCCGAAGAAACCTTACATCAAACATACTCAAGGTTTAACATCCTCATCAACAAATGCAGAAAATTTGGGGTCATGAGAACAAAAGAAGAAAACAATGTTCTCTTTCTTAAAAGTCTAAATGAAGATGGTCACAACTGTCAATGTTGATACAAGCCAATCAAAATCTTGAATCATGGTCATTAACTGATATTTATGGTACCTTGGTAGCACAGGAAAAAGAAGTTGTTAAACAAAAATCAAAAACCTCTTTAGGTGGTCCACTTGCACTCATGTCAAAACAGAAGGGTGTATCACAAGAATGCAGAAATGCAGAAAAAGACAATAGTTCAAAAAGGGAATCTAAAAGAAATCCAAAAAGGTTCTGATGTCTGAAGAAGTTGAACACTCAGATTCTGACTCAGATGATGACATCAATGCCTTTGCCAAATCTCTTGCATTAATCACCCATCAATTTAACAAGAAATTTGGCAAGAAAGTCTTTGAAGGAAGAAGAGATGATGAAGAAAGAAGAGGAAATCCAGAAAGAAGATTTCAAAAAACTGAATATCAACAAGAGCCCAGATCTACTCTGCATAGTGATCAAAACGGCGTTCATTTCACCAATCATAATTCTACTCAACAATCAAGATCTCAACAATCATTTCAGCCGAGGTATCCTCAACCTCAGAGGTACTTCAAGCCACAACCACAAGTACAAGCACAGAAGACAGAATCAGACACTGCTCTTCCATCAAACCAAAACGATGGAAGATGTTTTAGATGTGGAAAGCCAGGCCATTACTCCGCCAACTGCAGAGGTAGACTCATCAAGGATGAAGAATACTACAAAAACAAGTACAAATACAATGTCAAAGAAAGAGTACTTGTAGCAGAGATGGAAGACTGGTTGTCAGACTCAACAAGCAATGGAGAGGAAGAACCCACCAATCTGTGTGGTATGGCGTTCACAGATGATCAAAGTGACGGATCATCAGACGACTACTCTGAAAAGGTAAACTCTCCTTCCACCTTTGAAAGTGATCTTGAATTGGATGTTATTAAACTAACAGATGAATTTCAAATCCTAAAGCAAAAACTTGTTGAGGAAAAAGAAAAAGCAAAACAAATGACAAAAGATCTTAATTTTTACAAAAGGGAAAAAGATCTTCTTGAATCAGAAAAGAGAGATATTTTTGTTGAAAAATCTGATCTTGAAAAAGCTCAGAAACAAAAGGAAAAATCATTTTCAGAAAAATTCAAAGAACATGAGAAAGTTTTAAAAGTTAAAGAAGAAGAAGTAAAAAGAAATCTTACATCAATCTCTGGAAAGGAAAGAACTTCAAATCAAAAGTTATCTTGATGCTCAGGATGTTCATATAAAGATAAACTCTCAAATGGATACTCAAGGGCTTGGATTCAATGAATTGGATCCATTCACTGGATTGAAGAAAACTTCACTTTCTTCCACTTTCTGTAAAGGAAAGGTCCAGAGCTCTGACTGTCCATCTCTGAACAATTTCAAAAGAATAAAAACCATAGAGAGATAAAAAATAAGGGCTCTGAACTTTAAAAATGTAGCATACTCTGAAGTACAAAGCTTTCCAAATTCCATCTTAAAAATAGAAAAGGAAACTTCAGAGGTATTTTTCACAAAACCTCAGAGCAATGATCCTAAAAAGATTTTTAAGTTTAATGCATTCATCAAAGATGAATATGAGATATCTGAACAAAGTACCTCTGAAGCAAGTACTTCTGAAGATGAACATCAGAGTTCACTTAATCCAGATGCCCCTCTATATTCACCAATCTCTGATGAATGCATCAGAACTACATTTGCGGATAACATCAAGAAAATAAATCAAGAAAACATCATAGCTGATTTAGAGAAGAAAGAAAGCATGAAAAGAATCATCAAAGTCTCCAGACCTAAGAAAATTGAGAAACCATCAGAGGTAGTTGTCTCTGGTAAGACTGAACGAGACTTTCTTGACTCTGATTCTGAATCTGATCCAGAGGTAGATGAACAGATTTTCTACAAACCAGAGAAAGTAATTCATAAAAAGATAGATACCGTTGGTTCTGGAATTTTGAACATTCCTATTTTTGTTTTAAAAATTAAACCCAAAATACCAATATGTCCTGACTTTGCAGAAATGTGTCTTCAAGCAAAAACTTCTCTGGAACTTGAAAAAGAATTACAAGAAAAGGCAAAGAATAAAACTATCACTTCTCAACTCTACACTTATAAACCAATCAAGTTTACCCCTGGACAAAAAGGAAAATGGCAAGAAATTAACCATTCTGATCCTGTTTGTGCAGTGAGCAACAAAGAGAAGAGGATGTTTCTGAACAAGAGAAGGCAACTTGAAAAGAAGGCTGTCTCTCAAGCTAAAAGAAAAGCAGTAGTTAGGAATACTTGTAATATTCCTAGTACTAATTCAAAAAGGAATCATAATGTATCGAATGCATTTAATGAAATGAAAACCTTTGCTTCTACTTCTTCTTGTTCTGTAAAGTGCAATTGCATCCAACTCTTGATGAAACTAAAAAATCACTTCAAAGGTTCTCACTGTTTTCTTAATCAATCTCTGAATAAAAATTCAGAGACAACGCCTCAAAAGAAAAAGGACAATTCTGCCAAAACATCAAAAGATAAGAAGGCAAAATTTCAAAACGATAATCAGAAGTCTAACAAAATAGGACCCATAATGAGATGGGTACCTAAGAAAATCTAATCTGTCTTGCAGAAACAGTCAATGTCGATCTGGTACTTAGATTCTGGGTGTTCAAGGCATATGACTGGAGATAAAAAGTTACTATCCTCTTTCAAAGCTAAATCTGGAGGAGCGGTAGCTTTTGGAGACAATATGCAAGGACAAATTAAGGGTTATGGTGAGCTTACAAGAGGTAATGTTTCAGTATCAAATGTTGCTTATGTTGATGGGTTAAAGCATAACTTGATCAGCATAAGTCAATTTTGTGACCATGGTTTTGATGTGAAATTTCAAGAAAAACATTGTTCACTACTTCACTCAAAAACAGGTCAAGAAATGCTCAGAGATGACAGAAAGGGAAATTTATACAGAATGAATTTTTCCAAACACATAAAAACTGACTTAGAGAAACTCTGTCTAGTATCTCTAAACAGTGAAGATGTTTGGCTCTTGCATAAAAAGTTCTCACATCTGAACTTTTCTTCACTTGATAAATTGATCAAACTAAATCTGGTTAAGGGATTGCCATCTCTGAAGTTTAACAAAGATCATCTTTGTTCTGCTTGTGAAATGGGAAAAATGAAAAGATCTTCCCACAAGACCAAAAGTGATAATAATTGTCCAAAACCTCTACATATGCTTCATGTGGACCTCTGTGGTCCTATCTCTGTACAAAGCTTGTCAGGTAAAAATTATATCCTCGTTTTGATGGACGAATACTCTAGATATACTTGGATAGAATTCATCAGAGCCAAGTCTGATGTCCCTGATATTTTAATAATATTGTTAAAAAGATTGCAGGTTCTGTTTGATACCAAAGTTCAGAAACTGAGAAGTGATAATGGAACAGAGTTCAGAAATGCAAAAATCAACTCATATCTTTCAGAGGAAGGCATAACTCTGAACTTCTCTGCAGCTAGAACACCTCAACAAAATGGTGTTGTTGAGAGGAAAAACAGAACACTGGGTGAAGCTGCAAGACCTATGCTTGCAGGATCAGAACTTCCCACAAACTTTTGGGCAGAGGCAGTGGCAACAGCCTGTTTCACGCAAAACAGAGCTACAATTGTCAAAAGATTCAAGAAAACATCTTATGAACTCATTAACAACAGGAAACCTAATGTTAAATATTTCCATGTTTTTGGATGCAGATGTTATATTCTAAATGATAGAGAGTCTCTTGGAAAGTTTGACAAGAAAGCAGATGAAGGCAAATTCATTGGCTATTCATTAGTCTCAAAAGCTTTCAGAGTGTTCAATTAAAGAACCAGAACAATCCAAGAGAGTATCAATGTGTCTTTTGATGATGACAAAAGTTTGGCCAGCAAAGATATCAATCAAATTGCCAAAAATATCTCTGAATCATCAAAGATAAGAGAATCCGAACTCAAATTTTTTTTCGAAGATTTCTTTGATGATGAAAACTTAGAGTTTCTTTTCAGAGATATTCATAGAGCAACTTCAGAGGAACCACAAACGTCAGGTCCCTCTGAAGTTACAACTTCTGCTTCCTTGAATGCAGGTCCAAGAAATGAATCAATTTCAGAGCCTCCGGAATCAACTTCAGAGCCTCTGGAATCAAATCATGCGCCTCTGGAATCAACATCAAAGCCTCTACTCAGCACAACAGAGATGTCTCCAACTTTCATCTCTGAAGCTCAAACTCCACCTCATGTTCATGCTCCACTCACAAGATGGACAAAGGATCATCCCCATGATCAGATCATTGGATCACCTTCAGAGGGTGTCAAAACCAGATCAGCCACAATCAATGAATGTTTTTTTGTAAATTTTTTAAGCATCATTGAACCAAAAAAGGTAAATGAAGCTCTTGAAGATCCTCATTGGATCTCTGCAATGCAGAATGAGCTTCAAGAGTCTGAAAGAAACAAAGTCTGGACCTTAGTTCCCCTTCCTAAAGGAAAATTTGCAATTGGAACTAAATGGGTCTTCAGAAATAAAAAGGATGAGGATGGCATTATAATCAAAAACAAAGCTAGGTTGGTTGCTAAGGGATATTGCCAAGAAGAGGGCATTGATTATGATGAAACATTTGCACCTGTGGCTAGGCTAGAAGCAATTAGAATCTTCTTAGCCTATGCTGCACACAAAGGGTTCAAAGTATATTAGATGGATGTTAAATCTGCCTTTCTGAATGGTAAATTAAATGAAGAGGTTTATGTCCAGCAACCAACTGGTTTTGAGAATACAGAGTTTCCAAACCATGTTTATTATCTTGATAAAGCTCTATACGGACTTAAACAAGCTCCAAGAGCATGGTATGCTACTCTATCCACATTTCTGATAAATAATGGTTTTGAAAAAGGTACAATAGATACAACCTTGTTCATAAAAAGGTACAAAAATGAGATGCTCTTAGTACAGATATATGTTGATGACATTATATTTGGCTCTACAAATCAAAAGTACTGTGATAAGTTTTCAGAGTTGATGAAGAATAAATTTGAGATGAGTCGTATGGGAGAATTAACATTCTTTCTAGGCTTACAAGTAAAGCAAACATCAGAGGGTACTCTTATAACTCAATCTAAGTATGTCTCTGACATTTTGAAAAAATACAGACTCAATGATTCAACCTCTATGAAAACCCCTATTGCCACAGGAGTCAAGCTTGACTCTGATCTTTCGGGAAAATCTGTAGATGTCAAAACCTACAGAGGCATGATAGGTTCACTATTATACTTAACTACAAGTAGGCCTGACATAATGTTTGCAACATGTCTTTGTGCTAGATATCAAGAAAATCCAAAAGAATCTCATTTATCTGCTGTCAAAAGAATTTTCAGATACCTGAGAGGGTCGCCCTCATTAGGCCTCTGGTATCCAAAACTTTCTAGTTTTGATTTAACAGCTTACACTAATGCAGATCATGCAGGATGCAAGCTTGACAGAAAAAGTACCTCTGGGTGCTGTCAGTTATTGGGAAATAAGCTGGTAAGTTGGACATCCAAGAAGCAAAACTGTGTTTCAACTTCCACAGCAGAGGCAGAATATGTTGCTGCTGCTAGTTGTTGCTCTCAAGTCATATGGATGCAAACTCATCTCCGAGACTATGGCTTACAAAATGACAGAATTCCAATTCTGTGTGATTCAAAAAGTGCCATAGCCATCTCTGCCAATCCAGTACAGCACTCCAAAACAAAGCACATTGATGTAAGGTACCACTTTCTGAAAGATCATGTTGAAAAGGGAACAATAGAGATGTATTTTGTACCAACTGAACTTCAACTTGCTGATATTTTCACAAAAGCTTTAGATGAACGAAGGTTCAATTTCTTAATTAGCAAGTTGGGTATGCTGAACATGTCTGCCTAACATAGGAAAACATCAGAGTCTCTGATCCATTCATTAGAGCCTCTGACATGCGTAGCATGTTCAACCAGAACTTCTGAAACAAATTTCAGAGCCTCTGGACTTTTTCACAAATGATAAAAATCATTCTTTTGTATCTCCAAGCATGTGTCAAGGGGGAGAAGATAAATATTTCATTCTTTGGTCAAGGGGGAGACAAAGAACCTTTCATCTTTCAAGGGGGAGAAAGTGAGCTTCTCTGATACTCATATAAGAGACTCTGATCTTGTCTCTGATATTTATATCAGAGCCTCTGATCTTGTCTCTGATATTTATATCAGAGCCTCTGATCTTGACTTTGATATTTATATCAAAGCCTCTGATCTTTTCTCATTAAACGAATACTCCAGGAAATTCATTTAATAATAAATCTTTTGGATAACCATTCGTTTCTTTTCAAAAACCCAACTGGCGGTTTTCTGACACCAAGCGACTCTCCCCTACACACCTCAACGTGTCACCTATTAATTAGGGGATGATGGAACGTCCTTTCTGACATTGGAACTCTCAATCGCCGTTTCCATAACCTCTCCCTCTACCTTTCTTTTTCTGTCCATAAAAACCCTTTTTCTCTTCTCATTATTCTTTACGCTCTCAGGATCCAAAATCCCAAATCTCTCTTTCTAAGCTCTCATCTTTCTCAAAAACCTGCAACAATGGCGGCTCATTCCCAAACCTCAGATAACTCTAGCAAACTTGTTCCAAGCTTGAATATGGCACAGTTCGATATTCCAGTAAAAGGTAACAACTACTTTCTGGACGTCACCCCAACCAAATACGATGAGCAGTTTCGCCCAATCCTCGACTTTTTGACCAACTGCGAACTCAACGATGTCCTCACCAAACATGCCTCAGATTTTCCTCTACGCTTTGTCCAACAATGGTGGTATTCAAGTGAATACGATGATGAAAAGGAAGGACTGGTTGGGTACATTGACCTAGGTGAACAAAACATGAACATAAGAATCACCCCACAAACCCTAACTCGCCGATTCAACCTGCTCACGAAAACTGATCTTCAAATAGAAATCTTTGACAAACTACCAACTCAAGAAGTCCTTCTTCAGTTCCTCCACCACTTAGGCTACAACAAGGAGTTCACACGCCTAAGTCAATTCAGACGTCAGTACCTTCCTCCCAAGTGGAACTTTATGTTTAGTGTTCTTAACCGAACAATTACCTGCAAGATTGGAAGCCAGGATCAGACCCATCCAGCGATTCTAGCCATAATGTATGCTCTCTTCTTCAACAGAAGCATAAATATGGCTCACATTCTCTACTGTGAGATGCTGACGGCGGTGGACAAGAAGAACAAAGACTTGGCCAAATGAAAACAACCAATTTCGGTACTGTTTCCCAGATTCATCTCTGTGGTCATTCAACTAGCAATGGAGAAATTCTCCATCACTAAGGAGGGCCCAAGGACACCTCTGTTTATGATGAACTCGTTCAAAACTACAGAGGTTCCTCCTTATCCAAATGACCGACGTTTCCCACACACCATGATTGAGGTAATTCCTACTGACTCTACTACCCACCTCCTACTTAGTCGTGTTGACCAATCATCAGAACCGATGATGGGATCCCCAACACACTTAGGTTCTGAGCCTGAGCCTAAATTAGAGAGTGACATCTCTGATACTGCTCAAAACGTTAACAGAGAGCAACCAGAGGGTGGCTCTGAGAGAGTAAGGAAGAGAAAACAAGAGAACCCTCCCTCTGACGAAGAGAATAACTCTGTCAGAGCAGAGGAAGGTAAGGAAGAGAGAATTCCAGAGGGTGAGTTTCTAAACTTAGAATCTGAGGGCGGTGAGGTAGAAAAAGATGTCCTTGTTGGCACACATGAGAGATTCCAAAGCCCAAATCCCCGTGCAAACACATTTACTGTCCAAGGTGGTCCAGCATCAGTGGACATTGAAACAGAGGTGCACACCTCGAACCCTTCCCATCCTAGCCGCTCAGAGGCATCTACTTCTGCCTCTGAAGCACGCACCAAAGGGGAAACCTCTGATACGGCTAAGTCCTCCCAACAGGACTTAGACCAAGATAAAAATACTCATTCACCCCAGAGTATGTCACCTCCACAGACATATGATGCCTTTGTGGCTCATAAAAAGTTGGACCGTCCCTTAGATCAGAAGACACCTACGATCTCTCGTAAGGATTGCCTGTCAAAAAAAGAATGGCATGACCTTCTTGCACATGGACTCCTTAGCCTGGACAGCAAGGTTTCCACCTACATTCGTTTCTCATCATCAGATTCTAATTCTGATGATCAGAGACCAATCGGAACCATTATAGGGAAATCCTTGCAAAAGGGTCCCCAAGGATTAATGGGAAGTCCTTCCGGAGTCAATATCAAGCCAACTCCGAAAGAAGGCCCCTCTGAACTCGAGGGAAACTTAGAATCATGTGTTGATCCTAAGGTCACCCCCTCTGATTACGTTACCAAAGAGGAGTTCAGAATCTTTGGTGATGAAATCAGAGAATCTCTGAAGGAGATTAAACTTCAAATAGAGAAGACCTCAGAGGCCTCTACCTCTCACTCTGAAGTTGCAAAGCTCACCTCAGAGGTCTCTGAGCTGCGCACGACCATAATCTCTCAGAACGATAAACTGGATGTTCTGGAAATCCTGGTCATCAAAAATGACTCGGATCTATCCAGAGAAATTTAGAACTTCACCACAGAGCTCCTCAAGGCGATTCCAACTCCCTCTGCCCCCACTCCAACACATGCAGACTTTTCTCAATTCAAAGAGGATGTCTTGCATTTTTTGGCAGAGGTGCTTGCAAAGATCCCTACCTCCTCTGCTGCTGCTCCTGCTACATCCGAATTTGTTACAAAGGTTGACCTCACCAACCTCTCCAAGAAGATCACCAGCAATGTAATGAATATCTCCAGCAAGTTCGTCTCCAAGACCACTCAGCAGAACAAAAAGATTGAAGACCTTCTGCAGAATGTCAAATATTCAGAGGGATCATTAAAGCGGAAGGAACCAGAGGTCGCATGCTCTGAGGAAGACCGGAAGAAAGCCAGGTATGAAAACTCTGATGACCATGATGACCAACCTCAAGGGTCATCCGATCTTCATAAGGGGGAGAAGACTCCTACACCAAAAACTGTTGAAACACAAAAGGAGTCCACTCCCTCTAAATCAAACCAAAGCAAGAAAAAAGGAACAGAGAGACGTTCAACCTCAACCTCTGCTGAAGATAACCAGGCCACTCTAAAGTCACCAGTACCTGTTATCTTTCTAGCACCATCCACTTCGAGTGCTCCAATAGTTCCAATAATAGCTGCAACTCCAGAAACTATTGGAGCTCTAGAAGAAGATGAAGACGAACAACTAGTAGACTTCTCTACATCAGAAGATGCATTCTCATCACCAGAAAGACCAACTTATGTGATGAGAGATGCTTACGAATCAGAGACTGAAAATGCAGAACCAGAATATGAAAAAGAAGAAAAATCAAATTCTGGAAAAGAAGCTGCTGAAGAACAGATTGAAGTAATTGATGTTGAAGAGTATGTATTCAAGAATGCTCAACCACATCATACTTCAACAGCAACAGAGCTGAGGGAATCACCAGAGATAGATGGCTACATCTCTGAACCCACAACAGAAGATCCTCCACAGACGAAGGAACCAGAAACCATGGTTGCTGATGAATAGGCTCCTTCAGAGAATCTTGTTCAGAAGGCAAGCATCGGTCTACCAGCCAAAGTGTTCACTAAACCTCCTACATTCCTTGAATCAAATCCCGAAGCTTCCATAGAAGACCACTTCAGATACATATACTGTGAGTTCAATATGGCAGACACTCTAGTCATTCCTCTGAATCCAAGGATCAGAGAGGACATGCCGGACTATGAAAGAAGATTCGTCATAGATAAAACCAGACCAAGAGCACAGGTCCTCTCAGATGATCCAATCATCAAAATCAACAAAATCTCTGAGAAGACTTTTGCTTATAACAAGATAGTCTATAGGCACTATGTGGTAACTCGATCTGATCAGAAGATTTATGAGTTCAATGATAATGATCTCGTAAATCTAAATCCATATGATTTAACACATTTATATGCCTATTGCTCTGCCAGATATGATCATGGAAGAAGAAAAATTAGAATGGGCATGGTTGAAGTCAGACGTGCAATGGAAGCCTATGTCAAAGACAGAGCAAAACACGACTTCCAAATTGCTCTGAACCTGGGAGAAGAGAAGCTGGAGGTAACTGAACCTGTGGAGTCGTTCGATAAACTTGAGGAACAGAAGACTGGATCAATCGTTGCAGAACCTCTGGGTTTCATCTACAGAGTAAACCAAGTAAAGAATATCTTTCTAGCTTCGGAAGTTTCGAAGTACTCTGATGAAACCTTGAGAGGTATAAAGAAAATGATCCATGTGAAGGAAGAAAGGCACAAAGCAGATTTACTTGCAAAGCTTGACTTAGAGATTGACTCGATGATCAACTTCAGAGCTCTGATCATGAAATTCCATGGAATCTGTTCAAATGACAAATTTTAGTTTGTTTCTTTATTTTTGAATATTACTTTCTCTGTATTAAACTTCCAAATGTTTAAGAAGTAATATTTAAGAGGATGTTTTTCTCCTCTACGCTTTCTAGTTTAAATCTTCTATTCTCTGCTATTTTTGTATTTTCTTTTTTCAACACTTAGGGGGAGATTGCTAGCTCCATATCTTCTGTTTGTTAAAAGTGTTGAAAATACCCGTCCTATTTCAGAGGACTTCCAAAGATAGACTTCAGAAGACACAGACTTCAGAGGACGAAGACTTCAGAGGACAAACCTGCCTCTGAAGTACTTATCAGAGATTGCAACTTTCAGCAGACATCAGAGATGGCTTCATCAGAGGCTCTGAAGACAACGTCAGAGCTCTGAAAACATTCTCTCTGAAGATGGCACTGAAGACTCCTGAAGTATTAAAACAGATAACCAATCACTTAGTAATAAGATTTACTTTATAGAGTAGGTTACTGTTCAAGCATGTCTTGAGCTTACCTTTTAGGTAAGACACTGTTCAAGCATGCTTCTATTTGTCAGAATAGTACACTGTTTACTTTATGGTCCTATAAATAGGACCATCGCTCCTTTGACAAAAGTGTGTTTTTTTTATATCTTGTATAAGAAGAATCAACTGAATATATCTCACAAAGATCTTGTTCTTTCTACTCTCTTTATATATGAACTGTGATATTTGAATCTGCTTTTGATATTAAACTATATTGCTTCCACTGTTTATACTCTTGTTGTTTATATCATTATTGTTATAAGATTAAATATGGGATCCAACAGGGACAACATCACAATGGATTTCGTGACAAAACTACCGAAGACCTTGTGAGGCCACGACACCATTTGGGTAATTGTAGACCGGCTAACCAAGAGCGCACACATTATTGCGATGAGGGAAACTTTGCCAATGGAGAAATTGGCCAAGATTTATATCGATGAGGTGGTGTCAAGGCATGGGGTTCCATAATCTATCGTGTCGGATCGGGACAGTCGGTTTACATCGAATTTTGGGCTAGCTTACAGAAAGAATTGGGCACCAGATTAAATCTGAGCACGGCATACCATCCTCAAACGGATGGTCAAAGCGAGAGGACGATTCAGACGCTAGAGGATTTGTTGAGGTCGTGTGTCATAGATTTTGGAGGAAGTTGGAACTCTCACCTACCTTTAGTGGAGTTCGCTTACAACAACAATTACCATTCTAGTATCGGAATGGCACTGTTCGAGGCGTTGTGATAGGTGTTAATTTATTAACCCTAAAACATCATCTTTTGTGTCATTTAGAAGTATTTTATTTGCCCAAATTAGGAATTGAGTCTTTATTTATCTTATTTTACACCCTTTAAGGATATTCGTAGGTTTTGCTTATTTATTTACGATTTGCTGAATTTTAGACTAGTTCTTTACGTTTATTTTTATCTTTTTTATTTTTTCAGAATTTTCGAGACTCCGGAGAAGCCATGAAGATTAGAAATTGGACTTAAAAATGGGCTTGCTCTCGGATTTTGACTAGAAGCATTTGAGCTTGAAGACTTGGATTGTTTCTAAGACTTTTGGGCCATTTACTTGGGCTCCTCCTTGGGGCCAGTTTTTGAAGTCAAAATGAAAGGCATGGGCTTGGCCCATGTGCATGATACTTACAACATACCTTGGAGACTAACTATTATTTATGTATAAATAGGTTGCAAGTATTGTTGTTATCATCTATCTCTTGATCATCTTGTGCATCAAACAATTATATTGTCTTTGGATCATCTTTTGAATCAAGTAAACTAGTGTCAAGGAATTTTGTGATCATCATTTTTCAAGCAATTCGGTTTGTAGGCATACATTGATATTTCATTTGCAAGTATTTTGAAGAATACAAGTGTTTTAGTTTATAATTCCATCTTTTGTTACAATTGTTAGTATTTCATTCTTAGTTGTTTCTTGGTTACCATAAACCATTTTCAAAGTTCTAAACCATCATCTTGGGGCCGTGGCCTTGCTTGTGATCTCCCATCGATTTCTAAATTGTTCGGTTACTAGTGTTTTGAAAACGTTTGTTTACGTAAGAATTGTTACTTGGTTCAACTTTGTTTTCTTCGTTGAGCTAGTCTTTAAAATCGTGACTTACATTGGAATTATTTTCTTTTGTAACACGTGGCTAGTATTAATTAGTCGAGGCAAATCCCATGTAATTTCTAAAGTATTCAAGGTTTTTTGCGTTAATTCTTTCGGTTGCTTTTGATTTTACTTTTAGAACTAAGCCGTCATATTTGGCTTTTTTTGGATTAATATCCTTCTGTGCCAAACGGTGATTTTTCTAAGTAATAAAATTATTGCTTCCACATTTTTTGCAAGTGTTCTATTTTTCAAACGAAACTTCCTATGCAAGTTACCAAATCTGGCAGCACTCACAGTACATTTAATTTCTGCAATTTACTGCTTTATTTTCTTTTCCAGTAATTTAATTTCCAGCATTTTATATTTCCTGCAATTTACTTTCTAGTAATTTACATTCTCTACAATTTAAATTTCTGTCTTCACTTCAGATATTAATTACTTGCGCGACAAGTTTTCTTTTTAAACTTCAGTACTTGCACCTTGTTTTCGTAGTTTTAAATTTCAGTATCTGCTTTTTAGTATTTAATTCTTTTGTGAGAAAAACCAAGCAATGATAGGCTAAAACCTTAGCTTGGGGTGCAAGGCAGAGTTAGGACCGAAACCGATGAAAAAGTAAAAAGGTGTCAAAAATATAGTAAAAGTCTCGTTGAGCATATTTCAGGTAATTAAAGATTACAGAAAATTAATTGACGACTAATTAAATGTATGAAAATGTATAATTCCTAAAAAGATTATATTAAATGTTAATTCTGGAATAAATGAGATTACTATAATATCTTTTTAGCGGATCATTTGTTTCTGTCCTAATGAACCTTTGCACCATTTGCCTTTTCTCACAACTGAACTTTCCTTAGTGTTAATTTAGGCCCGTTAAAATATTTCTTCGAATTCACCATCTGAAATTGACTTTTAATTATTGGACTTTTCTAATTAAACTTTCACTGAATTCCCTGAGGATCGATATTCGATACTTTGTACCACTATTACTTGTTAAGAGACGGTAGTAGGATAAGGTGTATACTTGCACTAAATTATATGTGACTTAGGTGCCAGTATAAACCTTATGCCTCTATCTGTTTTCAACACTTTAGGCATAGGTGAAGCTAGACCCACAACAGTTACTCTCCAATTAGCTGATAAGTCCATAGCATGTCCAAAAGGTAAGATTGAGGATGTCCTAGTTCAAGTTGATAAGTTTATTTTCCATGCTGACTTTATCATTCTAGACTTTAAAGTTGACAAAGATGTTCCCATCATTCTAGGCAGACCTTTCCTAGCAACTGGAAGAACCTTGATAGATGTCCAGAAAGGAGAACTGACCATGAGAGTTCAAGATCAGAAAGTAACTTTTAATGTGTTCAATACCCTTATGTACCCTGAAGAAAAAGAAGAGTGTTCTACTTTAAGTTTGATTGAGACTTGGTGCCAAGAGAAAAGTTTGGGGGAAATTTTGGGGATAACTGAATCTGATGGTGATGAGGAAGAACAAGAATTTTAGGACTTAGAAATCCCTCAGGAAACTGCTGCTTTTGAAGTATTAGAAAGTGAGGATAGGAAAACTCTTGTTTCATCCTTAGAAGCTGCACCAGATCTAGAGTTAAAACAACTTCCCTCCCATTTTAAATATGCATTTTTAGGAGACCCAGGGAAGTTGCCAGTCATTATCTCATCATCATTAGAATCTGACCAAGAAGAAAAGTTGGTTAATATGCTAAAACTTCATACTAAAGCCTTAGGATGGACCATTGCTGACCTTAAAGGCATAAGCTCTACCATTTGTCAACATAAGATTATCTTGGAAGACAAAAATTTCACCTCAGTTAAGCCTCAAAGGAGACTTAATCCTATAATGAAAGAAGTGATTAAAAAAGAAATTTTGAAATGGCTTGATGCAGGCATAATCTATCCTATTGCAAGTAGTACATGTGTTAGTCCTGTTCAATGTGTACCCAAAAAGCGTGGAGTAACAGTGGTAACAAATGAGAAAAATGAACTTATACCTACTAGAATAGTGTCAGGTTGGAGAATATGCATGGACTATAGAAGACTTAACAAAGCTACTCAAAAAGACCATTTTCCATTGCCATTCATTGACCAGATGCTAGACAGATTAGCAGGAAAAGAGTTTTACTGTTTCTTAGATGGTTACTCTGGGTACAATCAAATTGCCATTGCACCGGATGACCAAGAAAAGACCACTTTCACCTGTCCATATGGAACTTTTTCTTTTAGAAGAATGCCATTTGGACTTTGTAATGCCCCTGCCACATTCCAAAGATGTATGATGTCTATTTTCTCAGATATGCTAGAACACTCCATGGAAATTTTCATGGATGATTTTTCAGTTTATGGAACATCATATGATCTGTGTTTACAAAACCTTGAAAAGAGTCTTAAAAGATGTGAAGAAACCGACTTGGTTTTAAATTGGGAAAAATGTCATTTTATGGTTAGAGAAGGCATTATGTTAGGACATTTAATTTCCAAAAGAGGCATTGAGGTTAACAAAGCAAAGTTGGAGGTGATTGAAAATTTACCAAAACCAACAACTATTAAAGGAATTAGGAGTTTTTTAGGACATGCAAGTTTTACAGGAGGTTCATAAAAGACTTTTCAAAAATTTAAAAACCACTTTGTTCACTACTGCAACATGACCATGCTTTCAATTTTGATGAAAATTGTAAAAAGGCTTTTAAAATTCTGAAGGAAGCATTGGTCACTGCCCCGGTAGTAGTAACACCTGATTGGTCCCAACCCTTTGAAATAATGTGTGATGCTAGTGACTGGGCAGTAGGAGCTGTTTTAGGGCAGAAAAAGGAAAAAATTTTCCACTCTATTTATTATGCAAGTAAGACTCTCAATGAAGCCCAAATCAACTACACCACTACTGAAAAGGAATTGTTAGCTATGGTTTTTGCTTTTGAAAAATTCAGATCTTATTTGATGGGCACTAAAGTAAAAGTTCATACTGATCATGCTGCCATCAAGTATCTCATTTCTAAAAAAGATGCAAAACCTAGGCTAATAAGGTGGATTTGTTACTTCAAGAGTTTGATTTGGAAATCATTAATAGAAAGGGTGTGGATAATCAGGTTGCTGACCATTTGTCTAGATTGGAAAAACAAGATAACCTTGTGCAAAGTAGTGACATATGTGAAGTATTCCAGATGAAAGGATTTTATCCTTGCAACATTCTACAATGCCTTGGTTCGCTGATCTTGTTAACTATTTGGCTTGCGGGATTATTCCCAAGGAGCTAAATAAGCATGAAAGAAGAAAGCTCATCTATGACTCCAAGAAATACTTATGGGATGATCCTTTCTTGTTTAAAATTTTTGCAGATCAGGTGATTAGAAGGTGCATACCAAAAGAGGAAATAACATTAGTGCTTCAGCACTGCCATTCAGGACCATGTGGAGGACATTTTGGAGGAAGTAGGACAACTACTAAAGTATTGCAATCAGGATTCTTCTGGCCTACTTTACACAACGATGCCTACAACTTTGTAAAAAGTTGCAACGAGTGTCAGAGAAATGGGAACATTTCCCACAGAAATAAAATGCCCTTAAATGGAATTCTAGAAATATAACTATTCGATGTCTGGGGTATAGACTTTATGGGACCTTTTCCCATGTCCAATAATTGTTCCTACATCTTGGTTGTTGTGGACTATGTGTCCAAATGGGTGGAAGCTATGGCTTGCCATTCCAATGATGCTAAGACTGTTGTCAAATTCCTGCAAAAGAACATTTTCACCAGATTCGGTACACCACGTGCCCTAATTAGTGATGAGGGTACTCACTTCATAAACAATTTGTTGGAAGAAGCCCTTGAAAAGTATGACATTAAGCATAGGGTAGCTACAGTCTACCATCCTCAAATCAATGGGTTGGCTGAACTTTCAAATAGGGAGATAAACGGAATTTTAGCCAAAGTAGTCAAACCTCACATAAAGGACTGGGCCTCCAAATTGGATGATGCTCTATGGGCCTATCGGACTGCTTATAAAACCCCAATTGGAATGTCTCCCTATAAGCTAATTTTCGGAAAAGCTTGTCATTTACCTCTAGAGTTAGAGCACAATGCCTATTGGGCCATAAAGGAACTCGATGTGAGTTTAGATGAGGCCGGAAGGAAAAGATCTTTCCAGTTGTGTGAATTAGAAGAACGTAGGAATTTTTCCTATGAAAATGCCAAGTTATATAAAGAAAATACAAAAAAATGGCATGACAAAAAAATAATTCCAAAAGAATTCACTGCAGGTCAACAAGTCCTCTTGTTTAATTCTAGACTTAAATTGTTTCCTGGTAAGTTGAACTCTAGGTGGACTGGACCTTACCAAATTTCCAAAGTATACCCTTACGGTGTTATCGAGTTAATTGATCAAGAAAAGGGTAGTACTTTCAAAGTGAATGGCCAAAGAGTTAAACCATTTTTCACTCACTTGGCAATTTTGCAACAACCTTCCGAGGTTGTTCATTTGGTAAATTAGAAGTTTGTGTTAGATCCTGAAAATGTTGTAAATAATTTTCTTAATTGTTCATTTTATTGCTTAATTAGTATAATTTTATTGTTAAAGTGTTATGTCATTTTATTTAACTTATTTTTGGCCCACCTCTGATTCTGTTTGTTGGGCTAACTCGGAGTAAAAAGAAAAAAAGAAAGAACCGATTCATATCCCCCCTTTGCTGGTTCTGAGCATGTTCCAACCCCGATGGAGAACTCAAACCCCCTTGTGATGTTGTTTGCTGTGATTGAAGCTCAGGCACGAATCTCAGAGGTATAACTTTAGAGACCCTCTGCAATCATCTCAGAGGCAGAACTTCAGAGATCCTATGCAAATCATCTCAGAGGCGGCACTTCAGAGACTCGCTGAAAGAATCTCAGAGGAAGCACCTCAGAGGCCCTCTGAGAAGCCCATGCTCTGGCCACTGTTGCTTCCATTGCCACCCCAGGTATCAACACTCACACCCTCGATCTCAATGTCGCTCTAACTGACCCTACAATGCCAAGTACCAGTGTTCTCCCCCTTTTACACAATACCATCACAGAGGGACTTTTGGCCACTGACCAAATCCTTGGTCTCAATCCCACCAAGACCAGAGTTCCACACTACTTACCTTTGTTGGCATCAAAAGGAAAATCACACGCCGCAGAGCCACTACCTCTGATGAGCACGACTAACGTCATCCTTCTGAACTCCACGGGAGAGCCTGTTGCCCCACCTTATCCCCTTTTCATCGATGCCATTTTAAAGAAGAGGCTTGGAGGAGGAAGGCTCTGAAGGAAGATCCTAGAGCTCTTGACGATGTTCCACCTTTCCCAGAGCCTCTGATGTAGTTGCAAGAAGTTCAATCTCCTACTCATCCTGAGTAGGACAGGTTCTGTCGTCTCTGTTGATCCAAACTCTCTCAGTGATTTGATAACGAACCTTTTCTATACTTAGTGAAAATTACGTTTTAATATGTATTAGTGTTTCACCATCAGCGATCAGACTGAGTCTGTTCAGTTATCGCTGATAGTCTTTCTTATAAACATTTAATATGTATTAGTGTTTCACTATCAGTGATCAAACTGAGTTTGTTCAGTTATCGCTGATAGTTCTGATGTAAACAGTAACGTAATCCCTGAAGACAAGTCTCGTGTCAACATATGTTCATAGCTGAATCGAAGACGAAGCCACTGAACAAAGAGAAGTCTACTAGTGACCTGATGCGGATATCAGTGAAGCAAAAACAACTCTACTTATACGCGAAGGAACATGAGGAAAAGATTCAGCGATAGCTGAACCTCTTTATATCTCTGAAGAAAGAGATATTCAACGATCAATTGATCACAAAGCTTATGCCTCAAGTTTCCTTTTGTCTTACCTTGCACAACCAGTACGATGTGTAAGAACGGACATATCTCTGCCACAAATCGTACAACAACTCTTTCAACTACACTGTTCATGATACGGCCGAAAGCATGTCTCCCAAAAGTCAGACTACCAAAGCCAATCACTGAATGACACGTGTAAAGTACCCTTCCATGCATTTAATGCATAGGGTATAAATAGAAAGATCACCTCTCCATCTGAGAGTGTGCTCTATTCTTGAACCAAGATAGAAACCTTTGTTTTCTATACTTCTAAAACCCCCTTTTCTCTATATTCTTGTGCAACCATCTTTGTGTTTCTTAAGTTTGTTTAGATTGAGTCTGTCTTAATCTTATTCCGCAACAAACTTGTAAATTGTGTTTGATTTATCAATAAACAATTTATTAAACTTTAATTTCTGTGTTTGTATTCAACCCTCCCCCCCCCCCCCCTTCTACAAACTTGTTAAGCACCTCCGGGATCAACAAGTGGTATCAGAGCAGACTATTTAATTTGATAAACAAGATCTTGCTTTATTCTCTTCCTTGCTATTCTCAAATGGCACTTAACACAAACACTAACTACTATGATAATGGTTCACTTTCTAAACCTCCTCGATTTAGCAGAGATAACTTTTCTCTATGGAAAAATCGAATGATACTATTTCTTGAAGGTGCAGATCCTACTATACCTGAGTATATAGAAATGGACCCTATGAACCTGTCAGAATTATAGATGCAGTTCCAGCTACTACCACCACTCCTGCTGTCCCTGAACGCTATGTAGTTAAGGAGATAAGACAGTGGAGTGATGAAGACAAAAAGACGGTTGGTATAGATGCAAGGGCAAAAACCATTATCTCAATGGTCGTGCCTGATGAAGTTTTCCATTACATCATGCATCTTAAAACTTCTAAAGAAATATGGGAAACCATTTGTGTTCAATACGAAGGCACCACTGAAATCCAAGAGACTCGAAAGATTAACTTGGTAAGACAGTATGAAAGTTTCATCGCTGGTAAGAATGAATCTCTCTCTGATGTTCATCAGCGATTTAACTGCTTAATCATAGATCTAAAAACTGTTGGTAGGACCTATTCTAATTCTGAGGTCTTGACCAAATTCCTAGAATGTCTTCCTGAAAGCTGGGACAGTTATTCAATATGTCTTAAGCTGACAAAAGACTTAAATTCTCTTTCACTCAGCACCTTATATGGAATATTGCTTGACTATGAGCAATCAAACCTTTTGAAGAAGAATCTTATAAAAGATTCAAAAGACTCCAAAAACACTCTTGTTGATTTAGTCTCTTCAGAAATAATTCCATCTCAACGATCTACTCTCACTATCACTGAGTTAGATTCTGAATCTGAGGATCTATCAGACCCTGATCTTTCAGAGTTTCATGACTCCTTAGCACTCTTGACAAACTCTTTTAAGGGAATTGCAAGAAAGAGTAATTTCCGAAGAAATAAGCCTCTCTCTCTTACTGACAAGCCAAAATCAACCCTTGTTGATAAGGCTTCTGCTACTTGCTATAACTGTGAAAAGATTGGACACTTTGCAAGTGAGTGCAGGTTAAAGAAAGTCTTCAAACCTTCTACCTCAAGAATATCCAACGATGACAAGTACCTAAAGCTGAAAGAGAAATATCAAAAGCTGAAAAGCTACAAGCGAAAAGGTAAAGGTCTCATTGCTGAAGAACATGACTGGGCTGAATCAGAAGAATCAAGTTCTGATGAAGAAGAAGTCGCTAATCTCTGCCTTATGGATGAGATTAAAGAAGAAGTGGAAGAACCAGCTGAAACTTCTATGAGCTATATATCATCTCAGGTATCTATCTCAACTAATCCCTCTCTACCTGAAGCTGAGAGAATTCGCGTTGTTGATGTGCTGACTATTGATCTTTATAATGCTCTAAACGGAAAAACTCTAGCTGAGAACAAAAATGTTGACTTAGCTGAATAGTTAGAGAAATGTCATGAAAAGATCAAAGAACTGAATCTTTTAGAAGAAAAGTTGAAAGATCAAGTCATTATAAATGAAATCATCAGCATTGAACGTGAACAAGCCATCGCTGCTCTAAAAGCAGAAAAGGCTCATGTTGAAAAATGGTGCAAATCATCAACAAAGATCTCTGAGATAATAAATGCTCAAACTCCTGAAAGTGATAGAACTGGTCTTGGTTTTTGGACACCACAGGATGAGCCTAAAGAAGAAAGTTCCATGCTTAAGTTTGGAACGTTTGTCACTTCTATCTCAGACACTTCTTATAATCAATTTTATCCTTCTTCTTCTAAAACCATCCCTGAAGAAATATCCAAAGTCTCTAAGTCTGCGGATAAAGGAAAATCCATTCTTCATCCTCAAAAGGCTACCAGGAAAGCAAAGCTAAAGGTTCCTTCTAAACCTTCAGCAAATCAATCTTCTAGGTTTGTAATAGAAATCTTTGATCTTTGTCCTCCAAAGCTAAAGATTGACCTTAACCCAAAGAGATCTGAAGAAATAAAAATTCCTCCCAGATCTCATGAGAAAAGCATTCTTGGACCTGGACCCTCTCATCTTAAATTCTCAAAACCTTCTACTTCTGGTCCTAAAACCACTTTCAAATATAGAAAACGCTATCACTGTGGTTTTACTGACCATATTGCAAGCAAATGTCCAACTGCCACCAAAGCTGATAAAACAGCTAAAGTGAAGATAAATGCCTCTAAGGCTGAGAAGGTCACCAAAGCTAAAAAGTCAACCAAGGTGAAGAATACCACTAAGGTTAAGAAATTAACTAAAGTGAAGATTACCACTGAAGCTGAATCTTCATCTGCTGTGAAGATTGTTGAACCTTCCATCTCCACTATCCCAAAAGGACCCATTGAAAAGTGGGTACCAAACAACGCTTAATCTTCCTTATGTATGAAGGGATCAAAGGGCATCTAGTATCTCGATAGTGGATGTTCTCGTCATATGACTGGACAAAAAGACCTGCTCACTGAATACAAGGAAGAGAAAGGTCCCTCTGTGACCTTTGGTGGAAATGGAAAAGGCTATACCTGAGGGTTTGGTGTCCTCAGCAATGGGACAACTACCTTCAGAAGAGTCGCTTATGTAGATGGACTGAAGCATAATCTTCTAAGCATCAGTCAGCTATGTGACAAAGACTACGAAGTTCGTTTTTCTAAGAAAGCATGTTCAGTGGTGAATGAGAAAGGAAAACTTGCTCTCAGTGGTTATCGCAGAGAAAATGTCTATATAATAGATATGGACTCTACTACAACTGAAAACTTATGTTTTCTTTCTAAAGCCTCTTCTGATGTCAACTGGCTATGGCACAAAAGGCTTTCTCATTTAAATTTCAAAACCCTGAATTCTCTCTCTTCTAAGGAACTGGTTTCTGGTCTTTCTCAGCACTCATATGCTAAAGAATCTCTCTGCTCGGCATGTGAAAAAGGAAAACAGACAAAAGCTAGTTTCAAATCTAAACAAGTTTCCTCAGTGACAAGTCCTCTTCAGCTCTTACATATGGATCTGTTTGGTCCTGTCAACATCCAATCAATAGCTGGAAAGAAACACACGCTTGTAATTGTAGATGAATACTCTCGCTACACTTGGGTTATCTTTCTTCGCTGCAAGAGTGATACTCCAGAAGAACTAATATCTTTTGTTAAAAAGATGGAAGTGTTGAATAATCTTACTGTTCGCTCTATAAGAAGTGATCATGGAAGTGAATTCAAAAACAGTTCTCTGAACAATTTCTTTGAGAACAAGGGAATTTCTCATAATTTCTCCTTAGTAAGAACACCTCAGCAAAACGGAGTCGCTGAAAGAAGAAACCAAACGATCATTGAAGCTGCTAGATCAATGCTCAGCGATTCTCACCTCCCTACTCAATTTTGGGCTGAAGCTGTTAACACTGCTTGTTTTACTCAAAACAGATCGCTGATCGTAAAACGATTTGGAAAGACAGCTTATGAACTTTTTCATGGAAGAAAACCATCTATCAGTTTTCTTCATATCTTTGGTTGTCAGTGCTTTATCTTAAACAACAAAGATCATCTTGGAAAGTTCGACCCAAAAGCAGATGATGGAATATTTCTTGGATATTCCTCCATCTCCAAAGCCTACAGAGTGTTCAACAAGAGAAGACAATCTGTGCAAGAAACAATTCATGTCACCTTTGATGAAACTCGCTCAGTGAACTCTAAACCAATCGCTGACAATGAAGAGTTAAATGCTTGGATGTTCTCTCACTACAGAGAAACATAACCTTTCTTCTCAAACCATCAGCATTCAGATTCTCCAGTTGCTAATGATGATCCAAACATCATACCTCCTAACGCTGAATCCAACTCATGGATCTCATCAGAGCCTCTAAACACACTTCTTCCCTCGGAACCATCTTCATATGAACACCTATCAGAAAATAATATTATATCTGACACTCAACACTTGATAGCTGATGAGCCTCAAGCATCATCATCAGTAAACATTCCAATTGTTGATTCAATCTCTGAAGTAAGCGATCATGCTCACGCTCAGTGATGGACCAGAGATCACCCCATAGATCAAATTCTTGGTGATCCCGATGCAGGTATTCAAACACGACGAAGTTCAGGTAATATCTGTCTCTTTGTCAACTTTATTTCTTTAATAGAACTAAAGAAAGTTGATGATGCCCTCAGAGATCCAAACTGGGTCAGCGCTATGCAAGAAGAGCTGACTGAGTTTACTTGTAACAAATTTTGGAATCTTGTTCCTAGACCATCTGACAAAACTGTTATAGGCACCAAATGGGTGTTTAGAAACAAGTTAGATGAACATGGGACTGTAACCCCCAACAAGGCTCGACTTGTTGCTCAGGGATATAGACAAGAGGAAGGCATAGACTATGATGAAACCTTTGCCCCTGTGGCTATGCTCGAAGCAATTCGACTATTCTTAGCCTATGCAGTCTATAAAGACTTCATTGTTTATCAAATGGATGTAAAATCAGCATTCCTAAATGGAAAGTTGAATGAAGAAGTCTATGTTGAACAACCTCCAGGGTTCTATGACCCTAAGTATCCAAATTATGTTTATAAATTGGATAAGGCTCTCTATGGTCTCAAACAAGCCCCTCGTGCTTGGTATGACACTCTCTCATCTTTTCTTATCTCTGAAAATTTTGAATGTGGCAAAATTGATAATACATTGTTTTTCAGAAAGATAAAAGGTCATATTATTCTTGTACAAATATATGTTGATGACATCATATTTGGTTCTACTAACCCATATCTGTGTACTCGATTCGCTGAAAGAATGAAGAAAGAATACAAAATGAGTATGATGGGTGAGCTGACATATTTTCTTGGTCTTCAGATTAAACAATCTGACAAAGGTACTTTTATCAGCTAAGGTAAGTATGTTAAAGATATGCTGAAGAAGTTTGATCTTACACAAACTTCAGCGATGAAAACCCCTATGGCACCTCCTCTGAAACTTAACAAATATCCATCTGGAAAACTTGTTAATGTCACTGCCTATAGAGGAATGATAGGCTCCCTGCTGTATCTTACAGCGAGCCGACCTGACATTATATACTCTACTTGTTTATGTGCACGCTATCAATCTGAACCCAAGGAATCCCATCTAATCGTTGTCAAGCGAATTTTCAGATATCTAAAAGGAACTCCTAACCTTGGTCTTTGGTATCCTAAAGACTCAGGGTTCGATCTTAAAGGATATTCTGATAGTGATTTTGCAGGTTGTAAACTTGATAGAAAGAGTACCACTGGTGGATGTCAACTCCTAGGAGGAAAGCTGGTAAGCTGGACAAGCAAAAAGCAAAATTCAGTGTTCACTTCCACAGCTGAAGCTGAATACGTAGCTGATGGAAGTTGTTGTGCTCAGGTCTTATGGATGAGAAATCAACTATTGGACTATGACCTTCAGCTATCAAAGATTCCCATCTATTGCGACACTAGTGCTATTGCTATAGGAAATAATCCAGTGCTACATTCAAAGACAAAACACATAGAGATCAGATATCATTTTATCAGAGATCATGTGATGAATGGTGATATTGAACTTCATTTCATCCCTACTGACTATCAACTTGCTGATTTATTCACCAAACCTCTTGATGAGACAAGATTCAACTTTCTCATCAGTGAGCTTGGAATGCTGAATTTCGAAGAGTAAAATCTTCAGAGTTCATGCATTATGTCAGTGATTATAAGTTCCCCTTTATCACTCAATCTCTGATTAAAACTCTAACTCTCAGGTATGTTCTCTTACTCCAAAACACTGAATCTTCATTCAGTAAGACGTTTTCAATAAAACTTTGATCACTGAAGTTTTCTTCAAATGATTAAAAGCTTTTTGAAAAACAAAATCTATCACTGAGTTTTCTCTTCAGTGATCCTTCTAATATACAAAAATCAGTCTCTGAATTTTCATCAGGGATTCTCTCAAAGGAAAACCTATCTCTGACTTTTCTTCAGAGATAATTTCAAAAAGAAAAAATGAAACGTTTTTCTCTCTCCTATGACGTCATTTGAACCGACAATCCACGACATGCCTTTTTTCTGACACGTTCGTCCGTTGCCCTTCTATCCAATCAACTTCGTGGGACGTGTCCATGTCATGATGAACGTTTGTATTTCCGCCTCTTTCTCTCTCCTACTCTCTACGTATAAAAGGAATGTTTCTTTTCATTCTTATCTTTTACGCTTTCTAAAAATCCTTTCTGAGCAAGAAACTCTCTCAAGAAATTTCAAGCATCTTCATCTTCCTCATTCAATATTACCAGGTTACTTTGATCTTCTTTCTATTTAAATCTTGTTAACAAAACACCATTTCTCTTCATTATGGGTTTTCTATAAGATTTTTATCCTATAAAATCATTTTTTTGATTTTATTCTTCTAAAAACCTTTGGTTTTCTTACTGTTCTTCATCTTTTCATTAAGAACAGTGTATGAATATTCAAATATTTTTGTTTTTATACGTTTCTTTCCTCAAATAGAAACTGGTAAAAACTTCTTTATTTTTAGCCTCTAATCCTTCCCTTCTATTCTCTATTTTTCTTTCCTTATTCAGCAATGGCACAGTCAGCACTTGTTCCCTCCAAGAACGTCAAGTTCGCCATCACTGAATCTGAAGTCCCCAAGAACAACCATCTTGGATTCCTCGACTTCGATGGAATCAAATACCCACACCTGGTGGATGCTGCCAAATTCCTGAAGCAATCCTGCATTGCTTATGCTCTCACTGTTGATCCAAAACCCTTCAAAACTCTCCTTCAACAGTTTTGGTTCACAGCTAAAGAATCGACCATCACCAGCCAGAAAGGTGATCAGGTCCCTGCAATTTCCTTCTGTACTGACCTCGGCAAAGGAATAATGACCGCTTTCAGCCTAAGGAAGGGTCTCAGGTTTCCTGACAAACCCAAGAGTGGCTTTGAAGCTCTACCTACTGACACTGAACTCATCTGGTTTTTGGATGACATGGAGTACTGCTGGGACAACAAGCCCCGCTCCACAATTCCCAAGAAGAAGCTGACACTCATCAAAAAGGCGAACATGCCTTCTCAGCTGAACTTCATCTTTTCTCACGTCATTCAATGCATAAGTGGGAAAAGTGGTTCTCTTGATCAGGCCAGTAAGGTACAGCTCCAGATGTCCTACTCGGTCATCGCTGGAAAAAAATTTAGACTTTGCCACCGCTATCTTTGACGACCTAAGGTCAAACATAAAGAAGACGGAGAGGGATCCCAAGATCCCATATGTATGGTTTATTTGTGCATATCTGAAGTTCCTCTACACCAACACTTACCCCACTACTGCTGATGGCTCCATCGCTAAAGTGGGTCAGTGTTCACTGGAGGTCAAACCGTTGGCAAATGAGGTAAGTATCTCTACCCTTCGTTCTCGACTCTCTCCACATTTCTTCTTCTTCAGCGGCCACGCAGTAGGTTCCTTCTTCTGCTATCCCTAGTTCTACCCCCTCCAAACGACCATCTGTTAGTTCCCTTGGTCCTTCGAAGTAGGCCAAAGTGACTAAGGAGACCATCGCTGCTAATTCAAGGCCTAAGGAAGTTTCTCGACAAACTTCCTTGGATGATTTTGTGGTCATATCCTCCACATCCTCAGCACCTACATCATCAACCGTGCCAGCGATCTGGGTCGTTGTCTCAACAATAGTGACGCAACCTACAATCTCAGTTCAGCAACAAACTGAGGTAACTACTCCTCTCCCTACTTCTTCTATCCCCATCTCTAATCCTTCTATTTCTTTGGTCTCTAACCCTCCATATATTTCTACACAACCACCGTTTGGAACCCTAGGACCTGATAATCAAACGTTTGACGAATCTCTACAATTCTACAAATTGTTTGATAACTCCGGTAAACCTATAACCCTAAACACTACTCCCAACTCTCCATATAAGCCTGTTTCTCAGCAACTAAAGTTTCTTTCAGGTCCTAATATGGCCACTATTGATGCCAATGTCAACAGTTTGGGAATCAAGGTGGATTCTCTCAAGACAGCCATCAATGGCACCACCAGCGCAGTCAATACCGCTGGTGAAGAGCTGAAGACATTGACAACTACGTGCTCTTCCAAAGCTTAATCCTCTCAAATCTCCGCTCTTCAAGCCATGATTAACCAAGTGAAGGAGGATTCCAAGCGACAGTTTGATGTCTTGTCTGCAAAGGTTGATTCTTGTGAAGTTCTTCTTCAACAAATCTTGACCCACCTGAAGGCACTAGATCCGACTCCTACTCTCTCATTCACAGAGAACGATCGTACCTCTCTGAACATTGTCGTTCAGTTTATTCATCAGGCTACGTCATACATCCCTGTGTTTGAAGGACGTCTGTCAAGTATGGAGGCTGAAGTCCAGAAGTTGGCCACCGCACGACCTCCATCTCCTTCCAAAGATCTCTCCCTGCGTGATAATGACAAAGAGGGGGAGAAAGAAGCTGAAGAAAATAAGGAGATAGAGGTTGCTGCTGAAGAGCAACAAAAGGAAACTCCCTCTCATGTTGAGGGGGAGATAGTTGCTGCTAAATCCCCTCCTTATCTCGAAGATCTAATTGAAGAAGATGAACAAGAGGACGATGAAGATGAAACTCTTGATCTTGAAGATCAAGAGGAACAGCATCCTCATCAAGATGATGATGATGACGATGAAGAAGACCAGTCTTTATGGTGTTCTTCAGCTGTCACTCCATCATCGATAACTTCGAAAGAAGTTGTCACAGCAGGGGGAGCCATGGAACATCATCAGGAACCCCTTCCCAAAGCAAATCCAAGGATGTTGCTGCTGAGGGAAGCCTGAACATTGTTTCACTATCTGAGGAGAATCCTTCTCAGGTATGCCTTTATCTTTCTCCTTCCCCTAAAATAAACTAACATTCTTTTCATTTTCTGACCAGACAGTTCACTCCCCTGCTTAAGGGTAAAGAACTTCAAATAATATCAGCCGTTGTAGCTGATGAACAAATAATCCCAATCTTTGTAAGAGAGATTGATGAAGAAGATGAGGAAGAAGAGTCCCTGAAACATTCAGGGAGACCCTCTAGACCATCTCACTGGTCAAAGAAACAGATGAAGAGAAGAACAGAGATGATCTCTCATCTATAGAATCAACGGCGAAAGATCCCCTCTCAATCAACAGATCTAGAGTTCCTGACTGAAGCTGAAATCGAAGAATCTGTCAGGGCTGAGAAGCTGATATCTGACTATCAAAGAGATGCCAATATTGCTCTCAAGATTCAGTCCTCTCAAGTCAAAGACAAGAAGCTGAAGAAGAAACCAGTTGAAGTACAGGCTGCTCTTTTGAAAGAGATTGAAGAGGAGCGCTCAAAAGAACAATGGGTCAGCGATAACTCAGTCGAATGATGTAAAAGCAAAATCGACTATCGCTCTGACCCAATGAAGATCATAGTTGTTACTATCTTTGGGAAAAAGAAGAAGGATCGAGTTTCTGTCACTATGGAGATTACCAGAGAGGATGGAAGTTGTAAGACCATGTTCGTGTCAAAGATGGAAAGCTTAGGTTATATGGAATGGCTAGAGTTCAAAGAAGCACTGAAGAAATCCAAATCAACCAGCAGAGGCTATGTCGAAGGTATCTTAGAAGCCCTCATCAACAGAGTCTCCACTTTGTTGAAAGTACCATCTGCTCTTTCTACCAAACCAAGGCAATTCAAAAGGAAGCTTGTCTCCTCCTCCTCTGAAAATGTCGCAGTGATAAGAAATGAAACTTCCATCAAGTTCTCAAGAGAAGCTCTGTTCGGTCCTCCTCCTGATCTTTCAGTTCTCGATCTATCTCTGTCTCATGGTGGACCATATGTTGCAGGATAAGTACTTAAAGAACCTTTTGGAATCTTCTTCAGAGATGATGAGGAAGAACTCAGATTTCAGAGTGTCTCTGAAATTCCTATATGTCCCCTCAGCCATCTCAAGGATCTCTTGTGCTTATGGTGTGACTACTCTCCCTCTGCTGAACCGATCAAGGAAATCATTTCTCAAGAATCTTCAGATCGAAGGCAGAAAGGAGAAGAAATACCTGAGTATATGATCAATCCTCCAAAATCTTCTTTAGATAGCTGATAGATTAGTTTCCTATTTCTTGTAATCTATTAGTTAAACTTACAGTAGTTAGTTCTTCACTTGTACTTGTAATTTTCATACCTTGTAATTCTTTTCTTGGATTAATGAAAATTTCAGTGAAGTACTTAACTCTATCAGTACTGTAAAAGATCCCTCAAAATAGTAATTGGGACATGTATATTATGAGTCCTATTTATTCCTTTATTTTGATCCTTAAAGTAATTTTCTTCAGTTACTTTGTCATTATCAAATAGGGGGAGATTGTTGATCCAAACTCTCTCAGTGATTTGATAACGACCCTTTTCTATACTTAGTGAAAATTACGTTTTAATATGTATTAGTGTTTCACCATCAGCGATCAGACTGAGTCTGTTCAGTTATCGCTGATAGTTCTGATGTAAACAGTAACGTAATCCCTGAAGACAAGTCTCGCGTCAACATATGTTCATAGCTGAATCGAAGACGAAGCCACTGAACAAAGAGAAGTCTACTAGTGACCTGATGCGGATATCAGTGAAGTAAAGACAACTCTACTTATACGTGAAGGAACATGAGGAATAGCTTCAACGATAGCTGAACCTCTATATATCTCTGAAGAAAGAGATATTCAACGACCAATCGATCACAAAGCTTATGACTCAAGTTTCCTTTTGTCTTACCATGCACAAATAGTATGATGTGTCAGAACGGACATATCTTTGCCACAAATCGTACAACAACTCTGTCAACTACACTGTTCATGATACGGCCGAAAGCATGTCTCCCAAAAGTCAGACTACCAAAGCTAATCACTGAATGACACGTGTAAAGTACCCTTCCATGCATTTAATGCATAGGGTATAAATAGAAAGATCACCTCTCCATCTGAGAGTGTGCTCTATTCTTTAACCAAGATAGAAACATTTGTTTTCTATACTTCTAAAACCCCCCTTTCTCTATATTCTTGTGCAACCATCTTTGTGTTTCTTAAGTTTGTTTAGATTGAGTCTGTCTTAATCTTATTTCGCAACAAACTTGTAAATTGTGTTTGATTTATCAATAAAAAATTTATTAAACTTTAATTTATGTGTTTGTATTCAAACCCCCCCCCCTTCTACGAACTTGTTAAGCACCTCCGGGACCAACAGTTTCCCTTTTATCTTATGTTTTTAGTTTAATGTTTAGACTAGGTGTCTTGTGTCTTGTTATTTTGTATTTTTAAGTAGATTGGGAACTGATTTTTAGAGAATGTTTTCACCACTGACATTTTCATTCATCAATCATTTCTACACATCACAATTTCATATCTTGTACCTCTGAGTATATAGCCATAATAATCTCTGAGGTATTGCACTTAAGTTATGGATTTTGCCATCTCAACTTCACCAATAGTTTGCTAGTTTACTGACTTGAAACATCAATAGGCCTTTCTTTGTTCTAACTTATACACATAGCCTTTTTGATCCAATGAGGGCATTGTATTCTTCAAGTTTGAGGGGGTACAATCTGTCCTAAAGTTGCCAAACCTCACCTCATTGTAAATCACAAACACACAAAAGCCACTCAAAGCATTCAAATTCTCATTAATGCTCAAAGTATGCATGCAAAGCTCCTAAAAAATGAAAAATCAAAAGGGCATAGCCCCATTCACTTTGCATGAAAATGTGCCAAAGGCACCAAGAATCAAAAAGAGACCAAAAGTGTCCAAATTTTTCGAATTTTGCCTCAAAATGAGATGAATGGCAGTAAAATTGTGCCATTGAGTGAAAAAGAGAGATTGTGGTAAAAGGCAAAGCATTGCAAAAACAAGAAAAAGCCAAAATGCACTTCAAATCCCTAACTTACATACTGTGATGATTATTGTTAGTGTCAAGGCAAACCTAGGTAGTTGGTAATGGTTCTTCTCTAATTTAGGTAAATGAATTGAGTTTATGAAGGGCTATGAATTTCAGTTTCTTTTCAAGGTATGGAAAATTCTTTCAAAGCTTCAAAATGGTGATAAATTTGGTCATGGTGAAATAGACTCATTTTTTTAGACCTTTCCATTTCAACTTTATTTTCTTTTTATTGAGTCTTTTAATTTGTCATTTTTGTTGTTTGGGGACAAACAACAATTTAAGTTTGGGGGTGTGATAGGTGTTAATTTATTAACCCTAAAACATCACCTTTTGTGTCATTTAGGAGTCTTTTATTTGCCCAAATTAGGAATTGAGTCTTTATTTATCTTATTTTACACCCTTTTAGGATATTCATAGGTTTTGCTTATTTATTTACGATTTGCTGAATTTTAGTCTAGTTTCTTACGTTTATTTTTTTCTTTTTTATTTTTTCAGAATTTTCGAGACTCCGGAGAAGCCATGAAGATTAGAAATTGGACTTAAAAATGGGCTTGCTCTCAGATTTTGACTAGAAGCATTTGGGCTTGAAGACTTGGATTGTTTCTAAGACTTTTGGGCCGTTTGCTTGGGCTCCTCCTTGGGGCCGGTTTTTGAAGTCAAAATGGAAGGCATGGGCTTGGCCCATGTGCATGATACTTACAACCTACCTTGGATACTAAGTATTATTTATGTATAAATAGGTTGCAAGTATTGTTGTTATCATCTATCTCTTGATCATCTTGTGCATCAAACAATTATATTGTCTTTGGATCATCTTTTGAATCAAGTAAACTAGTGTCAAGGCATTTTGTGATCATCATTTCTCAAGCAATTCGGTTTGTAGGCATACATTGATATTTCATTTTCAAGTATTTTGAAGAATACAAGTGTTTTAGTTTATAATTCCATCTTTCGTTACAATTGTTAGTATTTCATTCTCAGTTGTTTCTTGGTTACCATAAACTGTTTTCAAAGTTCTAAACCATCATCTTAGGGCCTTGGCCTTGCTTGTGATCTCCCATCGATTTCTAACTTGTTCGGTTACTAGTGTTTTGAAAATGTTTGTTTACGTAAGAATTGTTACTTGGTTCAACTGTGTTTTCTTCGTTGAGCTAGTCTTTAAAATCGTGACTTACATTGGAATTAATTCCTTTTGTAACACGTAGCTAGTATTAATTAGTCGATGCAAATCCTATGTAATTTCTAAAGTATTCAAGGTTTGTTTGCGTTAATTCTTTCGGTTGCTTTTGATTTTACTTTTAGAACTAAGCCGTCATATTTGGCGTTCTTTTGGATTAATTTCCTTCTGTGCCAAACGGTGATTTTTCTAAGTAGTATAATTATTGCTTCCACGCTTTTTGCAAGTGTTCTAGTTTTCAAACGAAACTTCCCGCGCAAGTTACCAAATCTGGCAGCACTCACAGCACATTTAATTTCTGCAATTTACTGCTTTATTTACTTTTCCAGTAATTTAATTTCCAGCATTTTATATTTCCTGCAATTTACTTTCTAGTAATTTACATTCTCTGCAATTTAAATTTCTGTCTTCACTTCAGTTATTAATTACTTGCGCGACAAGTTTTCTTTTTAAACTTCAGTACTTGCACCTTGTTTTCGTAGTTTTAAATTTCAGTATCTGCTTTTCAGTATTTAATTTTTTTGTGAGAAAAACCAAGCAATGATAGGCTAAAACCTTAGCTTGGGGTGCAAGGCAAAGTTAGGACCGAAACCGATGAAAAAGTAAAAAGGTGTCAAAAATATAGTAAAAGTCTCGTTGAGCATATTTCAGGTAATTAAAGATTACAGATAATTAATTGACGACTAATTAAATGTATGAAAATGTATAATTCCTATAAAGATTATATTAAATGTTAATTTTGGGATAAATGAGATTACTATAATATCTTTTTACCGGATCATTTGTTTCTGTCCTAATGAACCTTTGCACCATTTGCCTTTTCTCACAACTGAACTTTCCTTAGTGTTAATTTAGGCGCATTAAAATATTTCTTCGAATTCGCCATCTGAAATTGACTTTTAATTACTGGACTTTTCTGATTAAACTTTCACTGAATTCCCTGAGGATCGATATCCGGTACTTTGTACCACTATTACTTGTTAAGAGACAATAGTAGGATAAGGTGTATATTTGCACTAAATTCTATTTTAAGTGAATCTCAAAAAGGATTGCAAAATTCACACAACAAGTTGTATGGACGGAAGTGTAGAATACCGGTTTGTTGGCTCGAAGCGGGCGAGAAGCAGTTCGTCGGACTGGAAATAGTTCAAGAAACGGCGGACAAGGTGAAAGAAATCCGAGAGTGACTAAAGGCGGCGCAAGACCGACAGAAGAGTTATGCGGACAAGAAGAGAAGACCGGTTGAGTTCCAGGTCGGCGATCGTGTCATGTTAAAAGTGTCTCCATGGAAGGGGATTGTCCGTTTCGGGAAGCGCGGGAAGCTTATTCCTCGTTTCCTTGGACCCTTTGTTATATTGGAGAACATTGGACTTCAAGCATACCGGTTGGATTTACCACCGGAGATGGATGGAATACATTCTACCTTTCACATGTGTTACCTGAGGAAGTGCCTAGCCGAGGAAGAAAGTGTGATACCCTTAACGGAAATACGAGTAGATAATGGGAATCGTTGCATGGAAGAACCAACAGGGATTTTGGAATCAAAAGTGAAAAAGTTACGGCATAAGGATATGGTCATGGTCAAAGTCCAATGGAAGCATCATCATGGTGCTAACGTCACTTGGGAGTCCGAAGATGACATGAGGAATCGTTATCCTCATTTGTTCGCTTAGGGTGAGATTTCGGGAACGAAATCCTAATTAGGTGGGGAGGATTGTAACACCCGGATTTCAGGTAAGTATTGGGAATCTGAAATCCTAATTGAAGTTAATTGTATCTTTCCTATTACCTTTCTATTTGAGGCTTTTATCTGCATACATGTTGCCTTATGTGACCTTAGTAGTACTTTTAAAATTAAATATGTGGTTGTGCGTGTGTCGGTTACCTTTCGTGAGAAAATCAGGTCCCTGGAGGTTGGGGGCGACATTGCCCCAGCGACAATGCCCTGGGCAAAGTCGCCAGACATAGTCGCCCAAGGCGTACCGTGGGATGGGTTGAGGCCGCGACAATGCCTCAGCGACAATGCCATGGGCAAAGTCGCCTAAGGTGTACCGCAAGGTGCGTGGAGGCCGCGATAATGCCCCGACGACAATGCCATGGGCAAAGTCTCGGTGGCATTGTCGCCCGCGTCGCCCAACTTTCTGATTTAAATCTATTCAAGCCTCATTTATGTTAGAACACTTTGAGAAAACGGGAGAGTAACCTCTTGGGGAGATTTTGGGTTCTTCAAACACCTACCTCATTTATTTCTAGGGTTTTGACTAGTAGGAGCATTTATTGATCATCAAAGCTCAACCCAAGTTCATTTATTGAAGTATTGGTTCAAGATTATCACTCTTATCCATCAATTCCATCTTTGGGCAACTTCTAGGGTTTCATCTTTTCTAGGTTTTAATCAAAAACCTAGATTGTGAGTTTACTAAGCTTTTGTCAAAACTAGATATACATCATAATATTCTACTTGTTATTATTGTATCTTTACTTGAAATGCTCATCTCTACATGTTTAAGTATTTGGGGTTTTTCCTTATGATTACATGTCTATATATGTCTTCCCATGACTAAATGGAATGCATAAATTGTCATAGGGATGATTCTCTATTTGAGACACTATTTGATGGTATCATGTTTATATGATGAGATATTGGTCATACTAGTCTTGTATCGGACCTTATATTGATTGGGATGGTGATATTGTACCCATGGTTGGTATTGAAATATCTTTGGTATATTGTGCCTTGAAACCTCCTATAATTCATGTTGGACGAACCAAGTCAGTAGACACTAGAAGGATGTAGTCTTGAGTGCCACCGTGATGGTATGTGCCTAGACCTCCGCCATTCAGGGTAATTCCATGGTTGTAGTCCTCGGGTGTGTCGGACCTTTCGGATGTCACTCTTGTTAGTTGGCATCAAGGTATATCGACTCTTTGGGTGGAACTTGATTGGTGTTATGGGTCTCCCCTATTGACTCCACATTTAATGAACAATGGGTTAACTGCTAATAATAATTGTATGTGGAATTATATGTTATTTCTTGTACACGCTCACTAGGCTTTTTGGCCTAACACTTGTTTGGTGTCGATGTGTATCTCAGGTTCTAGCGGCGTAGTTGCTTTGGGTGAGAGCTTGGGGGAAATTTGCACTTGGACATATATTCTTTGGTGAAGACGTTTGGGTTTATAGATGACACCCTTTTTGTAATCTCTTTTCTAGATATAGAAATTAGATTAGTTGGTTGTTATTTATTTATCCATTAAATTACAACTGTAATTAAACAGGTTTGAATATTTCCCCATTTTTGGGAGGCTCTTACTATGGCAATTCTTATATACCACGTTTCCGTTTTTCGGATTTTTGTTATCCCTATTTTTAGGTGTTACATAAAACACTTTACCCTTACAAGGTAAATTCAACCATAAAACCTTACATCACATTTCTTATCAATTTATACTCACCCACATGTTATAACATATGTTAAACTACTCCAAATACAAGTAAAGCTACCAATATTCATGGACCAAAGGCACTTTAACCTATTGTAATGTTCTTAGACCACATTTTTACCACAACAAACATTTGGGTTCCAAAACCTCATGTAACTTGAAGAAAACATTATTTGTAACTACCCATCCATATTATACCATCACAATTTCAATAATCCCAAGTTTGGCAGAACCCTAATTTTGACCAAAAACTAAATACTTCCATAGATGAATGAAATAGAGTAAGGAGATGTCATGTATTTTAAATAAAGGTTACCTGTGTATATCATTTAATAAGGTAGAAAACTCACAAAATACGGTTTTGATAAAAACCCTAGAACCCAAGAACTTTTACTTGAGGAAGGTGACAATGGTAGATTGAGAGATGATAACCCTAGCTTCCAAGCTTGATTGAGGATACCAAATAAGGAATAAATGAGAGTAAATGCCTCTTTTGGAAACCCTAAAATCGGATCTTAAATGAGCAGGGAGGTAGAGAGAGATTTTAGAAGAGGTAGGTTAAAGTGATAAATGAAAAAGGGATAAGGAAGGGTTTTAAAAACGCTCAGCCCCCGCCATCGACCTTGACACGCGACTATGCCCTTGGCATAGTCTCCGGGCATAGTCTTCCGCTTCACAAGGCCTGTGGTACCGTTTCAGCGATAATGTCCATGTGACAATGACCCGGGCACTATCTCCGGGAACTGTTGCGCCATATATACCGTAACCAACTCCCTTGCCGCAACTTTGACATCGGCGACAATGACCATGTCAAAGTCGCATGACACTGTCGCCCTACCCCTTCCAAGCTCCGAAAATTTTACTTTTCTACCCGATACAAAACCTGATGTGTACGATCACTCAAATATGAAGTAACATACTCAAATTAGGATTTATGGGGGGGAAAATAAAGACCATAATTGACAAATTGCTTACCGAAATTTCCGGGTGTTACAATCCTCCCTTACTAAGAAATGATTTCATCCCCAAAATCGACGCTTATCAAAATAGGTGAGGGTATCTTTTCTTCGTGTATTCCTACACTTCCCAAGTCACATTAGCTCCCTGGTGGTGCTTCCACTGAACCTTGACCATTGTGATTTCTTTGTGACGGAGTTTCTTGGACTTCTTTTCCAAAATGGCATCGGGTTCCTCGATGCAATGGTTACCCTCATCCACCCTTATTTCCGAGAGAGGAATGACACTTTCATCCTCCACCAAACATTTCTGGAGGTAACATACGTGAAACGTGTTATGGATTCCATTCATCTCGGGTGGGAGCTCCAACTAGTAAGCTTGAAGCTCGACCCGTTTGGTTATCGAGAATGGCCCAAGGAAACGTCGGCTCAGCTTTCCCCTCTTGCCAAACCGTATAATTCCTTTCTAAGGTGAAACCTTGAGTATAACACGGTTTCTCACTTGGAATTATACCGATCGTCTCTTTTTGTCCGCATAACTTTTCGGTCAGTCTTGGGCCACTTTCAAGCGTTCTCGGATGCCCTTGACCTTGTATGCGGTCTCTTGAACGATTTTGGGTCTGGAAAATTTCTTCTCACCTGCCTCTAACCAACAAACTGGAGTTCGAGATTTCCGCCCGTACAAGGCCTCAAATGGAGCCATACCAATACTGTAATGATAACTTTTGTTGTAGTCGAACTCCACTAGGGGTAGGTGAGAGTCCCAATTCCCGCCAAAATCAATCATGCACGACCTTAGCATGTCTTCGAGTGTTTGAATGGTTCGCTCGCTTTGAATGTCGGTTTGGGGATGGTAAGCCATGCTCAAATTCACTCTGGTACCCAACTCTTTCTAAAGACCGTCCCAAAAATTGGAGGTGAAACGACTATCACGGTCCGACACAATAGAAAAGGGTATGCCATGTCTCGAGACGACTTCGTCGATGTAAAGTTTGGCCAACTTGTCCATCGGAAGAGTCTCTCTCATAGCTAAAAAATGTGCACTTTTGGTCAGGCGGTCTACCACCACCCATATGGTATCATGCCCTCTCAAAGTCTTCGGTAGCTTGGTCACAAAATCCATGGTGATGTGTTCCCACTTCCATTCTGGAATTTCCAAGGATTGGAGACTCTCGTATGGTCGTTGGTGTTCAGCCTTGACTTCAAGGCATGTCTCACACCTCTACACTTACTTCGCCACATCTAGCTTCATAACGGGCCACTAGTAATTGAGTTTCAAATCCCGGTACATATTTGTACTCCCCGGGTGAATAGAATACTTGGACTTATGGGCGTCTTCGAGGAGTAGTTTGCAATTACCCCCAACTTTGGGCACCCAAATTCTCCCTTTAAAGAGCAATCACCTCACTTTTAAGATTCTCTTCACGGAGTGTTTCGGATTGAGATGCCTTGATCTTCTCGAACAAACTTGACAGTAAATCAATCCGAGAGTGAGATAGAGCAGAGGCTACCACTGTACTCCTTTCTACTCAAGGCATCCACCACCACGTTTTCCTTGCCAAGGTGATAGAGTAGTTCACAGTCATAATCCTTTAGGAGTTCCATCCATCTTCTTTGCCTCATGTTCAGTTCTTTCTGGTCGAAGATGTGCATTAGGCTCTTGTGATCAGTATAGAGTGTGCACTTAGTTCCATATAGGTAGTGTCGCCAAAGTTTCAATGTGAACACCACCACTGCCAACTCTAAGTCATGGGTAGGGTAATTCTTTTCGTGAATTTTTAAGATGCCTCGATACGTAGGCGATCACCTTTCCCCATTGCTTCAAAACACAAACCAAACCCATTTTCGAGGCATCTCTAAAGACCACAAAGTACTTGGTTCCTTCGGGTAAGGATAGGATCGACACCTCGCATAACTTTTTCTGAAGAGTGCGGAAAGCCTTCTCTTGGGTATCTGTCCAAACGAACTTCATGTTCTTCTTGGTAAGAACGGTAAAAAAAAAAGCGATCTTTGAGAAGTCTTTAATGAATCATCGATAATAGCCCGCTAAACCCAAGAAACATCGAATCTCAGACGGACTATTTGGTGGTTCCGAATTCATCATAACTTTGATTTTCGAGGGGTCCACTTCACCCCATCTCGGGTGATGACGTGCCCCAAGAACTGGACTTTCTCCAACCAAAAGTTGCATTTTGAGAACTTAGCATAAAGTTTCTTCTTTCTCAAAACCTCAAGGACTTCGCAAAGGTCTCGATCATGCTCAAGCTCGTCCTTACAATAGACAAGGATATCGTCAATGCATACTATCACAGACTTGTTGAGGAATGGTCGGCACACTCGGTTCATTAAGTCCATGAACACTTCCGGCTCCTTGGTCAATCTAAAAGGCATGACCAAGAATTCATAGTGCCCGTACCGGGTCCTAAACACCGTCTTCGAGACATCTTCGTTCCTCACCCTCACTTGGTGGTACCCGGATCGAAGATTGATTTTTGAAAAACAACCCGCTCCTTGAAGTTGATCAAACAAGTCACCGATCCTCGTGAGTGGGTACTTGTTCTTTACGGTTGCTTTGTTCAACTCCCAGTAATCGATGCACATTCTCATCGTGCCATCTTTCTTCTTGACGAACAAGACCTGGGCTCCCCACGACGAGGAACTCGGCCTTACAAAGCGTTTCTCAAGGAATTCATGGAGTTGAGACCACATCTCTTGCATTTAGGAAGGAGCCAATCGGTAGGGGGATCTAGCGATTGGAGACGCTCCCGGTACTAGATCGATCCGAAATTCAACTTGCCTTTCTGGCAGCAAACCGGGTATGTCATTCGGGAAAACGTTAGGAAACTCCCGAACCATGTCCACGTCCTCTAGTCTCTTCTTCTCTAACTTGGCATCCAACACATAGGCTAGGAAAGAGGGACACCCCTTCGCTAAGCACCTACGCACCTTAGCCATAGTGATGATGGGTACTTCGCCCTTCCTTCTCTCACCATAGACGACCACATCATCCCCATCGGTAGTTTGAATTCGAATCAGTTTCTTGGCACACAAGATTTCAGCTTGATTCTTTGCTAACTAAGCCATCCCAATCACTTTAAGAATCTCTTCCCTCCAATTTCCAAGGTACAACCCCTTAACAACTCATGGACCACTACTTGACAATTGTTAGCTATCTCAACTACTAAAGCATTATCTAGGGTGCTAGTGGCCGCCGCAAGAATTTGGCAAAACAAATCCGACACAAATGAAAAACTGACACCAAAGTCAAACAAAATACGAGCATGTATAAAGTTGATTGAGAATGTACCCGAAACGACATCCCATGACACCTTCGCCTCATCGGTGGTCATCTCGAATGCTCTCCCCGGCACCCTCGAAGGTTTCTCTATCTTTCCTTGCGGTCCCCCGCCTTCAACTTCAGGCACTCACTTAGGATGTGTCCCGGTTCCTTGCATTCGTAGAACATGACCCCTCGGATCGGGAAATTTTCACGAACATGCCCCGCGTTGCCACATTTGAAACAATTCATCCCGCTGGAGTTGCACGGGCCGAAATGTTTACTTATACATTTGGGGCACCACCTAGCTTCCCTCCTAGGCTCGGTCCCCCGATTGTTGTTGAAGTTCCGAGGTTTCTTGTAGGGCAAAGAGTTGCCTTCCCACTTTCTCTTTTTTGGTGATCCGGCCCTCTCCTTGCAACCTTGAGCATAGACATCCTCCATGACTTTAGCCACTTCGATGGCCTCACGGAGAGTAGAGACTTTGGTATTGCGAACCATAACCATCATGTCCACTAGTAACCCTTTCAGATACACCTTCACCTTATTTGTTTCAGTTGGGGCCACATGCCCTACCAAATCAAGCTTCTCGACAAACTTCCTCGAGTAGTCCCTTACTAACATGTTACCCTTCTTGAGGGCTTGGAACTCATCCACGATTCGGTCAACCGCCCTCTCATTGCAATATTCTTCCAGAACTTTCCTCTTAAATACATCCCAAGACAATTGGGCAAGAATGGCGGCATCGAGGGTGGACCTGGTGGCATTCCACCATCGAAGTGTCGGGCCTCTAAGCATTTGTGAGGAGAATCTTACCTTCTACCCTCCCCGCACTCATTGGAGCCGAAAGCCTGTTCGATGGATCAGTTCATGCAAACGACCGGATCATCAGACCCCAAGAACTCGGGTGGATTACTGTAAAGAAAGGTCTTATATGAGCAAGTCTTTTCGACCTCTGAGCACCGACAACCGCATGTTCTTCCGTCCTGATCACATTTCCTGTACCACCTGACCCCGCCACCATATTCTCAGCAACCGTCTCATCTCTTCTGAGACTGGCATCCCTATCTTCCAACATATTTAGGAAAGCCTCTTGTTTCTTCTCCATGTCCGTCGTCAACATCTGAATGACACTGGCCATCATGTCGGTTTGAGGGTTCACCTCTTGAAGCACCGGGTTCGAAGATGCCAAGGTTACCCTTGGTATGTAATCTATCCTTCCACCAACTAATGGTGGTAAATTAGGAGGATTAGCATTCACGGTCCTATCCACTTGGTTTGGGTTCGATTCGCTTGCGTCTTGGACATTCGCTTCGTTCGCTGGTCTACTCCGTGTATTAACCATGATGGAGTAATGGTTGCAACACGCGCAAGAGAGAAAGAATGAGAGATTGACTAAGGATTATAAAGGAACGTACTACATTTCATCAATCATTATGACACTAGTAGATCAAGCATGCTTACATAACAATACATTCATAATAGCATTAGCTAAGTGAAATTATAAACACATTACACACAAGAATTCTCATTACCACTATCACAATTGTCAATTAGTGTAACTCCGTCGACTCTAAGACCGTCCTATCTTAGAGGTTCTACCTAATTCTCACCAATGATAACTTAGTAATTTCAGCTTAAGTCTAGACATCTTACATTCATGCCTAGTTCACTTAAACTAGTGCTCTGATACCAACTTGTAACACCTTAAAATTTTCAAGAAATTTAAACTTTTAAAACTTCGGCAATATGTCGTTTAAAAACCAAAGGGAATTATAAACCTAGAATTTATAAATTGGAAGTAACATCCGTAACTGAGATCACCCAAAAAGGGGAAAAGCATATAAGCGTTTACAACTTTAAAAAGATGGGAAAATAATTGACAACCAAATAATCTAAACTATCATAAAATTTAGATTACGCCTGGTGTCATTATGTTCCCCAAAAACTTCTATAACTGTGTGCACCCCAAACCTTCCAAAGGAACTATTCCCAAAAGTTTGTCTCCTAGAGGACTCAACTCTCCTCTCATGACCGAGCCGCCCCACCGCTAAGAGAACCTGATATACACATCAATTCAGAAAAAAAATGTTAGGAGCCTAGTGAGATCAACCAATACATGTAAGAATAAAGAAAGTGACGCATATTTACTATATCAAATAATCAACATCAATGAAAATATCCATCCAAGTCTATCCAATTCTTTACCCCAAAGAATCCTAAGTTCAACCTTATCCAAGTCTTTACTCCAAAGAATCCCAAGTTCAACCCTATCCAGATCGTTACCTTGAAACCTCACAATTTTTTATGTTTCATGATTTCCTCATTTTATCAACTTGCACTTATCAACAATCCCCATCATGTGAGTTACATAAAACAATTTACCCTTACAAGGTAAATTCAACCATAAAACCTTACATCACATTTCATATCAATTTATACTCACCCACATTTTATAACATATGTTAAACTACTCCACATACAAGTAAAGCAATCAATATTCATGGACCAAAGGTACTTTACCCCTTTGTAATGTTCTGTTAGAGCATAAATATGTTGGATACAAGATCAAGAAGACTGAAGGTCAAAGTTCAAGAAAGTCAAAGCTGAAAGAAAGTCAACTCTCATCAAAGTCAAAGTCTTTTGTAATAAAAGTCAATGTATTGTATTTGTATTTGTTTTTCCTTGTTTTACTTGTAGGTATAAATAGTTTTCTTTTCTTTGTAATTTGTATTGAACAGAAGTGGAGCATATACTTCAGTTGTATTTTAGAGAAAGAATACGTTTAGAGAGAGAAAGAGAGTTCTAGAGAGAGAAAGTTGTAATCTTGAATTGGATTGAAATCAAACAAGTAATTGATTGATATATCCTTGTTTGTTTGATTAATTGCATTTAGGAACTAGAATCTGGGCACTCAATTGGTATCAGAGCAGATCCAAATAGAAATCAAATCAAGAAAATGTTCGACATTGTGTTCTTCGATGTCCAGATTGATTTCGAGTTTTTGTGTGAATTTCAAGTTATTTTTTATTAGGTTTTGTTAGAAAAGTGTAATCGAAGGAGTCTGTATAGGTAATTTCAAGAATTGCACTGTAATCGATCTTTGTCGGTCCAACAATACTCTATCAAGTTTTATAGAATAACAACACAATAACGATTACCAACCTGTATTGATATATAAAAATGGTTACAAGGTTGATCAGATTAAAGCTTGGATTTGTGTTTTCTGTTTTTCTCTCTAATACACCTTTTTGTGTGTTTTTGTGTGTGAATTGATATTTTGATTATTTTTCTCTTAGCTTCTACAACACACAACTTAACAACTAATATCTAACTAACATAATATCTAGATTTAATATCTAGATATTATTTCTAAATAATAATATCTAACTAACTTAGATATTAACTAAATTAAACTAAATACTAAATTACAATTAACATTAATTACTTTGACATTTTATTACAAATGACTTAGAATAATATTAATGAGACGACTTTTCTGCTTTAGCTTCAGATTGCGATCTTCAGTTTGGATGATCTTGAATCCAATGAGACTGTGTCTTAACAATCTCCCCCTTTGGATCAAGATCATTACGAAAATGATTTAGCAATACGATCTTCTCTTTCAACTCAGAACATTAATTACTTTGACATTTTATTACAAATGACTTAGACTAATATTAATGAGACGACTTTTCTGCTTTAGATTCAGATTGCGATCTTCAGTTTTGATGATCTTGAATCCAATGAGACTGTGTCTTAACAATCTCCCCCTTTGGATCAAGATCATTACGAAAATGATTTAGCAATACGATCTTCTCTTTCAGCTCAGAAGATGCAATCTCTTTCTTAGTCTTCAAGATATAGTAAACTTCCCAAGAGATGTAGATTATCTTTCTTGGATGTTGGGAAGAAATTATCTTCAGTTTCAGCTTGAAATTCTTCAGCAAAGTATCTTCAAAGAAAATTTCTCTTGAATCAACATATCTTCAAAATACTTGCTCTTTGAAGAATTCAATCTTGGACGTGATTCTTGAAACATGTGATCTTTGCCATTTCTTGTGTAGTCATTCTCCCCCTTTTTGATGAGAAGTGTAACGATTACATCAAAACTTGATGACAAGAAATGTTGATCATTAGAAGCCTCTGATTCGTCAATGCAATAGATTTTATCCAGATCTTTGCAAATATAGACAAAATAGTCATGTAACACCTGTAGCAATAAACAAATCAGTTAGAAACGCCTGTCAGTAACATTAAGTCACTGTGTGTAACGAATACACAATGGAAAGGAGTTGTTTTGATGTTGACTCCCCCAGGGCTTCCATTTAATCATCGAAACACCACAAAGGTTATTTCTATAAACCTTATGACAAAGAAACAAATTCCTTGTGTGTTCGTGCTTGTGTTAGAAAGAATTAAGCACTTGATGATCACTTATTTGGCTCAAAATTGTGTAAACCACTGAGACAACAGTAAGTTAAACACAGACTCAATGTGCATGAGTGAAGTGCGAAGGTGGGGCAGACTTCCTTCTTTCAATATCCAGATTTTCCAAATGAAAATCAGAAAACATATGTGCTGCATCCCCTTAGAAAATGTGAAACACTTTCTTGTTGAGAAGAAAATGAGTAGATAGTGAGGTTTGATCAAGAGTTGGCATGGGCTAGTTGCCTGTTTCAATAATGATCACCAAAGAATTGTGAAACATTAGAATTGTGGTTGCCCGGCTCAGAAAAAGTTGGTGCAGAGTTGTGATATTCTTTTAACTCTGTTCTCACACGCTCTTTCTTTTAAACATTTAGCTCACTGCTAACCGAACTTTTCTTTTTCAGTTATATCTCATCACTCAATTCTTTTCGACTTCTTACACTCAATCACTATGGATTAACTTCGTGGGTAGAAATCACTGGTTAACGTGATTCCATAGAAGTTGTGTTAATTCCTAGCACACTGATCCCGTATATCCTATAAAGAATATGTTGCTCAAAATGATTTATAATCATGTAAGCTCATGTAGACCATTTAAAGTACACTCCCGAAATATAAAATCTTATGAAAAATCAGGAAGTGGTTTGAACGTGTAAGAATATGTTTTCAATGATTGAAAGTTGTCCTTCTTTCAATCACATATGAGATTAAGATAAAGGAATATACCTTTAAGTGAGATCTTACATCTCATGAAGCTTAGCTTAAAGTCATAAACATATGATCTTGTAAGCTCTTCTCAAAAATTTTGCAAAAGTCTTAAGTCTATGTCAAAGTAAATTTATTCACTTAAATTGAAAAGACAAAAAGCAGTAAAACTATGAACTTCTCTTACTCCCCCTGAAATTATGCATTTGAAAAAGTTATCATTGAAAAGATATGCATTTAAAATTTCAGAAATAAATATGTACTCCCCCTTGAAGATTGATTTCTTTGTTGGAGTATCGGAGTACAATCTCTCATATCAGCATTGGAGTAAGTTCTTTTGATCTTTGAAGAACGAGTCCTGATCTGTACATAATCAGAAGTCGTTGTTGACATTGATGTCCGGGTCTTGAGCTGATTTACTCAAGAACCATTCTTCTTTGAAGTGCGGGTCTTGAACTGTGTTATTCAAGAACCTTTGTTCTTCTACTCCCCCTTGACAGTAGGTGCCTGCAACACATAATCATTATTCTTCTTTGGTACCCACTGGTATTTGGGTCCATATGTGTTAGTTGTAGTTTGTATGGGGGTAATGGAATAAGAACCATACCAGTAATGGTCACTAGTCTTGTGAACAGGATCATGTGTACGACAGTAAGAACAAGAATTTTCCTTACCTGATAACCTGATCATTTGATCTCTCGTGTAAACATGAGCAGGTTTACTTTTCAGCGCACTGTTCTTCGTTTCATTATGCGTATGTACACATGAGCTTTCATCTTTAACTGGTTTCTTCTTCCAGAAAAGATTTTCTTCCTTGTAGCTCCCTTTCTTCTGAGGTGAACCTGAACCATCTAACTTTCTGTGAAAAGGAAGGTTAGTCGTATGAATCTGATTTGAAGATTTAGATTTATCAGGAAAATCAGATTTATGAGATTGGCTTTTCTTGAGTTTACCAGAGGTGTTCTGTTTCTTTGAACGCTGATCTTTAGAAACACTTGGTAAAGCCTTTCCTTTTTCAAGAAAAATAGAATGATCTAGAAGTGAAGCATTGAAATCAACCATCTCTATTCCATCTATACACCTTTCTTTTGAGTTTAAAAAATCATTTGCAGGCTCAAATAAGTCATCAAAGAAATCAGTAGAAGTGTGAGGGGTTTTTGAAACTGTAGAACACCTTTTAGATTCAGAATGAAAAACAGTGTTCTTCAAAACAGTAGAAAACACATCTTGTTTTATTTTCACCAAAATTCTTTCGTCAGATAAGACATTTTCTAACTCAATTATTTTGCTTTCTAATACGAGTGGAGGTAGATAAGTTTTAGCTCGAACAGGTTTTGCCTCCATCTCAGTAGAAGAATATGTAGCAAAAAATTCTTTTGAAAGAACTTTTGGTTTTTCCGAAAGATAACTATCATTCAGTCTTGCATAACAGAATGGTAGTTGCATTTTCTTCAAATTCTTTCTATTTGTATCTTCTTTTGCCTCGACTTCTTCTGATGCTTTGGTAACAAATTTGGGTTTCAAATGAGGAAGTTTACGAGCAGCATACATATAATCTGCATTATATAAACCAGGCTGTTTTCTGATAACATGTTTCAGGTAATGAGGATTATTACAACCTAATCCCCATTTTGCTTTAAAATCAGCCTCTTCATTTGGTTTATTCATGAAAATAGTTTGATCTGTTTGGCCTATTGAATAAAGTTTGGTTTCCAGACCAGTTATTTTCTTATTTAGATTCTTGTTCTCAGACTACAGCTTATAAACAATTACGGCAGTTTGTTTCTTTTCTAAATCAGACTTAGAAATTTGAGAAACAAAATCAGAAAACTTCTTTTCTAAACAATCATTTTTAAGATTAAAATCAGAAGCAGATTTGCGTAGGGAATCCATGAGATTTTTGTTCCCAATAACTGACGTATTTAGCTCAAAGATCTTTTGATTCCGCTTAGCAACTCTGCCTTTTTCCTTTTTCAGTTTCGACTGAAGGTCTTGAAGTTCGACCATCATCGCATCCAATTTAATCATAAATTTATTTTCGGTTAAGTTCATTACCTCTTCAGTTGCTTCAGTATCTGAATCATCATACTTTGCATGATTTGCCATCAAGCACATGTTAGCAGCTTCTTCATTCTCTTCTTCTTCATCTTCCTCTTCAGAATGATCTAACCAGAATTCGTCTTCAGCCATTAATGCTTTGCCGGCTTCTTGTTACTTGGCTAGCATTAGTTTGTTCTGGTAATACGCCGAATTGCGAACCTTTGGCTTTCGACAGTTTGAGGCGTAATGTCCAGTCATGCCACAGTTGTAGCATATGATTGGGACATCAGCTTTCTTGTCTGTACTGGTGTAGTCATTCCCAGATTGCTTCCTTTCTCTTGGTTTCTTCTCTTAAGATCTACTTCCTTCTACTTTTTCTCTATGCTCACGGTTCTTGGAGCTTGATGAAGAATATCTCTGTGTATTTGAACCCGGTTTCTTGTAGAATTTCTTGTGGAATGCACGGGTCAGTAATTGCAGTGCTTGCTTGAGGGTTTCTCCATCATCTCCATCAGATTCAGTTTCTGATTCAGAACTTGTATTTACTTTTTTCTTTTTCTTCTTATCTTTGACAACAAGTGCAACTGAATCAGGAACTTTCTCTACTTTCTTTTTCCCATTCCTTTTCTCTTCAACTACTTCTTCGTTCTGCCTTAGTGTCTCATACACTTCGTGGAGTGGAATGTCAGACAGATCTTTCATCTGTTTCATTCTTCGTGTATGCTTCTTCCATTCTGGTTTAAGGACACTGAGAAACTTGACGTTGTTCTCTATCTGTTTCTTTTTAACTTTATTCTTTGACAGCTCGTTCAGAAGCAGAACATATCGTTCATAAGTGTTAGCTAGGCTTTCATCTTCAAAGGCTTTGAATTCTTCGTAACTGTTTATACAGTTTGCGACTTTCATCTGGTTCCCAACCTTAGATCCCATCATCATCTTTTGAAGTCGATCCACAAAGTCAAGAAATCTGTCTTTCCATTGTTCGTAATCCCCTTTGAACAGAACTGGGGGTTTGACATCCGTGCCAATGGAAAGAGCGTCTTTTGAAGTCATCCTGTATTGATTAATAAAATAAGAACTTGGATTTGACCGTTAGTCCAGATAAAATTTGATCACTCAAGAAATTTTGTCCCCCTAGGCAGACTTAGCACGGGGGTCCCCCTAGAGAAAATATTTATGACTTTTAAAGACCCTATTACAGTTTTGAAAATTCTCAAAAAAAAAATATTCTAAGTCTGGATTGGAGCAGAGAGGTTTGCGTGTCAAGCACTGTGCGCAAAGTTGAGGTTTGCGTTTCTAATGGGACGCGCAAAGTAAGGTTTGCGGTTCACTTGGGACACGCAAAGTAAGGTTTGCGGTTCACTTGGGACACGCAAAGTTGAGGTTTGCATTTGCTTGAGATCCGAGAAGTAAGCTTTGCGATTCACTTGAGGAGCGCAAAGTGAAGCTTTGCGTTTCACTTGAGGAGCGCAAAGTGAAGCTTTGCGTTTCACTTTCTTCTGCTTTGCGAAAGTTCGTCCTGTTCTTCGAAAAATCAACTAAAACTTGTTTTCTTTGTCGATTAGCAGTACAAATCTCTACCAATATGTCTAGAAACACTTCTAGAACTGAATGTAAGCACTCGATCTCACTTAAACACACTATTTGAAGAAATATTTTATCGCACAGTGACTTTTTGTTCTCGACAGTTTTCTCACTAAATCAACAAATTGGAACTCGAATAAAGCTTAATACTGAAATTAATCACACACAACTCGATCTAGCATGTATTTCGATCACAACCTGATCGATTTTAACACCTAAAATAGTTCAACACTCAAAATCACTCTTTCAAATAGAACACAGAGTCGTTTTTCTAGAAAACTTGATTTGATCTTAATCAGGCTCTGATACCAATTGTCGGTCCAACAATACTCTATCAAGTTTTATAGAATAACAACACAATAACGATTACCAACTTGTATTGATATATAGAAATGGTTACAAGGTTGATCAGATTAAAGCTTGGATTTGTGTTTTCTGTTTTTCTCTCTAATACACCTTTTTGTGTGTTTTTGTGTGTGAATTGATATTTTGATTATTTTTCTCTTAGCTTCTACAACACACAACTTAACAACTAATATCTAACTAACATAATATCTAGATTTAATATCTAGATATTATTTCTAAATAATAATATCTAACTAACTTAGATATTAACTAAATTAAACTAAATACTAAATTACAATTAACATTAATTACTTTGACATTTTATTACAAATGACTTAGACTAATATTAATGAGACGACTTTTCTGCTTTAGCTTCAGATTGCGATCTTCAGTTTGGATGATCTTGAATCCAATGAGACTGTGTCTTAACAATCTTTGTTTTTGATTTTTGTTGAGTTTGGAGTTCACGAGTCAAGAACACTGTATTCATATCAATTTGTACATTTTTGTGTATTTGATCGAAATTAGTTGTTAGAATTGTGTTCTAGTTGTTTAGGCGAGTAAATTCTCAAATTTTCATATTGTAATTCGAGGTCTAGAGTGGATTTTGGTGAAGATTTGTTATAGTTTTGAAGTTTGCGCAAGATCCATACTTTGCGCAAGTTCATCAAGGTTTGCGCATGTTCTTCAGAGGTTTGCGCAAGATTCATTGAGAAATTTCAGTGTTTTGATATTGAGGTTTGCATATCCTTCGAGTATCGAGAAGTTAAGGTTTGTGTATATGAAGTGAAACGAAAAGCTGAAGTGTTATACGCGAAGTTTGATTTGCGTACGCTTCTTGATTCGAAAAGGGAGGTTTGCGTAAGCTTCTTGAGTCGCAAAGTGAGTTTTGCGCAAGTAACTAGATACGCAAAGAAAGATTTGCGTAACCTTCTCAGCACGCAAAGCTACTCGTCATAAGAATTGATTTGCGTAACATACTCGAAACACAAAGGGAGGTTTGCGTAAGTTGTTCGACACGCAAAGTATAGTTTGCGCAAGTAGAGTGATACGCAAAGTGTGGTTTGCGTATTTAGCGAGATACGCAAAGTAGTGGTTTGCGTACCCCATGTGTTGCGCAAAGCTTGGTGTACTTAGAGTATTTTATGAGAATTTTTCAAAATTGTAATATGGCCTTTAATAGTGAAGGGGGACCCCCGTGCTAAGTCTACGGAGGGGGACAAAATTCAGATTGTGATCAATTTTCCTGAATTTCTATTTCAAAGATTTCTTGTATTTTTTTGTGATTTCATATTTTGGACTAACGATCAGTTCTAGTTTCTTATTGCATATATTTTTCAAACAGGTTTAAACAAGATGACTTCTAAAGATGCTCTTTCCATTGGCACTGATGTCAAGCCTCCGGTTCATTTTAAAGGAGAGTACGAACAATGGAAGGATCGATTTCTGGATTTTGTGGACCGGCACACAAATGGAGAAAATATTCTTCTGTCCATCATGGAAGGTCCTATGGCACCAATCACAGTTCAAATACCTGATGATGACTCATCTGATAGTGAAGATGGTACTGAGGAAAGAGAACAGAAGATGAAAACAGTTCCAGTGGATATTACTCAGTATTCTGAAGAACAGAAAAGCAGATATAAAGCAGATAAACAAGCAAGATCCTTACTTCTTCAGAGCATTCCGAATGAGATCTACATCAAGATTAATAGTTACAAAGGAAATGCTAAGAAAATGTGGTATCAATTGCAAAAGATGATGATGGGATCCAAAGTCGGGAATCAGATGAGCCTGGAAGATACTTATGAACGGTTTGTCTTGCTTCTGAATGAATTGACAAAGAACAAAGTCAAAAAGAAGCAGCTTGAGAACAATGTCAAATTTCTGAGTATCCTACAACCTGAATGGAAGAAGCATACACGTAGGATGAAGCAGATGAAGGATTTGAATGATATTCCGTTACATGAGGTTTATGAGACTCTGAGGCAGAATGAAGAAGAAGTGGAAGAGAAAAGAGCTGAGAAAAGAAGGCAGAAAAGGTTCCCGATCCTATTGCATTGGTAGCCGGAGAGAAAAAGAAAGAAAAGAAAGAGAAGAAGAAAGAGAAAAAGAAAGAGAAGAAGAAAGAAAAGAAGAAAAAGAAGAAAGTGCTTACAAGTTCTGAGTCTGAATCTAAATCAGATGGTGATGATGGAGAAAGTCTGAAACAAGCAATGTTTTTACTGACTCGAGCTTTTCAAAAGAAATTCTACAAGAAGCCGGGATCCAACTCTCAACGATATTGTTCATCAAGTTCCAAGAATCATGAGCACCGAGAAAGAGTGGAAGGAAAGCGACATGAAGAGAACCGGTATATGGAAAGGAAGCCGGAAGAAAGGAAGAAGTTCGTGAATGATTACACCGTTGCTGAAAAGCCAGCAAATAATCCAATCAAATGCTACAACTGTGGCAAGATTGGACATTTTGCTAAAGATTGTCGAAAGCCAAAGGTTCGAAACTCTCAGTATTATCAGAACAAACTGCTATTGGCCAAACAGCAAGAAGCAGACATAGCATTAATGGCTGAGGAAGAATTTTGGTTGGATCATTCTGATCAAGAGGATGACAAAGAGAAGGAAGAAACTGCTCATCTCTGTCTAATGGGAAAAGAAGTGAAGTATGATGAGTCAGATGACGAGACAGCTGATGAGGTATTAAACTTAACTGAAAAAGATTTTATAACCAAAATGGAAGCTATGATGGTTGAGCTTAATGATCTTCAAGTAAAACTGAAGAAAGAAAAAGACAGAGTTGCTAAAAGAAACAATAAGATCTTTGAACTCAATAAGTCTGTTACTGGGAACAAAGATCTGATTGATTCTTTACGCAAGTCTGCTTCTAATTCTAAACTTCAAGAAGATTGTTTTGAAAATAAGATTTCTGATTTTGAAGTTAAAATTTCTAAGTATGAGTTTGAGAAGAAAGAATCTGCACTAACTGTTCATAAACTGCAGGTTGAGAACAAGCTTTTGATTAAGAAGGTAAATGGTCTGGAAGATAACTTTACGCTAGAAGACAAACAGATCAAACAATCTTTCTTAATGCACCTAACGATGAGGCTGATGTTAAGGGAAAATGGGGCCTTGGTTTTGAAAACCCTCATTACCTTAAGAAAGCCATCAGAAAACAACCAGCACTTTATAATTTTGATTTTCTTGCTTGTGTTGGTAAACATACTCATTTAAAACCCAAATTTGTTACCAAATTACCGGAAGAAGTTGAGGCCAAAGAAACTGAAAATAGAAAGAATGTGAAGAAAATGCAACTACCATTTAACTATGCAAAGTTAAATGATAGTTATCTTTCAGAAACACCAAAAGTTCTTTCAAACGATTATTTTGCTAGTTATTCTGTTTCTGAGATGAAGGCGAAACCTGCAATTGCAAAGGTTTATGTTCCTCCACTCATTCTTGAAAGCAAAATAATTGAGCTTAAAATGTTTTATCTGATGAAAAACTTTTGGTAGATATTGAACAAAGTGTGTTTTCTACAGTTTTAAAGAACACTGTTTTTCAATCTAAATCTACAAAGTGTTCTAAAGTTTCAAAGGCACCTCAAACTTCAACTGATAACTTTGATGACTTATTTGCGTTTGCAAATGATTTTTTAAACTCTGATGGTGGGTGCATAGAAGAAATTGATATGTTTGACTTCAATGCTTCTCTTCCTGATCATTCTACTTGTCTTATACCTGAAAAAGTGTTACCAAGTGTTCTTAAAACTGATGAATCATTTACAGTTTCTGTGACTGCTGAATATTATTCTAAAGGTAAGAATCATAAGAAACAGCAATCACAGAAACGGATTAACACTGGTAAACCAAAGAAAACTCATTTTCAGAAATCTGATTTTCCTAATAAATCTAAATCTTTTGTTTTAGATATAAGCAAGAAAAGGTCGAAAGCTCGAACCGAATGGTGACCAAAAAGGAAGGATGATGAGATAGCTGAATCAGTTTCTGATAATTCTTGTAATAGATCAGTTAGTAGTGATAATGATGTAGTTGATCAACTTGCTTGTCATAAACAAAACCTTTTAACTTCTTACAAGAGGTATTCAATAAAGCAATTGATTCAATTATCTCCTATTACTACTAAATCTTATCATTATCGGAGAAATGATTTTGCTTATTCTCATAATTCTTTTGATTGGTTTGGATCTTATCATGTCTATTCTTCAAGATCAAATGTTTTTAAAAGTTTTCAAAGAAAAGGAGGATCCATATTCAAATGGATACCAAAATCTTGTGTTAATCTGTTAGGACCCGTTTTTAAATGGGTACCTAAAGTTATTATTTCCTGATTTCTCTTACAGACCCGACATATGTGGTACTTGGATAGTGGATGTTCCAAGCATATGACTGGGCAAAAAGCTTTATTGTCTAATTATACAGAGAAATTCAGTGGAAATGTCAGATTTGGAAACGATCAGCTTTCACCAATCTTAGGATATGGTGATATTATTCAAGACAACATAACGATCAGTAAGGTGAGTTATGTCGAAGGCTTAGGGCATAACCTGTTTAGCATTGGTCAATTCTGCGATAAAGGGTTAGAGGTCAACTTCAAATCTAAGAGTTGCTCGGTTTGTACTTAAGACGGCACAGAACTCTTAGGTGGACATCGCAAGACAAACCTCTATACCATCAACCTGTCCAAAGTTCAGATTGACAATCAAGTTTGCTTAATGACAAAAGCTTCAATGCAACAAAGTTGGCTCTGGCACAGACGTTTATCACACCTGAACTTTCGTTATATCAACAAGCTGGTTAGTGGGAAATTGGTAAAAGGACTTCCTAAGCTGAAATACGAGAAAGAACACTTATGTGCTGCATGTGAGAAGGGTAAAATGAAGAGAGCTCCGCATAAACCGAAGCCTAAACTAAGCACTAGTTCTCCGTTAGAATTGTTACATATGGATTTATGTGATCCAATGAGAACTCAGAGTTTGGGTGGAAAGAAATATTTGTTGGTTATTGTGGACGATTACTCAAGATACACATGGGTCAAATTTCTTCGATCAAAAGATGAGACGCCCGAAGTTCTCATTACTTTCTTAAAGACGACCCAAGTGAATATGCAACGACAAGTCAAGTTTCTTCGAACGGACAACGGTACAGAGTTCAAAAACTAGATAGTTGAAGAATATCTCGAATCGGTCGGGATATCACATCAGTACTCTGCTGCTCGTACGCCTGAACAAAATGGAGTAGTTGAAAGGCGAAATCGGACGCTAGTCGAGGCCACTCGTACTATGCTTAGACAATCCGATCTACCTCTATTTTTGTGGGCAGAAGTTGTGTCAACTGCATGTCATACTCAAAATAGATCCATAATACACCGCCGTTTTCAAAAGACTCCATATGAGTTGATCAACAACAGAACACCGACAATCAAATATTTTCATGTATTTGGGTGTAAGTGTTTCGTGCTTAACGACAGAGAGAGTCTGAATAAATTCAGTGCTAAGGCGGACGAGGGTATCTTCATTGGTTATTCTTCAACATCGGCAGCATATCGTGTTTATCTGAAAAGGTCAAAGACAGTTGTCGAGAGCGTCAATGTAACATTTGATGAATACATGGCTTCTGAACAACTCAGTTTAGAACCCGTGATCACTGGAGTATTAGCTTCTGCGCAGATCAGTCAAGAACCTGCTTCTACAGCGAATAATTCGAATAACGCTTCTACTTCTATTTCACTTTTATCAGATTTAGATTTGTTATTTGAATTATTTTATGATGAGTTTCTCGGAACTAATGTACCTAAATCTGTTGTGACTGACAGGTCTGAAGACACAAGTTGCAATCATCCAGTCACTTCAGATGTCATAACTGAACAAGCATCCCCCGTTCAGTCAGAAACTCACATTCCTACAATTACTCCTATAGTTGAAGATGCACAAGGAAATGCTGAACCAGAAGTAATCATTTCAGTTGGATGTGATACCATGTCTACTCAACAGCCTGAATCTGTTGTTCCAACTAATACTTCTGCACTTGAGCCTTTAACTGCAAACCCCTCTCCTGTTATTCAATCTGAAGATTTTGATAGTGGATTTCAAGATGATGATCATGTTTAATCAGTATCTACTCCACTTACTCATGAGCATCACTAGACCAAAGATGTAACATCCTAAAAATTAGAGTAAATTAAAACCCGCAAAACTTGGCAATATGACATTCGTATTGATAATAAACTCCCAAGAAGGGGATCATTCCTTAAGACTTTACAAAACCTGTATCGATAGAGTTTGTCAACAAACTAATCTAGACACCTATATCAAGATTACATCAGTTGACGATCCATAAATGTACCAAAAGAATGGGACTTAACAAATGCCCTGAAACAATACTAATCATCTCAAAATGCCTCGAGACCAACCCGTCTCTCAAAACCCCGACAACCCACCGCTAAGGTAAACTTGTTATACACATCATTTGAGAAAAAGTGTCAGACTTAAAGCCTGGTGAGAACATACAGTTTATAAAGATCGAAAGATATAAACATCGGTATCATAAAGAAATCTTTTCATAAAGGTTTAGTTCGTAAAGATAACATTTCGCCACAACTGGGCCTCTTCGGTCCAAAACTCTTAAACGGTGATAAAAGGACCATTTTACCAAGGATGGTGGCGTAACACTAAGTAAGCCAAAATCCGAGTTATGAGCTAAACAATTGGAATCCGAGGATACGAACACATAAGTCCGTGCTAAAGTGTGAGACCTAGCCCCAAGCAAAACCAATGTATACCCCTTCACTAGGATCACTATGAACCATGGCTAGTATCCGGCCTCACATAACCGTACCAAGTTGCCCTCTAGGAACATATGCATCCATAGTTACAAAATGGGGAATATAACCTCCCAATAATACAGTCGACTCAAAACCTAGGGATCCACTAGTAATGGACAGACTCGTCACAACAACATGTGTGACCAACCATAACTAAACATATGGTATAAACACATTTTCATAAACAAAATGTCATTTCCAGTTCAACTTCTGGTAAGAGTGAAAATCATTAAAAGAGTTCATAAACATTCTTTTCACATATCCACATAATGTGCAAGTAAAACATCATTTTACTTTAATAAGGCGGAACCCGTCATTTTAGTCAAAACTGATCGGGAACCCCGAAAATCACCAAAAACTTCATTTATATCAAAATGTAGAGAACATGAAATCATACCGTAGAAATACTTCAGATTTCGCAAATAAGGGTTTTGACATGTATAAAGTTTGTAAAATGGTAGTAGGAACTCACCCAATAGGTTTATACGGAAAACCCGAAGAACCAGATATCGACCCTCTTGACAAACCGAAGCTTTCTACACCGAAACCTCGGATCAAATACTTGATATAAGCTACCAAACTTCTAGAGAGAGAGAGAGAGCGATTTTAGAGAGAGAGAGAAGAGAGATTAAAGATTTGAGAGAAATGAGATATTGTTATGCCACGACCTCTAGTCGCGGTGTAACTCGCGTAGTTCTCAAAATCTCATATTAAACAGAGGGTTATGCGGGTTGTGTCGCGGCCTCTAGTCGCGGTGTAACTCGCGTAGTTCACTGCTTGACCCCCAAACTTCACAAAATCCAAAACAACTTCAAACCAAACACGGAGCTAACGATAAAAGCTTAACCACGAGAATACCAAAATTACACAACGGAAATTCGGGGTGTTACAATCCTCCCCAACTTGGGAATGATTTCGTCCCCGAAATCCTAACTATTCGAAAAGATGAGGATATCTTCGCTTCATATCCTCTTCAGCTTCCCACATCACATTGGCTCCCCGATGATGCTTCCACTGCACCTTGACCATAGTGACCTCCTTGTGACGCAACTTTTTAGACTTTCTCTCTAAAATGGCGTCGGGATCTTCCACACAACGGTTACCCTCGTCTACTATTAGCTCAGAGAGAGGAATGACGCTTTCCTCTTCCGCTAAACACTTCCGAAGATAACATATATGAAATGTGTTGTGTATTTTGTTCAACTCTGGTGGCAGTTCCAATTGGTAGGCTTGAAAACCCACCCGCTTGAGCACTTTGAAAGGTCCGATGAAACGGGGACTCAGCTTCCCACGCTTTCCGAACCGTATAATACCTTTCCACGACGATACCTTAAGCAACACACGATCGCCCACTTGGAATTCCATCTGCCTCTTCTTCTTATCGGCATAACTCTTCTGCCGATCCTGAGCCGCTTTCAATCTTTCACGAATACATTTGAACTTATCGGCCGTCTCTTGCACGATTTCAGGTCCGGCGAACTGCTTTTCTCCCGCTTCAATCCAACATACAAGAGTTCGACACTTTCGCCCGTACAATGCTTCAAAAGGTGCCATTCCAATACTCGAGTGGTAGCTATTGTTGTAAGCGAACTCTACCAAAGGTAAATGAGAGTCCCAGCTACCCCCGAAATCAATGACACAAGACCTCAACATGTCTTCCAATGTCTGGATCGTTCTCTCGCTTTGCCCGTCGGTTTGTAGATGGTAAGTCGTACTCAACTTAACTCGTGTACCAAGCTCTTTCTGAAACCCATCCCAAAAGTTCGAAGTGAACCGACTGTCGCGATCCGACACGATCGACAATGGTATACCATGCCTCGAGACTGTCTCATCAATGTACAGTTTCTCTAGCTTGTCCATCGGTAATGTCTCGCGCATGGCCAAGAAGTGAGCGCTATTTGTTAATATATCAACTATCACCCAAATGGTATCGTGACCTCGAAGAGTTTTAGGTAACTTTGTCACGAAGTCCATAGTGATATGCTCCCACTTCCACTCGGGAATCTCTAGAGACTGAAGTCTCCCATACGGTCGCTGATGTTCGTCCTTAACTTGCGAACACATCACACAACGCTCAACATAACGCGCCACGTCAAGTTTCATTACCGGCCACCAAAAGTGAAGCTTCAAGTCCCTGTACATCTTTGTACTCCCCGGATGAATGGAATACTTGGACTTGTGAGCGTCCTCTAGCAACAGATCACGGTTACCCCCAATCTTGGGTACCCACACACGACCGCTGAACATTTTTACTCCACGGCTATCTTCCGTTAAGAGTAAGCGCTGCTTCGTTATGACTTCATCTTTTAGATTTTCCTCTAACAGTGCTTCCATCTGCGATGCCTTGATCTTCTCAACAAGACTAGACACCAACTCGATTCTCGAATGGGTAGCCCGAATACAACCGCTATAGTCCTTCCGACTCAACGCATCGGCTACCACGTTTGCCTTACCAGGATGGTAAAGTAACTCACAGTCGTAATCTTTGAGCAACTCGAGCCACCGCCTTTGCCTCATATTTAGCTCTTTCTGATCAAAGACATATTTCAGGCTCTTGTGATCTGTGTAAAGAGTGCATTTCGTGCCGTAGAGGTAATGTCGCCAAAGTTTCAAAGCGAACACCACCGCCGCTAACTCTAGATCATGGGTTGGATAATTCTGCTCGTGTATCTTAAGCTGTCTCGAGACATAAGCGATCACCTTGCCTCGTTGCATCAACACGCATCCCAGTCCCATCTTTGAAGCGTCGTTGTATACCACGAAATCTTCCGACCCTTCAGGTAACGTCAAGATCGGAGCTTCACACAACTTCTTTTGAAGGATCCGGAACGCCTCCTCTTGGGCTTCCGTCCATTCAAACTTCACATTCTTTCGAGTCAAAACTGTCAAGGAAGAAGCGATCTTTGAAAAGTCTTGGATAAATCTCCTGTAGTATCCCGCCAAACCCAAGAAACTTTGGATCTCGGACGGACTCTTAGGAGGATCCCAATTCATCATAGCTTCAATCTTGGAGGGGTCTACTTTCACTCCGACCCGAGTGACTACGTGACCCAGAAACTGTACTTCTTTAAGCCAAAATTCGCACATGGAAAACTTGGCGTACAACTTTTCTTTTCTCAACACCTCTAGAACTTCACGCAAATGTTGCTCGTGCTCTGACTCACTCTTGGAGTATACGAGTATGTCATCAATGAATACAATGACCGACTTGTCGAGGAATGGTTGTCACACTCTATTCATTAAGTCCATAAACACAGCTGGTGCGTTCGTTAGACCAAAAGGCATTACAAGAAACTCGTAATGGCCGTAACGCGTTCTGAAAGCTGTCTTCGGAACATCGTCTTCTCTTACCTTCACTTGGTGATAACCCGAACGTAAGTCGATTTTAGAAAAACAACCCGCTCCTTGAAGTTGATCGAACAAGTCGTCTATTCTCGGAAGCGGATATCTGTTCTTTACTGTAGCTTTATTCAACTCACGATAGTCGATGCACATTCTCATTGTGCCATCTTTCTTCTTGACAAATAAGACCGGAGCTCCCCAAGGTGACGAACTCGGTCTTATGAAGTCTTTCTCCAATAGCTCTTGGAGTTGTGCCATCATCTCTTGCATCTCCGACGGTGCTAAACGGTAAGGAGCTTTAGCAATTGGTGCTGCTCCAGGCACAAGATCAATCCGAAACTCTACCTGCCGATCGGGTGGTAACCCGGGCAAGTCGTCCGGAAAGACATCTGGAAACTCACGCACGATCTTCACATCTTCTAACTTTGATTTCTTTAACCTGGCATCGATCACATAGGCTAGGAAAGACGAACATCCTTTTACTAAGCACTTGCGTGCCTTTGCCATTGTGATTATTGCCACTTCACCCTTTCTCTTTTCACCATAGATGACAACGACTTCTCCAGAGTGGTTGGGAAGTCGAATCAACTTCTTGGAACATACGATCTCGGCATGATTGTTTGACAACCAATCCATGCCGACCACAACATCGAAACCCCCGATTAACATCGGCAATAGATCGATTGAGAATTCTCTCCCCTCGATACTAAGAGTACACTGCTTCAGGACCTCGTGGATCAGAACTTGACTACCATCGGCTATTTCTACCACTAATGCATCCTCAAGACTAGTAGTGGACATAGAAATTTTCTGACGGAACAATTCAGATACGAAAGAGAAACTAGCACCCGTATCGAACAAAATACGAGCAGGTACAGAGTTTATAAGGAAAGTACCCGATACCACGTCAGTGGATGCCCTAGCCTCTTCGGCCGTCATCTGAAATGCTCGACCCGGAACCTTCGGAGGGTTCTCCTTCCTTGCTGGCGTGCTACCCGACACAAGCTTCGGGCAATCCCTTCTCACATGCCGCGGTGCCTTGCACTCATAACAGACGAGTCCTTTGACTGGGCAATCTCTGAAAGCGTGACCAGACTTCCCACACTTATAACAAGTTTGAGCAGTGGTAAAACAGTCACCGTGGTGTTTGGTTCGACACTTGTGGCACCACCTAGCTTCCTGCTGATTGCTGAAGTTTTGGTTTCCGCTAAAAGGTCGTGATCTCTTGGGGTGAGCAGAATTGGTCTTCCACTTTCTCTTATCAGTCACCACTATGGCTTTCTCAACTTTGTTCCTTGCGAACATCTCTTCCATGTACTGAGCTTCTTCAATCATCTCACGGAGGTTAGAAGCTTTAGAATTGTGGACCATAGGTTGCATGTCCGCAGGTAGGCCATTCACATAGGCCTTCATCTTATCCTTCTCTGTTGGAGCAGCGTGCCCCACCAAATCAAGCTTTTCCATGAACTGACGGGTGTACTCTCTCACCGTCAGGCTTCCCTTTACCAGAGACCGAAATTCTTTCTCGATTCGGTCCATGGTTCTTTCATTGCAGAACTCTTCTAACAGCTTTTTCTTGAACTCGGCCCAAGTCAACTGAGCCAACACTGCAGGAGTTAGGGTGGATTGAATGACATTCCACCAAATGAGTGCAGTATCCCTCAACAGTTGGGTACCGAACCGCACCCTTTGATCATCTCCGCACTCGGAAGAGCCAAAAGCCTGCTCAACCGCTCGAATCCACTTCACACACAAGACTGGGTTGTCGGAACCAGAGAACTCCGGTGGTCCGCAACCCAGAAAGGATTTGTAGGAACAACTTTTCCCACTTCCTGAAGCATTAACAATCCTGCGTTCCTCAACCCTGACCCCTGTACCAGTGCCTCCAGAACCTGCTACGAGGCTTTCCACAACCGTCTCACTTCTACGATTGTTCACATCGCGGTCCTCAATTACTTTCAGCAGAAACTCTTGCTGCTTTGCCATCTCTTCCCTCATTGCCAACATCATCCTGGCCATCAACTCAGACGGGGAACTAGCATCCCTGATTACTGGGTAGGACGAAGCCAGGTCCACACGCGGGATGACCTCTGGCCCCCCACCTAGTATTTGTGGAATAGGTGGACGCACCACAACCTCAACACCTTCCGGCTGGTCAGCGGTGGAGGCTGTCACTTCCAGACCATCAACACGAGTATGCGGTCTACCACGCGTATTCACCATACTGAACTGCTTCACAGAACAGAGACAGAGAGAGATTGAATAACACAAAGGAAACGTGCTACCACATTACCAATTGTCATAGTAATAGAAATTCAAGCACACTTACGTACGATATCTTCATAATAACATTAGCTAAGTGAGATTATGAACATATAACACATAAAAGTTCTCGTTACGATCACCACAACGCCTGATAAACGTACTTTCCGTTGACTCTAAGACTAACCCATCTTAGAAGTTCTACCCAATCTCATCGATCAATTCTTAGCATACTCAGTCTAAGTCTAGACATCTTACATTCATGCCTAGTTCGCTTAAACTAGAGCTCTGATACCAACCTGTAACATCCTAAAAATCAGAGTAAATTAAAACCCACAAAACTTGGCAATATGACATTCGTATTGATAATAAACTCCCAAGAAGGGGATCAGTCCTTAAGACTTTACAAAACCTGTATCGATAGAGTTTGTCAACAAACTAATCTAGACACCTATATCAAGATTACATCAGTTGACGATCCATAAATGTACCAAAAGAATGGGACTTAACAAATGCCCTGAAACAATACTAATCATCTCAAAATGCCTCGAGACCAACCCGTCTCTCAAAACCCCGGCAACCCACCGCTAAGGGAAACCTGTTATACACATCATTTGAGAAAAAGTGTCAGACTTAAAGCCTGGTGAGAACATACAGTTTATAAAGATCGAAAGATATAAACATCGGTATCATAAAGAAATCTTTTCATAAAGGTTTAGTTCGTAAAGATAACATTTCACCACAACCGGGCCTCTTCGGTCCAAAACTCTTAAACGGTGATAAAAGGACCATTTTACCAAGGATGGTGGCGTAACACTAAGTAAGCCAAAATCCGAGTTATGAGCTAAACAATTGGAGTCCGAGGATACGAACACATAAGTCCGTGCTAAAGTGTGAGACCTAGCCCCAAGCAAAACCAATGTATACCCCTTCACTAGGATCACTATGAACCATGGCTAGTATCCGGCCTCACATAACCGTACCAAGTTGCCCTCTAGGAACATATGCATCCATAGTTACAAAATGGGGAATATAACCTCCCAATAATACAGTCGACTCAAAACCTAGGGATCCACTAGTAATGGTACAGACTCGTCACAACAACATGTGTGACCAACCATAACTAAACATATGGTATAAACACATTTTCATAAACAAAATGTCATTTCCAGTTCAACTTCTGGTAAGAATGGAAATCATTAAAAGAGTTCATAAACATTCTTTTCACATATCCACATAATGTGCAAGTAAAACATCATTTTACTTTAATAAGGAGGAACCCGTCATTTTAGTCAAAACTGATCGGGAACCCCGAAAATCACCAAAAACTTCATTTATATCAAAATGTAGAGAACATGAAATCATACCGTAGAAATACTTCAGATTTCGGAAATAAGGGTTTTGACATGTATAAAGTTTGTAAAATGGTAGTAGGAACTCACCCAATAGGTTTATACGGAAAACCCGAAGAACCAGATATCGACCCTCTTGACAAACCGAAGCTTTCTACACCGAAACCTCAGATCAAGTACTTGATATAAGCTACCAAACTTCTAGAGAGAGAGAGAGAGAGATTTTAGAGAGAGAGAGAAGAGAGATTAAAGATTTGAGAGAAATGAGATATTTTGAGAAAACTCACTATATGTCAGCCAGGCAACTACGCGGGTTATTCCGCGACTTCAACTCGCGGCATAACTCGCCCGTGTCCCAAAAACCCTAAAAATCCAGTGGGTTTCGCGGGTTATGCCGCGACCTCTAGTCGCGGTGTAACTCGCGTAGTTCTCAAAATCTCATATTAAACAGAGGGTTACGCGGGTTGTGCCGCGGCCTCTAGTCGCGGTGTAACTCGTGTAGTTCACTGCTTGACCCCCAAACTTCACAAAATCCAAAACAACTTCAAACCAAACATGGAGCTAACGATAAAAGCTTAACCATGAGAATACCAAAATTACACAACGGAAATTCGGGGTGTTACAAAAGAACATCCATTACATCAAGTAATTGGAGATCTTAATGCGCCTGTACAAACGAGGTCAACGACTCTTAATCAATGTATGCATGACTCATTCCTCAGTAAGATTGAGCCTACGCGAGTATCAGAGGCTCTTGCTGATTCGGATTGGGTATCTTCCATGCAAGATGAGTTAAATCAGTTTGAAGCCTTAAAGGTTTGGAGATTAGTTCCAAAACCAGAAGGTAAAACTGTGATAGGAACTAAATGGGTATTCAAGAACAAGAAGGATGAAGATGGTATCGTCATAAGGAACAAAGCTAGACTTGTTGCCAAAGGTTACCGACAAGAGGAAGGCATAGACTACGATGAGACGTATGCTCTAGTAGCGCGCATAGAAGCAATCCGCATGTTTCTAGCCTACGCAGCTCATAAGAATTTCACAGTCTTTCAGATGGATGTGAAAACAGCCTTTCTGAATGGCATTCTTAAGGAGGAAGTATACGTGTCTCAACCAGAAGGGTTCGTCAATCCAGATAAGCCAGATCATGTCTACATCTTGGACAAAGCCCTGTATAGTTTAAAACAAGCCCCTCGAGCATGGTATGATGTTTTATCTAAATTCTTGGTCAAGTCCGGTTTTTCTAAAGGTAAGGTTGATACTACTTTATTCATCAAAAAGGAAAAAGTTGATATTATTCTTATTCAAATATATGTTGATGATATAATATTTGGTTCTACTAATCCTAAATTTTGCAAAAACTTTTCTAACCTCATGGTGTCACGTTTTCAAATGAGTATGATGGGAGAGATGAATTTCTTTCTCGGATTACAAGTTAAACAATTTTCAACGGGGATTTTCATTAACCAATCTAAGTACATTTTGGATATTCTTCGGAAGTTCAATATGGAAAATTGTAAACCTATAGGAACCCCGATGGCACCAGGTACTAAAATTAGTACTGATCCTTCGGGTAAAAGTGTTGATGTTAGGACTTATAGAGGTATGATAGGATCGTTAATGTATCTTACATCTAGTAGGCCAGATATTATGTTTTCAACATGTTTATGTTCAAGATATCAGGGTGCTCCCAAAGAATCCCATTTGGCTGCTGTCAAAAGGATTTTTAGATATCTGAAGGGGACTGCAGACCTTGGTCTGTGGTATCCTAAGGATATTGGGTTTCAACTGACTTCCTATTCAGATGCAGATCATGCAGGCTGCATGTTAGACAGAAAGAGTACTTCTGGTCACGTTCAATTTCTTGGAGACAAGCTCGTTAGCTGGGCATCAAAGAAACAATTATGTGTTTCCACATCTACTGCTGAAGTTGAGTATGTAGCTGCTGCCAGTTGCTGCTCTCAAGTCCTGTGGATGCGAACACAACTACGAGACTATGGTTTCAAGTTCGATAAAATTCCAATATATTGTGACTCGAAGAGTGCAATCGCAATATCTGCTAATCCTGTCCAACATACGAAAACCAAACACATTGATGTCAGGTATCATTTTATTAAGGATAATGTAGAAAAAGGAACAATTGAACTCTATTTTGTAAAAACAGATTATCAACTTGCAGATTTATTTACCAAACCATTAGATGAAAAGAGATTTAATTTTCTTATCTCTAAGCTTGGTATGTTAAATCTGAAGACATAATCAGTTATTACCTAATATAGTTAAGTATTGTTATTTTTCATCATTTTTTGTCTCTATTTCTGAAAGATACCTGCACTTTAATTGTTTTCTCATGATCTCAAGGGGAGTAAGAGAAGATTTTAGATGATCTACATTCATTTGAGGGGGAGCATAACTAATTTCTGCATTTTACTTAAATGATTAATTTTTGTGATGCATGATTTTAGGGGGAGCTTATCAAAAGGAGTAAGACTATGATTTCTGATTATTTCTGATCAGAACTCGTTCTTTAATCATGTTACTGTTTTATGTTCTTTTATTTTCGAATAAATTTTGTGAATAAATTTTTGACTAGACTTTGAGACTTATGCAGGATGAGAGAGGATGACACGATCATATCATTTTGACTTAAGCATGACTTCATGAGATTTAAGACAAAGCTAAAAGGTAAATTTCTTATCTTAATCTCAAATATATCTGAAAGAAGGACAACTTTCAGATATAGAAAACATGTTCTTAAATGTTCAAACCACTTCCCGATTCTTAAACAGATTTTATAATTTGGAAGTGTGATTTTAAATGTTTTTCTTTTTTTTTTGTGCTTAATTGATAAATAAACCGTGTGTTTCCAAAGATAAATACTTGCGTATTGTATTTTCTACATACTTTCAAGTATTCACACACATCGGTTTAATTTTTGATCAAATTGTTCTTACCATGTCTCTAAATTGAAACAATTTTTCGATGGTAAGACACCCCGCTTGTACTTTAATGAATTTTGAGCGATATTTCATTTCGAAGCATTCATTTCTAGAATGTCTATATTTTTGTTTCGTATAGACAATATCCATTATTCCTGACCTTAAGTTTTGATTTTTATATCATTCATTTCTGATCATTTTCATACAATGTCAGATTTTCAAACAAGTCTTTTGCATTCATGTTCATTTATTTCATATACTTGTTTGAAAATTCTTCCATGTTTAAAAATGCTCATATCTTCATGATTATATTTTGAGCATACATTCATCTAACATTTGTATTATTGAGCTTTAACTGATAAAGTTAAATCATTTTGAGCAACATTTTGCTTTCATAGGATTACATGGGTTCTTTGTGCTAGGACTTAAATGAAACTTCTATGAAATCACGTTAACCAGTGATTTCTACCCAAGAGTTTAATCCTTTAGTGATTGTGTGTGAGGAGTCAAAAAGAAATGAGTGTGGGTGTGATGAGGTAAAATGGAAAAGAGAGTTTGGTTAGAAGTGAGCTTTTTGATTAAAAAGAAAGAGGGTGTGAGATCAGAGTAAAAGAATATCAAACTCTGCACCATCTACTTTCTGAGTCGGGCAGCCATATTACTAATGATTCACAATTCTTTCGTGAACATTATTGAAACAGGAAAATAGCCCATGCCAATTCTTGACAAAACCCCACCAACCACTCATTTTCTTCTTAAAAAGAAAATGTTTCATATTTTCTGGGGACGCAGCACATAATCTATCTGATTTTCATTTGGAAAATCTGGATATTGAAAAAGAAGGAAGTCTGCCCCACCTTCGCACTTCAATCATGCACATTGAGTCTGTGTTTATCTACTGTTGTCTCAGTGGTTTACACAATGTTGAGCCTTACTTAAAAAGCAATCATTCGTGCTTAATTCTTTCTACACATGCACGAACACACAAGGAATTCGTTTCTTTGTCATAACATTCATAGAAGATTTGATGTAAATATTTGTAGATTCGAAGAAGATCAAAGAATTTCTGAAGATTTGAGGAAATTTTCTTTGAAGATTATCTGCTAAAGCAATCCGAGTTGATTCTGAAGATAATTTCTTTCCAAAGTCTGAAAGTATTTTGTGAAAGTTTTGGGGAGATTGTTAATAGTTTGAAGACAGTTTTGGAAAGAATGTCGTCAAAGAAAAAGGGGAGATTGTATTGACAGAGCTTAAAAGTGAAGACTGAATGGCTAGATCTTTCAACAGTGATCTTGAATCCAAAGGGGGAGATTGTTAGAGCATAAATATGTTGGATACAAGATCAAGAAGACTGAAGGTCAAAGTTCAAGAAAGTCAAAGCTGAAAGAAAGTCAACTCTCATCAAAGTCAAAGTCTTTTGTAATAAAAGTCAATGTATTGTATTTGTATTTGTTTTTCCTTGTTTTAGTTGTAGGTATAAATAGTTTTCTTTCCTTTGTAATTTGTAGTGAACAGAAGTGGAGCATATAATTCAATTGTATTTTAGAGAGAGAATACGTTTAGAGAGAGAAAGAGAGTTCTAGAGAGAGAAAGTTGCAATCTTGAATTGGATTGAAATCAAACAGGTAATTGATTGATATATCCTTGTTTGTTTGATTAATTGCATTTTGGAACTAGAATCTGGGCACTCATGTTCTTAGACCACATCTTTACCACAACAAACATTTGGGTTCCAAAACGTAATGTAACTTGATAAAAACATTATTTGCAACTACTCATACATATTATACCATCACAATTTCAAATATCCTAAGTTTGGTAAAACCCTAATTTTGACCAAAAACTAAATACTTCCATAGATGAATGAAATAGAGTAAGGAGATGTCATGTATTATAAATAAAGGTTACATGTTGAATGTCCTGTTTCTAGATTCTAATCACAAGCAAATCAACAAAACAAGATATGATTAACTACATGTTTGATTCAATTCACAATCTCAAATGATTTACAACTCTGTTCTTGACTTTCTCTCTCTAGACTCCTCTTTCTCACTCTATAATTCTCTCTCTCTAATTCGTATACAAATTCTAGTCACTACTCTACTACAAAACAGAAAATACAAGGTATTATATCTATAAGAATTATAAGGAAACAAATACAAAAACAAGGACTTTGACTTTTTATTACAAATTGACTTTGACTTTAATGAGAGTTGACTTTCAGCTTTGACTTCTTGTATCTTTGACCTTCAGCAATCTTGATCTTGTATCCAACAGATTTATGCTCTAACAATCTCCCCCTTTGGATTCAAGATCACTGTTGAAAGATCTAGTAATTAAGTCTTCTCTTTTAAGCTCTGTCAAATGCAATCTCTCCCTTTAACATTGTAATCTTCCAAGTTTGTCTTCGAAGAATATAACAATCTCCCCAAATATGATAAACAAAATCTTCAACAATCTCTTCAGTATTATCACAATACTCTTTCAGACTTCGGAAAGAAATTATCATCAGATTCAGCTCGGATTTCTTTAGCAAATAATCTTCAAAGAAAATTTCCTCAAAATCAGCACATCTTCAAAAATTCTTTGATCCTCTTCAAGTCTTTACTTTGAATCTTCTGACATGGACATTTCTTTAAAATCATCTCTCCATTTTTGATGATTTGAGCATCGATATCATCAAAACTTTCTCCAAGAAATGTCATTGACCAATCTGATCTGTCAAACTAAGCCTCTGATTCATTGATCCGTAATCATGTATTTATCTAGATCTTTTCAAATCCAGACAAGTTAGAAATGTGTAACACCTGAATCAACAAATGAATCAGTTAACATGCCTGTCAGTAACACTAAGTCACTGTGTGTAACGAATACACAATATAAAGGAGCTTTATGATGTTCACTCCCCCAGGGCTTCCATCCAATCATCGAAACACCACAAAGGCAATTTCTATAAATGTTATGACAAGAAAACAAATTCCTTTTGTGTTTGTGCACGTGTAGAAAGAATGAAGTCGTCAAGTTCTTATAAAGGCTCAAAATTGTGTAAACCACTGAGACAATAGTAATTAAACATAGACTCAATGTGCATGATTGAAGTGCGAAGGTGGGGCAGACTTCCTTCTTTTTCAATATCCAGATTTTCCAAATGAAAATTAGATAGATTATGTGTTGCGTCCTCTTTGAAATATGAAACACTTTCTTTTTGAGAAAAAAATGAGTGGTTGGTGGGGTTTTAACAAGAGTTGGCATGGGCTAGTTGCCTGTTTCAATAATGTTCACCAAGAATTGTGAAACATTAGTAATGTGGCTGCCCGGCTCAGAAAGTAGTTGGTGCAGAGTTTGATATTCTTTTACTCTATTCTCACACCCTGTTTCTTTTAATCATTTAAGCTCACATCTAACCAAACTCTCTTTTCCATTTTATCTCGTCACACCCACACTCATTTCTTTTAGACTCCTCACACTCAATCACTAAGGATTAACTTCTTGGGTAGGAAACACTGGTTAATCGTGAATCCATAGAAGTTTAGTTAAATCCTATCACAAAGAGCCCATATTCTCCTATAAAGCATAGATTGCTCAAAATGGTTTAACTTGAACAGTTAAAGCTCACATACAAGTCAGATGTTTATATGCTCAGAATATAATCATGAATATATGAGCATTTTTAATCATTGAAGTATTTTCAAACAAGTATATTGAATGAATGAACATGAAAGCAAGAGACTTATTTGAAAATCTGACATTGTATGAAAATAATCAGAAATGATATGATATATCAATCAAAGCTTATGGTCAAGAATAAAGGATATTGTCTATATGAATCAAAATACAGACATTCTTTGAAATGAACGTTTCGTAATGAAATTACGCTCAAAATTCTTTGAATACAAGCGGGGTATCTTACCATCAAAAAATATGTTTTAATATGAGACATGGTAAGAACAATTTAATAAAAATCAAACCGGTGTGTGTGAATACTTGAAAGTATATAGAAAAAACAATACGCAAGTATTTATCTTTGGAAACACACGGTTTGTAAACATATAAGCACAAAATAAAAATGAAAACATTTAAAATCACACTTCCAATTCATGAAATCTGTTTAAGAATCGGGAAGTGGTTTGAACATTAAGAAAATGTTTTCTTATGACTGAAAGTTGTCCTTCTTTCAACCATATCTAAGATTAAGATAAGAAATTAACCTTTGTATGCAGTCTTAAATCTTATAAAGTCAACTGAAGTCGTAAAGATATGATCTTGATAGCTTCTCTCATTCTGCAAAAGTCTCAAAAACATGTCAAAGCAACTTTATTCACAAAAACTTATTCAAATATAAAAGACATAAAGCAGTAAAACGATTAAAGTACGAGTTCTGATCTGAAATAATCAGAAATCATAGTCTTACTCTTTTTGATATGACGTATATGCTCCCCCTAAAATCATGCATCACAAAAATTTGTCAATTAAGTAAAATGCAGAAATTAGATAAGCTCCCCCTTAAAAGAATGTAGATCATCTTAAAGTTCTCCTCACTCTCCCCCTGAGATTATGAACAAACTATTAAAGTGCAGATATCCTTCAGAAATAATGATAAAGAAAATGATGAAAAATAACAATACGTAACTTTATTAAGTAATAACCGATTATGTCTTAAGATTTAGCATACCAAGCTTAGAGACAAGAAAATTAAATCTCTTTTCATCTAAGGGTTTGGTAAATAAATATGCAAGATGATAATCTGTTTTTACAAAATAAAGTTCAATTGTTCCTTTTTCTACATTATCTTTGATAAAATGATACCTGACGTCAATGTGTTTGGTTTTAGTATGCTGGACAGGATTAGCAGATATCGCGATTGCACTCTTCGAGTCACAATAGATCGGTATTTTCTCGAACTTGAATCCATAGTCTCGCAGCTGTGTTCGCATCCACATGACTTGAGAGCAGCAACTGGCAGTAGCTACATACTCTGCTTCAGCAGTCTATGTGGAAACGCATAGATGTTTCTTTGACGCCCAGCTAACGAGCTTGTCTCCAAGAAATTGAATGTGACTTGAAGTGCTATTTTTGTCCAACATGCAACCTGCATGATCTGCATCAGAATAAGCAGTCAGTTGAAACCCAGTATCCTTAGGATACCACAGACCAAGATCTGCAGTCCCCTTCAGATACCTAAAAATCCGTTTGACAGCAGCCAAATGGGATTCTTTAGGAGCAGCCTGATATCTAGAACATAAGCATGTTGAAAACATAATATCTGGACTACTTGAAGTAAGATACATTAAAGAACCTATCATACCTCTATAAGTCCTAACATCAACACTTTTACTCGAAGGATCAGTGCTAATCTTAGTACCTGGTGCCATTGGTGTTCCAATTGGTTTGCAATTTTCCATTTTAAACTTCCGAAGAATATCAAAAATGTACTTAGATTGGTTAATGAAAATCCCCGTTGAAAATTGTTTTACTTGTAATCCGAGAAAGAAATTCATCTCTCCCATCATACTTATTTGAAAACGTGACACCATGAGGTTAGAAAAGTTTTTGCAGTATTTAGGATTTGTAGAGCCAAATATTATATCATCAACATATATCTGAATAAGGATGATATCGGCTTTTTATTTTTTGATGAACAAAGTGGTATCAACTTTACCTTTGGAAAACCTGACTTGACCAAGAACTTAGATAGAACATCATACCATGCGCGAGGAGCTTGTTTCAAACCATACACGGCTTTATCCAAAATATAGACATGATCTGTCTTATCTGGATTTACAAACCCTTCTGGTTGAGACACATATACTTCCTCAATAAGAATGCCATTCAGAAAGGCCGTTTTCACGTCCATCTGGTAGACTGTGAAATTCTTGTGAGCTGCGTAGGCTAGAAACATACGGATTGCCTCTATACGCGCTACTGGAGCATATGTCTCATCGTAGTCTATGCCTTCCTCTTTCCGGTAACCTTTGGCAACAAGTCTTGCTTTATTCTTTATGACAATACCATCTTCATCCTTTTTATTCTTGAATACCCATTTAGTGCCAATTACGGATTTTCCTTCCAGTTTTGGAACTAATCTCTAGACCTTCAGGGATTCGAACTGATTTAATTCTTCTTGCATAGCAGACACCCAATCCGAATCAGCTAAAGCCTCATATACACGTGTGGGCTCTATATTGCTGAGGAATGAGTCATGAATACATTGATTCAAAGTTGTTGACCTAGTTTGCACCGGCTTGTTTAGATCTCCAATTACCTTGTGTAAAGGATGCTTTTGGTCTAGCGATGCTCATGAGGGAGTGGATTAGATACTGATTGATCATGATTATCATCTTGAAATCCACTATCAGGCTCTTCACTTTGAATAGTTGGAGGGGGGTTTGAAGTTGAAATTTCAGGTGCAGAAGCATCAGTTGGAACAGCATACTCTGGCTATTGAGTAGACAGTGTATCACACCCAACTGATACAGTTACTTCTGGCTCAGCAGTTACTTGTATATCTTCAACTGTAGGAGTATTCAATGGAATATGAGTTTCTGACTGAACGGGGGATTCAAGTTCAGTTATAACTTCTGAAGTGACTGGATAATTGCAACTTGTGTCGTTAGACCTGTCAGTCACAGCAGATTTAGGCAAATTAGATCCTAGAAACTCATCATAAAAGAATTCAAATAACAAATCTAAATCAGATAAATGTGAAAGTGAAGTAGAAGCGTTATCCTAATTGTTCTCTGTAGAAACAGGTTCTTGACTGATCTGCCCAGAAGCTAATACGCCAGTTATCACGGGTTCTGAACTGAGTTGTTCAGAAGCCATATCTTCATCAAATGTTACATTGACGCTCTCGACGACTGTCTTTGACTTCTTCAGATAAACACGATATGCAGCAGATGTCGAAGAATAACCAATGAAGATTCCCTCATCCGCCTTGGCACGGAACTTGTTTAGACTCTCTCTATCGTTAAGCACGAAACACTTACACCCAAATATGTGAAAATACTTGATTGTCGGTGTTCGGTTATTGATCAACTCATATGGAGTCTTTTGAAAACAACGGTGTATCATGGACCGATTTTGAGTATGACATGCAGTCGACACAGCTTCTGCCCACAAGAATAGAGGTAGATCGGATTGGCTTAGAATAGTATGAGCGGCCTCGACTAGCGTCTGATTTCGCCTTTCGACTACTCCGTTCTGTTCAGGTGTACGTGCAACAGAGTATTGATGTGATATCCCGACCGATTCGAGATATTCTTTAACTGTTTTGTTTTTGAACTCTGTGCTGTTATCAGTTCGAAGAAGATTGACTTGTCTCTGCATATTCACCTGGGTCGTCTTTAAGAAGGTAATGAGAACTTCGAGCATCTCATCTTTTGATCGTTGAAATTTGACCCACGTGTATCTTGAATAATCGTCCACAATAACCAACACATATTTCTTTCCGCCTAAGCTTTGTGTTCGCATCGGACCGCATAAATCCATATGCAACAACTCTGGTGGAGAACTGGTTCTTGGTTCAGGCTTCATTTTATGCGGAACTCTCTTCATCTTTCCTTTTTCACATGCTGCACATAAGTGTCCTTTCTCATATTTCAGCTCAGGAAGTCCATTGACTAGCTTTTCACTGACCAGTTTGTTGATATAACGAAAGTTCAGGTGTGATAGTCGTCGGTGCCAAAGCCAACTTTGTTACATTGAGGCTTTTGTCAATAAGAAAACCTGATTGTCATTCTGAACCTTTGAAAGATTGATGGTGTAGAGGTTTGTCTTTCGATTGTCGACTAAGAGTTCATTACTGTCTTCAGTACGAACCGAACATCTCTTAGCTTTGAAGTTGACCTCTAACCCTTTGTCGCAGAATTGACCGATACTAAACAAGTTATCCCCTAAGCCTTCGACATAGCTCACCTTCCTAATCTTTATGTTGTCTTGAATGATGTCACCATATCCTAAGATCGATGAAAACTGGTCGTTGCCAAAACGAACATTGCCGCTGAATTTCTCTGTATAATTAGATAATAAAGCTTTCTGCTCGGTCATATGCTTGGAACAACCGCTATCCAAGTACCACATATGCCGGGTCTGCAAGAGAAGTCAGGAAATAATAATTTTAGGTACCCATTTAATAACGGGTCCTAACAGATTAGCACATGATTTTGGTATCCATTTGAATATGGATCCTCTTTTCTTTTGAAAACCTCTAAAAACATTTGATCTTGAAGAATAAACATGATAAGATCCAAACCAATCATTAGAAGTAAGATGATAAGCAAAATCATTTCTCCGATAATGAATCAATTGCTTTATTGAATAACGCTTGTAAGAAGTTACAAGATTTTGTTTAGGAGAAGCAAGTTGACCAACTACATCAGTATCACTACTATCAGATCTATTACAAGAGTTATCAGAAATTGATTCAACTGTCTCATCATTCTTCCTTTTTGGTCGCCATACAGATCTTGCTTCCGACCTTTTCTTTCTTACATCTGAAACAAAAGATTTAGATTGATTAGGAAAATCAGATTTCTGAGATTGATTTTTCTTTGTTTACCAGTGTTGATCCGTTTCTGTGATTGTTGTCTCTTATGTTTCTTACCCTTAGAATAATGATCAGCAGTCACAGAAACTAGTTCACCAACCTTAGTTGATGATTCACCAGTTTTAAAAACACTTGGTAAACTTTCTCCATTTATAAGAAAAGTAGAATGATCTAGAAGAGAAGCATTAAAATCAAACATATCAATTTCTTCTAAACAACCATCATCAGAATTGAGAAAATCATTTGCAAACGCAAATAAGTCATCAAAGTTATCAGTCGAAGTTTGAGGTGCCTTTGAAACTTTAGAACACTTTGAAGATTTAGATTGAAAAACTGTGTTCTTTAAAACGGTAGAAAATACACTTTGTTCAATATCTAGCAAAAGTCTTTCATCATATAAGCTTTTTCAAGTTCAACTATTTTGCTTTCAAGAATGAGTGGAGGAACATAAACTTTTGCAACTGCAGGTTTTGCCTCCATCTCAGAAACTGAATAACTAGCAAAATAGTCGTTTGAAAGAACTTTTGGTGCTTCAGAAAGATAACTATCATTTAACTTTTCATAGTTAAACGGTAGTTGCATTTTCTTAACATTCTTTCTCTTTTCATTTTCCTTGGCCTCAACTTCTTCTCGTAATTTGGTAACAAATTTGGGTTTTAAATGAGTATATTTACCAGCAGCAGCAAGAAAATCAAAATTATATAATGCTGGTTGTTTTTTGATAGCTTTCTTTAAGTAATGAGGGTTTTCAAAACCAAGTCCCCATTTTTCCTTAACATCAGCCTCTTCATTGGGTGCATTAAGAAAAATTGTTTGATCTGTTTGGCCTCTTGCATAAAGTTTGGCTTCCAGACCATTTACCTTCTTATTTAAAAGCTTGTTTTCAACCTGCAATTTATAAACAGTTAGTGCAGATTCTTTCTTTTCTAACTCAGACTTAGAAATTTTAACTTCAAAATCAAAAATCTTCTTTTCAAAACAATCTACTTGAATTTTAGAATTAGAAGCAGATTTGCGTAAAGAATCAATTAGATCTTTGTTTCCAATAACTGACTTATTAAGCTCAAAGATCTTATTGTTTCGTTTAGCAACTCTGTCTTTTTCCTTTTTCAGTTTTGTTTGAAGGTCATGAAGCTCAATCATCATGGCTTCCATTTTGGTTATGAAATCTTTTTCAGTTAAGTTCATTACCTCATCAGCTGCTTCATCATCCGATTCATCATATTTCACCTCTTTGCCCATTAAGCATAGGTGAGCAGCTTCTTCTCTTTCATCCTCCTCATCAGAATGGTCTAACCAATATTCATCTTCAGCCATTAATGCCCTGCCAGCTTCTTGTTGCTTGGCCAAGAGCAATTTGTTCTGATAATACTCGGAGTTACGAACCTTTGGCTTCCGACATTCTTTTGCATAATGTCCGAACTTGCCACAGTTGTAGCATTTGATCAGATCATTAGCAGTCTTCTTTTTCAGTACCAGTGTAGTCATTCACAAACTTCTTCTTTTCTTCCGGCTTTCTTTCCACATGCCGGTTCTCTTCATATCTCTTTCCTTCTACCCTTTCTCTGTGCTCATGGTTCTTGGAACTGGACGAATAGTATCTCTATGAATTTGATCCCGGCTTCTTGTAGAATTTCTTTTGGAAAGCTCGGGTCAGTAAAAGCATAGCTTGTTTGAGACTTTCTCTGTCATCTCCATCAGATTCGGATTCTGATTCAGAACTGGTAAGCACTTTCTTCTCTTTCTTCTTCTCTGTCTTTTCTTTCTTCTTCTCTCCGGCTACCAATGCTATGCTATCGGGAACTTTCTCTGTCTTCTTTTTCTCAGCTCTTTTCTCTTCCACCTCCTCTTCATTCTGTCGCAATGTTTCATAAACCTCATGAAGTGGGATATCACTAAGGTCTTTCATCTGCTTCATTCTCCGCGTATGTTTCTTCCATTCAGGTTGAAGAATGCTGAGGAATTTCACATTGTTTTCAATCTGCTTCTTCTTGACCTTATTCTTTGAAAGTTCATTAAGAAGTAGTACAAATCTCTCATAAGTGTCTTCAAGGCTCTCATTTTCTTTTGCCTTGAATTCCTCATAGCAGTTAATGCAGTTAGCCACTTTCATTTGATTCCCGACCTTGGATCCCATCATCATCTTTTGCAGTTGATCCCACATTTTCTTTGCATTCCCCTTGTAGCTATCTATCTTGATGTATATTTCGTTCGGAATGCTCTAAAGTAGAAGAGATCTAGTTTGCTTATCTGCTTTAAACCGACTTTCTGTTCCTCAGAATACTGTGCAAAATCCATTGGAACTGTTCTCATCTTTTGTACTCTTTCCTCATCTCCGTCCTCACTGTCTGAGGATTCACTATCAGGGATTTGAACAGTAGGTGGAATCATTGGACCTTCTGTAATTGAAAGTAGTATGTTCTCCCCATTCGCATGTCTATCCACAAAATCCAGAAATTTGTCTTTCCATTGTTCATATTCTCCTTTGAACAATACTGGAGGCTTGACATCAGTACCAATTGAAAGTGCGTCTTTGGAAGTCATCTTGTATGAACCTGTTTTGAAAAGATATGCAATAAGAAACTAGAAACTGATCGTCTTTGGGATCAAGGGGCAACGCCCTTGCGGGGTCGAGGGGCAGCGCCCCTAGAAAAAAAAATCACTATTAAAGGCCATATTAGAATTTTGAAAATTTCTCAAAAAATATTCTAAGTATGGAAACTCGCAGATCACTATGAAAATTTGAAACTCGCAGACGCCTAAACTCGCAGAACACAGATTACTGAGAAACTCGCAGGCTTAAGCTTGCGCGTTTATGAAACTCGCAAGCAAAGGTTTGCATGTTTTGTCAAACTCGCAGGCCGAAATAATCTCTAAAACTCGCTAATAGTAGCGTGCGCGTTTTCTAAAACTCGCAGATTGAATGAACTCGCAGATCACTGTTTTCGAAGAAACTAGCAAGCAAAGACTTGCGCGTTTGTAGAACTCGCTAAGATCTAAGTGCGCGTTTCAATACTTAGAAAATTTTCCCCAATCTTCAAACTCGCAGACTTCGATCTGCGCGTTTCTAGAACTCGCAAATAACCCTCTGCGCGTTTTGTCTAAAAACCAATTTCTTCAGCTTGCGCGTTCTTGCGATGAATCTTGCGCGTTTGATGGATCTTGCGCGTTCTTCAAAATATCGACCAAAAATCCAACTTTTCTCACAGATTTCGATCCAAGCCTTGTCTAATTGACTTGAAACTTTGTAGGGATGCTCGATTTCAATATTCTAACAGGTTACAACACTTAAATTTGACAAACAAACACAAATTGAACCAAATTGATTCAATTTCAGTGCATATGAAACTAGTGAACTCGAACTTCTACAAATCTCAACAATTATGAACAATTACAGTGCAAATTATGAATTACACTATACAGACTCGATCGATTATACTCAGCAAACAAAACCTACTCGAATTCAACTTCAATTTCACTCTAAAACTCAAAATTCGAATCAAACTCGATGAACACAGTGTCGAACCAATTCTTGATCTGATTTCAAAATCGGATCTGCTCTGATACCAATTGAAGGTCCTGTTTCTAGATTCTAATCACAAGCAAATCAACAAAACAAGATATGATTAACTACCTGTTTGATTCAATTCACAATCTCAAATGATTTACAACTCTGTTCTTGACTTTCTCTCTCTAGACTCCTCTTTCTCACTCTAGAATTCTCTCTCTCTCTAATTCGTATACAAATTCTAGTCACTACTTTACTACAAAACAGAAAATACAAGGTATTTATATCTATAAGAATTACAAGGAAACAAATACAAAAACAAGGACTTTGACTTTTTATTACAAGTTGACTTTGACTTTAATGAGAGTTGACTTTCAGCTTTGACTTCTTATACCTTTGACCTTCAACAATCTTGATCTTATATCCAACAGATTTATGCTCTAACACATGTGTATGTCATTTAACAGGGTAGAAGACTCACAAAAAAGGGTTTTGATGAAAACCCTAGAACCCTAGAACTTTTACTTGAGGAAGGTGACAATGGTAGATTGAGAGATGACAACCCTAGCTTCCAAGCTTGATTAAGGATACCAAATGTGGAATAAATGAGAGTAAATGCCTCCTTTGGAAACCCTAAAACCGGATCTTAAATGAGGAGGGAGGTAGAGTGAGATTTTAGAAGAGGTAGGTTGAAGTGATAAATGATAAAGGGAGAAGGAAGGGTTTTAAAAATGCTCAGCCCCCGTTGTTGACCATCACACGCGACTATGCCCTTGGCATAGTCTCCGGGCATAGTCGTCGGGCATAGTCGCCCGCTTCACAAGGCTCGGTACCGTTTCAGCGATAGCGGCCATGCGACAATGAACCAGGCACTATCGTCGGGCATTGTTGCGCCATATGTACCGTAACCCACTCCCTTGCCGCGACTTTGACATCGGTGATAGTGACCATGTCAAAGTCGCATGGCACTATCGCCCTACCCCTTCCAAGTTTCGAAAATTCTACTTTTCTACCCGATACAAAACCCGATGTGTACAATCACTGAAATATGAAGTAACATACTCAAATTAGGATTTGTAGGGGAAAAATAAAGAGCAGAATTGACAAATTGCTTACCGAAATTTCCGGGCGTTACACATTACCTCGTTTAGGTTAGAGTTTTCTTCTGGGTCAAGATCAACATGGTCATCCATGGTGTTCTTGAAACTAGAGTAAATTAATAATTTGATCCCTATGGTATGTTGATTTTTATGGATTCGGTCCACACACTTCATTTACTACATAGGCTTTGTGGTATGCACTTTCTGTTGGATTTGGTCCTTCACCCTTAAACCGTCTACCAGATCCGTTAAATTCGAGGGAAAATGGCCCTTTTACTCTTTTATCTATTTTAAAATTCTTAATTTACCTTTTTCAAATGAGGGGTCAAAATATATAAAGAAACTTGGAGGGCCAAAAGACAAACATCATTTATATTTTCTATTACCTCTATCCCTACACCTTACCGTCGATCAACACCACCGGAAACACCCTCTGACCACTGCTGTCCATAACGTGCACCTGCAAACCCCTTCCCTCGATCGTTTATCTTCTTCTCTCAACCCACCTCCATTTCTTAGACATGAACTCCCCCACCCACCTCACTATTAATAATCCCCATCGTTGAAAGTCTCCTATTAAACAAACACAAGGATGCAAATTGCAATGGGTCTCCAACGAAATTTTTTGATCTTATCTCCATTAAATGTAGTTTTGGTTCCTATCGGTGGAGGTCTAGAGGGTGGTGCTAGTTGGGTAAGAACGAATGGTGGTGCATGAAACCGGGAGGGCCTAAGGGGCGACGATTCACAGATAATGGAGAAGGTATGGTGGTTGGGTGGCAGGGGGTTGCAGACGGAAGTTGGATATGGGAATCGAGGTGGTTCATGGCGACAGGAACACATTTGGTGGGTTGGGGTAGGGCTGGTCATCAAAAAATGGACGATCGATAATCCCCCCTATTGTTCTGATCGACGATCTCCCATCCCGCCGTACCTGCAAGTTTGGTCTTTATGTGTGTTGCGTGTGGTAAAGCCGGAAGAATGGTGCCGACAAAGGGTAAGGTGGAGGGGTGGTGGAGGCAGGTCAAGGTGGCGATGGTCGATACGGGGAGACGAGGTTCGGAAGTCGGAACCGAAGGGCGAAGGTTGGGAACGATGTATATATGTATACTATATATATATATATATATATATGAGGAAAGTTCAAATGAAAAGTCATGTTTCATTGTGAATATGAGGACTGATCTCAGCCACCCATCTCTATTGATCCAACAACTCACACTAAATAAAATTTCCCATTACAATTATTAATCAATATGATTACGGGTAAAAAAAGGAAGTTAATAACAATCTTACCCCTACCTTATTTGACTTTTTTTTTTTTTTAATTAAAAACTTTTACCCCTTTACAATTTTAATTAAATTATCTTAAAAATTACTAATATTTTAATCAAACAAATTATATATAAAAAAAAGAGAATGTCATGCTCTTCGATATGACATCCATCTCGATATAGTTTTTTTTCTTCGTTTTAAGTGTTCTTTTTACAAGAGATGATATATATATATATATATATTATTCATTATGAATATATATGTAGGTTCAATTGTGTACAACACCTCGACACCATATGCCCGTAACTTGACATCACCTTCTTCAATATTTTCTTCAATGTCGTAAGACAGATCATTCTTCATTACCGTAACCCAATACCCATCGAGACCAATTGAGAACCCATCAAAAACGAGCGAGAACCTATCGAGACCGATCAATAACCTATCAAGAAAGATCAAGAATCCATTCATTGACTTGTTTTTTTATGTGTGTTAAACCATAACCTACCACCTTTATTTTCCATCGAGAACCTATCTGTTGATCTATTTTATATTTGTGTATGTAAAAGCATAGGCTACCACTTTCAACTTTTATCGAGACGGGTCGATCGACACAAATCGAGACTACTCACAAACCCGTCCATTGACTTGGTTTGTAGTTGTGTTAAAATCATAACATAACACCTTCATTTTTCATTGACACCGGTTGAGAACCTATTAATTAATTTATTGTGTGTTTGTGTTAGGGTGTTTTATATGTTAAATAGAAGTTCAAGGTGCAAAATGTAATTCTTTAATAGTTTTATTAAGTGTTGGGCCCATAAGCCCATAAGCCCATTAATCGTTGTAAGCCTAAATATATAAAGGCATATTTAGTTTCATATTTCAGTTTAGAAAGTTTTAGTCTTATTATTCATAATTCTCTAGTCAATAGGTTTACATTTACTGATCAGATATTATCTCTCTAAACCTAAACCCTTTCTTGAATATTAATCATATGACTAGAGATTGTGGCTATATTATTGTTCTTTATTGTTGAATATTGTTCGTGATTGCACTGTACTGGAATCTACAATTGGTATCAGAGCAAAGAGACTGAAGGATTGATCCAAAAAGGTTTGTCTAAAACCCTTAATCGATTATTTGTTTTATTCGTTATTATCTGTGTTCTTGCTTAAATCAATTAAGTTTTCTAATCTTATTTCTGGTTTAAGTTGGTTTATGGTCGTTTGAGTACTGTGTCAAATTGATTTTCTGGGTTCATTAAATCTGGGTTCGATTGATTTTGTTCTGAGTTTTTATCGGTCAATTTTGTTTTTCTGGAAAATCAGTAAGTCGATCGATCTGTGTCTTGAAAAATCAAAGTTTTTATGAGTCTGAGATTTTCTGTGTTTGATTATCGTTCTACATACATTCTTGAGGTTCTGGAAAATTCTCTGGTTTAAACTGGTTTATGCTTGATCGATTGATTTTCTGGGTCGATTGGTTGAATTCGATCGACTCAGATTCATCGATTTTATCGGTGTTAATTTGATCTGTTAATTGATAAGTATTATCTTCGATTAGACTCGTTCGACCGATACCTTGCGTGACCGATACTTTGTTGACCGGTACCTTGTTCTACCGGTTCTTTATTGACCGGAGCTCCAGTGACCGGTGCCTTAACCGGTACATTGTTCGACCGATAACTTGTCTTGACCGGTTCTGTTGACCAGTAATTTATTGACCGGGCCTCTGCTCAACCGAGATCCTGCTCGACCGGATCCTTGTTTGATCGATTCCTTGCTAGACCGGGTTCTTGCTCGACCGGGTCCTTGTCTTTTTTATTATATATATATATATATATTGTTTTTGGATCATCCTGTTTGTCTCACGATCGTTACAGTTCTATTTAAGTAAGATGAATTCGAGAGACGCCTTAGCTATCGGTTCAGATCAAAAACTCCCGGTGCTCTATCGGGGTGAATACCCACAATGGGATGATCGCTTCATGAACTTTATCGAAGCGAAATCAAACTACGAGGATATACTAAAGTGTCTGCAAGAGGGGCCGCAAGGCTGGCCAATGAAAGTTCTGTCTGGAAACCCAGATGAAGGTCGACCAGAACGTCGTGTTCGGAAAACTCTCGGTGAGTTTACCCCTCCAGAAAAGAGCATGTATGAGGCTGAAAAGCATGCAAAGTCATATCTTCTACAAAGTCTACCCAACGACATATATGCATGCATCGACAGTAACAAGGAGACAACAAAAGGTATGTGGGACCAGATTGAGAAGATGATGATGGGTAGCCACATAAACAATCAGCTGAAGGTGACAAATTGCATCACCCGATATGATGGATTCAAAGCTAGAAAAGGCGAGATGCTTACAGAAACCTATGAATGGTTCAACATGCTTCTGAACGATCTGCATAAAAACAAGATCACGAAGATGAACACTGAGAACAACATCAAGTTCATGAACAACCTCCAGCCTGAATGGAAACCGTTCGTCTCTCATATCCGTCATACTCAAACCCTGGAGAAGCTTCTTCTACATGAACTTTATGAAATGTTACTCCAAGATGAAGAGGAAGTTTTTGAATTGATGGGAAAGCAAATTGCAGATGAAAAGCCGGTGGTTGATCCGTTAGCACTTGTATCCGATAAAAGAGGTAAATCTGTCAGTCGCGCGTCTGGAAAGGAGCCAATGAAAAGTGATTCTGAACCCGAAGATTCTAACAGTGACTCAGATCCAGAATACACTCAGATTAAAGAAGTTGTGTTATTCTTGACTCAAGCGTTTCAGAAGAGGAAGTTCTTCAACAAGTCTTCAAACAAGCAAAGATATTCCACTACTCCTCTCAATCGCCGTGATAATAAAGATAAGTATGAAGGGAAGAGACGTGTTGAAGAAGGAAAGAAGACTGAGAAGAGACGTGAAGAAAAAGCAAAAAAGGAGTCGATCAAATGCTACAACTGTGGTCGGTTGGGGCACTTTGCCAAAGATTATCACAAGCCTGTCGTGCGCAACTCAGATTACTACAAAGCCAAGATGTTGCTCGCCAAAAAAAAGGAAGCAGGTAAGGCTCTCATGGCAGAAGATGACTACTGTTTGAACGTATCTGATGAAGAAGCACACTTGTGTTTCATGGGCAAGCATTCAGCACAATCCGATTCTGATTCTCCATGTCAGGTATGTGCTCCTTACCTAGAAGCCTTAATTGAACAGATGCAAATCACTGTGCACAAATTAGACTCCTGCAAGCTAACCATTAAAGAAAATGAACAACTCATCTCATCTTTGAAAAAACGAGTTTCTGCACAGTCTGAATGTATTGAAAATCAAAGCATAGAAATTGCTGGCAACCTGTGCATAATTTCTAATTTAAAAGAAGAGTGTGAGAGTTGTTCAAAAGAATCAAAAGAATTAAAGACCAAAGTAGATGACCTTACCTATAAGCTACGTATGTCAGAAAATGAGAAAATTGATATTGTGACTCAAAGCGTGGCTTACAAAAATGAAAATCAAAGGTTATCTAATCAATTAAAGGATCTTGAACGGAAACTTTATAAAATTGGTCAATCTCATCAAACGTTGAATCTAATTGCACTAAAAGAACCCAAGTATGCGGATACGGGTATCGGTTACGATAACCTATTTTATCTGAAAAAGGCCTTATCCGAAGTTCCTACGTTATATGCGTTCGAATTTCTTGGAATTCACAAAACCTATCCAGAATACAAAATCAATTAGACCAAACAACTTGATGATAAGGAAATGGAAGAGGACAATTTGCGAAGGAAGAACTCTACCAAAATGCAACTTCCTCTTGTTTATGATTCTTTGAATGCGTCTTATAACGATGAAAAACCTTGTTTCCTATCAAACGACTATTTTCGAAGTTACACTCAAGCTGAACTAGATGCTAAAACCGTTGAAACAGAGGAGTAACCTCTAGACCATAAAGTTTATGTTCCACCTCTGATTTTAGAAAAGAAAATTGTTCAGCTAGAAGAGTCATTTGAACAGGAGAGGAACATTTTTCAAAAGGAAAAACAAGAGCTTTTATCCCAAATTGAGTGTTGTTGGATCAAATAATTGTATTCAAGATTAATGTTAAAGTTAAGGGTTTAAACTGCAATTGTGATAAAGTTAATTAGAGGGTTTATTATGTAATAATCTAATAGTTGTTAACTATTGGACCTCAAGCCCGTTAAGCTTTTAGCTAAGCCCGTTAGGCCTAAAGCCTGGGTATTTAATGTTTTGGTTTATTAGATTTTAGGTTAGAATCCTCATATTTACAATAATCATATTATAGTGAGGTGAAGGTTTCTCTGTAATCCAAGGGTATCAAGAACACTCAAGGTTTAACAGTTTATACAAGGGATTGGTATGTTACTCTGATTTATATATCTCTTGATTATGATTGTGTTGCTTGATTACTTGATTGATTGTTTACCAACTAGATTAAATCTGGGATAACAATTGGTATCAGAGCCTAAAGAATCAAGTTTTAGGATTAAATCTATATTTTTTTTCGAATTTACTGTTCATCGAAAAATTTACTGTTCATCGAAAAATTTACTGTTCATCGAAAAAATACTGTTCATCGAAAAAATACTGTTCATTCGATTTTATGAATCTGTTATCGCATCCGGTCGATTAGTAATTGATTATTTGTGTTTTTGTGCTTCATTCGATCGAAGGATTGCTTAGTTGTTGGTTTAATTGTGTTCTTCGGTCGATTAAAGTTTCTGGGTTTGGTTTCGGTCGAATCCCAGAAACTCATCGTGTTCTTCGGTCATTCATTGTGTTTATCGATATTATTGTTTGACCGATACCTATTCGACCTGAGCCTTCGACCGGGTAGTTGTATCTCCGGTCTTGCACCTTCGACCGGGTAGTTTTAATCTCTGGTCATTCCATTCGACCGGGTAGTTGTAAACATCGGTCCTTACTTTGACCGAATAGTTGTGATCTCCGGTCATTTCTTCGACCAGACCTTAGTATTCCCCGGTCTTTCCTTCGACCGGATAGGAGTATCGACCGGACCTTAGTGGTTTCCGGTCTAGTATTCGACCGATACTTTGTTACTTCGGTCTTCGCCTTTCGACCGGATACCTTGTTACTCCGGTCTTGCCATTCGACCGGATACTTGTTACTCCGGTCTTGCCATTCGACCGGATACTCGTATTCCCGGTCTTGCCATTAGCGGGACCCCCGTGCTAAGTCTGCGAAGAGGGACAAAAGTTTTGTGCTTGATCAAAATTTTCCTAATTTCATTCTTCAGTATTATTTCTTTGTGTTTTAAACTGTGCAAATACTGCATTTAATTATTTTTGGAAATTTATTTTTCTGAAAATTTTTTAGTGTGGTTTTCATTTTGGTTCTAACGATCTCATCTAGTTGGTTGTCTTGGTACAGATAAGTTTAATTACTAACAAGTGGTACAGCTAAGATGTCGAATCAGCTAATGATGTCTGAAGGTTACAGCCTTGATTTTAACAACATGACTCTTTCTGAAGTAAGAGCAAAGGCTAAACAACTTGTTGGACGGTTATCAACATCATCTCGCATGATTGATGAGTATGACAAAGAGGACAAAATGCTCAAAGCTGAAAACAAGGATTTACAGATTCAGAACTCATCTCTTCTTATTCAGATCAATGCTTTAAAAGAAAATTTAAAAGATTCTGATTCCTTAATTGACTTTGCAGGAATAATTGAGTCTAAAGAAAAAGAGATATTTGACCTTCAAGCAAAGCTGAAAAGATCTGAATCTAGCTCAACATGGTCAAAGAAGGAACTAATGCAAAAAGAGCTAGATCAATTGAGAAGAAGAGCAAACATTGCGAGTGAGACATCTGAAGGACTTCTGGACACAACAGTTCAGAACTCGGTCTTAACGACAAAGCTTCTATTCAAGCAAGAATAGAACCAGCTATAACAGGATCATCTTCTTCAAACTCTAACTCTACTTCATCTGAGTTAGATTTATTGTTTATTGATGCCTTTGATGATATATGTGCAGATTTTGAAAAAGGCATATCAACATCAATAACAAGTGGTACAAACTTGGAGGTCCCTACTATCTCTGAAGACATGCCTGGACCTTCCGACGAAGTCACTGACACTTCAACTCCATCAGGTACAACTACACCGTTAGTTTCTGACTCTACTAATACTGAATTTGTCTCTACAGATAGTTCATCTGGAAACGAAGTCCCGAGCACTTCAACCGCTAGTCCAGAAGCTTCAGTGTTAGAAACACCAGTACAAGATGTCCCGAGTACATCTGTGGAGCAACCTACCGTACAAGATGACAACGATGCATCAAATACGCAACAAGCAGTTGATGCACTACCAAGCACACATCGTTGGACTAAGGATCATCCCCTAGAAAACGTGATAGGTGACGTACAATCTGGTGTCACAACAAGATCTGCAACAGCTAACTTCTGCATGTTTTCAAGCTTCCTCAGTTCCTTAGAGCCAAAGAAAGCGGCTGAAGCTCTACGTGATCCTTTCTGGATTTCTGCTATGCAAGACGAGCTTCTACAATTCGAAAGGAACAAGGTATGGCGCTTGATCCCACTACCTAAAGGTAAATCCGTTATTGGAACAAAGTGGGTGTTCAGAAATAAGAAAGACGAAGCTGGAGTAGTCGTGAGAAACAAAGCTCGTTTGGTCGCCAAAGGGTATTTGCATGTTCAGAAATTGAGTGTCTCAATTCCGATAAAAAGGAAACTGTGTCGGAGGAGGAAAAGAAATACTTTCAGACATAAATAAAGAAGCTAAGTTCACAACTGGCTGTTTTGGCAGCAAATCGGATGAAAGAGCGACTTCACAAGGTTGAGCCTCAATATAAGCCTACAATTCTCCAAGTTGAGAAAATTCATCTGTCCGAAAATTCCTATCCACCCTTGGACACATCTTTCTGTAAAGCCTTTATGGGTGACTTGTCACCAACTCTTTCAAACAAAGGAAAAGAGCCTCACCCGGATCATTGTGCTGATTTTCAAACCGCTTCCGCCTATGATCCGCTTAAAGAAACAAATCCTTCCGATGTCCTGAATTCATCAAGTGATAAGGCTCCTTCTGATGAGGAAATGGAATTTTCAGCATTCTTGAATTCTGAGGTGTGTCTAGATAGTCAATTGGATCAATTTGATTTTAATCCTTCTCTACCAAGTCACGTTGATTTTCTAAATTCTACTTGTGAGCCTCCGGTAAAATTTTACAAGGGTGAATGTTCCACATCTGCCCCACAAAACTCTTCTGTGAACAATTCTTAAAATATTAAATCCAAAAAGCGTTCACAAAAGAAGAAAAAGACCGGTCGCTCTAAAAAGCAACAATTATCAAAATTCAAATCTTCTGACTATGGGTTTAACGGCATTTCAGATACTTTTGGTCGACACAAAAAAGTCAAATATGTGTGGGTAGCTAAGAAGTCTAAGGAGAGCACGGCGACGCCATAATTAGTTAATCCAGTTTTAAATTCTAGGAAAAACAATAACAGTCATGATGTTTTTAATTCTAAACCTTTGGTTGAATGTAATGGATTTTTACCTTTAAAAGTTTATTCAATTCCGCAATTACTTCAACTATCTCATGATTGTCTTTGTTGCTCTTACTGTGGATTGAATGATTTTGTTGACCGTCATTTTGCATCTGATTGGTTTGGTTCTTATCATGTGTCTAATTCTCATTCTAAGTTTGATGTTCCCCGCCATAGAAACAGACCCAAGTCTAAACGGGCATCCGAGTCGGGTGTTAAGTCTAACCCCAAAGGACCCATTTACGAATGGGTACCTAAAAAGCATTAACTTGTTTTGCAGGACGGTCATGTGTGGTATTTAGATTCAGGCTGCTCCAAGCAAATGACCGGAAGAAAGGAGCTTCTCACAAACTTCACCGAGAAGTTTTTTGGAAATGTGCGATTTGGGAATGATCACTATTCTCCCATCATGGGTTATGGCGATATCGTTAAGGACAATCTCACAATCAAGAAAGTGTCCTACGTCGAAGGTCTTGGTTACAACTTGTTCAGCATCGGTCAATTCTGCGATAAGAATCTAGAGGTCACTTTCAAAGCTAAAAGGTGCAGCGTTTGGACTGAAGATGGAAAAGAAATTCTTGCTGGAACGCGTCGCACAAATCTCTACACGATTGACCTCTCGTCTCTGAAAGCAGATAAGGAAGTTTGTTTGATGTCCAAAGCCTCAGCCGAGCAAAACTGGTTATGGCATCATAGACTCTCGCACCTGAACTTCATGACTATCAATAAGTTGGTGCTCGGTGGACACGTGAAGGGAATGCCATATCTTAAGTTCGAAAAAGATCATTTGTGTGTCGCCTGTGAAATGGGTAAGATGAAGAAGGCTTCTCACAAGCCTAAAGCCACTCCTAGTACTTCTCGGTCCCTCGAACTCATTCATATGGATTTGTGTGGACCAATGCGCATTCAGAGTATCAATCACAAGAAGTATGTCCTGGTGATGGTTGATGACTTTTCTCGCTACACGTGGGTCAGATTCCTTCGTTCAAAGGATACAACCCCCGAATTGATCATTTCTCTCCTGAAGAGCATTCAAGTCAGTCTCAACCTATCAGTACAGACCATTAGGACGGATAACGGCACAGAGTTCAAGAATCAAGTGCTCACCGGTTACCTGACTTCAGTGGGCATCACCCATACCTTCTCAGCTGCTCGTACTCATCAGCAAAACGGGGTAGTAGAGCGCCGGAATCGAACTCTTGTCGAAGCAGCGCGCACGATGTTATCTCAGTCCAAACTCCCGCTACATCTATGGGCAGAAGAAGTTGCTACCGCATGCTACACGCAAAACCGTACTATCATCAACAAGCGGTTCAACAAGACCCCATACGAGATCATCAACAAACGCATCCCGAACATCAAATACTTCCATGCATTCGGATGCACGTGCTTCGTACTGAATGACAAGGACGATCTCGGCAAGTTCAGCCCAAAAGCGGCCAAAGGAGTGTTCATCGGCTATTCACAGCAAGCCAAAGCTTACAGAGTCTACAACAAACGGACAAAGACCGTCGTTGAGAGTGTAAACGTGACTTTTGACGAGGCCGCTGATATGGATTCTGAACACATCAGTTCAGAACCCGCTTTAACTGGTGTGTTAGCTTCTGGACAACTACGTTTAGGATCTACACAATCTCCAGTAGATCTAAATCAAGCGTCTACGTCAAGAGCACATCTTTCAGATTTGGATTTACTTTTTGAGCATTTTTATGATGATTATTTTTCTTCCATGCCTAATGCTATATCATGTAACAGGAATGATGCTCATGCACCAGAAGTGATCCAGGTCACTGGTCCAACAGACTCAGGTGATTCAACCTCACCTGACCCTCCTCCAACTTCTCAAGTTCCTCCTGACGCACCGGCAACGGTTGGAACTCCTGAACCGACCCCTGCTAAAGGTGCTACCAAAGTTCACACTCCGGAAATCTCGGATACTGTCATCACTTCATCACCCGCTGAGTCATCCTCGGCTTCACGCCCGACTCCAGCCCCGGAGCTTCCACCTCACACGTCATCATCCCTCGAAGCAGTTCAGGATATCCCCCCGGTGGTTATGTGGATTCTGATGCTTCTCAACAGACATATCAACCTCTTCCACACACCACCAAGTGGACTCGAGCTCATCCCTTTCATCAGATCATCGGTGATCCCAATTCCCCTGTTCAGACTCGATCCACCACCGCGAATGACTGCTTATTTTCTTCGTTCTTCAGCCGTATCGAACCCTCCACCATCTCCGAAGCATTGAATGATCTGGACTGGGTGATAGCTATGCAAGAGGAGCTTAACCAATTTGAGAGCCTCAAAGTGTGGCGTCTTGTTCCCCGGCCAAAGAATAAGACGGTGATTGGGACGAAATGGATTTTCAAGAACAAGAAGGACGAAAATGGAATAATAGTCCGGAACAAAGCACGTCTGGTAGCTAAAGGATATCGCCAGCAAGAAGGTATATATTACGATGATACGTTTGCACCGGTTGCCTGCATTGAAGCGATTCGCATGTTTCTTGCCTACGCCGCTCACAAGAACTTTGTCGTCTTTCAAATGGATGTGAAATCCGCGTTTCTGAACGGCGTTCTCAAGGAGGAAGTTTATGTCTCACAACCCGAAGGCTTCGTGAGTTCTGAAAAACCTAATCATGTCTATTTTCTTGACAAGGCCTTATACGGTCTCAAGCAAGCGCCACGAGCCTGGTATGATGCTCTCTCATCCTTCTTAGTTAAATCTGGTTTCTCTAAAGGTAAGATAGATACCACCCTATTTATTAAAAGAGAAAAATCGCGATATTATTCTTGTACAGATCTATGTCGATGACATAATATTTGGCTCCACAAACCCCAAGTACTGTCAGAACTTCTCAGCCCTCATGAGTAAACATTTTCAAATGATCATGATGGGGCAAATGAATTTTTTCCTAGGTCTTCAAGTTAAACAATTAGCAACAGGAATTTTTATTAATCAATCTAAGTACATCTCATATATTCTTCGGAAATACCAAATGGAAAATTCTTCACCTATAAAAACCCCCATGTCTACTAGTATAAAGCTACACTCCGATCTAGACGGAAAGGATGTGAATGCTACAACTTATAGAGGAATGATAGGTTCTCTGATGTACTTGACGGCTAGCCGGCCAGACATTATGTTCTCGACTTTCTTGTGTGCAAGATTTCACTCCAAACCTAAAGAGTCTCACTTAGAAGCAGTTAAGCGTATTTTTCGTTATTTAAAAGGTACTGCTGATCTTGGTTTGTGGTACCCGAAAGAGACAGGTTTTGAGCTGACCGCTTATTCAGACGCTGACCATGCCGAAAATATGCTGGATCGGAAAAGCACGTCGGGACATGTCCAGTTCCAGGGTGATCGTCTTGTCAGCTGGGCTTCGAAGAAGCAAAACTGCGTATCAACCTCTACAGTCGAGGCCGAATATGTAGCAGCCGCCAGTTGCTGCTTACAAGTCATTTGGATGCGCACCCAGCGGAAAGACTATGGCTTTCACTACTCGAAGATCCCCATCTATTGTGACTCGAAGAGCGCAATTGCAATATCCAGCAATCCCATCCAACACACGAAGTCGAAGAACATTGATGTGCGCTATCATTTCATAAAAGACAACGTGGAAAGAGGTACCATCGAACTCTACTTTGTTAATATAGAGCATCAGTTAGCAGACCTGTTTACCAAAGCCTTGGACGAAAAACGTTTTAATTATCTTCTGTCCAAGCTAGGTATGCTGAATCTGAAAGTTTGATGTTTCTACAGACCTAGCCGAGTTTCATTCAATAACGAATGACTGTGACCTAATGCCCCAGTGACCTGTCTCTAAATGCTCATATTCACACTCATTGGTTGTTGCATTTTACTCGCTAAGTTCTGTGCAAGTTTCAAACTTCTGTTTTAATAAATTAGATTTCGTTTGTTTCTATTTTTTTATCTCGTGTGTTTCTCTTTTTCTTCGTGGTGTTTCGCTTTCTTTTACAGTCCATTAGGTTGATAACTGAAAGAGTATGTCGTTTGTGGTGAGTTTTCGAAGCTGTTCATATGTTAAGGGGGAGCACTATCGCCGGATGCTCAGTAAGTTTCTCTAGTCCTCCGTTCGAGGGGGAGCAGGTAAGTTATTCTTCCATCTTGTTGTATGCCTGCTATCATCAAGGGGGAGCCAAAATATTTCTCGTAAGTGATTCCTATTTTAAGGGGGAGTTGGATCATGTTTTCCTCGGTCCTTAGGTGTCGTTTATATTTTTTACTGTCTTAGTTTTATTTCCTTAGATTTCTATTTTTTTTAGTTATTTTAGATTTTTTAATTTAGTTTCAATTAGATTTTTTTTCTAATTTTAATTATTTTAGTTTTTTTCTTTATAATTAAAAATATATATATATATATATATATGGTTTAGATTGTTCCCGGCCCAAATCCTTATTCGGCCCATACCCCGGCCCGACCCACCTCTAATCTAAACCCGCGACCGGGGCATTTAAAACCCCGGGTCTTTTCACTTTCCCTCATTCTCTCGATTGCTCTCTAAATCTCTCTATCTCTCTCGCTCCCCGGTCGCCCTCTCGATCTCTCAAATATCTCTCAATCTCGATTTCTCCCTCTCGCCGACTCATCGATCGACAGGTACGTTTATCTCATCTCTATTCCTATCGCTCAACCACGGGGTGAATCGACTTCGGTCGATGGTTTTGTCCACCCCGGTCGACACACCGTCCCCCCCCAACCCCCTCTCGGTCGACTCTCTGCCACCCTAAGGTCTCCAGCGTCACTCCGCTCGACTCATCGTCGACCTAGTCAGGGTTATTCGCAATCGTTGTTTATTTTGGTTTCACTAATCGAGATGTGGATTTTGATAAATAGATTGGTAGTCGATTTGAGTTTTGCTTTCTGTATTGGGTCTATTTGGTCGATACCGGTCGATGTAACCATATCGGCTGATGTGACCCCGGTACTTAATAGCTTTGACTTTGTTTGATTTATATTATGATCTATTTGGTGTAAATACCGGTCGACCGGGGTGACACCGATCGTTCTATATTGATATCGGTCGATCGGTAGACCCCGGTCGCTTTATTGACAATACCGGTCGATGGCAGACCCCGGTCGTAAAGACCCCGGTCGTAGACCATCCCGATCGAGGTCCATACCGGTCTATGGTCTTACTAGTCATTGTCCATACCGGTCCATCTTAAACCCCGGTTGATACCGGTCGATGGTTTAACCCCGGTCAATGCTGATACCGGTCAGCTTGGTGTTCATAATTGAATTCTGTTTTTTGGTGGTGTTTCAGCTATGTGACTTATAGTTCTTATATGTGGTGAGTTGAAGAGAGTAATAGTTGGATATCAGAAACCTTAAATGGTTGAAGTTTTCTTGGTTATTGACCCTAGTCCACGGATTAGGGTTGGTATTGATCCATGTCTTAGAGTTTGGATTGGTTATGGTTTTTCAACCATTGACTCAACAACTCCACGGAGATCTTGTTTTGAATGTACCTAAGTTCTAACATGTTTATTCTTAACAGGTGCAATGGCTCACATCCCAAACCCGACGATTGACCCAATTGCAGACGCCGAACTGATTCCTGAGGATCAGTTCCTTACTCTTACGCCTAACAATTTCCATCTCGACATCACCCAACCTGCAATCCAATATCAGGTGATGATCGAGATCCTCTGTGGCCACCCTCTCTCTTATGCACTCACGGAGATAGTTGAAGTTCCCCACCTATACTTGTAGAAATTCTGGCATTTGCTTACTCCTCTGGAGGCCGACGATGGCTTCCACTTGGAGGGTCGGATTGACCACACGCCCGTACTTCTCACCCGAGATCTTTTTCGCCAGTTTCTCCATTTGCCGACCGCCACTGCATTTTCGGGGAGAAACAGTTATGACCCAGTTGTGTTCGACGCAACTCTCTGCTCCGACATCCATTCCCTAGGTTACGGCTCGATGCAACGCCTTCCATCTGGATTCAACAGGAAAAATCTCACCACCATTTGGTACACGCTCTTTACGTACCTCAATCGGTGCCTTTCAGCTATCACGAAAGGCATCGATCAATCGAGTATCAACATTCTACACTTATTCCACGATGTGGCATTCCACCACCATGCCGACTACGCCGACTTCCTTTGGTACGAGCTCGTTCAGAAAGTACGAGACAACGCGACAAAAAGACGGAACTTCATTTCGTTCATGAGATTTCTCCAGCTTATCATTCGCAGCTTCATGGTTCTTTATCCTGCCATTGCGCGCCGATCTTAACACCCGACATGTCCGCAAAACCAGACTCATAAAATCCCGACTCGTCCTGATCCAGAAATACTAGTCGCCAGACTTATTCCAGACGGGTTACTGGCCTACGCTAGTCCTACGACGCTGAGTGTGATAGATTATAGACGCACACACAACCTACAAGCTCCTATGGTCCATCCAGAACCGGAAGGACCTCCCCAGGGAGCGAGAGCGAGACCCGAGCGGCGTGAGGGTCCATGTATAAGAGGCGGTAGCGTCCGGAGGGCAGGGGCTCCCGGACAGGGTGTGCTGAGAGAAAACATTGTGAGGGGATCCGGAGTGGGCAGCACCGTTCGACAAAGCCAGGCTAGTACTTCTAGACGATCGCCTTCACCGACAGCCACTAAGATGGTGGAAGAGGACACAACTACTGAAATCGCACATGTTCAGTCCTCTTCTGCCACCGAATCTGAGGAAACAACAGATTGTTGGTCCCGAAGGTGCTTAACAAGTTTGTAGAAGGGGGGGGGGGGGTTGAATACAAACACAGAAATTAAAGTTTAATAAATTGTTTATTGATAAATCAAAATACAATTTACAAGTTTGTTGCGGAATAAGATTAAGACAGACTCAATCTAAACAAACTTAAGAAACACTAAGATGGTTGCACAAGAAATTCAGAGAATGGGGGATTTTTAGAGAGATAGAAAACAAGGGTTTCTATTTTGGAGTTCAAGGATTGAGCACACCTTCAGATGAAGGAGTGAGCTTCCTATTTATACCCTATGCATTAAATGCATGGCAGGGTACTTTACACGTGGCATTCATAGATTGGCTTTGGTAGTCTCACTTTTGGAGACATGCTTTTGGCCACTTTATGAACAGTGTAGTTGACAGAGTTGGTGTACGATTTGTGGCAGAGACTTGTCCGTTCTGACACATCGTACTGGTTGTGCAAGGTAAGACAAAAGAAAACTTGAGGCATAAGCTTTGTGATCGTTGATCGCTGAGTATCTCTTCTTCCAGAGATAAAGAAGTTCAGCTATCGCTGAAGCTTTTCCTCAGGCTTCTTCGCGTAAGTAGATTTGTCTGGTCTTCGCTGATATCCGCATCAGGTCACTAGTAGACTTATCTATTGTTCAGTGGCTTCGTCTTCGATTCAGCTATGAACTATGTTGACGCGAGACTTGTCTTCAGGGATTACGTTAACTGTGTTACATAGGAAACTATCAGTGATAACTGAACAGACTCAGTTTGATCGCTGAAAGTGAAACACATACATATTAGATGTTTACAGAATGGTCATCAGCGATAACTGAACAGACTCAGTCTGATCGCTGATGATGAAACACTTAATACATATAATAACGTAACTTTCACTAAGTATAAAAGAGGGTCGTTATCAAATCACTGAGAGAGTTTGGATCAACAATATCCCCCTATTTGATAATGACAAAGTAACAAAAGAAAATTACTTTTTAATTCAAAATATAGGAATAAAAAGGACTCATAGAATGCATGTCCCAATTACTATTTTGAGGGATCTTTTACAGTACTGATAAGGTTAAGTACATCACTGCAATTTTCATTTAATTCAGGGATAGAATTACAAGATATGAAAATCATAAGTACAAGTGACTAACTAACTACTGTAAGTATAACTAACAGATTACAGATAAGAAAACTAATCTATCAGCTATAAGAAGATTTGGGAGGATTGATCATATACTCAGGTATTTCTTCTCCTTTCTGTCTTCGTTCCAAAGATTCTTGACTGATAATTTCTTTAATTTTTTCAGCAGCAGGGAAGAAGTCACACCATAAGCATAAGAGATCCTTGAGATGATTCAGAGGACAGATAGGAATCTCAGAGATTCTTTGAAATCTGAGTTCCTCATCATCATCTCTGAAGAATATTCTATAAGGCTTGTCGATTACTTGACCAGCTTGGAAGGGACCACCAGGAGGCAGAGATAAGTCCAGAACTGAAAGATCAGGAGGAGGACCAAACAGTGCATCTCTTGAAAATTTGATAGAAGTTTCATTCCTGATGATGGCGACATCTTCAGAGGAGGAGGACCCAATTTTTCTCTTGAGTTTCAAAGATTTGGGAGGAAGAGGAGATGGCAGCTTTAGTACAGAAACGACTCTATTTATGAGGGCTTCAAGGAGTCCTTCAACGTAGCCTCTGTATGTAGATTTGGATTTCTTCAGCGCATCCCAGAACTCTAACCATTCCGTAAATCCGAAGCTTTCAAGTTTTGATACGTACATTGCTTTTTGGGTTCCATCCTCTCTGGTAATCTCCATGGTCACTGAGAGTTGATCTTTCTTCTTGCGACCAGAGATAGTCACGGCTGATATTGGAAGAAGATCAGAACGATAATCCATCTTTTGTTTGCACCATTCGATAGACTTATCGTTGATCTCTTGTTCTTTGAAGCGTTCCTCTTCAATTTCTTTCAGTAGTGCTGCTTGAACTTCCACAGGTTTGCTTTTTAGCTTTTTGTCCCTAACTTGAGAGGATTGAATCTTTAAAGCGAGTTGGGCATCTCGTTTGCATTCAGCGATCAGCTTCTCAGCTTTGGCAGATTCTTCTCTTTCAGCTTCAGTAAGGAAGTCGAGCTCTGTGGATATTTGAAGAGGGATTTTCAGCCGTTGACTTTCTAGTTGAGCGATCATTTCAACTCTTTTCTTCACCACTTCCTCTGACCAATGAGATGGTCGAGAGGGCCTTCCTGGATGGACCAGGGAATCTTCTTCTTCTTCATCAATCTCAGCGATAGAGATTGGGATTATTTCTTCAGCGATAGCCGCTGGTATTATTTGTAGTTCAGAACCCTTAAGCAGGGGTGAGAACTGTCTGGTAAGAAAAAGAAGGAAAGAAGGGATAAGTGTATTTTTAGAACGAGAGAGATAAAGGCTAGAAAGACATAGGGGTTTGGAAAGAGTAGAAAAGTGGTACAATTGAAAGACATACCTGAGAAGGATGCTCCCCCTCAGATTGTGATCCAGTCCTCAAGCATTCTTCAGCGATTGGTTGCTTGTCTTTGCTTTGCGAAGGAACACTTGAAGATGTATCACCTCTCACCCCTGTTTTGACAACCTCTTGCGAAGTTGTCCCTGATACGACGTTCGGCTTAGAGAACCACATAGATTGGTCTTCATCGTCGTCGTCGTCGTCGGAGGGCTGATCCTTTTCTTGATCAACAAGATCTAGATCATCTTCCTCTTCATCATCTTCTTCCTCATCCTCTTCAAAGAGAATGGAGTGAATCGATGAGGATTCTTTTGCCTTCTCCCCCTCAGATTGAGAGGGAGGTTCCTTAGCTTCCCCAGCAGCAATAGAGGTTTCTTCAGTTTTCTCCCCCACTTTGTCATTATCAGCGGTAGGGGATTATTCAGCTGCTGGAGTTGCTGTTGAAGCTTTTAGCACTTGAACGTCAGCCTCCAGACGCTTAACTCGGTCTTCAACCGCAGGTATGTCGCATGTGGCATCATGAATGAATTCCACAGCGATGTTGAGGTTGGTACGATCATCTTCAGTGAAGGAGGGAGGCAGCGCTGGAGCTGGTTCATTCACTTTCTGTAGAACTTGCTGAAGAAGGGACGTGCAGAGGTCAACCTTGGAAGAGAGACCCTGAACTTCAGCTGTAAGAGACTCAAATCGTCCTTGAAAGAGTCGAGAGGACTCTCTGAGTTGGACGACTTGTTCTTCAAGAGCTGAAAGTTGAGAGTTCTCAGCTTTAGATGAGCAAGTGGCGGTCAACTTCTTCAGCTCCTCACCAGCCTGATTTACGGCGTTGGTGGTTTCATTGATGGTGTTGGTGAGAGCATCCACCTTTTCTCCTAGACTGTTGACATGCGTGTCAACAGTCGCCAAGCTAGGACCTGAAAATAATGTTAGTTCAGATATGGGCTTATTTGGAGAGGGGGGGAGAGAAGTGTTTAGGAGTATAGGTGTACCTGACGTATCAAACATTTTGTAGAACTGCATAGATTCCTCAAAAGTTTGATGCTCAGGTCCTATAGGGAAAGAAGAGGTGGCAGGTTTAGAGACCAAATGAGGAGAGAAGGGAAGAGTTTTGGGGATAGAAGTAGGGATGGGGTTAATCTCAGGGAATGAGATAGTAGGTGGGGTTACTGATGATGTGACAGCGAGTGAGATCGCTGACACGGCAGTATGAGTGACTGCTGAAGTTGTGGAGGAAAGACCCACAAAAGCATCTAAGGTAGCTTGTTGAGAAGCTCCCTCAGGTATAGTACTAGAAGGTGTACTTTCCTTAGTCTTTTTGGCCTTTTTGGAAGGACCAATCGGACTAGCTGATGGTCTTTTAGAAGTAGTGGTAGCGACAGGGATAGGAGACGAAGGAACCGTCTGCGTGGTCGCTGAAGATGAAGAAGAATGGAGAGAGAGACGAGAGCGAAGGAGAGAGATACTTACCTCGTCGGCGAGTGGCTTGACCTCTAGTGATCGTTGACCAACCCTGGCAAAGGTGCCATCATCTTTGGTGGGATAGGTGTTGGGATAGAGGAACTTGATATACGTACATATGAAACGTACATATGAGATCTTGGGATCTCGTTCAGGCTTCTCTAATCTCGACCTCAGATCTTCAAAGATGGCTGTGGCGTAGTCCAAGTTTTGACCAGCGATAACGGAGTATGCCATCTGCAGTTGTGTTTTGCTGGCTTGATCCAGCGAACCACTCTTCCCACTCATGCACTGAATTATGTGCGAGAAGATAAAGTTCAGTTGTGATGGCATCTGAGCTTTAAGAATCTTGGTGAGCTTCTTGTTAGGAATAGAAGATCTTGGTTTGTTTTCCCAACAATAGCCCATTGCGTCCAGGAAGGATATCAGCTCATCATCAGTGGGGAGTGCGTCGAATCCACTCTTTGGTTTGTCAGGGAATCTTAAAGATTTCCTGAGGCTAAGAGCGGTCATGCTCACTGGCCCTAATTCCGTGCTGAACGAGATAGCAGGGACTCGTTCGCCTTTCCTGTTGGTAAGTTCAGTTGCATCAGCAGTGAACCAGAACTGCTGAAGTAGAGTCTTGGAGGGCTTAGGATCCACAGTGATCGCGTAAGCTATGCATGACTGCTTGAGGAATTCAGCAGCTTCCACCAGATGTGGGTATTTGTCAGCTTTGAAGTCGAGTCTGGCCAAATGATTACATTTAGTAATCTCAACTTCAGTGAGAGCGAATCGTACATGCTTGGAAGCAACGATTGAAGACTGTGTCATTTCTGTTATGGAAAGAGGCATAATAGAAGAAATGATTTAGATTAAAAATAATATGATTACCAGTTTCCATAGAAGAAGGGAAACTGGAAAATTATCAAGTTATTTTTAGGAGAAAAATAGTGTTCTGGGTAGAAAGAATGAAGAACACTTTAAAACCAAAAGGTTTTTATTTAAAAACATAAAATCAGAAGGAATGATCTTTAGTTTTTACAAAAAAAACGTTTTATAAAATCCATAGAAAGCGAGTAGGATTTTAAAAGAATAAAAAGCATATGAACAAAGCATATAAACATGAAATAAACCTGTGTATCTTGAAGAAAAAGAGTTGCAGATTCAATATTCTGGGTTTACTTGCTTGAGTGTTCTTGAGAGAATGTTTCTTGCTTTGAAAGTTTTGAAAGCGTAAACCGTATAAAGGAGAGAAGAATTCCTTTTATACGAAGAGAGAGAAGAGAGATAAGAGAGAGAATGAAGCGGGAAAAGAAATCATCATGACATTGACACGTTCCACGAAGTTGATTGGATAGGAGGGCAACGGACGAACGTGTCAGAAAAGGCATGTCGTGGATTGTCGGTTCAAATGACGTCATAGAGGAGAGAGACTGTTCATTTGTCCGTTGAAATGATCACTGAAGAAAAGTCAGCGATAGATTTTCCTTTTTAAAAGTATCCCTGATTGTAAAGATAGGGATAGATTTTCCTTTTAAAAGATCACTGACTGGAAATATCAGTGATTAATGTATTTTTCAAAAAAAAAAAGCTTTTAATCATTTGAAGAAAGTTCAGTGATTAAAGTTTATATTTTGAAGAAAAACATCTTTGAGGGAGAGAGAACATACCTGAGAGTCAGAATGTTTATCAGAGAGAATGATGAGGGGAACTTTTGATTACTGACACAATACATGAACGCTGAAGAATTATTCTTCGAGGTTCAGCATTCCAAGCTCACTGATGAGAAAGTTGAACCTTGTCTCATCAAGAGGTTTGGTGAATATATCAGCAAGCTGAAAGTCAGTAGGGATAAAGTGAAGTTCAATATCACCATTCATCACATGATCTCTGATAAAGTGATATCTGATCTCTATGTGTTTTGTCTTTGAATGTAGCACTGGATTATTTGCTATAGCGATAGCACTAGTGCTGTCGCAATAGATAGGAATCTTTGACAGCTGAAGGTCATAATCTAATAGTTGATTTCTCATCCATAGGATTTGTGAACAACAGCTTCCAGCGGCTACGTATTCAGCTTCAGCTGTGGAAGTGGACACAGAATTTTGCTTTTTGCTTGTCCAGCTTACCAGCTTTCCTCCCAAGAGTTGACATCCACCAGTGGTACTTTTTCTGTCAAGTTTACAGCCTGCAAAATCACTATCAGAATAACCAGTTAGATCGAACCCTGAGTCTTTGGGATACCAAAGACCGAGGTTAGGAGTTCCTTTCAGATATCTGAAAATTCGCTTTACAGCGATCAGATGGGATTCCTTGGGTTCAGATTGATAGCGTGCACATAAACAAGTAGAGTACATGATGTCAGGTCGGCTTGCTGTAAGATACAGCAATGAGCCTATCATTCCTCTATAGGCAGTGACATTAACAGGTTTTCCAGATGGATCCTTGTTAAGTGTCAGTGGTGGTGCCATAGGAGTTTTCATCGCTGAAGTTTGTGTTAAATCAAACTTCTTCAGCATGTCTTTAACATACTTACCTTGGCAGATAAAAGTACCTTTGTCAGATTGTTTAATCTGAAGACCAAGAAAATATGTCAGCTCACCCATCATACTCATTTTATATTCTTTCTTCATTCTTTCAGCGAAGCGAGTACATAGAGATGGGTTAGTAGAACCAAATATTATGTCATCGACATATATTTGTACAAGAATTATATGACCTTTTATCTTCCTGAAAAATAACGTATTATCAATCTTGCCACGTTCAAAATTTTCAGAGATAAGAAAAGATGAGAGAGTGTCATACCAAGCACGAGGGGCTTGTTTTAAACCATAGAGAGCCTTATCCAATTTATAAACATAATTTGGATGCTTAGGGTCATAGAACCCTGGTGGTTGTTCTACATAAACTTCTTCATTCAGTTTTCCATTTAGAAAAGCTGATTTTACGTCCATTTGATAAACGATGAAGTCTTTATAGACTGCATAAGCTAAGAATAGTCGAATTGCTTCGAGCCTGGCCACAGGGGCAAAGGTTTCATCATAGTCTATGCCTTCCTCTTGTCTGTATCCCTGAGCAACAAGTCGAGCCTTGTTGCGGGTTACAATTCCATGTTCATCTAACTTGTTTCTAAACACCCATTTGGTGCCTATTATAGTTTTATCAGATGGTCTAGGAACAAGATTCCAAACTTTGTTTCGAGAGAATTCAGTCAGCTCTTCTTGCATAGCACTGACCCAGTTTGGATCTCTGAGGGCATCATCAGTCTTCTTTGGTTCTATTAAGGAGAGAAAGTTTACAAAGAGACAGATATTACCTGAGCTTCGTCGTGTCTGAATACCTGCATCTGGATTACCAAGAATTTGATCTATGGGGTGATCTCTGGTCCATCGCTGAGCAGGAGCAAGATTGCTTATTTCAGCGATAGGATCAACAATAGGAGCAGTCACTGATGAAGATGCTTGAGGTTCATCAGCTAGTAATTGTTGAACATTAGATACACCAATACTTTCAGAAGGGTTTTCAGACGTAGATGGATTTGATGGTAGAAGTGTGTTTAGAGGTTCAGCTGAAATCCATGAGTTGGATTCAGCGGTGGGAGGTATGATACTTGGTTCTTCATCAGCAGCTGGAGTTTCAGTGTGCTGTTGGTTTGAGAAGAAAGGTTCAGTTCCTTTATAGTGAGAGATCATCCAAGTATTCAGTTCTTCATTGTCAGCGATTGGTTTAGAGTTCGCTGAGCGCGTTTCATCAAACGTGACATGAATGGTTTCTTCTACGGTTTGTCTTCTTTTGTTGAAAACTCTGTAGGCTTTTGAGATGGAGGAATATCCTAAAAATATTCCATCATCGGCTTTTGGGTCGAACTTTCCAAGTTGATCTTTGTTGTTTAAGATAAAGCACTAACAACCAAAAATATGAAGAAAGCTGATAGAAGGCTTCCTTCCAAGAAAGAGTTCATAAGCTGTCTTCCCAAATCGCTTTATTATCAGCGATCTGTTTTGAGTAAAACATGCAGTGTTTACAGCTTCTGCCCAAAATTGAGTAGGGAGGTGAGAATCGCTGAGCATTGATCTAGCAGCTTCTATGATCGTTCTATTTCTTCTTTCAGCGACTCCATTTTGCTGAGGTGTTCTTACTGAAGAGAAGTTGTGAGAGATTCCCTTGTTCTCAAAGAAATTGTTCAGGGAACTATTTTTGAATTCAGTTCCATGATCACTCCTTATTGATCGAACAGTAAGATTATTCAGCACTTCCATCTTTTTGACAAAAGATATTAGTTCTTCTGGAGTATCATTCTTACAGCGAAGAAAAATAACCCAGGTGTAGCGAGAATATTCATCTACAATGACAAGCGTATATTTCTTTCCAGCTATTGATTGGATATTGACAGGGCCAAATAGATCCATATGCAAGAGCTGAAGAGGACTTGTTACTGAGGAAACTTGTTTCGACTTGAAACTAGCTCTTGTTTGTTTTCCTTTTTCACATGCTGAGCAGAGAGATTCTTTAGCATATGAGTGCTGAGGAAGACCAGAAACCAGTTCCTTAGATGAGAGAGAATTCAGGGTTTTGAAGTTTAGATGAGAGAGCCTTTTATGCCATAGCCAGTTGACATCAGAAGAGGCCTTAGAGAGAAAACATAAGTTATCAGTGATAGTAAAGTCCATATCTATTACATAGACATTTTCTCTTCTATAACCACTGAGAGCAAGTTTTCCTTTTTCATCTACCACTGAACATGCTTTCTTAGAAAAGCGAACTTCGTAGTCTTTGTCACATAGCTGACTGATGCTTAGAAGATTGTGCTTCAGTCCATCTACATAAGCGACTCTTCGAAAGGTAGTTGTCCCATTGCTGAGGACACCAAACCCTCGGGTAAATCCTTTTCCATTTCCACCAAAGGTCACAGAGGGACCTTTCTCTTCCTTGTATTCAGTGAGCAGGTCTCTTTGTCCAGTCATATGACGAGAACATCCGCTATCGAGATACCAGATGCCCTTTGATCCCTGCATACATAAGGAAGATTAAGCTTTGTTTGGTACCCACTTTTCAATGGGTCCTTCAGAGTTAGTGGATAAGGAAGATTCAGCTTCAGTGGTAATCTTCACTTTGGTTAATTTCTTAACCTTAGTGGTATTTTTCACTTTGGTGACTTTATTTGCCTTAGAGGCATTTTTCTTCACTTTGGCTGTTTTATCAGCTTCGGTGGTATTTGGACACTTGCTCGCAATATGGTCAGTGAATCCACAGTGATAACATTTTCTATATCTGATGGTGGATTTATAACCAAAAGGTTTTGAAAACTTAAGATGAGCAGGTCCAGCTCCAAGAATGCCTTTAGCACGAGATCTGGGAGGAATTTTTATTTCTTCAGATTTCACGGGATTTAGATCAACCTTCAGCTTTGGAGGACAGATATCAAAGATTTTTGTCACTGAGCTAAAAGGTTTATCCACTGAAGGTTTGGAGGGAACTTTCAGTTTGGTTTTCTTGGAAGCCTTCTGAGAGAGAATAGACTTTCCTTTATCTGCAGGCTTAGATTTTGCAGATATCTCCTCAGGGATGGGATTAGAAGAATAACAGGGATAGAATTGATTATAAGAAGTGTCAAAGAAATATGTGACAAAAGTTCCAAACTTAAGCGAGGAACTTTCTTCTTTAGGATCATCCTGTGGTGTCCAAAAACCAAGACCAGTTTTATCACTTTCAGGAGTTTGAGCATTTATTATCTCAGAGATCTTTGTTGATGATTTGCACCATTTTTCAACATGAGCCTTTTCTGCTTTTAGAGCAGCGATGGCTTGTTCGCGTTCAATGCTGATGATTTCATTTATAATGACTTGATCTTTTAGCTTTTCTTCTAAAAGATTTAGTTCACTGATCTTTTCATGACATTTCTCTAGCTCTTGTGTTAAATAAACATTTTTATTTTCAGCTTGAGTTTTGTCGTTTAGAGCATTATAAAGGTCAATCGTCAGCACATCAACAGCGCGACTTCTCTCAGCTTCAGGCAGAGAGGGATTTGTAGAGATAGATACCTGAGATGATATGTAGCTCATAGAAGGTTCAGATGGTTCTTCTACTTCTTCTTTAATCTCAGCCATGAGGCAAAGATTAGCGACTTCTTCTTCATCAGAAGATGATTCTTCTGATTCAGCCCAGTCATGTTCTTCAGCGATGAGACCTTTACCCTTTTGCTGATAGCTTTTCAGCTTTTGATATTTGTTTTTCAGCTTATGGTATTTGTCATCACTGGATCTTCTTGAGGTAGAGGGTTTGAAGACCTTTTTAGACCTGCACTCACTAGCAAAATGTCCAATTTTTTCGCAGTTATAGCAAGTGGCTGTAGCCTTATCAACCGGAGTTGATTTTGGCTTTTCAGTAAGAGAGAGAGGTTTACTTCTTCGGAAGTTACTCTTTCTTGCAAATCTCTTAAAAGAGTTTGTCAAGAGTGCTATGGACTCATTAAACTCTGAAAGATCAGGGTCTGATAAATCCTCAGATTCAGAATCTAACTCAGTGATGGTGAGAGTAGATCGCTGGGATGGAATTATCTCTGATGAGACTAAAGCAACAGCAGTGCTTTTGGAGTCTTTAGAATCTTTTACAAGATTCTTCTTCAGGAGATTAGATTGCTCATAGTTGAGCAATATTCCATACAGAGTGCTTAGAGAGAGAGTATGTAAGTCCTTTGTCAGCTTAAGACATATTGAATAACTGTCCCAGCTTTCAGGAAGACTTTCCAAGAATTTTGTTAGGACCTCAGAATTAGAATAGGTCCTTCCAACAGTTCTTAGGTCAATGATCAGGCAGTTAAACCGCTGATGAATGTCAGAAAGAGATTCATTCTTACCAGCGATAAAACTTTCATACTGTCTTACCAAGTTAATCTTTCGGGTCTCTTGGATTTCAGTGGTGCCCTCATATTGAACACATATGGTTTCCCACATTTCTTTAGAAGTTTTTAGATGCATGATGGAATGGAAAACTTCATCAGGCAGAGCCATTGATATAATGGTCTTTGCTCTTGCATCTATGCCTACCTTCTTTTTATCTTCATCACTCCACTGTCTTATTTCCTTAACGACATATCGTTCAGGGACAGCTTCAGTGGTGGCAGTAGCGGGAACCGCAGCTATAATTCTAACAGGTTCATAGGGTCCGTTTTCTATATATTCAGGTATAGTAGGATCCGCACCTTCAAGAAATAGCATCATTCGATTTTTCCATAGAGAAAAGTTATCTCTGCTAAATCGAGGAGGTTTAGAAAGTGAACCATTATCATAGTAGTTTGTGTTTGTGTTTAGTGCCATTTTAGAATAGCAAGGAAGAGTATACAGCAAGATCTTGTTTATTAGATTAAACAAACTGCTCTGATACCACTTGTTGGTCCCGAAGGTGCTTAACAAGTTTGTAGAAGGGGGGGGGGGTTGAATACAAACACAGAAATTAAAGTTTAATAAATTGTTTATTGATAAATCAAAATACAATTTACAAGTTTGTTGCGGAATAAGATTAAGACAGACTCAATCTAAACAAACTTAAGAAACACTAAGATGGTTGCACAAGAAATTCAGAGAATGGGGGATTTTTAGAGAGATAGAAAACAAGGGTTTCTATTTTGGAGTTCAAGGATTGAGCACACCTTCAGATGAAGGAGTGAGCTTCCTATTTATACCCTATGCATTAAATGCATGGCAGGGTACTTTACACGTGGCATTCATAGATTGGCTTTGGTAGTCTCACTTTTGGAGACATGCTTTTGGCCACTTTATGAACAGTGTAGTTGACAGAGTTGGTGTACGATTTGTGGCAGAGACTTGTCCGTTCTGACACATCGTACTGGTTGTGCAAGGTAAGACAAAAGAAAACTTGAGGCATAAGCTTTGTGATCGTTGATCGCTGAGTATCTCTTCTTCCAGAGATAAAGAAGTTCAGCTATCGCTGAAGCTTTTCCTCAGGCTTCTTCGCGTAAGTAGATTTGTCTGGTCTTCGCTGATATCCGCATCAGGTCACTAGTAGACTTATCTATTGTTCAGTGGCTTCGTCTTCGATTCAGCTATGAACTATGTTGACGCGAGACTTGTCTTCAGGGATTACGTTAACTGTGTTACATAGGAAACTATCAGTGATAACTGAACAGACTCAGTTTGATCGCTGAAAGTGAAACACATACATATTAGATGTTTACAGAATGGTCATCAGCGATAACTGAACAGACTCAGTCTGATCGCTGATGATGAAACACTTAATACATATAATAACGTAACTTTCACTAAGTATAAAAGAGGGTCGTTATCAAATCACTGAGAGAGTTTGGATCAACACATATCAATCCGGCACTCAGTCGGATTCTGCCACCGAAGCATCGGCATCAAGTGATGAGTCTTCTGACTCTGATGGTGACAATGATGAGCCCTCACCTGGAGAGACAAGGAGAGCGGATGGAGTTATAGTCGAACATGATAGTGTGATCAGAGAGAGGGAAAGGAAGAGTAAATTTGATACTGAGCGTACACGAGTGATGAGGCAACCATCTATGGTTGACCTCCCCCTGACCTCATATGGCAAGGTAGCCATATCTGCTACCCAGTCTCATGTGTTGAGACAGTGTATTGAAGGAGTCGTCGTGGACCTAGCGACGCAACTGAACCCCCCCCCCCCGAGCCACTCCACCATCTCTCAACAGATGGTGGTTTCCTTTTCTCACGGGGATTTAGCACAAACGCTACCGGTCTCTCGCTTGGAGAGTTCCGGTATTGAAACAAGAGGACAGTTGCCCCGTCCTCGACTTCTTTGGGTGCACAGAGTCTAGAGCCTTTTGATGTTATATCTCCTATTCCTATGACACAGGTACCTTTCTCGGCTACTGCCGGAGGCCTTAGTGGCCCGGCCGGAACACCTATAGTAGTTCCAACTTCGATTGGTTTACGAGGATTGGGTGGAAGTCCTACCACAACTATCATCACGCCAGCTGTGAACGTAGGCAGTTCGACTTCTACAGTCATAACCCCAACTGGAAGTCTAAGTGACCCAGGAGTTACTCACCCAGAGTTAGTCTCAAGGGAATTTTTGGACAGCTCCCTAAAGGCTGTCCATTCTGTTATGCGTTCCGAGATGAGGGAGGAGGTAGATGCACTGAAACGCCTCATCAAAGGCAAAGCTCCAGCTACTGAGCCTGAACCACTACCTTCTACACCACAACCCTCTACTGTTGTTGCCGATATGTCTATCGATGACCTTAAATCCATACTCCTTGTCAAACTACTAGCTCAATCACCAGCAGAACCCACCCAAGATGCCGAATTACTTTCCTTACTCTGTGCCCAAGCATCTACACTTACTCCATTCCCCCAACCCACTATATCTCCAGAAGCCTTCTAGCAACAACAAGCCCTCCTTCAGTCTTTGCATCAAATCGTAGCTGTATTGACTGAATGACTATCATTCGTGGAAGACACCTGTCGCAGCCAGGCAGAGAGGCTCAAGCGCCGACATGATGATCAGGATGATCCTGATCACCATGAGGGGAAGAAGCGCCAAATATTATCCGAGCCGGAGACACAATAAGTGGGTACAGTTCAGGTGGAAACGGAAAGGGCTTCGAGTTCTGGTACTCAACCGGAAGGGCAAGGACAGGTACAGGAGTAGTCGATGGATTTAGTGCTATACGATATTCCAATGGTTGAAAAGCCTGAGGAACAATATGGAGGTTCACCGATAGATCCTGAAAACTGGGCTTTGATTGTCGATCCATATTCAGTTTCAGACCCGACAGAAGAACAGGCCAACACCGAAAGAGCACTGGTAGTCCTTCAAGATGAGATTGATGATCTTATCAATTCTGAAGATTATCAGCCAATCATACAAACTTCTGTTGAGGTTCCGCTTTTGACTTACACAACTGCAGATCACCCTGATCTTCCTCAGCCAGATATTCATGTTAGATCTCCTCCTGCATCACCAGTGTTGAGAACAGATAGTACTCCGCTAGCTAAGCCGTCCATATGGGAAAGAGTCAGAATTAAAGTTCCATTTCTGGAAGAAATCCATAATAAGATCTTTGCCCATTGGATTTGTGAATATGATGAAGTTGTGCTTCGTGGTCTCCGGTCGATGAAAAGCAAGGAAAAGCAGCGTGAGATCATATTTGTGTATAACTACTTTAAAGACAGGTACAACAAGACAAAGCTCAAAATTACATCCGTTGATCAGATTCACTCTTGCTTCTTCATGGGCGTAAAGTATTCATACTTCGTGGTAACTCGAGAAGATGGTGGTTTCTGAAGCTAATTTCCACGTCTTGAACCTAGAGATCTGCTATTCCTGCTTAGAGATTTAAAGACCAGAACTATCAGACCCAGGGAAGTTACAAATGCACTAGAGACTGTCAAGAGATACATGAAGTGTGCAATGAAGCTTGCCTCGGTAGAAGACTTTCAAATCGGGTTAGAAAGCAACCAACCGAAGATCAACCTGCTGAAACCTGATTTGAGTATTCCTTCCGATGCCCAGAATGTACTAGCCTTCATAGTTCTTAAGTTTCCAGAACTCGGCATGACATACGCGAACAACAAAGATGATATGCATTTTATCCGTTTCAGTCAGATTGCCAGATTCTGTGATGGTACTTTGATGTTGCTTAAAGACAAGTTGAAGCGTGTTGTTGATCAAGATGAAAAAGGGGTTCATCCATTGGATCAGAAATACAAGGAACTTGTTCTTCAAGCACTGAGTGGTATCATTGATCGGCTGGAGTACAGAACGCAAATGCGCTATTTAGAGATCAGTTTTGGGTTTCGAAAGACATATGTTCCGAACTAGCGTGATTTCGAACTTCTATTTAAAGGGGGAGATTGTTAGGGTGTTTTATATGTTAAATAGAAGTTCAGGGTGCAAAATGTAATTATTTAATAGTTTTATTAAGTGTTGGGCCCATAAGCCCATTAATCGTTGTAAGCCTAAATATATAAAGGCATATTTAGTTTCATATTTCAGTTTAGAAAGTTTTAGTCTCATTACTCATAATTCTCTAGTCAATAGGTTTACATTTACTGATCAGATATTATCTCTGTAAACCTAAACCCTTTCTTGAATATTAATCATATGACTAGAGATTGTGGCTATATTATTGTTCTTTATTGTTGATTATTGTTCGTGATTGCACTATACTGGGATCTACAGTTTGTTTGTGTAAAACCATAACCTACCACTTTTAACTTTTATCGAGATAGATCGGAAAATCTATCGAGACGAATTGGAAACTCATCCAGATCATCGAGAACCCAATAAAGAAAAAGAAAGAAAAACTAAAGTATGTAGAGTTGCAACTATTATATATTCACGATGAATAATATGTTTATGAATGATGAATAAGGCGAAGGATCGTTTGAGAAGTTGATTTAATGGTGAGAAACATGACAAGTGGATCTGAACCGATGATCTCTTTTAATCTCAAGCCCTCCCATGAATTGTGCCTTAGAAGGGAATTCATCTGGTACATCTAGGTGCATCTTATCTTGATGCATCTCATCCTAATATGCATTCATTTCTCATCCAACATAGAATCACATACACAAATACAAAAACATGATGCAAGCCACAAGAGAGTGCTTCTCCGTAGAGGAGCAAGAGCGATCGTTCTTTTGTGCTCCCCCCCCCCCCTTTGGGAGGGGGAGAGCCAAAAAGAACAAATAACATAGTACTTCTTGGGTCGATAACCACTTCTCACCGGAACCCAACCCTGATGAATAATGTGTACATACGTGATGGATGTTATGGTGAAAATTAATATTTATGATAAATATTATACTAATATAAATAGTAGAGAGTTATAGTATACACGTGATCATTCATAAATATTCATGATGAATAATGTGTATATTGATGAAGAATATCATATTGATCTATGAATATTGAAAAATTGTTGTATACACATGAACATATACAAATATTCATGATGAATAATATGTATATTCATGATGAATGTTGTCTTGAAAATTTATATTCTTGACGGATATCATATTGATGTATGAATGTTGAAAAGTCGTTGTATACACGTGAACATATACAAATATTAATGATGAATAATATGTATATTCATGATAAATGTTGTAGTGAAAATTTATATTCATGACGAATATCATACTAATGTACGAATGTTGAAAAGTCGTTGTATACACGTGAACATATATAAATATTCATGATGAACAATATGTATATTCGTGATGCATGTTATAATGAAAATATATATTAAATGATGAATGTATAGTGATGTATGAATATTGAAGATTTGTTGAATACACGTGAAAATACATAAGTATTCATCATAAATGTTATATTAAGTTGTATATTCATGATGAATGTATGAATATTAGAGAGTTGTTGTGAACATCTGAACGTATATAAATATTCATCATGAATACACACAAATATATCATTTCATGTAAAAACGGTAAAAAAAAATATAGCGAGATGGATGTCAAATCGAAGAGAATGAAATACTTGTTTTTTTGATGTAATTTGTTTGATTAAAATATTAGTTATTTTAAGATAATTTAGTTTATAAATTAAGGGGGTAAACTCTTTTTAATTAAAAAAGAAAATGAAACGTCAAATATGGTAAATATGTATTCAAACTTTCATGTTTGCCTTAATCACTTCTCTATTAATCATTTTATGTTTTAACCATTGATTTGTTTTCTAAATTTTGATCAATGATCAAGATTGGTCCTTATGTTCACAACGAAAATGTGGTTTTCATTTGAACCTACGCCTATATAATATATATATATATAGGGGTAAGTTATTATGCAACCTTTTACATGGTGCAACCCATGCAAACCACTTATCTACCACTCATTTTATTTTCACATTTTTTAATTACAAAGGTGAAAACAAAATGAGTGGTAGATAGGTGGGTTGCATGGGGTTGCACCATTAAAAGCGGTTGCATTTAAACACCCCTCTATATATATATATATATATATAGAGAGAGAGAGAGAGAGAGAGGATGGTTCATGTGAGAATGGTAACAATTTAAGAAAATAAGAGGAGCATTCTCAGCCAATCAAATTAAAATTCCCTTTTTATTTTAGGAAAGGGTATTTGTGTCATTTGATCTATTACCTCTTTATTTTGGAAATTATACACATTAATCTTCAGATCAACGAACTCTCAACTCAATCAATATGAACTTCTTCTCTGTTTTGAGGCTCTCCATGAATCATCATATCTTCTTCCTATCGATTGGTGTCTTCTTGATGGATCGTCCCATTGAAAGTCCCAGAGCCCAAGTTCCAGACGAAGAAAACAGAGGGGAAATTAATTCATATTCCTCAATTGATCCATCAAAACAGTGTAATGTTTTCGAAATCCCAATTACGTCTCAATTATCACATAAAAGCAATTTTGATTCTGCTAATGATTCATCAAAAGAAGCTATTAGGTCAGAATTACCTATTTCAAGCGAGAGTTCTGATTTTGCCATTGATTCATCTAAACAAGCTTCTAGGTCAAAATTACCTATTTCCAGTGACAGTGAGCATTCAATTGATCATACATTAATGGATGATGTTGCTGGTAATGTGTATTTTAGTTTTTTGTTATTGATTTTGTTTGTTATTTTATTTGATTGTTTTGATTTTAAGTTATTAGGTTCATTGTTGTAATTTTTTTTTACTTTTGTTTATTTGAAATCAAATCATATGTTCTTTAGTTAGAGGTTAATATCTTACTCTCCAGTTTGTTAGAGTTATGATTTTAAAATTTTGTCTATATGATCACATATGATTATGTTCTTCATATGACAAAACCAGTTGATGTTGTTTGTTAGAGTTATGATTTTATAAATTTTGCATTTATGATCACATATGATTATGTTCTTCATATGACAGAGAACCAGTTGATGTTGTTTGTTAGAGTTATGATTTTATAAATTTTGCATGTATGATCACATATGATTATGTTCTTCATATGGCAGAGAACCAGTTTATGTTGTTTATGATTAATGATTTTTACATTTTCCATGTCTGATTACATATGATTATGTTCTTCATATGACATAGACTTTATCTTTTATGCAGTCTCTGAGACTGAGATGTTGGGCAAAATTGGAACCTTGAATGTATCAAAGAAGGATAAATACAGTGCATCAATAGATGTTATACCAAAAGTCCCGGAAGGAGTTAAACCGGTTGTTGGTTCAATGTTTCAAACCATTGGTGAGTGCATCGATATGTATAGGAAATATGCAGATTATGCTGGCTTTGATATAAGGCGATCTACAGAATACACCTTTAAAGACAAATCTGTCAGGTTGAAATATTTGGTATGTCATCGATCTGGTGTTCCTAACAAACGTTCTGTTGATAGCATGGTTGTTGGTGAAAAACGAAAGGTGCTTCGTTACTCCAACTTCAAAGTAACTGGTTGCAAAGCACAAGTTAGATTTCATAGGGTTAATGGTACGTCACAATTTAAGCTTTACTATTTCCATCCCAATCACAATCATAATTTGTTAGATAAGAGTGATAGAATGTTATCTCGAAATAGAAGGCAAATGAAGTTTTCAGATAAGAGGCTTGTACATCGTGCAGCAAGGGCAAATATTGGGGCATCCAAAGCACATAGAATATAAGTCTGTTTGAATGGTGGTTATGATGAAGTTGGTTGTAGTAGGAGAGACTATAAGAATTTTAAGAGAGATTTCGATACTTTTGTTGGTGATGGCGATGTTTAGATGGTAGTAAACATGTTCAATGAGCGTGTGGTAAATGGGACGAACTTTGCTTTTCAGTTTAAAGTATGCGAAGGAAAACTTCAAGGTCTATTTTGGGCTGATGAACTCTCGAGGTTTAACTATTCAGAATTTGGTCATGTTATATCATTTGATGCCACATATCGTTCAAACAAGTAAGTTTTTGTTGTTTATTTTTATTGTTTCACCTGTTATGTTCATTGTTTGAATGTGTTACTTTATATATTTACTTTTGTAGGCATTGTATGGTCTTTGTACCATTTCTTGCTATTGATAACAACAAGAGTTCGGTTGTTGTTGGTTCTGGCATTTTGTGGGATGAAAAACTTCCATCATACACTTGGTTACTGGAAGCATTTTTAAAAGTTCACGGTACTCAACCAAAGCTCTTCTTAAGTGATCAAGATGCTGCTATTAGAGAGGCGTTTCCAATCGTTTGGAATGAATCAAAACATAGATTTTGTATATGGCACATAATGAATAAGTTGCCAAATAGGGTACGAATTATTTGATTTTTTTTCTTTTCATTCGACTTATTTATTTTATAATTACTAGCCTTTATTTCATTGACTTCATGTTTTGAGTGATCATGTATGGTTTATTCAGGTTAGCACAGACCTGCTGGTTAACACGGATTTCAAGAAGCGTATTTTGAAGCTTGTTTAGAGTGTGTATTTGGGTCCACAAGAGTTTGAACTTAAATGGAATGCATTGATGGATGAATTTAATATGGAAGGTCACCCATGGCTGTCAGAGGTGTTTAGTATTCGGTCTAAATGGATTCCTGGATACTTCCAAGATCTTCCTATGTGTGGTTTAATGAAGACGACATCGCGGTCTGAGAGTTTGAATTCATTTTTTAAGAGTTTTTCACACCATGGGAATGATTTGTTAACTTTTATCCTATCTCAAGATTATGCAATGGACAAACAAAGAAACAGACAACGTACTGACGAGCATGAGACCAATATTTCTATCCATAATTTCAAGACTCTAAGGTTGATTGAAAGACACGCTGCCATAATTTATACGAAGACTGTCTTTTTTGATGTTCAAAAGCAAATAGTTAAAGGAGATCGTTATTGTGCTCAATGGAATGTTGTTACTGAGAATGGGCGCCAAGTATTCACAATAAGGGAAAAGGATGAAATGTTTAAAACGAAAGCAGAGTTTAAGGTATACTAATCATTAATCATCTTTGATTTTTGCTTATGTTAACAATCATACTAATCATTAATCATATGTGATTTTTGCTTATGTTAACAGTCACACTAATCATTAATCATATGTGATTTTTGCTTTACAGGTTGTACAATTGATAGATGACGGATCATTGTCATGTTCCTGTCAACATTTTGAGTATTTTGGCATTCTCTGTTGCCACATATTCCATGTATTATTCAACATTGATGTTGATGAGATACCTACGCGGTATATTAGTAGGAGATGGATGAGAGGTGTTATCCCTATGGATGTTCTCCGAACTCGTCGTATCCATGCCGGAAGCAACGAGCAATCTGACAAGTTGATTAATGATATCCAGTCTGAGTTTGATCAAATACTCAATAGCATTTATGGCGATAATGATAAACTTGAGTTGTTTTTGGAAAAAGTTAGATCCATCAAGGATGAAGTTGCCCCAAATATACCTTCAATATATGGTAAGGTTAACAAGGATGCTGAATTTGAGAAATTGTTGGGTGTCTCGAAGCCTACGACCATTGAAATACGTGCACCTGAGGGTATCAGAAACAAAGGATGTGGGACCGGTAAGCGCTTGATTGGTGTCGGTGAGAGAGCTATCAAAAATGCTCGACACAAGAGGAAGTGTAGAGGGTGCGGTGAACTTACAAACCACGACTCTCGCAATTGTCCAACAAAGAAAGGAATTACCGAGTAGATTGGTTATTTTACTCGTATTATTGATTAAACTTGATTTAGACAATTTAAACGCTTGTTTTGGTTATTGTTTGCTTTAAATAATATTTGCTTTACGTTATCTACAATTTTAAGTTTAAGGTTATGTTAGGATCAGTATGTAAAATCGTTAGAAGTTGTATAAAACATATTAAAAAAGAAAGACCTCAAAAATCACATATGATTTTATATACTAAAAGTTGGTTATAATGCATGAGTACTATGCACCTTAAGAAAATCATATGTGATTATATATGGGTTGGAATTCTATTCTAAATCACATATGATTAACTACTAAGTGATATGGAATTCTATTCTAAATCATAGTTGTAAGACAATGTTACAGTCTTTCTAGATCACATATGATTTACTAAGTGATACTAAAAAAATTCATCATATAATATCAGATTGTAAAACAATATAATTGTCCTTATAAATCACATGTGATTAATAACTAAATGACATCAGATTGTTAAACAATATAACAGTTCTTATTGATCACATATGATTTACTAAGAGATATTAGATTATTAAACAATATAACCCTCCTTATAGATCACATATGATTAATAACTAAGTGATCTGAAAATGTTTTATCATAAATGATCAAATTCTTTAACTAAGTCATATTACTAGCAACATTCCAAATAAAACAAGATCACGACATATTCATACTAGAAATATCCCAAACGAACATCATAATTCACATATATCATTCAGCTATCAAAAGCATTGAACAAAATACTATAGTATCAACACAAGTTTTCCAACACAAACTAAATCTCCTAAATGTTATACTCTCAACTAACACCTATGCCAAGCGTTCTTCCTTTCTTTTCGTTGCGTCTTGAATCAACTTCTTTGTTATCTTAACATCTATTTTTGAGAATGATGTGGACTGGATTATCACTTTGTACTTCAAAGTGTTCATGCTTGACATCAGTATCTTACAAAGGTATTTCTTCCTCAATTTGTGTAGTTGTCTATCTTGTGCTCCATACTCTCTATCAAGTCCACAATCATACTTGCCAACTGTCTCACCTTTGTATGTTTCCATGTGCCTCATTACAAAAATTCCACAGTCAATGAAGTTGTCTTTCGTTCTGCACTTCATTATGTATCTATTTGGTTTCACTTTTGTCATGCTGTTCACCCGAGGATGTTTCACCAGCTTCAAATATTCCACCAATGTTTTTTTCTGCAATACATGATATAAAATATATAAGTTATCAAATCTTTTATTTTATACTTCTACATTAGTTTTTCTAACGTTTTATTCTTACCAATACATTTGGAACCTCGCCATATTTAACATCATTTGGCACATTCGTTGAGCTATTATCCAATATTACAAAGCTTGGAACTTTTAGGTTGAAAACTATCAAGTAGAAATGTGTTGACTTTTTCATTGGAAAGAAAAGTTGTGGAAAAAAAAATACATAATTAGTTAGCATATCTAAACATCATTGTACCAAATTTACCCAACTAACATAAAATTTTAATGATACTTTAGTTATGCATACCATATCAACATTTTTGAGAGAAGACATTTCACTCTTGTTTGTCATTGAAGCCTCCATGCTTGATGTAAATGTTGCCATTATATTCTCTTTCTTCAATTGTAGCATTTCTTCGGTCTACATATTTAAACCCACATATTCATGTTTGTAATATTTTCTAAATAATCTTAATTTAGTTGATATTGTAGTCGTACGTACCATTGTTGTTGTTGTAAAGAATAACCGATGTGGTGATGAGTTGCTTCTGAATTGTTCTTCATTGTTAAGGATTAATGACCATAAATCAATAGCAGAAGCATTTATGGCAGTTTCTGGTGCCATGCATTCAAAAACCACTTTAGGTGCCTGTCCTCCGGTAATAGTCTTGAACACGACATCCCTTACATTTTGAAGATAACCATGTATTAAATCATATATGATTAGATATACATAAACATAGTTTGTTCCTAACAACAATATTCATTTATCAAATCTAACCACATGTACAATCTTTACATGTATTAAATCATATATGATTAGATATATACATAATCATAATCTGTTCCTAACAACAATATTCATGTATCAAATCACATATGATTAGTTATATATAAGCATATGTACAAGCCTTAAATCACATATGATTTCTTACTGCAACCCAGATTCTAACCACATGTACAATCCTAACATAACATATAAATACCACATCGCATATGATCTTTCATTGAAACACAAATTCTAACAACAATATTTATGTACCAATACTGGTGTGTTATTATTAATCATATGTGATTTAAACCATTATTGATTAAATCAATTGTGTGTGCTTATTGATCATATGTGATTAAAGCAATTGAGTGTCCACGTTTAACGTTATTAATAACTAAACGAATTTATGTTTCACTTACATCTTGTCCCCTTGCATGGCAAACATCCAATCAGCCACCATTTCTTCATCTTTTGTTACTGCTGCATTTACGTCCACCTTTCTGTCCAAATATGGGGAGCACAATTGCAGTGCAACCTTTATCTCACGTCTTCCCCCATGAATTGGATATGGTGTTATATATTCTTTTTCTGCCTCTTTCATCTTCTCTTTATTCACCTTCAAATTTACGGTCAACTTCTCTTTAGAAGGCTCCCGTTCCTTTTGTTGTTCTGTAACAGCTTCTCCCGTCACAACCTTCTCTGTCACAGCCTTTTCCGCCATAACCTTTTCCGCCACAACCTTCTCTGTCACAACCTCTCCCGTCTTTTGTATATCTTCACCGAATTATTGTGATAATATTACTGCAGATGCTTCTTTTTCCCCTGTCTCTCTCGTCTTTTGAATATCTTCACCGAATAATTGTGTTAAACCAAGGCTGAAACTTGGTTGTGATAATATTACTGCAGATGCTTCTTTTTCCCCTGTTTTTCCTACAAATAAGAAATCACATGAATCATTAACATTTGTATGTTGCAAAATTAGTGTTAAACTCTCAAAGTTATGTTCCTCACCTTCTGTTGTAGTCTCTGGAATGTCCATGCTTAACTTTGCTACAAGATGATCAATGTTCTCTGCTACATTGTCTTCTTCTATTCCAGTTTCCCCACCTTCTTCATTCCCTTCTTCTAATCCACATTCCCCACCTCCTTCATTCCCTCCTTCACCACCTTCTTCATTAACTTGTACATTCCACTGTTGAGTTTCAGGAATTTGTTGTTCAATAAGCACGAAATCAAGTTGTTTTGTTCTCCAATCATCAAGAGTCACTTCTTCTGGGAATTTCAAACAGGCCTTATCCAAAGTTGTGTTGAATTTTGTTTTCAAGGACATCAGCTGGTTGTAGGTATTGTCCAAGAAACTCAGATATTCCTATTAAAACATTCCCAATATCATGTTGTTAATAATATAAAAACCAAACCCATACTAGTATATGCTTATGCTTTAAATCACATATGATTTCAACACTATCAACTTTAAATCACTTATGATTTTAACACTACCAATTCCCAATATCAGATTACCATAAAAACCAAACCCATACTAGTATATGCTTATGCTTTAAATCACATATGATTTCAACATTATCAATTTTAAATCACATATGACTTTAACACTATCAAAATTTGAAATACTATACAGATGAATGCAATTTTGTTTAATCACATATGATTATTAAAACTACCACAGATGATCACATATGATTTGTGAAGCATGCATAATTACAATAACACAAAGTATCTACTAAGATATGTTTTTATAATTATGTACATGTATGTACCTCAATTTTCACGGGTGACGGAGGTACTACATTTGTCATGTCAACCTCATCTTCAGTTGCTTGGTTTTCATCATATGGTTCAGTAAAATCCCCCACTCCTAGTCCTCCCAATTCAACCTCTGCTTCCACTCTCATCTTTAACAACTCAGATGACCATGCTTTGATTGCAGGTCTAACTTTTATGACATGTGATATACCACACTTAATGTTGTCCACGTACATCAACTTCAAAGAAATTTTAAACAATGTTATCAGTTGCAAAAAAAATACAAAACCGTAATTATATATCTATAAAACTTACCACAAGTGTTGTCATTGGACCACAAAAATAATTCTTTCTCATCCCGACCACTCCAACTATTCTTGTAATACCTTAAACGGGTAACGATGTATTCACACCAGTTTATATCTTGGAACTTTGTTTCCTTTGTCAATCGAGATAACACATTTAGGTCACAAATTCCATTGTATTTTCAACTTCCCATTGTATTTCAAAAGAGAACAATGAAATTCACCATAAAGTTCCAGTTTGCATCCTCTAATGAGACTATTTTCTTGCTTACCTCAGTTGGTCTTATAATTTATTTATCGAACTGCTTCAACCATTCACCCTTGATTGAAGCACCAAAGTCATTCGCTTCACACTCTTCATACTCTATAGGACCCATCGGTGCTCCAATCATGTCTCTTACTGACTCTTCATTTATTGTTATTGTCCCTTTTGCTGTCTTGATTGTCATGTTTTCTTCATCAAAGTTCAATGCTACATACAGTCCTAGGTTGGATGGTATTCCATCCAACTTCATTCCAATCATCCCACCAAAACCCATTTCCCTAACACATGTTTGTTGTGTATCTGAAAGTGACCTAATTGCATTGAACAGTGGGTACGGTGTTGTCCTCAACCGTATGCTTTTGGCTTGTGTTGGTTGTTTCTTCTTTATCAACTTTCTCCTTTTTCCTTGTTTTTCATTTTCCTCTCGTTCAACTGTCTTTTCTCTTTTTCTTTTTGCTACCGATGAAGATCCTGTCCAAATTGGAATACAGTTAGTACATAAGAAATGGTAAATCATATATGATTTACATATCACATATTGCAATATTCATGTCTCAAGTCATCAAAATGTTCTAATTGAATTCTTATAGATCACATATGATTTACTAAGAGATATCAGATTTTTTTCTTAATTACATATGATTTACTAGGTGTTCCTAACAACATTTCATCATATACTATCAGATTGTAAAACAATATCACATATGATTAATAACTAAGTGACATCAGATTGTTAAACAATATAACAGTTCTTATAGATCACATATGATTTACTAAGAGATATGTTTATGATTTACTAGGTGTTGCTAACAACATTTCATCATATATTGTAAAACAAGATCACATATGATTAATAACTAAGTCATATCAAATTGTTAAAGAATATAACAATCCTTATAGATCACATATTACATCAGATTGTTAAAGAATATAACAATCCTTATAGATCACATATGATTTACTAAGAGATATGTTTCTTAATCACATATGATTTACTAGGTGTTCCTAACAACATTTCATCATATATTGTAAAACAAGATCACATATGATTAATAACTAATCATATGATTAATATCACATATGATTTACTAAGAGATATGTTTCTAAATCACATGTGATTTACTAAGAGATATCATATTATACATCACATATGATTAATAACTAAGTGATATGAAAATTTTCCATCATCAAACAATATAACACTCTTAGTAAATCACATATGATTCAACTTTAACTTTTTGAATGTATTCACAATCTTAATCCAAAATAATTTTTATATTTAAAAAGAAACAACTCTAATCACATATGATTCAGTAAGTTTAATCCTATGTACCTTCTTCGTGATTTATCTCTTCTCCTTCATCGTTTTTGGAACCTCCAATCTTCGATTTCCTTTTTATTCTATTACTTTTTCGTTGTTCTTCAACAATAAAGAAACAAAAAAAATCATCAGACCTGTCGAATCCATTTAAAACCCTAAAATGAAACATGCAATAAAATCTCAAACCTGTCGAATCCATTGAATGTGCTATCGGAATCTTCTTTGTTTTCATATTCTCGACCTCGTTTGAACTGATTGTGTGTATTGATCTTCAAAATTTTCCGATTTCAGGGTGAAGGTTTTGGGAGTGATTGAAGGTTTTGGGAGCGATTTTACTTCCTGGGGTTTCTCCTATTTGGTAGGGATGATGATTCTCTAAAATCAAATTCAAATATCACGTATCTTTTTTTAGTGACTTTTCCAATTTTGCCCCTACATTTATTTATCCCGCGTCCATCTCAGCTATATTTCATTTTTATTTTTATTTTTTGTCATATTTTAATCACAACCATTGATCTAATAAAAGAAGGGCTAAGATGCATACCTTAATTTTTTTAATTAGGTCCCCTCCTCATATGAACTCGCCTCTCTCTCTCTCTCTCTCTCTCTCTCTCTCTCTCTCTCTCTATATATATATATATATATATATATATATATATAAATGAAGTTTGTTATTGCCCTTCGAAGTTCCAATATATACATTCCGACCCTTGACTTTCAAAGATTAATTAAAAAAGATGTTAAATAAAAAATGGCAAAAAGACTGATTCTAACAAACTTGGTAGACGATCTTTTGGTCAAGGAACCAAATCCAACAAAAGGTGCATACCACAAGGCATTTAATCTAATAAATGAAGTCTAAGAACCAACTTCGTAAAAATTACGTACCATAGGGACCAAATCCGTAATTTACTCTTGAGTGAATTACGTTTTTAGTCCCTGTGGTTTGTTACAAATTGAGAATTTCGTCCCTGTGGTTTTGAAATTTCAGTTTTCGTCCCTATAGTTTGCAATTCATTTCTATTTTTGTCTCTGAGGTCCAAACACTACTTTTAAGTTTGAAGCATATAATAGAAATGAATTGTAAACTACAGGGATGAAAAAAGCAATCAAATTTAAACCATAAGAATGGAAAAGGCAATGAATTGTAAATCATAGGGATGAAAATTATAATTTCAAAACTATAAGCACGAAAGTAGAAATTTTCAACAAACCACAGGGACTAAAAATGTAATTTACTCTCTACTCTTTAAAATAAAACGTAAAAACTGAATCAAACCATTTAGAAAACACACAGGATGCTGACGATTGTCGTTTCCCTCTCCTCCCGTTTCCCTCGCTCCCTCGTTTCTAAGATCCGACCACCATTCAACCTGCAATTTTACTCAACAGAGTCTAAAAATCCGATGAAACCCTTGTCACCTATCTCGTTCTTCGATCATCAAACCACCAGAAGACCAAACCCAGATCACAATCTTTCAGTACGTGAAGAACCCATAGTCGACCAAAGCATGATTCTCGAAACTCTAACATGTTATGGCAACGATTGGAAACGCGCAATGGACTTCTTCAACTGGGTTGAATCGGAATACGGGTTCAAACACACAACTGAGACCTATAATCACATGATTGATATATTGGGAAAGTTTTTCGAATTCGATCTTGCCTGGCAACTGCTCGATAAAATGCCTGAGAGGGACCATACTACGTTTCGTGTAATGTTTAAGCGTTATGCTTCTGCACACCTTGTTCAAGAAGCGATCAGTACGTTTGATAAGTTGGGAGAGTTTAACTTGAAAGATGAGACGTCTTTTTTGAATCTCGTTGATGCATTGTGTGAGTTTAAGCATGTGATCGAAGCTGAAGAGTTATGTTTAAAAAAAGACAAGAACTTTAACGAAAAGATTGCGGGTTTTGTGATGGGTACTAAAGTGTATAATATGATTCTCCGTGGGTGGTTGAAAATGGGGTGGTGGTCTAAGTGTAGAGAGTTTTGGGAGCAGATGGATAAAGATGGGATTATTAAGGATTTGTATTCATATTCGATATATATGGACATCCAATGCAAGAGTGGGAAGCCATGGAAGGCTGTGAAGTTGTTTAAAGAGATGAAGAAGAAAGGAATTGAATTGGATGTGGTGGCATACAACACTGTTCTCCGCGCCATCGGTGTTTTGGAGGGTGTTGACGTGGCTGTCCATCTTGGTCGTGAAATGATGGAATTGGGTTGTGAACCAAATGTTGTAACTTACAATACAATCATTAAGCTTTTGTGTGAAAATGGGAGGGTCCGAGAGGCATATAAAGTGCTCGATAAAATGTCTAGGAGAGGATGTGCACCCAATGCCATCACTTATCATTGCATTTTTAGGTACCTGGAGAAGCCTAATGAGATTCTTGCACTGCTTGATAGGATGATTGAAAGTGGTGTACGTCCAACGATGGACACATATGTGTTGCTTATAAGGAAATTTGGGAGATGGGGTTTTCTTCGACCGATTTTTATAGTTTGGAAGAAGATGGAAGATGATGGTTTGAGTCCAAATGAGTTTGCTTATAATGGTCTGATTGATGCTTTGGTGGAAAAAGGTATGATTGATATGGCAAGGAAGTATGATGAAGAGATGTTGGCAAAAGGGCTCTCAGCCAAGTTGAGACCAGAGCTAGTGAGGAGAGAATGTGATGATGGATGATGGACCTATGCAATTAATCTTGTAGTAGGGCACATCTCAATAATGTATGAAGAGTTATGTTGGTTGATGAGAAAAATTAAGATGAAACTCATAAAACAGAACATGAAGGTAGATGATGTAAATAAAAGAGGGCTGGGCGTTTGTGAGTCAGAATCAAGAGAGGCATCAAGAGAAGAGGGGCTGTTTGGTTTGCTTTTGGGCTCGAGTACTCACAGCAGCCATGCAGGGAACAAACTGAGACAGAGAGAGCTGTGAGGGCTGCGATCTTCGTAGTCGATAAGCTGTGTGATGAAAGCAAGGTCATTTGGAAGAGGTACACTGAACTACTCAATGTATGTACTCTGTTTCTCGCTGAGTTCATGTTGTTTCTTGTTTCTGGTACGATTGATTTAATTTTGGATACCTGGTTGGGCCATGCTACTTGTATCAATGGTGCAAACAAGTGCAATGAATGTATTTTATTAAATCAAGATGAAATACAAGCTTGGGAATGTTCTGAATGAATGTATTTTTATGTGCTATCATAATCATATATATTCTATTCAACAAGAAGGAAAAAATTTGGTAGTTATCATGGATTTACTCAAGTTCATATCTTCACATAAATTGCTAGAGTGAAAACTGTGTGATTTTGTTTTGAATCAAGTGTATATTGTTATGAATTACCGTGATACATGGTAGTGAATGTGCATAATTTGTTTTGTGTTAATTATTTGTTTATGGGATATTAGAGCATATGGCCGGATCCTTGTTGAATTTAGTTGTTGCGTTTTTGTGGTGAAAATTCTACATCTCTATCCAATATTATGATATGCAAATGTTCAAGGAGCTGCTTGGGGTACGACCGTGAATTGGACTGCGGCCTGAATTAAATGCTCCTGGTTAAAAATAAGACATGGGTACTTGTTCCTCGTCTATGTGATACGAACATTATTCATCACATGTGGTTGTTCAAAGTTCAAACACAAAAAGACAGATAGATACACATGCTGGCGTAGGATCGTGTGAGAAGTTGAGTCAATGGTGAGAAGCGTGAGAAGTGGATCTGAATCGTTGATCTCTTTTGATCTCAAGCCCTCCCATGAATTGTGGCTTAAAAGAGAATTGATCTGGTGCATCTCATCCTAATGTGCGTCCATTTCTCATCTAACGGTCGATAACCACTTCTCACCATTAACTCAACTTCTCACCGGAACCCAACCCAACACATACTTGGGGTATTTAAATAAGGAAGTCGAAGTAGTTATATATTGATGTTCGATTGAATGGTGAACTAGTTTGATAAATCGGATTTGTTGATTGAGACTAAAGTCAAATGCCGTCTAGTTTGTTAATGAACCGTGCTTATAACTGATTGACATAAATGGTTATTCAATTGTGATGTTGATGAATGAAGTGCATCTTTGTATTGTGAAAACAATACATTAGGCTTGTGTAGACATATATAAGTTTTTGCATCTAGTTAGACATCGTAGTGCTTAAAACACTAATGTGCATGTGCACCACAAGTTATACGGGCATGCATAATTAGTGGGTTCAACAAGATCGGAGGAGGCCTCGTTTTCAGGTTTGATAGAATAAAGAAATGTCGGATAAAAATGTATGTAAACTTTGGTGGAATCAACTGATTAGATGACTTGACCTAGGGATCTTTTACTCAATCGAAATCCATTTGTTTTATCTTACTAAAAAAATCTCATTCTTTGTCCCGTTATTGATTGATTTGTCCGGTGTGTTTTAGGGTCTGTTTGTTAGCAGCTTAATGAGCTTAATGACACTCACAACTTATTCAGGCAACTATATATGACTGTTTGGTAGTGGCTTAATGATATAGAAAGTGGCTTATTCAGTAAGATTTTAAGGGGGAGCTTTATGCAGAAAGCCAAGTTTTTTCCAAACCAGTCTCTCCCATTAAAAAACACGTTCCTTCCATTTATGAAAAACTCTCTCAAATAAAAATCTTCTAAATCTATACAGACAGATTAATCCACACAGACAACTTTATCCATACAGAACTTAATGGAAAACCAACCAAACAGCCCCTTAGTCGAGTTTAATCTAGAACTAACTCACTTTAGTTATTTGCTAGTTTAGTTGTTAATTTCTGCCTTTTAGTTGATAAAAATCCTAAAATAAATTGATTATCTGAGCCATCTTGCTAAACTTTCAAGTAAACAAATAGAAAAGTCTTGTCGGTACAATATTTGGTTTTGCAACCTATATTATATATATATGGACGGAGACGAGTCAACCGTCTCGTGATTCGATCTCCACCGTTTAAATTCATTTGAGATTTAATCTCAGCCGTTCAAATTCCTTATTTCACGCCAATAACTACTCAGCCTCCTCCTTTGGCCCACTCACCCTCCCTGCCCTGATTTCTCTCACACGACGCTCTCCCTATCTACCGCTGCTTATCTTTACCCTCCTCACCATCTCTACACTACATGCGTACTAGAAGAACCATTCCCATCCCACGTCCCCTCAATCCCACTTTTTCTCCGCTTCTCCCCACGAAGAAACTCCGATTATTGCTCTATCTGGGTCTCCACTAAAGCCCGATCATCTTCAATTCTTCATGTTTTCACGGCAGACATTGCTGCACACAAATCAAGGCAAAGCTCTGCTTCTTCTGCTGTCCAAAAGGTCCTTCTAAAATTTTTCACCACAGGTAATTTCTTCTTCTTCCTCCATGATATCTGTAATTTTTCCTTTTAACTCTTTGATTTTGTTGGTTTTCTAAGTGTTATCCGAGATCCAAGGAAGAAGGAGCAACCATCATCGGGTAGGTCTGAAAGGCATTTTACGGTTTATTGTTTTATCTTCTACATTTTCTGGGTTTTTATACTTCTGTTTTCTCCTATTTTCAGAGAGCATTTTTCAGTACCATTGCAATATCAGAGAAGTTGCCACTGAGAGGCCTTCAGGTACATTAAGAATCCCCTTTTTTGCGTTTTTTTCTCAATTTATTCTATTTTTTCATATATTTAATTTTTGTTAAGTAAATACGGTGAAGTTTCTGCTACATTTACGTTTAAGCTTTTAACTATTCTTCTTCCCATTCAAATATCTATCTTTTTTTTCAAATCTTTTTTTTCAAATCTTTTTTTTCCTGTATGGGATCTAAAAATAACAGAAGATGTCAATTCATTTTATTCTCTTTTTTGCAAGAGTTGTAGAGTGTAGAGGCCATTTTGATTTATGCTATAGTTGCTTATTGGTTTGACTTTTGAGTTTGATTTATCATGGAGTTATGTGTTTTAGTTGCCTATGAACTTGTATTAAATTTCGTTTTCTCCTTTCTATGTATTTCTTATTCCATTTCTTTCTTTCTTATGATGCTTAATTGGTCGAGTATTTTTTTGTTTAGATGTGTGTGGCTCTAGAGGTTAGATTGGCTACAGCTTTAAAAGAAAACGAGGCGGCAGAGGAAGAAAAGCTAGAAAAAGAACGATCCGCTAAAGAAGCACTTGCTTACCAAGAAAGCCAAATGGAAATGGTGGTCAAAGAGTCCAAGAAGTTGGAAGCACAGGAGAATCCCAAGGTATGATAAAGAGCGATTAACTTTTGTTTTGCAAACCGGGTGTTGTTTGGTGCGTTGTACGGAACATGAAAAACTTAACTATACATATTCCTCTTCAAATCTAGCAGTCTTTAATGAAAAATATCTATCATTGTCATGCTATTTTCAACTTCTTCTTCGATAATCATGTGTGCAACCAATTTTGTATGGAGCGCGAGTCAACCTCAATGTGAGAATTAAGTTTTGTTTTCCCTCCTAATAATTGTATTGTTTGATTTCCTATTCTTTTATAATATCATCACTTTTATATGAGAGCCCCAACACGTGTTCTTGGTTCCAACTGTTGGTGTGCATGATTTCTATTTTCTAGCAACAATCTTCTTTTCCATTATTTTTCATTTATTGTATGTTCGATTCTCATAAATGGTTGATCACAAGCTTTTTTAGTACAACAAAACTTTGAATTAAATGCATAGCCACTTCAAGGTCACTGTCCCTCCAATAGTCGTTTGAGTTTTTATTGCACTTTTGTTGGTCTTAACATGGGGTTATTGTACTTTATTTGCAATTTGTGTTTGTCAGTCAACCAAAAGAAAAAAAACCAGGATGGGTGAAAATTTGGATGCCATGAATAAATTGCAAACATGTATATGATGAGGTTAATAAGTCTTATTGCTTCTCATACTCCAGATTGTTTTAAGGCAGTACTATAAGCAAAAGAACATATTCTTGCAGGTGACATTTTCCAGATTGTTTTAAGGCAACTCTTTGAACGTTGGACATTTGCAGATCCTTTTGAGATCTACAGAGCTTTAAAGAGTTGTGTATCCAAGTCCATACATGACTTATTTGGAGATGCATTATTCAAGGATCAATCCTTTTCCAATTCTTTTTGAAGTATATAAAATTTGTATACTGCAAATATGCACAATCCTCACTTTGGTGAGGTTTGAACCTTTTACCTACAAGTAACCTGTTTACTATTGGGCCAACGATAAACATTTTTTACCTAACTTCTTGTGATGTTTCACATTGCCAGGCTCGAGGGTGTATCTTGGTTGGTTCAAGCCCAGAAATTCACACTCGTGTGAAAACCGGAACTTCTTGAGCTTACTTTCAAATATCTAAAAGTATTAATATTCTTGTAAAATTTTGTCAAATTTTATGTCTCTTGACAGAATATGGTTGTTAATCGACCTTTAGCTGGGACTGTAAGAAGAGGAAGAACTGTTGATGAAGATAAAAGAGTTGGAGCATCATCTGCTAAATGATGAAAAACAATGTGCAGAAACACATCATGCTGGTTGACTTGGGATGGAATGATGTCCAGAAGGTTTTTCATTCTAACTTTTATTTCAACTGAATATTTTTGTGGTTCATGTTGATTCAAAACGTTACTTTTTTAATCCACTTGTAACTTGGGTTTAGATCTCCAAATCTGGCCCAAGTGAGTATGGAGTTGGCTAGAATCGAAGCCAATTTATGTGGGTTGTCACCTGGAAAGCACACGTGGTCCATAAACTAATTTGGTGATCTTACTTGAGGTACGTCTTGCTCTATTTTCTTAATTATCATCAAAATGCTAGCTACTGTAATTAATTTAGCAGCATCTTGGTTAAGCTTGCTTTCTTTTTATATATAATGCTTAAATTACGATAGTTGAATACCCAACAATTAAGATTCTTAGAGGATAATTCTTGATTGATACAGCTAATTTTGCATATTCATGTCTTGATTTTGAATCTACTGATTGTTGTTTTTAGTGTTTTTGTTGAGGAAATCACATGGTTTTGTATGGATTGATATATGGACATGTGGTATATTAGAATTGATGTGTTATATTGGAAATCACATGGTTTTGTATTGATCTTGCTTTTTGTGTATAAAATGGATTGAAATTTGTTAATTTTAAGGCAATGTTGTAGTGGTATATGTTAATCATAAAATCCCAATCACAACAAGCTAATTACTCAAGATATGAACATTATGGCTCAAGAACTAGAGAGAGAATCTAGAGAGAGAAAGTAGATCTTGTATTACACACACTCTAGAATTACAATGAATGCTTAGACTCTAGTTCGTTACCACAAGTTTACAAAGACAAACCTATATATACTATCTAACTAAAACAAAGCGTTAAAGGCTAAGGAAACTAAACTTGCTTTGACTAACTATTACAAGGTCAATGTTGACTTTTACACATTTGACTTTCCTATTAAATCTTGGATACAATATTTAGACTTAACAATCTCCCCCTTTGTATTCAAGATTTAATAAAAAATTTGATGCAGATCTTCAACTCTTGATTCTTCATCTTTTGTCTCTTGAAGCTTTCAAAAACTTTGCTCTTTTGCAGCTTTTGAAGAATCTTGGAAAGTCTTTTTAATCTTTGAAGCTTTGGAAAGTCAACATGCCTTGAACAAAACAGGAAATTCTTGAAACTTCTTTGAAACTTGAAACTTCATTTCTGAAAAATCTTTCGTCTTCAAACAAAATTGTATCTTCATCACTTTGATCTCTGAATCGTCTTCGGAAGAACAAACCTACTTGAATTCTTGAAATTTTCTTTTGAAGAAGCTTTTGACTTTGAATCAGCCTTTGAAACAGCGTTTGAAACATCCTTTGAAACAGCGTTTGAAACAGCGGAAGCAAATTGAACTTTAGGCTTGAACTTTGAACTTGAACTCTGAAATTGAATCTTTATAATTCTCCCCCTTTTTGATGATGTGAGCATCATTATCATCAAAATATCATCAATTTCAGCATAGGCTTTGATTTCCCCCTTTGTGAACAACAAACAATCTCCCCTTGATATTTCTGTACTTTTGATCTGAAGAGCCGAATCATGAACAGTATATATCCGAATCTTTTCAAATTCAGACATAATGAGCGTGTAACCCTGATTCAACAAATGAAACAGTTAGAAATGCCTGTCAGTAACACGAAGTTACTGTGTACAACGGATGTACAATGTAAGGAGCTGGTTTGATGTTGACTCACCAAGACTTCCATTCAATCATTGAAAGACACAAGGTAATTCTATGAATGTTCTGACAGAAAAACATATTCTCTGTGTGCTCGTGCTTGTGTTTTGAAAGAATTAGCACAATGATTGTGTTTCATAAGGCTCAAAGTATGTAAATCACTGAGACAACAATGATTGTACATGGACTCAATGTGCATGAGAAAGGGTCGAAGGTGGAGCAACTTTCCTTCTTTTTCAATATCAGTATTTTCCAAGAGAAGATCCGATAGATTATGTGCCGCTTCCCCAGAAAATGTGAAACATTCTCTTTTTAAGAAAAGAATGAGTAGCTGGTGAGGTTGTATGCAAGAGATGGCATGGGTTATTTGCCTATTTCAATGATGGTCACCAAAGAAATGTGAACCAATCAGTAATGTGGTTGCCCGACTCAGAAAGTGGTAGGTGCAGAGTTCTGATATTCTTTTAACTCTGATCTCACACCTTCTTTCTTTTTATCATTATACTCACATCTAACCAATCTCTCATTTCCATTTTACCTCTGCTCACTCCCACACTCAAATCTTTTAGACCCCTCTCCCCTTAATCACTCAAATGATTTCTTCCGGGGTAGGAAACACTGGTTATCGTGAATCCATGGAAGATCTATTAAGCACTCATACTGAATCCCATGTTCCTAAAAGTACATGCTTATCAATGATTTTCTTGACATGTAAAGCACAATAAATCATATGTCAGTGTAAGTATGCTCATCAAAAATCAGATATGAAATTTGAGCATTTTGAACTTTGAAGATTTCTCAAAACAAGAATATTGAATGAATGAAATGAAGTCAAGAGAATTGTTTTGAGAATCTGACAATGAATCAATCAGATCAAATCAAAAGGTTAGGGTATCAAAGAATTGGAAATTTGTTTATATGAACAAATATAAACAATTTATCAATGAAAGCACAAATATGAAAAAGATGAATGATGCTCATCAACTTTGAACTTCAAACGGGGGTATTACCATCGAAAAATTGTTTGAATTTGAGACATGGTAATAACAATTTCAAATAAAATACTGAACCGGTGTGTATGAATACTTGACAGTATATGGACAAGATAATACACAAATATTGATCTTTAGAAACACACGGTCAGTTAAACAATAAGCTCAAAAATTTTAGAAAAACATTTAAAAGAACACTTCTAAATTCATAAAACTTTTGAGAATAAGAAGTGGTTTGAACATTTCAGAAATTGTTTTTCATGTTCGAAAGTTGTCCTTCTTTCAAACAATCTGAGATCTAGATCAGAAGATTTTTACCTTTTCAGCTCCCCCTCAAATCAAGATGTAAAGATTTTAATCTTTTAAGCTCCCCCTGGATATTAGTACAATATCCGTCTTTGATCATTGATGAACGGGTCCTGATCTGTCATGTGATCAGAAGCCATTTTATTCATATTATTTATTTAAAAATAAAAGACAGAAAGCAGTAAAACATTTTATAGAATGAGTTCTGATCTGAAATAATCAGAAGTCATCACCTTTACTCCCCTTTAAATTAAGCATCTGAAATATGTCAGTTAAAACAGGATAGAGATCAAACACTCCCTTTGAATTGTTATACCATCAATATCAGAAAAATTTAGCAAAGAAAAATTATAGGATAGAGATCAGATCAATTCACTCGGGATGAAGGCCATCAATATCCATCGGATGCAAGCATACAGGAGTAAGGTCTTTTTGATCTCTGAGGTACGGGTCTTAAGCTGTTGTGCTTAGAAGCCATAATATTGACATTGAGGTGCGGGTTTTGAACTGCTGTGTTCAAAAGCCATTTTCTTTCTTACTCCCCCTTTGCTTGAGGTGCCTGCAACACAGAATCAGATTTCGGTTTTGGTACCCACTGGTATTTGGGTCCATAAATGTTAGTTGCAGTTTGTGTGGGGGGCACAGAGTAAGAACCATACCAGAAATGGTCACTGGTCTTATGGATATGAGCATGTGTACAACAAATAGAACAATAATATTTCTTACCGTTAGGTTCTTTGTTCTTCTTTGCTTTGTGTACATGTACACATGATTTCTTCTCTTTCAGCTCATTTTCCTTATCATCTTTGACTGGTTTCTTTTGCCAAACCAGTTTCTCTTTCTTGAAACCTTTCCTCGGATAAGTATTTGAACCATCTAAAAATTCATCATAGAAAAGGTTAGTGCGACGAATCTGATTAAAGGATTTGACTGACCTTTGTGAAGAGATGAATTTCTGATTTTAACTTGAAACAGATTTTTCAAGTTCTTTTATCTTTGATGCAAAATTATCTCTTTCTTTCACAAGCTGGTCAATCTTTGTTGTGAATTCAGACTTCGTCCTTTGCTCTTTCAGCGCAGCTGCAGACAGTTCAGACAACTTAGAAGTCAACTTTTTAATTTCATTTTCAAAGATGGATCTTTCTTCCTCAAATCCTTTTTCTAATTCATTTCTCTGGCCAGATAATTTTTTAAAGAATCCTACATTTTTCTGTTCTATGACCTTCTTTTCTTTATCAAACTTCTCTCTTTCCATGATCAGTACTTTCTCAAAATCGGAGATTTGTTGAGAAATCTTGATGCATTTAAGCTCCACTGACTTCTTTTCTTCATAACTCTTCTTTGAGAAATCTGAGAACTTCTTTGAAAAAAATTTCTTTTCACTTTCAAAATCAGCTTTATTTGCAACAAGTTGTTTTTCCAAATCAGATAAATTCTTTCTAAGCTCAAAGTTCTCAGATTCTAATCCCTTCGTCTTCTCTTTGAAAGCCTTCAACTCGTTTTGAAGCTCAACTGATTCTGCTTGTAGCTCAGGTGATTTCTGTTCAGTTGTCTTCAGTTGGCTTTGAAGAGTTATAATCTCTCTCTCTTTCTCCTTTATCTCTTTATCCCTCTCATAAAGGATACCTGAAAAATTAGAACTATTTTTAGTACAATTTATACATTCAGGAGTTTTAACACAGTTGTACAATTTCAGTTCCAACTCCTGAATTCTTCTGAGATACTCTGAATTTTTAGATTGCAGAGTCCTTCGTTCAGCTTCTATTACAGATATATCAGGCTTGTACAGAATGGACATCTTGAAAACCAACTTGAAGTGAATGACCGTTCCAAACTATGTATCAGAAAAACAAAAATCAGATTGAATTGAAAATTTTTCGAAAAAAAAAAAAATTAAGAAATGAAAATTTGAAAAACGCTTGATATGACACAAAGTTTAACAAAAAGAAAATATATGTCACACAAAAAAAAAATTCCAGACTCTTTTTTTTTTTTTTAACTAAGGACAGATAAAGCACAAACTAGAGGTTTTTCGGTTCCAACAAGATACGCAAAGTAGGTTTGCGTTTTGAACTTGAAGCGCAAGATGAGGTTTGCGGGTCTGCCTTGAAGCGCAAAGGAAGCTTTGCGGGTGTAGAAGGAAACGCAAAGTTCAACTTTTCGGGTGATGCATGACGCGCAAAGTAAGACTTTGCGTTTACTGAGAGATACGCAAGGATAGACTTTGCGAGTTGAGCTTTGAAGCGCAAAGTGTGACTTTGCGGGTTGGTCTTGAAGCGCAAAGTGTGATTTTCTTCTCAAGACCGTATAAATGAAGCGCAAACCGTATGAATGAAGCGCAAAGTTGAGTTCTTGACAGATTCAAACTTAAATCGATCGAAACCTGCACAATTGATCTCAAGAACCTGTCAGCATCATCGAAAAACAGTTCTAGAGGCACAAATACAATCAATTTTCGATTAAAAACATCAAATCGAATATTTTTGATCAAGAACAGTATACGAACACGTATTCAAGAAAAACTTCAAAAACTGAAAATTGACATCAAATAAGAATGAATTACGAAATGGAATCAAAACAAGAATCAATCACTACAACAAATCGAACACAATGATTCCAAATTCTTTCATTAAAAACAATTTTTCACTCAAAATTCGTATGTAACAGTAAAAAACCGTTTTCTTGAAAAACTTTTGAAAAATAACGATTTTTCAAATCAAATCACACAATATTCAATTCAAATCATGATCAAATCAATTCTGAAAAGTTTGGTATGGCTCTGATACCAATTGTTAATCATAAAATCTCAATCACAACAAGCTAATTACTCAAGATATGAACATTATGGCTCAAGAACTAGAGAGAGAATCTAGAGAGAGAAAGTAGATCTTGTATTACACACACTCTAGAATTACAATGAATGCTTAGACTCTAGTTCGTTACCACAAGTTTACAAAGACAACCCTATATATACTATCTAACTAAAACAAAACCTTAAAGGCTAAGGAAACTAAACTTGCTTTGACTAACTATTACAAGGTCAATGTTGACTTTTACACATTTGACTTTCCTATTAAATCTTGGATAGAAATATTTAGACTTAACAGTATATGTGCTTAATGAGTTAATAAGGTATATGTGCTTAATGAGTTAATAAGCTAAATGGTCACCATATAATTTTTTTTATGTTTCTTAGTTATGGCTATTGCACGGTGGAATACCAAATCATATGATAAATTGAAAATTTGTGTTTGTAACTCTCAAAGATCATTATAATTCGTTTATATGAACTGCTATTGTTTTCATTCCTATGTTTAACGTTAACAGAGTGCCTTTTAGTTGATGTTATTGAGATAATTAATTGTTGCATCTTAATGTTATTGAGATGATCAAGACGAAGGATCGTGTGAGAAAAAGAGTTAAGGTGAAACGTAAGAAGGGATCTCCACCCTTGATCACTTTTAATCTCATGCTCACCCATGAATTGTGCTTTATAAATTAATTGATCCATGCATCTCATTAGTGTTGATGTTCAATTAGGATTGATCCAAGGGTGGAGATCATTTCTTACCCTTCTCATCATCACTTCCCTTTTCACCGGAACCCAACCTAGATGATCGATTGTTGCATCTTTAATACTCCTAAAACCGCAATTGCAACATGTGATGTATAGTTGTCACTTAGAAAATCTTTTTTGTGCAACGATTGTACGAAGAGGTATCTGCTAACATATGCTTGTAATAATTTAAGGAATCTTTTCACCGAATGCATTCCAAAACTATGCCGTAAGGACTGTTTCTATAGTTCAATTTATTGTTGATTTTTTGTTATGACCTTTGCTTTTGAATTTTTGTTGCTTGATGTATTGTTTCCAGTCTTTGTTAAACACGTGATCTGTGAAATGCCCACTTTTTTTCTCTTATGAACCAGGAAGTAATCTCATATGTCTAATCATAATCATCCTCATTTCGACATTCTTCCGATTTGCAGGCCAAAATTTCGGTGATCACACGCTCGACAGTAACTATTACTTGCAGATTATTTTTCAAAACCTATGTAAGGCCTTTATATAACCTTGAAGATAATTGTAATCTCATATAACATGATTTTAAGATGCAGGCATTTTATACAGGAAAAGGGTGGAGGCTTTGAAGCAAGGACTTGAAAATAGGAAAAAGGACGACGAACCGAGTGTTAAAGCTCCAACAACCAAAAAATGGCTCTTTTGGTGAAAGTAGAAAAGATCATTAAACGAAAATACACCGTGGATTGCAGCGAAAATTAAGCATGAGTAACTGGACATGGTACCCCTTTCGGTTATTGGTTCATCTGTTCTGCTTGCAAAGTGTACTCAATTTCTGCACCGTTCAAATTCATTTCGGTTACTCTCCTCAACACTCCCCTTGATCATCTCCCCCCACACCCCTTAATCTTCTCCCCAGTTTCCCCTAATTTCTCTCGCCCTCACTAAGCCCACGTCCCCGTAACCCTCAATTCAATCTCTCTCAACTTTGTCTCTCCCTATTTTCTCAACACCTTTCATTCCATCTCATTTGGATTTGATGACACTTTCTTTCTTCTTTCCATTTTCGAATTCTGCGATCAATGGACGGTTTTAGATTTCAAAATCAAGAGGATCATCATGTGGATCTTCTTGTCTAATGGATGAAGATGATCTGCTAGGTGTTCTTAGAATCAAAGTAAAGAGAGGTATCGGTCTTGCGATTCGTGATTTCAGAAGCAGCGGTCAATATGTCATAATCAGATTAGGCGATCAGGTTATCCCTCGCTGTTCTCCTTTCAATTGAACACATTATTTTCCCAATCTGTAATCATCGCCATTGTTGTACAAAGAATGGACATCTATAAGGAAAGCAAATCGTTATAAGATTTGTGATAAGTTGATTACAAAAAAACACATATTTTGTTATGGTTATTTTCATTAATTAGTGTTTTTTTGTGCATCTGATTTAGACAATGAAGACTAGTGTTATTGATAAAAATCTCAACCCCGTGTGGAATGAAGATATGACTCTTTCCATCACAAATCGTGATGTTCAAGTTGATCTGGTATGTATGTTAAACCTAATCTCGTAACAAAAACTTGTGAATCCTCCACTTCACAAGTTCACTCTGCAACACCGGTTCAATTCTGTAAATTCTTTTGAATTCTAACAATTTAAGGAATTCATCAATATTTGGCATAAGTGAATTTTTTTTTCAATTCCTTCCATTTGTTATTTTCTGGAATGGTGGGGGATACGTGTGGCAGTTCAATGATTCTTTAATTCATTGCAGGTACTAGAGCTCAAGGTTGGCAGCAAAACACTTATGAATTGTGTTACACCGAGTGATGGTTAAAAGACTGTTATTTGTTTTCAAAAAGGGGATATTGTTATTTGTTTTCAAAAGGGGAAATCAAAGTCTGTGCTGAAATTGAAGATGTTTTGATGATAATGATGCTCACATCATCAAAAAGGGGGAGAATGTTACAAAGATTCAATTTCAAAAGTTCAAGTTCAAAGTTCAAGTCAGAAATTCGAATTGCTTCCGCTGATTTAAAGTTCAAGTCTGATAAAGAAATTCAAAGCCAAAAGATTCTGAAGGAAGAATGTTCAAAGTTTAATCAAGATGGTTTGTGAAAGATTTGTTCTTCCAAAGATGGTTCAGAGATCAAAGTGATGAAGATACTTGTTTGTCAAAGATTACTTTACCGTCAACATTTCAAAGATGTTTCAAGTTTCAAAATGCACGTTCATGACTTGTTGGCTATCAATGCTTCAAAGAGAAAAAGACTTTCCAAGATTCTTCAAGAGCTGAAAGTTTAAAGATTGTGAAAGCTTCAAAGAGACAAAAGCTGAAGAATCAAGGGCTGAAGATCTGTATCAAATTTTTATTAAATCTTGAATACAAAGGGGGAGATTGTTAAGTCCAAATATTGTATCCAAGATTTAATTAGGAAAGTCAATGTTAGAAGTCAACATTGTCAATATATTAGGAATATCAAAGCATGTTTAGTTTCCTTAGCCGTTAAGGTTTTGTAATAGATAGATGGTATAAATAGGTTAGTGTTTGTAATCTTGTAGTAACGGATCTAGAGAGCATCTCATACTTGTAATTCAGAGACATATGAATACGAGATCTACTTTCTCTCTCTAGACTCTCTCTCTAGTTCTTGATCTTTAATGTCCAAATCTTGAGTAATCGCTTGATTAATTGGGATTTTATGATTAACAAGTCTGATTTGGTGAAGGCGCCGAAACCTAGGGTTTGAATCTGGAAACGATTGAATGAAACCTAGTGTCGATTTGGTGAAGGCGCCGAAAGTAACCTAGGATTATCTGCGATTTTTGAATCTTCTCTTCATCCCTTGGAACGATTAGGAATGGATTTGTCCCGTCGATCATGCGATTTGAACTGAAGAAAGCCAGCGGCGCTGCGGCGGTCGAAGAGAAGAATTAAAGAAGTAAACTGATGAAATGTAAAAAAAAACAAAAGGCCGCTTATATTTTAGACGGGTTATCGGGTTGGGTCGGTTTGGCTTGGGCCCAAACCATTTCCAACCCATTAAATACGGTTTGATCTAAAATTTTATCGGTTATATCACGGTTTGACGCGGTTTACGTTTTTTTCGGGTTGGGTTGGACGGGTTGGCCGGGTTGAACGGGTTGGTCGGAAATTTGAGCACCCCTATATATATATATATATATATATATATAGAGAGAGAGAGAGAGAGAGAGAGAGAGAGGAAAGTTCAAATGAAAACTCATTTTTCATTGTGCACGTGAGGACAAATCTTAACCACTCGATCTCTTTTGATCCAACAACTCATATTAAATAGAGTTTTTAATTTTAAAATGTTTAGGGGTAAAAATGGAAGAAAATTTAAACACACGCCTACCATATTTGACTTTTTATTTTCTTTTGTAATTAAATTTTTTTTACCCAATTAAAGTTTAAAATAAATTATCTTAAAAATTACTAATACTTTAATCAAACTAATATTTTAATTTGAGGGCATGAGGAGTACCCAGTCCTTGGGCCGGTCTAGTCGTTGACTGGGCTGCCCCCAACCTAGTCTTAGACTGTGGTTGGGCTCTAGGTTCAGCGTAAGCTGGGCCGGGACAGTGGCGAATTAGTGGGTTGCCCATGGATGCCCGATACCGCCGGGGAGGTGTGCGTGCGTGTGTGCACGTGTGTTCGTGGTAGTCGTTCATTGGTTCGATGCCGCTATGCCTTCCAAAAAGAAATTACATTAAAAAAACGAGAATTTCGTGCTCTTCGATATGACATCCATCTCGATATAGTTTTTTTGTCGTTTTAACCGTTTTTTATGTGAAATGCTATATATGTGTTATATTCATTATGAATATTTATGTACGTTCAAGTTTGTACAACGTCTCGACACCGTAAGTATGTAACTCGACATCACCTTCTTCAACACTTTCTTCAACGTCGTAAGGCATCACGTTTTTGTAGCACCGTAACCCAACACCCATCAAGACGAATCGAGAACCTATCGAGTAATTTTGTTGTGAATCGGGGAACAAAAGAGAGCGTGTCACGTCTCCACATCTTCACAGGTCATTCTTGTGTTATTCATCATGAATAATGTATCATTTAAGATGAATAATACAACAATCAGGGTGAATAATTAACGATTCATGAATTCGTGTATTATTCGTCATGAATATTGTGTAATTCATCCTGAATACTATACTATTCATCATGAATAATGAATGAACGTTCACATTTGTTATTCATACTGAATGCGGGACATTCGGGGATGCGCATACATATTCATAATGAATTAAACCAAATTTCGGTTGTGAATTGAGAAACAAAAGATAGTGCGCCATGTGTCTACACCTTCACGGGTCATTCATATATTATTCATCATGAATAATGTATCATTTAGGATGAATAATAGAACATTCTGGGTGAATAATACATGATTCATGATAAATAATACATGAATAATGGATTCGTGTATTATTCATCCTGAATACTGTATTATTCATCATGAATAGTGAATGAACGTTCACCTTTGTTATTCATACTGAATGTGGACACCCGAGGACGTGCATGCATATTCATAATAAATATAACACATATATAGAATTTCACGTAACAAACGGTTTAAACGAAAAAAATCCTGAATATTGTATTATTCATCCAGCATACGGTATTATTCATCATGAATAGTGAATGAACGTTCATCTTTGTTATTCATACTGAATTTGGACACCCGAAGACGTGCATGCATATTCATAATGAATATAACACGTATATAAAATTTCACGTATATAGAATTGACATAAAAAACGGTTAAAACGAAGAAAAAAAACTATATCGAGATGGATGTCATATCGAAGAGCACGAAATTCTCGTTTTTTTGATGTAATTTGTTTGATTAAAATATTAGTAATTTTTAAGATAAATTATTTTAAAGTTTAAGGGGGTAAATTTTTTTCAATTAAAAATAAAAATAAAAAGTCAAAGAAGGTAGGCGTTGATTCAAAATTACAATTTTGTTCTTAACACTTCCCAATTAACATTATTATGTATTAATCATTGATTAGTTTTATAAGTTTTTATCAATGGGTAAGATTTGTCCTCATGTACATAATGAAATATGAGTTTTCATTTGAACTCACCCCTATATATATATATATATATATATATAGAGAGAGAGAGAGAGAGAGAGAGAGAGGGGGGGGGGGGAGGATCATGCGAGAAGCAAACTAATTTGCGAGAAGGCGAGAAGGAATGTTGGCCACATAATTTATCAATTAAAAAAACCATAAATAAAAAATAAAAAAGAGTTTTAGAAATTAGAATAATTTTCATTTTAAATTGGATAAATCCTTAAAATTCTCATTATATCTTTTAGATTTATTTATTTTGTAATTTCAATTATTTATTAATTTTTTTTTCTAAATATACTTTTAATAAAAAAAATTCACAATTTTAACCAAATATCACACGTGATATCATTATATGAATATTTATGTATATTACATATCATATTATTACATGTGATAATTGTATATATTTTAGTTAATCATATGTGATTATGTATACTTCTATTTATAGATCTTTTTGTGATGTAAATATTATCACATGTGATAATTGTATATATTTTTGTTAATCCTATGTGATTATGTATACTTCTATTTATAGATCTTTTTGTGATGTAAATATTATCATATGTGATAATTGTATATATTTTAGTTAATCATATGTGATTATGTATATTTATATTTATAGATCTTTTTGTGATGTAAATATTATCACATGTGATTATGCGTCATTTATATTCAGACATATATTATCATATGTGATATTTACAAAATTCCACCTAGTGGGATCATATGTGATACATAATAATATATCGCATGTTAAACGAAGTTAATCACATATGATTCAAAACGTAAATCTAAAAAATAGAGAAAAAAGGTGAAATAGATAATGACTTAGTTATGGATATCACATGTGATATTTGATGAAAATTATGATTTTATCTAGAAAATAATAATATAAATTTGATAAAAAAAATTATGAATTTATTAAAATTAAAAAATAAATAAATTTAAAAGATATTATGAGATTTTTAAGGATTTATCCAATTCAAATTGTAATTATCCTAATTTTTAAAAAATTAATTTATTTATGTTATTTTTTAATTAATAAATTATGTGGCTCTTATTTCCTTCTCGCCTTCTCGCAAATTGACTACCTTCTCGTTTGAATCTATATATATATATAAGGATAATTTACAACCCACGTTCTTACAACTCATACAACCCACATCTTAACCGTTGGATTAGTGATAAGCGGTTATTTTATTTTTATTTTTATATTTTTTTTAATTGAAAATATTGGGTCCACATTTATTGTAACCGTCGATCATGAATCCAACGGTTAAGATGTGGGTTGCATGGGTTGTAAGATTTATGTGGGTTGCAAATTAAACTACCCCTATATATATATATATATATATATATATATATATATATATATATATATATATATATATATATATATATATATATATATATATATATATATATATAGAGAGAGAGAGAGAGAGAGAGAGAGAGAGAGAGAGAGAGAGAGAGAGAGAGGAGGATTATTTTGCAACCATTAAAATGTTGCAACTCCTGCAACCCTAATCTTTACTGTCAGTTTAATCTATGTTTTTGTTTTTTTTTCATTTTGTTGTAATTAATATATGAAGGGCATGCTGGTCATTTGTCTTTTAAATTTGTTTTTTTTTGGTGAGGATTATCATAACTAATTCCCTGATTCGTGGGATTGTGATTCAGTTTTATTTGGAAGGTGGGTTAACTGATTTGTTTCCCTTTTTTTTCAATGTACGGCGAATTCAAGGTTTAATGATTCATTGTGACGGAGATACTGGTTCTTCTATGGCTAGTCAGTTCGACGACAACGATGATTATGTCGATAGTGTTGGTGCAACCTAGAATGGGTTGAATCGGTCTCTCGATCGAGATGATGCAGATGAAAACTATTCAGGCGCAGAAGATGATGACAGTTTGTCGTTGATATCAATGTCATCTAAGACGTCTGATGTTGTGTTGACATTCGATTCTCTATAATTTAATACTGGTGAATGTGTCGATGATGTTTCTAAATCAGTAGATTTTTTCCGTGCAGAAGAATGTTTTGTCCTTGATGAAGGCGTCGATGATGAAGGTTGGGTTTCTTTTGGTTCGTTTTTATTGATAGAAATTACAGTTTTTGTTGGGTGAGTTTCCTTGTATGTGTCAATGTAATGTATTGTGAAATTGATTGGAGTAGGATTGAATTTGAAGTTTGGTTTATGGTTGTTAAGTCAGATTTTATAGTAATCATTGTATTTATAGGCTTGGTTTAATACTGTGTTTAGAGGCTTATATGATTCTAAGAGATATACTCCTCCATTGATAGAAATTACAGTTTTTGTTGGGTGAGTCTCCAATCTTTTATGATTCTAAGAGATATACTCCTCCATTAGTATTAGAAGGCAAAATCATTGACCTTGAAGATAAAATGGAAGATCAAAATATTCAAAAAGAAATTAAATCAGATGTATTTCTTTCTTTCATGACATCAAGCCTTGAAGAAAAATTATTTTCTCAAAAACAAGATTCTATTTCTGGCATTTCTTCTGATTTTCAAGTAAACAAAAAGGAATTTTTAAAATCTGAAATCTTTTCTCAAAATTTTTCTGATTCCGAGGCAAGTTCAGATTTATTGGTTGATCAGTTGGGTCTCTTAGGTAAAATTGCTTCTTCTGATTCAAATATTAAATCGAAAATTCTTGATGAATCTTTTACGCTAAATGATGATTATTATAAACCAAAGTGTAAAAGAAGAAGGTCAAAGAAGTCTAAGAAACAAGATACTGTTATTTCTGAAAATATTAATTCTTCTGATTCGAATATTTCAGATAGAACTTTGAGCACACATTCAAGGCAGATATGGAGAGTCAAGCGGACATCAGATGATTCTACGACTGATGAGGATAGATATGTAGACAAACATTATAAAAGTGATTCATTTGCTTCTTGTAATAAAATTTCAAAATACTCAATAAAGCAAATGATTCAAATTTCAAAAGATGTCTCATATTCTTCTTCTGATTCTAGTTCTGATGATTATGCTTTCTCTTCTACTGATTCTTATGTTCATCATTCTGATAATATTTCTTGTGCCTTTTATGTTAAATCTAACAAATATTTCTCCACACGAACTGCAACTAACAAATATGAACCCAAATACAAGTGGGCTCCAAAACCAAAGATTGTTTCTGAGTTGCAGGCACCTAATGTCAAGGGGGAGTAAGAGAACATTGGCTTCTAAGTACATCATGTTAGTATGAGATTTTAAAGAGAGTTCGCCGGAAAAACGCATGTGACCGGAATCTCGCCGGAGTTCGAAGTATGAGCTGAGATATTGTTAAATTCTTGTTACAGATCTATTCATAACGTTTACCTCGATCTTTTGTAAGTTTTTTAATGTAATTTGAGCAACAAATCGAGAATTATGATATGTTGGAATACACTTCGCCGGAAAACGAAAATGGTCGGAATATTCACTGTTCATCGCCGGAATTTTGAGGTTTGAGCTGAAAAATTGTCAAAACTTAATCACAGATCTAATCTTCATGTTTATATCGATCTATTGTAAGTTTTTTGATGGATTTTTGTGAAACATAAAATCCCAATCAATCAAGCTAATTACTCAAGATATGAACATTATGCACAAGAACTAGAGAGAGAAAGTCTAGAGAGAGAAAGTAGATCTTGTATACATATCACATGTCTCTGAATTACAATGTATGAGCAACTCTCGTAGTTCGTTACTACAAGTTTACAAAGACAAACCTATATATACTATCTAACAAAAACAAAGCCTTAAAGGCTAAGTAAACTAAACATGCTTTGACAATGACAAAGTTGACTTTTACAAAGTTGACTTTCCTATTAAATCTTGGATACAATATTTAGACTTAACAATCTCCCCCTTTGTATTCAAGATTTAATAAAAATTGATACAAATCTTCAACTCTTGATTCTTCAAATTTTGTCTCTTTGAAGCTTTCACAACCTTTACCCTTTTGGCCTTTGAAGAATCTTGGAAAGTCTTTTTCAATCTTTGAAGCTTTGGAAAGTCAACATGCCTTGAACAAATCTTGAAACATGAAACTTTTGAAAACAACTTTGAAAACTTTATCTCTGAAATATCTCTGAAAAATTCTTTCGACTTTGAAGAAAATTGTATCTTCATCACTTTGATCTCTGATCGTCTTCGAAAGAACAAACCTACTTGAATTCTTGAAATTTTCTTTTGAAGAAGCTTTTGACTTTGAATCAGCCTTTGAAACAGTCTTTGAAACAGCGTTTGAAACATCCTTTGAAACAGCGTTTGAAACAGCGGAAACAAATTGAACTTTAGGCTTGAACTTTGAACTTGAACTCTGAAATTGAATCTTTATAATTCTCCCCCTTTTTGATGATGTGAGCATCATTATCATCAAAATATCATCAATTTCAGCATAGGCTTTGATTTCCCCCTTTGTGAACAACAAACAATCTCCCCTTGATATTGCTGTACTTTTGATCTGAAGAGCCAAATCATGAACAATATATATCCGAATCTTTTCAAATTCAGACATAATGAGCGTGTAACCCTGATTCAACAAATGAAACAGTTAGAAGTGCCTGTCAGTAACACTGAGTCATTGTGTACAACGAATGTACAACATAAGGAGTTGGTTTGATGTTGACTCTCCAGGACTTCCATTCAATCATTGAAAAACACAAGGTAATTCTATGAATGTTCTGACAGAAAAACAGATTTTCTGTGTGCTCGTGCTTGTGTATGAAAGAATTTTAGCACAATGATTGTGTTTCATTAAGGCTCAAATTGTGTAAACTGTTGAGACAACAACAGATAATACACGGACTCAATGTGCATGAAAGAGGTGTGAAGGTGGGGCAACTTTCCTTCTTTTTCAATATCTAAATCTTCCGAGTGAAGATTAGATAGCGTATGTGCTGCGTCCCCAAGAAAATGAAACATTTTTTTTTCGAGAAAGAAACGAGTGGTTGGTGGGGTAATAGCAAGAGTTGGCATGGGCTCACTGCCTGTTTCAATGATGGTCACCAAAGAATGTGAACCAATCAGTAGATGTGGCTGCCCGACTTAGAAAGTGGTAGGTGCAGAGTTCTAATATTCTTTTAACACTGTTCTCACACCCTCTTTCTTTTTATCATTTTGCTTACTTCTAACCAAACTCTCCTTTCCATTTTTCCGCTCCACACAATGAGAATAACTCAACCGGATGAGTTATCTCCCCCACTCTTTGATTTTGACCCCTCACCCCTCAATCAGTCAAGGATTACTTCCTGGGTAGGAAACACAGGTTGCGTGAATCCATGGAAGTTCTATTTAAGCTCACACACGAATCCCATGATATTTCCTATGAAGAACGGTTGCTCAACAGTTTAACTGAAACAGTTTAGCACAAGATATATGATACCATTGTCAATATGTATGCTCGTGAGATTTGAGCAATTGAACAATGAAGATTTCTCAAAACAATGATATTGAATGAATGAAATGAAATCAAGAGAATTGTTTTGAGAATCTGACAATGAATCAATCAGATCAAATCAAAAGATTAGGGTATCAAAGAATTGGAAATTTGTTTATATGAACAAATATAAACAATTTATCAATGAAAGCAAAAATATGAAAAAGATGAATGATGCTCATCAACTTTGAACTTCAAATGGGGGTATTACCATCGAAAAATTGTTTGAATTTGAGACATGGTAATAACAATTTCAAATAAAATACTGAACCGGTGTGTATGAATACTTGACAGTATATGGACAAGATAATACACAAGTATTGATCTTTGGAAACACACGGTCAGTTAAACAATAAGCTCAAAATTTTTAGAAAAACATTTAAAAGCACACTTCTAAATTCATAAAACTTTTGAGAATAAGAAGTGGTTTGAACATTTAAGAAACTGTTTTTCATGTTCGAAAGTTGTTCTTCTTTCAAACAATCCGAGATCTAGGATCAGAAGATATTTACCTTTTCAGCTCCCCCTCAAATCATGATTAAATGATTTATATCTTTTAAGCTCCCCCTGGATATTAGCACAATATCCGTCTTTGATCATTGATGAAGGGGTCCTGATCTGTCATGTGATCAGAAATGATCACTGGTCTTATGGATATGATCATGTGTACAACAAATAGAACAATAATATTTCTTACCGTTAGGTGCTTTGTTCTTCTTTGCTTTGTGTATAGGTACACATGATTTCTTCTCTTTCAGCTCATCAGTCTTGTCATCTTTGACTGATTTCTTCATCCAAATCATTTTCTCTTTCTTGAAACTTGTTCTCCTTGGAAAAGTATCTGAACCATCTAAATAATCATCATAGAAAAGGTTAGTATGACGAATCTGATTAAATGATTTGACTGAACTTTGTGAAGAGATAAATTTCTGATTTGAACTTGAAATAGATTTTTCAAGTTCTTTGATCTTTGATGCAAAATTATCTCTTTCTTTCACAAGCTGGTCAATCTTTGTTGTGAATTCAGACTTCGTTCTTTGTTCTTTCAGCGCAGTGGTAGACAATTCAGACAACATGGAAGTCAGTTTCTTAATTTCGGTTTCAAAGATAGATCTTTCTTCTTCAAATCCCTTTTCTGACTCATTTCTCTAGCCGGATAATTCCTTAAAGAATCCCACATTCTTATGTTCTATGGCCTTCTTTTCTTTATCAAAATTCTCTGTTTCCAAAATCAGCACTTTCTCAAAATCTGAAATTTGTTGAGAAAATTTGATACATTTAAGCTCAACTGACTTCTTCTCTTCAAAACATTTCTTTGAGAAATCTGAGAATTTCTTTGAAAATTTTTCTTTTCAGCATCAAAATTAGCTTTATTATCATCAAGTTGTTTTTCAAAATCAGATAAACTCTTTCTTAGCTCAGAATTCTCAGATTCCAATCTCTTTATCTTCTCTTCATTCTGCCCAGCACTGATATTCTTTAAAGTACTGATTTCTTCTTTTAGTGATATGACTTCAGTAAAATACTCTCTTGACTTTTGTGAACGAAAGTCAACTTCATGAGCGAGATTAATGTTCTCTAGTTTCAGCTTTCTATTCTTCTCTTCAAGATCTGAAAGAAATCCCATGATTAATGAGTAATTGGCTTAATATTAATGATCGTTCCAAACTATATATCAGAAACTCAAAAATCAGATCAAATTGAAGTATTGGATCTGTTGAAAACCATCTCGCCGGAAAAACGTTTTTTCACCGGAAAACTGACTGTGTTGCCGGAGTTTAACTGTCATTTCGTCCAGATCTGGTTTTTTGTTTATTTCGATCATAGTGTAAGTAATTGGCAAAGGATTCAGCGAGAAATTAGAAGCTTTTGGTTGTTGGAAGGAGATTTCGCCGGAGAAAAAGTAGATCTCGCCGGAATTCGACCGGAAAACCGAGGTATGTGCGTTGATATTGTCACATCTCTTCCAGATCTGTCCTAAATGTTTATATCGATTGTTTGATGCAATTGTGATCAACAAAATCGAGTTTTTTGATCGGAAATTCGAGCTTCGCCGGGAAAACGAGTTGCCGGAAAAATCACTGTTCATCGACCGGGAAAACGTGATTTGAGCTGTGATATTGTAAATTTTTTGCTACAGATCTAGTCTATAATGTTTCTCCAAGTTTTTTGATCAATTTTGAGAAAGAAATCGCAATCTATGGTCTGTGAAAATAGGCCTCGCCGGAAAAACGTTTTTCGCCGGAAAGCTTTACTATTTCGCCGGAAAGTTGCTGTAATTTCGGTCCAGATCTGCTTGTGTTGTTATGTTGATTATTTGGCACGTGAATGGCAAAGGTTTTAGCAATAAAATCGATGTTTAGAGCTGTTGGATGAGTTTGCCGGAAAAGCCTCGCCGGAAAATCTTGTGTTTCACCGGAGTTTGTTGCATCTCGATACAGATATGTTTAATTCATCATATTGATCAGGTTGCAAGTCATTTGAGCATAAAATAGATGATTTTGAGTTGTTGGAAAAGAAAAAGTGAATAGTAAGTGGGTTTTATTTTAAAGAAGATGATGAATAGTACATTTAACTGTTCCGTTAGTGTCGTTAGATTTTTTTTAACAAAATTGGTCCAAATTTGTTAAATTTGACCAAGTTTTGTTCCTCATCCCTTGGTGCATGATCCATCGTTCCCTCTTCGAGCGACAAGTTTACGACTCTCAAACGGAAATTCCTATTCGATTCGCGTTTTAACGACGAATTCGTGGTTAAAAACTAAGTTTTGCACTCGGTTGTCATGTCATAATCCAAGCATATCATTCTTGTGGGCATTAGGGAATGTATTGGGTTTACAAAAGTCAAAGCTGTCTTGGTGCACTTAGTCTAGCTTATAGACTACCTCGAATTCGGTTTTAAAATCGAAACTGCAAGAGTGAGAGCAACAACAAAGGGGGATCCGAGCCTTTGATTGTCAAAGTTGCGCCAAAGTTCGCCAAGTAAATCAAGGGGGAGAGAATTTAAAGCTTCAAAAAGGATGATTTACTTTCACAAACTTTAGGGGGAGAATGTTAGTGCATTGAAAGTTTGGAAAGTAAATGTATTATAAATTGTAATTGTATAGAGGTTAATGTGTAAGGGCTTGTGCTTACATGTTGTAGAAAAGGTGGTAGGTAGGATTAGTGACTCTATAAATAGATGGTTATTGTAATTCATTATATAATTGCAATTTACAAAATGTAGCCTTTTAAGAATTCTTTCTCTCATTAGTGTAGTTTTTCATTTCTAATAAATGTTCAATAAATCCTAATCCTATCCTATCTTACCTAAACTATTACAAAAGCTTGAATGTCCAGATCTCGGACCTAACACATCAACTTAGAACCTGTACTTCAATGGACTTCGACTTCTAAACATGTCAGTTTAGGACTCGTTCTTCAAAGCTTTTAGCTTCTGACTAATGAGAAACTGTGAGTACATCTACTTTATTTCGCTGCATTTATCTCTGATAATGATGTTATTTCAGTTTTCTCTTGTTTTTCAAGAATCTGAGCAAGTTTAACTAACTCTTGTTTTGTACAGCCCAAATCTTTCATTTGAGACACAAATTCTTTATACATTATGTAAAAGAAGATATTATTGAATTTTATTTTATACATTATGTAAAAGAAAGTCATGTTTTGGTGTTCAATTTTGAAAATTTTCAAGTTTTTGAAAAACTCGTTTCACGTACTGTTTGATTTTCGAATTATTGAAATTGTGTTTTTTGATCGAATTGTTTGAATAAAAGTTGTTACAAATCAGTTTTCGATCATATTTGTGAAAGATATCGACATTATTTTCTAATCTGTAATCGAATTCGTTGATTTTTCTTGTTTTTTCAACGGTTTGCGCCAGATCCACACTTTGCGCGAGTTCATCTTGATTTGCGTGAGTTCATCCTGAATTCTGAATACATCAAGATTTTTCAGAGTTTTCGCTATTTGTTCATCACGCAAAGTTCAAACTTTGCGACACATTCATTTTAAGCAAAGTGAAGTTTGCGTCTCTTTCAGCTAGCGAAAAGATCAGTTCTCGCTACTTACCTCTCACGCAAGAGAGATTTTCGCCATCAACTTCAAACGCAAAGCTAAATTTGCGTTACAGGCTTCTCACGCAAAGTTATCCTTACGCCAACTAAGTCTCACGAAAAGAGTAGTTCTCATCATCATTTCAAAGTGCAAGTTCTCGCCAACATCAGTTCACGCAACTCTCAGTTTGCACTAGTATTTGATCGCGCAAAGTCAAAGATCTCGTCATTCAAGTCTCACGCAAAGCTTTCTTTGCGTCATCTTCGCATCACGCAAACTCAAGTTCGCGTCATTGTCTTCTCACGCAAAGTTTGTTTTGCGTCTTCAACGTCTCACGCAAAGTTTGGTTTGCGCCTTCAACTATTCACGCAAATCTCAGTTCGCGTCTCCAACTGCTCACGACAATCTTCGTTTGCGCTATCTGCCTCTCACGCAAACCTCTAGTTTGCGCCAGTTTAGTCAAGACTTAGAATTTTTCTGGATTTCTGAGATATGGATTCTGCAAAGTTTGCTTATCAATCTCAGTTCTACAAAAATGATCTCATGATGTCATTGGGTACAGAAAATCGTCCTCCAGTGCTGATTGATGAAAACGAGTTTACACATTGGCAAGATAGGTTTCTAAATTTTATCGAGCATCAAAAGAACGGAAATGACATGCTGAATATTCTATCTGAAGGACCATTTGAAAAACCCATTCTGGCTTCTGGATTATATAAGCCTACCAAAGAATACACACCAGATGAGTTATCGCAGTATCAAGATGATCGTGATATAAAGGCAAATATGATGTTAGCCTTGCCAAACTCTATCTATAACAGGATTGATTGTTTCAAAAATCATCCTAATCTTATGTGGCAACAGCTACAAAAGATTATTCTTGGTTCTTCAGTTGCTACTCAACTCCGACATACTCGTTACATGAACAACTTTGAAGAATTCAAAGCCAAGGATGGGGAGTCACTGAAAACTGTGTATGACAGATTCTGTGCCTTGATTAATGATCTGAGGAAAATTAAAGTGGAAAAGACTGAGCTTGAAAGAAATCTGAAATTTATCAATGCACTTCAACCAGAATGGAACAAATCCTGTCACAGATTGAGGAATGATGTCAAAATATCTTCAATGCAAATCCAAGAGATGTATGAGATCTTAATGACTGATGAGTGCATTGTAACTGAGAAGAAGGCCAAACTAGACAAGAGAAACAAGAAATCAGTGGACCCAGTTGCTCTCATCACAAAACAACTGGCAGAACAAGCATTGTCTGATAATGCTTATGACGGGGCCACTGATGATGATGGCGAGGCGCTTCAGAAAGCAATGATCCTTCTCTCACAACATTATCAAAAAAAGTTCCAACCTCGGTCGGGTTCCAACAATCTGCGCTTCACTTCTGGGTCAAAGAATGTCCAAGTGCCCGAGGCTAAGAAAGATGCCGCATGTTACAACTGTGGAAAGCCGGGTCATTTTTCAAAGGAGTGTAGAGTGAAGAAGATTCGGGATTCGGCATACTATCGGAAGAAAATGGAACTTGCCGAGAAAAGAGAGAACGAAACAGCTTTGCTTGTAGAAGAGGAGTACTGGCTGGATCACTCTGAAGACGAAGTTGATTCTATCGAGACTGCTCAAATGTGCTTAATCGGAGATGATCAATCTGATGATGATGATGAAACTGATGAAGATGAGGTATATTCTGAGTTTGATTTCACGTTCATATCCTCACAAATGAACATTATCATAACTGCTTTATCTGATCTTCGCTCGAAGTTAATATCTGAAAAGAATTTAAATTCAGAAAAGTCAGATTTGATTGACAAATTAAAAATTTCTTTGAAAGATGAAAAATCTATTTTGGTTAATACTAAAGACATCTTTCAAAAGAAATTGGATGATTTGGAAAATTCAAATAAGACTTATCTTGAGTCTTTGACTGAAATGACCTCATTAAAAGATAATTTTTCGGCTAAAATAAATGAGTTAGAAGAAAAATTATATCGAAGGAATCAATCTGAGCAAACTATTTATTTGAACAAACCGAGGAGTTATGAGTCTATAAAAGAAAAATGGGGACTTGGTTTTGAAAATCCTCATTGTTTAAACAATGCAATTGAAAAATCCCCAACTTTATATAAATACGATTATCTAACTCTTGCTCAATATGCTCCTCAATTTAAAATTGATTGGATGAATGAAAAGCAAGTGTTAGAAATCGAAAAAGAGAAAAGGATGAATAATAAGAAAAGGGAAGTTTCTTTTGTTTATACGAGCAAAAATGCTAAATATTTTCCTGAAAATTTAAAGAAAGGCCGAAAAAGCCTAAATGATATATCTTCCATTAAGTCTTCAGTGTCAGATGATTATGTTGATATATATGCCGCTAAATCTGATAAGGAAAATATCTCTTCAATCTTTTATGATTCTAAGAGATATACTCCTCCATTAATTTTAGAAGGCAAAATCATTGATCTTGAAGATAAAATAGAAGATCAAAATATTTTAAAAGAAATTGAATCTGATGTTATTTTTTCTATCATGACGTCAAGTCTTGAAGAACATTTATTTTTCCAAAATCAAGATTCTGTTTCTGGCCATTCTTCTGTTTTTCAAGAAAACAAAAAGGAATTTCCAAAATTTGAAAACCTTTCTCAAAATTTTTCTGACTCCGAGGTTAGTTCAGATTTATTGGTTGATCAGTTGGGTGCCTTAGGTAAAATTGTTTCTTCTGATTCCAATCTTAAAACGAAAATTCTTGATGATTCTTTTATGCTCAATGATGATTATTATAAACCAAAGCGTAAAAGAAGACGGTCAAAGAAGTCAAAGAACAAGATAAAGTCATTTCTGACAATTCTAATTCTTCTGATTCAAATTTTACAGATAGGACTTTGAGCGCTCCTTCAAGGCAAATCTGGAGATAGATATTATAAAAGTGATTCATTTGCTTCTTGTAATAAAATTTCAAAATATTCAATAAAGCAAATGATTCAAATTTCAAAAGCTGTCTCATATTCTTCTTCTGATTCTAGTTCAGATGATTATGCTTCTTCTTCTTCTTCTTCTTCTTCTTCTTCTTCTTCTTCTTCTAATTCTGTTCATTCTTGTGATTATCTTTCTTGTGCTTTTCGTGTCAAATCTAACAACTATTTCCCCATAAGAACTGCAACTAACTTTCATGGACCCAAATTCAAGTGGGTACCAAAATCTCAAATTGCTTCTAAGTTACAGGTATCTACTATCAAGGGGGAGTAAGAGAAATTTGGCTTCTAAGTACATCAGCTTAGAACCCGTGCTTCAAAGACTTCGACTTCTAGACATGTCAGTCTAGGACTCGTTCTTCAATGCTTGTTAGCTTCTGACTAATGAGAAACTGTGAGTACATCTACTTTATTCCACTGCATTTATCTCTGATAATGATGTTGTTCCAGTTTTCTCAAAAGATTTTAAAGAATCTGAGCTATTTTATTCAAACTCTTGAATTTGTTCAACCCAAAATTTTCAAATGAGTCACAATTTCTTTATACATTATGTGAAAGACAATATTATTGAATTATATTTTGTTTCAACTGAATATAAACTTGCCGATCAAATGTTTCTATTTTCAAATCTCGACATGTTGATTTTAAAAATTTAAACCTTCCCAAATTTTATTCTATAAAGTAAAAGTTTTACAGTTTTCTTTCTTTTGAATAAAATGTGTGTCTAGGATAAATTTTCAAGTTGCTTTGTTTATATTAAAAGTTTTTATATGTTCATTTTTCAAATCTAACAAAAGTCGAAAAGTCAGCAACATGTTTGTAACTTTTGATACTGCTTTAAAGATATGTTATTTGGAATATTTATAGTTTACAATGCTTCGAAAACCTAAAAAGTCAGAATTTTGGATTGTAATGAAAATATGGGCTAAACACTTAGATGTAAAACTGAGTGATTGAGATGAATATTATTTTTCTAAAATACATAAATCTCTAAGTTTAAAAGTTTGTACCTATGACCTTTCTGGTTTGGGAAAGTAAGTTCCGTGGGATGCTTGTCATCTGGTCCCCTAAGGTCATTTGATCTGGGAGTGATCGAACCCAAATCCTTCTATAGAACCAGATCGAAAGTCATGTTCTACTGGTATGAATGGGTTTAGGATGTGTCGATGTAGCCTTTCTGATCTTGGAAAGTAAGTTCCAAGGGGTGCTTGACACCTAGTCCCCTAAGGCCAACTGGTCTGGGAGCGGCTGACCCAAATCCTACAATAGGGTCAGATAGAAAGTTACGTTTACGGCATGTTCTTTACTTAATAAACTTGTTGATTAAAAAGATGCCAAAAGTGCACAAGCTTAAAAGATGCCAAAGAGCACACTCATGTGAAGATGCCATAGTGCACAATGCTAAAAGATGCCAATGAGCACACATATCATGATACTTGGTGATATGTTTGAGTTGCAATAAACCTGTAAATTTGTGAAAGTCTGAATTCTTGATGGATTAGTGTGAGTACATGCGAAGTTCTCTATTATTTTTTTAGAATTGCATTTTCTTGAAGCTAATCGGAGTTCACATGCGAGCACACTGAATAGATTGATGAAAGTTTTTGAAACTGAACATGTCTTAACTTGATATGCAATAAAACTTGTTTCTGTATCCAAATACATACATTTGATTTAATCTGATGGATTTTATTGTGATATTTTACTAAATAGAATTCTATTTGTTTATGTTTAAATTTTTATATATTTAGTCGCTTCAAAATACATATTCAGTATATTTTTCTTTCTACATTGATGTTTCAATTCTTGTGTTCTCATATCTTTTTTAAATGGGTTTGTTCATTATTCAAGGGGGAGTGAATAAGGAGAAATTTCTGAAAAGATAATATCTGTTTTCGAGGGGGAGTATCTGATTTTCTATACAAATGCTAACTTGAATTGTCATATTTTAGTGCATTTGTGTAGGGGGAGTCAAAGAGCTTATCAGATAAAATTTTCTGAGTTTAAGTCAGATTTGCGCCAACAGTTGATAGCGCAAACCTCACTTTGCGCCACCTTCGTCTAGCGCAAAACTCACTTTGTGTCACCAACGTGTCGCGCAAACCTCTCCTTTTTCTTCTTTATTTTGATTTTGCAGATCTTAAGCTGTCTCGTCTCCAACATTTGCATGACCAAGTTGATCCAGATCATCAAGGTCATGAGGGGGAGAAGTTAAGGAGATGATAAAGAGATAAAGAGTTCAAACGTTTATCTGCTGATCAAGATTCACTCAAGATTCTATTTTTCTCAGCCATACTAGTCTTTTGCTGTTCTAGCACCGATAACCACAATTCATTCAAGTTTATTTGAAAGAGGTGAATCGTATATAGCACAAGCTGATGAACTGATTGTGATTTCAAGCTAATTACAAACTGGTCCAGTATTGTTAAGACAACAAAAGCAATTGAGCCTGAAAGATGCTGAGAAGAAATATTTTTTAAGTCAAGAAGCTTCTTCACAAAGTCGCTTAGATGGTCCGTGTTAATTTAGAAGATTGATTTTGAAGACCACCGCGCCAATGATTACTAAGGGGGAGATTGTTAAGTGTGATTTTATAGTAATCATTGTATTTATAGGCTTGGTCTTATACTGTGCTTAGATAGCTTTATCTGTTGTATAAGCCAAGGGTATTTAAGTCCCTTTGGTCTTAGTCTTTTTAAGAAATTCACGCACATCTATTAGAACTTACATCTTTGTGCTTCAAACTCTCTCTCTCTACTTTCTCTCTCTAGTGATTTAGTGATTCTTGAATTATCAGTTACGACTAAATATCAATTTTTCAAATGAAAATTTGTCTAATATGAAAATTTTTCAAACTCGACATTTGAATTTAAAAGTTTAAATCTTTACAAATTTTATTCTATAAAGAAAAAGCTTTACAATTTTTCTTTCTTTTGAATAAAATGTGTGTCTAAGATAAAATTTCAAGTTGCTTTATTTATATCGAAGTTTTATATGTTCATCTTTCAAGTCTTACAAAAGTCGAAAGATCAGCAACATGTTTGAAACTTTTGATATTGCTTTAAAGTTGTGTTATTCGGAATATTTATAGTTTACAATACTTGGAAATCCTAAAAAGTTTGAATTATGGATCGTAATGAAAATATGGGCTAAACACTTAGATATAAAACTGAGTGATTGAGATGAAAATTATATATATAAAATACAGAAATCTCTAAGTTTAAAAGTTTGTACCTGTGACCTTTCTGGTTTAGGAAAGTAAGTTCCGTGGGATGCTTGTCATCTGGTCCCTTAAGGTCAATTGATCTGGGAGTGATCGAACCCAAATCCTTCTATAGAACCAGATCGAAAGTCATGTTCTACTGGTATGAATGGGTTTAGGATGTGTCGATGTAGCCTTTCTGATCTGGAAGAGTAAGTTCCAAGGGGTGCTTGACACCTAGTCCCCTAAGGCCAACTGGTCTGGGAGCGGCTGACCCAAATCCTGCAATAGGGTCAGATAGAAAGTTACGTTTACGACATGTTCTTTACTTACCAAACTTTTTGATTAAAAAGATGCCAATGTGCACAAGCTTAAAAGATGCCAAAGAGGACACTCATGTGAAGATGCCAATGTGCACAATGCTAAAAGATGCCAATGAGCACACATCTCATGATACTTGGTGATATGTTTGAGTTGCGATAAACCTATAAATTTGTGAAAATCTTAAATTTTGATGGCTTAGTGTGAGTACGTGCAAAGTTCTCTATTATATTTTTAGAATTACATTTTCTTGAAGCTATTTAAAGTTCTCATGCTAGCACACTGAATAGATTGATGAAAGTTTTTGAAACTGAACATGTATTAACTTGATATGCAATAAAACTTGTATCTGTATCCAATAACATACATTTGATTTCAACTGATTGATTAATCTGTGATCTTTTACTAAATAGAATTTAATTTGTTTAGTGTTTAAAATTTTATATATTTAGTTGTTTCAAAATACATATTCAGTATAGTTTTCTTTCTACTTTGATGTTTCAATTCTTGTGTTCTCATATATCTGTTTTAATGGGTTTGTGCATTATTCAAGGTGGAGTGAATAAGGAGAATTTTCTGAAAGATCATATCTGTTTTCGAGGGGGAGAATCTGATTTTCTATACAAATGCTAACTTGAATTGTCATATTTAGTGCATTTGTGTAGGGGGAGCCAAAGTGCTTAACAGGTAAAAATTTTCTGAGTTTTAAGTCAGATTTGCGCCATCAGTTGGTAGCGCAAAACTAACTTTGCGCCACCTTCAGATAGCGCAAAACAATTTTTGTGCCACCTTCAGATAGCGCAAAACAATTTTTGCGCCACCTACGTGTAGCGCAAATCTTCCCTCTTTCTCCTTAAATCTGATTTTGCAGATCTTAAGCTGTCTCATCTCCAACATTTGCATGACCAAGTTGATCCAGATCATCAAGGTCATGAGGGGGAGAAGTTAAGAATAATTTAAAGAGACAAAGAGTTCAAACGTTTATCTGCTGATCAAGATTTGCTCAAGATTCTATTCTTTCAGCTACTAATACTTTTGCTGTTCCAGCTCTGACCACCACAGTTCATTCAAGTATATTTGAAAGAGGTGGGTCGTCTAGAGCACAAGCTGATGAACCAATTGTTCTTTCAAGTTTATTGCATACTGGTCCAGTCTTGTCAAGGCAGCAAAGGCAACATAGTTTAGAAGATGCTGAGAAGAATTTTTTTTTAGTCAAGAAGCTTCTTCGATAAGTCGCTTAGATGGTCCGTGTTGATTTAGAAGATGAATTTTGAAGATCACAGCTCCAATGATTACTAAGGGGGAGATTGTTAAGTCAGATTTTATAGTAATCATTGTATTTATAGGCTTGGTCTAATACTGTGTTTAGAGGCTTATTCTGTGTTGTATTTGCCAAGGGTATTTAAGTTCCTTGTGTCTTTGGTCTTTGTAAGGAAACTCACGCATTCATCTAATACAATCTTACTTTGTGCTTTAAACTCTCTCTCTATTTTCTCTCTCTACTTTCTCTCTCTACTTTCTCTCTCTATGATTTAGTGATTTTGGGATTATCAATGGTTGTTGTAATCCATCGATTTTTGTTTTTTGTTGTTGTCTCTATCATGAAATTTTAATGTATTTATTGTAATTCATGTTGAATTCCAATGTATTTTTAATCATGACTATGTTAATACTTGAAAACGTTTGTTGTTGTTGTTGTTGGGCGCACTCCCTGAATTGGTAATCATGAAGTTTATAGACCAACGCATCGGTATGCATGATCGTTATAAAAGAAGTTCTATTTCGTATGTAGCCGTAACTGTTCGTACCTCATTTTAACGATCTTTGCAAATGTTTGTTTGTCAACATTTTGTTGGAGGAGTTTGATCCTTGTATTGGTTTGAAATAAATCTTAAAAAAAATTCGCCTACAATATTACGAATAACGATTATGTGGAGATGTGGCGTTGAAATTTGTTTAAATATCTATCTGATGGAATTGTTGTTTTGTCCCTGGAGTTATGTTATATGATAGGGTTGAAGTGTTTTAACATGTTGTTATATAGTGAAGAGTAAGAATGCATGGATGTTAAATTCATAAGAAAGTGGTCATTAGGTTTCAAAAGACCAATCATCTGAAGTTGTTATATATATTCCTTCCATGGGCAATCCTAGCAGGTGATGCACCGACTCAACAGTGATTGCTATATTCTCGGTGTGGATATCTAGTTGCATGCTTTTAGTGTCTATTTTATCTACTACGTAGAATCCTAGTTTGAATGGTACACCATCCAGAGCCATTTCTATCAATGAACCAAAGCCAAGTTCAGTAACCACCGTTTTTTGATCGGTAGTTAAACCTCTTATGGTTTCATGTAAAGTTCGTCACGATGTTCGGGTTCTGAGATTTGCGAACTTGGGCCTCTTTCTATCCGAGTTTCTTGATTCACTGATATTTGGTTTCCTCTTTTTCTCTACTTCGTCTGGTGTTTCACTTTTAGGCTGCTTGTAACAAAGTAAGATATGAACTTATAAGTGTATCGAAAGGAAAATTAGTAAGTGTTCTAAATTTAATCATGTTTTACCTGCATTTTTGGATTTGGTCTTAGTTTCCGCAAGTATGACCTAAACTTCATGACATTTGGTATCCTGTGTTCTTTCGTTCTCTTCGTTTGCCCTTGTAGCACTATGGGTGCATCTCGATGAGCTCCCAATCACTATGACAGGTTTAGCTTTAAAGTCTCTGTCGTAATAGAAAAATTAATAATGCATTATTGAATGTTATTGTTTTGCTATATGAATAATGTGATATGTCAATATCGAGGTGTGTACCTGATTTTCCTTTTTTCCTTCTTGAATATGACTTCAGTGGCTTCTCCATATGCGATTCAGCTATCGGTGATTTTCCTTCAAGAGGAGGAGCTTCTTATGTTATAATTTTTTATATCTTCACTTCAAAAAAATAGATATCTTACCTTTTGTGTGTGTAGTCTGCTTTCCATCCATTCTTAAATCTTTCATTAGTGCCTCCACACCTGCAGTTTTCAATAAGGAAATTTGGTATCCAAAATGTGACTGATCATGTGGACATGGGTAAGATGAATACCTTGTTATGAATTGGTCTTCATGGCTGAAAAATATATTGAATGTGCTGAATGTAGCTTCATTATTTCCTATTATGTATTTGTGTTTCCATAGTCTTCTGTTTAACCGTTTACATTATATATGTATGGATGATTACCTTGTGTTTTTATATTAAGTTTCACACTTTCTCTGAATATTCAATCACATGAATAACCATTCATGAAAACACCATCATGTTCATATATTCATCACTAGTCTAGCTTTTTATTTTTATTTTTTATAAACCCCATCCAATTTTTGTATTTTTTATCTACGCAATATGAGATCTTTGGTCTAGTTAACTGTTTCCTTCCTTTTATAATGTTTTCCTTCTTAATGAATATACTATCATCATATGCTGAAAATTTTCCCAATGCAAGTATCATATGTAGAAATCTATGCTAGATAGGGCAAAAAATTCCTGCTGTGTGTCCCACAATGTGTATAGATCAAGATAACAACAATCAATTTCCAATCAAATCACTTTTATTAATCACAAGTCTGAATTATAATATTTCTCTCTCAAACTTCAAACTCGTATGACACACTGAATAGCTTCTTACAAAGAACACGCACAAAACCAATTTATACACCATAAAAGAAACGCGCAAGCTATAATAAAACTAAAAAGCGCAAACACTTAAAACTCTTACAACTCTATAAAAACAGAAAATACAATGTTGACTTTGACTTTTATTACACTAGACTTTGACATTGATGTTGAGAGTTGACTTTAGCTTTGACCTTCAGTCTTCAGTCTTCTATGATCTTGTATCAAACATATTTATGCTCTAACAATCTCCCCCTTTGGATTCAAGATCATCACAAAAATATTTTGCAATTCAATCTCCCTCTTTAGTTCAATCTGAGCAATCTTTGACTGTATTCTTCCAAGTCTGTCTATAAAAGATATTAACAATCTCCCCAAATATGATAGAAACGATCTTCAATAATTTCCCAAAAACTGTCACAAGACCCTTTCAGACTTCGGAAAGAAATTATCTTCAGAATTAGCTCAGATTGCTTTAGCAACAAACCATCAAAGAAAATTTCTGAAAATTCAGCACAACTTCAGAAAACTTTGAACTTTGCATCCTTCTTTCACAATTAACCTTTGATCTTCAAACAATTCTCTAACTCTGGAATTTCTGACACGGACATTTCTTTAATTCATCTCCCCCTTTTAATGAATAGAGCACCGATATCATCAAAACTTCCTCCAAGAAATGTCTGTAACAATTCTGATCACTGATCGTTTGAACCGAGCCTCTGATTCACCATCGATCCAAAATAAGAAATTCATCCAGATATTTTCAAATCTAGACAAATTAGAAATGTAACACCTGAATCAAAAAATAAATCAGTTAATATGTCTGTCAGTAACACAAAGTTACTATGTTTAATGGATACACATAGGAAAGGAGGTTTTTGATGTTCACTCCCCCAGGGCTTCCATCCAATCATCGAAACACCACAAAGGAAATTTCTATGAATGTTATGACAAGAAAACAAATTCCTTGTGTGTTCGTGCAAGTGTTGAAAGAATTAAGCACTTGATAATTGCTTTTATAAAGGCTCAACATTGTGTAAACCACTAAGACAACAGTAGATAAACACAGACTTTATGTGCATGATTGAAGTGCGAAGGTGGGACAAACTTCCTTCTTTTTCAATATCCAGATTTTCCAAATGAAAACCAGATAGATTATGTGCTGCGTCCCCAAAAAAATATGAAACATTTTCTTGTTAAGAAGAAAATGAGTTGCTGGTGGGGTTTTTATCAAGAGTTGGCATGGGCTAGTTGCCTATTTCAATAATGTTCACGAAGAATTGTGAATCATTAGGAATGTGGCTGCCCGACTCAGAAAGTAGTTGGTGCAGAGTTTGATATTCTTTTACTCTGTTCTCTCACCCTCCTTCTTTTAATCATTAAGCTCACATCTAACCAAACTCTCTTTTCCATTTTACCTCAACGCACAACCCACACTCATTTCTTTTTGACTCCTCACACTCAATCACTATGGAGTAGCTTCTTCGTTAGGAGACACTGGTAATCGTGAATCCATAGAAGTTTTCATTTAAGTCTTAGCACAAAGAACCCATATTATATGCTCAAAATATAATCATGAAGATTTGAGCATTTTTAAACATTGAAGTATTGTTAAACAAGTATATTGAAAGAATAAACATGAATGCAAGAGACTTGTTTGAAAAATCTGACATTGTATGAAAATGATCAGAATCAAATGATATAGCAATCAAAGCTTATGGTCAAGAATAATGGATATTGTCTATATGAAACAAAATATAGACATTCTTGAATAAAACGTTTAGAAATGAAATAACGCTCAAAATTCATTGAAGTGCAAGCGGGGTGTCTTACCATCGAAAAATATGTTTCAAATTTGAGACATGGTAAGAACATTTTAAACAAAAATTAAACCGGTGTGTGTGAATATTTGAAAGTATATAGAAAAGAGACAATACACAAGTATTTATATTTGGAAACACACGGTTTGTAAACATTTAAACTCAAAATAAAATGAAAACATTTAAAATCACACTTCCTATTCATGAAATCTGTTTAAGAATCGGGAAGTGGTTTGAACATTTAAGAATATGTTTTCTATGATTGAAAGTTGTCCTTCTTTCAACCATATATGAGATTAAGATAAGAAATTAACCTTTTCACTTCGTCTTAAATCTCATGAATTCATGCTTAAGTCATAAAAATATGATCTTGTAAGCTTCTCTCATCCTGCACAAGTTTCAAAGTCATGTGAAAGCAACTTTATTCACAAATTTATTGAAAAGTAAATGACATAAAACAGTAAGTGAAAGCAGTAAAACAATGAGTGAACGAGTTCTGATCTGAAGTAATCAGAAATCATTTCCTTACTCCTTTTATTGTCTTCTTCATAAACTCCCCCTAAAAACATGCATCACAAAAATTTGACAGTTAAGTAAATTCAAAAATTCTATAAACTCCCCCTCAAAAGAATATTGATCATCTTAACATCTTGTCTCACTCCCCCTGAGATCATGAACAAACATGTTAAAGTGCAGATATCCTTTCAGAATTAATGATAAAGAAATGATGAAAATTACAATAAAAGAAACTTTAATAGGTAATCTCTGATTAGATCTTGAGATTTAGCATACCAAGCTTAGATACAAAAAAATTGAATCTCTTTTCATCTAAAGGTTTGGTAAACAAATCTGCAAGATGATAATCAGTTTTTACAAAGTAAAGTTTTATTGTACCATTTTCTACATTATCTTTAATAAAATGATACCTGACATCAATGTGCTTTGTTTTAGTATGTTGCACAGGATTAGCTGATATTGCGATAAAGCTCTTCGAGTCACAATAGATCGGTATTTTGTCAAACTTGAATCCATAGTCTCGAAGTTGTGTCCTCATCCACAAAACCTGAGAGCAGCAACTACATACTCTGCTTCAGCAGTCGAGGTGGAAACACAAAGTTGTTTCTTTGACGCCCAACTAACGAGCTTGTCTCCAAAGAATTGAATATGACCCGATGTTCTTTTCCTGTCTAACATACATCCAGCATGATCTGCATCTGAATAAGCCGTCAATTCAAAACCAGTATCTTTAGGATACCACATACCAAGATCTGCAGTCCCCTTCAGATATCTAAAGATCCGTTTGACCGCGAACAAATGGGATTCTTTAGGAGCATCCTGATATATCTTTCACATAAACATGTTGAGAACATAATATCTGGCCTACTTGAAGTAGGATACATTAAAGAACCTATCATTCCTCTATAAGTCCTAACATCAACAACTTTTCCCGAAGGATCAGTGCTAATCTTAGTACCTGGTGCTATCGGGGTTGCAATTGGTTTACAAGTTTCCATTTTGAATTTTCGAAGAATATCAAAAATGTACTTAGCTTGATTTATAAAAATCCCCGTTGAAAATTGTTTTACTTGTAATCCGAGAAAGAAATTCATCTCTCCCATCATACTCATTTGAAATCTTGACACCATTAGATTGGAAAAGTTCTTACAGTATTTAGGATTTGTAGAGCCAAATATTATATGATCAACATATATTTGAATAAGAATGATATCGGCTTTTTCTTTCTTGATGAATAAAGTAGTATCGATTTTACCTATAGTAAAGCCCGACTTGACCAAGAATTTTGATAGAACATCATACCAGGCTCGAGGCGCTTGTTTTAACCCATAAAGTGCTTTAACCAAGATATATACATGATCTGGTTTATCTGGATTCACAAAGCCTTCTGGTTGTGAGACGTAGACTTCCTCCTTAAGAATGCCATTTAGAAAGGCAGTCTTCACGTCCATTTGATAGACAATGAAGTTTTTGTGAGCAGCGTAGGCTAGAAACATACGGATTGCTTCTATACATGCTACTGGAGCATAAGTCTCATCATAATCGATGCCTTCCTCTTGCCGGTAACCTTTGGCAACAAGTCTTGCTTTGTTCCTAATGACGATACCATCTTCATCCTTCTTATTCTGAATACCCATTTGTTGCAATGATAGATTTACCTACCGGTTTAGGCACAAGTCTCCAGACCTTTAGAGCTTCAAACTGATTGAGCTCTTCTTGCATTGCAGTAACCCAATATGAGTCGGCGAGATCCTCTGATACGCGAGTTGGCTCTATCTTACTCAGAAAGGAATCATGCATACACATTGTTAAGTCTAATTTTGTAGTAATCATTGTATCTATTTTCTAGCTTTTACTGTGCTTTATGTTCTTTTCTGTATTGTAAAGGCTTGGGGTATTTAAGTCCCCTTAGAGCCTTTGTTTTGTAATTTTGGCAATTACATTTCAATACATCTGTGAACTTTGTGCTTCAATATTTTCTCTCTCTAAAGAATCAGTTATCTAGGACTCTCAATTGGTATCAGAGCAATTTGAATCTTGAGTGGATTGAGAGATTGTTTTTCTAAATCTGAATTTGTGATTGAAATCAAAAATTTGATCGATTTTCTTGAATTTTTCAAGAAAATCTCGTTTTCTTGATTTCTCATAAAATTTGGATATGTTTGTGATCGAATTGTATTGTTTTTGATCTTGTTAGACTCGTTTTTGATAATCGATCACTGTTGTTTCCTATAACTTTGCATAAAAACCTTGATTTGATCATCAATTTTGCGATTATGTGTTTTCTGAAAAAAAAAAACGTTCTTGTTCTGTTCTTTGTCGATTTTTTAGTTTTTGTTGATTTTAATCGAAATTGTTTGATAAAATTTGTTAGAAAGATGTTTTCGAAGTTCAGTATATGATTTTCTTGGTTAAAATTCTTAGTTTAATTTGTTCTTGCGAAAATCTGTGAGTTCATGTGATTTTGCGTGTCATTCATGTACTTTGCGTGTTATTCATAGGTTGCATGAAGTAGTAGTGTTTCTGAACTTTGCGTTTTATTCATGAGAGTTTGTGTTTCATTCATATATGTTTGCGTGTGATTCTTATGCTTTGCTCCTCATTCATGCATTCATATATCTTGTGATCTAATTCGTGTGTTAGTAAAATTTTCAGGTTTGCGGTTCTCATTGGAAACGCAGAGCCAAGTTTCTCGGTTCTAGTCTGACACGCAAACCATCAGTTTGCGTTTCTCATTTCAAGTGAAAAGTCTGTGTATCAAACGCAAAGTATCTCATCCGCAAAGTTTATCTCCCGCGAAGTCTACAAACGCAAAGCTCAGTTTGCGTTCCCTTCAGCAAACGCAAAGCTCAGTTTGCGTTCCCTTCAGCACACGCAAAGCTCACTTTGCGCTCATCATTTCAAACGCAAACCTCTAGTTTGCGGGTCTCTCTTACTTAGACAATTTTGCTGACATTTCTGAGTTTTTCACAAGATGTCTCTACAAGCAAAACTTTACAAGAATGACCTCATGATGTCTTTGGGGTCCGATACTCGTCCACCAGTTCTTATCAATGAGAATGAATTCAAACAATGGCAGGATAGATTCATCAACTTTATTGAAAGGCAACCAAATGGGGAGAACATGATGAAATCACTGACTCAGGGTCCTATGGAAATTCCAAGGAAAGTGATCCCAACTACTGCTACTACTCCAACTACAACTGTTGAAAAAGCTTTAAGAGAGTATGAAGCTGAAGAGGTCTTAAGATATCAAGCAGACAATCAGGCTAAGTCGAATCTGATCCTTGATCTTCCCAACTCCATCTATAACAGAATCGACTGTTTCAAACATAACCTAATGTTGATGTGGACACAACTTGAGAAGATCATGCTTGGTACTGCAATGTCTACTCAGTTACGATAGACCAGGTACATGAACAACTTTGAAAAGTTCAAGGCCAAGGATGGGGAAAGTTTGAAAAATGTTTTTGATCGATTCTGGGCTGTTATCAATGATCTCTACAAGATTAAAGTTACCAAGACTGAGTTGGAGGCAAACTTGAAGTTTCTGAATGCTTTACAACCTGAGTGGAACAAGGCATGCCATCGAATGAGAAATGATGTTAGAATCTCAACTATGCCAATTCAGGAGTTATATGAAATCTTGATGACAGATGAATCTTTGGTAATGGAGAAGAAGGCGAAAATGGATAAAAAGAACAAGCCTCTGACAGTAGATCCCATTGCTCTTATAGCTAGCCAACTGGCTGAGCAAGCTTTAACTGAATCGGCTTATGATGGATCTACAGATGATGATGGCGAAGCGCTTGAAAAGGCCATGATTCTTTTGACTCAGCATTACAAGAAACAGTTCAAGCACAGATCTGGGTCGAACAACTTGCGGTTTACTTCTGGTTCTAAGAAGATAGAACCTGGTGCTTCTTCAAAGCCATTCACTCCAAAGTATGAACCGGCTAAGGTTGTTGACCAAAAGAAAGATGACAAAAAGATGATGAATTGTTTCAACTGTGGGAAGCCAGGACATATGGTTAAGGACTGTAGAGTCAAGGTGATTAAGGATGCTGCTTTTTACCGAAAGAAGTTGGCTTTAGATGAAAAGAAAGAAAGTGGTACTATCCTGTTGGCCGAAGAAGAATACTGGTTGGACCATTCAGACAACGAGGCTGAAAATGAGGAGACTGCGGCTATGTGCTTTATAGGTGATGACAATTCTGATGATGAGGAAGAGGATACCTCATCTAATGGTTCTGAGGTAATATCTGAGTTTAACTATAATTTCTTCTTATCTCAAATGAATGTTTTTATCACTGCTTTGCATGATATGCGCTCAAAGTTCGTTTCTGAAAAGGTTAAAAATCAAGAAAAGTCTGATTCAATTGATAAACTGCAAATTTCTTTAAAAGATGAAAAATCAATTTTAATTGATACAAAAGAGAAATTTCAAAAGCAGTTAGTTGATCTAGAAAATTCAAATCAGACTTATCATGATTCGTTGACTGAAATGACTTCTTCAAATCAAAATCTTTCTGAAAAGATAATTGTTTTAGAAAAGAAATTGTATAAAAGAGAACAGCCTGAGCAAACGATTTACATGAATAAACCAAGGAGTGAAGAAGCCATAAAAGAAAAGTGGGGACTTGGTTTTGAAAACCCGCATTTTTTAAATCATGCTAAAAATGAAGTTCCTACTTTATATGAATATGATCACTTTACTCTTGCAAGATATGCTCCTCAGTTTAAATTCTTTTGGACAACTGAGAAACAAATTTTGGAAGAAGAAAATGTGAAGAGGATGAAAAATAAGAGGATGGAAATACCATTTGTTTATACTTCTGAAAATGCAAAGTATTTTCCTGATCAGTCTAAGAAAACCAGAAAATTTCAAAATATTTTAAATATCAATTCTTCCAATAAATCTTCATTATCAACAGATTTCGTTGATATGTTTGCTAACACTGATAAGGAAAATGTATCTCCGGTATCTTATGATACTAAGAAATACATTCCTCCATTAGTGTTAGAAGGTAAAATTGTTGATCTTGAAGATAGATTGGAAGAACAAAATCTTCAAACTTGTTTACAAAACGATTTATTTCTTTTTATAATGAAAACAAGTTTTGAAGATAAAAGTTCTTCTGGTTTTTCAAAAGTTTCAAAGGAAAATGCTAAGGTTTTAAAAAATAATGGTCATTTGCGTTCCACATTGGAAACGCAATTTGCGCATGCAGTGGGAAGCGCAAAGCTCAGTTTGCGCCTCTAATGGGAAGCGCAAACCTCCTCTTGTCTTGCGAAATTTTGAAAATTTTCACTCCGAGGCTAGTTCTTCAATGTCAAATGCTAAGACTGATTTCTTTGATAAAGTTTCTTCTGATCCAATTATTGATAATTCTTTACTGCTAAATGCTCAATTTTATAAAAAGAAGCGTAAAAGAAGAAGATCAAAGAAGTCAAAGAAACATGATACTGTCTTATCTGAAAATTCTAATGTTTCTGATTTTTCTTCTTCAGATCGGACTGTGAGGAAGTCAACAAGGCAGATTTGGAGGATGAAACAGCAAAGATTAGAATATGAACTGTTAGGAGTAAATTGTGTAGACAATCTTTGTGATACTGATACATTTGCTTCTTGTAATAAAATCCCAAAATACTCTTTTAAGCAAATGTTTGATATATCAAAGAATATCTCATATGCTTCTTCTAGTTCTGATTCTGATAATTGTGTTTTATCATCTATTGATAATTGCTTTCATTCTTTCAAGAAAAATAAATCTGTGAGAAATAAAAGATATAAATCTAACAAGGGACCCATAAGGTGTAGTTTCTGTGTGTGCAGCTTAGTCAATCATGGTATCTGGACTCGGGATGTTCAAAACATATGACTGGCAACAAATCACTTCTGTCTAATTTTAAAGATAAATGTTGCGGTCATGTGAAATTTGGTAACTGTGAGACTGCTCCGATTCTTTGTTATGGTGATCTAGTTCAGGGTAACATAACTGTCAAAAGAGTAAGCTACGTCGAGGGTCTAAGTCACAACCTTTTCAGCATCGGTCAATTATGTGATAAAGACCTTGAAGTTAGCTTCAAATCCAAAAGAGTTGCAGTGAAGAATGATAATGTCAAGGATCTTCTGGTAGGAAAAAGACAATCAAATTTGTATACTATTGATCTCTCTAAGATCAAAATTCCTTCAGATATCTGCTTGCTCTCTAAAGCTTCAGTTCAAGAAAGTTGGATTTGGCACAGACGTTTAGCTCACCTCAACTTCAAGTATATGGATCGCCTGGTCAAGAATGATTCTGTGAGAGGTCTTCCAGTTCTCCGTTTTCAGAAAGACCATCTATGCCAGGATTGTGAGAAAGGAAAAATGAAGAAAGCTCCTCACAAGCCTAAACCTGAACACTGCACGTCGGCTATTCTTGATCTTTTGCATGTTGATTTGTGTGGTCCGATGAAGACGAAGAGTTTAGGACGTAAGAAATATGTTTTGGTGGTTGTTGATGACTATTCCAGATATACTTGGGTAAAATTTCTGAAGTCAAAAGACGAGACTCCTGAAGTACTCATCAACCTCATCAAGTCAACTCAGACAAATAAGTAGAAGCAAGTGAAAGTGGTAAGATCTGACAATGGTACTGAATTCAAAAACAATACTCTTCAGGCATTCTATGAATCTCAAGGAATACAACAACAATTTTCTGCTGCACGTACTCCGCAACAGAACGGCGTTGTTGAAAGAAGAAATCGAACGCTTGTTGAGTCTGCCAGGTCAATGTTCGCTTATTCAGGTCTACCTTTGTCTTACTGGGCTGAAGCAGTGTCAACTGCCTGTCATACACAGAACAGATCAATTCTGCATCGTCGCTTCAACAAAACACCGTATGAACTTATGAACGGGATCAAACCGAACATCAAGTATTTCAAGTCATTCGGGTGTAAATGCTACGTTCTGAATGACAGGGAGAATCTCAACAAGTTTAGTCCAAAGGCAGACGAGGGTATATTCGTGGGTTATTCTTCAAACTCTGCATCTTATAGAGTTTTTCTGATCTCTGCAAGTAAGGTCATAGAGAATGTCAATGTAAAATTTGACGAAGCTGCTGATTTGGTTTCTAGTCACTCAGGCTCAGAACCCGCTATCATTGGAAAGTCAGTTTCTGAACAAATCAGTTCAGAAACTGCTCTTTCACCGGATAACCATGATTCTTCTACTCCCTCTCCTAATCTTGATTTTCTGTTTGAAAATTTTTATGATGATGTGCCTAGATCTAACTCTGTAAATCTTTCTAATGATTTGAATCAGGAAACTGAGAGCTCATCTATTCCAAATTCCGCTGCATCTATCTCTGACAATGATGTTGTTCCAGTCCCTCCTGTTCAACAAGAACCGGCACAACAAGAACCTGTTCAATCAGAAAATCCACAATCAGAACCAGTTCAAGAAGAACAACCTGTTCAAGAGGAATCAGTCCAGGAAGAAGTACAGAATGATGTTATTCAACAAACTGTTCCCGAATCTGATTCAGAGATTGTTGAGATACCTCCTCCTCCAGTGGAAACTATTTCTATCTCTTCATCTGATGTTGAAGTTTCTAAACCTCCCTCTCTTCAATTGGAAGTTGTTCAAGATGTAATTGATCCTCTCCCTCATATAACAAAATGGACAAGATCTCATCCAATTCATCAAATTATTGGAGATCCTCAAGCCAGTGTTTCTATACGCTCCAAGTCGGCTACTTCCAACGAATGTCTCTTCACTTGCTTCCTAAGCAAGATTGAACCTACAAAAGTTTCTGAAGCATTGGAGGACCCGGATTGGATCATTGCTATGCAAGAGGAGATCAATCAATTTGATGCGCTCAAAGTGTGGAGACTTGTATCTAGGTCGAAAGGGAAAAGCATAATTGGTACCAAGTGGATATTCAAGAATAAAAAGGATAAGGATGGTATCGTCATTCGAAACAAAGAAAGGTTGGTAGCCAAAGGATATCGACAAGAAGAAGGTATTAACTACGATGAAACGTTTGCACCCGTTGCCGGATTGGAAGCTATACGAATGTTTCTTGCCTTCGCTGCTTATCACAACTTCACAGTATATCAAATGGACGTCAAGACGGCATTTCTCAATGGCAAACTTAAAGAAGAAGTATATGTATCTCAGCCAGAGGGATTTGTTGACAAAGATCGTCCATATTACATATATTTTCTCGATAAAGCATTGTATGGTTTGAAACAAGCTCCACGGGCATGGTATGACGAGTTGTCAGCTTTCTTGGTCAAATCCGGCTTCACCAAAGGGTCTATCGATACTACTCTTTTCATTTATAGAACTAATCTTGATATCTGCTCAGTACAAATATACGTAGATGATATTAATTTCGGTGCGACTAACAAATCTTTGTGTACTTAGTTTTCTGATTTAATGACCTCTAGATTTCAGATGAGCAAGATGGGAGAAATCAATTTCTTCCTCGACTTACAAGTGAAGCAGCTTCCTGATGGTATTTTCATCAACCAGTCCAAGTACATATTTGACATTTTGAAGAAATTCAAGATGGACAAATCTACTTCAATCGGAACGCCGATGGCTCATGGTGCCAAACTCGGACTCGATCCAGATGGAAAAGCTGTGGATCAAAAGACATACAGAGGGATGATCGGTTCACTGATGTATCTAACTGCCAGTCGCCCGGACATAATGTTCTCCATGTGTTTGTGTGCCCGATTTCAGGTTATTCAAAAGAATCTCATCTTTAGCAGTCAAACGCATTTTTAGATATATTAAAGGAACTCCTTATTTAGGATTATGGTATCCTAAAAGTTTTGACTATAATTTGATTGCTTATTCAGATGCAGATTTTGGTGGTAATCAATTGGAGAGGAAGAGTACTTCTGGTCATCTTCAGTTTTTAGGTGACAGACTGATAAGTTGGGCGTCGAAAAAGCAAAACTGCGTTTCAATTTCAACAGCCGAAGCTGAATACGTCGCTGCAGCTAGTTGCTGTGCTCAAGTGCTCTGGATGAAAACGCAACTTCGGGATTACGAGATGTTGTATAAGACAGTGCCAATTTATTGTGACAGCAAATCCGCAATTGCCATATCGGTCAATCCAGTCCAGCACACCAAGACCAAGCACATAGACATGAGATATCATTTTATAAAGCATAATGTGGAAGAAGGTACTATTGAATTATATTTTGTACCAACAGAATATCAACTTGCTGATATATTTACAAAAGCCTTAGATGAAAAACGTTTCAATTTTTTGCTTTCAAAATTAGGCATGTTGAATTTAAAAGTTTAAATCTTTACAAATTTTATTCTATAAAATAAAATTTTACAGATTTTCTTTCTTTTGAATAAAACGTATGTCTAGGATCATTTACAAGTTCTTTGTTAATATTAAAGTTTTATATGTTCAAATTTCAAAGTCTTACAAAAGTCGAAAAGTCAGCAACATGTTTGTAGCTTTTAATACTGCTTTAAAGATATGTAAGTATGAATTTTTAGAGTTTACTTTGCTTAGACTACCTAAATGATCAGAATTATAGATCAGAATGAAAATATGGGCTAAGCATTTAGACGTTGATCTGAGTAATTGAGATGAATAATAAATTCTTAAAAATACAGAAATCTCTGAGTTTAAAAGTTTGTACCTGTGACCTTTCTGGTTTGGGAAAGTAAGTTCCGTAGGATGCTCGACATCTGGTCCCCTAAGGTCATTTGGTCTGGGAGTGATCGAACATAAATCCTTCTATAGAATCAGATCGAAAGTCATGTTTTACTGGTATGAATGGGTTTAGAATATGTCGATGTAGCCTTTCTGATCCGGGAAAGTAAGTTCCAAGGGGTGCTTGACACCTAGTCCCCTAAGGCCAGCTGGTCTGGGAGTGGCTGACCCAAATCCTGCAATAGGATCAGATAGTAAGTTACGTTTACGATATGTTCTTTGCTTAATTAACTTTTTGATTAAAAGATGCCAAAGTGCACGCGCTTAAAAGATGCCAAAGAGCACACTCATGTTAAGATGCCAATGTGCACAATGCTAAAAGATGCCAATGAGCACACATCTCATGATACTTGGTGATATGTTTGAGTTGTGATAAACCTGTAAATTTGTGAAAGTCTTAATTTTTGATGACTTAGTGTCAGTACATGCAAAGTTTTCTATAATAATTTTAGAACTGCATTTTTCTTGAAGCTAATTGAAGTTCACATGCGAGCACACTGAATAGACAAATGGAAGTTTTTGAAACTGAACATGTCTTAACTTGATATGCAATTATACTTGTTCTTGCATCCAACAATATATGCTTGATTTCAATTGATTGATAAATCTGTGAAATTTTACTGAGTAGACTTTAATTTGTTTAGTGTTTAAAATTTTATATGTTCAGTTGTTACAAAATTTATATTCAATATGATCATCTTTCATACTGATGCCTTTATGTTTGAGTATTTGTGTTATTTGTATATGGCCTGTGCAATTTTCAAGGGGGAGAGCTAATCTGAAAAAGTAATCTGTATTTTCTATGGTTGAGGGGGAATAAGGAAGAAAATTATCTGTCCTGATCAAAAGTTAAACAGGTATGTTTCTCAGATTTTTCTACACATTTGCCATACTAACAGTTAAATTTTTGTGCATTTGTGTAGGGGGAGCAAAAGAATTTCAGGTATATTTTTACTATTTTTTTAATGATTTTTTTATGTTTTATTTATTATTATTTTTTATTAGATTTAGTTTTTTGTTTTAGTTTTCTAGGTATAAATAGTGTTTTTCTTTTCATTTTCATTTTTTCCCGCCTACTGTTCATTGTATCTGAACTTTTCGGCTTCTCATTCTCTCTGTCGCTCACTATGTGCTCTATTCCAATCTGATTTCTTTCAGATTTTGTTATACGAACTCAAGGTATGTTTTGATTCTATTCACTTCGTTTATTGATGTTGAGTTACATTTGTTTGTGCTTTTAATCGATTAGTGTATTCCAAAATCTGATGTTTTGTATTTCTCGTTCCATTCAAAATATACAGATTGTGTGTTCGTGCATATTTTTTGTAAAATCAAGTATTGGGTTTTGCTTAGTTCAGTAAATCGATCATCAGGTATGTGTTCTTTTACTCTAATTTCTTGTTTTTTGTTTTAATTTTGTGATTTTTGTGGTTTTCGGGTCTTGTAATCGCGAAACCTAGTTTTTGTACAAGGATGATAGACCCGCAAAGTCTACTTTGCGCGTCTAGTTAGAAACGCAAAGTGAACTTTGCGTGTCTAACTAGAAACGCATAATGAACTTTGCGAGTCTAGTTAGAAATGCAAAGTAAACTTTGCGTGTCTAACTAGAAACGCAAAGTGAACTTTGCGTGTCTAACTAGAAACGCAAAGTCTACTTTGCGCTTCTATCTTGTGTAAATCTTTTGTTCTTTCTAGTTTACATATCAACTAGGACACGCAAAGTGTACTTTGCGTTTCCTCTTTGACACGAAAATTTTCCTTTTGTTTTACTTCGTGTTTTGATAGGGATTTGATTTCAAGTTTGTTTGACCTTTGCGTGTCTAGTTAGAAACGCAAAGTGAACTTTGCGCGTCTAACTAGAAACGCAAAGTGAACTTTGCGCGTCTAACTAGAAACGCAAAGTGAACTTTGCGCGTCTAATTAGAAATGCAAAGTCTACTTTGCGCTTCTAACTTATACGCAAACCTTCTTTGTGTTTTTGTGTATTTTTTGTTTTGTTTTTCTAAGAATAATTTTCGGACCATGTTAGAAACACAAACTTACCTTTGCGTCTCTTGACTGAAACGCAAACCTTAGTTTGCGCTTCTAACTTGGCACATAAACCATACTTAGAATTTTTTTTTTTTTTTTTGTTTTTGTCTAATTTTTTTTTCATTTTTGTTTTTCAGGTCTATTATGTCTTCCAAAACCCATACTGATCCAATGATTCAAGATGAGAATGCTATTCTTGATGATCCGTCTGATCGAGCCTCTCATGATACTCCGATGCCGTCACATCCTTCGGTTGGGGCCGATCTTTCTGCTTCTCGTCGTACACCAAATGATGTGTTCCCAACCATCATGTATATGCCATACAAGCCAAACAACTATCACGTGGACTTTGACAGAATCAAGATACATCCAGTGATACGAGCAATTCTCAAAGGACATCCACTTGCCCCTGCTCTTTCATACTGCGCAGATGTTCCTGAAGTGTATCTACAGCAGGCTTGGCATACTATAACAAAGAATGAACTGGCTCGTCCTCACCGCTTTGAGCTTCAAGTCTATCAATTTGACTCTTTCCTTTCCTACAAACGACTGAGATTGATACTGGAGCTTCCTGAGCCGAACTCCAGACCAGGCAGAACTACATATGACAACTTTCCATCTAAAGAGGAAGTCTATGAAGGGATACGGAATCTTGGATATGTTGGTACTTTGAACAAACCTACAGACTTTGACAAGTCCAATCTACCTCCAGTATGGTATGCACTGTTCTCTGTTCTCATCAGGTGCCTGACATCGAAGCATTCTGGCACTGACAGTGCAAGCTTACTGTATCTCCGATTGTTCCATGCAGTCGTCTATGACTTGCATGTCGACTACACGTTTATTTTTTGGACCGAACTCTCAGAGGTAGTACATGACAAGTTCACCAACAAGAAACGAAAGTTCATTCCGTTTGTCAGATTTATGAAGCTTATTGTTCGAAGCATGCTCCGTAGCAATCCAGTTATTCATCGCAGGTTATCTTGGCCTCAGGTTCCAGACTCGGAAATGTCTTATATTCAGAAGCAGAAGAAGACTTTCAACTATTCTATGACTATTCCATATGCTCTTATTGCCAACTACGCTGATGTTGCAAATGAGGATGTCATAGAATACTGTATGGAGAATGAGTTCATGGAAGTTGTACAAGAAGAGCCTTCTCATGACAATCAAGCTGTTGAACAAGATGTTGAAGTTGAAGCAGCTGTTTCTGACAAAGAGCCTGAAGTTGAAAAAGAGGCTGAAGATGAGCAAGAAGTTACTGTTATTGTTGAAACAGAAGTAGCTCAAAAGGATGTTGCTTCTCAACAAATTGAGAATGTTATTGCTGATATTGGTACTGCATCTACTGATGATATTGCTTTTGATTTTGAAGATGAGGATGATACTGCTGCTGATGCTATTCTTGCTAGTGATAAAGATGAGGATGAAAGTGATTCTGATGATAATGATAGTGATCATGCTGATCAACCGCGTATTCAAGTATATGAAAGGAAGTCCAAGACACCGGAAGTAGTTGTCTCAACAGAAGTTCTCTCTGAAGATGAATCTGTTCCTGTTAATCCTTCAGTTTCACATCTTCAGGTAGATGAATTGGATACAACTTTTGATCAAGCTTCAACTCCGATACAAAGTCAAGTTCCAGCATCTTCGCTTGCAGCAATTCAATCTTCTGATCAAACTCCAGCTGTAGCACTTTCTTCTGATCAAGCTCGGGCTTCTACTGACAAATTCTCTACATTGAATGATGTTATTCGTCAGTTATCTGAAAGAATCGATGCAGAAAAGGAAGCTCAAATTCTGAAGTTGAAGACTTTCTTCAAAGGAAAGATGCCGGAGATTGATACTTCAGTGAATCCTCCAGAGATTCCATTCAGAAGACCAACTGGAGTAGTTCTTCGTGAACCTTCTTCTGCTATGCCTACATCTACTTGTTCGGTTGTTTCTCTTCCGTTTCCTTCAATGGTTTCTTTAACTGCGGGTATTTCTTCATCTGTTCCTTCTGGTACATCTTCACGGTCTTCTCTTCACGATATTCCAGTTTCAGAGTTGACAGATCTGCTCTATGCTCGACTTCTCTCTATGTCGCCGCCTGAACATCAAGATCAAGATCTTATCTCTCTTTTACGAAACTTCCAACCTACGCCGCCTCCAGTTTCTTCGTCTGAACCTGACAGGATCACTGCTTTATCTGATGAGTTTCATGCATTTAGATCAGAATTCGATCAAGTTTTGTTGATCTCAAATCGTTTATGTCTCAAGCCTTCTCTGATTTATCTTCAAGGCTTGATTCTCATGACTAGAGCTGCAGAACTGAGGCCGGCCCGTCTCTTAAGCGCCGACATGACCAAGATGATCCTGATCATCAAGGCCATGAGGGGGAGATGGCAAAGAGACCAAGAGTTGAAGAATCTTCTGAAGCAAGAGAAGATATTCAAGAAGAAGCGGTTGGTGACAGAGGAAAGAGTGGAGAATCTGTTGAAGACTGCAACATTCAGGACTTAGTGAATGTTATGATTGAGAATGTTGATCTGTCTTCCATGCATAACGAACTGAATATTTCTGAAAGCAATATTAACAATAATATGCAAATTGTTGTTTACATGGATCCAGATGTTTCTGCAAGCGTTCAAGAAGTTGAAGAATCTGAAGCTGCAAATGACATGAGGTCATTCTTTGCTAACTTCATCGAGATTAATTCTGATGATGATGAAGATGTCAGGTTGGAAAAGATATGTCAAGTCAATGAAGAAGACTGTGATGACATCATTATCATTTCAGATACAGAAGACGACTCAGTGTTCATGGATGCTAAAGACGAAGAAGAAGCAGATTTGCTATATAGTGATCTTCCTGCTCGTGATGAGATTCCTGAATCAGTTAATGTCACATCTACTCCTGTTGATAGTTCAGCTCAGAATGCCACTTTTCCTTCAAGATCATTTGAAGTTGGTCAGTCGTCAAGAGCAGAAGCTGATGTTCCACCTTCTGATCCTGTTATTCCACCATCCATTCTAGAAGAAGGACCAGCTTTATCTAGACGTCAAAGACAAAGGAATTTGCAACGTAGATATTTGGCATCAAGGCAAAGATCAACCTTTCTAGAAGACACTCAAAGAAACATCTTTGTCTCTAGAAGAAGGGCGATTAATATCTATGCAATCCTTGGAGTAGAGAAAGAGTCAGAAGCCTATCAATATGAGTACTTGATGTTTATCAAGTGTCAGCGCAAAAGGAATAGTACCGTTTCTTCTCAGCACTTGATTGTTCGAGTCATCAGTGTCACAATCAACAAGTTTGTGAACATATGGTATCCCGATTTTGAAGTTGAAAGAAGGGACTGCAAGCGGTATAATTTTTCAGAGGCAGACTTCATTGATCTTTCTATAGACGATATTGAATTCTTATTTGATCACTTCAGGAATCTGTATCTTAGAACACAAGATATTTCTCAAGCTTTGTTCGTCATCAAAAGATTCATACGACGACAAATCAGATTCTTCCGAGTTTTTGATTTCCAGATGGCTGTAGAAAGTTTCCAACCGGTTGTTAATCTTCTCAGGCCCAACCGAAGCTTACCGAACTTAGAATCTTATCCATTTTTCACCATTATTGAAGATCCATATGGAGTAGTGTACAAGAATGGGTCTAATGAAAAATGCTTTCTCAGGTTTGAAGAAATAGCTCACTTCTCTGATGGAACTTTAAAAGTGATCAAACTTCAGTTAGAGCAACGTCTGAAGGATGCTAAAAGAAGATTTGTGGAAACAAGAGAAAATTCATATCATGTTGATAATGACGAGAATCGTCTTCTCCAAAAGACTCTAGATTCAATGCAAGAGAGATTAAATCTTCGTTCAACTCTAAGACGACTGGAAGTTTTAGTTGGTTTGAATCGTCTTTGTCAAAGAGAAGAGCGTCAGTGATTCTCCAAAGTCGTCTGGTTGGTCTATGCTGTTTTTGAAGATTGTTTTTGAAGACCACGACGCCAATGATTACTAAGGGGGAGATTGTTAAGTCTAATTTGGTAGTAATCATTGTATCTATTTTCTAGCTTTTACTGTGCTTTATGTTATTTTCTGTATTGTAAAGGCTTGGGGTATTTAAGTCCCCTTAGAGCCTTTGTTTTGTAATTTTGGCAATTACATTTCAATACATCTGTGAACTTTGCGCTTCAATATTTTCTCTCTCTACTTTCTCTCTCTAAAGAATGAGTGATCTAGGACTCTCACATATGTTCATAGTTGCAGACCTAGTTTGCACCGGTAAAGTTGGATCTCCAATTATTTGACTTATCGAGTGCTCTTTGGTCCATTTATGCTCGTGAGGAAGTGGATTCGATGTAGATTGATCATAAAACTCATCTAGATATCCACTTTCTTCTGCTTGTTGTTCAACAGATGTTGGGGGTGCAGTTGAAAGCTCTTGTACAGAAATTGCAGTTGGAACAGCTTGTGCAGTCTATTGATTATCATTCTCAGTGCAACCAACTGAATTAGAAACTTATGATTCAACATGATCAGGTACAACTTCAACTGTAGGAGTATGTGTTTGAATTTGAGTTTCTTTCTGAACTGAGCGAACTGGTTCAGTAGATACATCCGAAGTGGTTGGATGATTTGTCGTGGAGTCATCAGACCTGTCAACCACAACAAATTTAGGAAGTTTAGATCCTAGAAACTCATCATAGAAAAAGTCAAACAACAAATCTAATTCAGATAAATGTGATGTAGATGTAGAAGCTTTATCCGAATTATTCTTTGTAGACACAGGTTCTGGACGGATATATCCAGAAGCTAAGATTCCGGTTAGAACGGGTTCTGAATTGTGTTGTTCAGAAGCCATTTCCTCATCGAATGTAACGTTGACGCTTTCGATAACATTCTTTGAGCTCTTCATATAAATCCTATATGCAGCAGATGTCTAGGAGTAGCCAATGAAGATTCCTTCTTCAACCTTCGGTCCGAACTTATTCAAGTTCTCTCTATCATTAAGCACAAAACACCTATATCCAAAGACATGAAAATATTTGATATTAGGTGTGCGATTATTAATCAATGCATAAGGAGTTTTTCCAAACCGTCTGTGAATAATTGATCGATTCTGCGTATAACATGCAGTAGAGACAGCTTTTGCCCACAAAAATAGAGGTAGATCTGACTGGCTGAGCATAGTTCGAGCGGCCTCGACTAGCGTTCTATTGCGCCTTTCTACTACTCCATTCTGTTCTGGCGTCCGAGCAGCAGAGAATTGATGCGTTATCCGAACAAATTCGAGATAATCTTCAACAGTCTTGTTTTTAAACTCTGTGCCATTATCTGTCCTTAGAAGCTTAACTGTCTTCTGCAAGTTTACCTGGGTAGTCTTCAGAAAGTTGATGAGTACTTCGGGTGTCTCATCTTTCGTCCTTAGAAACTTTACCCATGTGTACCGCGAATAATCATCCACAATTACCAATACATATTTCTTTCATCCAATGCTTTGAGTACGTATAGGACCACAAAGATCCATATGCAAAAGTTCAAGTGGAGAACTTGTACTCGGTTTGGGTTTCGGCTTGTGAGCTTCCCTCTTCATCTTACCCTTTTCACATGCTGCACATAGATGTTATTTCTCGTATCTCAGCTCAGGAAGACCTTTCACTAATCTGCCTTTGACCAATTTGTTAATGTAACGAAAATTCAGGTGTGACAGCCTTCGGTGCCATAGCCAACTTTGCTGCATCGAGGCTTTTGTCAGTAAGCAAATCTGATTATCAGTCTAGACCTTTGAAAGATTGATGGTGTAGAGATTTAGACTTTCGAGTGCCGACTAAGAGTTCTTTGTCTTCTTCAGTACGCACCGAGCAACTCTTAGGTTTGAAATTTACCTCTAGCCCTTTGTCACAGAACTGGCCAATACTAAACAGATTATGCCCTAATCCTTCTACATAACTCACCTTGGTTATCGTCAAAGTCTCTTGAACCACGTCACCTGTTGGGAACTGAAGATTCTACTAAGTGTAGTTACTACTGCTAGTACAAATGTAGTTACTACTGCCAGAACAAGTTGAAGATTAATACTGCTAAGTGTTACTACTGCTAGTAGAATTACTACTGCTAGTTAAAGTTAGTACTGCTTGAACAAAGTTAGTACTGCTTAGCTAGTTAGTACTGCTAGTAGTTAGTACTGCTTGCAGTTAATGCTGCTAGATGAAGTTAATGCTGCTGAGCATTATTAGTGCTGCTAAAGAGATCCGGATGGAAAATACTACAACTGGATATACTGAAGATATACTTAGAAGATATACATGGAAGATATACTGAAGATTTGTTTATTCTTTGTAATTATCTTTTTATCAGTATATGTATAGAATGTTTAGAATAGATAGAAAGAACTTTTGATAATTGTTTTTCAAGAGAGAAATCAACCTCAAGGCATAGATCCTAATTCTAGAGAAGTAGAATTCGTATTGGTGAGCCTGTTCATCAATATTGAGGTTGAGTGTGTAATCTTGTAACTTTAAGCATTCAATACAAGTTTACTGTTTGATCATTATATACTGTGTTTGATTACTGTTTTATTAAATATCAAAGTGTTTTTCCGCAACTTCTTTGATATTAGTTTCTGAGTATTAATTCTTGTTAAGAATTCGATCCTGACAAGTGGTATCAGAGCTAAATTCTCTCAGAAACAGTTATTCATCATGGAAAATCTTACAGAATCAAGCAGTACTTTGGTCTCAAAAGTTCCAATGCTCAGATCCAATGAATTTGACATGTGGAAAATCAGAATCAAGCAATATATTCTCCTCACAGATTACTCTATGTGGGACATCATTGAGAATGGCCCATCTGATGGAGGAAAGATTGGTGAAGATGGCAAAAGAACTCCTCCAAAGACAGATACAGACAGGAAATCAAGACAGACAGAGATGAAAGCCTTGAGCACACTGCTCTTGGCCATTCCAAATGAGTATCAACACCAATTCTGCAATTGTACTGATGCACAGATGCTCTGGAATGCTCTAGAGAAGAGATTCTCAGGTACTAAAAGTACCAAGAGAAATAAAAAGGCAATCTTAAAACAACAGTATGAAAACTTCATCTCAACTAAGAATGAGTCCATGACTCAAACTTTTGACAGGTTTAATAAACTAATTGGTGAACTAGCTACTATGGGAGTACAGATTGATCAAGATGATGTGAACAGAAAGTTCTTAAGGTCCCTTGGAGATGAATGGACCATGTACACTGTGTCATTCAGACAGAATGATCAGTTGGAAGACAAAGAACTTGATGATCTGTACAATGATCTTAGAGTATTTGAAGCTGAGGTGGAGGCAAAGAAGAAGCCTTCTGGATATGTTCATAATGCTGCACTCCTATCAGCATCAATTGATTCTACTGCTAACTCTGAATCAGTTAATGCTGCTAATGGATCAAATCTAGATAAAGGCACTGATTATGTATTTGAAGCTCTTCTTTCTAATCATGGAAATTCTTCTTTGATCAATGATGACTTAGAACAACTTCATCCTGATGATCTGGAAGAGATGGATATTAAATGGCAGATGGCCATGCTCTCCATGAGGGTTAAGAAGTTTATAAAAAGGACTGGAAGAAACAACTTCTCACAAAGAAGAGAAGATGGAGCAGGGTTTGATAAATCAAAGGTAGAATGCTACAAATGCCATCTGAAGGGACATTTTGCTAGAGAATGCAGAAGTGGAATGTCTCACAACAACAACCATCAACAAGCTCAATCTGGAAGCTTCAATAACAACAGAAACTCTGCTCAAGCCCTTGTTTCTCAACAAGGAATGGGGTTTGATTGGAGTGATCAAGCAGAAGAAGCTATTCAGAATCAAGCTCTTATGGCTAAAGTATCTGATCTCCCATCTGAGGTAAGTTCTAATCTCTGCTCTAAAACTTGCATAGACACTGTTAAAAGGTACAGGGATCACAATCAGAAGATGAGTGATGACCTGAAGAGACTAGAAAAGGATATAAAAGACTATGTGAGGATAGTAGAGAGATTTGAAGATCAAATCAAAGGTTTTCAAGCCAATGAACTACAACACTCATATGACACTAATTACTGGCAGTGGGAGAAAAAGGATTTAGAACTTAAACTGACCAAATCTAAAGAGGAGAGTGAAAAACTGAAAGAGGAGTTAACCAAGGTTAAGCTTGATGTAGAAAAGTTTTCCAATGCCTCTAAAGCAATGGACTCCTTACTGCAAAATCAGATTCATGATAAATTAAGAAGAGGAATTGGGTATAATGCCACACCTCCACCATATAACAACAATTACATTCCTCCTACTTCAGACCTGTTAGACACCAAAGATAGGAAGGACTTGCCTGAGGGAGCCACTGAAATAGATCCCTTAGATGAGGTAATTGTTGAGGATAAGACTGAGAAAGAGGTTGGCAAGAGTAAGAAGAACAAGGTGAGTGGTGAGACTTCTATAGAAAACAACATTATCACCAATGAGGATTGTGGAAGGGCTTGGATCAAATCCAAGAACATAGAGAAGACAGAGGAAAAGTCTGGTAAGGTCCATTATAAACAGACCACAGTTGTGAATCCAGGTCCTTGCAAACAGTGTGCTTGTAAGAAGAATGAGCCCCAAAAACAGGACAAAAAGAGGGGAAATCAAAGAAACTGGAATAATCAATGGGCACATAAACAAGGGGTTGATATGAATAAAATCAATAGACCAAAACCTTGTTTTATCTGTGGCAAATTGAATCATCTTGCAAAATTCTGTTATTTCAATCCTATGAACCAAAGAATGAATTTCCAAAGATCCATGCAAAAACCCTTTGGTTATAAGAAAATTGAAAAGAACCATGTGGCTAAGAAAACTGTAAAAACTAAAAGCCACATGAAGAAAAAGTATTCTGTTAAAGAAAGTGTCAATATGTGGATTCCTAAAAGCACTAAAACTGTTAGTACTGCTACCACAAATAGTGCTGCTGACAATGATAGTGCTGCTAGAAGTAATACTACTGCTAACAATGTTAATGCTGCTAACAAGGTTAGTACTGCTAAACCTGTTAGTACTGCTACACCTGTTAGTACTGCTAACTCTGTTAGTACTTCTAAGGTTAGTACTGCTTCCAGTGTTGATTCTGCTAAGCCAATCATATTGACAAAGTACTCTAATAAAGAGTGCTCTGAGTTTAAAAACCTCATTAAAAAGGAATGTAAATACTTTGATGAGAAAGGAAGACCCAAGATCACTTTGGCTTGGGTCCCCAATCATACTAATTGATTTATTTAATGTGCAGGGCAACCAACAGCTCAAGGGAAAGAGCATATGGCATGTTGATAGTGGTTGCTCTAGGCACATGACTGGCAACATGTCATGCCTTCAGGATTTCAAGCAAATTAATGGAGGACATGTTGCATTTGGAGACAATCTTACTGGTGGTAAGATAAGTGGAAAAGGTAATGTCAACAAAGGTAAGATGACATTTGAGGATGTCTACTATGTTGATCAATTAAAGTACAACCTGTTAAGTGTATCACAGGTTTGTGACAAACAACATAGTATATTATTTACTAATACTGAGTGTATGATTCTTGCTCCAGGGTTCAAGGTAGTTGATGAAAGCATGATACTACTTAGAACTCCAAGGAAGGACAATGTTTACTGTCTTGATTTGGACAATGTTGATAGTGATTCATCTTTAAATTGTCTTGTTTCAAAAGCTTCTATAGATGAATCCTCCCTTTGGCACAGAAGGATGTGTCACATGAATTTCAAGACTATGAACAATCTTGTTAAAAATAACCTTGTAAGAGGTTTACCTTCAAAAGTCTTTTCATGTGATGATCATTGTGTTGCTTGTCTTAAAGGCAAACAACACAAAACTTCTCATAAGACCAAAGAGTTAAATTCTGTTTCTTCTTGTCTCCAGTTATTGCATATGGATCTGTTTGGTCCTACAAATGTTATGAGTATAGGCAAGAAATCTTACTGCTTGGTTATTGTTGATGATTACTCCAGATTTACTTGGGTATATTTTCTAAGGACTAAGGATGAAACAAGTGGTCTTATCAAATCCTTTATTCTAAGAATTGAAAACCAAACTAATCAAAGAGTAAAAGTCATTAGATCAGATAATGGAACTGAATTTAAAAATCATGATTTAAACACTTTTTGTGAAGGAAAAGGTATTGAGAGACAATATAGTGCTCCTAGGACTCCTCAACAGAATGGTGTTGCTGAAAGGAGAAATAGGACACTAATAGAGGCTGCTAGATCTCTGTTGGCTGATTCAAAATTGCCAATTACATTCTGGGCTGAAGCAGTTAATACTGCCTGTTATGTCCAAAACAGAGTTCTAGTGGTCAAGCAAAACAACAAGACCCCATATGAGCTTTTAAATCAAAGAAAACCTTTTATTGGTTTCTTCAAATCTTTTGGGTGTCCTTGTACAATTCTAAATACCAAATCTCACTTAGGTAAGTTTGATAGCAAAGCAGATGATGGATTTCTTGTTGGATATTCATCTCAGAGTAAGGCCTACAGAGTTTTTAACTCTTCTTCTAGAATAATTGAAGAAAGTGACAATGTCAAATGCAATGAGAACACACCAAATCCTGTTGGGTCTGGACCTCAGTGGCTATTTGACATTGATTCACTAACTAACTCTTTTGGATTTAGTAATGAGTATACAGGAACAGGTGGTGGAGAATCAGAGATCACACAAGTTCAAGAAAGTATATCTAAATCTGTGATTTTTCCCATACCCACAGTAATTGAAGACTGTGAAAAGGAATCATTTACTGAACCAAGTCAGAGTGAAGAAGACACTAGAGATGAGGAGACTCAAGAATCAGAAGTGACATCTGAAGACACTTCAGTTGAATTGCATGACTCTAATCTAGAGGATGGACTGAATGTAGAACCTAGTCATAACACAAGAGTTCAAAAGAATCATCCTCCACAGTTGATAATAGGTGATGTCTCTTCTCCCATGATGACTAGACATCAAAGCAGGCTTCAGGAAATGCAAGATCAACAGCATACAGTGCTCTCATGTTTTCTATCCCAGCTTGAGCCTAAAAAGGCACATGATGCTATGAAAGAATCTAGCTGGATAGAAGCAATGCAAGAAGAATTGTTACAGTTCAAGCTACAAGATGTGTGGGATCTAGTAGACCTTCCTAAAGGTCACAGAGCAATTGGCACAAAATGGATCTTCAGAAACAAGAGAGATGAAAGAGGTATTGTTATAAGAAACAAAGCAAGGCTGGTAGCTCAAGGCTACACTCAAGAAGAGGGCATAGATTATGAAGAAGTTTTTGCACCTGTAGCTAGGATAGAAGCAATCACACTATTCCTAGCCTATGCTTCTTACATGAACTTCAAAGTCTACCAAATGGATGTAAAAAGTGCTTTTCTCTATGGGTCAATTGAAGAAGAAGTATATGTCTGTCAACCACCAGGGTTTGAAAACCCAAGCTATCCAGACAGAGTATACAAATTAAAGAAAGCACTTTATGGACTACATCAAGCCCCAAGAGCATGGTATGACACCCTGTCATCCTATCTCTTGGAAAATGACTTTGAAAGAGGAGTCATTGATAAGACTCTATTTATCAAAAGAAAGAAGAAGGATATCTTGCTGGTCCAAATCTATGTTGATGACATTATTTTTGGGTCTACAAGAAACAACATGTGCAAGGAGTTTGAGGATTTAATGCATCAAAGGTTCAAAATGAGTTCCATGGGGGAACTTACTTTCTTCCTTGGACTCCAAGTTCAACAGAAGTCAGATGGCATTTTTATATGTCAATCCAAGTATGTGCAGGATATTCTAACCAAGTTTGGTTTCTCAGAATCAAAACCTGCCAGCACACCTATGGAAACACACAAGCAGATCACAGCAGATCTTGAGGGGGAGGATATGGATGTGCATCTTTATAGATCCATGATTGGCTCTCTCATGTATCTCACAGCATCAAGGCCAGATATTATGTTTCCAGTCTGTGTATGTGCAAGATTTCAAGTTAGGCCAAAGCAATCTCACTTTCAAGCTGTTAAGAGGATATTCAGATATCTCAAAGGGCAACCCAGATTGGGACTTTGGTATCCTCATAACTTACCTTTTGACCTAATAGCATACTCAGACAGTGATCTAGGTGGGGCAAACTTGGACAGAAAATCTACTTCTGGAGGATGTCAGTTTTTGGGTGCTAGACTAGTCTCATGGCAGTGCAAGAAACAAACCACAGTATCCACATCTACAACAGAGGCAGAGTACATAGCAGCTGCAAGTTGCTGTTCTCAAGTCTTATGGATTCAGAATCAAATGCTGGATTATGGGGTAACCTTTCTACACACTCCAATCTTTATTGACAACAGCAGTGCTATTAGCATTGTAAATAATCCAGTCAAGCACTCAAAGACAAAGCACATTGAAATCAGGTATCACTTTATAAGAGATTGTAATGAAAAGAAACTTATTCAAGTTGTCAAAGTTCACACTGATAATCAGTTTGCTGATCTATTCACTAAAGCTTTTGATGTGGGTAGATTCACTTTCTTGGTAACAAGTGTGGGAATGATAAACTCTGAATAATCTTCTTCTCAAAAAGTGGTTTTATACCTGTATATTTTTATTCTTGGTGTTACTAATCTTCTTTTCAGGATATGCATAGCAGTACTCAGTATTTAGCAAGTTTAAAAGGAGTAAGTCTAGTTAATACTGCTTGTGGTTAATACTGCTTTCAGTTAATACTGCTTTCAGTTAATACTGCTAGTAGTTAATACTGCTAGTAGTTAATACTGCTAGTGGTTAATACTGCTTTCAGTTAATACTGCTTTCAGTTAATACTGCTAGTAGTTAATACTCCTAGTCGTTAATACTGCTAGTGGTTAATACTGCTTTCAGTTAATACTGCTAAGTGTTAATACTGCTAGTTCAGTTAATACTGCTCGTGGTTAATACTGCTCGCGGTTAATACTGCTAGTTCAGTTAATACTGCTCGTGGTTAATACTGCTCGCGGTTAATACTGCTAGTTAGTTAATACTGCTCTAGGTTAATACTGCTTATATTCCGAATACTATAAATACTTTATGCCAGCCTAAAAGTTCATAACGACTCTTTGCATACTGTTCTCTTGCGCTCAAAACCTTTTCTCTCTCAAGTTCGAAGTTTTCAGGCAAGTGTTCACTAAGATCAATGGCATCCATGACATTCATCGACGAGCACAACGAGATTGCGATGCTACAAAAGCCAAAGCAAGCTTCAGGATTTCATCAGATTGTGGATTTCCTCAAGTCAAGTCACATTGCTCATGCTCTTACTGTATCACCTACAATCTACATTGAGCACCAAAGGCAGTTCTGGGCTAATGCAACCATTGTTGTGGAAAATGGTGTGCAAATGATCAAGACAAGAATCTGTGATTACTCACTTACAGTTACTGAAGAAGTCATTCGCATCAGTCTACGTCTAGACGATGCCTCTGGTATAATGTCTATCTCTAATGATGAACTGTTTTTTAATCTTACTAGAATGGGGTATGGAGGCCCATTGGGTGTTTTCAAATTCTCAAAAGCAAAGTTTTCACCCCAATGGCGTTTTCTTGTTCATACCCTGATGCATTGCATCTCCAAAAAGACCACTGGATGGAGTGAGTTCAGCAGTCCAATTGCATATGCTTTGGTATGCTTGGCTACATCCAGAAGGTACAATTTCTCAAAGATGATTTTCAGTGATCTTGTATCAAATATGGGCAACAAAAAGAGTTTCTTTATGTATCCCAGATTTGTTCAGGAAGTAATTAACCATGAATTGACGGATATACCTCAACCTGTTGGGGTATATGTACCTAAACCCCCAAAAGGCAAGGTTTTCTCAAATATGAGAAGATCTGCTGGGGACTCGGAAGGAGTTGACACCCCATTGTTCTCTACAATGATGGTGGTGTCCCAAAACACTGAAGGTATGGCAGCAGGGTCAAGGCCCTCATTAGACCATCCCACTGCTAGCCAAGCCCAACCTTCTCACTCAAAAACAATTCCCCAGTCCATTCTTACAAAACCAACCTCTCCAATTACCGAAACTTATCAAAGAAAACAGGTAAAGAAGGCTCCTTCCCTTCTTGTACCATCACCCACACAGCCTTTAAGCCCTCTAAGGGAGAATTCTCCCCTAGAGAATATCCAAAGGGAAACCACAAGGGTGTCTCCCAACCCAAAGGAGGTGCTCTCTGAGGAGGAGGTAGAGCATATGGGTGATGAGGCTGCCACTACTCCTGCTAGCACAGAGGAGGAAAGTGGTAACATCAATAAGACCTCCCCCATGGCAACTTTGAATGAGCAATCATTTGAAGGTCCCTGGTGCCAAGAAACCACAGGGGTGGATAGTGCTTCTGCTAGGCAGAAGACTTCCACTACTAAAAGATCCAATGATCCTTCAATAGGGGGTAACACTCCTGGAGAAGGTGAGGACAGATATAACTATGATGAATTGATGGAGGCAATGGGCAACATCAACATGGATGTACTCAAACAGGGCAAAGATATAGAAGAGCTAAAACTCATTGTACTGTCACAACAAGAACAAATCATCAAGTTGAAGCAAATGGTAAGGAAACTGATTCTGCAAAAGAAGAAGAAACAATTTGTGCTCAGAAGGAGGGAACCAGTGACTGATGCTCCCAAAAAGGGGGAGTCAGAAGCTGATGCCAAAGCTAAGGGGGAGCAAGAGGAAAAACATAATGTTGAGGGGGAAAATGAGCAAGCAGCAGAAACAGAGCCAGCAGCAGAAACTATTAATACTGCCAGTTCAAGTAAAGCAGCAGAAATGGTTAATACTGCTGAGCTGAAAGAAGCAGCAGAACAAGTAAAAGAGGTCCTTACAGAGCTTGAGGTTGCAGAAACACTCATCAAAGCAAAACATGATACTCCCAAGGTCACCTCAAAGGCCAAAGGAGTTGTCATAAAAGAAAGAGGTGATGCAGCAAAGAACTCTAGCATTGAGAAGGAGATGGGTAAAGATAAAGGTAAGGCAAAGTTAGTTGAATCTGATCAACCAATCAAGAAGCAAAGGTTGGTTGAATCAGATGAAGCTTTAGCAAGGAAAATGCAGAAGGAGATGGAAAAAGAAGAAAGAGCTCAGGTGGAGAAGGACAGGGAAATGGCAAAGGCTTTAGCTGCTGAGCTAAATAAAGCTTATCAAAAGGGGCTTGAAACTGAAAAGGCTAAACAAAGGGCTATAAGTCTGAGAAAGGCTATGATGGCTAATACAAGTGCAAAGAAAAGAAGACCTTCACAAACTTACCTTGCCACTCAGGAAAGAAACAAAATGATAACTTTCTTGAGGAGTGCAATTGGGGTAAAGAAAGAAATGTTTGTGAAGATGAGTTTTGATCAAATCAGAGAGCTCTATGAAAAAGAAATGGGGAATCTGAAGAACAATGAAAAGAAAAGAGTAGAGTTTGAAAAGAAGGCCAAGGAGAGTAATGATATAGATATGAATCAATCATTCCCTGAAAGTGAAGAGGGAACTCCTATCAAAGAAATGGCAAGGGAAAAGGAAGAAAAGAAGAAGGAAGCTACTCTACTACAGGTTCAAAAGACTTTGAAAAGAACCAAGATGATGGCCAAAAGAAAGAAAGATAAGAAGCCTAGAGTAGAAGAAGAACAAAATGTTGCTGAAGAAGAAGTGGCACCTGAGTCATCAAGTCAGCAAGGGTCATCAATCAAAGATGATGTAAGCTTATATATGGTAGTGATGGACAAAGTGCCTGAACCAATTTCTGCAGAACCTGTTGGAGTCAAGCCACCTGAGATCATTCACTGGGATGTACTGACAATGGATGGGAAAGATTACATCAGACTCAAGAGGAAGGGTGATAAGTATGAAGTATTCAACACTTGGGTCAATATTGTCAGAACATGCTCTAGATCTGATATAGAAGAGATGTTTGACATAGGAATTCAGCTGTATGCAGATCATCTGAATACTCCAGGAATTTATCTTACAAAACTGGTGATGGAGTATCTATGCATGATGTTCAAACCTGAAGAAGTGGACCAGGTCATCAAGAGTGTGTTTAAAGAAGTCACAAGTTGGACTCTATATGAAACTAGTGGAGTATATGCAGTGACTTTGGATAGAAATCACACAGAATACTTCCTAGTGGATAGAGTATATAATCACACCAGACTGAAGGTTCATGCCATGCTAAAGAAGAAGTTGGGTTGTGCACCAAATTCAGAAATGGCCAAGTACCTAATTCAGAGGATAATCAATCAGAGTTTGGGACTGAATCCAGACTTAGGAGCATGATTTTGGAAGTTTTGGGAGCATCAAAAAGAGCATCTGGAAGAATATCTGAAGAACTTGACTTCTCTTCTAAAAGTCAAGTTAGGGGGAGATTGTTGGGAACTGAAGATTCTACTAAGTGTAGTTACTACTGCTAGTACAAATGTAGTTACTACTGCCAGAACAAGTTGAAGATTAATACTGCTAAGTGTTACTACTGCTAGTAGAATTACTACTGCTAGTTAAAGTTAGTACTGCTTGAACAAAGTTAGTACTGCTTAGCTAGTTAGTACTGCTAGTAGTTAGTACTGCTTGCAGTTAATGCTGCTAGATGAAGTTAATGCTGCTGAGCATTATTAGTGCTGCTAAAGAGATCCGGATGGAAAATACTACAGCTGGATATACTGAAGATATACTTAGAAGATATACATGGAAGATATACTGAAGATTTGTTTATTCTTTGTAATTATCTTTTTATCAGTATATGTATAGAATGTTTAGAATAGATAGAAAGAACTTTTGATAATTGTTTTTCAAGAGAGAAATCAACCTCAAGGCATAGATCCTAATTCTAGAGAAGTAGAATTCGTATTGGTGAGCCTGTTCATCAATATTGAGGTTGAGTGTGTAATCTTGTAACTTTAAGCATTCAATACAAGTTTACTGTTTGATCATTATATACTGTGTTTGATTACTGTTTTATTAAATATCAAAGTGTTTTTCCGCAACTTCTTTGATATTAGTTTCTGAGTATTAATTCTTGTTAAGAATTCGATCCTGACATCACCATATCCAATAATCGGTGAAAATTGATCATTGCCGAATCTTACATTTTCGCTGAATTTCTCTGTATAATTAGACAATAAACCATTTTGCCCAGTCATATGCTTGGAACAATAGATATCCAAGTACCACATATGATGGGTCTGCATAAGAGAAATCAAGGAATAACAGATTTAGGTACCCATTTAAAAATGGGTCCTTTCAATTTAGCACAAGATTTTGTTATCCATTTATAAATGGATCCTCTGAACTTTTGAAAAATGTTTGAAACATATGGCTTATAAGAACCAACATGATAAGTACCAAATCAATTAGCAGAAAATCGGTGAGAACTAAAATCATTCCGTCTATAATTAGATGACATAGTAGTAGTTTGAGATAATCGGTGTAATTGCTTTATTGAATATCGCTTGTTAGGAATTACAAGGTTTTGTTTATTATAAACAACACTACCAATTACATCAGAAGAACTACCATTATATCTATTACAATCTATATGAGGAGATGATTCAGAACTCTCATCGATCTTCTTTTTAGGTCGCCATTCCTTTCGTTCTTCAAATCTTTTATTTTTCACTGAAACATAAGATTTAGATCTGTTAGGAAAATGAGATTTCTGAGATTGTCTTTTTGAAAGCTTACCAGTGTTAGTCTGTTTCTGTGAGCGCCTTTTCTTTTGCTTCTTACCTTTAGCGTAATAATCAACATTCACAGAAACTGTTTCATCAACCTTAGTTGATGATTCACCAACTTCATGCACACTAGGTAAAACTTGACCATTAATAACAAAAGTAGAATGATCTGGAAGTTTAGCATTGAAATCAAACATATCAATCTCATTCACACACCCTTCATCAGAATTTAAGAAATCATTTGCAGACTCAAATAAATCATCAAAATCAGATTCAGAAGTATGAGGTGCTTTAGAGGATGTAGAACACTCTTTAGATTCAACTTTAAAAACTGTGTTCTTTATAACTGTTGAAAATACAACTTTTTCAATGTCAGCCAATATTCTTTCATCAGATGAAATATTTTCAAGCTCGACTATTTTGCTTTCTAAAATGAGTGGAGGAACATAAATTTTAGATTCAACAGGTTTTGCCTCCAACTCCTTTGACGAATAACTTTCAAAATAATCATTTGAAAGACATTTTGGCTAATCTTAAATGTAACTATCATTCATCTTTTGATAGCAGAATGGTAGTTGCATTTTCTTTAAGTTCTTTTTTTTTCTCATCCTCTTTAGCCTCTACTTCGTCAGGTGATTTGGTAACAAATTTGGGTTTCAAATGAGGATATTTTCCAGCCACAAAAAGATAATCAAAATTATACAAAGCTGGTTGCTTTCTGATAGCTTTCTTTAGATAGTGTGGGTTTTCGTAACCGAGACCCCACATCTCTCTAACATCAGCTTCCTCATTCGGGGCGTTAAGAAAAATAGTTTGATCTGTTTGACCTCATGTATAAAGTTTGGCTTCCAAACCATTTACCTTCTTTGCTAAGCTCTTGTTTTCAGCCTGCAATTTTTAAGCATTTAGAACATATTCTTGCTTTTCAGAAATAGACTTAGACAACTTAGATTCAAAATCAGAAATCTTATTTTCAAAACAATCTTTTTCTGGTTTAAAATCAGAAACAGATTTGTGTGAGTCCGTGATCGTTTACCAGATAAATCAAACAACAAACATGTAAAGATTACCAATCTGTTTCTGATTACAAATGCAGATTACAATGGTTGATGTTCTTGATCAGTTTAGCTCTCTCTCTGTTTTCTCTATTACACCTTCAATATGTGTCTTGTATGTGTTTTCTATTCTAATATGATTGTAGAGAGAGAGAGAGAGATAATATCTATTTATTAGATATTATCAAAACATAATAAAAACTAATATTAAACTAAAACATAATATCTAAATAATATCTAGATATTATAACTTTGACGCTTATTACAATTTAGACCCTAGACTATGGTTGAGAGTGACTTTCAGCATTAACTTCAAATTGCGATCTTCGTATTGGATGATCTTGAATCCAATGAGACTGTGTCTTAACAATCTCCTCCTTTGGATCAAGATCATTATGAAAATGATTTAGCAATACGATCTTCTCTTTCAGCACAAAAGAAGATGCAATCTTTCTCTTAGTCTTCAAGATATAGTAAACTCCCCAAAAGATGTAGATTATCTTTCTTTTAGTTCATGGGAAGATTTTATCTTTAGTTTTAGCTCGAAATTCTTCAGCAAAGTATCTTCAAAGAAAATTTCTCTCGAATCAGCATATCTTCAGAATACTTGCTCTTTGAAAGAATTCAATCTTGGACGTGATTCTTGAAACATGTGATCTTTGCCATTTCTTATGTAGTCATTCTCCCCCTTTTTGATGAAAAGTGCAACGACTTCATCAAAACTTTTTGTGTCAATAAATGTCTTGCTTAAAGAGCCCCTGATTCATCAATTCATAAGATATTCATCTAGATTTTTGCAAATCGAGACAAAATAGTCGAGTAACACCTGAATCAACAAATGAATCAGTTAACATGCTTGTTAGTAACACTAAGTCACTGTGTGTAACAAATACACATTGGAAAGGAACTGTTTGATGTTGACTCCCCCAGGGCTTCCATTTAATCATCGAAACACTACAAAGATAATTTCTATAAACGTTATGACAAAGAAACAAATTCCTTGTGTGTTCGTGCTTGTGATAAAAAGAATTAAGCACTTGATGATTGCTTATAGGCTCAAAATTTGTGTAAACCACTGATACAACAGTAAGTTAAACACAGACTCAATGTGCATGATTGAAGTGAGAAGGTGGGGTAGACTTCCTTCTTATCAATACCCAGATTTTCCAAATGAAAATCAGATAGTAAATGTGTTGCATCCCCTTTGAAAATGTGAAAAACTTTCTTGTTGAGAAGAAAATGAGTAGATAGTGAGGTTTGATCAAGAGTTGGCATGGGCTAGTTGCCTATTTCAATAATGATCACCAAAGAATTGTGAAACATTAGAAATGTGGCTGCCCGACTCAGAAAAAGTTGGTGCAGAGTTGTGATATTCTTTTAACTTGGTTCTCACACGCTCTTTCTTTTAAACATTTTGCTCACTCTAATCACACTCATTTCTTTTGACTTCTCACACTCAATCACTATGGATTAACTTCGTGGGTAGAAATCACTGGTTAAGGTGATTCCATAGAAGTTGTGTTAATTCCTAGCACAATGAAATCTTGTTTTCCTATTATGCATATGATGCTCAGATTGGTTTAACTAAAGTAGTTAAAGCACAAATATGATCTTTGAAAACATTTAAAGTCACACTTCCAATTCATGAATTCGATTTGAGAATCGGGAAGTGGTTTGAACATTTAGAACAATGTTTTCTATGATTGAAAGTTGTCCTCTTTTCAACCATATATAAGATGAAGATATAGAATTATACCTTTACGTGCGATCTTACATCTCATGAAGCTAAGCTTAAAGTCATAAACATATGAACTTTTAAGCTTCTCTCAAAAATTCTGCAAAAGTCTTATGTCAAGTCAAAGCACATTTATTCACTTAAATTAAAAAGACAAAAAGCAGTAAAATTATGAAAGTACGAGTTCTGATCAGAAATAATCAGAAGTCATCACCTTTTACTCCCCATGAAATTGTGCATCTAAAATATGTCAGTTAGAAAGTACATGATAGAGATCTACATATCCATTATTGAAATGTAGTTCATCCTATCTATCCAATGCATAAATTTCAGAAAAGTATGTACTCCCCCTTGAAGGTTGATTTCCTCATTTGAGTATCGGAGTACAATTTCTCATATCAGCACAGGAGTAAGGTCTTTTAATCATTGAAGTGCGAGTCCTAAACTGTTGTGTTTAGAAGTCAAACTTTGTTTCAGTCCGGGTTCTAAGCTGATTTACTTAGAAGCCTTGATTTTGTCATTGAAGAACGAGTCCTGATCTGTACATAATCAGAAGTCGATATTCTTTAAAGTTCGGGTCTTGAGCTGATTTACACAAGAACCATTTGTTCTTTGATGTCCGGGTCTTGAACTGTTGTGTTCAAAAGCCTTTTCTCTCTTACTCCCCCTAAACAGTAGGTACCTGCAACACAGAATCATTCATTTTCTTTGGTATCCATTTCCAATTGGATCCAACTGTGTTAGCAAATGATTTTGGCACCCATTGAAATTTGGGTCCGCTTTGCTTTTTAGAATCAGATAAAGAATTTGAATGATAAGAGGGAACATGATATGTTCCAAACCAAATGTCAAAATCTATACGAGAAGCAAGATCATGTTTATCATAATTTGAAAACTTTCTAGCAGACAAAGATAACTGGAATAATTGTTGTTTTGAAAATTTCTTGCGAGAATCAACAAGTTTTGGTTTAGAAAAAGCAACATCCACAATTATATCATCTTTACTAGTAGTAATCTTATTACAGTCAGCACTAGAACATGATATAGCAGTCTCGTCAAACTCCTGTTTTGGTTGCCATTTAGATTTAACTCTGATCCTTTTCTTGCTCAGTTCTGAAATATTTGAAACTCGTGAGTTAGACTTTTGAGCAACAAATGAATGCACCTTCTTCGGCTTACCAGTAGTGATCGGTTTCTGTGAATGCTGAGATTTAATCTTACCTTTAGCATTTTTAGCTTTCACAGAGACTGATTTATCAACTTTCATTGATTTTGCACTGTTAACAGGCGTACTGGTTTTTGGAAGTTTGGTATTAAAGTCAAATTGTTTAAAACACTCATCTGAAACACCATCAGAGTTTAGACCTAACAAATCTTTACAGTTTGAAGCGTTAGAAAGAACAACATTTTTAAGCACGGCTGAAAAAACTTTTTGTTCAATACTTTAAGTGAGTTAAAACCGGAAGGAGGGGACAAAGGTCAGTTCATCAAAAGTCTTTCATCTGTTAAAGAATTCTCGAGTTCAGAAATTTTACTTTCTAAAACGAGATGAGGGACATATAGTTTACCTTGAATAGGCTTCGCCTCCATTTCTTTTTCAGAGTAACTTTGAAAGAAGTCATTTGAAAGATATTTCTTCTTTTGATATATTGGATTTTCATTATAACTATTATTCATCTTCGCATAATAAAATGGAAGATGAACTTTAGATGATTTCAAACGTTTTTCAGTTTCGTTGGCTTTATCCTTTACAGATAGTTTAGTCCAGAAAGTTTTAAACTCAGGGATTCTTCGAGCTAATTTCGAAGAAAGATGATCATAAAGTGCAGGCACTTCAGATATTCCTTTTTGAAGACAGTGAAGATTCTTATAACCGATTCCCTATCTCTCTATTTTCTCTTTGGGTTTGTTCAGTTTGACCCATTTTGTATAACTTCTCTTCCAAACTTTTTAATTTACCAAGTAAAGAAAAGTTTTCTTTGGAAGTTGAAGATTGCAAATTTGTAAGCTCATATAAATCAAGCTCACTTTTTATCAGTTTAGACTTGAGTTCATAATTCTCTTTAAGAATTATAGTATGTTCTTTCGCGCTGGTGTCATTGTTTCTATGTAAAACCTCAACCAATACTTTCTTCTCAGCAACTTCATCGCTAAGTTTCTGTATCAATTGGTTTTTGTCAGTAATAACACTATTTTCACGCTTAAGAATCGACTCTAAATCTTGGAGTTTTATCTTCATGGCATCCATTTGATCACATACCTCGTCATTAGAATCAACATTGGTTTTTATCTTCATCTGACTCATCAAGCACAAGTGTGCTGTCTCTTTCTTCTCTTCTTGTTTCTGGATTTTAGCTTCTCTGGAATTCATTCTGTTTCTGTTCGGATTAAGAGAAAACTTGACAGATATGTTCGTTAATGCAAATTAAAATCAGATAAAATTCAGAAATAAAAATTTCCAAATTTAACCAAGTCTGGAAATGGAGGAAAAAGTCAAACTTTGCGTTTGAAGAAGCTGGCGCAAAATGGATTTTGCGCGAGAAGCGGGTCGCGCGAACTGGGAGGTTTGCACGAGACGTGTATGGCGCAAAGTTGAGGTTTTCTTGAGCAATTGGTGGAGCAAAGTTGAGGTTTGCTTGACAAGTGGGTTGCGCAAAGCTGGGTTTGCGTGACACGTTGAAAGCGCAAAGAGGGTTCGACCGGGAAGTTGTAAAGAATGATGTTCGACCGGTATTGACTTGACCGATAATATTTTCCTTCGTTCGACCGGCAAATTGTCTTCGACCGGTAAGATGTAAACTGCCTTCGACCGATACAATGTAGTTCGAAGAAATTTGAGTAAGACCGATAGAAGCAGTTAGACCGATAGAAGCAGTTAGACCGGGTCTTTGTAAAAAAAAAAGATGTTCGACCGGTATTGGATGGTTTGACCGGTAAATGGAGTTTGACCGGTATAGAGCAATGGATTCAACCGGTATATTGCAATGTGAGTGTGCCGATATGTTGTAAGGCTTGGACAAAGGACCGATAGAATGTGTTAAAACGATACTAGTTTGACCGATATGTGCAAAAGGTTGACCGGTTTTGAGAAAATTTTGGATGTTATGGTCGACCGGAATTCAAAGAGAGAGTGCATGTGAAACTTTGAATGGACACGTGGTTTTGCATGTTGCTTAATGAAACAATAAACAAATAGAGTGATGGTGGACACGTGAGGTAAGAGATGGTTTTGTGATTGCCACGTGTGAGTTGATTTTTTTTTCTTGGACCGATAAAATGGAGGTGTGATTGAGTGAGTGTGAGATTAGTGGAAGTAGTGTACCGAAATATATAGTGATGTATAGAGGCAGACGACAGTTATTAATAGTAAGACCGGTATAGGAGAAGGTAGTCGACCGATATGAGGTTTGAGAGTGGGAAAGTTAATTCGATCGGGAAAGTTAATTCGACCGGTAGAGAGGAATTGACCGGTAAGGCTTTGACTTCGACCGGTAAAAAGGTTTTCTCGACCGATATGTTCGTTCGATTAGTCAACCCTGTAAATCCCAAATCGACCCATCTAGACTTCGATTTACCACACCAAAATTTGACACAACGATCTCCTTATCAATTACAACACCACACAACCTTTTGATTTTGAAAACAACCACAAATTTAGGATTTGATCGATTTACCCAGTGTTCTTGAAGAAATGAAGAACACAGAGTTTAAAATTTTGATTTTGATCTGGTAGTGGCTCTGATACCAATTGTGAGTCCGTGATCGTTTACCAGATAAATCAAACAACAAACATGTAAAGATTACCAACCTGTTTCTGATTACAAATGCGGATTACAAAGGTTGATGTTCTTGATCAGTTTAGCTCTCTCTCTGTTTTCTCTATTACACCTTCAATATGTGTCTTGTGTGTGTTTTCTATTCTAATCTGATTGTAAAGAGAGAGAGATAATATCTATTTATTAGATATTATCAAAACATAATAAAAACTAATATTAAACTAAAACATAATATCTAAATAATATCTAGATATTATAACTTTGACGCTTATTACAATTTAGACCCTAGACTATGGTTGAGAGTGACTTTCAGCATTAACTTCAGATTGCGATCTTCGTATTGCATGATCTTGAATCCAATGAGACTGTGTCTTAACAATTTGCGAAGAGAATCAATCAAATCTTTGTTCCCAACAACTTGCTTGTTAAGTTCAAAGATCTTTTGATTTTTCTTTTCAACTCTGCTCTTTTCCTTTTTCAGTTTAATTTGAAGATCTTGAAGTTTGACCATCATAGCTTCCATTTTAACCATAAAATCAGATTTAGAAAGATTAAGTACCTCATCAGCCGTTTCTTCATCTGAATCATCATACTTCACAGTGTTGCCCATCAAACACATGTGAGCGGATTCTTCTCTTTCCTCGTCATCTGAATGATCTAGCCAAAACTCGTCTTCTGCCATCAATGCCTTGCCAGCTTCCTGTTGCTTGGCCATGAGAATTTTGTTCTTGTAGTATTCCGAGTTCCGAACCTTTGGCTTCCGACAATCTTTGGCATAATGACCGACTTTGCCACAGTTGTAGCACTTTATTAGATCGTCTGTCTTCTTTTCAGCACCAGCATAGTCATTCAGATACTTCTTCTTCTCTTCCGGCTTTCTCTCCACATACTGATTCTCCTCATATCTTTTTCCTTCAACCCTTTCCCGATGTTCATGATTCTTTGAAGTAGATGAAGAATACCTCTGTGTGTTTGAACCCGGTTTCTTGTAGAATTTCTTTTGGAACGCTCGGGTCAGGAGTAGCATAGCTTGCTTGAGGTTTTCACCATCATCACTATCTGAAGCAGACTCAGAATCAAAACTGGGAATTACTATTTTCTTCTTCTTTTTCTTCTCTTTCTCCTTCTCTCCAGCTACCAAAGCTATGGGGTCAGATACTTTCTCGGCTTTCTTCTTTTCAGATCTTTTCTCTTCCACCTCTTCCTCATTCTGACGTAAAGTCTCGTAGAATTCATGAAGAGGTATGTCGCTCAAGTCCTTCATTTGATTCATCCGACGGGTATGTTTCTTCCATTCCGGTTGCAGAATGCTTAGGAACTTGACGTTGTTTTCTATCTGCTTCTTCTTCACTTTGTTTTTTGAGAGTTCATTCAGAAGAAGCACAAACCTCTCAAAGGTTTCCTCTAGGCTCTCATTTTCTTTTTCTTTAAACTCTTCGTAGCTATTTATGCAGTTGGCCACCTTCATCTGATTGCCTACTTTGGAACCCATCATAATCTTTTGTAACTTGAAAGTCCAAGATCACAAAATCTCTAGAGAGAGAAAGTAGAGAGAGAAAGTCTATACGCTCCAAAGTAAACTGATATTCAAATAAGGTTCCAAAGTTTACAAAACAAAGGACAAAGGGGACTTAAATACCCCTTGCCTTAACAATACAGAATACAACTTTTAAGCACAGTTAGACAAGGAAAATAAATACAATGATTACTACAAAATTAGACTTAACAATCTCCCCCTTAGTAATCATTGGCGCAGTGGTCTTCAAAAATAATCTTCTGAATCAGCATTGACCGACTAAGCGACTTTGGAAAATCATTGATGCTCTTCTCTTTGACGAAGTCTATTCAAACCAACTAAAACTTCCAGTCGTCTTAGAGTGGAGCAGAGGTTCAATCTCTCATATTGTATTCAAAGTCCTTTTGAGAAGTCGAATCTCATCATTATCAACCAGAAAAGCTTTACTTCTTGTTTCCAAAAATCTTCTTTGAGCTTCTTTTAGACGTTGTTCCAACTGAAGCTTGATCACCTTCAAAGTTCCATCTGAGTAATGAGCAATTTCTTCAAATCTGAGAAAGCATTTTTGACTTGAGCCATTCTTGTAGACAACTCCATATGGATCTTGAATTAAGGTGAATAAAGGATAAGAATCTAAGTTTGGCAAGCTTCGATTGGGCCTCAGAAGATTTACAACTGGTTGAAAGCTTTCAACGGCCATCTGGAAATCAAAAACTCTGAAGAATCGGATTTGCCGTCGAATGAATCTTTTAATGACAAAAAGTGCTTGAGAAACATCCTGAGTTCTATGATAAAGATTCCTGAAATGATCATATAGAAACTCAATATCATCCATAGAAAGATCAGAAAAATCTGCCTCTGAGATGGTATATCGGTTGCAATCTCTTCTTTCCACTACGAATTCCGGATACCAGAGATTAACTAACTTGTTTATTGTGACGCTGATAACTCGGACAATCAGATGTGGAGAAGAAACGCTATTGTTTCTACGACGCTGGCACTTGATGAGCATCAAGTATTCATATTGATATGCCTCTGCCTCCTTTTCAACACCAAGAATAGCATAAATGTTGATCGACCTTCTTCTAGAAACGAAAATATTTCTCTGAGTGTCTTCTAGAAAAGCTGATCTTTGCCTTGAAGCCATATATCTTTGTTGCAAACTTCTTTGTCTCTGCTGCCTAGACAAAGTTGGACCCTCTTCTACGATAAATGGAGGAATGACAGGTTCAGAAGGAGTAGCATCAGCTTGAGCTCTAGACGACTGACCAGCTTCAAATGAGCTTGAAGGAATAGTGGTAGTCGGAGCTGAACTAGTAGCAGGAGTAGATGTATCTTTAGCAGTTTCAGAAACCTCACCATGAGCAGGAAGATCACTGTATAACAATTCTGCCTCTTCTTCATCTTTTGCATCCATAAACACTGAGTCATCTTATGTATCATAAATGATAATGATGTCATCACAATCTTCTTCTTTGACTTGGCTTATTTTCTCAAATCTGACACCTTCATCATCGTCTGAATTAATCTCTATGAAATTCGCAAAGAATGATCTCATGTCATTTGCAGCTTCTGAATCCTCTAAATCAATTGGCTGTTGAGCAAAGTCAGGATCAACATACACAACAATTTGCATGTTATTTTCAATATTTTGTTCAGAGAAGTTCATAACATTTGACATGGATGATAAATCAATATTTTCAAGCATAACATCCACTAGATCTTGAACACTGCAATCCTGAACATTATCATTGCTCTTTCCTTTGTCAGATGCCTCTTCTTGTGTCTGATCTTCTCTTGCTGACGACCCTTCCACTCTTTGTGTCTTACTCATCTCCCCCTCATGACCTTGATGATCGGGATCATCCTGGTCATGTCTTCGTTTCAGAGACGGACCGGCTTCAGATCTGCAACTTTGTTCATGAAGATCAAGCCTGGTAGATAAATCAGAGAAGGTTTGAGACATAAAAGATTTGAGATCAGAAAAACTTGTTCGAACTTCAGATCTAAAAGCATGGAACTCGTCAGGTAGAACAGAAATCCTATCGGAATCAGAAGTGGGAACTGGAGGCGGAGTAGGTTGAAAGTTCCGTAAAAGAGAGATCAGATCTTGATCTTGATGTTCAAGCGGCGACATAGAGAGAAGTCGAGCGTAGAGCAAATTTGTCAACTCTGAAATAGGAAGATCATGAAGATTAGACCTTGATGATGAACTAGGAGGAACTGAGATAGATCTTTGAGGCATAGAAATCGATGCAGAAATACTAGTTGTCTGAGTAAACAGTGGAGGCAGAGGAATAGACATAAGCGCAGGAGCAGAAGATTGAACAGCAATACACGGGTCTCTAATAACCACCCCAGATGGGCGTCTGAAAGGAATTACTTCAGGGATCGAGGATGTATCAATTTCCGGCATTTTTCTGTTAAAGAAAGCACGCAATTTCTGAATCTCTGCTTGCTTGTGATCTTCAAATTGATCACTCATCTTCTGAATCAAATCATTCAAAGTAGATAATTTAGTAGAAGAAGCCTGAGCTTGAACAGAAGACAGCTCTACAGCTGAAACTGTTGTAGATTGAATAGTCGCAAGAGAAGTTGCTGGAGCTTGACTTTGTACCGAAGTTGAGGCTTGATCAAAAGCTATATCCAATTCATCTACTTGAAGACAAGCAACAGAAGGATTAACAGGAACAAAATCATCTTCAGAAACAAACTTCTGTTGAAACAACAACTTCTGGTTACTTGGAATGTCTTGCATAGACCCGAAGACTTGGTTGATCAGCATCATCACCATCATCACCCTCAGAGTCATCATCATGCACATCTTGATCTCTAGGAAAATCATCACCAATATTGGCATCTCTATTACCATCACGAACAGAAGCATCAACAACAGCATCAGAAGTATTAGGAATATCATGGACAGAAGCAGCAGGGTCAGAATGAATAGAAGCAAGTACATCATCAATATGTTGAATAGCAACAGCTGCTTGAACCTCTTGATCGTCAACTTCTACTTCAACTTCTTGTTCAAAAGTGGTTTCAACTGCAACCTCTTTGTCAGTAACAGCTACTTCAACTTCAATCTCCTGAGTAGCAGCAGCTTGTGTGTCATGAGATGGCTCATCTTGTGCAGCCTCCATAAATTCATTCTCCATGCAATATTCTATGACGTTATCATCAGTCATGTCGGCGTAGTTGGCGATTAGAGCATACGGAATGGTCATAGAATAGTTGAAAGACCTCTTCAGCTTCTAAATATAAGTCATTTCGGTGTCTGGAACCTGAGGCCAATATAACCTGCGTGGAATTGACGGATTGCTTCTGAGTACACTTCTAACGATCATCTTCAAGAATCTGATAAAAGGAATGAATTTGCGCTTCTTGTTTGTAAGCTTGTCTTGTACCCTCTCCGAGAGTTCTGTCCAGAAAATGAAAGTGTAGTCGACATGCAAATCATAGATGATTGCATGGAACAATCAGAGATAGTGTAGACTGGCGTTGTCCGTTCCAGAATGTTTGGCCGAAAGGCACCTGATAATAACAGAGAAGAGAGCATACCAAACTGGAGGAAGGTTCGACTTATCAAAATCACGAACTCTGTTCAATGTACCAACATAGCCAAGATTTCTTATTCCTTCAAAAACTTCCTCTTCAGACGGAAAGCTGTCATATGAAGTTCGGCCTGGTCTGGAGTTGGGCTCAGGAAGCTCCAGTATCAGTCGTAAACTCTTGTAGGAAAGAAATGAATCATACTGATCAATTTGTAGATCAAAGCGGTGCGGACGAGCCATCTCATTCTTGGTAATAGTGTGCCAGGCCTGCTGAATGTATACCTCTGGGACTTCAGCACATGATGTAAGAGCCTGTGCAAGTGGATGACCTCTGAGAATAGCACGAATGACTGGATGAATTTTGATTCTGTAAAAATCCACATAGTAGTTGTTCGGCTTGTAAGGTAGGATGTACATCAATGATGGAAAGACGTCGTTCGGAGTGCGACATGAAGCAGACAGATTCGCCCCGACAGAAGGAACAGATGGCATCGGCGTATCATGTGATGCTTGATCAGACGGATCCTCGAGAATGACATTCTCGTCTTGGATCATGGGATCAGTGTGGGAATGAGAAGACATTTGAAGACCTGTTGAACAAAAACGAAGAAGAATTAAACAAAGTAAGAAAACTGAAAAATTGAAAATTTTCTAAGTCTGTTTTGCGCATATAGTTAGACACGCAAAGGGAGGTTTGCGCATTGAACATGATACGCAAAGGACAGTTTGTGCATCATGCATGATAAGCAAGCTGAAGTTTGCGTATGCAGTTCATTACGCAAACTAAGGTTTGCGTGTTGATCATGATTCGAAAACTAGACCTGAAAAAAAATTTCAACACAACACAAGGTTTGCGGGTCACTAAGGTTACACAAAGTATCCTTTGTGTATCCTAAGTAGTACACAAACTAAACTAAACAAACATACTAAAACACTGAGGTTTGCGGATCAAGTTAGATACGCAAAGTACACTTTGCGTAACCAACGGGATACGCAAACTGGACTTTGCGTGTCCTGTTGGATGCGTAAAGTAGACTTTGCGTACAACCACTTGATACGAAAACCTAGGTTTTCGGGAGTTCGAACCGAAAAACATAAAAATGCAAAAATAAACCTATTTGACACAAAAATAAGTGAATAAAACACATACCTGATGCTCGAAATTATGAACTAAACAAAACCCTAAACTCGATTTTGAGCAAAAGAGCTCGAATCTGAGATTTGAAGAAAACTGAACAGTAAAAAACGCGAATAAACTCGGTAAGAAAATGACAATGGGATCGAACTCAACAACAAACAAAGTATAACAAATCAAAACTACAAACAAACAATGCAAAAAGAAAGAATACAAACCTGATTGAAGCACAAATCTGCAAGAGAAAACACGGTGAACAGTGAAAAACGAGAGAAAGAAGATGAACAGTGCGAAGGGTGCGTTCAAAAATAAGGAATGGAGCGAAAAAGAGAAAAACACACACTTCCAAACTATTTATACTATTCTAAAAAATAAGCACTAAAAAAATTATAAAAAAAATAGTAAACTGAATACTACTAAAAAAAATCAGATAACATACCTGTCAAGCTCTGTTACTCCCCCTACACAAATGCACATAATTTATTAAAGCAGATCAACATTTGCACAAAAATATCAGAAATACTTACCTGATTAAAATCTGATCAGTTCGAGAAGTATTTTTTATCAACTTGGTTCACTCCCCCTCAAAAACAGACTGGTTCATAAAATCTTTTCAGATTGACACTCCCCCTTGAAATATGCACAGACCATTTAACAAAAATATGGATACACAACCATATAAACATTAGTGTAAAAAGAAAATTATACTGAATATAAATTTTGAAACAATTGAACATATAAAATTTTAAACACTAAACAAATTAAAGGCTACTCAGTAAAACTTCACACATTTATCAATCAGTTGAAATCAAACATATGTTGTTGGATACAAGAACAAGTTTTATTGCATATCAAGTTAAAACATGTTTAGTTTCAAAAACTTCCATCTATCAATTTAGTGTGCTCGCATGTGAACTTCGATTAGCTTCAAGAAAAATGCATTTCTAAAAATCTTATAGACAACTTTGCATGTACTGACACTAAGTCATCAAAAATTAAGACTTTCACAAATTTACAGGTTTATCACAACTCAAACATATCACCAAGTATCATGAGATGTGTGCTCATTAGCATCTTTTTAGCAGTGTGCACATTGGCATCTTCACATGAGTGTGCTCTTTGGCATATTTTAAGTGATGTGCACTTTGGCATCTTTTAATCAAAGAGTTCATTAAGTAAAGAACATGCCGTAAACGTAACTTTCTATCTGACCCTATTGCAGTATTTAGGTCAGCCGCTCCCAGACCAGTTGGCCTTAGGGGACTAGGTGTCAAGCACCCCTTGGAACTTACTTTCCCGGATCAGAAAGGCTACATCGACACATCCTAAACCCATTCATACCAGTAGAACATGACTTTCGATCTGGTTCTATAGAAGGATTTTGGTTTGATCACTCCCAGACCAAATGACCTTAGGGGACCAGATGAAAAGCATCCCACGGAACTTACTTTTCCAAACCAGAAAGGTCACAGGTATAAACTTTTAAACTCAGAGATTTCTGTAATTTTAAGAATTTATTATTCATCTCAATCACTCAGATCAACGTCTAAATGCTTAGCCCATATTTTCATTCCGATCTATAATTCTGATCATTTAGGTAGTCTAAGCAAAGTAAACTATAAAAATCCCGACTCACATATCTTTAAAGCAAAATCAAAAGCTACAAACATGTTGCTGACTTTTCGACTTTTGTAAGACTTGAAAGTTAAACATATAAAACTTTAATATAAGCAAAGAACTTGTAAAAGATCCTAGACACACATTTTATTCAAAAGAAAGAAAATCTGTAAAATTTTACTTTATAGAATAAAATTTGTAAAGATTTAAACTTTTAAATTCAACATGCCAAGTTTTGAAAGCAGAAAGTTAAAACGTTTTTCATCTAAAGCTTTTGTAAAGATATCAGCAAGTTGATATTCAGTTGGTACAAAATATAATTCAATAGTACCTTCTTCCACATGATGCTTTATGAAATGGTACCGCATATCTATGTGCTTGGTCTTTGTGTGCTGGACCGGATTGACTAATATGGCAATTGCGGACTTGTTGTCACAATATATTGGCACTGTTTTGTACAGCATCCCGTAATCCCGAAGTTGTGTCTTCATCCATAGGACTTGAGCGCAACAACTAGCTGCGGCAACGTACTCTACCTCTGCAGTTGATATAGAAACACGATTCTGCTTCTTCGACGCCCAGCTTATCAGTCTGTCTCCCAAGAATTGAAGATGTCCTGAGGTACTCTTCCGGTCCAATTGATTACCACCAAAATGTGCATCTGAATAAGCAATCAACTTATAGTCAGAACTTTTAGGATACCATAAACCTAAATAAGAAGTTCCTTTAATATATCTAAAAATACGCTTGACTGCTAATAGATGAGATTCTTTCGGTTTGGCTTGGAATCTAGCACATAGGCACGTGGAGAACATTATATCCGAGCGACTTGCAGTGAGATACATTAGTGGTCCGATCATTCCTCGATATGTCTTTTGATCTACAGCTTTTCCATCTGGATCAAGTCCGATTTTGGCACCATGAGCCATCAGCGTTCCGATTTAAGTAGATTTGTCCATCTTGAATTTCTTCAAGATGTCAAATACATACTTTGACTGGTTGATGAAGATTCCATCTGGAAGCTGCTTCACTTGTAAGTCGAGGAAGAAATTGATTTCTCCCATCATGCTCATCTGAAACCTAGAAGTCATTAAATCAGAAAACCAAGTACACAACGATTTGTTAGTCGCACCAAAGATAATATCATCTACGTATATTTGAACTAAGCAGATATCCAAGTTTGATCTATAAATGAAAAGAGTGGTATCTATGGATCCTTTGGTGAAGCCGGATTTGATTAAGAAGGCTGACAACTCATCATACCAAGCGCGCGGTGCTTGTTTCAGTCCATACAACGCTTTATCGAGAAAATAGACACGATCAGGACGATCTTTGTCAACAAACCCTTCTGGCTGAGAGACATAGACTTCTTCTTTTAGTTTTTCATTGAGGAAAGCTGTCTTGACATCCATCTGATAGACAGTAAAATTACGATAAGCAGCGAAGGCAAGAAACATCCGAATAGCTTCTAATCTGGCAACCGGCGCGAACATTTCGTCGTAGTCAATTCCTTCTTCTTGTCGATAACCCTTGGCTACCAATCTTGCTTTGTTCCGAATAAAGATACCATATTTGTCTTTCTTATTCTTGAATATCCATTTTGTTCCAATTATGCTCTTTCCTTTCGGCCGTGGTACAAGTCTCCAAACTTTGAGTGCGTCAAATTGATTGAGCTCCTCTTGCATTGCTATAATCCAATCCGGATCCTCCAACGCTTCAGAAACTTTTGTTGGTTTAATCTTGCTTAAGAAGCAAGTGAAGAGACATTCGTTGGAAGTAGCCGTCCTGGAACGTGTAGACACACTAGCTTGAGGATCGCCAATAATTTGATGAATTGGATGAGATCTTGTCCATTTTGTGGTGTGAGGGAGAGGATAAATAATGTCTTGAACCACTTCTAATTGTTGAGAGGTAGTTTCAGAAGCTTCTAAGTCAGTTGAAGAGATAGACACAGTTTCAACTGGAGGAGAAGGTAACTCAACAACATCTGGATCAGATTCTGGAAGAGTTTGTTGAATAACATCATTCTGTTCTTCTTCCTGAACTGCTTCCTCTTAAACAGATTCTTCATGTTCAGATTCTGTATGAATATGTTCTTCATGAATATGCTCAATTTCTGATTGTGTCTGATCAACAGGATGAACTGGAACAACATCAGGTTCAGAGATAGATGCAGCGGAATTGGAAATAGATGTGTTCTCAGTTTCCTGATTCAAAACATTTGAGACATTTTCAGAGTTAGATCTAGGCACATCATCGTAAAAATTTTCAAACAGAAAATCAAGATCAGAAATATTAAGTGAAGAAGAAGAATCCTGATTTGACGGTTGTGGCGAAGGTTCTGAACTGAGTTGTTCAGAAGCTGAATTTCCAGTAAGTGCGGGTTCTGAATTTGATTGACCAGAAACCAAATCAGCAGCTTCATCTAATTTGACATTTACACTCTCTATCACTTTTCTTGCTGAGATCAGAAAGACTTTGTAAGCAGCAGAGTTAGAAGAATAACCCAGAAAAATACCCTCATCTGCCATCGGACTAAACTTGTTCAGATTATCCCTGTCATTCAGAACGTAACACTTACACCCAAAAGACTTGAAATATTTGACATTCGGTTTGATACCGTTCATCAGCTCATATGGTGTTTTGTTGAATCGGCGATGTAGAATCGATCTGTTCTGAGTATGACATGCAGTTTAAACAACTTCAGCCCAATGAGATAAAGGAAGACCAGAAAAAGCAATCATAGATCTTGCATCCTCGAAAAGCGTTTTGTTTCTTCTTTCAACAACTCCATTCTGTTGCGGTGTTCGGGCAGCAGAAAACTGTTGTTGAATTCCTTGATCCTCGTAAAAAGCTTGAAGAGTACTGTTCTTGAATTCAGTGCCATTGTCTGATCTGACAACCTTGACTTTCTTTTGCTTGTTGGTCTGAATTGTTTTGATGAGGTTGATGAGTATGTCTGGGGTTTCATCTTTGGATTTGACAAACTTCACCCATGTATATCTTGAAAAATCATCAACAACCACCAAGACGTATCTTTTCTTACCAATACTATTTTGTCTTCATTGGTCCGCATAAATCAACATGCAGTAGATCAAGTATGTATGAAGTGCAGGGTTCAGGCTTTGGCTTGTGAGGAGCTTTCTTCATATTTCCTTTCTCACAATCCTAACAAAGGTGGTCTTTCTGAAAACGAAGTACTGGAAGACCTCTCACTGAATCATTCTTGACCAGGCGATCCATATACTTGAAGTTGAGATGAGCTCGTAGACGATGCCAAATCCAACTTTCATGAACTGAAGCTTTAGACAGTGGTCATATGTCTGATGGGATGTTGACTTTGGAAAGATCAATAGTATATAGATTGGATCTTCTCTTTCCAACTAGTAGATCTCGGCCACTATCATTCTTCACAGCAACTCTTTTAGATTTGAAGCTAACTTCAAGATCTTTATCACAGAACTGTCCGATGCTGAATAAGTTGTGACTTAGACCTTCGACGTAGCTGACTCTCTTGACTGTTATATTACCTTGAACTAGATCACCATAACCAAGAATTGGAGCAGTCTCACAGTTTCCAAACTTAACACGACCGCAACATTTTTCTTTAAAATTGGACAGAAGTGATTTGTTGCCAGTCATGTGTTTAGAACACCCCGAGTCCAGATACCATAATTCACTAAGGTGCACATACAAAAATTACACAATTTTAGGTACCCATATGCTTATGGGTCTCTTCTTGTTAGATTTGTGTCTTTTATTTTTCACAGATTTATCATTCATATAAACATGAAAGCAATCATCAATAGAGGAAAAAACACAATCATCAGAATCAGAATTAGAAGAAGAATATGAGACAGTCTTTGCAATATGAATCATTTGCTGAAATGAATATTTTGTATTTTTATTACAAACGGCAAATGTATCAGATTCACAAAGACTTTCTACACATTTAACTCCTAATAATTCGGACTCTGCTGTTTGCTGTTTAACCCTCCATATCTGATTTGGTGACTTCTTCACAGTCCGATCTGAAACAGAAAAATCAGAAGAATTAGAATTTTCAGACAAGACACTATCATTTTTCCTTGACTTCTTTGATCTTCTTCTTTTACGCTTCTTTTTATAATATTGAACATTTAGCATTAAAGAATCATCAATAATTGAAACAGAAGAAGAAACTTTATTTAAGAAATCAGCCTGAGCATTCGACATTGAAGAACTAGCCTCAGAGTGAAAATTTTAAAAAATGCACAAGTCAGGAGGAGGTTTGCGCATCCCATTGGTTGCGCAAACTGAACTTTGCGCTATCAACGGCTTGCGCAAAGTGTCGGTTTGCATAACCAACTGGTTGCGCAGATGCACACTATTTTTCAAAACTTGAGTATTTTCCTTAAAATCTTTAGAAAATCCAGTAGAAATTTTGTCTTCAAAACTTGTTTTCATTATAAAAAGGAATAAGTCATTTTCTAAATCATTTTGAAGACTTTTTCTTCCAATTTATCTTCAAGATCAACTATCTTACCTTCTAACACTAATGAGGGAATGTATCTCCTAGAATCATAAGACATCGGAGATGCATTTTCCTTATTAGCATAGCAAATATATCAACAAATTCAGTTGGCAATGAAGATTTATTGCAAGACTTGACATTTAAAATATTTTTAGATTTTCTGGATTTCTTTGATTGGTCAGGAAAATACTTGGCATTTTCAGAAGTGTAAACAAATGGCACTTCCATCCTATTGTTTGTAATTCTTCTCTCATTTTCTTCATCTGAAATTTGTTTTTCACTAGTCCAGAAGAATTTAAACTGAGGGGCATACCTTGCAAGACCAAGATAATCATATTCATATAAAGTAGGAACTTCTGTTTTACCAAGATTTAAATAATGCGGATTTTCAAAACCGAGTCCCCACTTTTCTTTTATAGCTTCTTCACTCCTTGGTTTGTTCATGCAAATGGTTTGTTTAGATTGTTCTCTCTTATACAATTTCTTTTCTAAAACAACTATTTGATCAGAAAGAGTTTGATTTGAAAAGGTCAGTTCAGTCAAAGAATCACGATAAGCCTGATTTGAATTTTCTAAATCATCCAACTGCTTCTGAAACTTCTCTTTTGTGTCTGTTAAAATAGTCTTTTCATCTTTCAAAGAGATTTTCAATTTTTCGATCAAAACAGACTTTTCTTGATTATCAAGCTTTTCAGATATGAACTTAGAACGAAAATCATGTAAAGCATTGACAATAACATTCAATTGAGAAGAAACGAAGTTAACATGAAACTCAGAAATTACCTCAGGGCTTGTTGTCCTCTATGAACCACATGGATGCGGTCTCTTCATTTTCAGCCTTGTTGTCTGAATGATCCAACCAATACTCTTCCTCTGCCATCAGAATAGTTCCGTTTTCTCTCTTCTCAGCCAGTTCCATCTTCTTTCTGTAAAAAGTTGAATCCTTGACTACCTTCACTCTACACTCTTTAGCTAGGTGCCCTGGATTTCCACAGTTGAAGCAGTTCATCACCTTTTTCTCTTCCTTTTTCTTATCAGCCACCTTAACAGGTTCACACTTTGGAGTGTAAGCCTTTGATGGAGCACCAGGTTCTACTTTCTTTGAACCAGAAGTAAACCGAAGGTTGTTTGACCCAGATCTGTGTTGGAATCTTTTCTGATAATGCTGAGTGAGAAGTATCATGGCCTTTTCTAAAGCTTCGCCATCATCATCCGTTGATCCATCAAAAGCAGATTCAGTTAAAGCTTGCTCAGCCAGTTGGCTAGCCAGAAGAGCAATTGGATCCACTGGCTTAGTCTTATTCTTCTTATCCAGCTTTGCCTTCTTTTTTATCACCATTGTCTCATTTGACATCAGAATTTCATACAATTCCTGAATTGGCATAGTAGATATTCGAACATCATTTCTCATCCTATGGCATGACTTGTTCCATTCTGGTTGTAGTGCATTCAGAAACTTCAAGTTAGCTTCCAATTCAGTCTTTGTAACTTTGATCTTGTACAGATCATTGATGACAACCCAAAATCGGTCAAATACACTCTTCAAGCTTTCCCCGTCCTTAGCCTTGAACTCTTCAAAATTATTCATATACCTTGTTTGGCGCAAATGAGTTGACATAGTTGTACCAAGCATAATCTTTTCCAGTTGAGTCCACATCAGCATAGGATTCTGTTTGAAACAATCAATTCTTTTGTATATCGAATTGGGTAGAGCAAGAATCAGATTTGATTTGGCCTGGCTATCAGCTTGATATCGTAACAACTCATCAGCATCATATTCCCTTAATGCTTTCTCAACAGTTGTAGCAGCAGTGGTTGCAGTAGCTGGAATAACTTTCATTGGCCTCTCTATAGGACCCTGAGTCAGTGATTTCATCATATTATCTTCATTCGCTTGTCTTTCAATGAAGTTAATAAATCGATCCTTCCACTGTTCAAACTCATTCCCATTAATCAGTACTGGAGGGCGTGTGTCAGATCCCAATGACATCATGAGGTCATTCTTGTAAATTTGTGCTTGCAGAGACATTTTTTGAAAAATTCAGAAGTTTAGAAAAACTCTAAGTCTGAAACACACGCAAACTGAAGGTTTGCGTAACAAGAGAGATCCGCAAAGTGAACTTTGCGTAGGCAGAGTAATACGTGAATCAAACTTTTCGGGTCCTGAAGGTTGCGCAAACTTAGATTTGCGTAATCTTAGTGATGCGCAAAATAATCTTTGTGAAAGCTGAGTAATGCGCAAAATGATCTTTGCGTATGCTGAGTGATGTGAAAACTGTACTTTGCAGAACAAAAAGGTTGCGCAAACTGGGCTTTGCGTAACCTACGAGATGGGAGAATCAAACTTTGCGGAACCTTGATGATACGTGAAGCTGCTTTTCGGATTGTACTTGATACGCAAAATGAACTTTCCGTATGTGGCTTGATGCGAAAACCCTGAAATGCACTAACACAAAGATTAGTACTATATGAACTTGCACAAAGTAATATGAATCTTGCACAAACCACTAAGAACATGCGCAAACCTACATGAACTTGCGCAAAGCGTAAAAATCAAGAAATTTTTCGCAAGATTGAATGAAACAAAGCAATTAAACCAAGAAAAACACACACTGATTATCGAAAACCACTTTTTAACACTTTTCAAACAATAATTTCGATTAACAACCACTAAATCACAGATTCGATGAATGAAACAGTACGAGAACACGAGTTTTCCAGAAAACACAAAATCGTAAAATCAATGATCAAATATTGAAATTCATGCAACGATATATGAATAAAATATTATCGATTATCAAAAACGAAACTAAAGAAACAAATTACACACAAATTCGACCACAATCCTATCCAAATTTGATGAAAAAGCCAAAAAAACGAGATTTTCTTGAAAAAATCAAGAAAATCAATCAAGTTTTCTGCTTCAATCCACAAATTCAGAGTCTAAAACACAATCTCTCAGTCCTCTCAAGATTCAGAAGGCTCTGATACCAATTGAAAGTCCAAGATCACAAAATCTGTAGAGAGAGAAAGTCTATACGCTCCAAAGTAAACTGATATTCAAATAAGATTCCAAAGTTTACAAAACAAAGGACAAAGGGGACTTAAATACCCCTTGCCTTAATAATACATAATACAACTTTTAAGCACAGTTAGACAAGGAAAATAAATACAATGATTACTACAAAATTAGACTTAACATAACTGATCCCACATCTTCTTTGCATTTGTCTTGTAGCTATCTATCTTGATATAAATCTCATTCGGAATACTCTGGAGTAGAAGAGATCTTGCTTGCTTTTCTGCTTTAAAACGACTTTTCTGCTCCTCAGAATATTGTGCAAAATCCATCGGAACAGTTCACATCTTTTGCACTCTGTCTTCGTCTCCATCCTCACTGTCTGAGGATTCATCATCAGGTATTTGTATAGTAGATGGAATCATGGGACCTTCTGTAATTGATAGCAGAATGTTTTCCCCATTTGCATGTCGATCAACAAAATCCAGAAATCTGTCCTTCCACTGTTCGTATTCCCCTTTGAATAGAACAGGAGGCTTTACGTTCGTACCGATAGAAAGAGCATCTTTGGAAGTCATCTTGTATCTACACTGCTTACTGATCGTCAAAAATTCAGAAAGTAAAGCTGGATCTAGTTATGTGCGAGTTCTAGCTTCTCGCACGACCCTACTTGCGAGTTCCTTACTTCAATTTCAAAATAGTTCTCTGCGAGTTCTTTGAGGCTTGCGAGTTCTTTCCTTAGCGAGTTCTTCACTTGCGAGAATTTCACATCTAGCGAATTCTTACCTTGACAGTTCCAAAAAGTCGATTTCTTCTCTGATTTCGATTCAAAACACTACCAATTGATTCGAAAATTTGCAGGATTGTTCAGAAACTGATCTCGAACACTTTATGAACAAACAATTTCAATTACAAACACTAACATTAACAGTTTCAATCCAAACATAGTACGTATCAAAATTCGAAAACAAATACTTAGAACAATCTAAAATTCACTACACAATCGAGTGAATTAGCCAATACAACTCAAACGAAAACTGTTCTAAACATCAATTTGATTACAATGGAAGCAAAATCAGATCAAATGCACTACTAGAACTCGAAAATTGATTCTGAACAGTAATTAGCGAGTTCTTGAAAAAATCGATCAAATTTCTTCAAATTAGATCAAATTTCTTCAAACTCGTATGACACACTGAATAGCTTCTTACAAAGAACACGCACAAAACCAATTTATACACCTTAAAAGAAACGCGCAAGCTATAACAAAACTAAAAAGCGCAAACACTTAAAACTCTTACAACTCTATAAAAATAGAAAATACAATGTTGACTTTGACTTTTATTACACTAGACTTTGACTTTGATACTGAGAGTTGACTTTAGCTTTGACCTTCAGTCTTCAGTCTTCTATGATCTTGTATCCAACATATTTATGCTCTAACACCTGCAAATTGGGTTGTATTCCCATGAAGACAAGTTAGGATTATTTTGTTGCAGGGGCTCATTTTTTTGAACTTTCGATTTAAAGGGTTGGGTAATTTTCTCAAAAATAAATTGTGAATCATACATTTATTAGACAAAGTCAAAATTATTTCAACCCTAACTTCAATCTAACTTCTGCATTTAGTTTGGTTAGGTTGTATACCTTGATTTGTTGTGTCTTCCTTTGAGATCTTAGGGTGATCAACAACCATTGACTCGATTTCGTTGTTCATCCCATCTTCAACTTGGTTGTTGGGGTTTGTAGGCGGCACCTCCTCGTCGTCAGTGTCCATATCTAAGATAACTGGAGTTGATGCAGTGTTTTTGAAGCAAGAAAACGAGTGTATCAACATGATTCTTTCACTCTTTCTCCAGGCTGTTTATTGTGAAGTCGAAAAATGAAAAACCCTAGTCAGAGGAGATTCATCGGACAGGAGCATGATAGAAAGAAGATTATGAAAATACCTCTAATACGTTCCGCCACTTCGATGAATTAGATGCTGAAATCCTGTTGAAATCCGTCGAGCGGTTTTTCCGGAAACTGAATCCAAGAGGGCGTATTATGCGGGGTTCGATAGGGATGAAGAATCCTTTCCGTGTTTAGTTGATATTTGAATTTTTCTTTCCTTTTCCTATTTTGCCCTTCAGCGCATTGCATTTCAGTGGGGAAAAAATTAAAAATGTAATTAGTAATTATAGAACTGATGTTTTAATCTCAACCGTTGAGATTAAAATCAATGGTTGACAGGTGGGTTTCAAGAGTTGCAAGATTTTTAACAATTTTATATTAAAACACCCCTATATATATGTATATACATATATAGGGGAGGGATCAATTGGAAACCAATATTACATTGGAAACATTGGAAACCGAAATTAACCAATCATTGAATTGCTTTTTTTTTTTTTTAATTGATAAGGTTATTTTAGTCTTTTACATAATTTCATAATATATATGGTAAGTATTATTATTATTATTATAATATTAATTATTTAATTTTAATGTATTTCATATATGGTAAAATTGATCCTTTATTAATTTAAATATGAAACATTTAATTTAGGTAAACACAAATTGATTCATACACAAGCTACAAATCAAATTATTATTTTTTTTATTCTTATGAATCAGTGATTGATTCATCCAATGAATGAAAGTTGATATTCATATGAAATCTTCAATATTACCTCCAGGCACAAAATATTAATATAGTGAAACATAATGGATTTGATATAGTGAAACCCGATGAAACATAAAATGTTAATATAGTGAAACCTGATTAAACATATTTGATACAGTGAAACATAATGGAAATGTAATGAAACAAAATATTAATATAGTGAAACCTGGTATAGTGAAACAAAATATTAATATAGTGAAACCTGATGAAACAGATTTGATATAGTGAAACATAATGGAAAGGTAATGAAACAATAATGGTAATGAAACTTATTTGGGTTTTTACATACTGCATATTGATGAACAGGTAATAAAAAGGTAGTCTTGATATGCTATCTCTTTTTTTTTTTTTTAAGAAATATACTCTTTTCTATATTTAAGAATATTTCATCTTTGTTGCCAAATTTGAAACAGAAAAGAAAAAGACACATTTACCCTTTTGACATATTATTATTATCTTTTATTAATAAATTAATTAATTTATTACCATATATAATTCAAATGAATATTGACCATTGATTAAAAAGATCAATGGTTGAAATTTGGTTTCCAAAGTTTCCAATGAAATTTGGTTTCCAATTGAAACCACCCCTATATATATATATATATATATATATATATATATATATATACGCCTGCCAAACCCCCACTTCCGGCCATGACAGGATCACCACCCCGTCCCCATCCTCTTTTTCCTGACACCACCTCCTCCCTACTTTTCCCCCATTTTTCGAAACAGATATGGTTGGTGAAACTTTAATCGATGGTTATGGAAGATGGAAGGGTGTGTTAAGGGTGGTTGGAATGGGAACACAAAGAGAAAGGTTGTGCTTTGAGGTCGCCAGAGATGTGAACGGAGTAAGTGAGGTCGTCGGAAATGGTGACCGGAGATCACCGAAAATGCAAAATGTGTGACCGTGCGGAGAGGGCGATGGAGGTCACGGTGGGGTGTAAACAGCGGTCCTTGTGTCTTGTTGTTCGATTATCCCTTCTGGTCGGGGTTGTTTTTCGATAAAATAGAGGAAGAGGAAGAAGATGAAGAGTGATGAGAGGGATGGGAATAGAGGAGAAGGATGGGTGGTGCGATGGTCTTGCTCGTTTGTTGTCCCTTCTGGCCGGTGGTGGGTGCTGCGATGGTCGATCGTCGGCGATGGGTGTTGCAGTGGTCTTGATCATTGGTGATGGTTAGCTTCAGTTTCATGCTATGGTCTTCATCTTCTTCCTACTGTGTATATGCGATGGTTAGCTCCCAACTATATATATATATATATATATATATATAGGGAGAGGTTCATTTGAGAAATGGTAAATATATGAGAAATAGAGAAGTAATCTTAGCCATTCATTTGGTCAACATTTGCGGCTTAGACCGCGAAGCACCAGATAATTCCTTGTGTGGTCTATAGAAGGTAGAGGAATAATTTGTAATATACACGGGATGAGTTCATATATGAATCTGTATGAATCACAATGATTCATATATGAATCTGTTAATTAGTTCAACTGATTCATATATGAATCTTTGTGATTCATACAGATTCATATATGAACCTTTGTGATTCATACAGATTCATATATGAATCACAAAGGTTCATATATGAATCTGTTAGTTAGTTCAACTGATTCATATATGAATCAGTTAAAAGAGTTCAGTTGTGAATTGCACTGGTTCATATATGAACATATAGTTCATATGTGAATTATACATGTTCATATATGAACACAGCCCGTGTGTTTTTAAATTTTACGAAATTGTCCTTTTATTTTTGGGATAGCCGCAACTTTTGACCAGTCAAAGCCGCAACATTTGACCGGTCAAAGCCGTAATATTTGACTAGTCAAATCCGATCTTGACCATATGAATGGCTAGGATTACTTCTCTATTTCTCATATATTTACCATTTCTCAAATGAACCAAACACTATATAGTTATATATATATATATATATATACAGGGAGAGGTTCATTTGATAAATGGTAACTGTATGAGAAATAGAGAAGCAATCTTAGCCATTCATCTGGTCAACATTTGTGGCTTTGACCACGAAGCACCGGATAATTCCTTGCATGGTATATAGAAGGTAGAGGGGTAGTTTCGTAAAATACGCAGGATGAGTTCATATTTGAACCTATATGATTCACATATGAACTATCGTTCATATGTGAATCGGTTAATTAGTTCATATGAGAATCAGTTAATTTGTTCATATATGAATCACAAAAGTTCATATATGAATATGTTAATTAGTTCAACTGATTCATATATGAACTTAAAGTTAATTAGTTCATATGTGAACAGTTAATTAGTTCATATATATGAATCAGTTAAAAAAGTTCATATATGAATTACACTGATTCACATATGAACCACACTGATTCACATATGAGTTCATATGTGAATTATACAGGTTCATTTATGAACACAACCCATGTATTTTGTAAAAATTACGAAAGTGTCCTTCTATTTTTGGAATAGCCGCAACTTTTGACCACTCAAAGCCTCAATTTTTGACCAGTCAAAGCCGAAATATTTGACCTGTCAAATCCGATTTTGACTGTATGAATGACTAAGATTACTTCTCTATTTCTCATATATTTACCATTTCTCAAATGAACCTAAGGCTATATATACACAGATTATATATAGTATATAATATAAAATTGTTGGTCCCGGAGGTGCTTAACAAGTTTGTAGAAGGGGGGGGGGGTTGAATACAAACATAGAAATTTAAAGTTTACTAAATTGTTTATTGATAAATCAAACACAATTTACAAGTTTGTTACGGAATAAGATTAAGACAGACTCAATCTAAACAAACTTAAGAAACACTAAGATGGTTGCACAAGAATTTCAGAGAATTGGGGTTTTAGAAGTATAGAAAGCAAAGGTTTCTATATTGGTTCAAGAATTGAGCTCCCCTCAAATGGAGAGGTGAACTTTCTATTTATACCCTATGCATTAAATGCATGGCAGGGTACTTTACACGTGTCATTCAGTGATTGGCTTTGGTAGTCTAACTTTTGGGAGACATGCTTTCGGCCGTATCATGAACAGTGTAGTTGACAGAGTTGTTGTACGATTTATGGCAGAGATATGTCCGTTCTGACACATCGTACTGGTTTGTGCAAGGTAAGACAAAAGGAAACTTGAGGCATAAGCTAAGTGATCATTTGATCGCTGAATATCTCTTTCTTCAGAGACATCAAGAGTTCAGCAGTCGCTGAAGCTTTTCCTCATGTTCCTTCGCGTATAAGTAGATTCGTCTTTACTTCACTGATATCCGCATCAGGTCACTAGTAGAATTGTCTTTGTTCAGCATCTTCGTCTTCGATTCAGCTATGAACATCTGTTGACGCGAGGCTTGTCTTCAGGGATTACGTTATCTGTTTACATCAGAAACTATCAGCGATAACTGAACAGACTAAGTCTGATCGCTGATAGTGAAACACTAATACATAGAAATGTTTACAAGAAATACTATCAGTGATAACTGAACAGACTCAGTTTGATCGCTGATGGTGAAACACTAATACATAATAAAACGTAATTTTCACTAAGTATAAAAGAGGGTCGTTATCAAATCACTGAGAAAATTACTTTTAAAGTAACTGAAGAAAAATTACTTTTAAAGTTCAAAATAAGGAATAATCAGGACTCATAACATACACGTCCCAATTACTATTTTGAGGGATCTTTTACAGTACTGATGGAGTTAAGTACATCACTGAAATTCTCATTAATCCAAGAAAAGAATTACAAGGTATGAAAAATACAAGTACAAGTGGTGTACTAACTACTGTAAGATTTACTAATAGATTACAAAAAAGAAAACTAATCTATCAGCTATCTAAAGAGGGTTTAGGAGGATTGATTAAATACTCAGGTATTTCTTCTCCTTTTTGCCTTCGCTCTAAAGATTCTTGGCTAATGATCGCTTTGATTTGCTCAGCAGCAGGAGAGAGATCACACCATAAGCACATGAGATCCTTGAGAAGACCAAGGGGACAGATAGGGATTTCAGAGACTCTTTGAAATCTGAGTTGTTCCTCGTCATCTCTGAAGAAGATTCCAAAAGGTTCTTCAAGTACTTGTCCCGCAACATATGGTCCACTAGGAGGCAGAGATAGATCCAGAACTGAAAAATCAGGAGGAGGACCGAACAGAGCTTCTCTTGAAAATTTGATGGAGGTTTCATTCTTTATCACTGCGACATTTTCAGAGGAGGAGGAGACAGGCTTCCTTTTGAATTGCTTTGACTTAGAAGGAAGAGCAGACGACACCTTTAATATTGCAGCGACTCTGTTGATGAGAGCATCATTTATCCCTTCAACATAGCCTATGTAGATTGACTTTGATTTTCTCAGTGCATCTTTGAACTCAAGCCATTCCATATAGCCGAAGCTTTCCAGCTTTGAAACGAACATAGCCTTGCAGCTTCCATCCTCTCTGGTAATCTTCATAGTGACAGAAACATTATCCTTCTTTTTTCTTCCAGAGATAGCGACTGAAACAATCTTCATTGGGTCAGAGCGATAGTCGAGTTTATGTTTGCACCAATCGACCGAGCTATCGCTGACCGCTTTTTCTTTTGAGCGCTCCTCTTCAATCTCATTCAAAAGAGCGGTCTGGACTTCCAATGGTTTCCTTTTCAGCTTTAAGTCTTTGACTTGAGAAGACTGAATTTTGAGAGCCAGAGAGGCATCTCTTTGTCAATCAGCAATCAGCTTCTCAGCCCTGACGGATTCTTCAATTTCAGCTTCAGTCAGGAACTCTAGATCTGTTGATTGAGAGGGGATCTTCAGTCGTTGACTCTCCATATGAGAGATCATCTCTGTTCTTTTCTTCATCTCTTCCTCTGACCAATAAAGTGGTCTAGAGGGCCTTCGTGGATGTTGTAGGGACTCTTCTTCTTCATCCTCTTCATCAATCTCTTTAGAGATTGGGATTATTTGGTCATTAGCTTCAGAGGCTGGGATTATTTGTAGCTCTTTTCCCTTAAGAAGGGGAGAGAACTGTCTGGTCAGAAAATGAAAAAGAAGATTAGTTTATTTTCAGGGAAGTAGAGAGATAAAGTCTTAGAAAGAAACAGGGGTGGGATTTTTATAGAAGGATAAGGGAACGAGGGTAAGGCATACCTGAGAAGGAATTTCCTCAGATAGTGAGGTCATCTTCAGGCTTCCCTCAGCAGTTGCACCTTTGCTTTGGGAAGGGGTTCCTGAAGATGTCTCATGACTCCCCCCTGCTTTGATAACTTCTTTCGAAGCTATCGCTGATGACGTGGTGGATGAAGAACACCATAGAGATTGATCTTCTTCATCGTCATCATCATCATCTTGATGAGGATCTTCCTCTTGATCTTCAAGATCAAGGGCTTCATCTTCATCATCCTCCTCTTCCTCTTCATCGATTAACTCATCGATGGTAGGAGGGGCTTTCTCAGCAGCTCTCTCCCCCTCAACATGAGAGGGAGTTTCCTTCTATTGTTCAACAGTTGCAGCTTCAGTCTCCTTATTTTGTTCAGCTTCTTTCTCCCCCTCTTTGTCATTATCATGGAGGGAGAGATCTTTGGAAGGAGTAGAAGTGTTTGCAGTGGCCAACTTCTGGACTTAAGTATCCAGTTGTGTGAGACGGTCTTCAAGTACAGGGATATCTGACATAGCTTGATGAATAAACTCCACATCTATGTTCAGAAAAGTGCGATCTCTCTCTGTAAATGAATGAGCAGGAATTGGAGCTGGTGCCTTCAGGTGAGTCAGGATTTGCTGAAGAAGAACTTCACAGGAATCAACCTTTGTAGACAGGGCATCAAATTGTTGCTGTGAGTCCTCCCTGACTTTGACAATCGCTTCTTGGAGAGCAGCGAGTTGAGAGGCGTCAGCTTTGGAGGCGCATTGAGCTGTCAGTGTCTTCAGTGCTTCATCAGCGGTATGGACAGCGCTGGTGGTGTTGATGAGAGAGGCAGTGAGAGACTCCGCCTTTGCACTCAAACTGTTGACATTGGTGTCAACAGTCGCCAAACTAGGACCTAAAATATAAGTTAGTTGTTGAGAAACAGGCTTATATGGTGAGTGGGGAGAAGTGTTTAAGGTTATAGGAGTACCTGAATTATCAAACAATTTGTAGAATTGCATAGATTCCTCAAAAGTTTGATGTTCAGGTCCTATGGGTCCAAGTTGTGGCTGCGAAAAAATAGATGATGGGACAGAGACCAAAGGAATAGAAGGATGAGAGATGGGGATAGAAGTAGGGATTGTGGTAGTTACCTCAGTGGTTACCTCAGGATGTTGAGGAACTGAGATGATGGGTGGTGTCACTGTTGATGTGACAGCGACCGTAGTCACTGGCACGGTTGAGGTGGGTATCGCTGAGGATGTGGAGGAGAGACCCACGAAGGCATCCAAGGAGGTTTGTTGAGAAACATACTTAGGTCTTGAGCTAGAGGTACCTTTCTCCTTGGTCACCTTGGCCTTTATCGAAGGATCAATGGAGCCAGTTGATGGTCGTTTGGAAGGGGGGTAGCGGTAGGGATAGCAGAAGAAGGAACCCCCTGCATGGCCGATGAAGACGAATAAGTGTGGAGAGAGAGACGGGAGCGGAGTTCAGAAATACTTACCTCGTTGGGGAGCGGCTTGACCTCTAAGGAGCGCTGGCCCAATTTAGGAAAAGTTGCATCAGAATTAGTTGGGTAAGTAGCAGGGTAGAGGAACTTCAGGTACGCATAAATGAAGTGTACATAGGGGATCTTGGGATCCCTCTCTGTCTTCTCTATCTTTGACCACAGATCGTCAAAGATAGCTGTGGTGAAGTCAAAATTCCTTCTAGCGATCACGGAGTAGGTCATTTGGACCTGAATCTTGCTGGCCTGGTCCAGTGACCCACTCTTCCCACTCATACACTGAATAAAGTGAGTGAAGATGTAGTTAAGCTGAGAAGGCATGTTCGCCTTCTTCACGAGAGTCAACTTCTTGTTGGGAATTGTCGTCCTCGGCTTGGGCTCCCAACAGTATTCCATAGCATCCAGGAATTTGATGAGTTCAGCATCAGTGGGCAAGGCATCGAATCCATTCCTGGGTTTTTTAGGAAATCGCAGATCTTTTCTTAGCCCTAAGGCAGTCATCATCCCCGGTCCAAGGTCAGTGCTGAAGGAAATAGCAGGAACCAGCTCACCTTTTTGTTGGTGATGGAGGTCTCTTCAGCGGTAAACCAGAATTATTGGAGAAGAGCTTTTGAAGGCGTGGGATCCACAGTGATGGCGTAGGCAATGCAGGATTGCTTTAGAAACTTTGCAGCATCCACCAGATTTGGGTATTTGACACCATCAAAATCAAGTCGAGCAAGATGATTGTTTTTCGAAAGCTCAGAGTCAGTGATTGCGAACTTGACATTTTTAGAGGCGACAAGTGCAGATTGAGCCATTCTGAATATGAACAGATAGAAGAGTAGAAGAAAGGTTTTAGTCTAAAAATAAAGAAGGTTTTACCAGTTTCTATTTGAGGAAAGAAACATAGAGAAAACCAACATATCTGAAGATTAAAAAGTTTTAGAAAAAGATATAAGAACAAGAAGAAAAACCAAAGATTTTGAATAAAGATAATCAAAATAAAATGGTTTTGAATAAATTAAATCAAAATAAAAATGATTTTATGTGAGAAAATCTTATAAACCCATAATGGCAGTCCATAAATGGAGTATTATGTGAAAAGATTTAGAACAAGAATAAGAAGAAGATCAAGAATAACATGTTGATCTTTGAAGAAGACGATGCAAATGCTTGACAATGCTAGAATGCGGTGAGAGAGTTTTCTTGTTTTGAAAGTATTTCCAGAAAGCGTAAAATGATAAGAATGGAAAAACATTCTTTTTATACGTTTGAGAGTTGGAGAAAGAGAGAGTGATAGGCAGGAAAACAAATGTTCATCATGACATGGACACGTCCCACGAAGTTGATTGGATAGAAGGGCAACGGACGAACGTGTCAGAAAAAAAAAGCATGTCGTGGATTGTCGGTTCAAATGACGTCATAGGAGAGAGAAAGACTGTTCATTTGTCTGTTTTGAAATTATCGCTAAAGAAAAGTCAGTGATAGATTTTCTTTTTGAAAGTATCCCTAATGGTAAAGTTAGGGATTGATTTTTCTTTTAAGGATCACTGACTAGAATTATCAGTGATAAATTTATTTTTCAAAAAGCTTTTAATCATTTGAAGAAAGTTTAGTGATTAAAGTTTATATTTTGAAAAACATCTTAACTGAATGAAGATTCAGTTGTAGGGATGGAGAAAGTATACCTGAGAGTCAAAATGTTTATCAGAGATGAAATGATAAAGGGGAACGTATGATTACTGACACACAATGCATGAAAGCTGAAGAATTATTCTTCGAGATTCACCATTCCAAGCTCACTGATGAGAAAGTTAAACCTTGTCTCATCAAGAGGTTTGGTGAATAAATCAGCAAGCTAATAGTCAGTAGGGATGAAATGAAGTTCAATATCACCATTCATCACATGATCTCTGATAAAATGATATATGATCTCTATGTGTTTAGTCTTTGAATGTAGCACTGGATTATTTGCTATAGCAATAGCACTAGTGCTGTCGCAATAGATTGGAATCTTTGATAGCTGAAGGTCATAGTCTAATAGTTGATTTCTCATCCATAAGATCTAAGAACAACAACTTCCAGCGGCTACGTATTCAGCTTCAGCTGTGGAAGTGGACACCGGATTTTGCTTCTTGCTTGTCCAGCTTACTAGCTTTCCTCCTAGGAGTTGACATCCACCAGTGGTACTCTTTCTGTCAAGTTTACAACCTGCAAAATCACTATCAAAATAACCAGTTAGATCGAACCCTGAGTCTTTGGGATACCAAAGACCGAGATTAGTAGTTCCTTTCAGATATCTGAAAATTCGCTTAATAGCAATTAGATGGGATTCCTTGGGTTCAGATTGATAGCGTGCACATAAACAAGTAGAGTACATAATGTCAGGTCGGTTCGTTGTAAGATACAGCAGGGAGCCTATCATTCCTCTATAAGTATTGACATTAACAGGTTTTCCAGATGGATCTTTGTTAAGTGTCAGGGGAGGTGCCATGGGAGTTTTCATCGCTGAAGTTTGTGTAAGATCAAACTTCTTCAGCATATCTTTAACATACTTACCTTGGCTGATAAAAGTACCTTTGTCAGATTGTTTAATCTGAAGACCAAGAAAATATGTCAGCTCACCCATCATACTCATTTTGTATTCTTTCTTCATTCTTTCCGCAAAGCGAGTACACAGAGATGGGTTAGTAGAACCAAATATGATGTTATCGACATATATTTGTACAAGAATAATATGACCTTTTATCTTTCTGAAAAACAATGTATTATCAATTTTGCCACGTTCAAATTTTTCAGAGATAAGAAAAGATGAGAGAGTGTCATACCAAGCACGAGGGGCTTGTTTGAGACCATAGAGAGCCTTATCCAATTTATAAACATAATTTGGATACTTAGGGTCATAGAACCCTGGAGGTTGTTCTACATAGACTTCTTCATTCAGCTTTCCGTTTAGAAACGTTGATTTTACATCCATTTGATAAACAATGAAGCCTTTAAAGACTGCATAGGCTAAGAATAGTCAAATTGCTTCGACCCTAGCCACAGAGGCAAAGGTTTCATCATAGTCTATGCCTTCCTCTTGTCTGTATCCCTGAGCAACAAGTCGAGCCTTGTTGCGGGTTATAGTTCCATGTTCATCTAATTTGTTTCTAAGCACCCATTTAGTGCCTATAACAGTTTTATCAGATGGTCTAGGAACGAGATTCCAAACTTTGTTATGAGTAAACTCAGTCAGCTCTTCTTGCATAGCGCTGACCCAGTTTGGATCTCTGAGGGCATCATCAACTTTCTTTGGTTCTATTAAAGAGAGAAAGTTGACAAAGAGACAGATATTACCTGAACTTCGTCGTGTCTGAAGACCTGCATCGGGATCACCAAGAATTTGATCTATTGGGTGATCTCTGGTCCATCGCTGAGCAAGAGCATGATCGCTTAACTCAGAGGTTGGATTAACAATTGGGATGTTTACAGATGAGGACGTTTGAGGTTCATCAGCAATTAACTGTTGAGTAGTGGACAAACTATTGTTATCAGAGAGGTTTTCAAACGAAGGTAGATCTGATGGTAGCAGTGTGTTAAGAGGTTCAACTGAAACCCATGAGTTGGATTCAGCGTTAGGATGTATGATGTTTGGATCATCATCAGCAGTAGGTGGATCTGTGTGCTGATGGTTTGAAAAGAAGGGTTTAGTTTCTTTGTAGTGAGAGAACATCCAAGCATTTAACTCTTCATTGTCAGTGATTGGTTTAGAGTTCGCTGAGCGAGTTTCATCAAAAGTGACATGAATTGTTTCTTCCACAGATTGTCTTCGCTTGTTGAAAACTCTGTAGGCTTTGGAGATGGAGGAATACCCTAGAAATATTCCATCATCAGCTTTTGGGTCGAACTTTCCAAGCTGATCTTTGTTGTTTAAGATAAAGCACTGACAACCAAAGATATGAAGAAAACTGATAGATGGTTTTCTTCCATGAAAGAGTTCATAAGATGTCTTTCCAAATCTCTTTACTATCAGCAATCTGTTTTGAGTAAAACATGTAGTGTTTACAGCTTCCGCCCAAAATTGAGTAGGGAGGTGAGAATCGCTGAGCATTGATCTAGCAGCTTCAATGATCGTTTTGTTTCTTCTTTCAGCGACTCCGTTTTGCTGAGGTGTTCTTACTGAGGAGAAATTATGAGAAATTCCCTTGTTCTCAAAGAAATTGTTCAGAGAACTGTTTTTAAATTTAGTTCCATGATCACTTCTTATTGAACGAACAATAAGATTGTTCAATACTTCCATCTTTTTAACAAAAGATATTAGTTCTTCTGGAGTATCACTCTTGCAGCGAAGAAAGATAACCCAGGTATAGCGAGAGTATTCATCTATAATGACAAGTGTATATTTCTTTCCAGCTATTGATTGGATGTTGACAGGGCCAAACAGATCCATATGCAAGAGCTGAAGAGGACTTGTCACTGAGGAGACCTTTTTTGACTTGAAACTAGCTTTTGTTTGTTTTCCTTTTTCACATGCTAAGCAGAGAGATTCTTTAGCATATGAGTGCTGAGGAAGACCAGAAACCAGTTCCTTAGAAGAGAGAGAATTCAGGGTTTTGAAATTTAGATGAGAAGGCCTTTTGTGCCATAGCCAATTTATATCAGAAGAGGCTTTAGAGAGAAAACATAAGTTTTCAGTGGTAGTAGAGTCCATATCTATTACATAGACATTTTCTCTGCGATAACCACTGAGAGAAAGTTTTCCTTTCTCATTCACCACTGAACATGCTTTCTTTGAAAAGCGAACTTCGTAGTCTTTGTCACATAGCTGACTGATGCTCAGAAGGTTATGCTTCAGTTCATCTACATAAGCGACTCTTCTGAAGGTAGTTGTCCCATTGCTGAGGACACCAAACCCTCGGGTATAGCCTTTTCCATTTACACCAAAAGTCACAGAGGGACCTCTCTCTTCCTTGTATTCAGTGAGCAGGTCTTTTTGTCCAGTCATATGATGAGAACATCCACTATCGAGATACCAGATGCCCTTTGATCCCTGCACACAAAAGGAAGATTAAGCGTTGTTTGGTACCCACTTTTCAATGGGTCCTTTTGGGTTAGTGGAGATGGAAGGTTCAGTAATCTTCACAGCAGATGAAGATTCAGCTTCAGTGATAACCTTCACCTTGGTTAATTTCTTAACCTTAGTGGTATTCTTCACCTTGGTCGATTTTTCAGCTTTAGTGACCTTTTCAGCCTTGGAGGCATTCATCTTCACTTTAGCTGATTTATCAGCTTTAGTGGCAGTTGGACATTTGCTTGCAATATGGTCAGTAAAACCACAGTGATAACATTTTCTATATTTGAAAGTGTTTTTAGAACCAGAAGTAGAAGGTTTTGCATGTTTAAGATGAGCAGGTGCAACTCCAAGAATGCCTTCATTATGAGATCTGGGAGGAATTTTCATTTCTTCAGATCTTGTGGGTTTAAGGTCAATCTTTAGCTTTGGAGGACAGAGATCGAAGATTTCTATCACAGAGCTAGAGGATTGATTCACTGAAGGTTTAGAAGGAACTTTCAGCTTTGCTTTCTTGGTAGCCTTCTGAGGACGAAGAATGGATTTTCCTTTATCCACAGACTTAAAGCCTTTGGATTTTTCCTCAGGGATAGAATTTGAAGAAGAAGGATAAAACTGATTATAAGAAGTGTCAGAGATAGGAGTGACAAACGTTCCAAACTTAAGCATGAAACTTTCTTCTTTAGGCTCACCCTGTGGTGTCCAAAAACCAAGACCAGTTCTATCATTTTTAGGAGTTTGAGCATTTATTATCTCAGAGATCTTTGTTGATGATTTGCACCATTTCTCAACAGGAGCCTTTTCTGCTTTTAGAGCAGCGATGGCTTGTTCGCGTTCAATGCTGATGATTTCATTTATAATGACTTGATCTTTCAACTTTTCATCTAAAAGAGTTAGTTCTCTGATCTTTTCATGACATTTCTCTAGCTCTTGAGTTAAATGAACATTTTTGTTCTCATCTTGAGTTTTGTCGTTTAGAGCATTCTAAAGATCAATCGTCAGCACATCAACAGAGCGACTTCTCTCAGCTTCAGGCAGAGAGGGATTTGTAGAGATAGATACCTGAGATTATATGTAGCTCATAGAAGGTTCAGATGGTTCTTCCACTTCTTCTTTAATCTCATCCATGAGGCAGAGATTAGCGACTTCTTCTTCATCAGAACTTGATTCTTCTGATTCAGCCCAGTCGTGTTCTTCAACGATGAGACCTTTACCTTTTTGCTTATAGCTTTTCAGCTTTTGATATTTGTTCTTCAACTTTAGGTATTTGTCATCACTGGATCTTCTTGAGGTAGAAGGTTTGAAGACCTTTTTCGACCTGCACTCACTAGGAAAGTGTCCAATCTTTTCACAGTTATAGCAAGTGGCAGTAGCCTTATCAACAAGAGTTGATTTTGGCTTTTCAGTAAGAGAGAGAGGCTTATTTCTTCGGAAATTGCTCTTTCTTGCAAATCTCTTAAAAGAGTTTGTCAAGAGTGCTAAGGACTCATCAAACTCTGAAAGATCAGGGTCTGATGGATCCTCAGATTCAGAATCTAACTCAGTGATGGTGAGAGTAGATCGCTGAGATAGAATTATCTTTGAAGAGACTAAAGCAACATGAGTGCTTTTGGAGTCTTTAGAATCTTTTACAAGATTCTTTTTCAATAGATTCGATTGATCATAGTTGAGCAATATTCCATACAAAGTGCTGAGAGAAAGAGAATTTAAGTCTTTTGTCAGCTTAAGACATATTGAATAACTGTCCCAGCTTTCAGGAAGACATTCTAAGAATTTTGTTAAGACCTCAGAATTAGAATAGGTCCTACCAACTGTTCTTAGATCAATGATTAAGCAGTTAAACAGCTGATGAACGTCAGAGAGAGATTCATTCCTACCAGCGATGAAACTTTCATACTGTCTTACCAAGTTAATCTTTCGAGTCTCTTGGATTTCAGTGGTGCCCTCATATTGAACACATATGGTTTCCCACATTTCTTTAGAAGTTTTCAGATGCATGATGGAATGAAAAACGTCATCAGGCAAAGCCATTGAAATAATGGTCTTTGCTCTTGCATCTATACCTACCTTCTTTTTGTCTTCATCACTCCATTGTCTTATTTCCTTAACGACATAGCGCTCAGGGACAACTTCAGTGGTGGCAGTAGCTGGAACTGCAGCTATAATTCTAACAGGTTCATAGGGTCCATTTTCTATATACTCAGGTATAGTAGGATCTGCACCTTCAAGAAATAGCATCATTCGATTTTTCCATAGAAAAAAGTTATATCTGCTAAATCGAGGAGGTTTAGAAAGTGAACCATTATCATAGTAGTTAGTGTTTGTGTTAAGTGCCATTTGAGAATAGCAAAGAAGAGAATAAAGCAAGATCTTGTTTATCAGATTAAACAGTCTGCTCTGATACCACTTGTTGGTCCCGGAGGTACTTAACAAGTTTGTAGAAGGGGGGGGGGGGGGGTTGAATACAAACACAAAAATTTTAAGTTTACTAAATTGTTTATTGATAAATCAAACACAATATACAAGTTTGTTACGGAATAAGATTAAGACAGACTCAATCTAAACAAACTTAAGAAACACTAAGATGGTTGCACAAGAATTTCAGAGAATAGGGGTTTTAGAAGTATAGAAAGCTAAGGTTTCTATATTGGTTCAAGAATTGAGCTCCCCTCAAATGGAGAGGTGAACTTTATATTTATACCCTATGCATTAAATGCATGGCAGGGTACTTTACACGTGTCATTCAGTGATTGGCTTTGGTAGTCTGACTTTTGGGAGACATGCTTTCGGTCGTATCATGAACAGTGTAGTTGATAGAGTTGTTGTACGATTTGTGGCAAAGATATGTCCGTTCTGACACATCGTACTGGTTTGTGCAAGGTAAGACGAAAGGAAACTTAAGGCATAAGCTAAGTGATCATTTGATCGCTGAATATCTCTTTCTTCAGAGACATCAAGAGTTCAGCGGTCGCTGAAGCTTTTCCTCATGTTCCTTCGCGTATAAGTAGATTCGTCTTTGCTTCACTGATATCCGCATCAGGTCACTAGTAGAATTGTCTTTGTTCATCAGCTTCGTCTTCGATTCAGCTATGAACATCTGTTCACGCGAGGCTTGTCTTCAGGGATTACGTTATCTGTTTACATCAGAAACTATCAGTTATAACTGAACAGACTCAGTCTGATCGCTGATAGTGAAACACTAATACATAGAAATGTTTACAAGAAATACTATCAGTGATAACTGAACAGACTCAGTTTGATCGTTGATGGTGAAACACTAATACATATTAAAACGTAATTTTCACTAAGTATAAAAGAGGGTCGTTATCAAATCACTGAGAGAGCTTGGATCAACAATAAGATATATATATATATATATATATATATATATATATATATATATATAACTAAATTACATAATAGGTCCCTAATGTTCTATGGTTGCTATAAAAATAAGAAAAAACAAAGAAAATTGCAAAAAGAGAGAAAAATATGGTTGGACGAAAATACCCCTGACTTAACGGACGATTTCAACGGAGTTAGTGACCAGGGACGATTTTCAAAGCAAAATGCAAACCTCAGGGACGCTCACTGTACTTATTGAAGTTTAGGGATGATTTTCAAAGAAACCGGTAAACCTCAGGGACCAAAATTGTAGTTTACTCTAAATTTAAAATCTTTCGAAAATCCTTCGACAAGAAAATAACGTTTTCGACGGATTACCAAAGGATATTTTTCAAAATTAAAATAAAACAAAAACAAGATTTTTGTGATATAAATCAAACTTTGAACATAAAGGGATAGGATTCAAGCCCTAATCTTTTTCGCCGAAAATCAAACTTGTTTCTTCCTCTCTTCACGATTATAACCAACCTTCGACACCACCATCGATCCCTCAACCCCCACTTTGGGAACTCGAGCATTGGACCACTTCGACACCACCACCATGCATAACTTCAGGACCACAACCATCGTGCACCGGTGTTTTGCATTATGGCGACGAGGTTCTCCACGAGTCACAATTTCAAGCAACAAGGTTCTCGATCTTGCGTTCAAGTATCAGGTTTAAACCTCTCTCACCGTTTTTTCTTGCTCTTGCTACTAATTTTACACAAATATATTCTCAACTTCGATGTTGGATTTTGTCCTGTAGATAATTATGTTGGGGATAATTTCCACAAGCCGATGCACAAAAGTTCTGAACCCATAATAAAAATGTGCAAATCTTGGAAGTCAACAACCAATACACAAAATACGGATCCCAGTTGTTATCAAACAATGCAAAGTTGATATCTAACAATTAAATGCACATATATTTAATAAGGAGGTTCAAACGAGAACACCCCTATTTTTAAAAAATGCGAGAACATTTCTGAGCCTCCAAATTATTTATCGCATAATTATAATTAAAAGAAAAAAGTAAATAATTAAGGATAATAATGTGATTTCGTATTTATCTATAATACTAGTGAATTCATTATCCCTAAAATCACGTACAAATAATATATTCACCGATCAGAATGTATCACAATGTTATCACATTGTGGATGTTATCCTCACTGGTGTTCGATTATCACAACAGTATAACATCATTATCACAGCAAAAACACAACAAAATCATATCAGCATCATAACAAAATCACATCATAAGAAGTCTTTGATTTATCAAAGCATTATCACATTATATCACAGCAAAATCAAATCATTATCACAACATTATCACATCATAAGAAGTCTTTGATTTATCAATATCACATTATTATCACTTCATTTTCGACAACAAACACATTGACATAAAAATCTTTGATGATAATAACAACATTTAAGGGATAAGGACAAATTTAATAAGACAGAAAATTGTTGATACATCTTAATATCTTTTTCATTTTTATTCTACTTTTTATGGTATTAAATAATTTTGGGGCCTATAAATGTTTTCGCATTTTCGTAAAACTGAGGTGTTATCGTTTGAATCTCTACCTATACAAACAACACAACAATTTAACATAGTTCCACTATCATTAGATAGTGTACATCGACAGGGGAGAGACGAAGTTTACATATTGATGATCAAAATGGAGGAACAATATATAATAAAGATCCTACAATTTCAAGGTGAAACTCAAGTATTTATCAAGAACAACTAAAACCCTAGCAAACAAGAGGTTAAAATCGTCCATACACTTAAGCGACCCTACCTATGACCTAGGTCGTGAGGTAGGTCGTGTACACAACAAACCGCATCAAGAAATCAAACTCATGTGAAAAATCGCACCGAAACGAGAATTTCAAAGATTTAGGCGACTTTGACTGTGACCTAGATCTCGCAACTTAATAGTTGAAGGAGGGTGGGTGTATCAATATTCTCAACAAATTGTTGTTGGGTTAGTCTGGGAATTGAATCTTTGTTAATTCATGTTTGGATTTGAATCTTTGCTAATTAATGGTTGGATTTGGATCTTTGTTAAATCATATTTGTAGAGCTCTATATGTAATTAGGTTTAAAGAAATTGATTATGAGTGTCAAATTTTGGAATCATAAAACAAATTTTGAAATTTTTTGTTTGGGATTGATTTGATGTCCTAAACGTGATGTTTAATACAATTAATGGGCTTCATCGAGATTTTCAATGTTATTGATGTGGCTAATTTGTGATTTTAAAAATAAAATATGTTATACAAAACACTTAGACGAATGGTATTGTTTGGATAATTGGATTTGGATTACCAAATATTTGTTTCATTGCAATAGATAATTTAAATAAAAATACACACACATATATATATATACACACACACTGGGTTGGGTTCACATGAGCCGACCTTTTTTTATGAGACCCGTGAGACAACTTTCTTTCATTACATTTATGTGATATCATGAATATCCCAAATAGTGGTGTCACATGATTCTACCACCCCAGTCCCCACCACCATCCACAATCATCAACAACCTCCACCCAAACCATCCCACACCTACCCTACTTCATCCTAAGCAACCCCATTCCACCCCACCTACCACGAATCCCAAGCACCACCATCCGCAACCCATCAACCACCACCCCCACCTACCAACAACCACCCACCCCACCCTACCGCCCCTCCGCTCCATCCCCTACCGCCATCACCAACCACCACCCGTGCCCACGCGACAATATCCCCAAGCACCACCACAACCCCTACCACCCCCATCCACCAGATCACCAAACCCATCGACCACCACCACTTGCCATCTACCCCACCCTATCTACACCCACCCACCCACCTTATCCCTCTCTCAAGCATCCACCATCGCCGCCACCCCATCCAATACTGCCCTACCCACACATAACACCACCCTCACACTTTGAAGAAAAAACAATTGTTCACAATTCAATTTTTAGGTCTAACCCAGCCTTGATAAACTCAGTGGTCACAGTTGTTGTGTACGTTTGGATTTAAATCTTGAACAGAAGAGATATTCCAGCACATCCCCCAAAGCCTTAATTCTTAAGAACGGGAATTTAACAATATATTGAAAATGTTGGTTTTGAGATATGGATTGGATCTTCATTTCTATCCAACTTCAATTTCTAATCCACGTACGATGAACAATGACGGATTTTATTAATTTTGTTACGAGTATAAAATAATTACTATACTATAAAAATAAATGGAATAGTTATTAATTACAAAATAAAATAAAATTTAAATATAAAATATATATTAGAAAAAGTGTTTTTTTGAATACAAATATTGACGAGGATTTGTGATTTATTTGTTTAGGCTATGTTTGGCAAACTGACTGATAAACTAGCTGGTAGCTAATAAGCTAGCTGATGGATAAGTCACGTTTGGCAAAAACTGGCTGATAAGTATGTAAAATGATTAAAAGGACATCTTGAAAAATAATTAATTACAATATTTTACAATATAATTAAAAAGATAATATGTTAATTAAAAGAATTTAAAATTTATTATTATATATATTATAGATTTTGAATTTGTTAAAACAAATTTTAGAGAAAAATTACATTAATTTATGATTTTAAATAACCATTACATATAATATGAATAAAAATAAATAATTAAATAATAATTAAAAAATAATAGTGATTGATAACTATAATATATTGACTAATATTAAAAAATAATATAAAAATAATTGATATAATTAACAATAATTCTAAATAATTAAAAATTAACATCAATGTATAATAAAATTTTAATTATGTTAATGGAAAAAGCGAATGGAACAATAGAATAAAGAGAGAAGAAATCTGTCATTTTCATTAATCATAATCCCTTTAAATAGGGATGAGTTAGAGTAGATAGATATGAGATATTCCAGTTCTAATCTAACTCTGATATATTTATCTCTATCTCTGTCGTCATATCCTTTAAACGATGACACACTTATCCTACAACACTTCCTCTTGTGCCGAGTTAAAGGAGTGACGGTGCACAATTGTTTCCTCATTAAAACCTTACCCCAAAATAAAATCCTAGTGGGATAAAGAATAGGACGAAGGAAATAGTACAACACACCAGTTTCTTTGCAATATATAGACTTTTCCTTCAGTCTAGTTTTCTCTTAGATTCGTACATTAATCATGAGAGTTAGGAAAGCATGATGGTATATAAACAGTTGCCTCACTAAAACCTTACACCATGGAACAAAACCCAATGGAAAAAATAAAACCTTGGTTGAAGGAAAGAGCACAACATACCAATATAACAAATATAGTAGACTCCCCCTTTTGTCTACTACTCCCCCTGATTCGTGCATTAATCAAGGGAGTTTGGAAACATTTGCACTTACTTTCTACATGTTTCCCAATATATGGTTTTAGGTAATGATTTGGTAAAATGTATCATGTTCTCCTGAAATTTTACTTGATTCAATTGAATCTCGAGGAGAGTTTTCTTATTGCTGATTGTATAAGATTTAAGCAGAATATGCTTTATGTTATCACCTTTGATGTATCTTACGTTCTTCGATACATGATGCATTATTTCCATATATGCGATACTGGTTGAACCCAAAATTACTAGCTCCTCTAATATATGTAATGATAGTTCTTAATCATATACATTATTTAATTATCTCATAGAGAGTAATATTCTTGGATTAGTTTAAGGAGGTAGTTACAAATGATTGCTTAGTTTACTTCCAAGAAATCGGCGTGTTCATTGTGGTAATTCTTTATCCAGTTTGGGAACAACCTTTGTATGGGGTAGACAGATACCTAATATCAGCAAAGACATACCAAGACATTGTTTGGTGTTTTTCTATAAGAGCTAGTACTTTTGATGCTTAAATTCTAAGTAGGTACTGAAATTCCATTATCAGTGTCATTTTTCTTTCTATAGGGAAAGTAAAAGCCCATATCAATGGTTCCAAAGTATTAATTTGATTTCATTCCAATGACGTTGCGTTGGCGCTGAGCTAAATCTAGCTAAAAAGTTCATTGAGAAATATAATATCTGGTCAAGTGTATTATGCTAAGTACGATAATGCGCATATTGTACTTAGATAGGGAATTTCAGCTCCCAGCATTTTTCGTCATCATCCTTTAGACGAAATGGATCTTTCCTTATATCTGACACTTCGACCGATCATGGGAGTGTTAACCGGATGCCCTTTGTCCATATTAAATTTCCTGATTATTTTCTGGACATATGCGATCGGTGAATTAATATTTCACAAACTCAGTGTCCTAGCTCAAATATCTAGATAAAACCAAGTTTTCCCAAGATCTTTCCTCCCAAAATCAGATTTCAAGTAACTTGTGGTTCCTCTTATTTCATCAAGAGTGTCTATTATATTCACAACATTGACATATAGAGCTATTTTGAAAATCTGGAACTTGTTTTCCATAATAAATACGCAAGGGAACAATTCATCGTTTTTATATATTCTTTCCCAATCAAGTATTCCATTAGGCGGGTATATCACATCCGCTTAGATTTATAAAGTGGGCGTTTCAATTTTATTGCAAACGCATTTCATGGTTCAGAGTTACTTGATTCTGGTAATGTAAATCTAGATCCCCGTAGAGATATGTGGTAACCATATTCATGAGCTGTATTTCCAGTCCTTCGGAAACTACTAGGCTAACAAATTATTCAGATGTCATAACATCCATCATGAGAGAGTAAGTCTCCTCGTGGTCAATCCAGGGCGTTGTGAGAAACCTTGCGCCAAAGGAGAGCCTTACATATTAGGACTTCATTATTCTCGTTATGCTTTCTGACAAAAACTGAGTTATGCCCTACGGGCTTTACACTTGGTAGGTTAGCACTACCAGACCAAATACCCAATCCTTTGTCCAAGAATATAATTCTTTCTGGATTGTTTCTTTACATTTAGGTTAATATGCTCTTTGTTGGTATTATTCAACTGAGCCTGGTTCGATATCGTCGTGCTCGATCATCTTATGAGCCATCGTATATGTGAATAAATCATCAATGATTATATATGATTTGTTCATCGACTCATATGTACTCCCATAGTTCATTTGAGATTAATATTCATCTCTAGAATCAATATTAACTTCGGAGCGTCCTCCAGTGATGATTCATGGACATAATTATAATTATAGACAATCTCATGAGAGTTTTGTGTATTGATGATAAATGGATGTGTCTAACTATTCTCTTCCTTTAGAATAGTATCCATCAAACCAAGTAGCTTCCACCACTTCCATTTGGTAGTTACGACCTCAACCACACCTCCACTATGTGTGATTGCAACGCACTTTCCAATGGCGTTGGGACCCTGTTGGGGACTTTTTAACCTTGCGAGTATATTTGCATCTCGTATATGTGACCTGGTCACTTTTGGGATAACATTAAACGTATCAGGTATCGAGTCTGATTCGTTTGACTTCAACATTACGTTGTGAAGTTTTGGAGATCAAAATGAGACAGAGTGGGAATATTCAATGACACTTCCTGTCGTTCCCATGGAAAATCCTTTTTCCTATCTCCCCCTAACGACGGGAAGACTGTCTCATGAAAGTGACAACCCGCAAATCTAGCGGTAAAGAGATCACTAGTCAAATATTCTAATTAGCGGATAATTGTTGGGGATTCATATCCAACATATACCAAGTCGTCTTACCCATTTCGATGCGCTGTGGGGGCCAATTGACACAAATAATCAAACATGCGTAAATGTAAAGTATCAGGCTTATATCCAGTTACCAACTGGTACGCATGTGGCTGGTTAGAAAGCAGTGGGTCTAAAAACGAAATAAAACTACATATAATAATTGCATAACCCTAGGTAGATGTGGGTAAATTGGTGCGCATTACTAATACCCTAGATGTCACCATATTATTTTGATAACAACTTCAAAGAGACCATTTTATATATACACATGGGGAATAGGAAACTCTACATTGATCCTAATACATATGCAATTAACATCAAATCCTTATGATGTAAATTCTCCAGCATTCCAAGTCATGTAGACTTGATGAAATAATCAGGGTGGTGAGCCCTTAAACGTATAGCTAGTGCTAGGAGTGCAGTATTTCATGTGAACAATAATAGGACATGCGTTCATCATGTCGAAATCAGAACCAAAAAGTACTTTAATGGCCCGCATTTTGGATGTTTATGTCCATAAATATCACCTTGTATTTGTTGTAACAATGGAATATTTTTTGTATTATGTCTTTAGCTTTAGGATGATCTCATTCTTGTCTTGTCTAAGGCTTAGGGTATATACAAAATTTTTAGGTATTTGAGAGGGCATATTATGATGGAAATGTTGTTTCTTATGCTGCAGAAGTCAACAGTTGCAATTTGCCTCGTTTTTCCTTTCACTCGAAAGAGAATGTATCTATGTGTATTTTGCAATACACAGATCACTATGTCATAACCATGGTGTCCCATATGGTCATGTCGAAACATATATGTGTCATTTCCCTAAAGTTCTTTATTGGCGACAAAAATGTTTCAATGACTTAATAATCTACTAGTTTGACACACTTTCCATGATATATGTTTACTTTCATATTCATTAGAACTTATGTATATATGTTCATTTCCATTATAATTTCCATTTGATACAAATATCTTTACAAGGTTCCTATTGATCTTGTACCAACAAGAAAATGACAGTCCATCGTCTAAGTATTTTGGTTGGAATAAGTATTAGTCTATCTTTTTTAGATTGTGTGAGAGGTCAAAAAAATCAATTCTCCTCGATACATTCCTACACGGAACGGAGAATATTGAAATTTTTGTATTTGTAATGATGTATTTCTTCACATCTATAATAGTTACATATTCAATTACTTAGCAGAGAAATTAATTTTGATACTTAAAATTAATTTCAATGAAACATATGCTTAACCAATATTGAACATTAAATTAATATGTTATAGTTCATTTTTAAACTTGTTCCCTTTTTGATAGAATCACTTTTTAGTGCATTTCTTATTTGATTGTCCATTATCATTTATGGTAGTAGTTGTATCAATTTCTTATTTAGGGTAGGCTAATTACTGTTCAGAATCAATTTTCGAGTTCTAGTAGTGCATTTGATCTGATTTTGCTTTCATTGTAATTGAATTGATGTTTAGAACAGTTTTCGTTTGAATTGTTTTGGCTAATTCACTCGATTGTGTAGTGAATTTTAGATTGTTCTAAGTTTTTGTGTTCGAATTTTATTACGTACTGTTTCGTAGATCAATTTTGTACTTTTAATGTTTTTCATTGTAATTTTTGTATTGTAATTGGTTCGAATTATGTTCAAGATGATTTCTGCAAAGTTTTAGATCGAGTGGTGAAGTATTCGATCGAAAACAGGTTGAAAAATCAAGTTTTTGTTCGAACAAGTGAAGAACACGCAAGATCTACAAAACGCGCAAGCTTCATCGGAAGAACGCGCAAACCAAAAGATATTGATTTTTAGACGAAAACGCGCAAAGTGCTATTTGCGAGTTCTAGAAAAGCGCAAATCGAAGTTTGTTGGGAAATTCAGAAATGCTCAAGTATGGTTAATGTTGCTACAACAGAATTACTACTGCCAGTACATCATGATTACTACTGCTAGTAGATTTTAATACTGCTAGTAGTTAGTACTGCTGGAGTTAGTACTGCTAAAGAGTTAATGTTGCTGGATCAACTTAATGCTGCTTATGAGATATTGAAGACTTCGGATGGAATGAAGACAGCTGGATTATTTGAAGTTAATATGGAAGGCTTGAAGATAAATATGGAAGACTATTTTGAAGATCTTTTAATATATGTAATTATCTTTTATCTTCAATATATATAGAATAGATTAGAGTTGATAGAAATTAACTTCAGAATTCTGAGTTTTTATTTTCTTAGAGAGAATCAACCTCATGGTTTTTAATCCTAATTCTAGAGAAGTAGAATTTGTATTGGTGAGTCTGTTCATTAATATTGAGGTTGAGTGTTGAATCTTGTAGCTTTATAATCATTCAATAAAGTTTACAAATTGTTCTTTTGATTCACTATTTATTGATTATTGAATATTGAAGTGTTATTCCGCAAACTTCTTCAATATTGTTTCTGAGTGTTTATTCTTGTTTAGAATTAAGATCCTGTCAAGTGGTATCAGAGCTAGTACTCTCAGAAATCTCATTCATTATGGAAAACACAGCTGAATCAAACAGTACTCTGGTCTCAAAGGTTCTAATGCTATGACCCAATGAATTTGACATGTGGAAGATCAAAATCAAGCAATATATTCTCCTCACAAATTACTCTATGTGGGACATCATTGAGAATGGCCCATCTGATGCAGGGAAGATTGGTGAAGATGGCAAAAGAACCCCTCCAAAGACGGATGCAGACAGAAAGACAAGGCAGACATAGATGAATGCCTTGAGCACACTGCTCTTGGCCATTCCAAATGAATATCAGCACCAATTCTGCAATTGTACTGATGCACAGATGCTCTGGAATGCTCTAGAGAAGATATTTTCTGGTACCAAAAGTACCAAAAGAAATCAAAAGGCAATCTTGAAGCAACAGTATGAAAACTTCATGTCAACTAAGAATGAGTCCATGACTCAAACCTTTGACATATTTAACAAAGTGATTGGTGAACTGGCTACCATGGGAGTACAGATTGATCAAGATGATGTGAACAGAAAGTTCTTAAGGTCTCTTGGAGATGAGTTGACCGTGTACACTGTTTCATTCAGACAGAAAGATCAGTTGGAAGAAAAAGAACTTGATGATCTGTACAATGATCTTAGAGTATTTGAAGCTGAAGTGGAGGCAAAGAAGAAGTCTTCTGGATATATTCATAATGCTGCACTCCTATCAGCATCAATTGATTCTACTGCTAACCCTAAATCAGTGAATGCTGCTAATGGAGCAAATCAAGAAAAAGGCACTGATTTTGTGTTTGAAGCTTTTCTTGCCAGTCATGGGAATTCCTCCTTAATCAATGATGATTTGGAACAACTTCATCCTGATGATCTGGAAGAGATGGATATTAAATGGCAGATGGCCATGCTTTCCATGAGGGTGAAGAAGTTCATAAAGAGAACTGGAAGGAACAACTTCTCCCAAAGAAGAGAAGATGGAGCAGGGTTTGATAAATCAAAGGTGGAATGCTACAAATGCCATCTGAAGGGACACTTTGCAAGGATATGCAGAAGTGGAGTGGCTCACAACAACAACCACCAACAAGCTCAATCTGGAAGCTTCAATAACAACAAAAACTTTGCTCAAGCCCTTGTTTCTCAACAAGGAATGGGGTTTGAGTGGAGTGATCAAGCAGAAGAGGCTATCCAGAATCAAGCTCTTATGGCTGAAGTATCTGATCTCCCATCTGAGGTAAATTCTAATCTCTGTTCTAAAACTTGCATAGACACTGTTAAAAGGTACAGGGATCACAATCACAAGATGAGTGATGACCTTAAGAGATTATAAAAGGATATCAAAGATTATGTGAGAATTGTTGAGAGGTTTGAAGAACAGATTAAAGGTTTTCAGGCCAATGAACTCCAACACTCATATGAAACGAATTACTGGAAGTGGGAGAAAAAGGATCTAGAGCTTAAACTGACCAAATCTAAAGAGGAGAGTGAGAAATTGAGAGATGAACTAACAAAGGTCAAGCTTGATGTAGAAAAGTTTTCCAATGCTTCTAAAGCAATGGACTCTTTACTACAAACTCAGATTCATGATAAGCTGAGAAGAGGAATTGGATACAATGCCACACCTCCACCATATAACAACAATTACATCCCTCCTACTTCAGACCTATTAGAAACCAAAGATACGAAGGACTTGCCTGAGGGAGCCACTGAAGTAGATCCCTTAGATGAGGTAGTTGTTGAGGATAAGACTGAGAAAGAGGTTGGCAAGAGTAAGGAGAACAAGGTCAGTGGTGAGATTCCTCTAGAGAATAACATTATCACAAATGAGGACTGTGGAAGGGCTTGGATCAAATCTAAGGACATAGAGAAGACAGAGGGAAAGTCTGGTAAGGTCCATTACAAACCGACCACAGTTGTAAATCCAGGTCCTTGCAAACAGTGTGCATGTAAGAAGAATGAGCCCCAAAAACATGATAAAAAGAGGGGAAATCAGAGAAATTGGAATAATTAGTGGGCACAAAAACAAGGGGTTGATTTGAGTAAAATCAATAGACCAAAACCTTGTTTTATCTGTGGCAAATTGAATCATCTTGCCAAATACTGTTATTTCAATCCTATGAACCAAAGGATGAATTTTCAAAGATCTATGCAAAAACCTTTTGGTTATAGGAAGGTTGAAAAGAACCATGTGGCTAAGAAATCTGTTAAATCTAAAAGCCACATGAAGAAAAAGTCTGTTAAAGAAAGTGTCAATATGTGGGTTCCTAAAAGCGCTAAAACTGTTGGTACTGCTACTACAAATAGTGATGCTGACAATGATAGTACTGCTAGAAGTAATACTACTGCTAACAATGTTAGTGCTGCTGACATTGTTAGTACTTCTTTGAAAGTTAATACTGCTAACTCTGTTAGTGCTGCTAACAAGGTTAGTACTGCTAAACCTGTTAGTACTGCTACCTTTGTTAGTACTTCTAAGGCTAGTACTGCTTCTAGTGGTTGTGATGCTAAGCCAATCCTATTGACAAAGTACTCTAATAAAGAGTGCTCTGAGTTTAAAAACCTCATCAAAAAGGAATGTAAATACTTTGATGAGAAAGGGAGACCCAAGACCACTTTGGCTTGGGTCCCCAAACAATACTAATTGTTTAATCTTATGTGCAGGGCAACCAACAGCTCAAGGGGAAGAGATTCTGGCATGTGGATAGTGGTTGCTCTAGGCACATGACAGGGAACATGTCATGCCTCAAGAATTTCAAGAAAATTGATGGTGGACATGTTGCTTTTGGTAATACTCCAGATGGAGGTAAGATAAGTGGTAAGGGGGATGTAACCAAAGGTAAAATGACCTTTAAAGATGTATTCTATGTTGAGCAGTTAAGATACAACCTGTTAAGTGTATCACAGGTTTGTGACAGACAACATAGTATATTATTTACAGATTCTGAATGCATTATCCTTGCTCCTGGATTCAAGGTAGTTGATGAAAAGATGATAGTACTAAGAACTCCCAGAAAGGATAATGTATATTGCTTAGATATGGAAAGTGTTTCAACTGATTCATCCCTAAACTGTCTTGTTTCAAAAGCTTCTTTGAATGAATCATCACTTTGGCACAAAAGGATGTGTCACATGAATTTTAAAACAATGAATAAAATTGTTAAAAACAACCTTGTAAGAGGTTTACCTTCCAAAGTCTTTTCATGTGATGATCATTGTGTTGCCTGTCTCAAAGGCAAACAACACAAAACTTCTCATAAGACCAAAGAGTTGAACAAAATCTCTAATTCTCTTCAGTTGTTACATATGGATCTGTTTGGTCCTACAAATGTTATGAGTATAGGCAAGAAATCATACTGCTTAGTTATTGTTGATGATTACTCTAGATTTAGTTGGGTATATTTTCTAAGGACTAAGGATGAGACAAGTGGACTGATCAAATCCTTTATTCTAAGAATTGAAAACCAAACTAATCAAAAGGTAAAAGTCATTAGGTCAGACAATGGTACTGAATTTAAAAATCATGACCTAAACACCTTTTGTGAGGAAAAAGAAATTGAAAGGCAATACAGTGCTCCTAGGTCTCCACAACAAAATGGTGTTGCTGAGAGAAGGAATAGGACACTGATTGAGGCTGCTAGATCTCTGTTGGCAGATTCAAAACTTCCCATTACTTTCTAGGCTGAAGCAGTTAATACTGCTTGCTATGTCCAAAACAGAGTTCTAGTAGTCAAGCCCAAAAACAAGACACCTTATGAGCTTTTAAATAATAGAAAACCATTCATTGGATTTTTCAAACCGTTTGGGTGTCCTTGTACCATTCTCAATACCAAAACTCACTTAGGAAAGTTTGATAGCAAGGCTGATGATGGTTTTCTTGTTGGTTACTCATCTCAGAGTAAGGCTTACAGAGTTTTTAATACTTCTTCTAGAATAATTGAGGAAAGTGACAATGTCAAATGCAATGAGAACACACCAAATCCTATTGGGTCTGGTCCTAAGTGGTTATTTGACAATGATTCACTAACTAACTCTTTGGGTTTCAGTAGTGATTATAATGCAGGTTCAGGAAGTGGAGGATCAGGGGATGAACATGTACAAGTACAAGACATCATTCCTCAGTCTGTGATCTTTCCTATATCTGCAAAAGAGCCTGTTGAGGTATGTGAAAAGGAGAATGCTACTGAACCAATTCAGAGTGAGGAAGAAATAAGAGATGAAGAGAATCAAGTGCATGAAGAGCCAGAAGCAGCTGATGAGATCCCCTCAGCTGACTTAAATGATTCCAATCTGGATGTGGGAATCAATGAAGAACCTAGTCATCAGACTAGAACTCAAAAGAATCATCCTCCAGAGCTGGTCATAGGAGACATCTCTTCTCCTATGATAACAAGGAATCAAAGCAGACTTCAAGAGCTGCAGGATCAGCAACACACAGTACTCTCCTGCTTTCTATCACAGATTGAGCCTAAGAAGGTTTATGATGCTATGAAAGATTCCAGTTGGATAGAAGCTATGCAAGAAGAGTTACTGCAGTTCAAGTTGCAAGAAGTCTGGGACTTGGTGGACCTTCCAAAAGGTCATAGAGCTATAGGCACCAAGTGGATTTTCAGGAACAAAAAGGATGAGAGAGGCATTGTGATAAGAAACAAAGCAAGGCTGGTGGCACAAGGGTACACTCAAGAAGAAGGCATTGACTATGAAGAAGTGTTTGCTCCAGTGGCAAGGGTAAAGGCCATTAGACTATTTTTAGCCTATGCCTCATACATGAAGTTCAAGGTCTACCAAATGGATGTGAAGAGTGCTTTTCTGTATGGTACAATTGATGAAGGAGTATATGTCTGTCAGCCCCCTGGATTTGAAAATCCATCATATCCTGACAGAGTATACAAACTGAAGAAAGCACTATATGGTATTCATCAAGCCCCAAGAGCATGGTATGATACTCTATCTACCTACCTCTTGGAAAATGGGTTTGAAAGAGGAACTATTGACAAGACCCTCTTCATTAAAAGAACTAAGAAGGACATCCTATTGGTTCAGATTTATGTGGATGATATCATATTTGGATCCACAAAAGATCAAATGTGTAGAGACTTTGAAAAGTTGATGCACAAGAGCTTTAAAATGAGTTCAATGGGTGAACTTACCTTCTTCCTTGGGCTTCAAATGAAACAGAAGAAAGATGGGATCTTCATAAGCCAATCAAAATATGTGAAAGACATCCTGGACAAATATGGTTTAACAGACTCAAAGCCAGCAATTACACCTATGGAGACTCATAAACAGATCACTGCTAATCTTGAGGGGGAGAATTTTGATGTCCATCTATACAGATCAATGATAGAATCTCTCATGTATCTCACAGCCTCAAGACTAGACATCATGTTTCCAGTGTGTTTGTGTGCCAGATTCCAAGTCAAGCCAAAGCAATCACATCTACAAGCTGTTAAAAGGATTTTCAGATACTTAAGAGGGAAACCTAGATTAGGTCTTTGGTATCCTTATGAATCCAACTTTGACTTGAATGCCAATTCAGATAGTGACTTGGGAGGTGCTAACATGGATAGAAAGTCTACTTCAGGTGGATGTCAACTTTTGGGTGCTAGACTAGTATCTTGGCAGTGTAAGAAACAAACCACAGTGTCCTTATCAACAACAGAAGCTGAGTATATTGCTGCTGCAAGTTGTTGTTCTCAGGTTCTATGGATTCAAAATTAGATGATGGACTATGGGGTAACCTTTCTTCACACTCCAATCTTCATTGACAATAGCAGTGCTATAATCATTGTTAACAATCCAGTCAAGCACTCCAAAACCAAGCACATTGAGATCAGGTATCACTTTATCAGAGATTGTAATGAAAAGAAGCTAATTCAAGTTGCTAAAGTTCATACTGACAACCAATTTGCTGATCTATTCACTAAAGCTTTTGATGTGGGTAGATTCACTTTCTTGGTCACAAGTGTGGGCATGATCAACTCTGAATAAGCTCATTTTTCTTAAAAGTGTTTTCATACCTGTTATTGGTTTATTCTTTGGTGCTACTAACATCTTTCTCAGGAAGTTCTTACCTTGCTCAGAGTACCTTAAAGCTTCAAAAAGTGTAAGTCTAGTTAATGCTGCCAGTGCAGTCTTAATACTGCCAGTGCACAGTTAATGCTGCTAGTTAGTTAATACTGCTAGTTAGTTAATACTGCTAGTGGTTAATACTGCTCTCAGTTAATACTGCTAGTTAGTTAATACTGCTAGTTAGTTAATACTGCTAGTGATTAATACTGCTCTCAGTTAATACTGCTCTCAGTTAATACTGCTCTCAGTTAATACTGCTAGTTAGTTAATACTGCTAGTTAGTTAATACTGCTAGTGGTTAATACTGCTCTCAGTTAATACTGCTAGTTAGTTAATACTGCTAGTTAGTTAATACTGCTAGTTAGTTAATACTGCTAGTGGTTAATACTGCTCTCAGTTAATACTGCTAGTTAGTTAATACTGCTAGGTGTTAATACTGCTTTTGTCCCGAATCGTATAAATACCCTGTCTGCCCACCCAAAAGTTCATAACGACTCTTTGCTTTCTATTTCTCTGCTCTCTAAACCTTTTTCTCTCAAGAACAAGTGTTTCAGTCCATCATACTCAAGCTAACATGGCGTCTATGGCATTTGTTGACGAGCACAATGAAATCGCGATGCTACAAAAGCCAAAGCAAGCTGCAGGATTTCATCAGATAGTGGATTTTCTGAAGTCTAGCCATATCGCCTATGCTCTGACAGTGTCTCCAACTATCTACATTGAGCATCAACGACAATTCTGGGCAAATGCCACCATAGTCGCAGAGAATGGTGTGCAGGTTCTGAAGACAAGGGTGGGTGACAAACCCTTGTTAGTTACTGAAGAGGTGATACGCATTTGTCTACGTCTAGACGATGCTGAAGGTATTACCTCTATTCCAAATGAGGACTTGTTCTCAAATTTGTCAAGAATGGGGTATGGAGGCCAATTAGGTGGTTTTAAATTCTCAAAAGCAAAATTTTATACCCAATGGCGTTTTCTTGTTCATACCCTGATGCACTGCATTTCCAAAAAGACTACTGGATGGAGTGAGTTTAGCAGTACCATTGCTTATGCTTTGGTCTGCTTGGCCACTGCCAGAAAGTACAATTTTTCTCAAATGATTTTTAATGACCTTGTGTCAAACTTGGGAAACGAACAGAGTTTCTATATGTACCCAAGATTTGTCCAGGAAGTTATAACCAATGAATTGACGGATATGCCTCACTTTGATGAGGTATATGTACCAAAAATCCCAAAAGGAAAGGTCTTTTCAAACATGAAAAGATCACCATTGGACTCGGAAGGAGTTGACACCCCATTGTTCTCTACAATGATGGTGGTGTCCCACACTGAAGAAGGTATGGCAGCAGGGCCAAGGCCCTCATTAGACCATCCCACTGCTAGCCAATCCCAACCTTCACCCTCTATATCAATCCCTCAGTCCTTAATTCATAAGCCAATTTCACCAATCACCCAAACTTATACAAGGAAAAAGGTACAGAAGGCTCCTTCCCTTCTTGTACCATCACCCACTGAGCCTTTAAGCCCTCTAATGGAGAATTCTCCATTAGAGAATATCCACAGGGAAACCACAGGGGTGTCTCCCAACCCCAAGGAGGTGCTCACTGAGGAGATGTTTGAGCATATGGGTGCTAAGGCTGCCACTACTCCTGCTAGCACAGAGGAGGTCAGTGGTAACATCAATAAGACCTTCCCCATGGCAACTTTGGGTGAGCAATCATCCAAAGGTCCCTGATGCCAAGAACCCACGGGGGTGGAGAGTGCTTCTGTTAGGCAGAAGGCTCCCACTACAAAAAGATCCTATGATCCTTCAAAAGAGGGTAACACTTCTGAAGAAGGTGAGGACATATATAACTATCAAGAATTGATGGATGCTATGGGTAACATAAACATGGATGTCATCAAGTAGGGAAAAGACATTGAAGAGCTGAAACTGATCATTCTGTCTCAACAACAACAGATTGTCAATCTGAAGAATTTGGTGAAGAGGTTGGTACTGAAAAACAAAAAGAAGCAATTTGTGCTAAAGAAGAGGGACAGTGTTAAAGATGCTTCCAACAAGGGGAGAAAAAACCAAAAGAGAAAGAACTTGACGTTGAGGGGGAGAAAGAACCAGAAATAGAGAAAGAAACAGAATCTCAAGCTCAAGCGGCAGCAGTAACAGAAGAGAAAGCAGCAGAAACTGTTAATTCTGCTGAAGCAGCAGAAACAGTTAATACTGCTGAAGTAAAAGAAGCAGCAGTAACAGAAGCAGCAGTACAGGGCTCTCTGTAGAAGAATTAGAGATTGCAGAGACATTGGTAAAAGCCAAGAATGACGCTCCTAAGGCTAGTCAAAAGGCCAAGGGAGTGGTCATCAATGAAGGAGGACTCTCAAAGAAAAGAAAAGAAACAAGTAAGGCAAGTTTGAAGGATGCAAAGTTGGTTGAAACTGAACAACCCTTAAAGAAGAAAAGTCAGATTGAGCTAGATGAAGAAGTGGCAAACCAGCTTCAAGAACAGATGGAAAAAGAGGAACAACTCCAAACTGAAACAGATAGAGAACATGCACTGATAATGGCCAGAAAGCTAAATGAAGAATATCAGAAGAGCATGAAAGCTGCAGCACAACAGGCCAAGAAATTACCAGTCTAAAGAATGCCACTTAAAAAGCAGAAGAGACAACCCTCCAAGACCTTTTTGGCCAATCAGGAAAGAAGAAAATGATAAATTTCTTGAAAGGTTCAATTGGTGTCAAAGGGGAAATGTTTACTAATATGGCATACAGTCAAGTGGAGGAGCTGTATAAGAAAGAAATGGCTAAGCTGCAAGGGAACTCCTCACAAAGGGAAGAGGCTGAAAGAAGAATGAAGGAGAGGCATGATCTCAACATTCAACAACCATTTCCTGAGGAAGTCACACCTACAAAAGAAAAGAAGGAAGAGCCAGAAAATGTTGGAATGGAAGTTAAATCTGCAAAAAGAATAAAGACTATAGCTTACAAAAAGCTGTCCAAAAGGCCAAGAGTTGAAGAAAGAGCAGAAACTGAAGCAGAACCTCATGTGACTCCTTCAGCAGAACCAAATTAGAATCCAGAATCATCCAACAAGCAATCTAATGAGCAGGTTGAATTGTTCATGACATTAACAAATGATGATCCAATACAAGCAGACCCCATCTCTATTCAAGCTCCTGAAATCATCTTTTGGGATATCTTGGAAGATCAAAGAAAGAAATTCTTCAGGATTAAGAGACTAGGGGACATCTATGAGGTGTATCCTACTTGGGGAAGTTTCATCAGAAGTTGTACAAGATCAGATCTAGAAGAGATGTTTAGAGTTGGAATGAGATTATAAGAAAAGGAGCTGACAGGAAAAGAAAGGAACTTAACCAGATTAGCCATGGAGTACTTGTGCATGATGTTTGAACCTAGTAAAGTTCAACATGTGATCAGGGATTTGCATCTGGAGAATAAATTTCTAAGGGTAGAAAACTGGAAGATATTTGAAAGATGTGGAGTCTATGTCATCACTGTGAATGGAGCATATCATGAGTACTACTTGGTGGACAAGATATATGAGCACAACAAGGGTAAACTACAAGCAATGTTGAATGCCAAGCTTATTTGTTCAAAAGACTCAGAAATGGCAAAGGTTGTGGTTAGCAGAATCATTAATCAAAGCTTGGGTTTGGATCCTAATCTAGGGGTGTAAACTGAAGTGTTGAAAGCATCTTAGAAGACCATCTGAAGAACTTGACTTCTCTTCCTAAAAGTCAAGTTAGGGGAGATTGTTGGGAAATTCAGAAATGCTCAAGTATGGTTAATGCTGCTACAACAGAATTACTACTGCCGGTACATCATGATTACTACTGCTAGTAGATTTTAATACTGCTAGTAGTTAGTACTGCTGGAGTTAGTATTGCTAAAGAGTTAATGTTGCTTATGAGATATTGAAGACTTCGGATGGAATGAAGACAGCTGGATTATTTGAAGTTAATATGGAAGGCTTGAAGATAAATATGGAAGACTATTTTGAAGATCTTTTAATATATGTAATTATCTTTTATCTTCAATATATATAGAATAGATTAGAGTTGATAGAAATTAACTTCAGAATTCTGAGTTTTTATTTTCTTAGAGAGAATCAACCTCAAGGTTTTAAATCCTAATTCTAGAGAAGTAGAATTCGTATTGGTGAGTCTGTTCATCAATATTGAGGTTGAGTGTTGAATCTTGTAGCTTTATAATCATTCAATAAAGTTTACAAATTGTTATTTTGATTCACTGTTTTATTGATTATTGAATATTGAAGTGTTATTCGGCAAACTTCTTCAATATTGTTTCTGAGTGTTTATTCTTGTTTAGAATTAAGATCCTGTTAAAGTTTGCGTGTTTGGTCTTAAGTCTGCGAGTTTGAACAAAACAAGCAAGTAGGCATCTGCGAGTTTCCTTCTGCGAGTTTGAATAAAACACGTAAGTAGACATCTGCGAGTTCATCAAACGCGCAATCTTTTGTTTGCGTGTTTCTCAAACGCGCACGACTCAGTCTGCGAGTTTCATAGTGAATAGTTATCTGCGAGTTTAGGCGTCTGCGAGTTTTAAGTTTTTTTTTTGTGATTTGCGAGTTTCAAGTTTTTTTTGTGATCTGCGAGTTTCTATACTTTGGTCAAATTTTTCAAAACTGTAATATGCCCTTTAATTGTCAAAAAATTTTCTATATTAGCGGGACCCCCGTGCTAAGTCTGCGTAGGGGAACATAGTTCTTTTTGTGATCAAAATTTCTGATTTTCTAACGATCAATTTCAAGTTTCTTATTGCATATTTCTCAAACAGGATGACTTCAAAGGACGCTCTTTCTATCGGCACAGATGTCAAGCCTCCCGTTCTATTTAAAGGGGAGTACGAACAATGGAAGGATCGATTTCTTGACTTTGTGGACCGACATACAAATGGAGAAAACATTCTTCTGCCAATCATGGAGGGTCCTATGGTACCACCTACTGTTCAGATACCTGATGATGATTCATCTGACAGTAAGGATGGTGATGAGGACAGAGAGCAAAAGATGAAAACAGTTCCAAAAGAATAAGCTCAATATTCTGAAGAGCAAAAGAACCGATTCAAAGCAGATAAACAAGCGAGATCATTACTTCTTCAAAGTATCCCGAACGAGATTTACATCAAGATAGACAGCTATAAGGCTAATGCTAAAAAGATGTGGGATCAACTTCAGAAGATGATGATGTGTTCAAAAGTTGGAAATCAAATGAAGGTAGCCAATTGCATAAACAGCTACAAAAAGTTTAAAGCAAAAGAGAATGAGAGCTTAGAAGACACCTATGAACGGTTTGTCCTGCTTCTGAATGAACTGTCAAAGAACAAGGTGAAAAAGAAGCAGATTGAGAACAATGTCAAGTTTCTGAGCATCCTGCAACCCGAATGGAAGAAGCATACGCGCAGGATGAAACAGATGAGGGATCTAAGTGACATTCCGTTGCATGAGGTGTATGAGATGTTACGACAGAATGAAGAGGAGGTGGAAGAGAAAAGAGCTGAGAAAAAGAAGGTTGAGAAAGTACCAGATCCCATAGCATTGGTGGCTGGAGAGAAAGAGAAAGAAAAGAAAGAGAAGAAGAAAAAGAAGAAAAAGAAGAAGATAGTTATTTCTAGTTCTGGATCAGAATCTGAATCGGATGGAGATGATGGAGAGAATCTTAAGCAGGCAATGTTGTTACTGACCTGAGCATTTCAAAAGAAGTTCTACAAGAAGCCTGGATCTAATTCTCAGAGGTACTCTTCATCAAGCTCAAAGAACCATGAGCATAGAGAAAGGGTGGAAGGAAATAGATTTGTTAAGAGGAAGCCTGAAGAGAAGAAATATGTGAATGATTACATTAGTAATGAAAGGACAACTAATGATCTGATCAAGTGCTACAATTGTGGCAAGGTTGGACATTATGCAAAAGATTGTCGGAAGTCGAAGGTTCGCAATTCGGAGTATTATAAGAACAAAATGCTCTTTGCCAAGCAACAAGAAGCTGGCAAAGCATTAATAGCTGAAGACGAATTCTAGTTGGATCATTCAGATGTGGAGGTAGAAAAAGAAGAAACAACCAACTTATGTTTGATGGGAAAAGAGGTGCAATATGATGATTCTGATGAAGAAACTGCTGATGAGGTAATCAACTTAACTGAAAATGATTTCATGACCAAAATGGAAGCCATGATGGTCGAACTTCAAGACCTTCAAACCAAACTTAAGAAGGAAAAAGACAGAGTTGTTAAAAGAAATCAAAAGATCTTTGAGCTTAAGAAATCAGTTATTGGGAACAAAGATCTAATTGATTCTTTACGCAAGTCTACTTCTGATTCTATAATTGAAGTAGATTGTTTTGAAAAGAAGATTTCTGATTTTGAAGCTAAACTTTCTAAGTCTGATTTAGGGAAGAAAGAATATGCACTAACTGTTCATAAATTGCAGGTTGAGAACAAGAGCTTAAATAAGAAGGTAAATGGTCTGGAAGCCAAAATTTATGCAAGAGGCCAAACAGATCAAACTATTTTTCTTAATGCACCTAACGAGGAGGATGATGTTAAGGAAAAATGGGGACTAGGTTACGAAAACCCCCATTACTTAAAGAAAGCCATCAGAAAACAACCAACATTATATAATTTTGATTTTCTTGTTGCTGCTGGTAAACATACTCATTTAAAACCCAAATTTGTTACCAAATTACCAAAAGAAGTTGAGGCCAGAGAAACTGAAAATAGAAAGAATATAAAGAAAATGCAACTACCTTTAATTATGAAAAGCTAAATGATAGTTACCTTTCTGAAACACCAAAACTTCTTTCAAATGACTATTTTGCTAGTTATTTTGTTCCCGAGATGGAGGCAAAACCTGCAACTGCAAAAGTTTATGTCCCTCCACTAATTCTGGAAAGCAAAATAGTTTAGCTTGAAAATGTTTTATCAGATGAAAGAATTTTGGTAGACATAGAACAAAGTATATTTTCTACTATTTTAAAGAACACAGTTTTTCAATCTAAATCTACAAAGTGTTCTAATGTTTCAAAGGCACCTCAAACTTCGACTGATAACTTTGATGACTTATTTGCGTCTGCAAATGATTTTCTCAATTATGATGATGGGTGTATAGAAGAAATTGATATGTTTGACTTCAATGCTCCACTTCCAAATCATTCTACTTTTCTTATAAATGGAGAAGCGTTACCAAGTGTTTTTCAAATTGGTGAATCATCAACAAAGATTGATGAACCAGTTTCTGTGAATGCTGATTACTATGCTAAGGGTAAGAAATATAAGTATCAGCGCTCACAGAAACGGAACAACACTGGTAAACACAAGAAAAATCAATCTCAGAAATCTGATTTTCCTAATAAATCTAAATTCTTTATTTCAGATTTAAGAAAGAAAAGGTCGGAAGAGAGATCTGAATGGCGACCTAAAAAAAGACTGATGAGAAGGTGGAATCAATTCCTGATGTAGTTACTGATAGATCTGATAGTAGTGTTAATGATGTAGTTGGTAAAGTTGCTTTTAATAAACAAAACCTTGTAATTCCTTACAAGCGATATTCAATAAAGCAATTGTTCCAATTATCTCGTCCTACTACTCAGTCTTATACTTATCGATGTAATGATTTTGCTTGTTCTCATTATTCTAATGATTGGTTTGGATCTTATCATGTTTATTCTTCTAAATCAAAAGTTTTCAAAAGAAAAGAGGATCCATATTCAAATGGATGCCAAAATCTTGTACTAATCTGTTAGGACCCGTTTTTAAATGGGTACCTAAAATTGTTGTTTCCTGATTTCTCTTGAAGACCCGGCATATGTGGTACTTGGATAGCGGTTGTTCCAAGCATATGACCGGGCAGAAAACTTTATTGTCTAATTATACAGAGAAATTCAGCGGCAATGTTCGATTTGGAAACGACCAGTTTTCACCAATCTTAGGATATGGTGACATCATTGAAGACAACATAACGATTAAGAAGGTGAGCTATGTCGAAGGCCTAGGGCACAACTTGTTTAGCATCGGTCAATTCTGCGACAAAGGGTTAGAGGTCAACTTCAAAGCTAAGAGATGTTCAGATCGTACTGAAGAAGGCAAAGAACTCTTAGTCGTCAATCGAAAGACAAATCTCTACACCATCAATCTTTCAAAGGTCCATAATGACAATGAAGTGTGCTTACTGACAAAAGCTTCGATGCAGCAAAGTTGGCTTTGGCACCGAAGGTTATCTCATTTAAATTTTCGTTATATCAACAAATTGGTCAAAGGTAGACTGATGAATGGACTTCTTGAGTTAAGATACGAGAAAGAACACTTGTGTGCATCATGTGAAAAAGGGAAGATGAAGAGAGCTTCACATAAACTGAACCCTAAACCTAGTACCAGTTCTCCATTAGAGTTGTTGCATATGGATCTCTGTGGTCCGATGCGAACGCAAAGCTTAGGCGGAAAGAAATAGTGTTGGTTATCGTGGACGACTATTTGCGATACACGTGGGTCAAATTTCTACGATCAAAAGATGAGACGCCCGAAGTACTCATTACATTTCTGAAGACGACCTAGGTGAATCTGCAGAAACCAGTTAAGCTTCTCAGAATTGATAATGGCACAGAGTTCAAAAACAAAACTGTTGAAGAGTATCTCGAATCTGTTGGGATATCACATCAATACTCTACTGCTCGTACGCCCGAACAAAATGGAGTAGTCGAAAGGCGAAATCGAACGCTAGTCGAGGTCGCTCGAACTATGCTTAGCCAATCAGACTTACCTCTATTTTTGTGGGCAGAAGCTATTTCGACTGCGTGTTACACTCAGAACCGTTCCATGATACACCACAGATTTCAAAAGACTCTGTATGCTTTGATCAACAACCGAACACCAACAATTAAATATTTTCATGTTTTTGGTTGTAAGTGTTTTGTGCTTAACGACAGAGAGAGTCTGAACAAGTTCAGTGCTAAGGCGGATGAGGGCATCTTCATTGGTTATTCTTCTACATCTACTGCATATCAAGTCTATCTGAAGAAGTCAAAGACAGTAGTCGAGAGCGTCAACGTTACATTTGATGAAGAGATGGCTTCTGAACAACTCAGTTCAGAACCCGTGATAACCGGAGTGTTAGCTTCTGGGTCAATCAGTCCAAAACTTGTACCTGAACAGAACAAATCAGATGGCGCTTCTTCGTCTACTAGTCATTTATCTGATTTAGATTTGTTATTTCAATTCTTTTATGAGTAGTTTCTAGGATCTAATTTGCCTAAATCTGTTGTGACTGACAGGTCTGAGGACACAAGTTGCAATCATCCAGTCACTTCAGATGTTGTAACTGAACTTGAATCCTCCGTTCAGTCAGAAACTCACATTCCAACATCTACTCCTACAGTTGAAGATGTACAAGTAACTGTTGAGCCAGAAGTAACTGTAACAGTTGGGTGTGATACATTGTCTATTCAACACCCAGAGTCTGTTGTTCCAACTGACACTTCTGCACCGATTTATTCAACTGAACAACTCCCTCCTACTGTACAAAATGAAGAAGCTGATAGTGGATTTTTAGATGATAACCATGATCAATCTTTATCTAATCCACTCCCTCATGAACATCGTTGGACCAAAGAGCACCCTCTTCACCAAATTACTGGAGATCTACAGAAGTCGATGCAAACTAGGTCAGCAACTTTAAATCAGTGTCTGTATGACTCATTCCTCAGCAAAATAGAGCCTACTCGAGTATCAGAAGCTCTTGCTGATTCGGATTGGGTGTCTGCTATGCAAGAAGAGATAAATCAGTTCGAAGCCCTGAAGGTCTGGAGATTAGTTCCAAAACCAGAAGGAAAGACCGTAATAGGAACTAAATGGGTATTCAAAAACAAGAAGGACGAAGATGGTATTGTTATAAGAAATAAAGAAAGACTTGTTGTCAAAGGTTACCGGCAAGAGGAAGGCATAGACTACGACGAGACGTATGATCCAGTAGCACGTATAGAGGTAATCCACATGTTTCTAGCCTACGCAGCTCACAAGAACTTCACTGTCTATCAGATGGACGTGAAGACTGCCTTTCTGAATGGCATACTTAAGAAGGAAATCTACGTCTCTCAACCAGAAGAGTTTTTAAATCGAGATAAGCCAAATCACGTCTACGTCTTGGATAAAACCATGTATGGTTTGAAACAAGCCCCTCGCGCATGGTATGATGTTCTATCTCAATTCTTGGTCAAGTCAGATTTTTCAAAAGGTAAAGTCGATACCACTTTGTTTATTAAAAAGGAAAAATCCGATATCATACTTATTCAGATATATGTTGATGATATAATATTTGGCTCTACAAATCCTAAATATTGTAAAAAACTTTTCTAACCTCATGGTGTCACATCTTCAAATGAGTATGATGGGAGAGATGAATTTCTTTCTCGGATTACAAGTAAAACAATTTTCAACGGGGATTTTCATTAACCAATCTAAGTACATTTTTGATATTCTTCGGAAGTTCAAAATGGAAAATTGCAAACCAATTGGAACCCCAATGGCACCAGGTACTATGATTAGCACTGATCCTTCGGGAAAAAGTGTTGATGTTAGGACTTATAGAGGTATGATAGGTTCTTTAATGTATCTTACTTCAAGTAGGCCAGATATTATGTTCTCAACATGCTTATGTGCTAGATATCAGGCTTATCCTAAAGAATCCCATTTGGCTGCTGTCAAACGGATTTTTAGATATCTGAAAGGGACTGCAAATCTCAGTCTGTGGTATCCTATGGATACAGGGTTTGAACTAACTGCTTACTCAGACGTAGATCATGCAGGGTGCATGTTGGACAGGAAGAGCACTTCAGGTCATATTCAATTTCTTGGAGACAAGCTCGTTAGTTGGGCGTCAAAGAAACAATTATGTGTTTCCACATCGACTGCTGAAGCAGAGTATGTAGCTGCTGCCAGTTGCTGCTCTCAAGTCTTGTGGATGCGAACACAGCTTCGAGACTATGGATTCAAGTTTGACAAAATACCGATCTATTGTGACTCGAAGAGTGCTATCGTGATATCCTCTAATCCTGTGCAGCACACTAAAACAAAGCACATTGATGTCAGGTATCATTTTATAAAAGATAATGTAAAAAAAGGTACAATAGAACTTTACTTTGTAAAAACTGATTACCAACTTGCAGATTTGTTTACCAAACCTTTAGATGAAAATAGATTCAATTTTCTTGTATCTAAGCTTGGTATGCTAAATCTCAAAGTCTAATCAGTAATTACCTATTAAAGTTTCTTTTATTGTAATTTTTCATCATTTCTTTATCATTATATCTGAAAAGATATCTGCACTTTAATATGTTGTTAATGTTCTCACGGGGAGTGAGACAAGATTCTAAGTTGATCGATATTATTTTGAGGGGGGAGTTTATAGAATTTAACTGATAAATTTTTGTGATGCATGAATTTAGGGGGAGTTTACAAGACAAAGGTGTAAGACTATGATTTTTGATTATTTCAGATCAGAACTCGTACTTTCAATGTTTTACTGCTTTATGTCTTTTAATTTTGAATAATTTTTTTTTTGTGAATAAAGTTGCTTTGACATGACTTTGAGACTTGTGCAGGATGAGAGAATGCTTACAAGATCATATCTTTATGACTACAACTGACTTCATGAGATTTAAGACGAAGTGAAAAGGTTAATTTCTTATCTTAATCTCATATATGGTTGAAAGAAGGACAACTTTCAATCATAGAAAACATGTTCTTAAATATTCAAACCACTTCCCGATTCTTAAACAAATTTCATGAATTGGAAGTGTGATTTTAAATGTTTTCATTTTTATTTGTGCTTACATGATTAACAAACCGTGTGTTTCCAAAGATAAATACACACACCGGTTTGACCTTTTGTTCAAAATGTTCTTACCATGTCTCAAATTTGAATCATATTTTTCGATGGTAAGATACCCCGCTTGTACTTCAAATAATTTTTTAGCGTAATTTCATTTCGAAACGTTCATTTCAAGAATGTCTATATTTTGGTTCGTATAGACAATATCCATTATTCTTGACCATAAGCTTTGATTGTTATATCATTCATTTCTGATCATTTTTCATACAATGTCAGATTTTTCAAACAAGTCTCTTGCATTCATATTCATTCATTCAATTTACTTGTTTGAAAATACTTCAATGTTTGAAAATGCTCATATCGTCATGATTATATCTCTGAGCATATACATATATGACTTGTATTTGTACTTTAACTGTTCAATTTAAACCATTTTGAGCAACAACATGCTTTCATAGGACAATATGGGTTCTTTGTGCTAGGACTTAAATGAAACTTCTATGGATTCACGATTACCAGTGTCTCCTACCCAAGAAGTTAATCCTTAGTGATAGAGTGTGAGGAGTCTAAAAGAAATGAGTGTGTGATGTGTGACGAGGTAAAATGGAAATGAGAGTTTGGTTAGAGTAAAAGAATATCAAACTCTGTACCAACTACTTTCTGAGCCGGGCAGCCACATTACTAATGTTTCACACTTCTTCGTGAACGTTATTGAAACAAGCAACTAGCCCATGCCAACTCTTGACAATACCCCACCAGCCACTCATTTTCTTCTCAAAAAGAAAATGTTTCATATTTTTCTGGGGACGCAACACATACTCTATCTGATTTTTATTTGGAAAATCTGGATATTGAAAAAGAAGGAAGTCTGCCCCACCTTCGCACTTCAATCATGCACATTGAGTCTGTGTTTAATTACTGTTGTCTCAGTGGTTTACACAATGTTGAGCCTTATTAAAAGCAATCATCATGTGCTTAATTATTTCTACACTTGCACGAACACACAAGGAATTTGTTTTCTTGTCATAACATTCATAGAAATTTTCTTTGTGGTGTTTCGATGATTGGATGGAAGCCCTGGGGTAGTGAACATAACAAAAGCTCCTTTCCTATGTGTAACAGTTACACACAGTGACTTCGTGTTACTGACAGGCATATTAACTGATTCATTTGTTGATTCAGGTGTTACATTTCTATTTTGTCAAGATTTGCAAAGATCTAGATGAATACATTGTTCGAATTGGCAACAAATTAGAGGCTCTTTATTAAAGATCAGTGGTCAAATAGAATTTCAGAGACATTTCTTGATGATAGTTTTGATGATATCGATGCTCTATTCATCAAAAAGGGGGAGATGATTTATAGAAATGTCCGGATCAGAAATTTGAAAGTTTGAAAGATTGTTCAATCAAAGTCAAAGAAATTCTGAAGATGTGTTGTTTTTCTGATATTATCTTTGAAGATTATTTGCTGAAGCAAGCTGAGCTAAACCTGAAGATAATTTATTTCCGAAGTCTGAAAGAGGTTTGAGACAATTTTGAGGAGATTATTGAAGATTGTGTTTACCATATTTGGGGGAGATTGTTATTTTGTTCAAAGACAGACTTGGGAAGATTAAAGTTAAACAAAAGGAAGAGATTGTCCAGATTGAATCAAAGGGGGAGATTAATTTGCTAAATCTTTTTGTGATGATCTTGAATCCAAAGGGGGAGATTGTTAGGGCAGAAATATGTTGGATACAAGATCAAGAAGACTAGAGGTTAAAGATACAAGAAGTCAAAGATGGAAAGTCAAATCTCATTAAAAGTCAAAGTCTTTGTAATAAAATGTCAAAGTCAAAGACCTTGTATTTGTTTGTTTTCTTTGTATTTGTAGTTGGTATAAATACTTTGTTTTGTTGTTTAATAGTAAGATGACTAGAAAGTTGATTAGAAATTGAGAGAGAATTGTAGAGAAAGAAAGAGGAGTTCTAGAGAGAGAAAGTTGTAAACGTTGGTTTGTGAATTGAATCAAACAGGTAAATTGGTAATCATCTTGTTTGTGTTTGTTGAATTGAAATTAGAACCTTGAAACAGGGACACACATCCCTACTCCAGGTGTTGAAAAATCCTTCTTGACTCTTACCAAGACCCTGACCCTTTCTAGGGTCTCGTCGCACATAGTGCATAAATGTCACATGTGTGAAATTGTTTTTAACTCTCTGTTCTTTGGAGTTGTTTCCACCTTTAATGCTTTCATTATTGATCTCGAGAATTTTCTTTGTCTCGACATATGTGGTGTTGTTATTCGAAAGAACCTTGTTATGTCTCTCAACCACTTGCAATAGGTTGATGAGTTTGTCTAAAGTACAAGAAGTCAAAGTTGAGAAAGTTAACTCTCATTAAAAGTCAAAGTTTCCTTGTATTTTGTAATGTGTTTTCTTTGTAATTCTTGTAGGTATAAATACCTTGTATCTTCTATTTTTAGTAGTTGTCCAGAGTTGTAACTTGAGAAGTGGATTAGTTGGATGTATCAAGAACTAGAGAGAGTTTTGTAGAGAGAGAGAGAGTTCTAGAGAGAGAAAGTTGTATTTGTTGAAATTGAAAGTGAATCAAAACAGGTAATTGGATTAAATCTTATTTGTTGATTAATTGATTGTAATTAGAAACTAGAACAGGGATTATCAGTTACATTCCAACTTATATTACTTCATTAATATTCTTGATATATTAAAGGTGGAAATAATTTTAAGAATCATGTCATCTTCTGTGAGTTCTTTGCCACAGAGATTGAGACGCGTTTAGGATATAACATTTCTTTGTTGAAATCAGTTACCTTTTTGTAATCGAGTAAGTGGGTTTCATTCCACTGTACTATTAGTTCGGGAAGTACATATTCATGAGTACTCCCGATTATCCCTTTCGGGACATCCCACATTTCTTTGGGGGTTTCTAGTAAAGGTATTCCTATGAAACTTAGGATTTATATGTCGTCTCAAAACATTAGAGTTTTCGCTTGTACCTTTTCAAAAGGTTGGTTTTAGAGTCAATGGGGAGTTGATGGACTTTAGGTATTTTCTTGTACCTTTTCAAAAGGAGGTTTATATACTCATTTATGATACTCAGATTCTTTTGAGTTTACGACGTTGATTTTGGGATGAGTTGTTTCAACCATTTACATATATAAAGAATAATATATGGTTTTCTTTTTGATAAGAAAATGGATTATGGTTATGAAATTTCATTATCATAACAATATTAGATTTTTGTATGCTTATATTTTGCTGATAATACTTCATCAATATTTTAATTTGCAAAAAAGAAATCACTCAATCTATTGGATTTCCAGGTAGTAGGGGAATCACATGGATTTCTTAAGTCCCTACAAACCTTAAGGCTTGTTAAGTCTAAATATTGTATCCAAGATTTAATTAGAAAGTCAATGTTAGAAAGTCAACAATGTCAAAGTCTTAGAATGTCAAAGTTGTATTAGTTTTCTTAGTTGTTAAGTCTTGTTTTAAGCTTGTATTATAAATAGGTGTTTGGTTTGTAAATCATGTAAGCACGTAATTGTAAAAATCAATTTTGTGAGATATATGAAATGTTCAAGATCTACTTTTTCTCTCTACTCTCTCTCTAGTTTCTCTCTCTTGTTCTTGATAATTGTTACATCATTTTATGAGAAAAGCTTGATTGATTGGGATTTGTTATTCACAATTGGTATCAGAGTCGTACCAATCAATTTCAGAAAGATTGGATCACTTCAAAATGAATTAAATTTCTGAAAAATTTCAAGATCTTGAAAAATAGTTCACTGTTGAATTTTTCTGAAAATTTTTGTATTGAATCATTGAATCTTTGTGTGTGAATCTGATTGTATAATGTTCGATTACTATTTTAGAATGATTCTTGTTTCAATTCTATCACAGATTGATTAAGTATTCAATTTTAATTTTTGAAATTCTAAAAATTTTCAAGAACACAGAAGTCGACTCATATGTTCACTGGTTGAATAAAATTTGTTTGACATGTTGATTTTAATCTGAAATTGTCATTAGAAATATGTTTAGACTTGAATTTCGATTGTATTGATACACTTTTGAGATTTAATTTGCAAGTTTCAAGAATCAATTCTGTGGATTCGGAGTTTTAATTTCCAATTTATCTGCGAGTTTGTTGGCAATCGGTGGCTGCAGATTTGAAGTTGCAAATTTTTTGATTGGATGATATTCAATCATGGGACGGTAGAGTGATTGAATCGGTGACTTAATTGAAAATTGCAATCGGTGGAAGATGAAGCAGGATTAAATCGAAGTTCAAATCAAAATCTGATTGGATGAAGAACTAAGTGGGGCGGCTAATCATTTTTGAAGCTTTGCGCCAAGCATACCTCACGCAAACCACAGGTTTGCGCCAAGCATACCTCACGCAAACCACAACTGTAGATTGATGTTCGGTGACTATTGTCTGAGGTGTTGATTTCAAATCGGAGGCTGTAGTTTTTGGAATCACAATTTGAAATCAAAGTAGGATTATGATTGGATGCAGGTTTCAATCATGGGTCGGTGGTAGATGAGGCTAGAAATTGATTTCAATCGGTGGCTGCATCAAATTGATTGGACCGTGATTCAATTTTTTTTTAATTGTTTGACATGGTTAATATGGTGAAATCAAATTCAATTGGCGACAGTTTTAATACAGTGGATGCAATGTGATTGGATTAGCCAAAATATTCAAAGTTGGACGGTGACTTTGTGAGTGGATTGAATTCATTTAGTCACACCTCATGCACTCACGCAAACCATAGGTTTGCGCCAAGAGCATTTCACGCAAACACGAGGTTTGTACTTTAGGCGTCTCACGCAAAATCCATGTTTGCGCCATGGTCTAATCATGCTATTCTCATCTGTTGTATCATATTATGTTCGCGCAAGCCTTATTTGTTACACCACCAGGTTCAACTCATGATACAGGTCGAGTTCACTCAATAACATCGGTCGCTGAGTGATTTATTGCAAGTTAAGCTCAAGAGGTCTGTGATTTCTGAATTCGCTCCAACCTCAGTCTGCAAGCTTCAAAATCAAATATTGAATTGCGAACTTCATGATTATTAAATCTGCAGGTTCATGATTTGTTTATTTCGAGTTTATGATGACAGCTTGCAAGTTTATAACACAAAACTTGTTCAATTTTTTTTAGTTACAAAGCATAGAGTTCTATTTTCTTCAACTTGCGAGTTCCAATTTATTTGGTATGCATATTTCAGGTTCATAGTTGTGAGTTTTAAAACTCATTTGATATACGAGTTTGACGCAGTCTACGAGTTTCATGCATTAAGCTTGCGAGTTTTGAATCCACACAGTCTGCGGATTCTAGTGTTTCAAAATCTGTGTTTGTGAGTTTGTAATCTGTGTTTTTCAAGTAGTTTGTGAGTTTCTTTTTGATAGTAGTCTGCACACTCCAATTAAATAGTCTGCAAGATCAATCCATGTGACCTGCAAACAGTTTGCAAGTTTCAGTTTGAACACCACTTGGTCTGTGTAGATTGAAATATGAACATTTGGTTTGCACAGCCTGTTTGGTTTCAATTGTGTTTCATTTGATTTGCAAGTTTAAGTCATTTTTTTTTATTTTGTGCAGGTTTCAATTGAAGTTTTAACAGTTTTGAAGACTCAGTTGAACTGATAATAACAGTTTTGCAGATTCAATTTTCTTTTGATTACACAACCTGCAAGTTCAAAACACAGGATTTACAATTCAAGTTCAAAAGCCTATGTGCTATTCAACCTATGTTTTAATTCTAAAACAGATTCAATGCAATTTGTGTAAACCTGTGTATCCTGTGTATTCAAGTGATCATGTGATCAAGTTTGTAAATTGTGTATTCAAGTGATCAAGTTTCAGAATTTATTTTTTTGTGCTGATCTAATTTTGACTTTCAGTCAAATTTTCTGAATTGTTTGGGAACGATCATTCTTTTTCAAGCTGATTTCTCATTCAAAATGTCAATTTTGTACAAGCCTGAGATATCTGTTATAGAAGCTGAACGAAATACTATGCAAATTAAGAATTCAGAATATCTCAAAAGGATTCAGGAGTTGCAACTTGAATTGTTCAACTGTGTTAAAACTCCTGAATATATAAAGTGTACTAATACTATCTCTAATTTTTCAGGTATCATCTATGAAAAGGAGAAAGAGATAAAAGAGAAAGAGAGAGAGATTATAAATCTTCAAAGCCAACTGAAGACAACTGAACAGAAATCACCTGAGCTACAAGCAGAATCAGTTGAGCTTCAAAACAAGTTGAAGGCTTTCAAAGAGAATATATCTGTCTTGGAAAGTTCAAATGCTGATCTTCAAAAGAGGATATTTGCATTGTTGTTAGAGAATGCTGATCTGATTAACAGCATCAAAGCAGATAAAGCTAAAACAAAACTGGAGACATCTTCTTTTCAACAGATGTCTGAAATTTCCAAGAAAACTCTTCAAGAGAAAAAGGATTTGGAGCATAGATTCAAAAAACTTTCCAAGCAAGTGTCTGAGTTTGAGAAGATTCTTATTAAAGAAAGAGACACGTTTGCGAAGGAAAGAAAAGTTCTTGAGGATAAATCAACTGAACTTCCCGAACAGATCTCTATTCTACAAGACTTACTTGATAAAGAAAGAAAAGCTTTTCAAGAAATGAAAAAGTCTTTTGGAGATTGAAAAGAAGAAATCTGAAAAGAGATATGTTGGGATTTTCAATGAAATTACTGACAAAACCAAGAACTTACAAAAAGATTTTGAACAAGAACGTTCACATTTTGAATCTGAAATATCTAAGTTCAAATCCAAAATAACTGTTCTATCTTCAGTTGTCCAAAAAGAACAGAAGGCCAAATTTGATTTGAAACAAAAGTTTGACACACTTTCAAATGAAAGAAACTTTTTGACCAAACAGATAAAAGACATAGAAGCTGCAAACATAGAAATGTCAGAAAAGATTACAGCTGATGTGATTGTTCAATCACCTGTTGAAAATTCAACAGAATCAGTCTGTTCTTTCAAAACAGCTTCAAGTTCTATTAATGAGAAAAATGTTTTGAAAAAGAAAAGTGTCAAATCTCAAACTGTCAAATCAAATCAGATCAGACCATCTAATCTGTTCTATGACAAATCTGTTGATGGTTCATCGAGCTTCTATGTAAAATCTCTTGGAAAGAATTCTAGGAAAAATCAGATGGTCTGGAGAGAGAAGGTTCTTCAGATGAAGAGAAGAACAAAGACAAAGCATCTACATCCACAACCAATGCCAAAAAGAACAGTGAGCATAAAGGTAAATCTTTTGGTAATTCTGATACTCTTTATTCTACTAATCATCTTATCAGGATTGCTCAGAAGAAAATATGTTGTTCTTACTGTGGAGCACATGACTTTGTTAGTAAAAACTTTGACAATTACTGGTATGGTTCTTACTCTATAAACCCCACAAGAACTGCAACTAACATTCATGGACCCAAATACCAGTGGGTACCAAAACCGAAAACTGATTCTGTGTTGCAGGCACCTCAAGTCAAGGGGGAGTAAGAGAACTATGGCTCTTGAATAACACAGTTCAAGACCCGCACCTCAATGTCAAGATTATGGATTCTAAGCACATCAGCTTAGGACCCGTACCTCAACGATTAAAGACCTTTACTCCTGTTATGATATGAGGATTGTACTACAATACTCAAATGAGGAAATCAACCATCAAGGGGGAGTACTTTCTTTTCTGAAATATGCATTAGAGAGATATGACGGACTACATTCCTGAAGGAATTGTAGATCTCTATCCTGTACTTTTTCACTGATAAATCTTACTGATATGACGGACTACATTCCTGAAGGAATTGTGGATCTCTATCTTATTTTCATTGATAAATCTACTATTGCATAATTTATAGGGGGAGTAAAGGTGATGGCTTCTGATCAAATAACAGATCAGGACCCATTTTTCAATCAGAGAAGGATATTATGCTAATATCCAGGGGGAGCTTAAAAGATCTAAATCATTCTATCATGATTTGAGGGGGAGCTTAAAGGTAAATATCTTCTAATTCTAGATCTCTGATTGTTTGAAAGAAGAACAACTTTCGAACATGAAAAACGGTTTCTTAAATGTTCAAAACCACTTCTCTATTCTCAAAAGATTTCATGAATTCAGAAGTGAGCTTTTAAATGTTTTTCAAATTTTGAGCTTAATGTTTAACTGACCATGTGTTTCCAAAGATCAATACTCGTGTATTGTCTTTTCCATATACTGTAAAGTATTCATACACACATCGGTTCAGTATTTCATTTGATTTGTTATTACCATGTCTCATAACGAACATATTTTTTGATGGTAATACCCTCGTTTGCTTTCAAAGTTGTTGAGCATCATTCATCTTTTTCATATTTGTGATTTCATTGATAAATTGTTTATATTCGTTCATATAAACAAAATATCCAGTTCTTTGATACCCTAACCATTTCATTTGATCTGCTTGATACATTGTCAGATTCTCAAAACAATTCTTTTGATTTCATTTCATTCATTCAATATCATTGTTTTGAGAAATCTTCAAAGTTCAATTGCTCAAATTTCATGAGCATACATTTTGACAATGATATCATACACTTTATGTTTAACTGTTTAGTTAAATTGTTGAGCAACCATGCTTTTTAGGACTTACATGGGATTCGTGTGTGAACTTAAACAGAACTTCCATGGATTCACGTCAACCAGTGTTTCCTACCCAGGAAGTTATCCTTGAGTGATTGAGGGGTGAGGGGTCAAAATCAAAGAGTGGGGGAGATAACTCATCCGGTATAGTTTTTCTCATTGCGTGGAGCGGAAAAATGGAAAAGAGAGTTTGGTTAGAAGTGAGCATAATGTTAAAAATAAAGAGGGTGTGAGATTAGAGTTAAAAGAATATCACAACTCTGCACCTACCACTTTCTGAGTCGGGCAGCCACGTCTACTGATTGGTTCACATTCTTTGGTGACCATCATTGAAAAAGGCAGTGAGGTCATGCCAACTCTTGCTATGACCCCACTAACCACTCATTTCTTTCTTAACAAAAAAATGTTTCATTTTCTTTGGGGAAGCAGCAAATATGCTATCTAATCTTCACTCGGAATATTTAGCTATTGAAAAAGAAGGAAAGTTGCCTCACTTTCGCACCTCTTTCATGCACATTGAGTCTGTGTAATATCTGTTGATGTCTCAACAGTTTACACAATTAGAGACTTATGAAACACAATCATTGTGCTAAATTCTTTCATACACAAGCACAAGCACACAGAAAATTTGTTTTTCTGTCAGAACATTCATAGATAAACCTTGTGTTTTTCAATGATTGAATGGAAGTCCTGGGGAGTCATCATCAAACCAGCTCCTTTAATTGTACATTCATTGTACACAGTAACTTTGTGTTACTGACAGACATTCCTAACTGTTTCATTTTGTTAGAGCATAAATATGTTGGATTCAAGATCATTAAGATTGAAGACAAGATCAAGAAGTCAAAGATGGAAAAGTTAACTCTCACTGAAAGTCAAAGTCTTTTGTTAATAAAGTCAAAGTCAATGTAATTGTAATTTGTTTCCTTGTATATTGTTGGAGGTATAAATACCTCGTTTCTCTTGTAAGTAATCATAAATAGTAGTACACAAATTAGAGAGAGAGAGCAGATTAGAGAAGAGCTAATTAGAATATGTTTCTAGTGAGAGAGTCTAGAGAGAGAAAGTTGTAATTTGTAATCTTTGAGTTTGGATTCAATGACATATGATTTGGAATTCTCATCTTGAGTGTTTGTTAGCAATTAGAACTTGAAAATAGGGAATCACAATTGGTATCAGAGCAGATCCAAATCGAAAATCAAGAAAATCATAATGTTCGTATCTGTTTTCTTCGATGTCCAGGTTGATTTTTGAATTTTAGTGTGTTTTTGGAGTTGTAAATGATTAGGCTTTGTTAGAAAAGTGTTATTGTTGGATCATAAATTGTATTCAAGATTAAAGTTAAAGTTCAGGGTTTAAACTGCAATTGTGCTAAAGTTAAGTTAGAGGGTTTAAATTGTAATAGATTAATAGTTATTAGCTATTGGGCCCAAGCCCATTTGAAAGCCCATTATGATTAAAGCCCATAAGGCTTAGGTATTTAAAGTTATGATTAGTTTAGTTTTAGGTTAACTCTCATTATTATTACTTTCATAATTATTGTTTAGAGAGAGGTTGCTGTAATCCAAGGGTATCAAGAACACTCAAGGTTTAACAGTTTATAAAAGGGATTGGTATGTTACTCTGATTTATATATCTCTTGATTATTATTGTGTTGCTTGATTACTTGATTGATTGTTTACCAACTAGAATAAACTGGGATAATAATTGGTATAAGAGCCTAAAGAATCAAGTTTTAGGATTAAATCTATATTTTTTTCGAATTTACTGTTTATCGAAAGGTTTACTGTTCATCGAAAAAAATACTGTTCATCCGATTTTATGAATCTGTTATCGCATCCGGTCGATTAGTAATTGATTATTTGTGTTTTTGTGTTTCATTCGATCGAAGTTTCTGTGGTTTTTGTGTTTAATTGTATTATCGGTCGAATTAATTTTCTGGGTTTGGTTTCGGTCTAATACCAGTTATTCATCGTGTTCTTCGGTCTATTTATCGTGATCATCGGTCTTATGAGTTAATAGAACATATCTGTTACTGTGGTTATCAATATTATTGTTCGACCGATAGTTATTCGACCTTAGCCTTCGACCGAGTGTTTGTAAACACCGGTCCTTACTTCGACCGAATAGTTGTGATCTCCGGTCATTCCTTCGACCGGACCTTAGTATTCCCCGGTCTTTCCTTCGACCGGATAGGAGTATCGATCGGACCTTAGTGGTTTCCGGTCTAGTATTCGACCGATACTTGTTACTCCGGTCTTGCCATTCGACCGGGTACTTGCTTACTCCGGTCTTCCCTTCGACTGGATACCTGTTACTCCGGTCTTGCCATTCGACCGGTGCCTTGCATACTCCGGTCTTTCCTTCTACCGGTACAGTTCATTCTTCGAAGCACATCCCCGATCGATTTTTGCAAACTGTGATAGGGGACCCCCGTGTTAAGTCTGCGAAGGAGGACAAAAGTTTTGTGCTTGATCAAAATCTTCTTAATTTTTCAGTATTTTATTCATAGATATTAGTGCTTTATACTGTGTGCGAGGACTGCATTTGATTATTTTTGGAAATTTATTTTTTTTTCTGAAAATTTTTTAGTGTAGTCTTTACTTTTGATTCTAACGATCTCATCTAGTTGGTTGTCTTGGTACAGAAAAGTCTATTTACTAACCGTACAGCTAAGATGTCGAATCAGCTTCTCTCGATGGGTTCTCAAGTCAAACCTCCTGTCCTCGTGGCAAATGAGTATCAGCAGTGGAAGACAAGAATGATTCAGTTTCTGAATCACAAGAACAAAGAGTTCATGACAATAATCATTGAAGGTCCCAAAACTCCAATGATCACAGTAAAGGGTCAACCTGCTACAGATTCCTCTCCTGAAATCCCTGACAGAGATATTCCTAAACCTGTTCAGTTCTTCACTGAAAAGCAGAAAGACCAGCTCAAGTTAGAAGAAGAAGCTCTAATCTATCTAACGATGGCAATTCCAAACGACATCTACAATCGTGTCGACAGTCAGAGTACTGCTAAAGGAATATGGGATGAACTAGCAAGGCAGTTTGAAGGAAGTGAAGCTTCTATTCAAGCTAAGCAGAATCTGTGCATAAATGCTTACGAGGGATTTCATGCCAAAGAAGGAGAGCTGCTTTTAGATACCTATAATAGGTACAACATTATTCTCAATGACTTGCAGAGGAACAAAATCGCCAAATCTGCTTCTGAAATAAACTACAAGTTCATCAAGAATCTGAATCCAGAATGGAAGAACTTTGCTATCAACCTCCAGATGTCGAAGAATATGGCTCGAGAAAATGTCACCGATATCTTCTCTACTCTTGCTCAACATGAGGATGAGGTGAGATCTATGAATAATGAGTCTAATCATCTGAAGGATTCTGTGGCTCTCATAGCCGGCAAAGGTTCTGTATCCTCTGCAAGGTCGAAGAAAAAGGCGTCTAAAGCTTTAGTTACCGAAGTTACTGACTCTGACTCTGATTCAAGCAATGAAGAACTGGAAGTTGATTCAGATCCTGATATTCAAAAGTTCTCTGAAGACTTGGCTCTCATTACGTGACGATTCAAGAAGAGCTTTGGCAAGAAAAGATTTTACTCAAAGACAAACTATGATGGATACAAGAAAGAGAAGTCTAAGATGCGATACAAGCCGAGGCATGGAAAGAGAGAGGAAGGACGAGAAGATCAGAAGGAAGATAGAAGAGAAGGAAAGAGAGAGGAGAAGCGAGAAGAGCAAAAGGATGAACCAGGAAGATGCTACAACTGTGGCAAATTTGGGCACTTCTCAAGGGACTGCAAATTCAAGAAAGTGAAGAACTCAGAGTACTACTCAAGAAAGTCACTGATTGCCAAGAAAGCTGAAGAAGGAAAAGTACTAATGGCTGAAGAAGAGAACTGGCTGTTCCAAAGTTCTGATGACGAGGAGCAAGCACATTTCACCCAGGTTTCTTACATGGCAAAGCTGGAAGGTGACGATGAAGACTCTGAGATACAATCCGAAGAAGCAAACTCTGAGGTAAGTGAAAATTCTGAACTTATTGAATCTCTAATGGCCCAAATACATGGCATGAAAGATGAATTTGCTTTACTGAAAGGCAAACTTAGCTCTGCACATCAATCTGTTTTAAGCTTTCGTGATGAAAATGCTATTTTAAAAGTTGTTGTGGAAGAAAAGGAAAAGGAAAAAGATGATTTAAAAGCTGAAAAAGAGTCTTTAAAAGAAAAAATATCTGGTTTAGAAACAGATCTTGTGAATCTTAATGCTGAAAAGGGTGAGTTTCAAATCAAATTTGAAGTTTGTTATAAAGAAAGAAATGAAGCTTTCACCAAAATAAAGCAACTGGAGGACATTAACATGAAACGAGGTCAGACTGAACAGACATTAAATCTGTTGACCAATAAACTCCAAGACGAAAGGTTTTACAAACTTAAACCAGGTTTAGGTGTGCCAATTAATGAAATTTTGAAAAAGGCACCGGAGCACCTATATAATTTTGATAAATTTGGCTCCGCAATAAAACCCATTCCTGACATTCGCGCTACTTTTGTTGAAGCAAGTTCTCCTAAACCTTCTTAAGAGACCAAAGGTCAAGAAGAAATGGGAAAGAACAAGTCTGGTGACACTGATTCTCAAAATCTTTTTAAATCTGTTGGTTTTACATATGGTGATTTGAACGAAAGCTATGCAACTCGAAAGATCGAATTTACTGAGTTTGAATCACTATTTACCACACCTTCTAAAGAATTAGTGAGCACCAACACAGTTCTACCTGAGATTGCATGCAAATTTGATGAGTATGAATCGGATGTTGATCCATCTACTATACCATCAGTCTCAACTCCCATTGCTTCTAAAACTTTACTTCCTGAAGAGGTTGAAGAAGTTACTGCTACCGCGGATGAATCTTGTGTTCAAAATGATAAAACGGAGTTTATTGAGTCCATGACTGAAGATACATTTTCTGAAATGATGAATGCTTCAGACTCTGATCCTGTTTCTAATTCAAAGGGATCAAATTATGTGAATGATCATACATCTGAATTGATGAAGCAAATCGATTTGTTGCAACAGTCTCTTGATGAGGTTGAGGATGAAAACTTTGATCTCAAACATAAACTTGAAAAGTCTTTAAAAGTAAATCAAGAGCTTTGCATAGAGATCAATGATTTGAAAGTTACTATGTTTAAAAATGCTTCAAGTGATAAACATATGTTCAATGATCCAAGCTGGAAGGTAAGAACCAATCCAGAATTTGATGCTCCTGCAAAACCTACAGTTGTTTACTCTGACTGTCCTGTATATCCACCGAGTATTTTTGAAAAGGGTGAGACTTCAAAGAGCACTAGAAAAGAACCACCTTCTAAGTTAGAGACTAACAAGGTTCCTGTTTCTGTTTCAGATATAAGAAGAAATGGAGTTGGGAAGAGTAAGAAGAATAAAGATCTTAGTTTGAATAAAAAGAATAGTTTGAATTCTAGTAGTTGTCCTACAGACAGTGTTATTTTGAATAGTACTTCTTTTGATAAACATGAATGTAAGATTTGTTCCGATAAATCTAAGTTTATGAATTTTGCTCGAAAGAATCTTTATTGCAAACACTGTTGGGATAATTCATTCAAATACTACTCCCCTCCTAAGTCCAAAAAGAATAAAAGCAAAGCTAAGCTGAACTCTAAGTCTAATTCTAATTCTGATTCTTCTACACAACCAAAAGTGTATCGTGCTAAGGTTGCCAATCCTACTTCTAAAAAGCACTTTTAGGAATTGAATGTTAAGATGGTTTGGAAATGGGTTCCAAAACCGCGTTATGAATGGAGAGTGAAAGTCAAACCAGATGATATTCCTGAGTTGCTTGATGCTAACCGCGAAGGACCCATCCTGATATGGGTGCCTAAGCAAAACTAATTGTCTCTTTTGCAGGCCTGTCGATTGTGGGTAATAGATTCCGGATGTTCACGCCACATGACAGGATTCAAGCACCTCTTGCATAACTATGTGGAGGAGCCTGCCGGAGCAGTTAGATTTGCAAATTCTGAAGCCGAAGGCCACGTCAGAGGATATGGAATGCTCGATAACGGTGTTGTGAAGATTCAAAAAGTGCTATATGTTGAAGGACTTGATCACAATCTGTTCAGTACCAGTCACTTCTGTGACATGCAATATCAAGTCCGCTTCACAACCACTCATTGCTATCTAGAAGATCACGATGGTTACAAAGTCTTCAAAGCTGAGCGCCATGGAAATCTATACTATGTAGATTTCCCTACACTGTCTGCCACACGTCCAGTATGTCTACTAGCCAAAGCTTCTAAAGCACAATCATGGACGTGGCATCGACGCTTGTCTCATCAGAATTTCCGATCTATAGAGAAGCTACAAAGACAAGGTCTGGTCAAAGGTCTACCATAAATGAGGTTCGAAAAAGACTCACTCTGTTCCGCATGTGAGTTGGGCAAAATGAAGCGTAGCTCCTTCAAGTCCAAAGCTGAATCATCGACCTCATCAGCACTGGAACTTCTTCATATGGACCTTTGTGGCCCAATGCGCACTGCATCTATCAACGGAAAGAAATATGTGTTGGTAATGATAGATGACTACTCAAGGTATACATGGCTCGAGTTTCTTCGCAACAAGTCAGATGCGCCAGAGTTGATTATCGCTTTCATCAAGCGAATTCAAGTACGACTTCAACTGCCAATCAGAACCATTCATAGTGATAATGGCACGGAGTTCAAGAATGACACCCTGAAGAGTTATCTTACTTCCGTGGGTATTTCACATAATTTCTCCGCCGCCTACACTCCGCAACAAAACGGCATTGTTGAACGAAAGAACCGCACTTTGGTTGAAGCAGCTCGTACTATGCTTGCTTACTCAGATCTACCCATGTACCTTTGGGCCGAGGTAGTCGCTACAGCATGTTTTACACAGAACCGTACCATTGTGGTCAAGCGATTTAATAAAACAGCATATGAGTTAATCAACAATCGTACACCTAATATCAAATTTCTTCGTGTCTTTGGTTGCAGGTGTTACATTCTAAAAGAGCGTCAAGGATTATCAAAGTTTGATAAGAAAGCGGATGAAGGATATCTCGTTGGATACTCTCTGACATCCAAAGCTTATCGAATTTACATTATTCGAACTAAGACGGTTGTTGAGAGCATGAATGTCTCCTTTGATGAGAATTCTACAAGGACTTCTGGACACAACAGTTCAGAACTCGGTCTTAACGACAAAGCTTCTAGTCAAGCAAGAATAGAACCAGCTATAACAGGATCATCTTCTTCAAACTCTAACTCTACTTCATCTGAGTTAGATTTATTGTTTATTGATGCCTTTGGTGATATATGTGCAGATTTTGAAAAAGGCATATCAACATCAATAACAAGTGGTACAAACTCGGAGGTCCCTACTATCTCTGAAGACATGCCTGGACCTTCCGACCAAGTCACTGACACTTCAACTCCATCAGGTACAACTACACCGTTAGTTTCTGACTCTACTAATACTGAATCTGTCTCTACAGATAGTTCATCTGGAAACGAAGTCCCGAGCACTTCAACCGCTAGTCCAGAAGCTTCAGTGTCAGAAACACCAGTACAAGATGTCCCGAGTACATCTGTGGAGCAACGTGCCGTGCAAGATGACAACGATGCGTCCAATACGCAACAAACAGTTGATGCACTACCAAGCACACATCGTTGGACTAAGGATCATCCCCTGGACAACGTGATAGGTGACGTACAATCTGGTGTCACAACAAGATCTGCAACAGCTAACTTCTGTATGTTTTCAAGCTTCCTCAGTTCCTTAGAGCCAAAGAAAGCGGCTGAAGCTCTACGTGATCCATTCTGGATTTCGGCTATGCAAGACGAGCTTCTACAATTCGAAAGGAACAAGGTATGGCACTTGATCCCACTACCTAAAGGTAAATCCGTTATTGGAACAAAGTGGGTGTTCAGAAATAAGAAAGACGAAGCTGGAGTAGTCGTGAGAAACAAAGCTCGTTTGGTCGCCAAAGGGTATTGTCAACAAGAGGGCATTGACTATGATGAAACATTCGCCCCGGTTGCAAGGATCGAAGCCATCAGAATCTTTCTAGCCTATGCAGCGCACAAAAACTTTACAGTCTATCAGATGGATGTAAAGTCGGCTTTCCTGAACGGCGTTCTGCATGAGGAGGTCTACGTGGCTCAACCTGAAGGTTTCGTTGATCCTCATCACCCTGATCATGTCTATGTTTTAGACAAAGCGCTTTATGGTCTTAAACAAGCACCGCGAGTCTGGTATGAAACTCTCACTAAATTTCTACTTGCTTCTGGTTTCAAGAAAGGTACAGTAGATACAACCTTATTTCTTAAAAGGCAAGGTGATGACTTGATTCTTATTCAGATTTATGTTGACGACATAATATTTGGGTCGACAAATCCAAAATTTTGTAAGAACTTTTCAAAGATAATGGAAACAAAGTTTGAGATGTCGATGATGGGTGAATTAAATTTCTTTCTTGGTCTACAAGTAAAGCAATTACCCGAAGGCATATTTATTAATCAAGCTAAATATATAAAAGACATTTTGAAAAAGTTCAATATGTCAGATAGTTCCGTCATGAAAACACCAATGGCTACTGGTACACTCTTAGACGCGGATCCCTCCGGGAAACCTGTTGATCAAAAGGTGTATCGTAGCATGATTGGTTCTTTACTTTATCTGACTGCCAGTCGCCCAGATATAATGTTTGCCACATGTTTTTGTGCGAGATATCAGTCTAATCCTAAAGAGTCGCACTTAACTGTTGTTAAGCGAATCCTTAAATATCTCAAAGGTTCTCCTAATCTAGGCCTTTGGTATCCAAAGGATTCTCGTTTTGAACTAACTGCCTTTACAGATGCTGATCATGCAGGTTGTAAGCTAGACCGGAAAAGCACCTCTGGATCATGTCAATTCATAGGTGACAAACTTGTGAGTTGGACTTCAAAGAAACAAAACTGTGTTTCAACATCCACTGCCGAGGCTGAGTATGTAGCTGCTGCTAGCTGTTGTTCTCAAGTCCTCTGGATGACGACACAGTTAAGGGACTTTGGATACAACTACAAGCGCGTTCCGATTTATTGTGATTCCAAGAGTGCAATATCTATAACTGCTAATCCGGTACAACACTCGAAGACCAAGCATATAGATGTACGTTATCATTTCATCAAGGATCATGTAGAAAAAGGTAATATTGAAATGCACTTTGTTCAAACTGACTTCCAGTTAGCTGATCTTTTCACCAAGCCATTGGATGAAAAGCGATTTCAATTTCTAATCAGCAAACTTGGTATGTTGAACATGTCTTAAACCTTACTCATGATTCAAGGGGGAGTATTACAAATCTTGATAGTGTGTTATTTTCCAACTGTTGTTAACGAGAAAGAAATCATTTTCATAAATGATTACCATTGTTTCTTTCACTTATGCAGGTTGGTTCAAGTGACTATGGCTTCTAATCACATCGGATTAGAACCCGCACTTCAGTGCCTTATTTTTCTGTTTTTTCTTAATCTTTAAAAAAAAAAAAAAAAAAAAAAAATCTGACCGTGTGTTCTTAAAGATAAATACTTGCGTTTTATCTTGTCAATATACTTTGTCAAGTATTCATACACATAACGGTTTAGAACATTCTATTTTTGACTTTGTTATTACCATCTATCAAAAGTTAAATCTTTCTATGGTATTACTCACGTTAGTTGTATTCACTGTTGATTGAATCAAACGTCATTTCATGTGCTTTCATTGAACATATGTTTATATATTGTTCATATAAACAACATTCGTTTTTGATTCTCCAGTATAGTATTCTTCATGAAAAATCGTCTATAAGCTTAATTGAAAACTCCTTAAGAGCTTAAATCGTCAAACTCTTTTAGTTTGAGGGGGAGAATTACATCGTCAAACATCTTCTGTTTTGACATCTCCGAATATTATATTCTTCATGTAACAAGTGGTATTTGTGCTTACATGTACAATAGCCTGTTGAACAACATGTTTCTTTTAGGAAAATACATGGGATTCAGTGTGTGAGCTTAACAGAACTTCCATGGATTCACGATAACCAGTGTTTCCTACCCAGGAAGTATTCCCTGAGTGATTGAGGGGAGAAGGGTCAAAAGAATTGAGTGATGGTGTGTGAAGAGGTAAAATGAAAAAGAGAGATTGGTTAGAAGTGAGCATTAAAAGAAAGAGGGTGAGAGAACAAAGTAAAAGAATATTAGACTCTACACCAAACTTCTTTCTAAGCCGGGCAGCCACATAATCTGATTGGTTCACATTCTTTGGTGACCATCATTGAAATAGGCAACTAGCCCATGCCATCTCTTGCATACAACCTCACCAGCTACTCATTCTTTTCTCAAAAAGAGAATGTTTCACATTTTCTGGGGACGTAGCACATACGCTATTGGTTCTTCATTTGGAAGATACTAATATTGAAAAAGAAGGAAAGTTTCCCCACCTTCGAACCCTTTCTCATGCACATTGAGTCTTTGTATAATTTGTTGCTGTCTCAACAAGTTTACATATTTTGAGCCTATATTGAAAAGTAATCATCTATGCTTAATTTCTTTCATACACATGCACGAGCACACAGAAATTTGTTTTCTGTCAGAACGTTCATAGATAACCATGTGTTATTCGATGATTGAATGGAAGACTTGGGGAGTCTACATCAAACCAGCTCCTTATATAGTAACTTTGTGTTACTAAGTGACTTTGTGTCATTGACAGGCATTCTAATTGAGTCATTTGTTGATTCAGGGTTACACTTATTAAACTGTTTGAATTTGAAAAGATTCGAATGGTTACTACTTTCTATTTTAATCTGAAAAGATTGAAATAATCACTCTTTCCATCTGGGAAGACTGCTCTTATTTCATACAGGGCTCGTTACATGATGAAGACTATGCTTACATGATGATCATACACAATGGGGGAGATTGTCTTGAAAAGGGGGAGATTGTTTTGCCAAGTTTTGATGATGTTGATTCTCACCACTCATCAAAAAGGGGGAGAAGATATAAAACGGGGGAGAAGATACAAAAAGGGAGAATACAATCTGAAGATCTGAAGATATTCAAATTTTCAAATATTTTAAAGATTTGAAGATTGTTTAAAGATATCAAGTTTTGAAGTTTTGAAGCTATCAACGTCATATCTGAAGATTCTCAAGAGAAAAGTGAAGACAAGAGAAGACCCGAAGACAATTGCAAAATTTTTTTTAATCTTGAATCCAAAGGGGGAGATTGTTGCATCATAAATTGTATTCAAGATTAAAGTTAAAGTTCAGGGTTTAAACTGCAATTATGCTAAAGTTAAGTTAGAGGGTTTAAATTGTAATAGATTAATAGTTATTAGCTATTGGACCCAAGCCCATTTGAAAGCCCATTATGATTAAACCCATAAGGCTTAGGTATTTAAAGTTATGATTAGTTTAGTTTTAGGTTAACTCTCATTATTATTACTTTCATAATTATTGTTTAGAGAGAGGTTGCTGTAATCCAAGGGTATCAAGAACACTCAAGGTTTAACAGTTTATAAAAGGGATTGGTATGTTACTCTGATTTATATATCTCTTGATTATTATTGTGTTGCTTGATTACTTGATTGATTGTTTACCAACTAGAATAAACTGGGATAACAGTTATCGATCGAGTCTGTATAAGTTTTAGATCAATTTGCATTGTAATCGATCATTAATTTTGATTTTAGTTGAGTTCAAAGTTCACGAGTCTTGTGCACTGTAATTGAGTCGATTTATACATTTTTGTGTATTTGATCGAAATTAGTTGTTAATATTGTGTTCTAGATGATTAAACGATCAAATTGTCGAAGTTTCGAGTTAGATTTCGAGGTCTAGATGTCTTTTTGGTGAAAATTTGTTTGTTTTAGAGGTTTGCGTTTCATTCATCAAGGTTTGCGTTTCATTCATCAAGGTTTGCGTTTCATCCATCAAGATATGTGTAAAGTTCTAATTGCTAACAAACACTCAAGATGAGAATTCCAAATCATATGTCATTGAATCCAAACTCAAAGATTACAAATTACAAGTCTCTCTCTAGACTCTCTCACTAGAAACGTATTCTAATTAGCTCTTTCTCTCTCTCTAATTTGTGTACTACTATTTCTGATTACTTACAAGAGAAACGAGGTAATTATACCTCCAACAATATACAAGGAAACAAATTACAATTACATTGACTTTGACTTTATTAACAAAAGACTTTGACTTTCAGTGAGAGTTGACTTTTCCATCTTTGACTTTATTAACAAAAGACTTTGACTTTCAGTGAGAGTTGACTTTTCCATCTTTGACTTCTTGATCTTGTCTTCAATCTTAATGATCTTGAATCCAACATATTTATGCTCTAACAATCTCCCCCTTTGGATCAAGATCATTACTAAAAGATTTAGCAATGCGATCTTCTTTCTTTAAGCTTTCCCTTTGAACAATCTTTATCTCCTCTTGTAATCTCCCCTTTTATATAAATATGATTTTCAAACTCCCCCTTAACACGATGAAATTCTTCTTTGATAAGCTTTGTCTTCAAAAACTTTCAGCAATCTTCCCAACGTCTGATCTTCAAAAATAGTAACAATCTCCCTCAAGATTATAAACAAACCTCTTTCAGACATTGAAAGAAATTATCTTCATTTACATCTCTGAATGATTAATCCAACTTTCTTCAAATAAACTTTCTCCAAAATCTACTTGCTTTCGAAATTCTTTGAACTCTCGCTTATCAACTTTGAAAAAACTTCAATTCTGAAATATCTCTCTCCATATCCAATACAAATACTTCTTTCCGGACAATTCTTTAAACTTTAACATTTCTTTGAAATACGCATTTCTTGATATTTCATATTTTGGATTAACGATCATTTTTGTCAAGTAATTTTTGTTAACAGATATTCAAGATGGGATATTTTTTTGATGATGATGAAAAGAAGATTGAAAAGCTCAAATTAGAGAACAAAAATCTTGGTTCCTCAGTTGACTACTACTCAAAGAGATCAAAGAGATACAATGATGAAAGGAAGATACTGAGAGAAGAAGTTAATGCTTTAAAGACTATTAACGAAGATCTTCTGAAACAGACTTCTGGGCTGAATGATGAGAAAATACTGAGTCTGGAAACTGAGAATACTGAGCTGAAAAATAAAATCTTTGACTTGGAATATCAGATTATCCAAATCCAGCAGCAAGCATCTGTTGAAAGCTATGAGGAGACGATTGAGAGTCTGGAAGATGCTAATGTTGAGCTTCGAAAGAAAATATTTGATTTGGAACAAAAGATGGTCAAAGATAAAGATATTTTTGAGAGTGACAAGAAAGAATTTACAAAGAAATTCTCCGAGTTTTTCCAGAAAATGTGCTGACGAGAAGAAGATAGTTGAGCTGAAATGTTTAAAACTTTCTCAACAAGTTTCTGATTTCGAGAAAGTGATCATTATTGAAAGAGAAAAGTTTGCAAAGGATAAAAAGGAGATTTAGCAAAAGAATGTTGGATTCTTTAAGGAGATATCAGATGGAAGAAAGGATGTTGAGAAGGGTTTTGAAGATGAAAGAAGTATTTTTGAGGAAGAAATCAAGAAGCTTACTAAGAAGTTATCTGAACTGTCTGAGAGTGCACTGAAAGAGCAGATAACGAGGTCTGAATTCAAGAAGAAGATTGACCTACTCATTGAAGAAAGAGACAGTTTATCTTTAAAGATAAAAGAGCTTGAAAAGATTGTTTCAAAGGTGGTGGTGACTGAGCATACGACTCCAGAGTCCAAAATCCACTCACCTAGAAATAGTTCAGTTGGTTCTTTCAAGACAGCCTCAAGTTCACATCAGAAAACTGTTTCTACAAGAAGGTCAGTTAAATCTTTTGATCAAATTCGTACAACTAACATTTTCTATGATCAAAATGTAGATGGTTCAGGTGCACATAGAAGAAGAAGAAGATATCAAGAAGAGAAGCTGGTTTGGAAGATAAAACCAGTTAAAGATGAGAAGAATGATGAGAAGAAGGTAGAAAAGAATGGAAAGAAGGAAGAAGAAAAGTAACAAATCATTTGTACATGCATCAACAGCCAAGAAGAACAAAGTGCTGACAAGTAAACCTGATCTTGCTTATTCGAGAGATCAATTGATCAGGTTATCTAAAAAGAGGTATTGTTCTTATTGTCATACTTATGATTTTGTTCATAAAGCTAGTGATCATTACTGGTATGGTTCTTACTCAGTTACTCCCATTCGAACTGCAACTAACACACATGGACCCAAATACCAGTGGGTACCAAAACCGAAAGTTGAATCTGTGTTGCAGGCACCTACAGTCAGGGGGGAGTAAGAGAACCAAGGTTTCTGAATAAATCAGTTCAGGACCCATACTTAAACGGAGTGTGACTTTTAAACACAACATTTTAGGACTCGTACTTCAACGTTGAAAAAGAGAAGATACTCCCGGGCTGACATGAGACTGTACTCCGATACTCAGATGAGGATATCAACCTTCAAGGGGGAGTACATATTTTTTTTCTGAAATTTTTGCATCTGATAGATATGACGAACTACATTTCAAAAGGAGTTGTAGATCTCTATCATATGCTTTATAACTGACATATTTTAGATGCATAATTTCAGGGGGAGTAAAAGGATTATGATTTCTGATTATTTCAAATCAGAACTCGTACTTTAATCGTTTTACTGCTTTATGTCATTTACATTTGAATAAATTGTGAATAAAGTTGCTTTCACTAGACTTTGAGACTTGTGCAGGATGAGAGAAGCTGACAAGATCATATCTTAATGACTTCAGCTTGACTTCATGAGATTTAAGATTGCGCGAAAAGGTAAATTTCTTATTTTAATCTCAAATATATCTGAAAGAAGGACAACTTTCAGATATAGAAAACATGTTCTGAAATGTTCAAACCACTTCCTGATTCTTAAACAGATTTCATGAATTGGAAGTGTGATTTTAAATGTTTTCAATGTTATTTTTGAGCTTCAATGGTTAACAAACCGTGTGTTTCCAAAGATAAATACTTGTGTATTGTCTTTTCATATACTTTCAAGTATTCACACACACCGGTTTGACTTTTTGTTCAAATTGTTCTTACCATGTCTTTAAATTGAAACAATTTTTCGATGGTAAGACACCCCGCTTGTACTTTAAAGAATTTTGAGCGATATTTCATTGCGAAACGTCATTTCAAGAATGTCTATATTTTTGTTTCGTATAGACAATATCCATTATTCTTGACCTTAAGCTTTGATTGTTATATCATTCATTTCTAATCATTTTCATACAATGTCCGATTTTCAAACAAGCCTTTTGCATTCATGTTCATTCATTCAATATACTTGTTTGAAAATATTTCAATGTTTCAAAAGTTCAAATATTCATGATTATATTTTATGAGCTTACATACGTCTGACATTTGTCTATGAGCTTTAACTGATAAAGTTAAATCATTTTGAGCAACATTATGCTTTCATAGGATTACACGGGTTCTTTGTGCTAGGACTTAAATGAACTTCTATGAAATCACGTTAACCAGTGATTTCTACCCAAGAAGTTAATCTATAGAGATTGAGTGTGAAGAGTCTATAAAGAAATGAGTATGGGTGTGATGAGGTAAAATGTAAAGGAGAGTTTGGTTAGTAGTGAGTTTAATGATCAAAAGAAAGAGGGTGTGAGAACAGAGTAAAAGAATATTAAACTCTGCACCAACTACTTTCTGAGTCGGGCAGCCACATTACTAGTGTTTCACAACTCTTTGGTGAACGCTATTGAAACGGGCAAATAGCCCATGCCAACTCTTGATCAAACCCCACCATCTACTCATTTTCTTCTCAAAAAGAAAATGTTTCACATTTTCAAGGGGACGCAACATATATGCTACCTGGTTTTCATTTGGAAAATATGGATATTGAAAAAGAAGGAAGTCTGCCCCACCTTCGCACTTCAATCATGCACTTAGAGTCTATGTTTATCTACTGTTGTCTCAGTGGTTTACACAATGTTGAGCCTTATTGAAAAGCAATTATTCGTGTTTAATTCTTTCTACACTTGCACGAACACACAAAGAATTTGTTTCTTTGTCATAACATTCATAGAAATTGCCTTTGTGATATTTCGATGATTGGATGGAAGCCTTGGGGGAGTGAACATCAAAAAACTTCTTTATATTGTGTATTCGTTACACACAGTGACTTCGTGTTACTGACAGGCATTTTAACTGATTCATTTGTTGATTCAAGAGTTACATATTCTTATTTTTGTCTAGATTTGAAAAGATCTGGATGATTACTTGGTTATGGATCACATAATCAGAGGCTCTTGGACAGATCAGAATGGTCAAAGACATTTCTTGGGAGAAAGTTTTGATGATCAGATGCTCTATTCATCAAAAAGGGGGAGAAGATATCAAGAAATGCGTATTTCAAAGAAATGTTAAAGTTGAAAGAATTGTCCAGAAAGAAGTATTTGTATTGGATACGGAGAGAGATATTTCAGAATTGAAGTTTGTTCAAAGTTGATAACCGAGAGTTCAAAGAATTTCGAAAGCAAGTAGATTTTGGAGAAAGTTTATTTGAAGAAAGTTGGATAAATCATTCAGAGTTGTAAATGAAGATAATTTCTTTCAATGTCTGAAAGAGGTTTGTTTATAATCTTGAGGGAGATTGTTACTATTTTTGAAGATCGGACGTTGGGAAGATTGCTGAAAGTTTTTGAAGACAAAGCTTATCAAAGAAGAATTTCATCGTGTTAAGGGGGAGTTTGAAAATCATATTTGTATAAAAGGGGAGATTACAAGAGGAGATAAAGATTGTTCAAAGGGAGAGCTTAAAGAAAGAAGATCGCATTGCTAAATCTTTTAGTAATGATCTTGATCCAAAGGGGGAGATTGTTAGAGCATAAATATGTTGGATTCAAGATCATTAAGATTGAAGAGAAGATCAAGAAGTCAAAGATGGAAAAGTCAACTCTCACTAAAAGTCAAAGTCTTTTGTTAATAAAGTCAAAGTCAATGTAATTGTAATTTTTTCCTTGTATATTGTTGGAGGTATAAATACCTTGTTTCTCTTGTAAGTAATCAGAAATAGTAGTACACAAATTAGAGAGAGAGAGCAGATTAGAGAAGAGCTAATGTTAGGACTAAAAGTCCTGTGCGTTGAAAGTGGAATAAAGTATTTATAAGGGTTCAATATGTAATTCACTAATAGTTAATTAATTAGATGGGCCTAAAAGCCCAAAAGCCCATCAGGCCTGCGTGCCTAAGTATTTAAAGTTATTTCTATTTCATTTGTAAGGTTAGAAATTCATTATTCAGTTTTCTAGTCATTAGGTTTACATACCCTTATCAGAAATTCTCTCTGTAAACCTAAACCCTTTGAAGTATTATCAATCATATGACTAGTTGCTGTGATCTATAATCTGTTCATCTTTGATTGCTGTTATTCTGATTTGCACTGCACTGGGATCTACAATTGGTATCAGAGCGGATAGGCAAAAAGGTTTGATCCAGTAAAAAGGTTTGTCTAAAACCCTAAAATCAATTACTTGTGATAATTGCTTTACTTGCGTAAATTGATTGTTAGTGTTTACATTCTGTGTTTATCTGATTTTTCGATATCTGCAAAGTTTAGTTTTTTTTTCTGTGTTTCGATCGAAAATTCTTTTCTGAAAAAAAAAAATTTTGTTTTTCTGCTATCGATCGAATCTGGATTTATCAATTTTTGCAAAACTTCGGTCTAAGTGAGTTCTTTGTGTTATCTATCGCATTCGGTCGAATTTTTGGGTGTTTATTTGTGTGTCTTTCGATCGAAGGATCGAAGGTTCTGGGTTTGGTTTCGGTCGAATCCAGAAATTCATCGGGTTCTTCGGTCGATTCATCATGTTTATCGGTCCTTTTCGCTAATCGATCTTATCTGTTAGTTGTGTTTATCGTATTTATTGTTTTGACCGATTGTCATTCGACCTGAGCCTTCGACCGGTACTTACTCTTTTCGGTCTTTCCATTCGACCGGATACTTGTATTCCCCGGTCTTGCACTTTCGACCGGGTACTTGTGTACTCCGGTCTTTCCTTCGACCGGGTAGTTGTAATCTCCGGTCATTCCCTTTGACCGGACCTTAGCATTCTCCGGTCTTACCCTTCGACCGGGTACTTGCTTACTCCGGGCTTACCATTCGACCGGGTACTTGATTACTCCGGTCTTTCTTTCGACCGGTATATTGCCTTTATCGGTCCTTTGGTTCGACCGGTACCTTGCTCGACCTGTTTTTAAAAAAAAAAAAAAAAAAAAAGGGTCAAATTTTTTGTCTCACGATCATTTTGCAGTTTATTTCTTTTAGCCCCCGTACTTCAAGGTTTCAGTAGTGTGTCATTTGTGACCCGAAACATTCAAGTTTCACAATTTGTCACTTTTGGTCCCTGCACTTTCAAGTTTCATCTCTTGTCAAGTTCAATCCCTGTATATCAAAAGGATTGCCTTCAAGCGAAGCTCTTTCAATCAGTACGAATGAGAATCCACCAGTACTTTTCAGAGGAGAGTACGAGCAATGGAAGGACAGATTCTTGGACTTCATCGACAGAAATGACTTGGCTGACTATATCAGATTATCTCTGAGGGAAGGAAGAATGAAAACTCCGACAGATATTTGTTATTATATGGGAGAAAATGGAAGAACGGAACACGAAGTGTACACAATACCATTTAAGGATTACACAGATGAGCAAAGAAAGAGATTTGATGCTGATAAATTATCTAATGCTTTTATCGTGCAAGGAATTTCCGAGGAGATTTCAAAAGAGATTTCTGTAAGTTTAGACAGTAAAAAGGCTACAGGAAAACAGCTGTGGGAACATCTTGAGAAGATAATGATAGGACCAAAGATGTCTTCAAGAGTAAAGTTTTTGGAAACTGAGAACTCTGAACTAAAAAGACGGATTTCTGATCTGGAAGTTCAAATTGTCCAAATCCAACAAGCAACATCTGTTGAAAGTTCTGAGGAGCAGATTGAGCATCTGAAAGATACAAATGCTGAGCTTCAAAAGCAAATATCTGATTTGGAGCAAAAGCATGCTCAAGATAAATCCGAGTTTGAGAAATCGTTTGCAAAGAAGTTCTCAAATTTTTCGAGAAAATGTGCTGATGAGAAGAAAGAAGTTGAGCTGAAATGCATAAAACTTTCTCAGCAAGTTTCTGATTTTCAGAAAGTAATCATTCTTGAAAGAGAGAAGTTTTCCAAAGAGAAGAAGACCATTGAACAAAAGAATGTTGGTGTCTTCAAAGAAATATCTGGCCAAAGAAACAATGCTGAGAAGGGATTTGAAGAAGAAAGAAGCTTGTTTGAGACTGAGATCAAAAAGCTTACTGCCAAGTTATCTGAACTATCTGAGAAGGCACTAAAAGAGCAGAGAACGAAGTCTGAATTCACGAAGAAGATTGACCTGCTTGTTAAAGAAAGAGACAACTTTGCTTCGACGATTAAAGTGCTTGAAAAGTCTGCATCAAGTACAAATCAGAAATCTGTCTCTCCACAAAGGTCAGTTAAATCTTTTGATCGGATTCGTAAAACTAACCTTTTCTATGATAGCAATATAGATGGTTCAGGTACACATCAAAGAAGAAGGAGATACAAAGATGAGGAACTGGTCTGGAAGAAGAAACCAGTTGAAGATGAGCTGAAAGAAAGAGAATCGTGTGTACATGCATCTAATGCCAAGAAGAACAAAGCGAGTAAAGGTAAACCTGATCATATCTACTCGAGAGATCAATTACTCAGGTTGTCAGGTAAGAAATACCATTGTTCTTATTGTCGTACACATGATCACATTCACAAATCCAGGGATCATTTCTGGTATGGTTCTTATTCTATATCCCCCACAAGAACTGCAACTAACATTCATGGACCCAAATACCAGTGGGTACCAAAGCCGAAAACTGATTCTTTGTTGCAGGCACCTACTGTCAAGGGGAAGTAGAAGAACAATGGCTTCTAAGTAAATCAGCTTAGAACCCGGACTTCAACGAATTTTGGCTTCTGATCACATGACAGATCAGGACCCGTTCTTCAACGTTCAGACCTGGATATTTTGCAACTATCCAGGGGGAGCTTAAAAGACCTAAATCATTATATCATGATTTGAGGGGGAGCTTAAAAGTAAGTATCTTCTAACTCTAGATCTCTGATTGTTTGGAAGACGAACAACTTTCCAGCATGAAAAACAGTCTCTGAAATGTTCAAACCACTTCTGATTTTCAAAAGGTTTCATGAATCTAGAAGTGTGAATTTAAATGTTTTTCACTTTTTGCGCATTAATGTTTAACTGACTGTGTGTTTCTAAAGATCCATACTTGCGTATTATCTTATACTTATACTGTAACGTATTCACACACACAGGTTCAGTACTTCATTTGTATTTGTTATTACCATGTCTCATAGCAAAACAATTTTTCGATGGTAATACCCCCGTTTGATATTCAATGTTGTTGAGCATCTATCATTATTCGAAATTTGTGCGTTCATTGCTAAATTGTTTATATTTGTTCATATAAACATAATATCCAATTCTTTGATACCCTAACCAGTTTAGTTGATCTGAATGATACATTGTCAGATTCTCAAAACAAATCTCGTGATTTCATTTCATTCATTCAATATTCTTGTCTTGAGAAATCTTCAAAGTTTAATTGCTCAAATCTAATGAACATACATTTTGAAAGTGTTATCTTATTTGAGCTTAAATGTTCAAGTTAAGCTGTTGAGCTACTATTCTTTTTAGGACTTACATGGGTTTTGTGTGAGAACTTAAACAAAACTTCCATGGATTCACGTTAACCAGTGTTTCCTACCCCGGAAGTTATCCTTGAGTGATTAAGGGGTGAGGGGTCTTAACTCAAAGAGTGGGGGAGATAACTCATCCGGTTGAGTTTTTCTTATTGTGTGGAGCGAAAAAAAAATGAAAAAGATAGTTTGGTTAGAAGTGAACTTTAATGTTAAAAAGATAGAGGGTGTGAGAACAGAGTTAAAAGAATATCAGAACTCTGCACCAACCACTTTCTGAGCCGGGCAGCCAGATATTCTGATTGGTTCACATTCTTTGGTGACCATCATTGAAAAGGCACCTAGCCCATGCCAACTCTTGCTATAACCCCACCAACCACTCGTTTCTTTCTTAACAAAGAAATGTTTAATTTTCTTTGGGGACGCAGCATATCTGCTATCTAGTCTTCATTTGGAAGATTTAGATATTGAAAAAGAAGGAAAGTTGCCCCACCTTCGCACCTCTTTCATGCACATTGAGTCCGTGTAATATCTGTTGCTGTCTCAATAGTTTACACAATTTGAGCCTGAGCAAGCTAAGTAGCTTCAATCATTCATACACTTGCACGAGCACACAAGGAATGAGTTTTCTTGTCATAACATTCATAGAAAATTCCTTTGTGGCTTTTCGATGATTGAATGGAAGACCTGGGGGAGTGAACATCACAAAAGCTCCTTTACAATGTACATCTATTGTACAAAGTGGCTCTGTGCTACTTACAGGCATACTAACTGTTTCATCTGTTGAATCAGGGTTACATTGTCCATTATGTCTGAATTTGAAAAGATTCGGATATATACATTTCATGAATTGACGGATACTCAGATCAAAGGACGAAGAATATCATATTATCATAAAGGGGAGATCAAAGAATGCGTTGAAATTGAAGAAGTTTTGATGATCATGATGCTCACAATCATCAAAAAAGGGGGAGAATTTTTCAAAGTTCAATTTCAAAGTTTTGAAGAAAGAAAGTTTGTTTGTCTGAAGACAGTGAAGTTTTCAAAGTTTGTATTGATTCTTTCCCGTATCACGTATCATGTGGTGTCTGCTACAAGTTTGTTTATCATTCCTCCTATGCGATGATTGAAACAAGTTCTTGAGAAGAAAACAAATCTATTCAACTCGTGGTTCAAAGACAGATTCTTTGTTTTAAACTGAAGAAGCACCGTGGAATGTCAAGTAACTCTCACATTATTTTTCTTGTGCGCTGATCCGATGTGATTAAGTTTTTACAGCTGAAAGCTGCTTGATAGTGCATTCAGTCGAGGCTACTGTACATTGAATCTGGTTACAAAGTTGATACTATGAAGACCAAGAGCTTTATTCAAGGGGGAGCGTGGAAAGACATGAAGTCAAGCAACATCAAAGTTCTTCAAAGATTCAAAAGGGAAAGAAGATCAATGTTTGAAGATTTCAAGAAGATAAATGCTTTATTCAACTTTAGGGGGAGATTGTTAGGACTAAAAGTCCTGTGCGTTGAAAGTGGAATAAAGTATTTATAAGGGTTCAATATGTAATTCACTAATAGTTAATTAATTAGATGGGCCTAAAAGCCCATAAGCCCATCAGGCCTGCGTGCCTAAGTATTTAAAGTTATTTCTATTTCATTTGTAAGGTTAGAAATTCATTATTCAGTTTTCTAGTCATTAGGTTTACATACCCTTATCAGAAATTCTCTCTGTAAACCTAAACCCTTTGAAGTATTATCAATCATATGACTAGTTGCTGTGATCTATAATCTGTTCATCTTTGATTGCTGTTATTTTGATTTGCACTGCACTGGGATCTACAGCTAATTAGAATACGTTTCTAGTGAGAGAGTCTAGAGAGAGGAAGTTGTAATTTGTAATCTTTAAGTTTGGATTCAATAACATATGATTTGGAATTCTCATCTTGAGTGTTTGTTAGAAATTAGAACTTGAAAATAGGGAATCACACATTTGTTGAATCAGGGTTACCACGATCATTTTATCTGAATTTGAAAAGATTCGGGTATATACAGTTAATGATTCAGCTATTCAGATCAAAGAGCGGCGACTGTCAAATTATCATTGAAAGGGAAGATTGTTATTTGAATACAAAGGGGGTGATCAAAGACTGTGTCGAAATTGAAGATGTTTTGATGATCATGATGCTCACAATCATCAAAAAGGGGGAGAATTTTACAAAGATTAAATTTCAAAGCCATGAAGAGTTTTCAAAGTGAAAAGACTTGTGAAGAAATTCTGAGAGTTCAAAAGTCAATTCAAAATGCTTCCACTAATTCAAAGTCAAAAGATTCTAAAGAAAGATTGTTCAAAGATAAATCAAGATGATTTGTGAAAGTTTGTTTCTCTGAAGACAGTCAAGAGATCAATGTGATGAAGATACAGTTTTGAAAGATTTCTCTTAGACGAAAGAAGTTTCAAAGTTTCAAAGGTGTTTCAAGAATTCAGTTTCGTGTTTATGACATGTTGACTTTTAAAGCTACAAAGTGAAAAAGACTTTTCAAGATTCTTCAAAGGCAGAAAGATTGAAGATTGTTAAAGTTTCAAAGTTGTCAGTGACAAAAGCTGAAGAATCAAGAGCTGAAGACTAGTGTCAAATTTTTTATTAAATCTTGAATACAAGGGGGGAGATTGTTAAGTCTAAATATTGTATCCAAGATTTAATTAGAAAGTCAATGTTAGAAAGTCAACAATGTCAAAGTCTTAGAATGTCAAAGTTGTATTAGTTTTCTTAGTTGTTAAGTCTTGTTTTAAGCTTGTAGTATAAATAGGTGTTTGGTTTGTAAATCATGTAAGCACGTAATTGTAAAAATCAGTTTTGTGAGATATATGAAATGTTCAAGATCTACTTTCTCTCTCTACTCTCTCTCTTGTTCTTGATAATTGTTACATCATTTTATGAGAAAAGCTTGATTGATTGGGATTTGTCATTCACAAGGTTGTTTACACCCGTTTGACAAAATCCAGTTGATATCTTGTGATTTATTTAATTTAAATATAACATTGTTAATTATAGAGCATTTGGCATGAGGCCAATGAGTTTGGCATATGAAGCCAATTTTAATATTTTAATACCTTAATAGTATTTTTGAGCTTTTGATAAAGACCAAAATATATGGGGTTGGAAGTGTAACTTCCAAAAATTAATTATATAGTTTAAAATTATGAGTAGGAACTCATAATCAAGATAAATGTTGAATTTAACTATAATAGTTATATAATAAGCATAATCATAATAGTAATAATCATGATGATAATCATAATAATCATAGTCATAATAAATGAACAAGCATAAATAACAAGAAGCGTTTAAAACAAAGCTATCAATTCAAATATGATTAAACACAAAAAATGTAGTAATAATATAATACATTTAGAGGGAGATATATAATAATTTTTGTTACCCGTATGTAGTAGAACTACTTTCATAAACACTTTATTTTAAATATAAAATATGTAACAAGAATAATTAAGATAATCATATGACTCATAATACTTCATGATTATCTTTATAAAAAATATTACACTATTAAAACGAAATAAACTACATCTTTATCATTCAATCTAGATAAATTAAAGTATAATAAAAAAATTGAAGTAAACAAATTATACAAAACACGAAAACTTTCGACATCAAAATACTCCATAAAATTGATAAATAACCGAAAACTTTACCGCATTCTCAATACCACACAAACTTTATTATTAATTTGATAGAGATAAATAAATAAAATATATCACGATTACACTTTTACTATTTAATAATATACTTTAATTAAAGAATGTAGACTTAATACTTTATATAAAAAATCAAAATTTATTTGTATCAGTAAGTATTAAAATAAACATTTTTTTAGGCTATTGATCCGTATGTAAGATTTTTAAAATAGATAAAAATTCAATTTTTTTTATAGTGCTTAGTAAAAGGATAGATATCAAAACATAAGAAACAAACAATAATATATGTATGGATACTTGGCTAATCTAGTTGGATTTTCTCACCAATCTCTCTTCACCCCTCTCTGGTCAACAAAAAAATATGTCTTTTAATTGTAGAATTATTTTTATTTATAATAATAATAATCATATTACCTCATTCTTTATAGTGGGAATGAAACAATCAAAGGAACATATACAGTTTGTAAATTCAATAAAACATACCTGCCACTGATAAAACAGTTGTTATGATGCTTGACTGCTTGTTTTAGTTTTTCGATGTTGCACGCTGTTGTGAACAATGATAACAAACAAGCAAAAATTTTATTTATTATATATAAATAACAAGCCGAAAGAAAACTTACTTGAATTTGTGACCAACGTAATAAGAGCAGACAAGTAGGCAACGAGCAACGGACAAAACAACCATTTAATTATAATAAATTCTGAGCTTACGTGCTGATAACATGTTAAAGGAAAAAGCGAATGAAAAAACAATAGAATAAAGAGAAAAGAAATCTGTCATTTTCATTAATCAAAATCTCTTTAATTAGGGATGAGTTACAAGTAGATAGCTATGAGATACTTCAGTTCTAATCTAACTTTCATATATTAATCTTGTTAGAGCACATAATTGTTGGATTCAAGATCATAAAGATTGAAGACAAAAGATCAAGAAGTCAAAGCTGGAAAAGTCAACCCTCAAGCAAAGTCAAAGTCATTTGTTAATAAAGTCAAAGTCAAAGTCAATGTAATTGTATTTTGTTTTTCCTTTGTAATTGTCAAGGGTATAAATACCTTTGTTGTCTTTGTAATCAAGAGGTATCAATCAGTTGTAAACATACACACACGAATTCAGAAGTGAGAGAGCAGATTAGAGAAGAGCATACTTTTCATTATTCTAGAGAGAGAGTAGTGAGAGAAAGTTTGTAATTTGTGAATTTCATCAATGAATATGAATTCGATTCTCATCTTGATTGTTTGTAGCAATTAGAACTTGAATCTGGGAATGACAAATCTTTATCTCTATCATTATCTCTATCGTCATATCCTTTATACGATAACACACTTATCCTACCACAAATTAATAATTTTCAATTAATATTAGTTATAATTAATTTTTAATAGTTAAATTTTATTTATAATTAATAATTAATAAATAATAATTAATATTAATAATGGTATAATTGAAAAAACTCACAAAAAATTTCTCATAAGATAATAGAATTATCCATCCAAACATATACTCAAAAAAATAAGCTAACTTATAAATTAACTTATTTTGCTCAACAATGCCTAACTTTTGTGAGGTTGTCTTTTTCACCACGAAAACTACTATAGTTATGTAATGACGTGAAATTCTCCAAAACAAAAATCAAGTAAATGAGAAATCAAATTTCAAAGTGGTGGCATTGAAGTGAGAAGTGTTGATATGTGAAAAAGGCTTGTACTACGTAGCTCGAATCTAGAACTCAAGCCTAGTTTTATATTCCATGGCTCAAGTAACCATTTTCGAGCTCTCTTTACATGGGCCAAATAAACTAACAAAACACTTAAAACTCAAATTTAACGTGTTTTTTTAATCATCGTCAAACATGACTAGTCATTTGGTAAAAAAATCACACATTTGATCAACGACTATAGTTTCCCTCGACCACAACATCAGAAATCAAGATTCATACGACAAATGATTATACTATCTGTGATCATCGACATATAAGACCCTCGACTCTTGGTCGGCGATTGTTCACCTTCGATCCTCGATCGATGATTATATACCCTCGATCGAATATTCCTTCGACGATATTACATTAACGACGTACATTTATTACATCGACCGTTACCTGTGGTTTTTATTGCAGGACTAAAGACACATGCGATCATTAACTGCAGAAGGTTACAACGTAAAACCAACGTTCAAGGCAATTAATGGCAATGAGTTTTCTTCATTTAATAGCATTTAAAGTCGACCGTTGGTCTTGTCCTACATCTATATCTATATATATCTATAAAGCAGAAACATTGGGAGGTGACGTGTCCCTCCTAGAGTTGAGAATCCATCCCTTCTTTTTTTCTAATTTTTTGATTTTCTTTTAACAAATTATTAAGATTTAATTTAATCCTCTCCTACCCACGACCTTTAGCATTACCATCATTAATTAATGGAGAAATCCAAAACCTCTTCTCTCTCTCTAATCCCTCTCCTCTTCCACCCCAATACCTAAATAAAAACCTTCATCATCATCACCAATGGAGAAATCAAAAACTCTCCTCTCTTTTTCTAATCCCTCTCCTCTTCGTAGTGGGGTCCTGGTTTAGTGGTCTGGTCATCCCCTTTGTTAGATACAAGCAATGAAGATTTGGACGTTGGAGGGGTTTCTTTTGTTTTCCTAAAAGTATCCAATGTCGTTTACTTCAATGTACTCAAATCTTGACACTCTATCAAAAGTATTGTTTGATTTATTTTGGATTTGCGTTTTATGGTTTACAATTTTCTTTGGTTAGAATTTGTATTAGTAATTCCTGTGAATTTGTGATTTTGGTTTACAATATGTTTTTGTAGAATCCTTCTTCAGACTTCTGATTTTGTTAATTTTTTATAAACTTTTTTCCATACAATATGTTGATTCTTTTGTTATCAATAACAAAATATACTATTTTTATTTTTAAAGGTTATAGTTATCCAGGGTTGTGGATGATCGTATTTGGGGCATTATAGACGTGTGGATGTGTTAAAAGTTTAAGGCAGATGAAAGTGAGGGAGGGAGGGAGATGGGAGTCCATTTTGTTTCTCCGCATTGAAATCCGAACCGAAGGAGATGCTTTACTAGATTAAGATATTATTAATTTAATTGGAATCATATATATATATATATATATATATATATATAGTGTTTGGTTCATTTGAGAAATACCAAATCCATGAGAAATAGAGAAGTGATCTGGGCCCTTGGATTAAGTAATATCATTTTTTTAGCGGAAGGGTAAAATTGTAATTAGGGTCAATCATGTCGATTACAATCAAAATCAAATTAAACGTATCTTTTCCTAAATTAGCGTCAATCGTATCATTAAGAGTATTCCAATTCAGCTATCGTTTGCAGATTGATGATTCTCGTTTTCTTCTTCTATCGAAAAATTTAGGTTTTTAGATCATATTCTTCTTAATAAGATGTCGAATCCAGAAACTGTTGTTGATAATGAAGTCGATCAAGAAGTCGATCAAGAAAACGGTCAGTTATCGAATGATGAAGATATGATTGATGAAGATGAAGGTATCGTTTTTTACTTTATTATTAATTTTATTATTGATGAAGATTGAAGTAATTCTTTTACGACATTTGTGTTTTACTTTCATTGTTATTTTTCAACACGAAATTTGAAGAATTTCAGTTGTTTACAGCTATTTTCTTGATAATTTACATTAATTTGTGGTTTAGTATGTTAGAAACAATGTAGATTCATATATGAATGTGAGTTATTATTTTAAAGCAATTCAAGTTCATATATGAACGTTTGATGAATTTTAATTCGTTTGAAATTTTCGTATATGATTTGTTATTATGTTCATATATGAAATATGTTAATTATTATAAAACGTTCATATATGAATTATGTATTTAAACAATTTTAATTCATATATGAACTTTTGATTCATTTGTATTGCTTTAAAGTGTTCATATATTCATATATGAAGTATGCAATATTCAACAGATTCATATATGAATATGTTGAATGTATATGAACATTAATATACATTCAACAGATTCATATATGAACTATACGATATTCAACAGATTCATAAAGAACTTTTGCATTATTTAACATTCATATATGAACTATAAGATATTCAATAGATTCATATATGAATTATACAATATTAAACATATTCATATATGAACTATGCAATATTAAACGGATACATATATGAACATCCATATACATTCAACAGATTCAAATTCATATATGAACTATAAAATATTCAACAGATTCATATATGAATGTGTTTATATGAATGTTTTTTATTTATTTATGTTATAATAAGTTCATACATGAATAATTTGTTTTTTATTTGATGCTTTACTTTAATTTAAAAGAATGAAATAAATTTATGTGTTAACATATCAATATGTATATGTAATAGGTTCACATTCATTTTCATCTGTTGTTCATCATGTCTGTTTTTCACCATCTGTTTCAAAGTATTGGGTACCAAATGTGCATATGGATTTGAAGCCAAGAATTGGTACCTTTTTTCAGTCTTATCAGCAAGCTATTTCAATGTCTGAAAAGTATGCTGAGAAAGGTGGATTTGATGTTAGACTTTCAACAACTGTTAATGGTCAATATGGTATTGTGAAGATCAAGTATGTTGTTTGCAGTAAAGAAGGGGATCCACCAAAAAAGAGTTTTAATACTGTTCATGATAGTATTGAATGTAAAAGTCATCGTAATTCAACTACGAAGAGGACAGGTTGTAAAGCATGCATTAGGGTGCGTTTTGTACCTTCAAAATCATTGTATGAGGTTTATCACTTTGAGGAGAAACATAATCATATGATTCTTGATGAGAATGATATGAGTATGTCTCGAAAACGAAGGCAGTTATCTTTAACCGATCAAGTTTTTATTCACAATGCTGCAAGTTGTAATGTTGGAGCAACAAAAGCGCATACATTGCACATGTCTTTGAAAGGTGGTTTTGATGTTTCTGGTTGTACAGTTAATGATTATAAGAAC